>CM048755.1:672437300-673860800 GCA_026315105.1 Locusta migratoria
GTATGAGAATGACAATACTTAGCGACTTACAACAAACTTTAAAAATAATTTCAAACAATTATTAAACTTTTTCTCGCTGGCAGCCATAGTAAAACGATGAAAGGAAAAAAGTTTCTCGCTTACTACTTTTCCGCTGTTTATGGAGTAAAACTACGGTTCTCGGTACGTTACAGTTTGTAATTTCTACACTACAAAATTTAGTCGCAGTAAATTTTACAGACGGTATACACACATATAGTTGAATGTACCTGCTAAATTGTATCACAGCACGACACGTAGTTAATGAGATGTGAGCACATAAACAGTAACGTTCCGCTGTTCATGGACTAAAACTACGGCTTTCGGTATGACGTTACAATTTATAATTTCTACACTACAATTTGTAGCTGCAGGAAATTTTACACACAGTAGACACGCATATAGGTCTACCTTCTAAATTGTATCACAGTACGGCACGTAGTTCATGAGATATGAGCACATAAACAGCAAGGTTCATGGAAAACCGTCCCATCACGCACCAAGTTTTAATCTGATATTTCTTTACTACTAATTGTATTCCCAAGAGATTTTACAGACATACAGTCCTGTTACAAATGAATATATACCTGAAAATTGGCAGTAATAAATAAATACCAGGGCAACGCCGGGTTTTCAGCTAGTATTTTATAAATACCAATCCACCATTGTAAAGACTGCCATAGAACTTTTATTTGGTGGGTGATACAATACTTTCTTTGAGGTATGTACTTTAAAAACCCATACTGCGTAACTATCAAAACGAGAAGAAAATTGACCTTACCGTTGTACTGTAATTGCGGTAAGAACTAGTAACCTCGGCACTTGCACAGCAGCAATGGGAAGTAGTTGACGAATACAGTGAGGAAAGCCATGTTGAGGCAGGCTTGCAGAAAGTACGACTGTGGCAGAAATGAGGCGCAGCACTGAGAACTTGACGATCGGAGGCATTCTCAGAAGCGGAGAAGAATGCAAAAGGAAGCACGGCGCGCGCCGGCGCAAGGGAATTAGCGTTGAGTGTGAGCATTATCACGCCGACATGATGGATGGAGCCGCGGGATTGCTCGATTAATAAATGAAGTGGACGAGCGATACGGTAGCTTCGCCGGAATTTTAAAGAAGCGCCGGGGAAGGCCGCTCGCCTTACAAAATTAGCGGCGGGCTTCGTTACACAGGCTGCGACTTAATACACGTATTAAGCTCTGCCGAGATGAGGCCGCGGGAGCGCCGCGGGGTGCGCCTCTTCTCAAATTACTGCCTGATTGTACTCCGACTAATCGTTTCTACAAATTTCTCCAGCCTCTTCCAAGGGTAGGCCACAATTTCAGCGGGTTACACAAATTACGTTATGAATTAAACAACGAATAAAAACACCTCGGAAAATTCTCTGTGTCACATAGTGTCACTTAAGGTGAGGCGGTAGGCCCTATACCGACAATATTAAATTAAGCAAATTCATGCCTAATTTTCTCAGAAACTACTGAACAGATTTGTCTGAAATTTTCAAGAAAAATGTTCAAATGTTTGTAGAACTTATGGGACTTAACTACGGGGTCATCAGTCCCTAAGCTTACAAACTACTTATGAACTAGCTAAGACTAAGGACGGCACAAATATCCATGCCCGAGGGGGGATTCGAACCCCCGACCGTAGTGGCCGTGCAGACCGTGACTGGAGCGCCTCAGTCCCCTCGGCCACCGCGGCCGGCTCTGAAATTTTCACTGAAAATGAAATGATCTTTTTCCAACTCACTGAACAGAAATCATTGATAGATCTGAAGCATTGAATTAAAATTTGTGGTGCGGCCGGGAATCGAAGCCGGATCTCCATGCTTACTAGGCAGACGTCTTAACTGTTAGACTACCACACCACAAATTTTAATTCAATGCTTCAGATCTATCAATAATGTCTTTGACATATTTGAGACGTAAATCCGTCTCTGGGATTCTTTACTTGTATTAATTGAACAGAAATCGTTGTGATATTGTGATTTATAACATACTTATTAATTTAATTACCGTGTATTAAATTTTTTTGTGAAAAAAGTCAAATATTTTTATTACAGCAGTATTACTGGTGCAGTCAACATGACTGCGGTTCCACTGCTGTAATGCTGTTTTGTTTACAACTGTGTAATTTTCATTGAAGTTTCTCTGATAGTTTCTGAGAAAACGGGTAAATGTTTCAGAAGTTATAGTTTGAGAAAACGAGACAATGTTTTACAACACGTTTATCCTAGGAAAAACTTACAGATCGCCGCCCGCGGTGGCCGAGGGGACTAAGGCGCTCCAGTCACGGTCTGCACGGCCACTAAGGTAGGGGGTTCGAATCCCCCCTCGGACATGGATATTTTTGCCGTCCTAGTTCGTAAGTAGTTCATCAGTAGTTTGTAAGTTTAGGGACTGATGACCCCGTAGTTAAGTCCCATAAGCTTAACAAACATTTGAACTGTCCCCAAGAGCCGCGGCGGAATGGCCGTGTGCATTGGGGCGCCATGCTGCGGTGCGCGCTGCCGTTCCCCGGACGGAGTTCGAATCCCTCCTCGGGCATGGATGTTTGTGCTGTATTTAGTATAAGGTAGTTATAAGTAGTTTTCGATTAATGATGGAAATTCTCCTCAGAGATGCTAAATTATTTTTTAAAAGAGATAGATTGGTTGGCCAGTACTTACCTTTGTGCTGTACCGCCGATAGTGACACAAGTGAAGAAAAAGAGAAAAAGGGACGAAAAAGGACAAGCTTTCGGACACACAGTTCCTTCTTCAGGTGGGAGAGAAGGGAAGAAAATAGGATGGGAACGGAAGGGAAAGGTAATTCACGACCTAGGTCATTAGGGTGGTGTTTGAGAAGTGTGGAAGTCAGAGATACTGCATATTAAATACCAACATCGCATATACTATAGCCGAATTGGACTTTCTTCCCTAACGCAGAAAACAGTCATTACACATGGTTAATTTGTAACTACGCATACTGTATTGTAATTTATAAAAGTAAATCTCTGTGCGACGTTTTACAATACTTGTCGAATGAACATAACAAATTATTGTAAAATCGAAAATCCGAAGGTAGGAAATTTCTAGTTATTTCACTGTCGACGTAAAACATTTCACGAGCACGGTAATTTGGCGACACGATAAACGTAATATAAGTATTCTATTTTTTTAGTTACGTATCATTTCCTGCTTTTCCTTTTATACTGTATGCCCTTTTAGAGGTCGAGAAGTGCTGTAATATTACACACAGTGTTGACGTTTGAAGTTATGCTTCACGATTGAGAAGAACACCTATTTTTTATGGTGAGAAGACATACTTTATTTACTTTGGTGACGGAAGCCGGTGAAGGCGAATTTCATATCAAATATATACATAAATAGATAAAAATGAAACAAAATCCCAGCCCATCCAAAAAAAAAATTAAAAACCGACTGCGTACACAAAAAAAAAAGAAAAAAAAGAAAAATGCAAAAGGAAAGAGGCTTAGCGCAACTCTCTAGTATCCAAGAAGTCCCGAGTTCGAATCCTGCACCCGGCAAAAAAATTCATTTATCCATATAAGCAGGAGGCCGCGGATTGGAATCCTGGCCTGGGCAAAAATTTTCTTGTATGCATGTTGTATAATTATTATATCCACTGGCATCTGGCGTCGTAAATTCCTTTGTGTGTTCATGATCACCTATTCATTATCCACCTATCAGTTTCGAGAGTATTTAAAAGGGCTGAAAGACCTATTTATCTTCAGTTTCCACAAGTCATTGTAAATGCTCATGTTTCTTTCTATATTTTCTGTGGAGTTAATCATCTGGGTTCAGCGCTCAAGCGAGCTAACAGTTAATGCTTAGAATTACTAATACCAGTCCAAAATGTTGATGCGAAACTCAAACCGCGTTGAAATGGAGACGCGCTCCGTTACACGAGAGCCGAGTCCAGCACTGATACTGCAATACGACACTCTCGGCCCAGAAGGTATCGGTGTGTTGTATGCCTGCTACTTGAAACTTCCCACCAAGAGGCCGTCAAACTCTGGACCCTACCCGAGGACAGAGTGGCATGTTTAGGGGCACTAAACGGTGGCTCAAAAAACAAACGAGAAAACAGAAAACAATCGCTTTGGTGGAGGATTCAGTGTAAAATAAACTACGTATTAGTATATAGAGAGATTAAAATTAAGTTCGTCGCGCGGGAATGTCCGCATGATCTACAGTGTCTTGCTACGGCATGCGCGACCTTTCCCAGTCGGCGGTTCGAGTCCTGTCTTGGGCAATGGTGTGTGTATTGTTCTGAACATATGTTAGTTTAAGTAGTTTGTAAATCTATGGACCGATGCCACAGCAGTTTGGTCCCACAGGTTGACAAACATTCTGAAATTTAAAACTAAGTTTTCCAACTTCGAGCCATTGAGGAGGAGAGTAAGAACTTAATGTCTTCGATTGGAATCCGTGCCTGTCAACGACGCCATGGCCACTTCTTCATCTTCGGCATTGTGAAACAATTCTCTTTTACTGCAATCTTACTATGTTGTGGCGCATATTATTTGGTAAGGAGACGTAGGTATACTTTGATAGAAAAATGCCAAAACTTTAATAATACATGTGAAATTTATTACAAGTAAATGCATATTCAACTTCAGCGTTGTGGATGTACAACGAGACAGAGTTAAAGCCCAAACATCGTGTGTAAAAACAGCAAAGTTCCATTGCTCTTCGCAAGAAGTGTCGATACGTGAATAAGTCATGAGGCATTGTTCTGCGTAGCGTGGCACTTTGTCCTGAATCGTAGAAATCTGTCTGCTAGACGTTAACACTGCTGACTCGATGCACACCCTGGATGTACATGATCCATACTCTGTCTACAGGCCGTATGCTCCTAATGTTGTAGTAACGCTTCAGCTATTCAGGTTTGACGAAATCAAATGTTCAAATGTTTGTAGAGCTTATGGGACTTAACTACGGGGTCATCAGTCCCTAAACTTACAAACTACTTATGAACTAGCTAATACTAAGGACGGCACAAATATCCATGCCCGAGGGGGGATTCGAAACCCCGACCGTAGTGGCCGTGCAGACTGTGACTGGCGTGCCGCAGAACGCTCGGCCACCGCGGCCGGCCAGGTTTGACGTACGTGATACTGTTCATACGTGCGCGGCCTCTCACGGGAATGAAGGAAGTAACAGTAACAAGTGCCATGTGTTCCCGTCGCCATGTCGATAGTGCTGTAGTACTCAGTGGTTGCCTCACAGTAGGCGATACTACACTTTGCTTCCTATGTTTTGGGAGAATACAGTATGGACTAAAACAGAAAAAAATGTTGATATGAGTGTTCTCTTCAACGTCCGAAAAGAACAGACACCATATCGATAACTGTACGTGTGCCACCCACAGGAAATTGACAATCTCAACGCGGACGCATTGATACTCTCGATCCCAGGCGGGTATCCAGTATAGGCTACGAGTAAGAGGAATTAATGGGCGGGAGGTACAACCATCAAAGTGTGCTATAAGGTAACAATTTAGGTTGGAAGGGAAGAGTGCTTGGGTAGTCTAAATAGACCGCTGGCCCCAAACCGGGAAATCTGTGATTGAATCCAGGTCTAGCACAAATTTTCAACTTGGCCGTTGAATTTATTTAAATGACCTGATACGGTCGAAATTTTTCAATATTTCGATTTCGTAAAATTCTTGCCGTTATTGTCAACAAATATTGTTTGTTCTTTCGGACATGTCGCATCAAATATTCATTCAAGCATTCCATAAACCAAATGTTCAACCAAATATATGGGACCAAGCTGCTATGGTCACCGGTCCCTAGACTTATAAACTATTTTAACTTAGACTAAGGACAACACTCACTCACAGACACACACACACACACACACACACACACACACACACACACACACACACACACAGTGGCAGGACTCGAACCTTCGACGGGAAAGGCCGCCCAGTCCGTAGCATGGCGTCTTAGACCAAGCGGCCATTCCGCGCGGCAGTATTCCATAGAACAATCCTACATTTGTGTAGCAACAATACCTTTATTGCCGATTGTACTGTCTCCTTCTCTGAAAAGAAGAAAGGAAGCTTAGAATCTAGCGTCCCTTCTAGAGCATAGTCAATAGAAACGGAGCACAAGCTCGGCCCCTTTTTTTGTTACGGATGGGAAGGAAATCGGCAATGCCCTTTCACAGGAGGCATCTGGCCATTATCCTTCAGTGATGAAGGGAAATAATGGAAAACTTAAATCTGGAGTGCCGCAGGTAGGTCTGAACCGCCGTGCTCCCGTATGCGAGTCCAGTGTGTTACATAGCGACACCTCACTCGGCTTTACCTTCTCTGGAGTCTTAGCAGTAATAGGAATAAGGACAGACGGATTACTATATCATTAACTTATTAAACTTATTAAAATTGATGAATAATTGAAGGAGTTACGGAGGAAGGTTAAAGAGAAGAATAAAAGATATCTTATGGTAATCCTTACTTGGCTTGTAACGAAGAAATAAACGAAGAATCACGGTATGGCCCGTGAAAAATAATGAAGTTAAAAGTTGAAACATTTCGAAAGTCTTGAAATGATAGTTATCAATGTCTTGCCAGTGATCGATATGGATATCAGGCAAAAATTGTCGAGATTCTAAATTCCAAGGATGAGCAGTTTGTAAGGAACCATCGCTGCGCTAGTCTTGCTCGCACTTACCCGGACTATTTTCCAATAAAGTTCAGTGTGCAACTGTATCGATGCCGTCCGCATGTCAAGAAACACGGAATCAACCTGTGCGACATTTTCTACATCATTCAAAAAAAAAAAAAAAAAAAAAAAAAAAAAAATTGTTCAAATGTTTGTAAAGCCTATGGGACTGAACTACGGGGTCATCAGTCCCTAAACTTACAAACTACTTATGAACTGCTTACGAACTAGGACGGCACCAATATCCATGCCCGAGGGGGGATTCGAACCCCCGACCGTAGTGGCCGTGCTGACCGTGACTGGAGCGCCTCAGTCACCTCGGCCACCGCGGCCGGCTATCCATTCTCACAGAGGAAGATCTCCAATCCGCAAAAAGTCACAAGCGCCAAGTATAAAACATGTTTCATACACTGAAAAGCCGAAGAAACTTCCTAATATAGTCTAGGGGTCCCACGAACATGCAGAAGTGCTGCAACACGACGTGGCATGGACTCGACTAATGTATGACGTAACGCTGGAGGAAACTGACAACATGCAGCCTGCAGGCCTGTCCATAAATCTCTAAGAGTACGAGGGGGTGGAGATCTCTTTTGGACAGCACGTTGAAAAAATTACAGAAATCATAATGTTCATAGCCAGCGGAGTGGTTTATACTCACATTTGTATTCCTGTAGTCACTGTGTAGCAATACTGCTAGAATTGCCCTACACAGTCGGAATGCATAGTTCAGATGAATGAATTCATTTGATCCAGCCATAATGCTTGCGTACGTGTCACCTGCCAGAGTCGCATCTAGAGGTATCAGGGGTCCCAGCCGGCCGCTTTGGCCGAGGGGACTAAGACGCTTCAGTCACGGTCTGCACGGCCGCTACGGTCGGGGGTTCGAATCCCGGGATATTTGTGCCGTCCTAGTTCGTAAGTAGTTCATAGGTAGTTTGTAAGTTTAGGGACTGATGACCCCGTAGTTAAGTCCCATAGACTATACAAACATTTGAACATTTTCAGGGGTCCCATATCACTCCAGAGCCTCCACCAGCTTCAACAGTGCCCTGCTGGGGTACATGGATCCATACCAGTACACGCCCATCCACTCCATACAATTTAAACGATACTCGTCAGACCAGGCAACATGTTTCCTATAACAAACAGTGCAATGTCGGTGTTGACGGGCCCAGGGAAGGCGTAAAGCGTTGTATCGTGAGTCAGCAACGGTGCACACAGCGGCCTTCAGTTCCGAAAGCCAATGTCGACGATGTTGGTTCTTACACTGACAGTATTGAAATCCGTAACTATTTGGAGTAGGTTTGCACTTCTGTCTCGTTGAACGATTCTCTTCAGTCCTCTTTGTCCCCATTCTTCTAAATCTACATAGATACTCTGTAAATCACATTTAAATGCCTGGAAGAGGGTTCATTAACCACTTTCATAACCTTTCTCTACCGTTCCATTCTCTAATGGCGCGCGGGAAGAAAAAACACCTAAATCGTTTCGCTTTCGATCTGATTTCTGTTATTTTATTGGATTGGTCATGTCATATAGGTGGGTGCTAGCAAAATATTTTCACATTCAGAAGTAAAAGTTGGAAGTCGGTGATTGAAATTTCGCAAATAGATCTCGCCGCAACGAATAACGTCGTTCTTTTAATGATTTCCACCTCAAATCGTGCAACAATTCCGTGACGCTTTCCCCCCTGTAACGTGATAAAACAAAACAAGCTGGATCTTTTTCCGGCCACAGCGAGGTCAGAGATCTGATGTTTTACCGGATTACCGATATTCACGGTTCACTAATTGGTATGGTCGTAGGAAAATCCCTACCTGATCGCTACCTCGAAGATGCTGTGTCCCATCTTTCGAGCGCCGATTGTAACACTACGTCCAAACTCAATTCGTGACGACCTGCCAATGTAGCAGCACTAACCGATTTAACGCCTGCGCCAAACACCCGTTGTCTTATACAGGCGATGCCTACTGAAGCGTCGTCCTCTTGGGTGTTTGCATTCATCTGACTATACAGTTTCTTTGGCTCTTCGGAGTAACTCCACAATTAGCTGACGTCGGCATTACTCGCTTATAATCACGCACAGCTGTCCGACGAAATCTACTCTTGCTTCCGGTCGCTTGGTAGGCTTTGTTACTCTAGTTACCTAGGTATTCCTGCCACATGGGTGCCAAGTTATTATTCATAATCATACCTAACACGGACCTCATCTGGCCCAGTTGCCTTTGTACTGTTGAGCAGTTACAGTTTAGTAAAGTTTCCGATGAGTTACTTCTGTATCTATAAATTTTGTGTTATGAATACTATTCCAGAGCTTTCGCGTTTAGTTCATGTTTTATCACTTTGCTTATCAAATGGTACATACGGAAAGTAGATAATTTTAGATTGATAAAGTTAATATAACTACGGTGTTAATACAGTTTATTGAACATATAAACGGTACTATAGATATTCGGATTTAGATTATGACATGTTAAACATGGCTGTCTTTTGTAGCGCAGACGAATAGCGACATTCTCTATGACCCGCTGAAGTGTCGGAATGTCGATGACCTAAATGGCTGTTTTCGGCTCAGTATTGAATTTGAGTCCATTACTGTAGACCTTTTCTTTAATATAGCCCCACAAACAGGAGTCTCCTGTGTTCAGATCCATAGAATATGGAGGCCAATCCAAGCCCATGCTAGTGTCCTCTGGGTACCCCAGAACCAGAATGCGG
This sequence comes from Locusta migratoria, assembly GCA_026315105.1. Classification (NCBI taxonomy): domain Eukaryota; kingdom Metazoa; phylum Arthropoda; class Insecta; order Orthoptera; family Acrididae; genus Locusta; species Locusta migratoria. The sequence continues at coordinate 672,446,715 of CM048755.1, forward strand.
TCCGCAAACGGTTTCTCCAGTACATCAAACACTCTCCTGCGTCAATGGGATCGAGCTCCGTCTTGCATAAACCACATCTTTTCGAAATCAGGGTCACCTTGGATAATGGGGATTACATCACCTTACAACACCTTTATTTACCATTTGGTTTCATCGTGGCATCATGTAATATCGCGACGATTATTCCGTGACTGGACATTGCAAATATCACAGTCAAACGGTGAGGTTAAAGAGACTTCCCAAACCCAAAATGCGGATTCTCCGTCCCCAAGCCGCGCCACTTTTGCGTACTGACTAATCTATGCAAATGAACGTGGGCTTCGTTGCTAAGCCAAACATATTCACGTTCGCATGCGCTTGCTAATTCCCAGAGTGCCACAGCGACCACCTGTGCAGTCAGAACGTTGTAAAGCAAACCGTTCGCAGTTTGTAACGATTTTATTTCATATAATTAAATAATTATCACTCCTTATGTACAGATAGGACAAAAATGTGCAAACTGCTTTAATGGTGAGTCTAATCTATCCTTGAGTACTGCTCTAGTAATCGAGATCCATAACGGGTCAGATTAAAAGAAGGTATAGAAGTAATTCAAATGTTTGTAAGGCCTATGGGACTTAACTATGGGGTCATCAGTCCCTAAACTTACAAACTACTTATGAACTACTTACGAACTAGGACGGCACAAATATCCATGCCCGAGGGGGGATTCGAACTCCCAACCGTAGTGGCCGTGCAGACCGTGACTGAAGCGCCTCAGTCCCCTCGGCCACCGCGGCCGGCTAGGAGCAATTCAGAACACGACAACTAGATTTGCTACTGGTATTTTGATGAACTCGTGCGTATTACAGATATGCTTAAAAAATTGAAATGGGAATCCCCGGATAGAAGGCGACGTTATTTTGTAGGAACTACTTTGAGAAAATGTAGAAAACAGTCAGCCCCAGCGTTCTAAGGCGCCTTGCTGCGGAGCGCGCGATTGCTCGTCGCCGGAGGTTCGATTCCTCCCTTGGGCATGGATGTTCGTGTCGTCCTTAACATAAATTACTTTAAGTTAGTGTAAGTAGTTTGTAATCCTGGGGACTGATGATCAACGTAGTTAAGTCCCTTAGATTTACAAACATTTGAACATTTAGGAACAGTCGTGTTACGGATGCAGCATCTTGCTGAGTCGGGAGACCATAATGGACACACGTAACTCGAGACCATATCTGAATAAAGATGAAGAACCACCGTTACCGTGTGTCCGACCGTTCCTCTACTATTCCTGCACCCACATCCCATTCTGACTTCTTACAGACCATATTTTCGCCTGGTGACAGAAAGTGAAATTATATTTTTTTTTTTTTCATCGTGCTTGGCGAACGCACCTATTCCTGAATATAACCGCGAAGTTTTACCGGAACACCGTCAGTTGAATTACAAGTACAACCAACCTGTATATACATGTAGATATACGAGATGTACCTGATTTATGGGGTCTGCCATTGAAGTTTTCGACATCTGCAGCACAACATTAGCATACCGATGGCCTACTTCATATACTAGGGAAGCAGTATATTTGGTTTTGTAATGGCTGTGCTGTTCACTTAGTTCATGTGTGTTGCCTTTCCTGTTTCCATTTGAAAAAAAAAATGTTCATATGTTTGTAGAACTTATGGGACTTAACTACGGGGTCATCAGTCCCTTAGCTTACAAACTACTTATGAACTAGCTAAGACTAAGGACGGCACAAATATCCATGCCCGAGGGGGGATTCGAACCCCCGACCGTAGTGGCCGTGCAGACCGTGACTGAAGCGCCTCAGTCCCCTCGGCCACCGCGTCCGGCTTTCCATTTGAAGCCTGAGGTATTAAAATCCCGTGGTGCAGTGCTTCCTCTCGACAGTTCTGCCTTGAAAAAAGCAGCCTGTCTTCCTGCTGAAATCTCGGCAGTCGTCGACGTTGTTATCCGGTTGATCGAGCAGGAATGCATTGTCACCACAGCAGCAGAGTCAGCGTTCAGCACTAACTGCATTGCGGTTAAGGGGTCTGGACAGAGCCCAGACGTTGCCAATCCCCCAGTACTGCAACACCGAGAGCCAACTACCCGGAGAATGCAGATAGGTGAGGTTGGGGAAGGATAAGAAGATATAAAGGCTTTTCCCAACAAAAAACTACCCATCATCGGGAATATCTATCAATCTGGCCAAAAGAAATATTTACAGTTTTCATAGTGCAACAAACAAACTTAGAATTTCCGCCATAAATATGGTAGTGTTAGTGGAATATCAGGTATTTCTTACGCAGAACTATAACAGAGTAGCACAGAGCCATACTTGTTTATGACTTAAGATAATTATCAAATAAGGTCTTGTTTAAATGGCTTAGTTTCCCTTCGTCACGTGATGGTTGGGTGGATGCTTAAGTGGTATACACTACGGAACACAAACCATACAACTTAGCAGTACAACACGTATCTCAGGTTACCTTATATATCAAAAGGATGTGCGCCACGCGACTGTACAGAATTTTAAAAATTGAGTAGTGGACAGCAACCAGACGTTGAAATTTCAATGTGTATTCAAGAAAATCTAGATTTCAGCTATTAACTAGCCGTTCTCAATTAATACATTTCAAAGGTGTGTTTCGTTACACGCCATAGACATGTTTATGTACACTTGTCCACAATCTGCTTGGGGAGTACCGTACTTCTCTATCCTAGTTCAAAGTATGTCCTACGAAAACAGAAGGGTCATATAGTATAGCCGGCGATCCTATTCCTTTAGTGTCGATAGTATTCTTTGTAGTAGAATACCACTATTGAAACTGATATTTGCAATTCCTTAGACACAGTAACGCGAGAGTGCCTCCTACGACGAAAGTAACGTGGCACCACTTGAGCCATTCAGTGAAGTTGCCTGTGCAGTAGCCCGATCCAGACTACCAGCGACACAGGAAGTCGCAGCTGCTTATATAGCCTCGCGCCGTACCGAGGGCTTATCACTTCTGGATGTCGCAAGCAACGCGTCAACGGTCTTGTAAATCTGTGGCCACTAACTAGAGACTATAGTTGACGTCATGTAGGAAGGCGCTTCCGCGCATGCAACGGAGCGATAGGGAAAGAGTGAAGGAGAAAAGCTGCGGCCGAGCGCCAACTGTTTAGCCTTTGGAAGAAACATTTTTTCATTCGCGGCCGTGATGGATATTATTGGCTGCCATTGCGGTAATGGAGGGACATACGCAGAACAGCTGAAAACTGGGCCGCCTCCTTAAGTGACGCGGACTATAACGTGGTGTTGCACATGCGCAAATCATGTGTCGCGGCTCACAGAGGTGCCCAGAGGTGCTTCACACACAGAGCATCCCAGAGAAGCATGCCTCTAAGAACTACAACAACAAGAATCGCTTCTCGCCTTTAGGAAACATCAATGTGTAGTTCAAATGTTCAAATGTTTGTAGAACTTATGGGACTTAACTACGGCGTCATCAGTCCCTAAGCTTACAAACTACTTATGAACTACCTAAGATTAAGGATGGCACAAATATCCATGCCCGATGGGGGATTCGAACCCCCGACCGTAGTGGCCGTGCAGACCGTGACTGGAGCGCCTCAGTCCCCGCGGCCACCGCGGCCGGCCAATGTGTAGTTCACAATAGTGTCTGAATTAACTGATCTGTGGACATCACGGCAGGCTAACAAGACGAATAGTCAAAAGAAAGTGGATAAGAATTCCAAAGTGACGAGGAGGCGATTTTATAGGTCAAAAGTTTCCTAAACATACAAAATACTTAGTTCTACTACCAAGTTGTTTGCACAGTCATACATGGTCAAGAACATTTTGTTGCATCGAAGGGTGAAGAGGAAAGGACTAGTGGCATTACGAAATTTAATATTTAAGGCTTTACTGCGTGGGGCGTTCGGTAATTAATGTAACTTTCTTTCTTTTTTCTTAATATATTTGTTTTATACAGAATTCAAACCCACCACATCGTTCCAATATCTTTTGTCTGCAAAACACTATTTCTCAACAAAGTCTCAGTACAGTGCTACACCCTATGCCATCTGAATAAGCCTGTATACTAGCATTGCACCACTACACTGGTCTCTGCTGGAGCTAACGTCATGCTGTATCAATAACTTCCACATTATACATGTAGAGCTTCCCGCGCAGTTAAGTTCATTGTGTCAAACTAAGGGAAGTAAGATCCGGTCTGTAGGATGGATGGGGCAGAAGAGAGCAATGAAGTTTTGTGAGCTCCTTTTGGGTACGCAGACTATTGTCAGGTTTTGAATTGTCATAGAGAAAGAGGTGTTTCCTATGATGCGTCCATCACCTCGATAACAGTGTGCGTACGTATCAACATTGATGCGCGGACTGCCGATATGCGGTGTCTAGTCTGTCGAATTTGACAACCGTCTTTCCTCTCTCCTAAGTTAGGACACGACAGCGGGATATCAGACAGGGATGCTCAAACTTGTTGTGATGACGACAGACACCTCGCCCAATGCCTCACCTTGCTTTCGTCCACAGCCAAGCTTCCGTAGACATTCTACAAGTGCTTATGAATATCTATGATGCTATGGATTTCCACCAAAAGAAAATCAATAACGGCTATCCCTTCGGAAAGCACCTTCGTTACAGACGCCATTTTGAACACTAATTACAGGTGATCCACCTATAGGAAATTATGCAAGAAGAAGCGGAAATATTCAGATATGTCAAAAGTTAAATTCCAAATACACCTGGAAGTATAATGTGCCTACGGCTCTCGTTGCAGCTATAACTCGAATTTAATGGGTCAGTGGGAGTCGGGACAGGTTCCGTCTGACTGGACGAAAGCAGCAGTCAAGCCAGTTTTCAAACAAGGGACCAGAAAAACTCGCAACAACTACGGAGGTATCTCTTTAATTAGCGTTGGGGGGGGGGGATATTCTCAGGTATTGTTGAAAGAAGACTGCGGCTATTAGCTGAAGACAAGTTGGATGAAAATCAGTGTGGGTTTAGGCCTCTTAGAGGCTGTCAGAACCAGATCTTTAGCTTACGGCAGTTAATGGCTGAGTGCTATGCGTGTAACAGGAAATTTTATCTATGTTTTATAGATCAAGAAAAGACTTACGATCGTGTTTCTAGGAGGAAGATGTTGACAATTCTACAAGATTATGGAATAAGAGACAAACGTCTGCAGGCAATTAAAGGTCTTTACGTAGAGTGTCAGGCAGCAGTTGGAGTAGACAGTAAATTAAGTTCTTGGTTCAGAGTAGTTTCAGAGGCACGACAAGGCTGTAATCTGTCACCACTGTTGTTCATACTATCCATGGAGTATATGTTGAAAACAGTAGACTGGCAGGGTGGGGTCAAAATATGTGAAAACAAAGTAAGCAGTCTTGCATATGTTTGTTTGTAATTCTATCGGACCAAACTGCGTGGTCATCAGTTCGTAGCTTACAAACTACTTAAACCTAGGTAAACTAACCTAAGGACAACACACACACCCATGCCCCAGGGAGGACTCGAACTTTCACGGCGAGCAACCGCGCGCTCCGCAGCGAGACGCTTTAGACCGCTCGGCTACTCCACCGAGGCAGTCTTGCATATGCAGACGACTTAGTTGTGATGGCATATTCGATTGTAATGTTGCAATCTAATATTTCAGAGGTCGATAAGAGCTGTAAGGGTTATCATATGAAGATCAGGATCTTCAAAACGAAGGTAATATCTGTGGAAAAGGGATTTAAACAGATTGAGTGCCAAATACGAGAAACAAGGTTAGAACACGTGGACACTTTCAAGCATCTAAGATGTATTTTGTCACAGGATGGCAACATAGTGAAAGAAATTGAATCAATGTGTAGCAAAGCTAATGCAGTGAGTGCTCAGCAAAGATCTACTCTCTTCTGCAAGAAGGAAGTCAGTACCAAGACTAAGCTGTGCACCGCTGTATCTATCGAGCAACTTTGTTGTATGGAAGTGAAAGTTGGGTGGATTCAGGTTACCTTATTAATAAGGCTGAGGTTACATATATGAAAGTAACAAGGATGATTGTAGGTACAAATAGATGGAATTAATGATAGGAAGATGTCCCTAAGGAGGAAATCAAAGAAAAACTGGGAATGAACACCGGGAATGAACACCGCAGATTAAGCAGTTAGAGGGAACAGGCTGAGATTGTGGGGTCATGTTACACTCACGGGTGAAGCAAGGTTATTTAAGAGACTCATGGGTTCGGCAGTAGAGGTTAAAAGGAGTCGAGGTAGACCTAGGAGAAAGTACTTAGATTCGGTGAAGAATGATTTTGAAGTAAAAGGATTAATATCAGACGGAGCAGCAATGTTAGCATTGAATAAGTAATCATGGAGGAATTTTATTAGGGGGACTATGATCCAGACTCAACGCTAAAAGGCATAATCAGTGTCTAATGATGATGATGATGATATTGAGTGTGACTTGAGCAGACGAGCAGGACCCCTTGCAAACGTACGCACGGACGTATTGTCAAGTCAGTGAGTTTGACAGAGGGCGCATTATTGACAGGAAGGAATTTGATGCTTGATGCACACATAGCGAAAATTTCTGCTAGTGTGGGACGAAGTGTTTCTGCAGCGGCCGCGGCGGAGCGGCCGAGCACATTGAGGCGTTATGCTGCGATACTCGAGGCCGTTCCCCGTTGGGGGTTCGAATCCCCCCTCGGGCATGGATGTTTGTGCTGTCTTTAGTACAAGGTAGTTGATAAGTAGTTTGTAAGTTTAGGGACTGATGACCTCGCAGTTAAGTCCATTAAGCTTCTCAAACATTCAAACATTTTTTTTCCTGCAGCGCGACAGAAGGGTGTAGAGTGATCCACGGAAGGCCGCAGAACATGAGGTGATGGTCAGATCGCACCACTCACATACCCTCGGAGGAAGTCGAAACCTCACCCGAATGACTTTGCAGGACAGATCTGCTTTCTCTTCGGCACTGACGCAACAATCGAAGACTGTAACGCATCGTACACTACCGGGCCTGGCAGTCCCTCGCCGCTTCTTACGGCATGTGCCACGTGCTTGTCGTCCACGTCTCCGCCTTTAAGTAATGTGGAGAAACGTTCTGGATGGCAGTAGTGCTTGAAACGAAGTCACTGGGGACAACGATGGCATGAGATTCTGTTTTCGAACGCATCCACGGTCCGATCGAAAATGACAGATTACTCCCATTTTGTTTCGTCGCAGACAGAGGCAGCGGCATCACAGTAACTGCATTCGCACATCTCATACGGCGCCAGATCAAGGGCTTTTGGTGTGGGGTGCTATTCGGTACAGTCACAAATCACAGTTGATGCGCGTCCAGGGCACTGTGACCCGTCTGACCTACATGAATGACATTCTGCGACCATTATTGCACGACACCTCAGACGCCATTTTTCAGGAAGACAACGCACGACCACATGTTGCTGCAGAACACGTGCCTTCTCGATTTTACTTGATGTCATCCCGATCGCAATACGTTGTCGTTAACCTAAAATGTGCGGGATATGGTAAAACGACGGGTCCAGATTAACTTTGAAAACAGGCGAATGCAACATGGATGGTTATACTAAAAGATGCCATTTTCTCCTGATACGTGTCGAAGCTATCACGCATGGAATAATTAATGAGGGCCCATGTCGGAGCCCGTGCTATTAGGCAACAGGACACATACTGCACTGGGGTGACTGAAATGTTGATCAATTCTTCAGAACGTACTAATGAACGTGTGTTGTAATATGAAATTCCTGTCTATAGTATTTCATGATGGTTTTTTTTCGATACATGGATGTATTTCAACAGAAACAAATGATGCATTAAATATTGTACGCCCCTATCATCTCCCAAGGTAAACTCGTCAGTGAAGATCTGTTCCGGACTTTTGATATTGGTCTGGCTTTAAGCTTAGCTGGAAGTAAACGTAGCAAATGAGAGATGGAGTAGCAACGCTGGCTGCGGCAGACAACCCCGGGAAACTGGGGCCCCATGCGGCCGGCCGCCCTCCGTGCCCTCTCTGGCCACAAAACTATTTCGCCGGCCGTGGTGGCCGAGGGGACTGAGGCGCTCCAATCATGGTTTGCACGGCCACTACGGTCGGGGGTTCGATGCCCCCTCGGGCATGGATATTCGTGCCGTCCTTAGTATAAGGTAGTTCGTAAGTAGTTTGTAAGTTTAGGGACTGATGACCCCGTAGTTAACTCCCATAAGCTTAACAAACATTTGAACATTTTGAAAACTATTTCAGTATCGTTTACATGCGGTGGCGACGCCTTACCATCGTTTTATCCAGATTCGACCCTGTAGCAATACGTCTCATACTTCCACGAGAACGAAGTCAAATACTACGCACGTTCAAAATACTCTTAAGAAAACATTCGACGACTGAAAATTACATATTCTCTATATAATAGGCTCATCTTTATTTCAAGGTAACTTGCCTGTGAACGCCAGGAAAAATGCGACAAATTTTCATAAAGTTTACACAACTGTAACTTTAAACTCGTAACTCTTAATAGAATGAAATTAAAGGACAATGTTTCATCTCTCTTTCTGAACAATTTGATACACATGTAGTTTTACTAATTCACATATTGAATTTTTTAGAATTTTTTTGTGAACACCTGTAAATGATTTTTGTTTTCTTTGCCGGTTCATACTTCGATACCATATAGTGATAGACTAACCGTCTTAGTTAGACACTTGAAACTTTAGGTACATGTAAGGAACATTTGCATCTAGAAAGTAGGCTACATGTATGTATTTTGATTCACAAGTTTTAATTCTAGAAATATTTACATTTGATGTTCAAAACAAACACTACATTTTTATGATTAATCAGTAGATATTTTTGCACCTGTTGATAGTAGGTAAGTGTCCGTAGTCTACTTTTCTCGAAATAGAATCCTGAAACATACCAAATAATTTCAGATCTCTAGCTCAAATAGTATATTTTTGCATAAAATAAACTTGTCAGAAAATGTATTTGTCGGGAAATTCTATGTAAAATATATATTTTATCTATAACTCACCTATGTTGGTCCTAATGTATTCCAGGTCAATATTCTTCTTGTTTATATGTTCCTCATCTTCTCTCTTTATTTTCTTGCTTCTCCTTGCTGTCCTGGCTTCTTTAGTTGCCTCAAGAACCACTTTTTTAGCTTCGGCCACTCTCAACAGTTGCCACCAGTGATTGTTTCATATTGGACCCAGAAGATACTACTAGCAACTCTAAAACTTCACATCTGCTTACTGCCCCATCATTAAAACAAATCGAATGCCGCAAAACTTACGTTTCCCAGAACCAAAATACTTTTTTGTAGGCACAGCAACTTCCGAGAAAGTCAAGGTAGCACTAAATCAAACTACGGAAATGTTAATAAACAAAACAACGCTCGATAACCAAAGATATACAAGAGAAAAAATAAGAGAATCGAAATGTGTCTTCCAACAGCGCTGGCAACTTGAAAAACAATTGTTCTTCTGTTTTTGGGAGAGAAGTCTATTGACTACAATCGACGTGTGAGAGTAGCAGAAAAACAGGCATGGCTGCACACAGGGTGATCTTTGAATTATATTTAAACAACTTATCGTAGTCCAATTTAAATGTTTTAAGCACCATTGTATTCATAAAAGTCTAAACCTTGATTTAAGATAAGAAAATCGATTTTTTTTAAAAAGGATTCACGAGCAAGTTACCTTAAACAATGGAAATTCCAGAAAGGATACAATAATATTTTTGAGAAGGATAGGTTGTTTACTCACCACAGAGACGTCCGATGAGTCGCAGAAAGGCAAAACTAACAGTCAACAACACTGTAGCTTTTGGCCTTTCAGGCCTTCGTCAGTTAGACACACAAACACACACACACACACACACACACACACACACAGACACGACCGCCGTCTCCGACCGCTGTGGTCGTAAGCCGTGTCATTTTTCAGTGAGGTATAATAAGGGGCTACCATTGAAACTGTAATCGATAAATCTGGAACAGCTATAACGACGAGCCGGCCGCGGTGGCCGAGGGGACTGAGGCGCTCCAGTCACGGTCTGCACGGCCACTACGACCGGGGGTTCGAATCCCCCCTCGGGCATGGATATTTGTGCCGTCTTTAGGATAAGCTAGTTGATAAGTAGTTTGTAAGTTTAGGGACTGATAACCCCGTAGTTAAGTGCCATACGCTTAACAAACATTTGAACATTTTATAATGACGAGGAAACGTTTATTATATGACGATTTAAAAAGAAAACAAAAGCTTGGAAAGTTGTAGTGGGAGAATTTGCGTCCCATCTCCATTTTTGGCCCATTCAATTAACTCCTGAAAAGACACACACAGGAAAGGTCAAAGTGTCGCAGTAACGTTGACTGCTGAATGTATCGTGTTCTAAGATTTGCGGATTTGCGATGGTCTCAAGGGCTTAGGGCAGTGCTTTCCGAACTCTCCCTCATGGCGACACGCTTCGAATACTTACAAATTGGCATGACACCCTTTAACTAATATTAATACATTTAGTCGATTTCAGATAGTTCTGGCGGTGGGGCAAGGGGGTGGGAAGAGAGCAACGCCCGATCTTTAATTGACCACCACGGGGTGAGGAGTTGTGTGGGGGAGAATAAGCCACGCCTACCGGCTGCAGGGCTGGCACCATTTTGCATTTCGCAAAATCAGGAAGCACAGTAATAATAAATCCCGTAAGTGTGCAGAATGATATTCTCACTCTTCAGCGGAGTTTGCGCTGATATGAAACGTCCTGGTAGATTAAGCCGCGGTGGAGTGGCCGAGCGCTAAAAGGCACCTCGCTGCGGAGCGACCGGTTGCTCACCGTCGGAGATTCGTGTCCTCCCTGAGGCATGGGTGTGTGTGTTGTCCTTCGGTTAATATAAGATAGTTTAAGCAGTTTGTAAGTCCAGGGACTGGTGACCATACCAGTTTGTGCCAATAGGTTTACAACATTTGAAGAAAGAATGGAGGAAGCTCAGGGTTTAACGTCACGTCGACAGCGTGGTCATTAGAAACGTAGCTAACGCTCGGATTTTAGTTTAAGGATAGGGTAGAAAATCGGTCCTGCCCTTTCAAAGGAACCATCCCGGCATTTGCCTGGAGTGATTTAGGGAAATCACGGAAAACCTAAATCTGGATGTCCGGAGGCGGATTTAAACCACCTTCCTCCCGAATACGAGTCCAGTGTCTTACTAATGCGCCACCTCACTCCGTCTACAAACATTTGAACTAGTAGATTAAAACTGTGTACCGGAACCGGGATTCAAAACTGGGACCTTTGCCTTTGGCGGGCAAGTGCTCTACCGACTGAGCTATCTCGGTATGCTTCACGGTCATTCCTCACCCCTTTACTTCCGACAATACCTCGCCTTATACTTTCCAAACTTCACAGGAGTTCGAATCTCGGTTCAGGCATACAGTTTTTATCTACCAGGAAGTTTCATATCAGCGCACACTCCAATGCAGAGCGAAAATATCATACTAGAAACATCCACTAAGCTGTAGCTAAGCCTTGTCTCCGCCATATCCTTTCTTCCAGGAGTGCTAGTCCTACAAGGTTCGCAGGACAACTTCTACTCTAGAAAGATAACCTACGCCAGGACGAGTTGTTATCCTCTACATGCGTTTTTCTGCTGTTACCTTCCTAGGGTTAGTACATAATTTGAGATGTATATTCAAAACAGCGCAACAGAAACAATTGTACTTTGACATTTTGAATCACAGATGTGACAATGCGCAGCTGCTTGGTGATTGACACGTGTCTAACTCAAATAACTGTGAAATATTCGCTGTTTAAGCCTAACAGTAAAGAAACTCTCTCTGTGTAACTTAAAAAAAGAAAATGACGAAACGCACGGAACACAGATGGTGGAAAGTCTGGCGGGTATTTACAGCGCGAAATGTCGTACACGCACGGACCAGACAACGAAGGTATTTACTCGTGGTGGGCAATCCGGATAATCACGAATCCGTATAACTGAGTTCCGGATAATCGAGTCTCCACCGTAGTGAAATTCAACATATCGATCACTCTTTTAATACGTGTCTGTGATGCAGCGAATAAAGATAAGGAGTCTTCCGGGTTGTATGAAGAGAAGGACGTTTGGTACTAGAATGTTCAAATGTTTGTACAGCTTATGGGACTTAACTACGGGGTCATCAGTCCCTAAACTTACAAACTACTTATGAACTACTTACGAACTAGGACGGCACAAATATCCATGCCGGAGGGGGGATTCGAACCCCCGACCGTAGTGGCCGTGCTGACCGTGGCGTTTGGTACTATTTTACCCCAAGTGTCTTATTTGTATACATTCTGAATTTGGTAGTCAAGCGACACCTTTGATGCTAGAAACCTCTAAACCAACGTGAGGTGCGGTTGCGCCCCTTTTTCTAATGAGAGCGGAAGCAGTCCGCATAGTTATCCTGGACGTTCCATATTGTGAGAGAGGTGGAAACACGTAACGTACTTTGAATTGTTGTAGATAAGATCATTTCGGTGATCCAGAGGCTATGATGTGAGTTGCCTCTGATGCTGAGTTTAAGCACACCTGTGTGATACTATTGATATCTGAAACGGGTGACCAAGACGTGAGCAGACAACTCCTCGTAAGATCATATGGAACGTTAAGACAAAGTCGCAATGCAGGTACTATTCAACATCTGAATTTGAACAGGGAAGACCAAATCAAACATGAAACATGGGCGACATAGCTCGCACAGATGTTGTGAACTGGGCTCTGGCTTAAATTTTATGGATGACGATGTACGGCTGAATCGAATGGTGTTGGCGGACGATTCTTGGAACGAGATGATATTCGGCGAACGAAGTGGCCTTCCCGTTCTTCAGACCCCCATTCCACTGTCCACGCGTAGCAGGCGTTGGTGAGACGTATTTCAACACGTTCACGTAGCTCAACAACCATCCAACAGTTGGCATCTTTGCTAGTGCAGAAGTAGAACGGAAGAACAAAAGAAGTGTTTACCAACCTTGTGGCGAGCATCGGAGCAAGTTGCAGTCCGTGGTGATCAAGTGATCAAGTGAACCAATATATGGTAGGAGTAAAAACATGAAACTTTATTAATGGATCTGGGATCTTGTACATATACTCGCCAAAGGAATTTCCTGAAAACTGGTTTTAGGACATTGATAACTTGTTAGACCTGCTGGTGGCAAACAGACCCGAACTTTTCCACTTAGAGCAGAACAGGGAATCCGTGACTCTAAGTCCGTTACATCATCAGGATGAACGCACAAGGCTGAAATACTCACGTCTTTTTCCATAGCTGTTTCACAGGGGAAGATCACAATGTAGTTTCTTCTCTAGAACGTCACACGAACGAAAACATGGCAGGTATCGAAGTAACAAGAGACAGAAAAGCAATAAAAATCGCTAAACAGAGGACCGGCCGCTGGTACCGACACGATACCGATTCGATTCCACACAAAATATGCGAAGGAACTTGCCCCTTTTGGTAGTACTGTACCGTATGTCCCTAAAGGAGCGAGGCGATCCTAATGATTGAGAAAACAGCGCAGGTCATTTGCGTTTTTAACAAGGGTCATCGTGAAAGTGCGCAAAACTAGGCCTACAGCTCTGACGTCAGCCTCTTACAGAAATTTGAAACATATTTTATGCTCGAGTACTTAGACATTTCTGGAAACTGAAAAACGTTTCTGTAGGAATCAAAATGGATTCTGAGAGCAAAGAACGTGCGTGTGAAATCAACCCGTACCGTTGGTCCACGAGGCCCTGAAAGCGGTAGATAGGGGTCACCAGAAAGACGTCGTCTTTCTTCCGGAAGGCGTTCCAAACGGTTCTGCACAGTCACCTAATGAACGAAATACAAGTACAAGGAATATAAGACCAACTACGTGGTTGGAGTAAAGAGTTTCTAGGAAACAAAACGCAACATATTATTTTCAATGGAAAGAAGTGTTCAAATATGGAAGTAATTTCTGACGTGTCCCAAGTGATGTTATAGTTCCCTCAATATTCACATTATAATTATGAAGAGTCCAGGGGTAAAATCTGATGAGTCACAAATTTAATTTTTTTTAAGAGCAAAAATTTAAAGTTCCAAGAATTGAAGAATGATATAGTCGACTCTTTCGATTCATGAGAGAAACTGTTAATAGTTAAAACAAATTATTATGTTCCTATCAGTCAACAGTTGCGATTTTATTTTATTTTTTATACAGTCCTTCTGGATGATCTTTATTTCGTCTGTGTTGTGATAGGTATTTATCAGAAAAGTATTTGTCACAAAACAAACGAGACGGGCAGAAGCCGGCCGTGGTGGCCGAGGGGACTGAGGCGCTCCAGCACAGACAAATATCTGTGGCTCCAGTCACGGTCTGCACGGCCACTACGGTCGGTGGTTCGAATCCCACCTCGGGCATGGATTTTTGTGCCGTCCTTAGGATAAGCTAGTTGATAAGTAGTTTGTAAGTTTAGGGACTGATGACCCCGTAGTTAAGTCCCATAAACAATATAAACATTTGAACATTTGGACGGGTTGACGACGCAACTACAAGATTCTGAAGATTTACAATGAAACACACTACTGTATGTTTCAAACCAGTTTTTTTCCTTAGCCGCGCGGTATAAGGCACTTTGCTATGGATTGAAACGGACGCTCCCCGTCGGAGGTTCGAGTCCTCTCTCGGACATGAATGGGTGCGTCGTTATTAGCATAAGTTAGTTTAAGTAGTTTGTAAGTCTAAGGATCGATGACCTCAGCAATTTGGTACCATAGGTTTATTAACATTTGAACATTTTTAAAGTTTTATTTTACGTAAATGTCAGTCACCATTTAAATGCAAAGTAAATGGGCCGAGCAAAGGAACGCACAGAAGGCGGAATTTAGTCGCATTCTTGGTAAACAGGGTTAAATCTCCATCGGATAAAGCAGATTTCGTTTTCTGAGGTTTCCGTAAATAACGTATTAACATTTTCTGGATGGTCTTCGAAAAAACGCATTTATTCTTTATTTGGAGATGGAGAGCCATCTCTAACGGCCTTCTCGTCGCCGGGAGACTAAAACGTAATCTTCCTCTCTTCCATATCTGTGCAACGCACTGGATCCTAGCACTTTCAAGCGCACCATAGTCCATGATTACTAAAGTAGCTTGTTATCAAATGCGGACATCTGTCGTTTGCAAATAACTGTGATAAACGCCATTTTTATTACTAAACGTGGAGTTAATAGGTATGCATGCTAGTTTGGTGATCATTTGCATGATGACCAAACTAGCATGCATAAGTATTAACTCCACGTTTCGTAATAAAAATAGCGTTTATCTCAGTTATTTGCAAACGACAGATGTTCGCCTTTGATAACAAGCTACTCTGGCGCATAATCATTCCATACATCTCACCTGATTTAACGTTTGGTTTATCCTACTTTAATGTGAGTTGTTTGTAAGTTTAGTTAATGTTTACTTGGATTCTGCCAGTACTGGAGTCCATAATCATTTGACTTTTTATTATTGTTCACAACTTGAATGCATCATTTGACTTTCGAGTATTGGTTGCAACTTAAATGCGGCAATCATATACACAACTAGCCATAAACTTGTGAAGGCTCACTTACGTCTACAGTTTCTGTGATCCATTACAAATTTGTTGTGTCTGTCTCTTTTCATGTATTTATACTTTCATAAACGTTATGATCTTCTAATTGTTGTTGTTGTTGGTTTTGAGAGGCTTAAACAGCTAGGTCTTCAGTCCCATCTTCTAATTGTTTCATGCGCAGTTCATTGGGATCAATGTATAGTTATTGAGACGTTTTGATTTTGATTTCCCTAAAGCAATTAATTTCCACTACACATATAAAGAATTTCATGTGGTTATTTTACGTTATCATTGGATAATTTATTGATGTTAAAAAACTTAATTTAGATCATTATTTCTTATCAAAGTCTTCACTACTATTAATGATTTTTTTAAATGTCTGTATTGGTACTCCTAGTGCTGTAGTGTATGTTTTCATTATAACAGGCAGCAGACAGATTTCTCTAGTGTAAGAAAAGAAAACAGTTGTCGACGGCTGAGAATGAAACAGAGATTTCGCGCCCAGAACAGCAGAGGACACCATGTGTTCAGCCTTATATCTTATCTGCTTTAGACAGACAGAAACATATCGTACGCTGTAAGGAATGCTTGCTTCCATTAGTACGTTGACCTAACTTCGCTTCCAGAGTCACGTATCACGATAAATCCTTTGCACCCATAAATACGAGGGCATTCGGACTAAAACTTCTCGTTTTAATTCTTCTTCCCTCTAATTCACTCCACTTGATTCAGTTTCGTAGAATTTTTTCGCTCTCGGATAATAAAGCGGGTCTGTAATAAGCTGTCGTATGTTTTGAAAGTTAGATGGTAAATTACAACTGGGGAGCATTGTTCCTTCTTAATAGAAGGTAGCTTTGATAATGGGGCATTAATTATCCCGGCACGAGATGGAGCCACTGTTGGCGGCGGCTACTTCCATCAATCACCTGCAGTGTGTCACCCCGAGCTGCCGCCATGACGAATTATTAAACGCGAGACGATCGAAAATAAGAAATAAAAGGGAAATTATGAAGAAAAAAGGACGCTAAGGGACCAGAGGCAGGCGCTATGGATGGGCTCGTTCGCTTCAGTGCGAAGCAGACAAAGCCGGCGCATAAAGACAACTTTCAACACCATTTTAGCGCGTGGCGCAGTCTCACAAGACACACTGCCGTATTTATTTGATTGAAAAGACGTGTAATTCATCAGACACAGTTTCTCAGTCACGAGGAATATGCAGCACGGAAGGTCATAGCCTCGTCACTGCGAGAGGAAACTAGTAGTAGCCAATCCCTAGTAGCAGGAATACGTTTCTTTTATTTCTTTTTTTCCGTATGTGTAAGAGATTTTTACCATTTTATATAAGATGGGATATTACTTGTAGTACTCACTGTGGTTGCCTGCCACTTTAAATACACTATTCTGTGTTATCTCTTGCTTATTTTGGTTGGCACAGTATCCTGTCAAAATTATCCACTTTAGGAAAGAAGAGCTAAGTCTCATAGCAGTTTCAATTTATAATTACAGTTTCCATTACTCCGGGCAGGCACGACCGAAAGAACAAACATGAAAAATGTAATCTGCATTCATCCAAGATATTAAGGGTGATTTTTTTTTCAGTGGAGACACATCTTCAGAGTCCGAAACCTTTGCGGGTGTCCAGCGAAAGGCGGCAAGCAAATGCGATATGATCTCTAAGGAAGTGGCATATCAGTATTTAGTCGGCCATGATGCATGTAAGGATGACCGAATTGATGATTTAAAAAAATACTAACAAAGCGTCATTCGTGTAAAGCGGGATTCCGGGTTCGAGCCCTGATCCCGCACATTTTTTCTTTCTTTTTATGGCACCATGGTGCTCTCAAAACAGCTGCGTTACAACGAGATCGGAAATTCTCTTTAATACGAAACTCGGTACTAATACGTATAAGCTTTCTCCCTCTATTGACGAAGCACTCCTTACATTGTTATGAAGTTTATTAATCTACTGGCCTGATGAAAAAAAATGCTCGACATCTGGGGATATGTAAATATATAACTAGAAGGCGACGTTGAGAAAGTTTGATCAGGAAACGAGACAATAAAGATGAGTTTTGTTAATTGGTCAGTGATATAACTCAAGATGGCACAGATTGTACAAATTGCAGAAGGCAGTGGAAAGAAAACCATTTCTGAAGAATGTTGACTGCAATGGGTCCGCGGCGTCAAAAATTTCTCTTAGACACATTATATAAATAAACCAATGTGGTGCTATTTTTAAGGTTTCTTATTATATTGTAATGGACCTATTTCAGCTTAGGTGTCATCTTCAGATAATCTTCATAGACAATGTACCTGAAATTTCACATTAACATTTTCCTTTATCTACATAAGAATAAAACGGTAAAAATAATATCAAAAAGGAACAACTTCCTGATGTTCTGCAAACTTTTTTATTGGTCACAAACCGGCTTTCGGCTTCTTAGGCCATCATCAGGTGACAACTGAATGTAGTACATATGTTTTCAAAGATGTTAAGATTTACAAAGATGTTATCACAGACAATCGATACTTCACAGGAAAGTTCATCGCAAAAACTTATTTATGAGACTTATTAACATTTATATAAAAATATAATAAATAAATATGTGTAAAGAATCAAAACTAATAGGATTATTTTTGTTGAAATGGAAGGTTGAAAATAAAACTTATTTCAGTAGAGGTGTAGAGGGAAACTGGATCTGATCGTTTAACACTAAACTAGCGTCCTGAGCCAAATGTTTTTTGATTTCCAATATTTCCAGTAGTGTCATCTTTCTGCTTTTCTTCAGGGGATGTAGAATCTCACAGTTTACATCATAATCATGGCCTTCTCTGAGCAGATGTTCAGCAAAGGTTGAATCAGTCTTCTTTAACCTCCAGCTTCTCTCATGTTCTGATAATCTAATAGCTACAGCCCTGCCAGACTGACCAACATACAGTTTCCCACAATGCTTGCATGTGATCTTGTATACACCACTCTGTGATAGGGGTTGAATTTTGTCCTTACTATTGAATAAATATTTAGAAATGTTATTAGTATTGTAAAATGCAGGCCTGTAATTTCGAGATTTTAACTTTCTAGCAATTTGATCGGAAATTTTGCCTAAATATGGGATGACACACCAGTTTTTCTTACTATTAACTTGTTCTTGTTGGCCAGCATATAAAAGTGTTCTGGTTTTTCTGATTTTCTTCTTATTCATTATACTGTCAATAAGGGCAGGGCTATAGCCATTACTGGATGCTATATGTTTGATTGTTTGTAATTCTGATTGAAATGCAGAATCAGATAATGGAACAGATATGAGGCGATGGACCATTGAATGGAAAGCTGCATGTTTATGGCTGTGTGGATGCTGGGAACTAGCAGGGATAACTGTATCTGTTACTATGGGTTTTCTGAAAATACTAAATAAGTGTTTCTTTGTGCTAATGTCAATAGTAAGGTCTAAAAAGTGTATAGAAGATCCTCCTAGTTCCATGGTGAACTTAATTTTATTGTGTTGGGAATTTAAGTGTTGTAAAAAGGAATCTAATTGTCTGGTGGTACCAGTCCATAAACACAGCACATCATCCACATAGCTGAACCAATATCCAACTTTGCACCTCAGTGGTTCCATCTGTAAGAAAATCTGCTCTAAATGATCCATGAAGATCTCAGATAGAATGGGACTAAGTGGAGAACCCATAGCTAGGCCATCAGACTGATTGTAATATTTATTTTCAAATTGGAAGTAATTTTGCTTCACACATGTCTCTGTAGCAATGATTATGTCATGTGTTTCAACAGGGTTTACTTTACATTTGTGCAAAAGATCAGTAAGGATGCCAATACTTTCATCAGTGGGAATATTTGTAAACAGACTGGTGCAATCAAACGATACAAGTTTAGAATTAGGTGGGACTTGTATGTCTTTACAGAGTCCCGGCGAGAGGTCCGCATGGAGGAACGCCACATAGCCGTGGTCTCCTTTACACCCCGAAGTTTGTTGGGTTCATTCAAGGTACGCCACTGGGTGTCCCAAAGCTCCGAAACCCGACGGCGCAGCACCGACCGAAGATCAGAAGATGTTAGGCCAATATCCAGAACAGACCCATGAACAGCCTGTTGAGCAAGCCGGTCGACACGTTCATTGCCCGGGATACCGACATGATCGGGAGACCAGAGGAACACCTCTGACGGACCAGACTGTTCAAAGGCTTAAAAAGGATCTCCTGTATGGCTAACACCAGCGGAGAACGTGGGTAGCACTGGTCCAGATCTCGCAGGCTGCTCAGGGAGTCGCTACATATAAGGAAAGACTCACCTGAGCAGGCCCGTGCATGCTGGAGAGCTCGGTAAATGGCCACCAGCTCCGCAGTGTAAACATTGCGGCCAACCGCCAAGGAGACCTGTTCCACATGATCGCCATGGAAGTACGCGAAGCCAACACAGACCCCTACCATGGAACCATCCGTCAATACCTGGTCACGTCCAGGGAATGCCGCAACGACAGCAAGAGTCTCAGGAGGAACTGAGTCTTTGGGTCCTTGGGCCACGTCCAGCCGAGTATGCGACCTTGGCGTGCACCACGGAGGTGTACGTGCACGGGCCCGATACGGAGATGGTAGAGGGAAAGACTCTAGGTCTAACAAAAGGGACTGGACATGGAAGGCAATCGTGTGACCTGATCGAGATCGTCGTTGTTGGGAGCGGACGACCACGTTAGAAAACAGCAGGCGATGGTTTGGATGGCCTGGCGAGCTGTGCATAAGCCGCGAGCAGTTTAGAACCATAAGACTCAGTGTGATATCAATGTATAAAGCAAAAAAAGTTCCATGCCACGGAGACACACTCGTGTTTCCTACAGTCCACTAAGCGAGTTTGAAATGACTCAAATTGTTGCCTGCCGAGAGGCGGATTGCTTCTTTCGGAGAACTGCCATGTGTTGCGTCAGTTGAAGAACGATGTTGGTTACAATGCTCACGTGAACATCCTCATAATCGTAGACTAAGTTTTGAACATTCACACAGCACAAATGCCCACCAAGATCGTCGTATTGACAGAGCAGCAGTGGCCAATCGTGCTGCTACCGCAAGGACAGATAAGAGGTTTTCTGGCCTTAGAAATGTCAACACCAACTGTTGCCAACCGGTTACCGCCGCGCGGGAATGGCCTTGTGTCTAAGGCACCGGTCGCTCCTGCCGGAGGTTCGAGTCCTCCCTCGGGCATGGGTGTGTGTGTTGTCCTTAGCGTAAGTTTAAGTATTTTAAAGCCATTATGGCTTTTTTACCATGACTGTGTTACAATAATTAACAGGGTAATTGAATTTTCCGCTACCAGTCGCAAAGTATATATGGCAATACAGAACATACAGATAAAATTAATAAATCAGGAGTTTATAAAATCACTTGCAACCAGTGCAACAAATACTACATTGGTCAAACAGACAGAAACTTCAAAACATGACTCCAAGAGCATATTGGCTGTTTCAGAATAGACAAACACCACAAATCAGCCATAGCAAAACACATATACGAAACAGGACACAGATTTACAATAGACAATGACCTCAGAATTCTGCATACTCTTGAGAAACGCTGGAAAATGGACATTTTGGAAGAGATGGAAATCTTTGTCCATATGAAAAACGACAGCAATGGAATCCTTAATGAAATGACTGAGTTCAAAAATTCCCATTTCTTCAGCAACTTTACCTCTTTACAGTCAAAATAGTCCTATAATTCCCGTTTCTTCAACAACTCCATTCCTACACCATCAAAATAGTTCAAGATTTCGCAATTCCCTAGGAACTTTTCGGTTTCAATATAAAATAAGAGAATTTAAATTTATAAATTTTCCTCTGTGCTGTGAACTTTATACCTCTAGGATTAAGTCTGTAAGATATATTTATTCTGTTTAAATACAAATGTGCCAAAACACAACATAATGCCACAAATCTAGTCTATTAAGTAACAGCAAGACCAGCAGAAAACAAAGAAGAGACTCCAAGCGGTTCTCGATACTAAACATCGATATATCGATACTAAACCATTCGAGAAAATCCTTTGTTTTGACCGCCATCTTCTTTAGAGTGCCAAATGTTCAATTATTTGTAGAGCTTATGGGACTTAAATACGTAGGGACTGATGACACCGTAGTTAAGTCCCATAAGCTTAACAAACATTTGAACATTTGAACTTAACTACGGGGGCATCAGTCCCAAAACTTAAAAACTACTTAAGAACAAGCTAATACTAAAGACGGCACAAATATCCATGCCCGAGGAAGGATTCGAACCCGCGACCGTAGTGGCCGTGTAGACCGTGACAGGCGCGCCGCAGACCGCTCGGCCACTGCGGCCGGCTTAGAGTGTAAGCTGTGTTGACAGTGAAATCGTGTGGCTAGATGTTATGTTGTGTGAACAGCAAGCCAAGAAGTGCTACAATTATGTCTCTATGCAGCAGCAGAAGAAGAATGTTACTTCACATAAAGATCACGAGTTAATAATATAAACTTTCGTAATCAAACGAAATTTCAGGATACAGAGACATCATCTCAAAAAGTCTTATTTGTGTTTTCACAAGTCGACAGACCGCAAGAATGTAATGTACCTGTAGTAATAGTTTTGTGTATGCCATATTAGCCTGAAGATGAGACACATGCCTTGAAACATGTAGCTTAAATAAATAATTTATCCAGTTACAATTTTGCCGTTCACAAACTTCCAAGTTGTGGGAGGACAGCTATATACATTGTGACTGATAGCGGAAAATTCAATTACCCTGTTAAGTTTAAGTAGTTCATAAGTCTAGGTTTACAAACATTTCGACAACCGGTTACTATCAGTGGGACTACAGGAACGCAACCCCTAGCCCGTGTTCCACTCGTGCTACGGAATGGACAATCGGCTCGACTGGTGCCATCAGAAGATCACTTGGAAGACGGGCCGTGGTCTTTAGCGATTTAAGCAGATTGTGCCTGCACGTAAGTCATGGTTGTTTGCGTTCGACGTAGGCCTGGCGAGCGCGTCTCGTACAGTGCATTCGTACAAGACGCACCGGCCCCATACCAGGCCTTATGGTCTGGAGTGCGATAAGCTTCAACTACCGTTCAACTTGGAGGAAACGCTTACCAGCGGTAGGTACGTGCAGAACGCTGTAAGACCCGTTCTTTCGCCATTCTTGCAACAGGAAACTGATGTGTTGTTTCAAAAGTGTAATTCTCGCCCACACACTGCGCGTGAAACTCAACGTACTCTGCAAGATGTGCAGCAACATCCCTGGCCGACACGATCTCCGTACTTGTCCCCAATAGAGCGCGTGTGGGATATGATGGGACGACAATTGACACTGCAACTCATCAACTCTTGCAGAAAGAAGTGAACCTGTCGAGCAGGCGTGGACTAATGTATCGCGCTTTTATAGCCGACAGTTTGGGTGGTCTCCTTGAACATGTGTGTCTACACACGAGGGTCCATATGTGGATACAGCACGATGGTCACCCAGCCCATTCTGCGCGTGCTGTTGTGGAAGAACTAAACAACAGGTTTGCAGGAAGATGGTTGGGGCGCCATGGTCCTCATTCATGGCCCGCTAGGTCGCCCGATTTAACAGCAGTAGATTTCTTTTTCTGGGGATATCTAAAGGATCGTGTTTATGTCACTAAGCCCACATCCCCAGATGATCTAAAACGGCGCATCGAGGACGCATGTCGCACCGGTGATGTTACATCTCGTCCGCAGATCCTTTCGACGGCGCATTGCATTATGCATTAAGGAACATGGACACACATTTGCACATCTCATGTAAATCATCTTCCTACCGCCATAACATCCATCATCCACCACACAGCCATGTATTATGTACAGTGTGTGGTATCTGTCCCTGAAACTTCGAAGGACTGTAGCTCTCAAACTGTGATAGGAATGTAGTTTAAATTGATTTGGACGCAGCTGGTTTCAACGAATCCAATGCACGATAGAAAAAACTATTGTGTCATTTAAAAAATTATATCTTTGTGGTGTAACTCTTTGGAGAATGATACAATAAACTATGTTCATAGCTCCGCAGAAAGTGTAAAACTTTTTGTGTTGACCTACCGCATTAAAATTTACCGTCACCCATTATTTTATAAGTTACAGGGGCAAACACACTTAGTGAAACACCCTGTACATAGAAACAAAATCAAAGAAGACGCTTGATCTTTTGCATGCAAGTTCTTAACACTATTACCTTTAAAGCAGACTTTTAAAAAGGTGGTGGTGTCATAAATCATGATTCAAAAATGTTTTATTGTGTTTGTTATAATTCCAGTAATTAACTCATACCTTTTCTTGTAAAAAGTCTTTTACTTTCAATTTTAAGTCGTTAGAACAGAAGCATGTGTTATCACAGTGTAAAAATTCAAGTCGTAGAAGAATTTGTATCTAGTGGAGAGACAGAAACCGTCTACAGGAAAATAAGAGAGGCATTTGGAGACAGGAAAAGCAGCGGTTTCATATCGAGAACTCAGATGGAAAACCAGTACTAACAAAAGAAGGGAAAGCTGAAAAGTGGAAGGAATATATAGAGGGCCTATACAAAAGAAATAAACTTGAAGGCAGTATTCTAGAAATGGAAGACGAAATAGAGGAAGATGAGATAAGAGATACGATACTGCGAGAAGAATTTGACAGAGCACTAAAAGATCTGAGTAGAAAAAAAGGCCCCTGGAGTAGTCAATATTCCGTCTAAAATGTTGATATCGTTAGGAGAGCTAGTCATGAAGAATGTGTTCTACCTTATATGCAAGATTCATGAGACAGAGGAAATATCCTGCGACTTCAAGAATAATATAGTAATTCCAATTCCTAACAAAGCAAGTACACACAAATGTGAAAATTACGGAACTCTCAGCTTAGTAAGTCATGGCTGCAAAATATTAACATGAATTATTTACATACGAATGGAAAATTTTGTGGAATCCGAACTTAAGAAGATCAGTTTGGATTTAGGAGAAATGTAGGAACACGGGAGGCAATACTCACATTACGACTTATCTTAGAAGACAGTTTAAGGAATGAGAAACCTACGTTTTTAGCACAATTTTGACTGTGATACACTCTTTCAAATTCTGAAGCTACCAGGGATGAGCTATAGGGAGCGAAGAGTTATTTTCAACTTGTTCAAAACCTAGAGCATGAAAGGGTCGAAGTGGTTGGAGAGGGAGTCAATCTGTACATTGAGCAAGCTGTGAAGCAATGCAAGGAGAAATTTTGAGTTATAATTAAAGTTCTTGGGGAAGAAATAAAACACTTTGCGATTTGTTGGTGACATAGTAATTCTGTCAGAAATAGCAAAAGACCTGGAAGAGAAATTTAACGGAATGGAGAGTGTCTTGAAAGAAAGGTATACGATGAATATTAACAAGAGATAAACAAGAGTAATGGAATGTAGTATCAGAAAATCAAGCGATGCTGAACGAATTAGATTCGGTACCTAGGCAATAAAATTAATAGATGAGTTTTGTTATTTGCGTAGCAAAATAAATTCTTATAGCCGAAGTAAAGAAGATATAAAATGCAGAATGGATATGGGAAGAAAAGCGTTTCTGAAGAAGCGAAAATTTTTGACATCCAACATTAGTTTAATTGTTAGAATGTCCTTCTGAAAGCAGTTGTCTGGAGTGTAGCATTGTATGGGAGTGAAACATGAACGATAAGGAGTTCAGACAAAAATATGATAGAAGCTTTTGAAATGTGATGCTACAGACGAATGATGAAGACTATATGGTTAGCTGACGTAACTAATGACAAGGTGCTCAACAGAATTGAGGAGAAAAGGAGTGGCATATTCTGACTAAGAGAAGGGATAGTTTGGTTGGACACATTCTGAGGCATCTAGTGATCGTCAACATTATAAGGAAGTGTGTGGGCTAAAAATAGTAGAGGGAGACAGAGGGACGAATACAGTAAGCAGATTCAAAAGGATGTAAGTTGACGTTTTTACTCTCAGATGAAGAGGCTTCCTCAGGACAGGATGTGTGGAGAGCTGAATCAAACCAGTCTGCGGACTGAAGACCACAACAACAACT
This sequence comes from Locusta migratoria, assembly GCA_026315105.1. Classification (NCBI taxonomy): domain Eukaryota; kingdom Metazoa; phylum Arthropoda; class Insecta; order Orthoptera; family Acrididae; genus Locusta; species Locusta migratoria. Next base: position 672,472,332 of record CM048755.1, read on the forward strand.
TCCTTCCTTCTACATCTACTTGAGATACTCTCATGGGATACTCTTCAAATCACATTTAAGTGCTAACAGAGGGTTTATCGAACCATCTTTGTACTATTCTCTTTGTATCCATCTTGGTTAGACGGAAGGTGGGACGACGGCGATTTATTAATCTGACAAATGAAAACCTTCAGCCCTTATTTTTAGACTTTTTAATTACTAGTTTCGAGAATATATTATTCTCTTCTTCAGATGCTTATAAGTATCTGTGCAGTAATGCAAAACTAGCCATACATTATAATATTGCATTACACCCTCTACAGCCAAGATGTTGTCGGCTACATCTTCGTGTGATAGGGTGTAATGCAGTATTACAATGGATGGCTAGTTTTACATTACTGCACAGATACTTACAAGGATCTGAAGAAGAGAATAATGTATTCTCGAAACTAGTAATTAAAAAGTCCTGAAGGTTTTCCATTTGTCAAATTTATATTATTCATCTACCATTCCACTCTCGAATAGCGCGCGGGAAGAACGAGCATCTGAAGCTCTCCGTTCAAGCTCTGATTTCTGGTATTTTATTCTGATGATGATTTCTACCTATGGAGGTGGGACTCAACAATATATTTTCGAATTCGGAGGAGAATGTCGGTGATAGGAGTTGACTACGCCGCAACCATAACCGCCGTTGTTGTAATGATTCCCATCCCAGATCCTGTATCACACTCCAAATGAGGACGGACAAGCGTAGTGTATGCAGTCTCTTTAGTAGTGCTGTTGCATCTTTTAAGCGTTCTGGCAATAAAACAGTCTCCGGTTCGCCTTTCCTACGACATTATCTACGAGTTCTTTGCAGTTTAAGTCTGAAGTAATTGTAATTCCTAGGTCTTTAGTGGAATTTACGGCCGTCACATTTGATCGATTTATCTTGTAAACAAAGTTTAATGGATTTCTTTTCGTACTCATGTGGAGTACTTCACATTTCTCATTATTTAGAGTCGATTGCCAATTTTTACACCATACTGATATCTTATTTAGATCGTTCTGCAGTTGGTTTGATGTTCAGATGACTTTACTAGACGATAAATGACGGAGTCATCTGCAAACATCCTAAGAGAGCTGTTCAGATTTTCTCCCAAATCGTTGATGTAGATAAGGAACAGCAGAGGACCATTCACACTACTCTGTGGAACGACGGATATCACGTCTGTTTTAGTCGATGCTTTACCATCGATTACTACAAACTGCGTCCTCTCTGACAGAAAATCCCCTATACAGTCTCAAACTGGGGCGATATTCCATAACCACGCGATTTGATTAAACGCCATTTATGAGGTACGGGCCGGCCGCGGTGGCCGAGGTGACTGAGGCGCTCCAGTCACGGTCAGCACGGCCACTACGGTCGGGGGCTCGAATCCCCCCTCGGGCATGGATATTTGTGCCGTCCTAGTTAGTAAGTAGTTCATAAGTAGTTTGTAAGTTTAGGGACTGATGACCCCGTAGTTAAGTCCCATAAGCTTTACAAACATTTTTTGAGGTACGGTGTCTTTTTAATCTTGCTTCCTTGGTAGATTCCAACACTGAGTTCTCTGCTCTCTGTTTAAAAGTATCTCCTGTGGTCAATGGCAATTACTGTTGTTTTCATATTTAGTCCGCCAAGCACTCCCATGAAATGTATAACCTTCTACGCTGAAGAGCCAAAGCAACTAGTACACCTGGCTAATATCGTGAAGGAGCACGCCGAGCACGTAGAAGTGACGCAACACGGCGTGGCATGGACTTGACTGATGTCTGAAGTAGAGCTGGAGGGACCTGACACCATGCATCCTTCAGGGCTGTCCATAAATCCATAACAGTAGGAAGGGTTAGAAATCTATTTTCAACAGCACGATGCAAATCATCCCAGAAGTACTCAATAATTTTCATATTTGGGGAGCCAGATAAGGTCTTGAAACTCAGAAGAGTGTTCCTGGAGCCACTGTGTAGCAAGTCGGACATTTGGAGTGTCGAATTTTGCTGCTGGAATTGCCCAGGTTCGTCGGAATACACAATGGATATGAATGGGTGCATCGTTTTTTCTCCGCTGTCTGCATCTGAAGCACCGTGAATTTTTCATGGAAGATCGGTATTTTCTAAGCATTTTCCAGCATTTTTGTTTTCATATTTTTTCATGCTCCATTTGTAATCCAGTGAACGAAACTGTTTAGCGTATGTATAGACTTATAGAAACCCCCACGAACCACAGACATTGCCGAGGTGGGGTGGCTTGCGTGCCTCAACGATGCAGATAGCCGTACCGTAGGTGCAACCACAGCGGAGGGGTATCTGTGGAGAGGCCAGACAAACGTGTGGTTCCTGAAGAGGGGCAGCAGCCTTTTCAGTAGTTACAGGGGCAACAGTCTGGATGATTGACTGAGCTAGCCTTGTAACATCAGCTAATGTGGCTTTGCCACACAGCTACTGCGAATGGCTGAAAGCAAGGGGAAACTACAGCCGTTACTTCTCCCGAGGACATGCAGCTCTACTGTATGAACATATGATGATGGCATCCTCTCGGGTAAAATATTCCGGAGGTAAAATAGTCCCCCATTCGGATCTCCGGGCGGGGACTACTCAGGAAGATGTTGTCATCAGGAAAGACAATACTGGCATTCTACTGATCGGAGCGTGGAATGTTAGATCCCTTAATCGCGTAGGAAAATTAGAAAATTTAAAACGGGAAATGGATAGGTTGAAGTTAGATATAATGGGGATTAGTGAGGTTCGGTGGCAGGATGAAAAGGATTTCTGGTCAGGTGAGTACAGGATTATAAATACAAAATCAGTTGGGGGTATAACAGGAGTAGGTCTGATAATGAATAAGAAAATAGGAATGCGGGTAAACTACTATGAGCAGCACAATGATCGCATTATCATTGTCAAGATACATACGAAGCCAACACCGACAACAGTAGTACAGGTTTATATGCCAACTAGCTCTGCCGATGATGAGGAGATCGAAGAAATATATGAGGAGCTAAAGGAAATTATTCAGATAGTTAAGGGAGAGGAAAACTTAATTGTGATGGGAGACTGGAATTCGGTAGTAGGAAAAGGAAGAGAAGGAAAAATAATAGGTGAATATGGAATGGGTAGGAGGAATGAAAGAGGAAGTCGCCTGGTAGAATTTTTCACGGAACATGATTTAATCGTGACCAACACATGGTTTAAGAATCAGAAAAGAAGGTTGTATACGTGGAAGAGACCAGGAGACACCGGAAGGTATCAGATAGATTTTATAATGGTAAGACATAGATTCCGGAACCAGGTTATAAACTGCAGGACATACCCACGGGCAGATATAGACTCTGACCATAACTTGTTAGTCATGAACTGTAGGCTGAAGCTGAAAAAACTGCAGAAAGGTAGGAAAATAAGGAGATGGGACTTAGATAAATTGAAGGAAAGTGAAGTTCTGGAGAATTTCAGAGGGAGATTTAGGCAACAATTGACAGAAACAGGGGGAAATAAAACAGTAGAAGAGGAATGGGTAGCATTGAGAGATGAAATAGTGAAGGCAGGAGAGGACAAAATAGGTAGAAAGACAAGACCTACAAAAAATCCTTGGATATCACAGGAAATACTAAATTTAATTGATGAAAGGAGAAAATATAAAAATACAGTAAATGAAACAGGCAAAATGGAGTACAGACGACTAAAAAATGAGACTGACAGGAAGTGCAAAATGGCTAAGCAGGAGTGGCTGGAAGCCAAATGCAAATCTGTAGAAGAATGTATAGCAAGGGGAAAAGTAGATACCGCCTACAGGAAAATAAAAGAGACATTTGGGGACAAGAAAAGCAACTCTACGAATATCAAGAACTCAGATTGAAAACCAGTTCTCAGCAAAGAAGGGAAAGCTGAAAGGTGGAAAGAGTACATAGAGCAGCTCTACAAAGGAAATGAACTTAGAGATGATGTTGTAGGAAGGGAAGAGGAAGTAGATCAAGATGAAATAGGAGATACTATACTGAGAGATGAATTTGACAGAGCCTTGAAAGACCTAGGTCGGAATAAGGCCCCAGGAGTAGATGACATACCCTCAGAGCTACTAAAGTCTCTGGGAGAGCCAGCCATGACAAGACTATTTGAACTGGTGAATAGGATGTATGAGACAGGCGAAATGCCTTCAGACTTTAAGAAAAATGTAATAATCCCCATTCCAAAGAAATCAGGCGCAGACAGGTGTGAAAATTTCAGAACCATCAGTTTGATAAGTCATGGTTGCAAAATTTTAACACGAATTATCTACAGGAGAATGGAAAAGGTGGTAGGAGCTGACCTCGGGGAAGATCAGTTTGGATTCAGGAGGAACGTAGGAACCCGGGAGGCAATACTCACTTTACGTCTTATCTTAGAAGATAGATTAAGGAAAGGCAAACCTACATTTTTAGCTTTTGTAGATTTGGAGAAAGCGTTTGACAATGTTGACTGGAATACACTATCTCAAATTCTGAAGTCGGCAGGGGTAAAATACAGGGAAAGGAGAGTTATTTACAACTTGTACAAAAGCCAGACCGCAGTTATTAGACTCGAAGGGCATGAAAGGGAAGCATCAGTTGGGAAGGGTGTAAGACAGGGCTGTAGCCTTTCTCCTATGTTATTCAATTTGTACATAGAGCAGGCGGTGAAGGAAAGCAAGGAAAAATTTGGAATAGGCATTAAAGTTCAGGGGGAAGAAATAAAAACACTGCATTTTGCTGATGACATTGTAATTCTGTCAGAGACAGCAAAGGACCTGGAAGAGCAGCTGAATGGAATGGACAGCGTGTTGAAGAGAGCGTATAAAATGAACATTAACAAGAGCAAAACAAAAATAATGGAATGCGGTCTTAGAAAATCAGGCGATGCTGAAGGAATTAGATTAGGTAACGAAACAATGAAGGTGGTAGATGAGTTTTGTTACTTGGGTAGTAAAATAACATGCGATGGTCGCAGTACAGAGGATATGAAATGCAGAATGGCAATGGGAAGAAAAGCATTTTTGAAAAAAAGGAATTTGCTAACATCAAATATTAATTTAAGGGTAAGGAAGTCTTTTCTGAAGGCATTTGTGTGGAGTGTTGCCTTGTACGGGAGTGAAACATGGACGATAAGCAATGCGGACAGGAAAAGAATAGAGGCTTTTGAAATGTGGTGCTACAGAAGAATGCTGAAGATTAGGTGGGTAGATCGCATAACTAATGAAGAGGTACTGAACAGAATTGGTGAGAAAAGGAATTTTTGGCATACCCTGACTAAAAGAAGGGATCGCTTGGTAAGACACATTGTTAGACATCGGGGAATCGTAAATTTAGCATTGGAGGGAAGTGTGTGGGGTAAAAATCGCAGAGGGAGACCAAGAGACGCGTATAGTAATCAGATTCAAGTGGATGTGGGTTGCCGTTCCTATGAGGAGATGAAAAGGCTTGCTCAGGATAGAGTAGGGTGGAGAGCTGCATCAAACCAGTCTCCGGACTGAAGACCATAACAACAAACAACATAGAAAAACGATGGCATTAAAAAACCTGTTGGTTCTATGCTTCTATGTTCAGTAAAGGATCAGCACTAGACATCTACATACTTACTCTACAAATCACATTTAAGTGCCTGGCAGAGGGTGTATCGAATCTCTTTCTTAATATTTGTTTAACATTCCATTCTCTAGTGGCGCGCGAGAAATAGGAACACCTACATCCTTCATTTTTCGATTCAAATTCTCTAATTTTAGTATGATGATAATGTCTTCCTATGAAGGCGGGTGATTACAAAATATGTTCGCGTTCGGAGGAGAAATTTGTTCAAAGAAATTTCGCAAATAGATCTCACTGCAACGAATAACACCTTTTTTTTAATGATTTGCACCTCCACTCGAGCTTCATCTACATGATTCTCTCTCCCCTGTATCGTAATAATACAAAACGATCTGCCCTTCTCTAATCTTTCTCTATATCGTCCGTTAGTGCCACTTAGTGGAGATCCCGCAATGCGCAGCAGTACTGCAAAAAAGGACTCACAAGTGTACTGGAAGGCAGTTTCTTTAGAAGAATTTTTGCATCTTCTAAGTGTTCTGCCAATGAAACGAAACTCTTGGTTCGCTTTCCCTACGATATTTTCTTTGCGTTATTTCTAATTAATGTTGTTCGATATTGTAATTCCTAGGCATTTAATTGAGTTTATTGCCGTAAATTTCACTGATTTATCATGTAATGAAGGATAACTGTTTTCTTTTAGTGTTCAAATGGATGACATCACACTTCAGTTTCCAATTTTCGCACCTTCCAGAGATCTTATCTAAATCTTTTAGCAGTTTCGTGCGGTTCCGAGTGTTCGAGGTTAAAAATGTTCCTTATAAGAAAGCTGCTCAGATTTTCCCTTGAATATATATATATATATATATATATATATATATATATATATATATATATATATATATATATATATATGTCTGTATGTCCTGGATGTGTTCATAAACTATTTATTCGATTGCAATGAAACATTGGTGAACTGTTCACCGTACGCCCACGGAGGTTCCTGACCCAAAAACAAAAGAGAACGACACATAGCTCAGGAGATTCAGGAGATATGACGTCATAAATAATGAGAGGCCACCGCGTGAGAATACCCAGATTTATGCGTCAATTATTGGAAAATGGGAGTAGTTAGGGACCTCCAAAAAAGTTTTCATGTAATTTCGGACGTTTATGAAGCGTTTTGTAACTGATAACTGACCCCGCCCCCACACACAAAATAATCAAACGAAAAAAAGTCTACCGCTCACAACAGTTTCGCTGTAGATGCCGTAAAACTGTCGCTTTAGGCATGACCTTTTGATGTTTTACTTGATTACTGCTGACTGTCATCGCAACATATAGTATCGATATGTATCACTGAATGTGCCATCAAATTTATATCACTGTACGACATATACTTCAGGACATATCTAATATATAAAAATTGATGTTTGTTTGTTTGTCTTTTATGCACGGCCATACCGTACATCTGATTGCGATGAAACTGTGTCAACTCATTGCTTGCACTCGCGCAAAGGTTATTGGCATACAAAAATAAACTTCGTATGGTGCATGGGGGAGGGTGCTTTACAATTAATTAATTCGTTTCTTACACCTTCACGCTGAAATGACTAGACGGATATGAATGAAATTTGCAACAGAGTTAGCTTATACTCTTTCGTAAACCGCTGTATGGTGCGTGGTGGGGGGTACCTTACAGTGGGTTAATATGTTTCTATTCTTTCATGCTGAGAGAGATGGATAGATTTGAATGAAATTTGGAATGGAGCTAGCTTATAACCTACACTAATACATGTGCTATCTTTAGGAAGCCACCATACGGTGCATGGCGCAGGATACCTTCCAGTAGGTTAACACGTTTGTTACTCTTCACGCTGAAACAGCTGAACGGAATTGAAAGATTGTGGAAGGAAGTTAGCTTATACCCCGAATTAATACATGGGCTACCTTTTGTAAGCCTCCGCAGATGCATGGCGGATGGTAAGTTATAACAAACAACCAAATTGTTTGACTGGTCACAATGAAAGTCAGCGCTGAAATATATGTTTTCAAGAATGAAATTTTTATGACCTGCAAGCCAGTGAATTTAGCATGGTAGAGGGTACCTTGCGATTTTGACACCGTTTGACCGGTCACCGTGAAACTTGGCGCATATATGCATGTTTTCATATAGAGGAGGGGGAGGAGTAGATGGGGAAGGAGACAGACAAAAAGGGGACGGAGGAGATGGACAGAGAGAGGGGAGAGGAGAAGAATGAGAAAGAGGAGATGGTGACAGACAGGTGAAAGCAGATGGAAGAGGGAGGGGGAGGAGGAAATGGACAGAGAAAGGGACACTTTCAAATTTGAAACGTTATTTGCTCAATTATTTGTTCTGCGGCAGCAACGCGCCGGGTACCAGCTAGTCGTTTATAAAAGCAAGTAATTTTACTCGCAATATAATAAGAACGATTCACAAGATAAGACAGCGTAGGTACCGAATTACGCGTTACACGCGAGCGCACAACGTCAGAAACAGCAGCGCGCGTCCTGCAGAAAGTACGCAGCTCCCTGTTGACTTCACGCTACGCCAAACCGGGCGACCGGCAAGAGGGAGGCGAAACCGGAATACACCCCCGTCAGCAGCAAGTAGGGAGTTTCCGAATTGGAGTGTTGCTTTTGAGGACATATTTGGGACAGTTGTCAAGTTCGAGTGTTTGGTTCACGACCAGCAGTTAAAAGCTCGTTTAGGCCCATCTATATATGTCAGGGGTCCCATATCACTGCAACTGCACACTTTACACACTATCAGAGAGCCTCCACTAACTTGAACAGTCCCCTGCTGACGTACAGGGTCTCTCCTTACCCGTACACATCCATCCGCTCGATACAATTGGAAACATGATTTGTTAGACCATCCAGTATGTTTCCAGTCATCAACAGTCCATTGTCGGTATTGACAAAGCCAAGCGAGGCGTAAAGTTTTGTGTCGTGTATTCAGCAAGGGTACACGAGCGGGCCTTCAGCTCCGGAAGCCCATATCGATTATGTATTGTTGAATAGTTCGCACGCTGACATTTGTTGATGGCCCAGCATTGAAATCCACGTTGAAACTAACTTAAATTTTGATAAGGTGCCTCTGTAGCAGCATTAACCGATATAACGCCTGCGTCAGACACCTATTGCCTTATATATTAGCGCTACTAGTACTAGTATCATTAATACAGCTTTTTATAAACAAATGGGAAATTAAGTATACTCACTTGAAAACATTTTTATTTAAACTGTCATCAACTTCACGTGCAATAGTTGCCATATCTCCAACACCTTGATCAGAGACTTCAGTGGTTTCGCTGTCTCCATAAATAATAGTCTCAATATCTTCACCGTCGGCAGACGATAGATCACTTACCTGTGCTTCTTCATTCAAAATCACATGTATTTAAGTACTACTCAGTCATTTTCTACTCAGAATAAAATTCCACCAAACGCTGGAGTCAAACACTGACAAATGAGGCAATACAGAACAAATCTGATACAAGAAACAGTAATAATGAGTCCAAATAGTAAGCAGGAAACGTTAGTTTCATTGTTGCAGGTGTTTCGTCTAACATCTGATCAATGTAACAGTCCTCATTCTGTTCTCATAATTTTAATTTCGCGAACTAAAATAAAAATGAGTTTGGCGTATATTGACCTCACTGCTACTCACAAGGAAAGTACATGGGCTAGAACAAACATATCTGTATGATATCTCTACGTACAACTCAGTGTGCTGGTGGGTGTCGTTTTTCTGCAAAGCTCTGCTACCATGTTCTAGATAGCACTGTAGATGTAATTGTAAACGCCATACGTAATGCAGATATCTTAACTATAATTTATGTAATAATCATCGTACATGTTCTCTAGCGAATTGTCATCAAAAGCCGTGATGGTAGTTGCACCTTTAACCTTCTTCCCGAAAGACTGTTGGTATTCACTGCCACTGCTTCCATTGCCTCTTCCCGCACTTACCGTAGCACTACCGCTTGCAATGAGTTGTACGTCATTATCATCCCTATTATCATTATTATGAGTTTGTAACAACAGTATTTAACTTATGCTCATATTTCTGTATCATAACAGATACGAGAAAGCATGCAAATGATTTATCTTCTACACTAATACCATCTTCACGAAGAAAGGTTCTTCGTAACTTCATCTCATCTAATCGCAATAGCCGGCCGCGGTGGCCGAGGAGACTGAGGCGCTTCAGTCACGGTCTGCACGGCCACTACGGTCGGGGGTTCGAATCCCCCATCGGGCATGAATATTTGTGCCGTCCTTAGTCTTAGCTAGTTCATAAGTAGTTTGTAAGCTTAGGGACTGATGACCCCGTAGTTAAGTCCCATAAGTTCTACAAACATTTGAACATTTGAATTTTAATCGCAATACATTAGCAGAATTGATTAGCTATCGCCACCCCATCTGACGCTTCACCACACAAATAACATCACAAAACGCAACTTCGGAGGCACACTGCACCGTCCCTACTGGCGAACCGACAGATCAAAGTGCAATGCGGCATGGGCCGCGGTGGAGTTTCCGAGCGGTCTAAAGCGTCTCGCTGCGGAGCGCACGGTTGCTCGCCGTGGAGGTTCGAGATCTCCCTGGGGCATGGGTGTGTGTGTTTGTCCTTAGGTTAGTTTACCTAGGTTTAAGTAGTTTGTAAGCTACGAACTGATGACCACGCAGTTTGGTCCGATAGATTTACAAACATTTGAACATTTCAATGCGGCATGTCACACGCAGAGGCCTCTAACGGACGAATGCAGAGTTTTGCAGATGCGGGAGTATCACTAGTGCAATAAGGGATCTTAACATTATCTCTCATACGATTTTTGAGTATATGTGTTTGTTCGAGCCCAAGTACTTTCCTTGTCAGTGCGAAACCCACGAATAAACTTTAATGTGTTGTAAATACAAAAGTGAACACAACGTCACTGCAACCAGTTGACTCAGAGAGACGAAGAAAAATTTTGAAAATTCGTTTTGAAAACAAGGAAGATACATATTTCAAAAGGGCTTAGGGGTCATATTGCCCCTAGTGATACTGAGAGGGTTAAGACAGAAATATGTATCTTCGACAGAGATTTAATTACCTCTTAACTTGGATATCTATGGTTCTACAAAAATGGACTGACGTAATTGTCCTGTTATTAAAAGAACACTGAAAATAGTTAAACAATGGTAAATGATTTTTAACAATAAAACAATGTCAGTAAGTTCAAGGTATTACTGGTTACAGTTAGAATTAACAGAAAAAACGTCAAGTAACGATCTATCAACAGCAATTAAACGCATCTTTGAGAAGTGAAAACTGCACTTTGCCCCACGGACGTGGCCACGTAGAACTGTGCCTCCAAAACCACGTAGTCATTAAAATACATGTACAGGATGAAGAAAATATGACACACTTGGCGGAGGGCATCACATTCTTCAACCAGATTCAAGACAAAAGTTTATATGGCAAAATCAGATAGTGGACATTTCGAAAACATATTATGAATCCGAGTAGCTCGCAATACTGTGGCATCGCTCAGCGTATCGGAATGTACAGACTGCAGAGAAACGTGTACTAACTGTACTAACGAACCAGCCGTTGTGATAGCTCAGCGCGTTTGGTCAGAGGCCTAGTTGTCCTCCGTAATAAAGAAACTGAGCCAAGAACTCACCGAACAAAATAGAATAAACACGATCTCACGTTCATCAAAAAACTATCTAACTGGAAAACAAAATAAAATAAAGATAAAACTAACTGTAGACTGCTGAGGTATCAAAAAACAACCATCAAAGAACCATGGTTAGAATCCTCATCAGGGTCCTTTTTTGTTTATTTTTTGACTCCAGTTTCCTAGACAGTATTGCAAGCTCCATATTTTCAGATTACATTAGATTTGGTCAGATTACTACTTGTTCCATAGATCATCAATACATTTCGTAACTGTGTGAAACATTTCAGTTTAATGTAAGGTATCTTGACATAATATTTGAAGACATGCAGTATATATAGATTTTCTATTTTATTCTTTTATTTTTATTTTGAAACTGCTAATTTATATCTAAAAAGTCATATACTGAGTAAGGGGAATTGTCATTAAAAAAGTCTTTTAATTTCTTTCTAAATTGTATTGGCTATCTGTCAGAATTTTGATGGTATTTGGTAAGTGACCAAAGATTTTTGTGGCAGCATAATTCACCCTCTTTCTGGGCCAAAGTTACATTTAACCTTAAAAAGTGAAGCTCATCCTTTCTCCTAATGTTCTAGTTATGCATGCTGCTGTTAATTTTGAATTTGGTTAGGTTATTAATAACAAATTTCGTAAGTGTAGATATATATTGTCAGGATACTATGAGGATCCCCAGTTCCTTAAATAAACGTCTGCAGTATGATCTTGGGTGTGCTCCAGCAGTTATTCTAATTGCACGCTTTTGTGCAATGTCTCATTTTGAATTACCCCAAAACATGATGTCATATGACAGAAGTGAACTGAAAAAGGAATATTATGCTAATTTACTGAGATGTCTATCACCAAAATATGAATAACCCTAATGGCATAAGTAGCTGAATTTAAGTGTTTCAGCAGTTCTTCAATGTGTTCCTTTCAATTCAGTCTCTCATCAATGCACACAACTAAAATTTTTGCATATTCTACCTTAGCTACAGATTTGTGTCCAATGTCTATTAATGGTGTCTTGCCATTTACTCTACAGATGTGTTTACACTGGGTTTTATTGAAATGTAATGAGAGTCCATTTGTAGAGAACCACTTAATGATTTTCTGAAAGACATTATTCACAATTTCATCAGTTAATTCTTGTTTGTCAGGTGTGATTACATTAGTTGTATCATCCGGAAAAAGGTCTAGCTTTGCATCTTCGTGAACACAGAACGGTACGTCATTGATATATGTTAAGAACAGCAAAGGACCCAAGACCAAGCTCTGTAGGACTCCATTTTTTGATAGCTTCCAAGTTTAAGGAGATGTGTGTCTTCAAAATGCACCAAATTTGATTGAACTACATCATCTCTTACCTTGAATGTGGATGAGCAGTTGCATGATGACCCCTAAGTACGAAATTTTTATTTGGAACTGAAACACTTGTACAGAGATTTCCAGTTTTTCTACGCCGGGGAAATATATCAATTCTGAAATGTCGTGTAATGTTATACAAAGAGTTATGAAATACGGAGGAGAAACTCAAAATGCTGTATCACGTTGAAACAGTAATCTTTGTATGCATCTCAAGAATGTTAGCAAGTTGGCTGTGGTGACTGTGCGAGTATATTTAGATATTTTGAAAGGCTGAGCTAAAATTCCGTGATACTTTCTGATTTTAAACGTGTTTCGCAACTATGGGTTTGTCAAAATTAAGTCGGGTTCCACATTAATCTTTACACCTATCTATAAACTGGCAATGAGCAGGTTTCTATGTCGAAAGACCATAGACATACAAAATTTACATTACTTATGATCATACTTTAAACAGTGCTTTGTGGTGAAAATGAAAATTGGCGTTGTTGACAGCTTTACTTTCCTCTCTTAATAAAATGTCAGAGTATGATGTTAATTTCACGATCCACTATTACATTTATAGTTAATGAAAACAAAAACTACTTGTGTTAACCTTTATTTGTTATTTGTACTACATACTTTTCAAACACACGCTCTTATGACACACAGATTTGACAGAAATGTATTGAGCAATCAGCGTAATGTACATATTCTTAATATGGTGTGCTATGTGGATTAAGAATGAGGAAGACAGAGCTGATTCTGCTTGTACAATAACGAAAGTCAATCTGTGCGTAAATATGAGCATGATCTTAGAGTGAACGTCTGGTACCTGCTTCGCATATGTCACAATACTTCGTTACGAAACTAAACAGGGGTGATATGGAAACATTTCTGCTGTGTGTGTAACCTGTAAAAATAGCGTTACTGCTTTCAGTATTCTCGCTGCCATGCCGTGACAATATATATTTAACCCTGCGTTAAAAGTTGTCCAATGAATGGAAGTAGAGCCGAACAAATCCGATAAACAATAGTATCATTTTTGCATAACGGTTATTTTATTGATTTACGTATCACTAGGGTTGGATGTCCATTGTTCTCTTCGAAAAATACACGCAGACTTCAAACCTCATTGCTTAATTGTATGGATCACCGCAATACGATTGCAAAGAAGACAGGATATAATAGGGGAGAAGTGGCTGGCAGTGGAACAGACTGAATAAAATCACAAAAACGAAATCATTAATCACAGGAAGTTCAACTATTGATAGTCAAAAGACCGAATTAACAAGCGACAGCGAAGCGAAAGCGTCATTGTAGTAGTAAATAAAGAACGAGCACTTTCGATCAATCGAAACATCCTGTTGTATTCGGGAAATATATCTGTTTATAACCAAATAGAATAACAAGCAGCGCTACTGGGAAAAGCCTTAAATTAACGACGTGCAAGTGGCCGCGCGACCGACGATTCCTCAGCAAAGAGGGAGGTTCACGTCTCTATTGTGCTCCAGCTAGCGGTTAGCCGTAGTTTTCCACAAATGGCTTTCAATGCTTTCTTTGATCGCAGCTACCACGTTCTGATTCCAGAAATCGTGGCATCGTACTCTTCTGTATTTCATAAACCAAGCTAAAGGGAAAAACTTGTCAAGAAATAATTCAGTTCATCGAAACATTGCAAGGGATGTTCAAACTAGGAGAATTTTTTTTATTTCATTTTATCACGTTTCTTGTGAAAGAACTGCTACCGAAAGTGATGGATGATTTATCTCGGAAGGCACGAATAAAAATGCTCTTTCGGCTAGCTAAAATTACAGGACATTTCGACAGGTTGTGAAGCATCAAGTAAAAACTAGATTTAGGAGTCGATGAGTTTTCTACGAGACCACTGGTATAATCAGAACTAAGGTACGTAGAGTTTTCTATTGAAAATAGACATCACTGCAGTCACATAACGTCTTCCACATAAGAATTTCTTTAGCTGCTGGGACCATTAATAAAAATCTAAGAATCTTAGAGCGTATTCGGCACTAAGTTGGGCGATATTCTAAAGCAAGTGGCAACGTTAAACTCGTTTTCTGAACAGAAATCGTTCGGTAATTTGTATAGCTTACATAATTTTTCGTTTCTATCCATATTAATTGTGTCTTGGTTTCCACTGCTTCTTTTATTAATTTGTTCTCCGAGTTTGAAACGCGCTGTGCATTCATCGTACTTATGACGTACCTACGTGATGTGACATACAAGTTTTCTGGGTGTTGAACCGCGTCATAATTTAAGATGGCTATTAATTTAATTAATAGCTATTTTACATTATGACGCGTTACAACACCCAGAAAACTTTTATGTCAGCTGACTCTGGCCGCGGAAGCCTTCGTAATTACACCTATGTGATATTATTCATCATTAATAATTCAGTGATAACTGTTTTAAATTATTCCGTACAATTATTTATGCAGATCTCCGAGGAGATATAAAATTCAAGATTCCGTCATTTACTGACACACATCTTTCCGAAACTGATGTGCACCCATTTACTCCTTCAATGTCAGATTTAAATCGAATGGGAATTCTCAAGCTCAATGTTTCAGTGCCTCTTTCAAAGAGATTCTTCAACTAATTAAGAGACATTTCTTTAACATCGCTAAAAAATAGAAGATATTTAAGAATGCCTTCTTCGGACTCTTCCAATATATCTCATTCGGACATTTACTTTTGCTACACATTGTTTTACGCGGTCGTTCTATTTTTTACTCAGGACGAAGATTTGTAGGTATTTTACGATTGCAATTGTAAATTAAAAAAAAAAGTCAAATGTTTCTAAATCTATCAGACTCAACTGCTAGGTTACTAGTCCGTAGCTTACAAACTACTTAAACTAAGGTAAACTAACCTAAGGACAGCACAAACACCCATGCCCGAGGGGGGGGGGGGGGGCTCGAACCCCCGACGGCGAACGACTGTGCGCACCGCAGCACAGCGCCCCAGTGCGCACGGCTAATCCGCCGTGGATGTAAATTAAATTTAAACGTTTGTAAGCCTAAGGGACCAAACTGCGGAGGTCATCGATCCCTTGGCTTACACCCATGCCTAAGGGAGGATTCGAACCTCCGAGGGAAGCAGCTGAGCAATCCATAACATGACGCCTTATACCGTGCGAGCATTCCGCGTGGTACTGTAGTTGCTTCCAGTGACTTGTAACCAACAGTCTAATCGAATAGTAATGGGTATTTCCATTTATTTGTGCGATTTAAATAATATATATGTTCAGGGTTATCTGGTAATGCCTGTAGCCCCGCGGAGTGGCCGCGTGGTCTAAGGCGTCATGAAACCACCTGGGCGGCCGTTCCCACTATAGGGCTGAGTCCTCCTTCGAGCATAGGTGTATGTGTTGAACTTAGTGTAAGTTAGTTTTAAGTAGTTTGTAATTTAGGGACTGATGGCCATGGCAGCTTGGTCCAATGGGTTTAAAAACATTTGCAATACCTCAAGCTATAGAACACAATTATCCGCGGACAAATTCAAGGAGATTCTTAGATTATCCACCAAATGTATATATCGTGAATAGTAATTTCACTATAATATTCTCTTTGAATACCCCAGATGTTGCTTTTATATCTAATGATGTTGTCCCTCTAAGAACAACGTGTACTAGGATCCCTTGAATCTAGTCACAATGCTGGTTCAATATTCCCTATTCTCTTATTTTGTGTACTAAGTGACAGTACTGAACGATGTTTCAATCTGTAGTTTTCTTTTTGCGAAAACGAGAGAAAAAAGGAAGATTAGGGATTAACGTTCCGTCGGCTATGAGGTCATTAGAAACGGCCCATAATTTAAAGTAGGGATGTAACGAAAGAGGTTATATTGGAACCGAATTCGGAAGCGGAGTTTTTAAATTTGGTTTATCGGAACCGGAACCGGAATCGAAACTGAAATAGGAACTGGAGGCAAAAGAGAGCTATGTTAAACTGTTGTGGGTAGGTTTAGTAAAATAAAATAACACACGTTATTCATGAGTTACATACTTATTATTAGTTCAAAAAGTAATTTTTAATTTAGACTGTCTTGGACAAGAACATGGCCGCCGCCGCCACGACCGCCGCTGTCACTGTACATCAACCTCCGATATAACTTACCTTTAAAATTTATCGGAACCGAAATCGGTATCGAAGGAGGAAAATGAATCTTAAGTTCCAAACTTCCGGAATCATAATCGAACCTCCGTAACATCCCAAATTTAAAGTAGCCGTCCGTTTTATTGTAAATGCCGGAAACGAAGGAGTATACTATATAAGGTAAGGTGGTACAATTGCGATCATTTCGGACAAATGTTATTGTAACTGGAAATATATTGAGAAAATAAATAATTTTATCTATGGCACTTGTTCTTGGATGTTTAATGAATATGTATAGACAATTACAAATGTTGATATAAACACAAAAAAGGTTACAGACTGAAAAAAATCGATCGAAAATGTACCACATTAGGTACAACTGTGATCACTTCCTGATACAATTTTGATCGCTGGCATCTTTCACATAAAAAGCACATTTTCCCTCGGTCACCAACGCATACTTAGTGGTACCAAACATTGTATGTCTGGTAGCGAATCCAGTCACCCTTAACTAGAAAATTTATAAGAGCGCGTCTCTTAACAGGAAAAAATTTATATCTTCGTAGCACAAAGTGGTGTATTCTTGGAAAAGACAGGTGGAGCTGTAGAAACCTGCTACACTGCAACGCCACACAAAGGTAAGTGCTGCCAATACTACCAGACTCATAAATTATGTTAATCGGAATTGTACCTATATCGAATTTGTACCACCTTACCCTACAAGTATTCACGTACTGTGAGTGAATATTTCCGTTCGCGATTGATATTTCAAATAATCATCAGTTTTGTGGCGTTTTATTTCTGTTTTCTATTGTCAACAAGACAGAACTAGTATCTTAACAAGTTGTATACACTAAAATATTGTTCAGTGCACTTTAGTTTGCAAGACAAGAAGACAAGAATAATAACAACGTAATTTCGCAGGCGGTATCTTAACGCAATCTCTGTGTTACACCAAATAATTTCCGCCTACTCTTCGTAAACGAATAACTTTGCAAGTCATAAAGTGAGGTGAAACAATGTTGAAATACAGAAACACGAAATGACTCAGTAATTAGAGGCCTTTAGTGCTTTAGCATTGGCATTCGCGAAGGATCTAAATGTATGTTACAGGTACTGCGGCGGCCGTGCTCCGATGGAAGAGTTTAACAACAGGCCGTTACTTGACAGTGTTAAATCGCCGTAACATAGGCCTCTTGTACAAGGAAATTACGATCCGTTTGGTGTAATTTACAATTACGTGCTGTGTGAGGCGCTGCAAGCCTCTAGCGAATCGAATCCCCAGTGGTGTCATTACAACGCTTCCGTCGAATGAGACTTGTACTAAATGAGACCATTTATTCGTTTTACACGGCGCTCAGACCGTTAAAGACCAATTCTCTAGAGTCGAAATCCTGCCGTTCCCTTTGCAATTAGGCGCTTTAATCCCGCACCTGACGTTGTTGCAGAATTAGACGAATTGCCACTCGCCAAGTGTCTGACGTACTACTGGCACAGTCTACCTACTCATTAGCTGCACCTCCTTTGCTGAACTATTGCAGGGAGGCGTTTCTTTGCTCCACGTATCTTGTAAGAAATGCAATTGTAAGCTTGGCTTGAGAATGCAAGAATTTGCGCTGAAGTGGTTTCCAGCTCCATAATCCGAAAATAAGTGTTTCTCGAACATAAAAACTTGTGGTATAGCGTCAGAAACTTGATAAAAACAAACACAGTTTGTTCCTTGCGGACCTTGGAAATCAAGTGTATATTGCACCATTTCACGAGGTAACATCCAACCAGGAATAGCACACATCTTCGTCCACAGAACATCACTTCGTAACTGTGATCACAGCTACGTCTAATTAAGTTTTGCAGTCACGTTGACGGTTATATGTTTGTGACAAATATTGTTAAACAATTTTTCCATGCATAAAAAATATCAGTTACATAAGTGAATCAAATAAGGCCCGATTTTAAACAAGGACAACTTCTCCAAATTCTAAAAGTATTAGCGAGGCCTTGAAGGTCACAGTACTTATTTAATCTTCTGTTCATAAGCATACAACGATGCTATTAATGCACTGTATAATATTTCCCTTCATTTAGTTCTGTTGCTTTTGAGTGCTGTGTAGGAGTAGCTTTGGATAATGTGACATTTTCTTCAGTAAACTGTAAATAATATGTGACAGTCGATTCTCCTCCTCACTCCAGGCCTATGTTGATTGCTGACTTATTGGAAATCCTTCTGATTTTTTGCCTGTACGGGACTTTCCCTTCAGTTCAATGTCTCCTCTTCGGTTTTTGGAACATAGGCACGCCCTTCATAACGGGCTTCGGGTGGTTTCCGTCGCCCAGCTTTTCCCACGTGCATCTACGAACCGTACAACTGATATTGCATTTTACATTCAATCAAGGATATCAAACACATTATTGCGGGTACTGACTTAAATTCAATGAGGTAGACAGGGGATCGAACGTGGGTCTTCTGCTTAGGCAGTTTCTCCATCTAATAAGCCACGGTGGATATCGCAGCTCCAGGAACAACCCTGGCACTCTCTCATCTAGAACATAAATTCTCAGTCTACACTACTACCTTAGCGAACGAGAAAATGTATCAAATCTGTATTAGGCTCGAGTAGTCTTGTTCTGAAGTCCTGTCTGAGAGCAATGACATCAGCTAATTTCACTACTAACTTCAAAGGAGCAGGAATTTTTCCATTAAATCCTCGATTCTGAATTTGCACATTCATTTTCAATGGAGTGTCCTATTGAAACAGATTTCACTCAGAACGTATCTGACAATGCAGCAGAACCAATCCTCTTGAAGCAATCGATTTAACGTCAGAGAATCTTGCGATCGATAACATTTAGATAATACTAGAAAAGACTAAACCGGAAAAACATTCAGAAAATACTGAAAAAGACTAACAACAGAAAAACATACACTATGTCTAGTGATTCCTTCAAAATTTTCTTACATGATTTAACTTCTTCGAAACTGTGTCAAAGGGAAGTACCTGGATGCTAATCTGTAACAAATAGGAAATATAATTTCCAATGTGTCAGTGACGGCCACGAAATTGCCTTGCACACGACTTACTTTTACGGTTTGCCATACTGAAAGGTGGCCATTTTTTCAGACACAAAAAGCAGGATATACCTGTTATGTAACAAATAATACCAAATGTACAACTGCTTTATTTGCTTTTAGTAACTGATTAACAGAACATGCAACAAGTACAATAATCATCCAGTAAACCTCTTCACTCTAAATTAATGAAAAAAATGATAATTAATTTAATGAATTGCTATCAAAATTTTAAAATTTCTCCGAATTGTTTCATAGAACTCTGCACACGCTGCGGTGGAGTAGCCGAGCGGTCTGAAGCACCTCGCTGCAGAGCGCGCGGCTGCTCATTGGGTGGGTGTGTTTGTCCGTAGGTTAGTTTACCTAGGTTTAAGTAGTTTGTAAGCTACGGACTGATGACCACGCAGTTTGGTCCGATAGATTTACAAACATTTTTTTTGAACTCCGCACAGTTTTGATTAACCCTGCAGGCCACACCATAGGCCTCTGAGGCCCAGATGCTCACTCAGACCTGTCTAATCCCGCTCCAACACAGCTGAAGGGGACGTAACTCGCATGTAAGCCTCCTCTAGTTAGTTGCCTCTGAGCCAGTGTACAGTGCACAACACTTCCGCCCCTGTCGGCCCGTTCAGGTAAACAAATAGGCCTCCGAGACCTCCATAACTTTACAAAAACCAACGGAAAGGGAGACACAACAGTCAAACAAAAACCATTGTCCCGATTTGAGTTTATTTTGACGCTTTCTGAACACCTTACAGCACCTTGGATGAAGTCTAGGCTTGACACACCAATTCCCCGTGACCTATGGGACAGCATTTATAGATGCCTAAATATGACTCCACCTGTAGAGGCAGCTCGTGAAGAAATTGTTCAAGGAGCTATTCCCAAAAGAACTTTCTGTAAGTTTTCTGACTACAAAAAACAAAGGAAATAAAAATGTAGTGTGATTCCCGTAAGTGTGGTCAGCACCACACAAAAATTGTCCAAATTGTACCGGTAAAAAATGAGAAACTTCCGCAGAATTTTGTGATACCGATTTTAGTTTTAAACATTATCAATTGTACGTGGTTTTCGAATATGATGGATGTTTTCGTTATATGAAGTTTAGACGACTATTGTTTAATTTATGAGAGTTTAGTTATTTTGTTTTATGGTTTCTTGAGGAAATATACATTTCTTTTATGTTATTCAAAGTTATTTAATGTTTACACCCTCATCTTTGTCATGACATTGAATTTATTGAAGAGTTTTTCATTATTATATATCGTGTGGGTCTCTGGGGCCTATGGTGTGGCCCAGACGTAGGAGCCTGGTGGTGTGGCCCACAGGGTTAAAGTTAGGTTTTGTAATAAATGTTTATGGCTTAATTCTGGATTTCTCATGGATTCATATATTGTTCATTACAAAAAGTACTGTTCTCTTGGCATATTTGTAGCTGGCAGGAAAAGAAGAAACTCAACAATGTTACCAACAGGGTAATCAGCAATATTTTTAACTCATCACTTGATACAAATATATCAACCCACCTCAAATTAATAGGCTTGTGACATGAATTCCATTCCTTTACTGTTGCTGCTGTATTTGAACTACTTAAACCCGTATGCATGCCACCCCCAGTAAATGTCAGCAGAATAAAGTACAAGCTGAAGCACATAAAAATGTTCTACAAGGAAATAAGCTATATGATAGGTGTAATGAGGGATGAAAACAAATGGAAATGCCAATACATAATGGATGGATGACAATCAACTACAACTCGCAACAAGATGGAATTAAAATATCCTGAGAAAAACTGGAAAATAATATGGATAAATATAAACAACAAAACACTAACAACAGCAGAGCATTCGTCATGGTACAAAGTAATTGATAATATCGGTAGTACCAACGAAAAATTATATTATATACGACGTAGTGCAACTCAAGTATGTTCAAAGTGCAACAACATTAATCTATTAAAGCACCGCTTTTTATATGAAGGATACACAGATAGATGGAAGGAAATCACAGTGCAGACCGCCTTTATGAAATGGAGTGATGGATGGGAAATCACTTTGAATAAATTATTTTCTCCTGATGAAGTAGTTTTTTCATCGCAGAAAAATAACGTACTATTATGACTATTATGGATAATTGGTAGTTACATCAATTATGCAATTAAAATAAAATGAAAAAACAGTGTAGATGAATTTAGACAATATATGCACGGAGAGTATTACAAAATATATAGGAAAAAATAGACCAACAGAAGAAATACGGCTATATGTTGAAAATTATATTTGAAAAACAAAGCATAGGATAATGCTTAAACATTAGAAGCATGTACAATGATGGATAAATGCTAAGTAGGGGATTGCTGCTGAAGGTGAAGTACGGTGGGGACTTGGTGGCCGCCGTGGAGTAGCCGAGCCGTCTAAGGCGCCTCGCTGAGGAGCGCGCGGTTGCTCGCCGTCGGAGGTTCGAGTCCTCCCTTGGGCATGGGTGTCTGTGTGTTGTCATTAGGTTAGTTTAAGTAGTTTGTAAGCTACGGACTGATGACCACGCCATTTGGTCCGATAGCTTTACAAACATTTGAACATTTTGGGACTTGGTGAGCCTCGTGACCGCTACGGTAGCAGTGAAGGTCTCAGCAGAACCCCGAAAATGAATTGCCGAGGGATAAAATGAACAAATAAGTATCTCACAAGACATATAAATGTTTTTTTTTTAATTTTTACGTGAAATACGTTTCTTTTTATTTGCCTTCTTCTGTTCTGTCACTTTCGCAGTGAAACGAGAAAATTCGTTTTGTTTCGTAGCTGATTGAAAAAAAGAATGGTAAAAATTTACTTTGGAGCCGCAACGACTACACTCGTCAGAGAGTAAATTCAATTCTACAGTACTTGACATAAGAGAAGTAGATATTAATGCTACTAAGATGCCTACCTATTTCCTTTGAATATACTGTACCAACTGTAGCAGACGATAATCTTGTGGAAGAGATAAGGAAGAACATTTAATTCATTTTTCTTCTCCTATAAGGATAAAGAAGCCCATAAATACGCAAAGTAAAGGGTAAGAAACTAAGAAGCTCTTTATTTTACTTGGCGTAAGAAGCTGTCGCCGGAGAAGGCGATTTTGGCAAGCGAAAGGGGGGGCTGAAGGGGAGGAGGATCAAAGTTCAATAAATAAAATTAGAAAAAGTGGTTAAGGCAAGCGGTCGCTCAAAGCGGGAAACACTTATTACAATCTCATTATGGTAGAAATTTTCACTTGTCGCCATTGTGTAACTTCAGTGCGCCAATGCAGCCAAAGTCAGTCCTTTCCTTCCTAATCCTTCTTCTTTCCCCTCCTTAATAAATAGTTTTGCAAATGTACTATGGTTGTGAATCACGCCAATCTGTAAATATTCTGAATGGTAATGCATCTAAACTGCGGGTTCTCTGTAAATGAGTACTGTAATTAAAATGGAAATTGTTCAAATATTTGTAAATCTAAGGGACTTAATTACTGCGGCTATCAGTCTCTAGGCTTGCAAACTATTTAAACTAACTTATGATAATGACAACATACACACCCATCGCCGAGGAAGGACTCGAACCTCCGACGGCGAAAAACATCATGATTCGCAGCAAGGCGCCGTAGAGCGCTCAGCCACTCCGCCGCGGCAATTAAAATGGAACACACGATTTATCAGTGAAGTATCGCGAGCCACATCAATGCCAAATATTAACAAAATAGCCGCGGCGGAGCGGCCGAGCGCATTGAGGCGCTATGCTCCAATACGCGAGGCAGTTCCCCGTCGGGGGTTCGAATCCCCCCATCGAGCATGGATGTTTGTGCTGTCTTTAGTATAAGCTAGTTCATAAGTAGTTTGTAAGTTTAGGGACTGATGACCCCGCAGTTAAGTCCCATAAGTTTTAAACACATTTGAACATTTTATTAACAAAATAATCAAAGATATATGCCTACACGGTGAGGAAGGGGATTCTAAGGATTATTCTGTAAATGAATTATTTGTACTGATTAGACTTATTCTTGTAATTATTAACAAAAGGAAGACAAATTACACCACACTTACAGAATCTGTCCGCTCTTTCCCGTGGATCTCACAAGAAGACAAAATGGAGTGGGGGGAGGGCATGAATATTAATGAAATACAGTTGAAATTCCGTACATTATACATCTTTGTCATGATAGTTTCATACATGAAGTATTACAATATAATTTTTGCCGCTTGGCTTTCACATTGGTATACACTATTTACACAGAAAAATATAGATGACCCAGAAAAAAATCGTAAGAATAAAAAACCACCGTAAAGTCTTCACAGGGGTATTACAAGTGTTACTGGATTCCACTCCCGTCACCCCTAGTACGTATTTTCTCTACACCAGTGTTTTTCAACCTGTGGTTCGGGACCCCCAGGGGGGGATCGCCGTCATAGGAGGAAGTACTTGCAAGAAAATAACAAGTGGTTCAGTAATATGAAAACTTATTTTTTATAGAGTCGTGTGGTGTCTGCTCTTTCGGACATGTCCGAAAGAACAGACACCACATCAATCTGTAATAAGTATTTACAGGCGAAGACGGCGTTTGGTTCATTTACTTCTCCGCAGATGCGGTCATACGTCCGACCTCGCAGGGGAATCCGTAATGGCGAGTGTAAGAGGACATGGACGATGGGGCGCTACAGCGGAGACGGACGGGAGGCGATGGCGGGCAGCCAAGTCGTTACGGCGACGGATGGATGACCCAATGAGGAATACCTGTGTTCGGCGGCTCACATTTTCACTTGTCGCTATTTTATAATTTCAAAGGCACAATCCAGATAATGTCAATCCTTTCCTGCTTAATGCTTCTTCCTTCCCCTCCCTAATAAATAATGTGCAAACAAAACCGTATGCCTAAGTAAAAATAGTTAGTGTTACAATTATGGAGAAATCATTAGGAATTGAATAGATCACAGATTGCTTTGTAATACAGTGTGTTAATAATGAATAAGCGCAAAGTCTAAGAACTATTTGTAGGAACCTATCGATAGGTAAAAAACTTAATACTATAAGTTTTGTGACTCGTCGACAGTGCTGAGACTAATTGCCAGTGATGAGATTCGTCCCAAATACAAGAACAGATTAGGCGGCACACAGTTGTAATAGGTTCAAATCAAATATTCAAATGTTTGTAGAGCTTATGGGACTTAACTACGGGGTCATCAGTCCCTAAACTTACAAACTACTTATGGACTAACTAAGACTAAGGACGGCACAAATATCAATGCCCGAGGGGGGATTCGAACCCCCGACCGTAGTGGCCATGCGGACCGTGACTGGAGCGCCTCAGTCTCCTCGGCCACCGCGGCCGGCTACGAACTTGTATACAGGTCTTCTAATCTAATATATAAAGCAGAATGTCCGTATGTTTGTACATGTTGAATACAAATCTACAGTTTTGTTCTAATCTTTATGAAATTTTGTACACGTAAGCTTCAATCCATGAGGACGGTCGCCGTAAGTGTAAGAATCACATACGATATATAGTTCACGAGATATGATGTCATAAACAATGAGATGCGCGAAAAACTGCAGCATTTTGGGACAATGCTGCTCATTTTCCCCTAAACCATTGGACCGATGTCAACCAAATTTGGTACAGACATTTGTTACCGTGAGGTAACAATTTCTGCGTGATTAAGAATCACATACGGCACATGGTTCAAAAAATATTACGTCATAGCCAATAGAAATCGCAAAAAAATGCCATATAATGCGGCGAGACTTTCGAAATACACTGTATGAGAATGACAGTACTTAGCGACTTGCAACAAACTTTAAACATAATTTGAAACCTTTATTAAACTTTTTCTCGCTGGCAACCATAGTAAAATGATGAAAGGAAAATAGTTTCTAGCTTACTACTTTTCCGCTGTTTATGGAGTAAAACTACGGCTCTCGGTATGACGTTACAATTTATAATTTGAACACTACAAATTGTAGGGACAGGAAATTTTATAGACAGTATACACACATATTGTTGAATGTACCTTCTAAATTTTATCAGAGTAAGACACGTAGTTCATGAGATATGAGCACATAAACAGTAATGTTCATGGAAAACGCCCCATCACCCACCAAGTTTTAATCTATTACTTCTTTCCTACTAATTGTATTAGGAACAGATTTTACAGACATACAGCCCTTATACAAATGAATATATACCTGAAAAAAATGGCAGGAATATATAAATAAATATCCCGACAACGCCGGGTTTTCAGATAGTTTTCTAATAAAACTGTAATTAAAATAATAATTAACGCTTCAATTTTCCTAGCTTCTTATATTAATTAATAATGTATTCGACTTGAACTGTATACAAGGTAGTGCCAGTACTGTTCGCACGTAATTTCTCAATGTAATAATACAGCTTGTTCTCAGACATATATTTTTCTGTCGTAAATCATGTAGAAAAGAGGTTAATGTGTTCCATTCCGAAAAATTCACTAATAAACTTCGTCCAACAATTTAAAAGAAAGCTGCAACAAAAGAAAAAAATATTAAATTTGTTTCGTTTGAGATAACATAGCTTCGTTACGATTCGTGAGGAGGGGGGAGGGGTCGTCAGAATATTTTTACATGAAAGGGGGTCGCATATTGGAGATGACTGAAACACAGTGCTGTACACTAACAGCCAGTGTTACTTCTTTGTAGTGCTGGAGCCTGTTGTCCTCACAGAGTCCACATTGTAACCGGATTGTCTACTACCACACGTGTCTGGCAATGGTCAGGACTCCTTCGTCGCTCATCGGATTGCGATGAATCCTTCGTCTCCCTGTTCTCATTTACTGTTCCATATCTAATGATTGCGAAGCGACAGTGCCGGGTTAAACCGCCCCTGATACACCAGAATAACAGTTACGATATGTGGAATCAGCATGAACTGCTGTACCCCAAAAAACACATTCAGAGCCTCTTTATTTCAATGCCGAAGCGTGTAACAGCGATTATAGCCAGCAGCTGCGGCACTATTCAATACTGATTTCATGCTCCTTACCTTTACATGTGGCTGTTTTGAAAGATACGATCTTTGTACGGCATTTTATGTCACAAATACGTTTGGCTGTGATATCTCCGGTCCTCCCTGTGACTTCCGTCTACAATTTGTGACTCTTAAACTGTGCTCCATAACCAAATTAAGTTCTCCACATGGCTAAAAATATGCGGTTATAAATCTATTCCTTCTTTTATTTCAAGTGTGCCATCAAGCTATTTTTCCTCTGAATCTGTTCAGTATCTCTTCATTATAAATCCAATCTATTTACGAATTCGAAATACGATATTTAAATATTTCGACCGTTTCAGGGTATTGAAACAAATCCAACGGCAATGTTAAAAATTTGTGGTCGACCGGGATTCAGGGCATTGAAAAAAATCCAACGGAAAAGTTAAAAATTTGTGGTCGACCGGGATTCGAACCTGATATCCCGGCTCGGGCCAGCGATTGCCTTAACTAATTTTTTTAACCACATAGGCTATACAAGCATGCTTTTCTTCCAACCAAAATTCTCAACAAACGGTGTATGTTTTTTCGAGCATGTCCGAAAAGAACAGACACCATCTACATCTACATACATGCTCCGCAATCCACAGTAAAGTGCGTGGCGAAGGGTACACTGTACCACTGTTGCCTCCAACAGGCAACTGTCAGTTTCAATGCGGACGCATTAATACGCTCAATCCCTTGCGAAATTACAGTATAGGCTGCGAGCAAGAGGAAACTAGTAGACACGAGACACTACCCATCGCGGTGTGCTATAATTTGAGAATTTGGGTTGGAAGGGAAGTTTGTGTGGATAGCCGAATTAGAGCCGCTGCGGTGACTCAGCCCGTTCGAAGAGAGGGCTGAATGCTCTGTCTCGTAAAAAAATGCGCTCAGAACTACACTATGTACACCATGAACCACGAGCAAAAACGAACAAACGTCCGCAATGGATCGAATAACCCGAAGAACGAAAATAAAAATAAATAAATTGTTAAGGTGAAACTGGTCCGAGGCGGTAAATTTAGTTCAGCACAAATTTTCATCTTTGCCAATGAAATTATTTCAAAGCTCTGAAACGGTTAAAATGTTTAAATATTTTGAATTTTTAAAAATTACGGCCTTTTATGTCAACAAATGGTGTCTGTTCTTTCCGACGTGTCCGAAAAGAATAGACACCATATCAATAATCCACTCTATTCAATCTTCAGCATTATTCTGTAATACCGTATCTCATAGCTGCTGTACTGTTCATTCCTCAGGCTTCAGTTCCATACAACGCTATATGGAAATATTTTCCTCGCCTTTAGAAAGTCACTTTCACTCAGGTGGAATGAATCGAAAACTTTTACCAGCTACTATATTGTTTTCACATACTTTTTGTAGACAGTAAACGTAGATAAATTGTTATATCGATTGAAAAAAGGAAAGAGCACTAAGAATAGTAGATGTTCGAGTCACATAATAAACACTTATCTATATATAATCGATTCTTCCTTCGTTCAATTCAAAAACAATAGCGGAAATTAGTGCAGGAGAAATGCTAAAACTACATCAATACAGATAATTAAGGTAGAAATGGAAATGGAATTTTAAATAAGTGTGAAATTGTGTGAGTTAGCCTGATTTGAGGAAGAAGAGCGTCCGGCTTCCTCCTCGTCTCATCGCGCCGCGCTGACTTAATTATGCAGCTGCCCGTGTGCCTGCATTCTTTCCTTCTTTGCCAACTCTTACGGAACAAAAAGCCGGCACGCGGGCGCCCGCCTTGGATCAAAAGGACAGCTGTTACTACGGACTCGCTGGATGGGAACCCTTCACTTACAATTAAGAAAAACCTGCCTCTCTGAAAAAGATTAGATTAATACTAACTAGAGTTCTCTTAATTCAAATGTAAATTAGCCTGACAATGGATGTGTATGTGCCTTTTTCTCATTTCCTCGTTTTAAAATCCTCTTTTGTCATATTTTAGAAAGCGCGGCACGTAGAAATGGCGTAATTGCCAATGCAATGAGCACAAAGGGAAGAAAAACAAACTAATGGAACAAAGGCGCTAATAAAATGAATTTTCTCGAGAAAAGTCTGAGCGTATCAGCAGTCATTGTCTCTTGCGACTGTTTTATCGATAATGAGAAAGTGACTTGGAGAGGACTGCTACCGGCGAGTGAAAAATAACTTCGCGAAATGAAGTTCGCAAATGTAGTTGGAAAGGTACGACTTTGCGCGTAATAAATATCGTTGATAGGTATCAGACCAATATGAGGCACTAATGAGCAAAGAGGATCTGTTCCAGATGTACCCAAATGAAGCGGATTAGAGATCTTACAGCCTCATTGCCCGTTATTAAGCTCGATTTGTGTTATGTATGTTCCAGTAGACACCATCGTAAGACCACATATTCCACATACATTCCATTAGTGTCTGCGGAACGTAAGTGATTCTTACAGCTTTCCTTTGTTTTTTATATATTTTTTGTATCTTTTTACAAGATGTACTATAGTGTGTGGTGTTCAAAAAAATGTTTGTTAAGCTTATGGGACTTAACTGCGGCGTCATCAGTCCCTAAACTTACAAACTACTTATGAACTAGCTTATACTAAAGACAGCACAAACATCCATGCCGGCGGGGGTATTCGAACCCCCTATGGGAAGCGGCCTGGAGCATAGCGCCTCAATGCGCTCGGCCACTCCAACGCGGCGCGTTTTGTTCAGTATTACTTGTCCACCACCAGCATATTTCTTAACCAGTTCTTCAGCACACTATTTCGTGCAGCTCTGTGACTTGTATACGACTGGGAGTGGGGTCGACTCGCATGTAGTGGTTATCAGTGTAGAATTGTCCAGGAAGAGCCGCGGTGGAATAGCCGAGCGTTTTAAGGCGCCTTGCTGCGGAGCGCGCGGTTGCTCCCCTTCTAAGTTTCTAGACCTCCTTCGGCCGTTGGTGTGTTGATGTCTTAGTTTAAGTAGTTTGTAAGTCTAGGAACTTATAACCAAAATAGTCTCATAGATTTACAAACATTTGAACATTTCTCTAGGGAGCTTATTTCACATGGCGCATTCACTTCCAACCCACTCATCGATGTCCTTTGCTGTCTAGCGGTTAGCGTCTCTACCTTCTGGCGCGGAGATCCCGGATTCGGTTCCCAGCGAGGAGGACTGAGAAGCTGCTTGAACAAATTAAAAGTGAAAGTATCACGCAAGCTGCGTTAATTCAAGGGGTGGTCTGATGCCGTTTCTGTCATCATCTCATCTCTCCTATGTGTATAGTGTTATATAGATGGAAGTTCGCGAAAGTTTTTCTAAATAGAAGTTCGTGAAGTGTGTAGATGGGGTGGTTGGGTAACCAGCTCGGTATTCACCTGGTGGGACGCGGAAAACCGCCTAAAATTCACATCCAGGCTCGCCGGTATACAGAATCTCCGTCGTTAATCCTCCGGGAGGCTTCGAATCTTGACCGCCATACCTCCACGCACCGGAATACAAAACCTTAAAACGCACGTCTAACTAGGTAGTTTACCCAGTGTATCATACCATCATTGAATATTCACTGTTTTTTTCTTTTTTTCAGAGAAAGTCCAGTAACAGAATCCTTTGACGCGGTGGAATGACCGATCGCTCTAAGGCACCTTGCTGTGGAGTCCACGGTTGTTCCCCTTCGGAGGTTCGAGTTCTCCCTCGGGCATCGGTGATGTGTGTGTGTATGTGTTTAGAGTAGTTTAAGTTTATCCAAGTAGTTTGTAAGCCTACGGACTGATAACCACAGTAGTTAAGTCCCAAAGATTTACTAACATTGGAATTTTGAACATATTCCTGTAGAAGTCTCAAAACACAGCCAGTATGACATGAGTGGCGCACGGGATCATTCTGAGCTTCATATTAACCAGGAATCGTCCATTTTTTTTCCACATTATAGACGATCTTTTTGTGCTAAATGTAGTTTTTCCAACGCCATAAAGATTCATGTCCAGCTACTTAACCATACACTGCATGCATTTTTATTTTCGCACAAAAATATATATACATGGTAGAAAATGTTCACCTATGCAGGGAAAAAAATTGAAAAAAATATATATAACTCATTTAACAATGATTTTATTTACCTGTTGCCATTGTCAACATCATGCATTTAGACATAAGTCACTCTGCAGGAAAATATTGGTATCTAACATGTTTTCTACTCCGATTAGATGTCTGTAACATCAAACATGATACATTTTTTTTACTTGACAGAAGTCGTTTCAGTGTGTAATTACATTAAAGCTCAACAGTGAGTAAAATCCGCTGGAGCGCTCTTTGTTGAATTTCTCCTCATTTCATCACAGAGTTGCCTTCTATGGAGGAAACAATCAACTAAATGCTTAGAATAGACTCCAATGTATACGATAAGCATGGCATTGCCATCTGTCAACGATAAGTATGTCTGAAAAAGTAATAAAAATTTGCGTTGCCAAAACGGCAACATCATGCATTGTAGGGTTAATTCGTCCCGTTCGTAAAGAAGGGGTTGTTGACGAGTAATACGTAACCTTTGGACACATTTCGCAGCACTCTGTTTGCCGCCACATTGTTGCAGTCGAAGATATCGTACACAAGGGGGAGATTCGATGCTGAGTGCTGACGCAACATCACGCACGCAGATCAGAACGATCTGCGACGATAATGATGGTCATATATTCGATGCTGTTCACTTTATACTGGGTTAAACCGTAACAAATTAATCCATGAACATGAAATACGTGACAAGTATTTCTATAAAAAGGAGAATTACTTGAACTGTGACACATGTTTCACTGAGTGCACGAGCCCGTCTTCAGAACAGTTACATCTGTTCATGTTCAAATGTTTAAGCTTATGGGACTTAACTGCGGGGTCATCAATCCTTAAACTTACAAACTACTTATAAACTAACTTATACTTACGACAGAAGAAACGTCCATGCCCGAGGGAGGATTCGAACTCCCGACGGGGAGCGACTTCGCGCATCGGAGCATACGCCTCAATGCGCTCGGCCATTCCGCAGCGGCATCTGTTAATGATTTTGCGACCTAACAAAAACATTTTAGACACGTTATGGATTCTGGATGCGATGTATAGACATGTTATCAGGTGATGGCAACGTATTTTTACATAAACCGCCCATCAGTAGACAATAAATAACGATCTTAGCTTTTGGAAAGGACTGTACTTACGTATTCAAGAACCGCAATAGTGGACCCTATATCGCCCATGACTGTAATCCACGTCTGTCAGCACAATGAGTCAACGTTCTGCGGTTGAAGTCGCCTGTTGTAGCCTACCACATACGATATTAATATAAGGACGCTTCAAATCATGCTCCACGCAGTCACAGGACGATGGTCACCACCTACAAACACTTAAATTTCTCAAGTTTTTAACTTCTCCATTTATTTCCCCCTTTATTCGAAAAGTAAAGTAATCGTGTGCGATTAAAGCAGATAAATAAGTTTAAACAGCGTCCATCGCTCCTGGAAGCGTGTGCCGTATTTCCGAAAAAGCGGGATTTAATATGCGGCGGGGCGAGGCGGCGCGGGCTATCTATCAAGCGGCTCGGCGGGCATTTATCATCTGCTATTTCGTTGTGACGCCGCGATCGATGACGTATGCTGGACCAATAAGTCTTGGCCTTATATAAATGACGGCAGTGACCGCTCAAGTGGCGGCGCTGGTGACACGCCAGCTTTTTAGACGAGCCACGACAGAAAGAGAAATCCCAGAAAGCCAGTGCGTAGCGAAAAGGACCTGCCTGCCATTTCTCATAAAGAGGAAAAAAGATTCACTATCAATTTCTTCATTTTTCCCCCCACCTTCAACCTTTGAGGAAAGTAAATTTATTTTGTGGAAATAAGAGTGATAAATAAAGTGATGGAATTTCTGTCGCACGTACGAATGTTAAAATATTGACTGGAACTGATTTGTGTCACTTCTTTGACGGACACAGAGACGCCGGAAGTAATAGATGTACCGACTGCTAAGGCAGATACTCATTTTCAAAGCCTATGATACGCGTTGCTGATGATGGAGCAAGTATAATGTGGCTTATTTCAGTCTGAAAATCTTGATAGAGATATGACGGGGTTAAAGCCGAAGTAGTGTAAGTCACGTTTTTAATATTATTGACTTAAGTGCTGCAATACAATTTTGAAATATAGATCTGTTAAATGGAATAACAGTGGAACTCATAGCTTTGTTCTTACCCCCATAGATGGCGTTAGCAGTTTCACTTGTGAATGAAATGGTCGCTTTGTTTACAGGCATTGCGGTGCAAGTCTGACTTCACGCCATTATTCCTCTAAATGCATTTTTTTTTTTTAATCTTACGGGACTTAATTACGGGGTCATCAGTCCCTAAACTTACAAACTACTTATGAACTAGCTAACCTAAGAACGGCACAAATATCCATGCCCGAGGGGGGATTCGAACCCCCGACCGTAGTTGCCGTGCAGACCGTGACTGGAGCGCCTCAGTCCCCTCGGCCACCGCGGCCGGCTAAATGCTTCTAAGGTGTGCTTTCGTACTGTGTAGTTTACGTGTTTTGGTGAAGATGGATCCTCAATTTGATGAAGACACAAGTAGTGAACCCAGTATATTGCAAAATTCAGGATCTAGTGAGAATGAAATGTTTGGTTCATCAGGTAAGTTTAACTCACGTAGTCTATCATTTGGCAAATTATGTTAGGAACACATTATCATGTCTTTGAAGTTTAACAGTGACTGGCCTATAAACGTAATTTCACTGAAAATTATTGCAAACGTGGTGCGCGAGCTAAACGATGTAGTATAATTTCAGCAAAACAATTCGTGAAAATAATAACAGTCTTGATACACAAAGTCAAAACGTCGTAGTATAACATTCGGAAAATAATTATGCGTGTTTGTTTGGTTGCAGAGGAAGAAGTGGAAATAACACAACATGAATTACCAAATCGAAGTAGAAAGAGGCAAAAAAGGGGGAGTACGAAGCATGAAAGGAAGAAAAAAAGAAATTTGGGTCAGACATGTGAAACTAAAGAAGGTAGAAAGATTCCTGAAAAGAAGTTCTCAAACATAAACTGTAACTGCAGATTAAAATGTATAGATAAGATATCAGAAGAGGCACGCAGAAGTTCATTCGAAACATTTTGGAATTTAGGTTCTTTTTTCTCTCAGAATGCTTTTTCTAAGTGGGTTAATTAAGAAAATAGGTCCTCAACACAGGCATCCTAGATTGCCGAAGCCAACGAGCAATCAATTTTATATTGAAGTTGATGGAACTAGTGTTAAAGTATGCAAAAAATATTTCCTTCAAACCATCCAAATATCAGATGGGCG
Organism: Locusta migratoria; assembly: GCA_026315105.1. Taxonomy (NCBI): domain Eukaryota; kingdom Metazoa; phylum Arthropoda; class Insecta; order Orthoptera; family Acrididae; genus Locusta; species Locusta migratoria. Next base: position 672,506,423 of record CM048755.1, read on the forward strand.
GATGACCAGATCTGTAAAAAAGTTGAAAATGGGAGAGCAACCAGGATCGGACAAACGAGGAAGTGGGATACCCATTTCTGATGAAAGAATGGATATTGTCCGGAAGCCTACTTCATCATTCCCCTCATACCAGTCTCATTATACAAGAGCTCAAAATCCAAACACAAAATATTTATCCCCTGACCTTAATGTACGTCTTGTGTATAAATTATACAGAGAATACTACAAAGAGAAAAAAAAATCTTACCTGTTAAAAGAGCCCATTTATCGCAGATGTTTCAGTCATGATTGGTCAGACAATCAGGACTGTGGAAGACCGGTGTATTGAACATAAACGTTACACGCGCTTACAACAGCCAAACAAATCCGCTGTTGCAGAACATTGTCTTGTCACCGGTCATCCTATTGAATACAACAACACGGAGATCCTGGCATGCACTTCCACCTATTGGGATAGTATTATTAAGGAAGCTGTTGAAATTAAACTAGCAAGCGACCTTATAAACAGGTATGGTGGTTTTTGTTTAAATTCTGCTTGGAATCCGGCACTGTCTCTCGTCAGAAACCAGAGGGACAATATTATGCTGCCTCACCTGTTGATTAACAGTCACTATCGATATTTTTGTTGTTTGGTCATCTTTGGTTGTGTTGATTCTGCTGTGACTTGTACTGTGTGTGTTATCTTCCTTGTTTACCCTTTGCAAAAAGAGGTATTAAATACGCTTGCACATTACTTCCATATGTGCAGTTGTGCCTTGAGAATGGCAGGGTGTCCTCCTGCCGAAATATCGGCGGTTGTCGAAGACGTCACCCGGCAGCATACCCGTAAGTTGTTTGAACGTTCATTACGCCGGGAAAAGTTAAAGTCTCACAAAAATAGCGATGTTATATAGTGCCATATGCCGTATGGCACTACATAACAACGGTGTTTTTAAATGACAAATTTAAAGGCCTCAATGCTCAGCACATATTAAATTGGTCTCCAGATGATGGGCTAAGCCCGAAACATGTTGTGAAATTAAAATAATCTAATTTTAACGACTAAGATATTATTCCAACAACCTAAAAGCTATTTTAGAATCATTTTTATAATTATAATGTGGCTAGACTTCATTTTAATACACTCTAAACTTATTATAACTTCTTATAAGAACATGATATCGAATCTCGACCAATATATTTATATTCTATGTTTTCGCTAAAGAAAGTTTTAAGTTTTGGGATTCTTTCTTACGTTACACAGTGAGGTCCATAAGGAAACAGCAGTGAAGTATACATATACATATATATATATATATATATATATATATATATATATATATATATATATATATATATATATTGCAAATACATCAGACAAATTAAATACATTACTGAAAAATACAAGAGTATGATTAGCATACGGAACCACATATAATCTAAAAGCAGAGGTCTATTTAGGGAAAACAAAATTGCTACTGCACACAAATTCAGGTACGTACAAAATCAACTGCCAACAGTACGATAATTTTGTATAGGATACGCAGTAGACATTTCGCCATCCAGTATCAAGAACATATAAGAAAAAAGCGATATAAACCCATCCACTTTCTTCAGTCACATGAAAATATAAAGCAACAAAGCAATCAGACAGAACGATCAATGTAAATATTGCACACAATACAATCGAGAGATCAAAATATATATGCACATATACAACGACCCACAATGCATACTAAATGAACAAATCTGCCTCCAACACAAACACTACATAGACAATTTTATGGAGATCGTAAACAAGGAAGATGAATGAACACACATTGCTGAAATAATTTACAAACGAAGATAAATTTAGTAGCAACGATTAAATTAATAGCAAAGTTTATATTAATAGCAAACATAAAAATGTTATTACTTAAAATGCATAGAATGGGAAATCAAACCAACATTGCCACCACATAACGTGTTCTGAAATTTCATCATTCAAAAAGAACATAAAATCTATGAAAGGTAAAGATAGATGGTAATTTAAGAACAATCTCGTCTATAACAACATTAACAATGGGCTATGGCAATATAGCTGCCACATTTACAGAAGTAATTGACCGTGACAACAACAGTCAATGCGTTGTGTACGGTACCTATATATAATCAAATGTTCAAATATTTGTAAATCTGTGGGACTTAACTACTCTGGTCATCAGTCCCAAGACTTACAAACTACTTAAACTAGCTTACGCTAAGGTAAAAAAATACACCCATGCCCGAGGGAGGACTCGCACCTTCGACGAGTAGCGGCGAGCTCCGCAGCTAGGCGCCTTGGAACGCTGGGCCACTTCACCGCGGTGATATAAAATCACCCTAAACTGACTGTATATATTTATGTATAAGACCTAGACGTACGGGTTAGGGAAGTTATGTATTAAAAGTTGGTTGGAAAATTGGATTAGAGACGAAATAGGCCTATCGCTAACGGAACGATGAGCATTACATATTAAAAACAGCAGAGATTTGAATTTATCTGTTTTACAATGTATCTACTTATTATAAGACAGTTGCAAAGTCAGAGGGAACAGATACCGTACTTTATTTTATTTCTCTGATTTTTCAAAATTCTGGGCAGAATACAAATTCATCGGCAACTTCAGGAGCGCTTTAGATACAGTTGTACACCAATTTCAAGTAAATAAAATTCATTCTAAAGGTAGGCAACTAATTTTTGTTATCACCTTGGGAGTTTTTGACAGTTAATTCTCATCACATTTACAGGGATGGAGCTTTATCCACATACGAAGAACTAATTTAGAACGCATCACATGTATTGGCAGTGATGGAATTCTTGTCCTTGCTGAATTGTAATGATACAGCTGATAGCATTAACAGCACTCTAAGACTTTCAACACTGCCCCTTCCGATCCGGTATCTGGCTTTCAACTGGGATATTTGTGAGATCTTTTAAGTGAAATTTCAAAATGTAGAAAAGTGGTAGAAAACTGATACTTGAATCATATAAGAGAGAAACTTAAGTATGTTAGACGAATACGTTTTTATTTTAGAATACGCAATACGGATAGAGGCTAAAATCAAAAGAGAAAACATAAACGAACCACGAAGAAGAAACGTTTTACGTGTCCTCTCTGTCGACTTATACATTGTTTACTCTTTCTATATCCACAGAAATAGAACAAGAAGCTCTATAAGTAGGTATCTGCAACTAATGATATCTTCTGTGGTTCACACGCAATAATTTTGGTATGATAAACCTGGGATGAAAAGGCCAACGTTGAAGTTCTTGCACCACCGTCTACTTTCCTTCTTTATGCATTTAACAGTTTCCTTTGTCACTCTGTTGCAACAGACCTAGGTTTTAGTTGACAGTATCTTGTTGTATTCAACGTATTTGCACCATGTGGAACATTTTTTTGAAAAATGCCGTGAAAATGTACTTTAGATTTGTGAGGATTTACTAGAGAATAAATGGTCTGAACCACCGTCTACATGAAATAAATAGGTATATAAACATTCAAACGTCACAAATGGAAATGAAATAGTGAACACGACTTACGTACAAAACGCGGGAATAAATTACTCCCTTTATATAAAACTGGAACAGAGACTTACCTGAATCATCCCCCCCCCCCCAATACTTTTGTGTAGGGAGTACGAATCCTCACTGTCAGTATCTTAAATTAATGACTATACAAAAATCACCGATATCACTCCGTTAGTTTGGTATGTGCGTATGAATTATAAAACACTTGAATCTTGTACTACTCTCATTGACTACTAGATTAAATTATTCGGTAAATCCTAACCTCTGGCGAAAGAACAATGAATTACCTTTACACCTAGTGAGGAAACGGATTCCGCGAGACGATAAGTTATTCTCAGGTGACCGGTAGATGCACGCCCGTACGCTATGCGGGTGCCGTCGGCAACGCGTAATTGAGCCTGCCCGAATAGGGTTCAGGCGATACAATACCGCCACATGACAGGTAACATAATTATGCGCTATCAGAACTCTCTCAGTCATTACCAGCCACGTACTGAATTCATATCCAATGGTACCTTATACAATAACGTCAAAGTAACGCTACCAAAGCTCACTGGAAGAACGGGATGTCTCCCCACGTCACCACCATACTCATCAGTCGTAAACATCCGACGGAATGGAAAGCACAGACCACCGATGAACAAAATGCGAATCAGCTGATCAGCAGTCCCTGTTGCCAACTTAGAGAACTGCGCCAGATGAAGCCATTTGTGATGTGATGTTAATGACGAAATTCTCTGACATTGCTGCTGATCAATGGGCCTGATTACACAGAATTCAGGAAGGAGTCAATTACTTATTAGCTGATACTACACGCAGAGGTGCAGTAACTACGATGTGCCTGGAGCACAGTACGGTGATCGTCCCTTGTCGTGAGCAGACGTCGTCGACAGGTACCTTGATGGTGAATGTTTGTGTCCTACAAATCGGAATATTGCATGGTAACATGGTGATCCACAGTGAAACCTCAGTCAACCCCTGCTAACACTGTCCCACACCAGTATGCGACTGCTCTGTGTTGTTCACCATGTTAATTCAACATCAGATGTTCAAGCCCCAGGCCCAGGCCTGGCAACAACATTAAACACCAACATTAACGCATCTCTACCTCTTACAGTTCAGTAGAGCTGCATGCCCTCGGGAAAAGTAACGGCTGTAGTTTCCCCTTGCTTTCAGCCGTTCGCAGTAGCTGTGTGGCAAAGCCACATTAGTTGATGTTACAAGGCCAGATCCAATTGGTGAGAAAAGGAATTTTTGGCATGCCCTGACTAAAAGAAGGGATCGCTTGGTAGGACACATTCTTAGACATCGGGGAATCGTAAATTTAGCATTGGAGGGAAGTGTGTGGGGTAAAAATCGCAGAGGAAGACCCAGAGACGCGTATAGTAAGCAGATTCAAATGGACGTGGGTTGTCGTTCTTATGAGGAGATGAAAAGGCTTGCTCAGGATAGGGTAGGGTGGAGAGCTGCATCAAACCAGTCTCCGGACTGAAGACCATAACAACAACAACCTCTTACAGAGAATAGTAACTCTAACCACTTACATACTTGCCAATGGTGTGACGTTTACATTTACATGGGATAGAAAAAAGAAGAAAACGCCCAAAACACATCGTATTACTACGTTTAATGTCATGAAGAAAACCGCTGGTACTCAAAACAGTTTTCTTTTGTCTTGAAAATGATAAATGCAGCCCCGTACCTCTTCGAAGACATTATTATACCACTCTTCGTGCAAAACAGTAGCCGCTTAGGTAGCCATGAAGCAGGTGGAGAACAATCGCGTAACCTCTCTAAACCAGACTACAAAGGCTGCATAATACTGAAATTTCGTGACTGTGTTGGCCAGCAAAGATGCGATAATTCTTTCTCGTGCTCACAAAAACAGTATTGGATGATGAGAGCTGTGTGAAGAAATCATTCCGGGCAAATTCCAGGATGGTTCCTTTCAAATGGCGTGGCCGATTTCCTTCCCAATCCTTACACAAAAATCCAATCTGGAGCTCCGTCTCTAAAGACCGCGGGCTCTTTCGGAGTTACCATGGAGCCCAGGGAATACCAGAGGCTGCTAAAATCATCAACGACACATTTCAATGTTTGACTTTTGGCAGCAAGCAGTCTCCATTTTAGGGTTTGGACGACATAGGTCAGAAGTAAGCACGATCCGAGCTTCGAAACAGTGTGAAATGAGAATCATCCAACCAAACATGTTCTTTCCATTGCTCCATAGCCTACATTTAATGGCTTCGGCAGCACATTTTCCTGTTATGTGTATTTGCGTCACTGACAAGTGGTTTCGAAATTCCAGTTCGCCAAGCATTTCCTTGCTTATGGAAATCTCTCCTTGCCCTCTTTGGTGTCGACACGTCTTTCAAGAATGACATCATATTTACAGTATCTTTTGCAGCAGTCCTCCTCTTATTTTTTTGTTTCAATCCTCTTCAATGAGCGTGTGACAATATCACGTAGTTCACACTTCCGTCCATACTGTGACTGCGTGGAATATTTTCCCGCTTTTCCTGCTTGCGAAGGAAATCTTCGATATGGTGCTTATCGAAGAGCCAAACACTACGGTTACCTTGGTTATGGAAGGACCTACCATATGAGTACCAACTATATGTCTCGTTCGAATTCATATAGCTACGATATAATATACTCGAGCCGCGTGGGATTACCCGCTTGGTCTAAGGCATTATGCAACGTGCGGGGCGGCGACTCCCGCCAGATGTTCGAGTCCTCTCTTGGGCATGGGTGCATGAGTTGTCCTTAGTGTAAGTTAGTTTGTGTAGTTTCTTAGTCTAGGGAGTGATGACCATAGCAGTTTGGTTCAAAAGGTTTACACACATTTGATTTTTTTAATCTACTTAAAACTACAAATAACACTATTCTGAATACAAATGAGACAGGGACATTTCATAGTCAAGAACAAAAACACAACCTACAGCCTTGAGTAGCATCTGAAGGTATGATGAATGATGTATTTCTCGCAGTGTTACCACTCTTTTGTCCAGCCTCTGTACACTGACATCTGACCATGACATATAAGACAGGGTAAATATTAGTGTTTCGCGCTATTCCAGATTGGGCTGAATTTTGACGACACCCCTGCTGTGATGTATGGACAGTATCCCGTATCTAGAGACACAATAAAATCGTAACTGTCCGACGTCTGAGCATACACACAGTTTTAATGTATCAGACTTTATGACATGCGTAATTACTGTCACACAGTCACTTCACACCAAACGTTATAAAATGGCAAGACTTTATTAATTTTGTGGAATTATATAGTACAATGAAATCTAATTCAATATTCTATAAAATTTTATTTTTGTTTTAACCCAAAGTCGACAGTTTTTAATTTGCTTATTAATTGCTGCTGTAAGTTTTTCTGGTAACTATTTCACGTTACTAGGACTTTACATACATAAAGTAGCAAACATGAAGCTGGTTGCTTTCCTTACACGTTTTCGTTGGTTATCGTATTAAAAAAATGTTGGATTGTAATTAGGTGCAAGAACATAGGGTCAAATGGAAGGGAGCAACACGGAACGCTGTTTTCTTCCATATACGTTTTCATTTAGTCGGTTAGATCGAGTCCGTTTAGTATAAGTGTCCATATAGAGCATTACTAGTAAGCAGCAATCGTTTGGCGTTTATTCGGTTTCAGTATGTCGTCAAACGCAACGCTTGGTTGCCTTCAGACCAAAGGAGTCGTCCTCTGCTTTCCCTCCTGTATCCTCTCTATTATGCGACACAGCTTCCTGAAATTTCTTCACCAAGGAAGACGAAGTGAATATTCCAGACATCAAATTAAGAACAGGACCCAACATGATGAACAAACAAGTAAAGCTCATCCGAGTAGTGAAGCAGCTTAAATCGCTTAACAACAATACGTCTTCCGCTTCAAATTGTATACCGATTAGGTTGCTATTGGAGTATTCTTATGCAATAGCTTCGTACTTAACAATCATTTACAACCGCTCGCTCAACGAAGGATCTGTATCCAAAGACTGGATAATTGCACAGGTCACACCCATATTGAAGAAAGTCCATTGAGTTAGAGACCTATATCGTTGACATCGAGATGCAGATTTTTGAAACGTATACTGAGTTCAAACATAATGAAGTACCTCGAATCGCTCGATCTATTGACCTAAGGATTTAGAAAATTTAGTTATTGTGAAATACAACCCGCTCCATATTCACATAAATTGATGAATGCTATAGACAAGGGATATCAAATTGATTCCATATTTCTAGATTTCCAGAAAGCGTTTGATACGGTGCGACACAAATGGCTTTTAATAAAATTGCGTACTTATGATACATCGGCTCCGATGTGAGACTGGATTGGAGATTTCCTGTCTGAGAGGACACAGTCGGTACTAACCGACGGAAAGTCATTGGCTATATTGTAGGTGATATCAAGTCTTATCCACTGTATTCCTATTGTTCCTCCGCTGTTCCTTATGTATGTAAACGCTTTAGGAGAAAATATGAGCAATTTTCTTAGGTATTTACGGTATAATAGAGTCATGAGAAGATCAAAATCAACTACAGAACGAATTCGATAAGTTATATGTTTCGTGCAGAAATTGGCAAATGGCCTTTAATGAAAAGTGTGAAGTCGTCCACATATTTTTCAAAGGAATCCGCAAATTTCTTCCATAAGATAAATCATTCACCTCTGAACGCCGTTAATTAAACCTAATAGCTAGGAGTTACTATTAAAACTCGGCGGTGGCCACGCAGTCTGGGGCGCCTTGTCACGAATTGCGCGTCCACTCCCGCTGGAGGTACGCGTCCTCCCTCTGGGAAGGCGTGTATGTTGTCCTAAGGTAGTTTAAGTAGTGTATGTCTAGAAATCGATGGCGTTAGAAGCCTGGTCCCTTAATTACACAGACTTTCAACATCGAATATTATTTCGGCAGAGTTAAATAGGAAAGAACACACAGATACTGTCATTGCGAAGACGAACTAAAGAATGTGTTTTAGTGGCAGAACACTTAGAAGATATAATACGTACTAAAGAGACAGGATAAATTACGGTTGTCTGTCCTCTTTTTTTTTTTTCAGTATTCCAGCGTGGTGTGGGACCCTTATCAGACGATACTGACGGAGGACTTCGAAAGACTACAAAGAAGAACCGCGCTTCTTGTATTATTGCAATACAGGTGAGAGAATGCCACGGGAATAACATAGGAATTGAAGTGGTAATCACTGCAAAATTGGTGTTTTTCGTTGTGGCGATATCTACTTACCAAATTTCGATCTCTGGCTTTCTCCACTGAATTCGAAAATGTATTGTCCACTCCCACCTACACAGGGAGAAATGATCAGCAACATACACTGAAGAGACAATGAAATTGGTGTAAGCAAGCGTATGCAAACACTGAAGTAGTTGAACACTCAGAGGACGGCGCTGTCGGCAAAGCCTATATAAGACAACAGGAGTCTGGCGCAGGCGTCCGATCGGTTACTGCTGCCACAATGTCGACGTAGCGTTGAGCTGGAGATTCTGCCGTACGACCATTTCACGAGTGAAAAACATCAAATCTTCGACAATGTTGGGCCGGGAAAAATATCCCGCAAGATCTGGACAAACGACGACTGAAGAGAATCGTTCGACGTGATGCACGTGCAACCCTTCCGCAAACTGCAGCAGATTGCAATGCTGAGCCATCAACAAGTGGCAGCGTGCCAAAGATTCAACGAAACATCATCGATATGGGCTTTCGGAGTCAAAAGCCCACTCGTGCACCCTTGCTGACTACACGACGCAGAGCCTTATGCCTCGCCTCGGCCTGATAACACCGACGTTGGATGCTGATATCTGGAAACATGTTGCCTAATCTGACGAGTCTCGTTTCCAGTTGTATCGAGCGGATGGATGTGCACTGGTATGGATCCATCGACCCTGCACTGACGAATCCATCGACCCTGCATGTCAGCAGGTAGCAGTTCAAGCTCGTGGAGGCTACGTGATGTCATGGGGCGTGTGAAGTTGGGACCCCTGATACGAATAGATACGACTTTGACAGGTGCCACGTGCGTGCGCATCCTGGCTGATAACCTGCACCCATTCATGTCTATTGTGCATTCCAACGGACTTGGGCAATTCCAGCAGCACAATGCTACACCCCAAACGTCCAGAATTGCTGCACAGCGACTCCAAGAATACTCTACTCACAGTGAGAGCAAACTTAGGAACAAACGTTGGGTGGAAAACGATTAAGTGGTGTCAACAGCACATTTAGTGTATTTATGTGCTAAGGCGCCTCGCTGCGGAGCGCGCGGTTGCTCGCCGTCGGAGGTTCGAGTCCTCCTTGAGGCATGGATATGTGTGTATGTTGTCCATAGGTTAGTATACCTTAGTTTAAGTAGTTTGTAAGCTACGGACTGATGACCACGCAGTTTGGTCCGATAGATTTACAAACATTTTTTGGACGTATGTGATACCAGCGCCAGTCTTAAGAAATGCCGCGGTGGAAGTGCTATACTCCGATGTGCGAGGCCGCTCACCGTCGGGGGTTCGAATCCTCCCTCGGGCAGGGATGTTTGTGCTGTGTTTTCTATAAGTTAGTTTATAAGTAGTTTGTAAGTTGAGGGGCCGATGACCCCGCAGTTAAGTCCCAAAAGCTTAACAAACATTGACCTAAAGATTTTTTTTTTCCGATTCAGACTGTCTAATATTAGCCAAGGACTGTGTTGGCATTAAATGTTCACCTTGAACGACTTTTCATCCAAAGTTGTAGTTCGCATTCACATTTCTCAATTTAATTCCGTAATCTCAATCACAAACACATCGATCGCAATCTATTTCTAATGAATGAGTATCTCTACGAATCACGTAAAGAGTGCACGACACGGTTATGGAAGATTAGTGGATAGAGGTACATGTCCTCATGTTACAATACTTTCTGTGAGTGCATTTTTAATATCGTATTATCTGTTGTGCCTTTTGCGTTGATTGACCCTGCAATTTTCAGGGTCCTTGTTTAACTATGTATTCCATTGGTGATTAAATTCGTTGCCCTTTTCATAATCTTAACTGAGGCTTTAGTCAATATTAATGTGTTATCCGTTACTGTTTATACCATTCTACTAACGCTGGGGCAGCTTTTCGCTTCCCCAAAAAACAAACCACGTGGTTTTGAGGTAAAGAAGTGTTCGATCCATATTTCGAGCGCATTTTCATCCGGAAAGGAATTTACTTGAAGGTTGTTCGACAGAGAACGAAAAAGGCGATAATGTGAGGTCGATAAACCAGGTCATTAAGGTGAGTGTGGAATTACTTCCCAACCCAACTCGTATACAGTGTTTTTTGTCAGTCTAGTAAAATGAGGGTGGACCTTATCGTAGAGTAGCATCGCTCCACACAGTTTTCTTGGACGTTGTTCTTGGACTGTTTCCGCAAGCAGTAGTACTTGGTGGCAATAAATGTCAGCGGTGATGTTTACACCTTGAGGAAGCAATTCGTAGAACTACACCGTCGCTGTTCCACCAGACGCACCACGACATCTTTTGTTGCTGCGCGAAGGTCTTTATACTGACAGTCGCTGAATTGTCGGGGCTCAACCATTCCTTCCATGTGCTTCATATAAAGACACCATTTCGCAGATTCAGTCACGATACAGGACAGGAGTTGTCGGTGTTGTTTACAAGCCAATTAATGACGAGTAAGAACATAGTCACACAAAGGCCTTTTCCTGAGTCTTGTTATGTTGGCTAACGGTACAAATATACCAAATATTTTAACATTCAGCACTGCATGAAAATGTCACATGACGGTGGTATGATCACAGTTCATTACATTTGCCAATTCACGAATACAATGCCGTGTATCGCAGTGCATTATTGCATTTAAACGATCTTTTTCACACCTCGAAGGCCTCCCTTAAAGTGGAGAGTCACTAAGGTCAAAAAAACATCCATAAAACAAGGATATTGTTTTCTGCCCCATACACAGCGCAAATCTTTCTGGCTCCCTACACTGCTGTCAGCCAGCTATTGAACTAAAACAGAAGAATATTTCGGAAATATTCCACTTTCTCCACTTGCCACTCCGTTCTCTAGCGTTCTCAGCTCCATTCACTAGCTCAAAATGACTCAATGTAACTTGGCTAGCAACAGTGAACATCAAATATAAATGAAAATCTATAAATAAACCCTTAGGAATCGTAAAACCAACATCTTATATACACTACTGGTCATTAAAATTGCTACACCAAGAAGAAATGCAGATGATAAACGAGTATTCATAGGACAGATATATTACACTAGAACTGATATGTGATTATATTTTCGCGCTATTTGGGTGCATAAATCCTGAGAAATCAGTACCCAGAAAAACCACCTCTGGCCGTAATAACGGCCTTGATACGCCTAGGCATTGAGTCAAACAGAGTTTGGTGGCGTGTACAGGTACATATGCCCATGCAGCTTCAACACGATACCACAGTTCATAAAGAGTAGTGGCTGGCGTATCATGACGAGTAGTTGCTCGGCTACCATTGATCAGACGTTTTCAGTTGGTGAGAGATCTGGGGAATGTGCAAGCCAAAGCAGCAGTCGAACATTTTCCGTATGCAGAAAGACCCGTACAGGACCTGCAACATGCGGTCGTGCATTATCCTGCTGAAATGTAGGGTTTCGCAGGGATCGAATGAAGGGTAGAGCTACGGGTCGTAACTTATCAGAAATGTAACGGCCACTGTTCAAAGTGCCGTCGATGCAAAAAAGAGGTGACCGAGACGTGTAACCAATGGCAGCCCATACCATCATGCCGGGTGATAAGCAAGTATGGCGATGACGAATACACGCTTCCAATGTGCGTTCACCGTGATGTCGCCAAACTTGAATGAGACCATCATGATGATGTAAACAGAATCTGGATTCATCCGAGAACATGACGTTTTGTCATTCGTGCACCCAGGTTCGTCGTTGCATACACCATCGCAGGCGCCCCTGTTTGTGATGCAGCGTCAAGGGTAACTGCAGCCATGGTCTCCGAGCTGATAGTCCATGCTGCTGCAAACGTCGTCGAACTGTTCATTCAGATGGTTGTTGTCTTGCAACCGTCCCCATCTGTTGTCTCAGGGATCGAGACGTGGCTGCACGATCCGTTACAGCCATGCGGATAAGACGCCTGTCATCTCGACTGCTAGTGATACGAGGCAGTTGGGATCCAGCACCACGCCCTCCTGAACCCATCGATCCCATATTCTGCCAACAGTCATTAGATCGCGACCAACGCGAGCAGCAATGTCGCGATACGATAAAACGCAATCACTATAAGCTACAATCCGACCTTTATCACAGTCCGAAACGTGATGGTACGCATTTCTCCTCCTTACACGAGGCATCACAACAACGTTACACCTGCCAACGCTGGTCAACTGCTGTTTGTATATGAGAAATTGGTTGGAAACTTTCCTCATGTCAGCACGTTTTAGGAGTCGACACCGGCGCCAACCTTGTGAGAATACTCTAAAAAGCTAATCATTACCATATCACAGTATCGTCTTCCTGTCGGTTAAATTACGCGTCTGTGGCACGTCATCTTGGTGGTGTAAAAGAAAGGTGTTCATCCACACACATTTGTCGCCAAGTATCAGAATTTACATAATTCTCGCCTTCCTTTTTCTATACTCAAACGCGATTTCCTTCTGTATATTTCTTATGGGGATGTCCTTGCTGTAAACTAAAGTCAGTCGGTCAGGCCGTCCTGTCCGGCCGATTTCCTTCATTTTTGCACTGAGACAACATGGAAAGTGACCAGTGCGATGGTGTCGTGTACTGATACGAGGGCAGGTCGCGGTGACCGAGTGGTCTGCGGAGCGCCAGTTAGGGTCTGCACGGTCCCTAAGGTCGGGGGTTCGAATTCCCCCCCTCCCCCCGGCATGGATATTTGTGCCGTTCTTAGTATTAGCTAGTTCATAAGTAGTTTGTAACTTTAGGGACTGATGACCCCGTAGTTTAGTCCCATAAGCTCTACAAACATTTGAACATTTGAACTGATACGAGGAATCATGATGATGGCTAGGCGTAAGGATAAGTTCTGTTAATGGCACCACGCTGCGGAGTGCGCGGACGCTCGCCGTCGGAGGTTCGAGTCCTCCCTGGGGCATGGGTGTGTATGTTGTCCTTAGGATAGTTTAACTTGGTTTACGTAGTTTTTAAGCCTAGGGACTAATTATGAAAGAAGATAAGTTCCATAGATTTACAAACATTTGATTTTCATTTGCTAATGGCGAAAAAAACAAAGGAAAGTTTCTATATTGAAATATATAACTTTTCAAGTTATCGCTTAGTCCAGGAAATATCACCCAAAGAGTATAATGCCCATTCGCCACCTAGATGAAAAATTTTCTTGCAGGAGAAGATAGCAATCACGTTGAGTAACGCGCTTGGTTTCAAGATCTAACAGTTACAGACCGCGGTTGAGATGCATTGGAGAACTGAATAGCAGCCAGCTGGCTCATAACATTTTTAACTGATCTACTACAGTCAAAGGGACTTTGCAGTTTTATCCCGTTTCAATAAAACAGCCCACCGTACACTTCACGTTAGGCGCCTTTGGACTAAGTGACAGTTGTACGGCTTCCTGAGTGTATTTATCAACTATCATTTCCTTTACTGAAGTCCTGGTACTTATAATTCAGTTATGTGTTGGAATTTGGCCTACTTAAAACATATGAACATTTTGTAAGAGCTGTAAAATAAAGTCACAACAGGAAAAAAGTATAACGTTTACAACATATTGTTCACTGTGGGCTTAATACAGAGGTGAAGACATTGGAGGTATCTCTAAACCTTTATACTAAGTGTTGGGTGACTGATTTTTTGTAAGAAACTTAGGAAGATGATGCTTTTGTTACAAGAAACATCGATCCCACATGAAAGATTTTCCACATTCAGTAAGTCTTGATGACCGACAAACATAATGATATGTGACCATTTTTGTGTCGTGTGACATTCACATTGACTGGGCAAGTTCCAGAAGTTGGTGTAGGTGTTCTGTATGCTCCAACTAAAAGCACCAAAATAAAAGAGGTGACTAAAATTGCATTTTTCGTGAACGTCATCAGTTCGGTCATGGACATTCCTATGCACTATTGTTACTAGTGACGAGTTACGATGCCTTCATGCTGACATTTTTAAGATGAAATTAATAACGGAGCAGTAACAAAAAATTAGGCACATAAGTAGTGAGGCAGGAAGACACTCGTACAAACACAACTTATCTTTAGGCCGCAGCCTTCATCAGAACGACTTCCCTATAGGGAAATTGTTCATATGACAGAGATGTATTACGAGGAATTAACTAGATACCCAGATGCCTAACGTATTCATATAGGAGAGTGGAATAAAATAATAATTCATACATACATTGTATGATATGTAGCTCTTTGTTCCCAAATGTGAGTAAACTGTATCAATACATGTATTGTTTCAATTCTTTTGAGATTGAGGACTAGTTTGAGGACGAATCATTTCCAGTGGAGGTAGATGTATTGGATACGGTGGGTATACGAAACGGATTATACGAAGGAGACGTGGTATCTTTCCCTCAGGAAGTGCTTTATAACAAGTCTGACATGCCTTGAAGTCGCATATTTCTCGTCTGGAAAAGTCTTGGGCAATAAATCGAACATTCTTTCGGTGCACTCCGTAGATCGTTTACAAACCATAGGAGGTGGTACACAGAACACGCGGAACCAAACTGGTTGTCATGGAAACGCTTTGTGGACTCTACGTCGCCAGTGATAGTATCGGACTTGAAAATTTTGCTTACTGGTTCTGAGGTGTCGTCAGCTAAGGCTTCTTGCTCCTTTGACGTGTTTGGTGCTCTGTATTCATCTTCGGTTTTAATTTGTACTTCTTTTTCTTTTCACTCACTTTATTCCTTTTCTTTTCTCTTTCATTGCTTTATACGCAGGCCTATTTTCATCCTCAGTTATACTGGTCTTAAAAGGGTCGATCATCAAGAACGCTGCATATTCTTCGCGCTTTTTCTGCTCTCGCTGACTCTGACATATACGTCTCATACGTTTATTGGACGTCACACATTAATGGATTACACTCTCAGGGTAGCTTACGCTCAGACAGCAATCAGGCTACAAAACGCTCTCATCAAAATTTCATGACAAAATGCGGGGTTATTAAAAAAAACAGATTTCAAACATTTATTTCTTCCAAACTACAAAAGATAGAAACATGATTCCAACGTTAAGGGATTAAGAAAAGCTTACAATTTAAACAGCCCGGGTAGAAGTTCCAATCACGGTCTCATTTGCACTGTTGTTTGTTGTTGGTTGTGTGTAGTGAAATGGCGGCGACACCAGAGAAAAAGTCATTTTGTGTGCTGCAGTTGGAAAAACTAGAGTCCATTTTTGCAGTTCAGCGGCATTTCGCCGTCAATTTAATAAACAACCACCACGTCATAAGCAAATTGTAGAAAATGGTTGCATCTGCAAAGGGAAAACACATCGAACGATAATGTCGAACGTATTCTTACACTTTACGAAAGGAGTCCAAAGAAATCCACTTAACGAGCAAGCAAAGAACTTAACCTTTTCATTCCCAGTGTTGTTCCTCGACAACAACGTATTAAAAGCTGATTGATACCGTATTTTGTGTATAAGTCCTTAAAGTCGAATTATTGTTAATGAACAACATGCTTCTAGTACGGCATTTAACACTTGGTACGGCGTGTAGTCACTTCTGAGGCTTTAGTCTGTCCGTCTTGGAGGTTGTGTTACGTTAACGTCTGTACGTGGCTGTGAGTGTGAGCGTCAGTGTGGTTCATGCTATTTTATTTCAGCAATGAATTGTCTTGTCTTTTTGCTGTGGTGAAGTTGATGCTAGCATTATTGATCTGAAAGTGTTTACTATCAACAAAAATAACGTATAAGTAACAAAATACCTCGATACAAACGTCTGTGATGTGCATAATACAGGACATAAAAACAATAGTTCGATCAAAAATTTCAATACAGAAAACAATGAATTTTAATTTTTCCAAAACTGAATTCATAATGTGGGAATGAAAGGGTTAACATTCCTCAACCAACGGTATGGCGAGTTCTAAAACATCGTCTGCACATGAAGCCATAAAAACTGCAGTTATTGCAAGCATTGCATCCTGACAACCACATTAAAGGTACGAATTTTGCATTAGCGTGTTAGATGATATGGAAGAAGACAATTTTGCTCAACGATTAATTTTTTCTGATGAATCAACTTTTCTACTTTCTGGTAAAGTTAATCGCCCTAACGTTAGAATTTGGACAACTGAAAATTCCTACGGCACGTATTCAACATGAAAGAGATTCACCAAAGATGAGCGCTTTCTGTGCGATATCTGTAAGAAAAGTTTATAGACCTTTCTTCTTCATGGAGAGAACTGTGACAGGAATAACCTATCTAGACATGCTTCAAAACTGGTTAATTCCCCAACTTAAAGACGGTTCAGATGACTTCATCTTCATACAAGATGGTATCCCGCCTCATTTCTCTACACACATTCGACGTTACTTGAATTATACAATTCCAGGATGTTGAATTGAAAGAGGAGGAGCAGAAGTCAACTTTATCGCCAGGTCGCTAGATCTCACTCCGTGTGATTTTTATCTATGGGGTTACGTAAAACACTATGTTTTTATCCCTCTTGTGTATGACACTCTTGAAGGTCTCCGACATCGAATAGTTGAATCCGTGAATTCGACGACTAGAGAACAGCTGATTCGTGTGTGGCAAGAAATAAGCCACCGTTTTGACATTTCTTGACATCTCATATTGAAAGCATAGCATAGTCACTAATTATAAATTTTAAGCTTCTCTCTTTCCATCAATGTTGGAATTATGACCCCGTAGTTAAGTCCCATAAGCTATACAAACATTAGAACATTTTTTGGAATTATGTTTCTATCTTTTGTAGTTTGGAAGAAATAAATGTTTCAAATCTGTTTTTTCTTTTTGAATAATCCTGCATTTCCATTTTAATAGCATATAGAACAAGCGGAACCAAACGAGTAGTCACAGATACACTTAGTTCCATTTTCCGGTCACGTGATGGATGAAGTCACTCCGTCACTTTTTTTAGGTCCCTCAAATTCTTTTTCTCGCCCTCAGAGCCTAGAAGTCTCCATGTTGTCCAGCTACCACGAGGATATTAGCTCGAACGATTGACTTCCTTGCTACTTTGTACGTTGCAAAGATGTGATCAGCAGCATTGCTTTTCCTTATAGCACATTACACTTTTCATTCAGTAATCTGCTTGCTCTCTTCCAAACATATATAAACTAGGACAAAGTATAGGTATTAGGGGCAACGAAATTTGTGCACTTATTGCAGCTGACAAACGTAACGCTAGAAAAATGCTCACCAATAGTTACTGTTGTGCTGACTTATAGTTTCCATAAACGACTAGTATTTCTACCTTTCTGTCGTTGATGTACACTGTACTCACACGAACTTTCAAGTGAAGACGGTACACTGAATGGGTCCTAGTAAGTGAACGAGTTCCGCTACCTAAGGCACTTAGGCTGCCTGCTTATACAGGAGTGAAAAAGTAATTTTCCTGTTAATTTTTAATAACGACCTGTTTACGTGAATGGTTTACTTTAACACGGCCCTGAACAGCTCTCGAGTGGATTACTGAATTAAAAATGTTGAGTGATACCTGTGAAAGTGTAACTCCATGATAAACAAGTTACAACAAAGGCAATCATTATAATTAATACTCCGTTTGTAGCTACAGAAAGATTTGCTTGATACGAGGACGTGCTGAATGGTAACGCACCGGATTTTTTATTCTATTGTCAGTATCGATTGTAATATCACACGTCACGCTGTCGCAACCCTGTGTCGCCAGAGGACTCCCATTTGTAGCGGTAAGATGACGATGGGTACGCCGGTACAGTAGAAGATTTGCTTTGCACGTGGTGCACCCTTCCTTGCAGACCACTCACAAGCGCTGCTGCTAGGGATGCCATATTTAGGAGCACCTCGCCGGGACACTCTGAGCTGTGGGTCTACAAATGAAGTATAAGATTTATTTAATATAATTGCTCTTTGTACAGTATTAACTAAACACTTTTTGGCCTTGTTTCACAAATTTTATTGTTCTTACTGCACAACCTAGGATTAGAGTTAAAAGTCCATTTTCAATGACATTACTCATTCAAAAGATGATAGAGCAAATATAAACCTGTCATTTACAGGTTGTCTCTGTAGTAGTTTTGACAAATTATTTATGAACTACAAAATACACCGTTGCAATAACTAAGACTAAGCATGCATATAAAAAGAGTGAAGTACAGGAATGTAAATACGAGGGCTGGAACTTAAACAGTGGCAACACTGTTGTAGAGATACTATGCAATGGAATCTACTATCGTCGCTGATAGCACACGTTGTTGACATACCTACCTTACCTCCCAGCAAATGGACTCGCCCGTACCACGTCACCGGCGTGCGCACAATCGAGGGAAAAACAGTCACTTGTGACCGAACGGTCTAGCGTAACGCTGTCACTATGTTTTCGAAACAGGAACAACGGAGACCGTCAATGCACAGTATTACTGTTCGTTTTTGGAGCATCACCTGCGACCAGCTTTGCGAAATAAGTGGCAATACTTTCTGCGCAACCGACCCATCTTTTTGGACGAGTATACGAGGGTGAATACAGCGGAAGCTGTGACTGTTCTTTTCGGTCGATGGGACTGAAAAGTATTGTACTATCCACCGTACTCCTCGGATATAAGTGCTTGTGACTTCGGTTTGATTCTTAAGATGAAGGAACCACTTCGTGTCACTCGCTTCAGAACTGTTCCAGAGATTCGATAGGCAGTAGACCGCTCCACACGCACCATCTACAGAACAGGCTCTGCTAACAGTGTACTACGCCTTCCACATCGCTGGCAATGGGTTCTACAGAACGCCCGTGATTACTTTGAAGGACAGTAACAGGTGCAAACATTTAACGCTTTTGTATCGGTTGTGAATAAATAGTAGTCACTTCATTTAAAACTTCCGGGCTCATAAGCCGTGGTCGATTTATAAAACTTTCCCCTAACGTTTCATCTTCGGCTGCGGAAGACATCTTCAGAGGTAGAATGGCGAACTCTGAAGATGTCTTCCGCAGCCGAAGATGAAACGTTAGGGGAAAGTTTTATAAATCGACCACGGCTTATGAGCCCGGAAGTTTTAAATGAAGTTGACGCCGGCCGTGAAAGCTTACATTGTATGATCAATAGTAGTCACTATTTAAGTTCCAATCCTCGTTTATTGTCTACTTATTGATTAAAGGTTTCCTATGTGAGGGTTGTAATATTATCTAACAGAGGAGTACAACTGAATTGGGTGTGATCGTGTAACAAAATATGTGGGGATACACCCATCAGTTTCTTAATTTCTAACAACCCCCACCTAGTAGGAAACCTTCAACTAATGAGTAGACCGTAAATGAGTAGACAGTAAATTTACTTTACAGTGTATGTTTTATTTCCTAACCCTTCGGGAAGTCGGAAATATATGTAATCCTGATGGACCAAAATTATTTCATCAATCATCGCGAAATGTGTAGCTAATTAATACTGGTCACGTGTGGACACTCGTTCACCGAGGAGCTACCATAATACTGTTTGAATTTGAACGTGGCGGCTGACAGCAGTTGAAAATATGACGTCATAGTTACCAACACTGCCGACTTCTTTCGATATGTTTCGTGCAGTACAAGGGTGTAGAGTGACTCTTCCGTGGGGACAAAGCGCAGCACCTGTTATACAGGGTGTTTCACTAAGTGTGTTTGCCTCTGTAACTTATAAAATAATAGGTGACGGGAAATTTTAATGCGGTAGGTCAACACAAGAAATGTTACACTTTCTGCGGAGCTATGAACATAATTTATTGTATCATTTGCCAAAGAGTTACAGCACAAAGAAATAATTTTTTAAATGGAACAATAGTTTTTTTTTTTCTATCGTGCATTGGATTCCTTGAAACCAGCTGCGTCCAATTCAATTTAAACTACATTCCTATCACTGTTAGTTTGGGAGCTACAACCCTTCAAAGTTTCAGGGGCAGATACCACAAACGCTGCGCATAAAGCAATGCGCCTTCTAAATGTGGTGTGGCTGACATCGGATGACGACGGCATACACGAACAACGAGTACGTTGACATGTTGCAGATGCTCAGCGAGTGTTGACGCGATGCCACTGAAGCAGCCACGATGTATGCCGTGCGATATCCTAGTCGAAGAGCCCCGGCAGCCATTACGTTCTTACGTGCCGAACAACGACTTCGGGAAACAGGCAGCTTGGTAATGCGCCGCAGTAACAGACGAAGACCTGCAAGAAGTGAGGAGACGGAGGTGTTTGTTTTAGCTGCACTACACCACGATCCTCATGTCAGCTTACGAGCTGTTGCTGCAGTCGCTGGTGTCAGTCTCACATCTGTATGGCGTATAGTACACGGCCACAGGTTTCACCCGTACCGCCTGTCACTGACCCAGGAGCTCCATGGGAACGATTTCCGTGCATGAGTGACATTCTGTGAGTGGCCATGCGTAATTTCACGCTGGAGTCTTTACAAAGTGTTATGTTCTCTGATTAGTCCTCGTTCACAAATTATGGTGCAGTGAATCGCCATAACATGCACTACTGGGCCGCAGACAATCCTCAGTGGGCACGACCTGTCGACCGTCAACATAGGTGGTCTATTAACGTGTGGTGTGGAATCCTTGGGGATGAAATCATCGGTCCACACTACTTCCCAGGTACAATGGCAGGTGGGTTATATCGCGCTTTTATAGCCGACATTTTGAGTGGTCTCCTTGAACATGTGTTTCTACACACGAGAGTTCATATGTGGATGCAGCACGATGGTCACCCAGCCCATTCTGCGTGTGGTGTTGTGGAAGAACTAAACAACAGGTTTGCAGGAAGATGGTTGGGGCGCCATGGTCCTCATTCATGGCCTGCAAGGTTGCCCGATTTAACACCAGTAGATTTCTTTTTGTGGGGATATCTAAAGGATCGTGTTTATGTCACTGAGCCCACATCCCCAGATGATCTAAAACGGCGCATCGAGGACGCATGTCGCTCCGTCACACGGCGATGTTACATCTCGTCCGCAGATCCTTTCGACGGCGCATTGCATTATGCATTGAGGAACATGGACACACATTTGAACATTGAAGGGTTGTAGCTCCCAAACTAACATTGATAGGAATGTAGTTTAAATTGATTTGGACGCAGCTGGTTTCAACGATTCCAATGCATGATAGAAAAAACCATTGTTCCATTTAAAAATTATATCTTTGTGCTGTAATCTTTGTAAAATGATACAATAAACTATGTTCATAGCTCCGCAGAAAGTGTAACATTTCTTGTGTTGACCTACCGCATTAAAATTTCCCGTTATTTTATAAGTTACAGAGGCAAACACACTTAGTGAAACACCCTGTATATAGTTCTGTGCGTGTAGCCGCAAAAATTTTGCTTCTTCTAATATTTCGGCTGCGGACCTTCTATTCATCTTTAGAGTGAGCTCATCGGCTGACGCTCTAGCACTCGCTTCGTCCTTTGCAGTCCATTACCGCGTCTATAGACGTTAATCAGCGGCATATTGCATAACTAGGCCCAACTGATCTGAGAGGTTGGGTGAAGGAGAGTATGAAAGGAAAGAGAGGGGGAGAAAGACTGGAGAGACGTTGGGAAGAAAGCATGGAAAGAAAGAGGGACGATAAGATGATGGATAAACAAGAGGAGGAGGAGACGGAATAAACGAAAGGAAAAAAGAAAACACGGATACAAAGAGATGATATACAGACATAGATTTGGGTGTAGGAGATGAGCATAGAGAGTGGGAGATGAGGAAATAGTGTGGAAAACAAGAGATATAAGTGAGAGGATTAGATGTATAAGATATTTATGGTGGAGGAGGAGATGGACAAACAATAAGTGGGTAGGAAGAGACATGTGAGGAAGAGGAGATGCAGAGAGAGAGGAGGGATGGAGGGCGAAAGGGAGGATTGGAGAGCGATGGGGTAGAGGACGGGAGGGGTGAGGGTGAGATGGTCAGAAATTAAGGGAGGATGAGATGGATGAAGTGATGGGGAAGAGGAAATGTGTACAAAAAGTGTATAGAGTACATCCATGAGTTACGTGTGCAGATGGGTATGGCTGAGCATAGAGGAGGGGAAAGGAGATGGAGGGTGCGAGAGGGAGAAAGATTATGTTGATACAGAATGTGGGAGAAGAAGATGGAAAAGAGTGGCGCAAAGAATGGATACAGAGGAAGCGGAAGGAGGAGAGGGACATAAAAAGAGTGGTAACAAGAGATGTGTACAGTACATGTGCCCTAGCTAGAATCCACTGTCCAACATAGTACAGGAGACCTAACATCAGAAACAATATGAGGCGCAAACAACTGTCTCATCATGCTACGAGACTTTATTCATACACTATTGTGAATGAGAGTACTTAACGACTTGCAAAAAAATTTACACATAATTTTAAAACTTTATTATACATTTTTCTCGCTGACATCCACACCAAAATGATAAAGGGAAAAAATTTCCCCCTTATTACTTTTCTTTTGCTCATAAAGAAAAACACCGTCATTCGGTGTGACCCAGCTGATATGACACTACATCAAATTTTAATGAAAGTTGCATCACCACTTACTTTATTTCGAAACCTCAATCTGACGAAACTTTGCAATGGTACAACACCGTGTTTTAGGAAGATAATAAATAATGTGATTGAGGATATCATTTTACAAGGAAAGGGAGAAAACAAAACAGTGTACATACCGAGAATACCTCTTAATCCGACAAAGCTACCTGTTAACTTCAAGAGACTGCAGTTTCCAGCGAGACTTGCATTTTCTATTGCGATTAACAAAATACAGGGGCAATCTATTAACTACTGTGGAGCTGATTTGACATCTCCATGTTTCTCACTCGGAAAACTTTATGTCGTTAGCTCACGGTTGGGCTCACCGAAGAACTTAAGCATACTACTTCCTGGACGAGTAACAAGAAATATTGTTCATAGTCAAGTTTTGAATTATATGAATTATTTTTTGTTTGAAAACAGCACTTATAACAGTGTACATTATGAATATTTCTTTGTTTCGCTGTTTCATAATTTCTAAGTTCTTTTGATGAATACATGAAGATGGAATCTTTTCCAAATTTTCAGTTTCCTTTCTAATATAGGACTGGAAAAATATCTACCCGGGCAATGCTTGGTTTCGCAGCTAGCGTTTAATAAAATGATACAAAATTAAATCCATAAAAATAACAATATGACAAATAATTTTTATATATTTAATTTCATATTATTTATGTTTTTATAATTTTTTCTGAAATAATTGCAAAAAGAGTGCTTAAAACAGGCCAGTGCGAGTTTGGCTTTTATAACTCCTTAAATAAAATTTGTCTTTGACGTTTCACAGCTGTTTTATTCGTAGTTACTTTACTTAGTCTACTATGCGAAACATTTTGTACTATGATCTTAATCCAAGAACCTATGAATATGCACATGGACACTAAAACGCAGTAACTGATTACACTGTTAAGTGACTGTAACAAAATTTAATATGTTACGATGAACAGACAAGCTGTCTTCGGATCACGTGACACTGTAAGAAGCACCCTCTCCTAACGTTACCCATACACAAAGGCTGCTCTTCCCCATATCTTTTCAGACAGTTAAATATTTGTAACAACGAAGAGTATAAATGTCATTTACCCTCAAAATTGTGACGCATTTACTAAAACGTCCAAATATATGTAGCAAGTAACAATACAAAAGTCATCATTGTTCCCGTATCTGTTAAAAAAAAGGTTGGGTTTAATAAAAGAAAATGCATGCAGTCAGACTCGAACCCACTACCTTCGACAGAGCAGCGTGATGGCGCTAAGTGCACGACTATTCTTGCTAGAGGCAAAGTAGTGACTTCATTATTATTCATGTTCGGATCTTCTGAAGGCTTTTATAGTTGATGTGTCTTTAAGTTATAGTTATAAGATATTTTACCAAATATGACTTGTTTTTGATGAATCTTAAATGCACCAAAAACAAATATGAAGGGCGTAACCTGTCTTCATAGAGGATTTGCGCATGCGCAAGGCGAAGTGCGCAGTAGCTCTATTGTCTTGCTTCGGGACGATTCGTGCGTAACCGCCAGAGCTCGAGAAGCTAGGAGCTGGTGTGTCTACCAGCTCCAATATCAAAAGCGGCGTCCCCCCCCCCCCTCTCTGCCACAGGAGCGCCAATACGCTGCCTCCAGGGGATCAGAAGAGAATTTGAATCTCAGCCGCGCACGTGCATTGCAACGCCTGCGGCCACACTACGACCTTATACGTGCTGTCTCCGCGACGTAAAACGCTTCTAATGCGATACAGATATTTTGAATGTGCATATAAAATGATCTGATAGAAGAACGAAACGAAGAATGATAGTTTAAAAACAGTTTTTATTTTATTTATTTATTTACTTTTTTTCACGACCTTCTTTTTTTACCGGGGTTCACTGAACCGCTGAACCTACAGGACATGCCGCCGCTGAATTTTCATCTGACAAGGAGACCACGTGGGTGTCGGATTTTAGAATTTTTTTATATTTATGCTACATCTAGTTCGGAACCATTCGACGGCACTCTCAAAAATTCTAGAGAAAAGTGAATTTGAAATTTTGTAAGTATATTGAAGTACCAGTAATTAAAACAGTTGTATCATCTGTCCGTGTGGCTTATACAATAGCGTCCTTGCCTTTCAATCCTGGGGTCTTTATTCGTTGTGTTCGGATACTTATACAATTTTAATATCTAATGATAATTTTTACGAAAAATGCACGAATTTTTGTATATTCGTAATGTTCTATATTTTATAAAAGATTGTTAATAATGATGGTTCCAATTAAGAAAATCTAAGTTACATTTTTTTACAGTATTGGCTTCACTATTACTGGACGACGGTTGTCTTTGATTGTTCAGTTTGTGAAGAGCTTTGATGCTGTTTTTGGATAGTCATCTCCATAGCTGCTAATGGCTTTCCGAGCAGCTAACCTACTCAACCATCATTTGAGGCAGTGGCGTAGCTATCACAGGGCTAGGCGGGGCAATGCCCCGGGGCCCCCGAGCTCAAGGGGCCCCTCGGCCTCCGTGAACAACGTTCGATAAAAGTTACAGTAGAGAGTGGAATTTTTAATTTAATTCTGCTTTTATACTCTCCCTCCCTACCGTCCATCATCTCCCTCTCCCGACAAACCATGATTCCCTCAACAGCCGCAATAAGATTGTATGTAATTGGCCCTTCACGACGCCACTCGGTGGCGCTGGTGACCGTCCAAGCCACTAGTCGCTGTGTACAACAATCTGCACACTTCAGTCGGCGTAGCAGCACAATCAGCGGCAGCATCAAAGTTGCTCGCGGCAACAGCTGCGGATTCCAAGTGTTGCGTCGTGCCGCTCAGCGCATTGTGAAGGATCACACGCCTCCAAATACTGTAAAATACATTTACTGTACAGTACTTCTTATTGGCAAATAGAATTGCACAGTTCGATTATCCGAATAATCGGTTTTCCGAACATCCATGTCCCCCCAATTACATCGTACAATGTACGTTCTGCCTCAAACGCAAGAAATGAAATCCATAAATTATTCCCACCTCAGAATAAACATAACAAGATCTATTGCTTGTCCGCTAAGACGTCCACCGTGCCACCGTCAGTGTATTGTCGGTCGAAGCCGAAATTGTCATGGCTCACAATCTGAGCGGCGCCATGCCGCGATCGCCAGCCTACGAACTCGGCGGCTGTTGCACGTAGCGTGAAGCACTGCACTGCCAAAAAAATTTATTTGCTGGTCACGTGTGTAGGTCCCTCATGATGTGTTAATGATCCATAACCGGATAGAGGCTTTTGAAATGTGGTGCTACAGACGAATGCTGAAGATTAAATGGGTGGATCGCGTAACTAATGAAGAGGTACTGAACAGAATTGGGGAGAAAAGGAATTTTTGGCACACCTTGACTAAAAGAAGGGATCGATTGGTAGGACACATTCTTAGACATCAAGGCATTGTGAATTTAGCGTTGGAGGTAAGTGTGTGGGGGTAAAAACCGCAGAGGAAGACCAAGAGCTGGATACAGTAAGCAGATTCAGACAGATGTAGGTTGCCGTTCTTATGTGGAGATGAAAAGGCTTACTCAGGATAGGGTATTGTGGAGAGCTGCATCAAACCAGTCTCCGGACTGAAGACCACAACAACCAGAAAACAATTATGAAATAATAATTTCTTGGGTGGTGACCGATTACAATGGACAAAGATCTTGTACAGTTTTTTAAAGGAACCTGTCGAAGGGGAACTACATTTCGATGAACATTTTACTGAATCATCTGATGACAATTTTCTTTGTCTGGATTATAGTACTTTCATTTCGAGTTTTATACTTTAACTGAAAGAAAAATACGCTTAGTTTAGCCTCAGACACTGTAGGACAGAAGCGTGTGTCACTTTTTTAAATTTCTTTTTCCTTCTTGGTGGGCTTGTCCGCAGCAACAAGGAATCCCCACCCACTGCTAGCAGAAGATGGAAGGAAACAAGGGGGTGACCAAAACTTGTTCTTTGCCGTCTACTTCGAGCCAGCTAACAGTTAATTGATTTTCTTGTTTTAATACTATTGTTCTAACACTGTAGTGACTCATCACATTAAGCACATACGAAACAGGTGGTAATGGACTCATTCCATGAATTTCGACTGACATTCAGGAGAGTTTTTCTTTATGAGAAAAAAAACAACATTTCTGAATTTTTATTCATTTTACAGAATTATTTGTAATAAACAGAACATATTTTCACAAGTGTTATTTATTTATATATATAAAAAAAACTATCATGCAGAGAGGTATCGAAAATAGGCTGGAGACTTGAGATAATTGTGCTGCAGAAGCAGTACCACAGCCGCGGTAGAGTAGCCGAGCGGTCTAAAGCGTCTCGCTGCGGAGCGCGCGGTTGCTCGACGTGGAGGTTCGAGTCCTGCCTGGGGCATGGGTGTGTGTGTGTTGTCCTTAGGTTAGTTTATTTAGGTTTAAGTAGTTTGTAAGCTACGGACTGATGACCACGCAGTTTGGTCCGATAGAATTACAAATATTTGAACATTTGCAGTATCACAGCCCAAACGGCTCGCGCCGGGAATATTAAACATTCCGAATGTCGCCGGCCGGCAGTGTGAACAGTGCCATTGAAAACAATGTGTTTCATCTCCTGGCTCGGCTCGGCCCGGCCCGGTCGGCAGTGTGAACACGGCCTAATTAGTCCTGACTTGACTGTTCCTGGTTTGCTTCGCGGGAGGGGGCCATGTTTTTGTATTTGAGTAATTTTTGTATTATTATTTATTTTTTTACTAACTTTTGCCTGCGACTTCATTCGCCTTGTATGGGGCAACTTCGGGAACCATCCGATGGGGTCGCTTTTTATCTGTATGTCCTACCCACGTCCAACTCTGTCCCTCTACAAAATTTCATCCAAATCCACCCAGTAATTTTTGCGTTAAAGCATAACAAACAAAGAAACTTTCACCGTTATTATATTAGAGAACAAGATTAAATGTTATGTGTTGCGTCACACATAACAATTTACTTAGTAGTATTTAGGTGCGCATTATTATGTCTTCCAGTGGGTGGTAAGAAGCTGATGATGTAGTTTTGCATCTGTATATTTTCAGTTTAAAGGGGGCCCCAACGTCATTTTTGCCCCGGGGCCCTTGGCCATAGCTACGCCTCTGATTTGAGGGGAAGACAAGGAGCTCAGTTCGTCTACATATACATAAACAAAAACTGACACAACACATGGGGATACACATCCCAAAATGGTTTGTATAACTGAATTTGAAATAGAGTAAATTTGTTTACACCCTTCATGAAGTTACTCCCCGTACTCGATGCTGTGAAAATTATTATTTTCCTGTTTTACGGTGCTTATCACCCTAGCATGTGTGAGACCACACCGAAATGGAGGATTTTGTTTATAATTTTTTAGTGTTGTCACAAATATGAAATCTGCCTTGTTTTTTGTTATATCTTCTTTCTAATTGAAATCATCATTATTAACAACCTTTTATAAAATATATAAAATTACGAATAAACAAAAGTACATGCATGTTCAAAAACATTACCACTAGATATTAAAATTGTGTAAGAATTTGAACACAACGAATAAAGATTTTTAAAACTCTATCATGGCGGGTTTCGAAACACGGACCCCAGGGTTGAAAGGCAACTGCATAAGCTACACGGACAGATGATACAAGTGTTTTAATTACTGAACCTCATTTACCATAAATATAAAAAATTTCTAAAATCCGATACCCATGTGGTCTCCTTATGAGATAAACAAATGTTCAATGTTTGTATAGCTTATGGGACTTAACTACGGGGTCATCAGTCCCTAAACTTACAAACTACTTATGAACTACTTACGAACTAGGACGGCACAAATATCCATGCCCGAGGGGGGATTCGAACCCCCGACCGTAGTGGCCGTGCAGACCGTGACTGGAGCGCCTCAGTCCCCTCGGCCACCGCGGCCGGCATGAGATAAACGGTTAAGGTGTTATTTGCAATTAAATTTCGAGCTGTGAAAAGGCCATCGCTTTTAGTGTTACGTAAATTGAGCCAAATATAGGGAGACACACTTCACGGATGCGCGGCGATATGTGAGTTCTGCCGTTCCGGCACGCAAAATTTTAGAAATCGAACTCTGCTCTCACATCTAGATTATATTAAACTTTTAGACAAAGGAGTAATACTGTGGTAACCAGCAACAATTGTTATCACGCGTAACAGTAGCGGCCGGAGAGGAGGAATAATGGTCGCTGGGCACAATGGAGGCCCGAGCGGCAATGAAACGCTTCCAACAATAAGCGGCGCTAAATTGTGTCACTTCCGTGAGCGAGTGGGAATCGCGCCCAAGCGTTCCCAGCGTGCGCTATCGACAATGGCGCGATGCGTATCTGGGAGGAAGCTGCTAAGATCCCAGATTATAAATGTGTAGCGCGCACCACAATGGAGCACCCGCGCGCGAGCTTCCGCCCGCTTACCATTTGCCCGATTCGCTCGGATATTCCCAGGGAAATGGAATAATAGCCATAAAATGAATTGCTCCGCCTTTACAGCTTTTCTGGTTTTTACAAAAGCATCCGTCTGCACTTCTTAATCTACGCTTCTCCCCTCCAGAGACAATGACCCTCGTGCTCGGAAACGGGCGAGAAAACACAGCAGTCTGCCAGGAAACGCGCGCCTATCGGTGTTTGGCAGCCGAAAAGCACTCTCTACTCGGAAGTAATTGGAACAGACTGCCTCCTTTGTATTTGCTGCTTCAGAAGCTGCCTCAGCAACAATAAACTTGGATCACCTGAATCACTAATGTGAAGTTGGAATTACATCACTGCGGTTTGTTTTTTATTTTTATTATTATTATTATTATTTTTTTTTTTCATTTTAAGTTAGTAACACTAAATGTGGACCGTTTGCGATGGCCTTTTAACAGTTCGAAATTTAATTGCGAATAAGGCTTAACCGTTCAGCAGATTTATTTATTTATTTATTTAGCGTATGGCAATACAGATGAACTGCAACAGCAGTCATGAGTTTGTTTGATTTTACAAAATTTACAGCAACAATAATAATGTACATTAACTGCATAATTTTACAAACTATGAAAAAGGTAAACAACTAAATCTACAAATTAATATCTAGGTTTTGTATCCATTCAAGGGCTGCCTCTGCCACATCAAAGAAATCTTTTAGATTTCCTTGAGAAGCTCTTCTGTAGCAGCTTGTAACAATGTGGTTGATTGTCTGGTGTTCGTTTCCACTGTCACACTGGGAGGATGAAGCCTTTCCGCAACGGTGGAGGTTTTCAGTACAGACGCCATGGCCTGTGCGGATCATATTAAGTGTTTTCCAGACATTACGTGGTAATTCCATTCCAGCTGGTCTTGCGTCAGGTCTTGGGAGGGTCTGATATTTCTCACAGGCAACATTGTTCCAGGTTTCTGTCCACTTTCTTTAAATGTTGAATCCAGTTGTCTGCAGTGATTCTGCCAATAAGATGGGTGGTGCTAAACGAGTATCAAAGCCGGCAGCCAGACCTATATGTCACGGATCTCTTGGCTTCAACATGAACGTGCAACTGCATCACAACGGTTCTTCTCAGAGCCAACCAACTAGAAATTTGAGTCATAACATTCGTTCAGCAGACACGAAAATTGAATAATCTGATTTGTAGGGGAGATAATTCTCCGCAACTTTGCTCTTTTATGTTTTTACATATCTCGCACCGTTTCAGAGATATTTGCAAAATTATTGCGAATTGACGCTACCTGTGTGTCTGCAACGTGTTTCCACTTGTTAGGTCTCGCCGAGCAACCGATCGGCACAAATGTTTACAGACGTATTTGTTGGCTGTCCGCGACCAGAGCTTCCCTATGGCTGCGTAAGTGGACGCCGCTATGGGGTGGCACTACACTCTACCTCGGCTATCATGCGCCGGATCGAAAAAATTTCAGGTAAAAGTTGCTCATAATTTAATATCGAGAAACCTTATCTTTAAATATTTTCGATATTGTAGCACTGAAAGTTAGTTCACACGTATAAGGATATAGTTTTTAATATGGCCCTACATTTATAGTATTTTGCTGTAAGTCATTAAATGGAGGTTCGAAGGATGGTTAGAGGTTTCTGTTTCATAAAGGGTGAACATATAGCAGGAAAATTTCTATAAATTCATAAAGAAATATAAAACATAAAAATGTTGGGAAATGTCAAAGAAAATTAGATTAGAAATTAACGAACGATGGTAAATATATTACGACGAATATCGCGAATATACGAGGCGCGTCCAGGAAGTAAGTTCCGTTTGGTAATAAAATGAAATTGTACACAGATACAGAAGAAATTTTTATTGCACAAAATTCTGCAACTCTTAAACTACTTTTCCACATAACTGCCGAAATTTTGCAGGCATTTGTCATAGCGTGGCACCAGGTTTTGTATACCTTCTTCATAGAAATCTGCCGCCTGTGTCTTCAACTAGTTGGAAACAGTTTCTTTCAGCTCGTCGTCATTGGTGAAGTGATGACCGCCAAGGAAAGACTTGAGATGTAAGAACAGATGTCATCAATCGCATGAACCAGTTCTTCTGTAACCAAAGGTGGACGCCACCTCGTTCTTCATCGTGCACATCACTACGCCCGCCATAGAACTGTCGGACCCATCTTCTCACCATCGAATCACTCATCGCATTTGGTCCGTAAACATCGCAAATTTGCCGAGAAATTTCACTTGGTTTCACTTTCCTCGCATTCAGAAACCGAATCACTGACCTGATTTCACAGGCGGCGGGATTTTCAATCAACGCCGACATTTCAAACAAGCACAACAAAGTGTACGTAACTGACAGCGTTCTCCAAATGGCGCACGTTCTTCTCCTTGATACACATCGTCTACAGCGCATGTGCGGAACTGCAATGGCAGCGCTGCAGCGGAGATAAATTGAAACGGAACTTACTTACTGGACGCGCCTCGTATACCAAAAAAGTATGAGATGTGAAAAATAACAACTAAAATTATTCTGAAGAACTAATAAAAATTTATAATTAAATACAATGACAAAGAAGATAAAACAAAAGGGCAAGTCGCTGCATTATATGACATGAATATTGTAACAATAAGAAAGCGGGATGGATGAGGTGTCTTTAATATTAAACCAAAAATTTTAAATATTAAGAAGAAAATAAAGATGGTAATATAAAATGTATCGTATAGTACTCTAAGTATAATAATTACGAATAAACCTGTTCTGAAAGGTCAAACAAAAAACTGCTTAAAGAAATTATAAAAATAAAAATCATAAACCACTCTTCCAAAAATTTGTACGAAAAAGTAATAAAAGTATAAATAAGAAGTAATGATTTTGAACATTGCTTGCCTGAAGCAGCGAGCGTATCAGCGTAATTTACTGTTTAAGAAAATGCAGCCCCACAAGTTGTTTTAAAATAATTGTACTTAATCTATTGTAAAATGATAAGACTCAGGTTTTAGCAGTCACAAATGGATACCACGAAAGACTGTACAGGGAGGCTATAGAAATTGTAAAACACCCCAATAATTTCAATAGGATGGAGGAGGGTGTGAAACTAAATGAAATCTAGATTCCGGTTTTGAAGAAGAAATGTAACAGTCTTCCACCATGGGACGATATTAACGGACGGCGGCAATCGGCAACGACGAATTGCGCGCGCATGTCAAACATCTGACGTCACACCTCTGCGCGAGCGCCCTCGTAAACGGAGTTTGGCTTAATCAGTAGCGAGCCAGGGTGTGTATCGGACATTGAATGTGCCACGATCCCCCTTGAGAATGTCCTCCGCAGTCGGGAATGAAACGTTGGGTTTCGACAATAAATCCACTAGACCACGGCATAATAGCCCGGAAATTTTTAGTAATTTTGTACTTAATCTAGATTTCGACATCTCTATGGGTGTCTTTATGTGAAAATAAAACTATGATATGAGACGTTTACACTTAGGCCTTAATTTTCTCATATCTTATTTAGTTATAAAAATACCAGCTAGTTAAAAACTAGCGGTCTGAAGAAATATAATGTAGTGGGTCGCCGCTATGGGCTGCCGACTTGTCCGTGGTTAGAAGCAGCATCAGACTCCCACATACAGACTCTCACGAATAGAAAACCTTTGGGCGATGATTGGGGAACGACTAGCGCGGGATACGCCGCCCACTGCTCCCAGATCAACTACGCAATATGCAGAAGCAAAATGAACTGTTATCCCCAGCAACACATCCAGAGCATCTTTGATTTAATGCCAAGGCATGTAGCAATACTTACAGGCAATACTCCCCCAACCACAATCACCTTCCCACATACAGTCTCGTCAGGTCTCTGCCGACATGGAATTACCGCCATAACCACGCCCTGTGGTTGAAGCCTCCCAGGGCAGGCCTGTCCCGCATCACCTCCCCGTCCAGCCTGTCCCTCAACCTTTCTCTCAACCTACCGTCCTCAAGAAACCTACAAAACACCCGTGTCACCAAAACATACGGCGCACAGACAGGCACCACAGTGCCTTTGGAATTTAACCCAATCCCAGATGCTCAACCCCATATATTCCCGCCCCAACCCCAAGTTCCTAGATGCCTGTGCCCCCACGTAAGAAATCCGAAAGTACCTACCCAATACACCCATCTGCCTCCTCTTCTCACGCAAATACACAGTCCTAAACAAATCCCTGACCCGTCCTTTCACATTTCCTGCTTGCATAAAATCTAAAAAATGTTCAAATGTTTGTAGAGCTTATGGGACTTGACTACGGGGCCATCAGTCCCTAAACTTACAAACTACTTATGAACTAGCTAAGACTACAGACGGCACAAATATCCATGCCCGAGGGGTGATTAGAACCCCCGACCGTAGTGGCCGTGCAGACCGTGACTGAAGCGCCTCAGTCCCCTCGGCCACCGCGACCGGCTCATAAAATCTCACGCATCAACTTGGGACGCCATGCTACCGTCACACCCTTTCATACCTCAGCATCCTCCCATAAACCTCGACCTCCGCCCCATCGACCTCCAACACTCACCGCTATGATCACAATGCTCAGCCCTGGGATTACGGAGTATGAGGTTTTCGCGGAACTCAATTTCCTCCCCCACCTATAAATCCGCTCTGCCCCCAGAACCCACAATGCAAGTGACCCTACCTTCCTGATGCGCGTCTTCCCTGAATTTGTATCGCCTATAGATCAACTTCAAACGGAGGGAACCGTAATCTAAAATCACCGACACAAGGCTGACCACTCCCAATCCCCTCCCAATCCTACAGCGGTGCCTGGTCTACAATGACCACCTCACTATGGCCTGCAAGTATCCACTGCCCTGTTCCAACTGCAAAGCCTCCCACTACCTGAACAGTGCCCCAACCTTGCCGGCCCTCCCACCTGCATCACCTGTTGTGAAATCGACCCCACCTGCTTCCATATGTGCAAACGCAATCCCCACTTACCACCACGGAACTCACCGTCCCTGTCTGTCCCATCGACCCATCCCTTCATCCCAACAACTTCCTCTACCCTCTTCCCATTGTGGAGGATATCAACCACTTCAGCAGTATCGTCCTTCAAAACATATACCCTTTCCAATGCGCACACACCCTTTAACAGCTCTCCCTGGCTGTTCGCTCTCTCTTCTAGCTAAACACCTTCGCAACTTACTCCCACAGAAACGCCCACTTTACCTTTACCCGTCTGCGTAATGTTTGGCATGTTCCTGTATGATATTGAGTACGTAATTTCGTCTTTTTATTTTGATATTCGTTACTTCTCTGGAGTTCAAACTAATATTGATGTCTGCTAAATCCAGAATACTTCAGAAAATATGAACAGATCACCTTCTACCACTATTTTTCACTGAATATTTGCAGACCATCTGGCAAAAAAAAAAAAAAAAATAAAAAAAAAAATAAATAAAATAAAAAAAAAAAATTGTTATATGCATAGTTTCATTGTGATATGCTTTGACTTCACGTAAGTAACTAAACATTATTACAATTTTTATGTAGTTTTCCATCATATGCTGTAAAGTTTGTAGTGCCTTTTTTGAAACTTTCGGTCTTGCGTAGGTTCTCGTGAGGTATCGTCATGCAGTCAAGCAATTTTCATACTATTATAATGATTTTGTGGATCAAGTTTGTTCAGTTACCTTTCAGCTGTTGTGCTAGCAGAAGTGATGCGAATAAGTAATCACACACAAAATTTCTTCCTTTTAGAGGTATCGGTGTACAAGGTCATTTACCGCAAAATCCGTATTCACTATCAGAATCAGTATAATCTTGACCAACATGTGGCAAGCGTGTAGAACATATTTTGAATCTTTATCGTCAGCCATACAGTATTTCTGCTCATACGTATTAGGCTTTGAAGGCCTCGAATTCCTGAACTGATATCTAAAATTGGTAGGGAATTGCGTACTAATGGAGATTCATAGGAATCTTCATCGCTGCTTCTGTTTCATCCGTGTTCCATACTACAGGTTTTTTATCACATTCAGAATTAGTGTAAGGACTAACAGAATCTTTCGCTTAGGATCCAGCTTGTTCAGTTATATTTATTAAGGTTATAATCTGCTCATCAGTGAGACTGAGACTAACATACTGCTCTACTTCACAGTACCTGGTTGTTTTATTTGTATAAGGATTTACTCAAAGATACTACACTTCATATGAACATTCCAGCACGATAAACAATGTAGGCAGCCAGAAATTTGAAGCAAACTACAGGACAGTTTATTCATTGGGACAAAAATGTTACATTGGCGATTATAGGTATTTTTTAATTTTTATCGAAAATAACGCGATTGACATTGCTGATTTTTATTTCCAAATGAAGTAGGCTAAGATATACATACATTAAAACAAGTGTTGCATCATCTTGCTTTCATAGTCTCCTGAACTCTGAATGAGTATATTTTCTAGATTGATACAGATGTGCCGCGTGGGAGTAGTCGAGCGGTCTGGAGCGCCATGTTTCGGATCGCGCGGCCTCCCACGTCGGGGCTCGAATCCCCCCTAGGGCATGGATGTGTGTGTTGTCCGTAAGTTAGTTTAAGTAGTTTGTAAGTATAGGGACTGATGACCAACGTAGTTTGGTCCCATAGAATTATAAACATTTGAACATTTGATACAGATGTCACTCAACCACGGCCACTATGATCGGAGGTTCGAATCCCCCCCTCGGGCATGGATATTTGTGCCGTCCTTCGTATTAGTTAGTTAATAAGTAGTTTAAGTCCCATAAGCTCTACAAACATTTGAACATTTTTTTGTCACTCAATCCACGCAAACATGTAAACAACAAAGTATGAGTAGTGCCAATCCGACGGAGTGGGTATGACGATCAATCAGTTCCAGTCATACAGCCAGGACGCAAGTACACTGTTTCTGCTCACTGTAGTCTGCCATGCCTAGAGGGTCAATTCCTAAGTATGACCATATCTTAATTGTTACTTTGTGTCACGAGGGACTCTCATTAAATGAAGTTTCCAGACGTCTCGCAGTGAAACGAAACTATATTATTCGGCCGTGGATGAGGTACAGAGATACAGGAACTGTCGATGACTAGTGGAAGTATGCCACGACGAATACAGGCATGCGTCAGTGCAAGAAGACGTGGTACCGGTTGTCATGTATGCTGCAATTTGGCACACAAATTCAGAATGTCCAGGTTACTGTCGTACAACTTGTCAATTTCTGTTTTCAAGAGCAATAAAGAGAAGTGAAATGTTGTTGCTTATTATATCTCTATACCATTTTATGTAGAAGGTCGCGAACCCCTAGAATTGTGATGTGTGTATTAAGTCATAAATCCTGATGCTCCTCCTAAAACAAGCAGATGATTGAAAAGGCACATAATTTAGCTTTGGGACAAAAATGTCCCGTATTGCAGTACTTATTCCCTCTACTGAATCCAATAATTTACTGAAAATTTCCTTCGATATCGTCAACGATTCCTGAAGTACTTCGGTTTAAAGTTTCACATGACTCATTCTCTATCTCTTATTTTGATTTCAAAGAGAGTGAGAGAAAGGAAGACATATGTATATCTACAATTTTATTCCATGAAGCACCACAGGGCTTTGCCGTCCGACTTCTAAAAGCTAATGATGAGCAGAAAATAGCTTTGATACTTTATCTATGTTGTGTTTTTATGTATGACTGTATGCCTGTAATCTGTTATTCTCTAAATTGTCTGGTTAGTGTGAAGAATGGTCTTTTGCTCAAAACGTCGGGGTACTGTGTACATAGCTGATGAATGAGTTAGTGGGTCGATTTAGAAGCTTTCTCATAGAGAGCTGTTGATTTTTCTCGATTTGTGTGTGGGTAGACGGTTCGCCTAAGAGGTCCTTAATGTGTGTTGGATGTGTAGTGATCAGCATCCGTGATAATACGGAGGATTCTGTTATGTGGCTCTGTAGTAAACTTCCGAGCTATAAAGTATGATCGGAAGGATGGTTTGTCGATGTGTTCAGAGTTTACTGTCTATTGTGAGCCCCCCCCCCCTTCTTCAGTAGTGGGTACAGCTAGGTGTATCCAGAGTAACATTTTCCCCTTGACCTATTGGGATGCCTTCCGAACGTCAGTCTCTTGTCTAATTCGAGGCCGAGATATATGGTTGAGCCACTCCGCTCCAGTTCTCTTCCAGCAACGGATATTTTCCTGCCTGGTTTTTGCAGCTTGTACGTAAACATGACTGCAACAGGCTTCTATGGATTTCTTTCTATCTTCCAGTTACTGCACCACTGCGATGTCTCGTCCAGAGGTTTCTGCACCTTCCTAACAGTAAAGTTGAGGTTGTTGCTACCTTTAAAGACCGCGGTATCAGCGGAATACAGCGCAGTCTCGTTGCTGCTAGTTTTGGCATGTCAAGAGTATACGACTTGTATACTAATACTGGGCCAAGAACAGAGCCCTGAGGAACTCGTGCCACAGATTATATGTTTGTCGCACATAGCTGAGAACTGCCTGAAGACCTGCAAAGGAGAAAAAAAATACGAGGGTTGGAACGCAAACAGGGGCAACTATTTATTGACAACCGATACAAAAGCTTCACATGTTTGCACCTGTTACTGTTCTTCAAAGTAGTCACCAGCATTGTGTAGAACCCGTTGCCATCGATGTGGAAGGCGTAGTAAACCTTTAGCAGAACCAGTTCTGTTGATGGTGCAAATGGAGCAGTCTACTGATCGCCGAACAATACGTCACTGTTCTGTACGGCAATTCCGATTCCCCGCACGCCTCTTGAAGACCTTAATGACACTGTCGTGCTGTACGACCTCTAGCACATTCAATCTTAATCCAACTCCGTTGTTGCTGTTTCGAAAACATAGTGACACAGTTACGTTAGACCGCTCGCTCACAAGTGTCTGTGTTTCCCTCGATTGTGCGCACGCCAGTGACGTGGGGCGGCCGAGTCCATTTGATCGTAGGTAAGGTATGTATGTCAACAACGTGTGCTGTAAGCGACAATAGTAGATTCCATTGCTTAGGGTCTCCACAGCAGTGTTGCCACTATTCAAGTACCAACCCTCGTATAGCCGCGGTGGAGTAGCCGAGCTGTCTAAAGCGCCTCGCTGCGGAGCACGCGGTTGCTCCACGTGGAGGTTCGAGTCCTCCCTGGGGCATTGGTGTGTGTGTTGTCCTTAGGTTAGTTTACCTTCGTTTAAGTAGTTTGTAAGCTACGGACTGATGACCAGGCAGTTTCGTCCGATAGATTTACAAACATCTGAACATTTTGAACCCTCGTATATAAACAAATTCTGAGGGAAGGCAGTTCTGTCACTTAACTGTTAGTAAATTCACACGATCGGAAAAAAATTGTTCAAATGTTTGTATAGCTTATGGTACTTAACTACGGGGTCATCAGTCCCTAAACTTACAAACTACTTATGAACTAGCTAACACTACGGACGGCACAAATATCCATGCCCGAGGGGGGATTCGAACCCCCGACCGTAGTGGCCGTGCAGACCGTGACTGGCGCGCCTCAGTCCCCTCGGCCACCGCGACCGGTACGATCGGAAAAGACGGGATACATGAATTGTAGTGCCTTTAGTTACACTGTGTTCTTCAGCACGTGCTAAATGGTTGTACAAACACGAAACGCCTCTCTTCGGATGACAAAAACTTTAAGCGAGTGGAAAAATAATGTATTGTTTCCTTTGTATGTGGTATAGAATGTGCAGACAGATCTAATTTCACATTTGTGAGCGTCCAAATTTTCTCTTACACACTCTAAAGACCTCAATAACATTTCAATTAAAAAAGAACAAAATGAGATCAGTACGCTGCTCACTATGCCATCCTGGACGCATGCTGAATCGCCGGTGTCAGTTAACTAGTGCACAGTGAGTGCGTGCGCGTGCGATGCCGATGCCGCCGCGCCTCAGGCGGGGAGCTGCCCTCTCCCCTCCCGGCGTCTACCGCGCTGTCGCCACGCGACCGTCTGTTATTTTTATTTTATTTTTTATTTCAGAGCGGCGCCCGCGTCATTTTTAATTGCAGTTTTTCCCTCTCCCTTATAGCGACCCTTTCCAGCGCCACAGATGTCGATTGGCAATATGCACACCCAGATACACAAAGCTCATTCCCGAATTTTCCATCTCGCCAGAAAGAAATTACATGTTTCTCTCCTTTACAGTTTTCCATCAAAAATTTAACGCTGGCAATTTTCAGACGTCCTGGAGTTGGTATACATTTATCATTCCTAATTAAAAGAGACCACTGATGCTTGAGTGTTCATTCAGCGACTCAAAAGGCTCATTTATTTGCGTCAGATCTCTGCGATGCGAACTAGCGTTATTAGGAATTAAGGTGGTCTCACTTCACGCGTACCTTCTGTCGCATAGAAGGACCTCTGAAATTTAAAAGGCTGAGAGATACGTCCCTAATAATGTTTCACAGTGAGTGGTAAAAAAAACGCCCGTGGTATGCTTTTATACAGTATATGACGTATCAATAGAACACAGTGCACCTGTGAATTAATTTCCCAGATTCTGAAATGCATCTGCATCAATATCTTTATAATTCATATCGTACCAAACACAGTGTGTTGTATGGTGACGTAACAGTATATTGCATTTCCAGTTACCGAATATAGAAAAAGATCTCCCGTACGTTTCCTTTAACCTATGATAGTAGTGTTTGTGTGTGACGCTCATGAAGTAACCTTTCCTTGAAAGCTACTGTGAATAATGCTTCATGGATTCCAATTGAAATCTGTTTCGGGACGACGGTGGTACAAACCCGCCTTCGACCATCAAAATTTCAGTTTTCCGTAATTTTCCTAACTCGCTCCAGATCTAGATAGTTCCTTTGGGCCGGCCGCGGTGGCCGAGGGGACTGAGGCGCTTCAGTCACGGTCTGCACGGCCACTACGGTCGGGGGTTCGAATCCCCCCTCAGGCATGGATATTTATGCCGTCCTAGTTAGTAAGTAGTTCATAAGTAGTTTGTAAGTTTAGGGACTGATGACCCCGTAGTTAAGTCCCATAAGCTGTACAAACATTTGAACATTTTTAGTTCCTTTGGAGGGATACGGCCGGTCTCTTTCCTCTTTCCGAATCCGTGCTCCGTCTCTAATGACTAGCCGCGCAGGAACAACCGCATGGTCTAAGGCGTGATGCTAGTAGGTGGCTGTTCCCGCCACAGGTTCGAGTCCACCCTCAGGCATGGGTGCGCGTGATGTCATAAACATAAGTTAGTTTTAGTCGTTTGTAAGACTAGGACTGATGACCATGGGAGTTCGGTCAAATAGGTGTATAAGTCAGAATGAAACTGTCACTCTGCAGCGGACTGTGCGCTGATATGAAACTTCCTGGCAGATTAAAATTGTTTGCTGGAACTGGGACTCGTACCTGGGACCTTTCCCTTTCGCGGGAAAGCGCTCTACCGACTGAGCTATCCCGGCATGCTCCACGGTCCGTCCCTACAACTTTATTTCCGCCAGTACCTTGCTTACGGAATATCGCCCCCATTGTGCGATTGGATTCACGATTTCCTATCATAAAGGATACAGATCGTAGCAATTGACGGTAAGTAATCGAGTAAAACAAAAGTGATATCTGGAGTTCCCCAGGGAAGCGTTATATGTTCCCTACTCTTCCTAGTGTTTATAAACAATTTTGGAGACAATCGTAATAACTCCCTTAGACTGTTCGCGGATGATGCTGTCGTTTATCGGTTAGTGAAGTCAACAGAGGATCAAAAGCAACTGCATAGCGATTTAGACAAAATTTCTACATGGTGCGAAAAATGGCAATTAACAGTAAATAATGGAAAGTTTGACGTAATACACATGACCACTAAAAGAAATCCGCTGAACTTCAATTACACGATAAATCAGTCAAACCTTAAGGTCGTAAATTCTACCAAATACCTAGGAATTACAATTACGAACAACTTAGACTGGAGAGAACACATAGAAAATATTGTGGGGAAGGCGAACTAAAGGTTACGTTTCACTATCAGAACGCTTCGAAGATGCAACAGCTCCACCAAACATACTGCCTACATCACATTTGTGCGTCCCCTGCTGGAATACTGTTTCCCAGTGTGGGACCCTCACCAGTTGGGACTGAAGGAAGACAATGAGAAGGTTCAGAGAAGTACAGCTCGTTTTATCACGTTACAGGGGGAAAGCGTCACGGAAATGTCGCACGATATGAGGTGGAAATCCTTAAAAAAAAAAAAAAAAATAAAATAAAAAAAAATAAAAAATAAAAAAAAAAGGTAAAGAAAAAACGACGTTATTCGTTGCGGCGAGATCTATTTGCGAAATTTCAATCACTGACTTTTACTTCTGAATGTGAAAATAGTTTGCTAGCACCCACCAATAAAATAAGAGAAATCAGATCGAAAACGGAACGATTTAGGTGTTCTTTCTTCCCGCGCACTATTAAAGAATGGAACGAAAAAAAAAATATTTGTAAAGCTTATAGGACTCAACTGCGGGGTCATCAGTCCCTAAACTTACTATCTACTTATGAACTAGCTTATACTAAATACGACCCAAACGGCCTCGCGCATCGTAGCATAGCGCCTCAATGCGCTCGGCCGCTCCGCCGGGGCAGAATGGAACGGTAGAGAAAGGTTATGAAAGTGGATAATGAACCCTCTGCCAGTCACATAAATTTGATTTGCAGAGTATCTATGTATATGTAAATGTAGACCTTGCCTCCTAGTTGCCCGCGAAAGGCAAAGGTCTCAGGTTCAAGTCGCGGTCCCGGCACACAATTTTAATCTGCCAGGAAGCTTCAGGTTTATAAGCATTTGAACATTGTAATGACCACATTGACGACGAATTGTTAAATCATAACCTTTGTTTCTTCCATGCATTGCTTTTAATCTCTCTTACTGGAGTTTCTTCTGCACATTCTCAGCACCCTCTTGACAACCAACCGTGTACCCTCTTTCAAAAATTTCAGTCAGCCATGAAGTTTTGTATTACAAGGTACGTCTGAAAAGTTCGGTGAATGGTACCATAATTTACAAATCGTGCTGGCGAGGATGAGGTGTCCGCACATACACACTGAGATACTTGTCAACAAGTGCCCCCTATCGTGCAAAGCAGTGCAGCGAAGCTATGGTACACGCTGCTACCTAGCTAACTGGGGTAGTCCGAGAACTTGTGTCACTGTAACATGGGGCGCAAAATTGGAGCAACGCGTTAACATCAAGTGTTGTTTCAAATTAGGCAAAACGGCGACGGGGACCATGGGGTGTTAGTGCAAGTGTATGGTGTAGAAGCAGTGAGTAAAAAGTGTGTATTTGGTTTAAACGCTTTAGAGACGGAAAGGAAGGAGTCGAGAATGAGCCACGTTCGGGTCGACCGTCCACAATCACACTCCCAGACAAAATCGAACGCGTGTGATGGGTGCTTAGGGATGATCGGCGGCTGTCTTTGAGAATGATAGCAGACGAGTTGAAGACTGCAACGGCTGCGGATATCAAACAACGCGCGACCTCAGAGTTTCGAGCGATTGCACAAGAAGCGTTTGCTGACAATTTACAACAGCTGTACACCCGATGTCACGAGTTTATAGTAGCCAATGGAAATTACTTTGAATGCCAGTAAAGCTATTTTGTTCATAACACTTTTTTCCTATATTTCCTGACACCATTAACCGAACTTTTCAGACGCACCTTGTACATCGAATCAAAATTTTCAAATGTTTGTAAACCTAAAGGAACAACCTGCTGTGGTGATCGGTCCCTTTACGTAGAAACTACTTGAACTATCTTAATTTAAGGACAGCTCACAAACCCGTACCCAAATGAGGATTCGAGCCACTAACGGGAGCAGCTACGCAATCCGTAAAACTGAGGCTAAGAGCGTGCGGCAGTTCTACGCGATTATAGCATCAATGCAAATGTACCACAAAATGCTTCAATAGGTAAGCGGATCGTAATAGTGTTTGACTACACCAGGTGCAATAAACCGTAACAGCCAGTCACAGTAGTAGAATAGCTAGATTCTACCATCACCTGAGGCATGAAGAGAAGTGATCACATGAATATATTTATTGAGTAAACAGCTACTATACTGAGATTCACTAAAGAGTTACCAAGAAATGTTACAGAGTTAGAAGACTATTTTTCTTAAAACCCATATATCCCTCAGCAAATATTATTAAGGCAATAGATGCATACGCTCTGAATAAAGACTGTTTCTATTATCAGGAAATTATTTAATCAGAAACACAGTACTACACACTACGAAGCTTCGTGCGAGAATGAGTGCGAACTCCAAATTTCTTACAAGTGATATAGGCCTATACCCTAGTAACGTGCACAGCATAACAATTACACATCTACACATTTATCTCGTTTGTTTCATTCAAACGTATTGATTTAGTTTCTCCGTAAATTCCGTTAACGTCTACGAAGAAAAGATGACTTTAGAAACTAAATTACTCGTAGTGTCTTTGCTGCTAGATTTATTAGCGCTCTTATTATGAATCAGAAGTTAGTGTTACCAACTGAGTTTTGAGCATCCTGCATTTCCATTAAGATTCTGTAACACTAACCGTAGAGGCTTCCTCTGAATTCCATTATGGTTATTCTTACAGAAGCATCTCTTTAAGCCACTGATAGTAAATTCTGACTTAGTTTCCCGTAAAACGCTTCCATTCATTATTTTCTAGCTCGTTATCGCAACGGAAGTGAAACTAAATCTGAATGGGCTTACAGTTTACAAGGCACGAAATA
Source organism: Locusta migratoria (assembly GCA_026315105.1). Classification (NCBI taxonomy): domain Eukaryota; kingdom Metazoa; phylum Arthropoda; class Insecta; order Orthoptera; family Acrididae; genus Locusta; species Locusta migratoria. Next base: position 672,550,814 of record CM048755.1, read on the forward strand.
AAGCAACTAATGCCCAATTGGGCATCTACAGGTATAAAAATCTTTGTTATCTGCAACGTATATGTGCGAGTAGTTTTGAAGAAGAGGCCAAGTGTTTACTCTGTATTCAAGTAAACTCTCAGTAATCGGAAAGTGGGTATTATAAACCTATGCGGAGTTTTTATTTCCCGGCCAGCTAGTGCTCCTGTCAGCGCCTTCTCAGAAATGGTCACGGATGGCAGCCAAGGAAACGCATTACTAAGCTGGGAGAAAGCGCGCCGAGGTAATGAGGAGAGGAAGTTCTTCATTTCCAGAAATCTGAACTCATCCTGAACAAAGGGCACGCATTGTGAACGTTTTGAGCGGAAAGATGCCTCCAGTTGATAGTCAGGCTCGGCGAACAAGAAGTAAAAAATTTACACTCAAACAAGGAATTACACATATTCTGCGGATAATCAGTTTGTACCCTCTCCGTCACCGGCAGAAACTGGGACAGAAGATTCCCATCCCAGTGCTCGTGTATAAGCATAGCTTACTTCGGCTTCTCAGAGATTTATCAAGGTAAGTGCAACAAAGGCCCAGTGACGAATATACGAGCGGAATATTACCACCGAACTTGGTAAAAAGTAAAGTTGCCAGTTATGAGAACATGAAACGTAAGAAAAAAAATACAAAAGGACTAGCAGTAAACCTATAAACACTAAATTCAATATACACAAAACTGAATTAGTACTTACCTTCGTCACAACTTCAGTAGTAATAGTTTTATATACCGAAATATCGTTCGTAAATATAAATTATTGATAGGACACAATAATTTGTCGCAGTAATAGCCATTTGCATTTGAATCACAAGTACTTTATATCTAAAGTATTATTTCCCTCACAAAAACAGATAGTTTGGTAGTAATATTGGACAATTAAGCCAGTAACTATAGTTTAACCATTTAAAATTTTATCCTATATATTCACAGTGGTTTGTTGTTGTTGTTTGTTAAGCTTATGGGACTTAACTACGGGGTCATCAGTCCCTAAACTTACAAACTACTATGAACTACTTACAAACTAGGACGGCACAAATATCCATGCCCGAGGGGGGATTCGAACCCCCGACCGTAGTGGCCGTGCTGACCGTGACTGGAGCGCCTCAGTCACCTCGGCCACCGCGGCCGGCCACAGTGGTTTCACTCAGTTTAGTCTCTCCCGTATGTGTTCCAAATGTTTGACCTGTTAAACGTAAGATAATTTGTTGAGCCAATTTCTATTGTTCAATTTATTTTCTTAGGACAAATGTTGTACTTCATATCTTGTCATATTTTATCAATGTTAATCTTGTCATATTTTATCAATGTTTATTGTCACACTAGTCGTCTTTGAAAATTAATGTACATGTATTATCTATACAGCAACTTAAGATCTTTGAACGTAAAACTTCTAACTGCATCGCTATATCTCTGTTGTGCTCACCTGATGAGGGCGCAACAGCCCAAAATCGCGTTGTAAAAACAATAAATTTGCAGAATATTGCACATTTTTCTCGTGTGTTTCATTCAAATCAAATAAAATATTCTGCCCAGAACCGACGAAACAGTGAATATAAATACTATTACTGTGCAGTGTTGACTAACAAACTTATCCAAAATTTCGAAGCCAACGACGACGTCTTTTGTCAAGGAAAGTGTTCTAATACACGATACCGCCCGTTTTCATATAGCTCGGCTCTCCCAGAAAAGAGGGGGGGGGGGGACTACATTCAAAAAAAATGTAAATTAAACTGCATTTTAAGGAAAGAAAGTTCTTCATTAAAAGACCGGATAATTTATGACTTATCCTCGTACATTCAATGATAGAAACTACCTGACAAAAACGTTAAGCACTGAGAAAGGGTGGCTGGAAGCGAATGAAACTACATCTGATGAAAGGCTATGTCACTTTATTGAACTGATTAAATATGGGATGAAAGAGATACTGCTGGAACGCTGTCGCTAGGGCAGTAAGATGTCGCTCCATCTCTGGCCGCAGTAGTCGCATTTTGGAACGGCATCAGACAGCCCTTGTAGTCTCTACCGAAGTACATTTGTCCACAGATGTTGCAGCTCCCCTCCAGATCACGCGGGTTTATACTGGGGCAGGGGTCCCTTCCAATGTCATCCCACACGTACTTCAGAACGGAGAGGTTCGTGGATCCTGCTGGCCACTGGCGGACCTCAGCAAGTTTGTGCCGTGCGGGGGTTGCCGGCATAGTTGTGATTTGTTTGTTGCTGGACTTGTATCTTTCTGGTGAGACCGATGGTCTATTTGAGGTACTCGCCAGAGGACGTGACAATGTAAGTGTGGGGGCGTCGTTGAAGTTTGGATTGGACAGCAGTCGTTGCCGAATGTTCCGGCTGGGGAAATGGCGCTGTGACAGTTGTCGGCTGTCTGTCTTCAATTTTGTTGCTTTGGTGGAATTGTACGGCCGGAGGAATGTGCGTTCCAGGGGCATGCTTGTCTAGAAAGCTTTCGTCAGTGTCTAGCTAACCTGGCCCAGGCCTTTTGTTGTGTACTAAAATTCTGCCTGGAGAGTTGTGGCACTCGCAAACCGTTGCTGACAGTGCGGCGGATTGTCACGGAGGTTTCAACGAGTTCCTGACTTTTGCTAGCTGGTGACCTTGCTTGTGATCTACATTGTGCCCAAAATCTGGTGAGAATTATCGTGCCTGTTATGCTGTCTATGCTCCCTGGCTACTTCTCAAATCTGAATACTGCGTCCATCCCAATGCCAAGTTCCCATAGTTCCTGTCACGTGAAATTTTACAATGACTATGTTTTCTAGCTGGCGCCTAGTTTCAGCTGTAATTTAGTTCCTAAGTGTGTCTTATTTTCTGTATATCAGTTGCTTGTGGTAACGAATTATGTGTTTCAGTTATTCTGTTCGAGTGTTGTCTATGAATGCATTGTAAAAGGCATATTGGGTAACTGTTTAAAAAAAGAATACACCAGGAGTAGCCGTTTAACTGTGGGGTCTGCATTGGTGGGTTTAACTGGGGGCCTTGCTCTTAAGTTGAGTAATCTGTTTATCTGTTGCCCTGTTGTAAATTAATTGTCTTGCTGTTTAAAAATGTTCGCTGAAATTCATTAGATAGCTGCCAGATAAAACTGTGATTTGGATCTAAGTCAAAGGTCTACAGCATATGTTGAGGTTCAGAACTAGTGATATCAATTATACTGTTGTAGTTGAAATAAAATGGTTGTAAAAATGTGTAGTATAATTATGGTCCAGTACCTTCCCACTTCCTCGCAGCTCCTACAACACCAACGATGTTGGCAGTCCATAGACACACGTGCTGTGTGTAAGTGTGTATTAACGTGTTGGAACACTGTCTCAGGGTTCTGTACAGTCAGGGGTAGCACCTGCGGATACAGAATGTCTGACGTCGGCAAAGTCTGTTGAAGTAGTACTAGAGGTGACTTGAACGCACCACCTATGGCTTCCCACACCATGACGACAACATACCCGTACAAGATGGTCATCGGAGGTTATGGAGAAGCGAGTCTAGTCACTGAACATTTTAAGATGCCAATCGTTCTCTGTCTATACCTCCCGGGCACAACACTCCTCCAAACGTCAGCGTTGGTTTTCTGGTGTCAGTGGCAACCCAAGCATGGGGCTGTTGGAACCAACCCGACGGCCGTGGTGGTCGAGCGGTATGCGGCGCGCCAGTCACGTTCTGCACGGCCACTACGGCCGGGGGCTCGAATCCCCCTTCGGGCATGGATCTTTGTGCCGTCCTTAGTTGTAGGTAGTTCATAAGTAGTTTGTAAGTTTAGGGACTGATGACCCCGTAGTTAAGTCCCATAAGCTCTACAAACATTTGAACATTTGATTTGATCCCAACCCGGCAGATGCGATTCTGGGAGACATTGTGCGTGAACTCAAAGTATGTCTCCAGTACATGTTCGAGGATGGCGGGTGATGAGGTCATGGGATCCTACATTATTTGGCGCACCATACAACGGTCCTCCCTGGGAGTGGTGTTTCTTGGACGACCAGAACCTCCGTCACGTGATTGGATGCTCTCATGTAACCATTGATTCCAACATCGGACGACTGTGACATCTAAATTACCCACATAATTGGCAACTACACGATACGACCACCCCGCTTCACGCAGTCCAACTATGCGGCCTCTGTAAAATACATCGTGGATCGGCAGTCTCAAGCATCTGCAAGGCATCGCACGTGCTTAGTACTGTACGTAGACGTCTTGCTTGACTGTCCGATTCACAGCAGTTGACTGGTACCTGCTGTAAGACGCAGACGCGAGCGATTACGTCGGGCGTCGGCCGCGAGTGTGCTCCGCAGGAAACTATGGCAAACGCCAGCGCTCGCCACGCACGAGCTATTGACATAAACAATGCCGCGTGTGCGCGCGCCCCTCACTGTGTTGTTGCATAGTTACGAGCTTACCTCGCAGGTGTTCAAATGTTTGTATAGCTTATGGGACTTAACTACGGGGTCATCAGTCCCTAAACTTACAAACTACTTATGTACTAGCTAATCCTAAGGACGGCACAAATATCCGTGCCCGAGGGGGGATTCGAACCCCCGACCGTAGTAGCCGTGCAGACCGTGACTGGAGCGCCTCAGTCCCCTCGGCCACCGCGGCCGGCCGCAGGTGTTCGCACAGCTAGTGCACGTCTCGTGCTATGTTGTATTTGTGTATATGTTAGTGAATAAAACAGTACCAGCTTCACAACAACAAAGTCGTGATACTGCGAATGCACTCTGGTGAGCGTTCTACACATTACAGAATCCTGTACCGAGTTACGGGGCGCAGTGGTAACACACTGGAGTCGCATTCGGAAGGACGGTGGTTCAAATTCACCTCCGGCCATTCAGATTTAGGTTTTCCGTAATTTCCTTAAATCACTCCAGCCAAATGCCAGGATGGTTCGTTTCAAAGGGCATGGCCGATTTCCTTCCCCATCCTTGTCCAAAAATCCGAGCGAGAGCTCCATCTCTAATGTCAACATTGTCGAGGGGATGTTAAACCCTTAGCTTCCTTCCACAGAATCGTGTGAATGTAATCATTTACTGACACATCAGTGGTATGCATGTATACCGAAATGAAATAATATTGGCTACTCCTTTTGTGTGCATTATTAATTTTTCTCTCTCTCTCAGGCAATGTATGTTGATACTGTTTTCAGTTTGTGTTGCAAAATATAGAATTGGTAATAAATAAGTAGTAAATGGAAACGTCATTTCTAGTGATGCAGTGTCAATGCATGAACAGTGAAACTGTAGTACATAATAAATTTGTTTCCTTTCATCAGTTTGCGGAAAATGTCAACGATAAAAGTTTCGTAAATGTTTAAAATTAAGCCTATGCATTAAGTTTCTTGGAAATATCCTTCTTAAATACTGGGAGAATGGAGTCTGATTATTTGAGCACCACCAGTTACGCTACCTGAAGAATAACTTTTAACATAAAATTATACCTCGTAATATATGGGATACGACATCATTTAAAAATTTTAACTACGGTCAGCAATCACGCGAAATATTAAAAATCAAGTTTTTGTTGGCCCCTGGGTGCAGTTCAGTAGACAATAAACAACTGGGTTATTGATTCCGGGATAGACGGTTTGTAACAATAAATTCCTTTAACCGACAGGGGTCGAACTAGTTACCTCTATGTCGATTGCCACCGGATGACCTCGGTAACGAAGACTGTTTTCCAATGAGTTAACCTAGATATTGACTATTTTTGCATGCGATATGCAAATAATCCAATTGTGTCGCTATCTGGGTGTACTATACACCATATTTCCATAATAAGTTTTCTATATAATAAATGAAAAGCAAAACGCAGTTCGTGTTCTTCGGCATTGGTTTATTTTGCTAACTGGCTTACAAGACCATCAACAGACTTACTATCACGTGCAAGAGGATACAATATTTGTGAACAACATTCAAACAGAAGTAGGAAATCGAACTCATTTTTCCTCGGATAGTTAGGTCGCTGGAGGGAATTGGCACATCTGCACTCACAAGTCATCAAATTTCCGTAAATTCCTTGGGATGGAAGCGATGAGATCTGACGCGATGTTCAATCACATGCCAGAGGTGTTCGATTGAATTCACACCTGGCGAGTTCGGAGCCCAGCGTATAATTGAAACTCGCCTCTGAGTTCATCCAACCACACCTTCACACTCATAGCTTTGAAAACTGCCCTTGTCGCTGGAAAAACATCTACAGGAAAGAGTGTACGTGGTTTGAAACCAGTGTATGATATTTCTTGTCTATCACTGTGTCATGCACGAGTTCAAAATCGAAATTTTCAAAATTTGTAAACCCAAGGGACCAAACTGCTAAGGTCATAGTTCGCTACTTAAAATAATTTACGCTAAGGACACTAACATATCCACGCCCGAGGGAGGACTCTAACCTCCGATGTGAGCGAAAGTGTAGACCGTAGCTTGGCGCATTAGACCGCGCGGCCATTCCCACACGGCTGCACGATTTCCACTGGAGCCATGGATACGTACGTGAATGTTTCCCAGAGCATAACTGAGCTGCCTCCAGGTTGTCTCCGTATGATAGTATAGGTGTCAAGAGGTGTTCCCCTCTAGCTGACGGATGCGCACTCTTCCATCGGCATGATGAATAGGATATCGGGACTCTCCAGACCATGCAACGATCTGCCACTGCCGCGAAGTCTAGTACGGCCGGCCGCGGTGGCCGAGGGGACTGAGGCGCTTCAGTCACGGTCAGCACGGCCACTACGGTCGGGGGTTCGAATCCCCCCTCGGGCATGGATATTTGTGCCGTCCTTAGTTGTAAGTAGTTCATAAATAGTTTGTAAGTTTAGGGACTGATGACCCCGTAGTTAAGTCCCTTAAGCTTAACAAACATTTGAACATTTAGTCTAGTACGGATGACCACGTCTCCCTCTCATCCGTATGAAGGGTGTTCAAATGGAAAGGTCTTAACAAGCAAACCGGTTGAAATCTGAATGTGCTCCTTTAGAATAGCGTAGTGCGACATCTGGTGACAGTTACTCCTAAAAAATTCAAGTCTGTGCCCTCAGCAGGCAAGGTGATGCTCACCGTCCTTTTCTACGTGTGAGGTCCGATACTAATCGAAATCCTCGAGCACGGACATATACTGTGTGACACTCCGTAGACCACGCGAGTCCAAATGTTCAAATGTTTGTATAGCTTATGGGACTTAACTACGGGGTCATCAGTCCTTAAACTTACAAACTACTTATGAACTAGCTAACACTAAGGACAACAGAAATATCCATGCCCGAGGGGGGATTCCAACCCCCGACCGTAGAGGCCGTGCAAACTGTGACTGGCGCGCCGTAGTCCCCTCGGCCACCGCGGCCGGCAGGCGAGTCCATCAAGACAAACGGCCTGAGATGCTTACGGAGGGACTGATTCTGTCTGCTCCATAATAACGCGCTTCCACACTTCTCCAGGGTCACACAAAGTGTACTGGCCAAGTTCAAGGGGGATCAGCTTGAGCATCCACCCTATAGTCTGGGCATTTCGCCTTGTGACTTACATCCGTTTGGTCCGCTGGAAAAAAAAAAAAAAAAAATTCAAACGGAAGCGCTTCTACTCGTGCAACGAAGTGAAGGACATTGTAAAGGACTGGCTCTTCTCACAGTCATATGAATTCTGCCTACAGGGATCCTTCGGCTCGCTAAACAATGGAATAATTGTGCTCAGGTCTCTGGTTATTACTTTCGAATAAAATGTTCAAATGTTTGTAAATCTGTGGGACTCAACAGCTTGGTAATTAGTCCCTAGCTTACAAACTACTTAACCTAAGGTAAACTAAACTAAGGACAACACAAACACCCGTGCCCGAGGGGGGAATCGGGAACCCCCGACGGCGGACGGCAGCATGCACCGCAACACGGCGCTCCAGTGTGCGCGGCTAATCCGCCGCGGCTACTTTTGAATAAAGACTTGAGTTATACCCACAGTGTCGTTTCGTACCTTTTCATTTAAAAACCCCTCGTAGTTGCCGATGTCGTGGTGTTAACACTGGCACATGCACGGGTCCTCGGCTGCGAAGGACCATGCTTAGGAGTTTTCGGTGCACTGTGTGTTCAGATAATCTTATACTCTGCCCAGCTAATGCTAATGTGAATCTATTGGACCAAACTTATATAGTCGTCAGTCCATAGACTTACAAACTATAGTTACCGGTTAAGAGCCTGATGTTCATTCCACCACAGTAGACCGCCTGTCATGTTTCAGCAGTCTGCCCAGCCTACGACGTCCGACATGTGTAATGCGGGGTGGCCGCCAAACCACTCGACGTTTGGCCCTGGTATCACCTTGATTTCGCCACTTGTTGAAGGCACTCACCACAGCACCATTCCGATAACTCATGTAGTTTCCCAAATGGTTGCACCAAGCATTTTGGCCATGGCAATCTGCTCTATGTTAAATTCAGGCAGAATGCGCGCCTTCATTATTATACACACTCACTAATATATAGGGACCGTGCGTGTGTGAGCCTAACAAGTACTGCATGTCATGCGTATTGCCTGGTCGACTTTCCCGCTTCACTGACGCAAGATGAAACAGTCTGTCGCTAGAGGGCTCCGAATTTTATCGTGTAATATGGTGGAGTGTAACGTAACTACGAGGGGAAGTTGGAAAAAAGTTTCCGCTGTCGAAGGCAGAGGGGAGATGTGTATGAAAGGAAAAAAAATGTAATGAAACATTAAAGATAAGACACATCTATATTTTTCTACCAATTTCCAAGTACATTGAGACCTTTGTCAAACCGCTTTATCAGCTTCAAAAAGCCGTCCAGGATAAAAACAGGGCGTTGTATACGGAACAAGCATTAAACGGCTATGGGCGAAAGACGACACAGCAGGTGAACGCGCATGTGCAAGACACAGATACACCATTGAGTAGAGGTCGACCATGAATATGGCAATGACTTTCTGTTTCGGATTGTGACAGAGGTTGAAACGTGGGTCCATCATTACACGCCCGAATCGAAGGCCGCATCCATGGAGAGGAAACATCCGTCATCACCTGTCCGAAAGAAGTTCAATAGCACTCCGTCTACAGGTAAAGTGCTACTCACCATTTTCTGGGACGCAATGCTTCTTCCGTATGCAACGCCCTGATTTTTTCCTGGAAGACTATTTGAAGCTTACAAAGCAGTATGATAAATGTCTCAATGAACTTGGAAATTATGTAGAAAAATAAATATACAATGTCTCATTCTATTTTTTTCCTTTTATACGCAACTCTGACTACAGTCGACAGGGAAAACTTATTTTCCAACTCTCCCTCGTGTATCGGTACGATATAGCCGCGCAAGAGTGCCCGCGTGTTCTAATAAAGCATCATGCTACGAACTGGGTAGTCATTCCCGTCGGAGGTTGGAGTCCTCCCTCGGGCATGGGTGTGTGTGCGTTGCCTAAGTGTAAGTTAGTTTAAGTAGATTGAAACACGTCCACTGAATGTGTGTTCATGTTCCATTTTGATTGATTCATTAACCTAAAGTGTTTCTGCAACATTAATGCTATAAATTTGTGTGTTAATTATTTTATTCTTTAATTAATGATCAATGCCCCATACTTATATATGTTTGCCCCACATTTATATATGTTACCACCCGTGTGATTGAACTTGTGTGTTCATGTGAATGTGCAAAGTTGCTCTTAATATTGACTGACTGCCGCGCAATGGCTTACAGTCGCCGCCTCGCGCCTTAGGCCTCGTTTTGCTGTAGTTAAGAACGCATGGCTTCGTTTGTCGTCTGCACTGGCGTCTGCTGGCTGGCCAGAGACCAACTTGCTTGACAAGGCGGCGAGGTGGCCGTGTTCGAAGTGTCGTACCAACCTAATCTTAGGAGGAAGAGGTGACAGGAGACCTCTCTGGGAGCGGTTGAAGAGGGAATTGTCTTGGCCAGGTAGCAAGGGTTGGTAAACACTAGTCTCTGAACGCAGTCTGCGTCGCTTTTAGCGCGCTCTACATCCGGTGAATGGCGGGAGGAGGTTTTCCCGAGGCCTTAGAGCTTTAGTCTTCACTCTTCATTCTGGCTACGACGACTGTGGAAGTAAGTACTCCGCCGAATCATGCTGTTAGGACTTTCATTTATTTGTGATCAGGCAGTCTTGGTTTTCCAGTAATAGTCTTTCGCTATGCGAGGCGAAGTAAATTCAGTGTAAATTTATTATTTGCATTTTCATTCCAGTGATGATCGTGTGTCCGGTTTTTTAGAATACATGTATGTGGCCTTCAGTGTTTGTGTAAATTTAGTGTGTTTGAATTTCCTTGCTGTTTTAATAACGTTTTCATGTCGCGTCTGTATCCGCTAGTATGCTAAATATTTCTTAGATTTTCTTGTTTGATTCCGCGTTTTCTGTCTTGTATGACCGATTGCACCACGTGCTTTCGTAACGGTCGTTACTTCGGCCTTCAGCCATGCTTTCGTTAATAAATAAATTTCCTTTGCGCATGTACTGTGGCTACTCATAAACTAATTTAGAGCAGCAGTGAGCGTTTTAAATTACATTCGCAGATCTCAGCTGCCAGAGATTTTGCAACTTTCAAGCTTGTAAGTCTAGGGACTGATCACCACAGGAGTTTCGTCCAGTAGGTTTACATACATTTGAAGATTTCTGTACGACATAAACAGCCTGATGTAATAGAGTTAAAAAAATAGAATAATAAGCTTGTAAATCTATTGGAGCAAACTTCTATGGCTATCAGTCCCTAGACATACCAACTATAGTTACCGGTTAAGAGAAATAAATATGTTTTATTGGTCATCTTGGCTGAACAACTCGAAGAAGATGTATTTTTATTAATACTTAAACCAAGTTACACTAAGGACAACACACATACCCATGCTCGAGGGGAGACTCGAAACTCTGGAGGGAGCGACCGCCTTATACCACGCGGCCACTGCTGCGGGGCAATCGAGTTTGTAACCGCAGTAAACGTAACTCCAGCCGAAAACCATAGAAGAATGGAAGTTGTGTACGGTGATGATTGTATAATCGTTAGTAATGTACAACGTTGAGTTGTTCATGCTCGTAATGAAGGAAACGGTGATGCTAACCTCGACAACGTGCGTGCCAGCTCTCCCAGTGGACAACCACAGACGGCAACTAACGAGCCTCATCACGGGTTGATGAACTCGTCAGAGAAAATCGTCAGATAACAGAGGAACATCGCACAGGTAAATGCCGTGTATCGCGAGTGTAAGAGCATCACTCCCGAGCTGCACGATGGTTTTCTCGAATGCTCATTACTGATATGAGTAGAGTGAACACCTTTCAGCACTCTGCGTTTTCAGCGTAACATTGTGCCAGTTGATGAAAGCTGAGTTCACCATTTTCACTCTGAAAACAAGAGAGCATCAATGGACTTCCGTCACAAAAGGTCACCGACGCCATTCTCCTATGGATTTCATTTGGAGGGACGTTTCCTGCGTTTAGAAACTCGATTACAGCACGGTGTTCCTTACGCAACGACTTAGTCACACCGTCATGTTACCCGACACAATTCAGATCCCTCTAGTAGCAAAGGATTGCAACTTGCGCCAGCGAATCGGGAAAGTCGATCGAGTGATATGTATGACATGTAGAACCTTACTCTAAATTGTCAACAGAATAAAATAATTCAAGGACATTACTTCCAGCACTTTGTCTAATGGTACTTATACGCCACAAATACCCTGTTATCCGAATAGCCACATTCTTTGTCTATTCTCCGCCTGACAATTTAAGTGGAGCTCAACAATTCTCCACGAGATAAGTGCGGGTCAATAAATGTGCCCATAGGAATTCGTTGAAGCCACCCACCCAAAGCAGAGGACACAGTCGTGTGCCCTGCTCCCACTATTCGTGTGGGGCTTGATGTCTTCACTTATTTACCCAGCTATACGAAGAGCCCACGCGGCAGGTGCCGACTTAAAAGCATCGACTTGAGCTCAACAGTCGCCCAGCGTTTCTACACAACTTGCACCACGTACAGCTACCTAAAAGTGTGAAATTAACTACCAACGCGAGAAGTCTGGCTTAGCTGTAGACTTTAATGAGACTGCTATCACAAGAGATCAAACCACACGACTGTAGTATTGAAGGCGGTGCAGATCTACAGGGTGAGTGAAGAGTCGCAGTACACCCTCTTATTTCAAAAACTCTGCTGGAATTGGGAAACCTGAAAATTCCAGTAAAGTATTGGTGTAGTGGTCTATCTTTTACGGAATGTACCGAACATGAGCGTCATCCTGAAATCGGCCACATTGAATATAAGCCAGTTTCTTTCCTGTTTTTAATGGATATGGTATTGTGTGATATATCGAATAACATCAGAATTTTATGACAATTTCATTCCTGTAAACAGATTCGATGTAGCATCTACGATTCAAAAGTTAAAATACATTTTGTTTGGAGATACAGACTGGACTGTTCTATAAAGAACAGTCATTTAATATGTTCAGCAAGCTGTCCCTTTTGTCCAACGCACATTTGAAGCCACTGAAGCCAAACGTCGTGCGGTAGCAAAGGAATTTCCGAAAAAGTGATGCCGTACGCTTCTTTCGTGCGTTGCTCGAAATTGTGTCTGTTTCTATCTCTGCATACACGATTTGTTGTGTAGGCCTCGCGACGGCAGAGTAAAGAAACGTTGCACAAGGCCTACACACAATAGATAGGTGCTAGGAAGAAGGAGGTGGTGGCTGCTAGGTGGCGCTGAAGATACTTCTGTAAAAGCTGCATTTATTAGTTACACAAAAAGGAGTTAACCTTTAAATAGTTAACATTTAAATAATGTTTTCTCGAAGTAGTTCGTGGAGTCTTCAGACACATGAAGTAGTCAAATCTACCAGCAGAACAAAGTCTGGTACTACTTTGTTCGGAGATTGAATTGTCAGTTGCTAACTATTAATGCTGCCGGAAAAAAAGACTATAAGGATTCCTAGCAACGGATGTTAACTATTCTACTAAGCAAAGAGTTCTTCGTGCGACTGAACTATCCTCGCGAGCTGTTAGAACTGAGGGGTGGAATGCAGTGCGGCGTTGCTAAGAAAATGTGTGAAAATTAGTAGTTTTCTTTGTATATTTTTTACATAAAGAGAGTGTGTTATATGCAGAAATGACTTACTCTCCGCTCAGGTAGCCCTCGTCGCACGAAAATATCTCAGTAACAGTTACAGTTTTCGAAAATTTATCGACCTCCGTAGATAAATTTATTTGGATTCGGTTTCCCGAGAGCAGTAGTTTCAATTAGTCTTCTACTAACCCTGAGTCCGCCAATCGCCGAAATTCGAGCATTGCCATCTGCGTTTCATCAGAGCTCTATGAAAAGCTTACAAACAAGTTTTCAATGAAATAATGTAGGGTGTAAATAAATACGTGGGAAAGCCCCTGGTATTCAACAGGGGACCTGACAACAAGCAGAACATGTGCAGCACACAAGTCATAAGGTTTATTCTCTTTTGTTGCCGTGTTACAGGCATTTGTTGTGGTGTACATAAAACGCAAAGAAATGGCTAGGGCACCAAACCTGCTCGTTCTTCTGATCTCATTCCATTGAACTCTTATTTATGGGGTCATTTGAAAGTCGCTGTGTATGACATACTTATTCATAACGTGGAACTGGTAAGTCAGCGCCTAGAGTGAGGGTGTCATCAGATATGACAGGCGCCTGAAGACTGGGGACCGTCAATGATGCGGCTGATAGACGCCTGTATTACAGCTCATTTTGAGCACCTTCTATAGATAACTGTACGTTGTAAATTACACTAATGACAAACATGCACAGTGAAGTGGTCTGTCTTACGTACGCCACAACAAGTGCCTGTAACACTGTAATGAAAGCAAATAAACCATATGTTGATTATAAGTGGTAATCCGTCTTTTGCTAACTGCAATAAAGAAATTTATTTTACACCATACGCGTTTCGCTTTTTATTTTAAAGCATCTTCTGTGGTCTGTAAATGGTACAAAGGTTTGTGCAGTTTGTTTTCAATAAATAGATTAAAACAGTTTTTAAAAACTTTGTGCACGTTAGGCCTACGTGTTTTTAACTTAATATTCGGTCTACTCACGGTTTTGATGTCTCTTCTTTACGTCTTACTACTGTTTCTCCGTCTACCGTGAGTAGACCGAATATTAAGTTAAAAACACATAGGCCTAACGTGCATAAAGTTTTTAAAAACTGTTTTTAATCAATGTATCGAAAACAAACTGTACAAACCTTTGTATCATTTACAGACCACAGAAGATGCTTTAAAATAAAATGCGAAACGCGTCTGGTGTAAAATAAATCTCTTTATTGCTGTCAGCATAAGACGGATTACCTCTTACAATCAATTTTAACAGCTGCTGCGGAAGATGGCCACTCAACCAAACATAGTGAACATATGTGTACAGGACATGGTCTGACTGTTGTCAGGTATTCTGCCGAATATTCTAAGCTTTTCCACGTGTTTAGTTACACCCTATATAATACAAAAACTAATTCTGCACGTTGTTACATGTGTGCGGCCCATCAGCGAACAATATTCGTTGGTTCTAGTCGATTGTCCACTTGGCCACGTATTGAGCTCCATCACGAGGGCCATACCTTACCTAGCACTACGCAGCTAGGAGGGAGGTTGACGAACAGACATTACATCATATGGGAAGAAGTAGTAAATGGGCATGCCTTTAATCCATGTGGGGGCGTGTATTTTCGCCGATTGGAAATATGTGTCCTCCGGATTTAGGATAAGTCTGGAGTCATTCGTACTAGGTGCAGCCCGCAGACAGGAGGAATGAATCTTGTGTACTAGTGTCCACATAGCTAAAGCAGATTCACGGGTTAAATAGTGTCCATCATTGACCAACTGGGCCGGTCGCGGTGGCCGAGGGGACTGAGGCGCTCCAGTCACGGTCTGCACGGCCACTACGGTCTGGGGTTCGAATCCCCCCTCGGGCATGGATATTTGTGCCCTCCTTAGTCTTAGTTAGTTCATAAGTAGTTTGTAAGTTTAGGGACTGATGACCCCGTAGTTAAGTCCCATAAGCTTAACAAACATTTGAACATTTTCTTGGCCAACTGGTGATATTTCTGGTAAAGGGAAAAATCCACCATTTGGGTAGCGTACCGCCTGTACACCAGTTAGGCTACCCAGACACGTTTCCCGTCCTGCCCAAATTCTCAACTCCTTACATACTACGATTGTAGTAGCCCCGCCCATTACTTTCCTATTGATCGTATCTTTAAGTGTTTTCCTGCAAGGGATCGGGCGTGTGTGCATATCTGCACAGAAGTTGAGAAATACATGCGGTTACAGATATGTTGTCTGTTCTTTCGGACATTTAGTTGCCAGCGTGGTAGCTCAGCACGTTCGGTCAGAGGGCCTGCCTTCCTCTGTAATAAAAGAAACGGAGTCAAGAAGTAAACAATCAAGAAAGAGCAAACACGATCTCTCGTCCACAAACTACCAGAAGGAGCGTAGGAGTAAAGAAATTAAAAAGAAAAAAGAAAAAATTACTAAGGCGACCGCTGGCCCGAAGTGGGGAATCTGGGTTCGGTCTCGAACCAGCAAAAATGTTCAACTTCGTCATTAAATTTATTTCAGAGCCCTATGACAGTGAAGATGTTAGAATATTTGGAATCTTCATGCGGCGATAACTCTAAGTAAACACTTTCGTGAAAGCCCACTAAACAACCCCCCCTCCCCCCCCCCCCCACACACACACATACGCCTAATATCTCAGCTTTCATAATTAAAGTTGATTTCCCCCTGTTTTGATAAGATTCTTAGAGCATGTTTACGAATCAAACAAACGCTACGTCGTCCTGTTCTGAGGATATCAATATAAGTGTGAAATCAAAGAATAAACTAGTGAACTATTAGTGATATTGTACAAAGAAAATAAAATTACACAACCCGAAAATATCACACACGGTGAGGTGCCGTAATGGTCAGGATTTTGAACTTTCTTTTATTTCATCCGGTTAAATCGATTTTCGATGACTTCTGGAATGATTCCTTGAGCACGGACATGGAACGCTTCTTCCCAGCTGTAGATAAATAATAGTTGTACTTTGTCTCTGGTAATTTCTACAAACGCACAACATTAAATATTCCTGTCTTTCCCGCATTTTAAAGTGATTAAGATGTCTGACATTTTTCTTGTATGCCTTCATCATTGGTCAACGACCACAATTTTGTGACGACATGAAACATCAACATAAATGATTCTTTCGAAGAAGTGAAGACGGAATACTGAAGCGAAATTGTCACATTTACAGCAAGTAGTGCAAACCCCAGCGAGCAGCGGAAATAGCTGCTGCTATCATAGGTAAAACCATACCGCAACTAGAATCAGAAATATTTTCTATCCAAGGCAAGGTAGCACGACTCTTGTTGAAATTCTTCAAGTGCCTGGATGTAGTTGGTGCTTAACAAGTACAATCAGCATCCCATAGAGGATGGTAAGCTGGTGCTTAACATAGCGGGATTGTAGGCCAAAGCAAGAGTGTGACACGGAGCTATTAATAAAATGTTTTAACCTGCCGAAGGTAGTGCTTAAGCGGATATGAACTCACCGAGTGATAAGTCTTTGTCGATACAGTAAAATGTTTGTTAGTATCGGCACCGTTTCGTAAGGAAATTTAAATCCGATAGCCGGCTAATCTTCGGAACTACTTTCCACTAGGATCTCATAACGTGCAATATCGTTTATATGTCAAATATGTTGCATATCTTGTTGCCGCCTTTTATAACCACCTTACGTTTTGCTTAGGTGCGATGCAATAACTGCCCTAAACAGTACAGTACTTGACCGAAACTTCAGTACGTTATGGCAGTTATGACTCGTACCAAATTCCCATAATCAAAATGTCGCTTTTATTTTGTGACAACGGCAGATTCAAATGTTCAAATGTTTATTAAGCTTATGGGACTTAATTGCGGAGTCATCAGTCTCTAAACTTACAAACTACTTATAAACTACCTTATACTAAAGAAAGCAGAAACATCCACGCCCGATGGAGGATTCGAACCCCCGATAGGGAATGGCCTCGAGCATCGGAGCATAGCGCCTCAATGCGCTTGGCCACTCCGCCGCGGCGAACGGCACATTCTGCCACATCTCCGGTAACGATGCTCTTCAGAAAACTGTCACAGTCAGCTTCATATTGGTTCAGAAAGTCCCGCCAATATTTCCATTCAATGAGTTTATTGTTCTTTGGAAGCATCTGTGGGACCCACCTCCAACAGACTTAGCGAAAACCAAGATGTTCCAACATTCTTTCCAAGGTGTTACAGCCGACATTTAGGTATGCACACAATTCAGTGGTCGTAATTCGCCGATCATCACGTATGAATTGATCAAAACGCTGTTCATTGCGACGGATGATAGCTGTGCTAGGTCGCTCTAGCAGTGTCTTGTGATGCACATCCTTTTCACCACCTTGAAAATGCCGTGCCCTTCGCGTCACATTGCTCACGTTTAATATATCGTCTCTATACACCTTTAGCAAACGTCGATGGATTTCAGTTGGTGCAATTTCTTCAGTAGTGAGGAATACAATCACACGTCGCTGTTTTATACGCGCGACCATATCAGACTCCAGTTTGGAACACCCCTCTGCCGGCGCCAATAACCTTAGAACGACGGAACCACCTGGAAATGAAAGAGGAACGTCCGAACATTAGCAATATTCCATAGACACCTTGCACGAACATCCAAATCCACCACAAAAAATAAGGGGCATTAATTTCGGAACGACCCTCATAGAATTTCAGTATCGTTGTTGTTCACACGCACCTGTCTTTTAGTCCTGATCTTTCCTCGTGAAATTATCACACTTTATGTCCAATGAAAAGGCCTTGAAAGGTAGATACTTTCTGTCAGACAAGAATGTGCACCAGATAATTAATGACTTCTTCACACAGTAGTGCCTAGGACACGGTGTTTTACCAAACGGATATCTTCAACCTGGTGCAGGGTGGGTACATTGCCTCAATGCACGGCAGTATTGTCTGAATGGCATACAGACTCTGTATTGTACAACCTTCTAACGGAAACTTTTAATTGTCCCATGTAAGATGTGAAGTTTATAGACTTTCCAAATGTTCAAATGTTTGTAAATCTGTAAATCTGCTTTGGTGATTAATCCCTAGACTTACAATCTACTTAATGTAAGTTAAACTAACCTAAGGACAACACACACGCACACACACCGCAGGGAGGACTCGAACCTCCGACGCCGAGCAACTGCACGAGGCGCCTTAGACCGCTCGCTTTAGATTTTTGTCTTGATGATGGCTTTGTTGTTTTCATTAGA
Source organism: Locusta migratoria (assembly GCA_026315105.1). Taxonomy (NCBI): domain Eukaryota; kingdom Metazoa; phylum Arthropoda; class Insecta; order Orthoptera; family Acrididae; genus Locusta; species Locusta migratoria. The sequence goes on from CM048755.1 coordinate 672,569,121, forward strand.
GGAACGATAAAGTGCGAAGAGCGGTTTAGTACATAAAAAATACCGATGAAACGATTGTGAAAATCTAGTGATTCTCAAATTATAAAAGGAAATAAAGTATCTCAGCTTTTCACAAACTAGTGTGACACAGTTTCACTAAAAATTCAAACACTAGCTCTGCTTTCTGCAGCCTCACAAAAGTATTTGCCCACCATTCACTGCAACTTGCCGTCAAGCCTGTACACAACGAAGATGAACAGAGGTAATATAGAAAGGAACAACTTTACATATTTTTCAGAGGCAAATGATTATTCATATTTAGCAAAACTGGATATATCAGAATTTACAAAATTTTATGTTAAACCTTCATTATTGTTAAAAATATGTGGATATGACTATTTTGGATTGAAATAATTAATTTTACGGACATTGTATTTATATGAAATCACCTAAGGCATGAATGTGTTTGTGAATCTTAGATTAACCCAGATAATGCTGAATTATTTTTTGTTTTAATTTTCGTTCAAAAGATATGGATTACCATCATATGACTGCATAAAAACGCTATAAGTGATTTTTTACACAATCACGCCATTAGTCTTCAATATTGACCAGCTTTCCGGGAGGACATCTAAATGAATATTTTAGGATTTTAATCTGATGAATCATTGTTATTAAAGCAACATGTAATATATAAGTGTCTCAAAATTTAAAGAGTGTTCAAGAAATGCAAACCCAACTACGACGAAGTCTGCAGTATCTTCTGTCTGATCCTCAACTCTGAAGCAGTATCAAACCACTTTTCAGTCAACAATACAAGCTAAAATTGATATGCAAAGGTGATTCAAAGACATTATATACTAAACTGCGCGAATTTGTAACTAAAAGAATGAAAAACTAAGTCCCCATTATCGTCCTTCTGGAAGGACTTCAGCGCTATCTGGGTTGAGTAGTTTGTAAGTCTACAGACCGATGACCTCAGCAGTTTCGTCCCAGAAGTTTTAGTAGCATTTTAACATTTTATTATATGAACTTTACTTTTTGTAGAAGAAAGAGTCGTTATACGCGGGTATCACAGGATTTTTGATGAATCACTGGCTTCATTACATTACGGACAAATTTTGGTACTGATACAATGTCGCATAGAATCTTTAACTGCGGAACCAGACAAGCAGACTAAAGCACTTTTTAAACGATGAACGAAAGTGAACAAGATAGATAATAGTCTACTGAAGCGCTGCTAGCATACTAGCCCTGAACTACAAACTCATGCAAGATCTTGTGGCAGCGTGTTTAGACGATAAACGTAACCAGACAGTAAAACCCAATGTTGAAAGTGAGGATATGACTGGCGATCTGTTATGCAGGAAGTCATAGTTTAATACTGGACTTGAGGAAAATGATCATTGACGGCCGAAGAAAACTTTGCAATGTATGTTTTTGGTCAACTTAGTGTGGTAAAGTGCTGGGAAGTGAAACAACGATTCAAAACGACATTTATTTTCAAGCGAAAAAATAAACACATGAACGCATCAAACAATATTTATAAGAGCATAAATAGAGCTTCTTTAATTTCTTTACTACGATTTGCCCTCTGACATTGTTAATAAGTCTTGCACAACTGAATTTTTGTCCTTCATTTGGACTGACTTTCTCATTTAAAATGTTATTTAATGAAAATTGTGTCATCAAATTACAATCTTATTCAAATAAACAGTTGGCTTCGGTCTTTTCAGTTACAATATTGCAAAACATAAACCATTTTTCGGTTTCAGATATACGACCTCACTTTTAGGACGCTCAATTGAGAAAAATGTTTACGTCGGCGTGAAACATTTGCAATTTACCGCTAAACGAAAGTATAATAATAAAGTAAAGATTAACAAGACACATTTGCGTGCAAACCGTGTAACCGTCGAATACAACATGAAAATCGCGTGACGAAAATAGGTTAACTAGCAGACGACTGTTCAATCAAAACATTCTTCTTGAGAAAGCTCACGTTGACGTAATGTAACGGTCCGGCGACGGACAGTGTGAATTCCGCCATTAGAAATACGTTGTGGAATACATTCTGCTCATAAACTTCGACAAAACGCAAAATGTACATAAATACGAAGGAAAATGGCGGACTAACTGGAGCGGTGACTGCAGCAGACAGCTACTAGCTCGCGCATGCACAGTGAACCCACTAATACCGAATTTAGAACTGGCTCTATTTCTTTTTCGTTACGATTATCGCGCTTCGATGCTAGCGCGATCATACTAGTGCACCCGTTCAAACGACACATGGCCGCCATTAACACAACTTGTTATCATTCCATTACAAGTTCGTTCAACGTTTAAAACGGGCTTTAGTCTCCCGTCGATGATTATCCCCACATTCGGAAGGAAGACCTGAAATACAAACTAACAAATTTTCAGTTTATTTTCACTCTCAATTCGGAACATTATAATCACTATAGACATTCAAACTCACGAAATAAGGTAATATGAGAAGATGTTGGAGGCCTACAGACCAATACCCTGCGTCTCCGATTTCTGAAGCTCCAACACGATCCGTACAAAATAACGTGCCGCGCGCACTCGAGGTGTTCCGTTTCATTTACATACACCAATTATTTATTGTTTTATGGCCCGTAATTTCGTTTCGAAATAATTTATTCCGAGGCGCACTATTTAAGTAATTTAGGGAGGCGAAATGACAAATCAACGGGAGGGCTGTAAGACACGCCCAAGGAAAGTTGGGATTTATTAGCGATTTAGCGCGGGACTAATTAATTTCGTGAGTGAGCGGCCGATGGACCGCGGGGGTCCGCCTGGCGCCACGGCGCGCCCCGCCCAGCCAGCCGAGGCTCCATCACGTCCAAATGTTGAGGGACCAACTACTCGCTCCCTACACTTACTAACTACTTATACGGCACATACACCCATACACGAGGGAGTAACGTGACGCCCCAGACCGCAAGTCAATTCCCGCCTGGCTCACCAAAATCATGCTGCACTATTTACACCTAACAAAAAAAAGTTCAAATGTTTGTAAATCTATCGGACCAAACTGCGTGGTCATCAGTCCGTAGCTTACAAACTACTTAAACCTAGGTAAACTAACGTAAGGACTATGAATGGCAGTGATTTTCCGTCTTTTGCAACTACAATAAAATGCGATTTTTTTTCACACCAGACGCGTTTCGTTTTATTGAATGTAAAATATCATCAGTGGTCTGAAATAATAGAAATCTACAGTTTGGTTTTTGTTTAGATCGAAAACAGTTCTTAAATGGATCCTGAAAAGTAGGCCTAATGTTTGGTACTTACGGAAATTTTGTCTTCTTTTCGCTTCACATCATGGAATGCCGGTCTGTTTAGTGCGATACCGCCGGTTCTTCAATAAAACGAAACGCGTCTGGTGTGAAAAAAAATCGCATTTTATTGTAGTTGCAAAAGACGGAAAATCACTGCCATTCATAGTTATGAAAGCAACTACGGACATTATGGCCACACAAACGAAGAATTTAACGTAAGGACAAACACACACACCCATGCCCCAGGGAGGACTTGAACCTCCACGGCGAGCAACCGCGCGCCCCGCAGCGAGACACTTTAGACCGCTTTTTTTTCCGGTAAAGGGACCTCAAAAGGAAAGGAAACTAAAGTGCCATCGCCACTTTGACCCTAAAAAAAGAACCTCAACCTCTTCAGGCGTTGGCGCCTAACTAAAACTACCCCTGGAAACTTAACTATGTAAGGGAACAGAAAGAAAGAAAAGGAAGGGGAATGTGTAGGAGGCAAAACAAATAAATTCTCTTTATTAACATTACTATGATTTTATTTCATTATTTTTATTTAATAGATCTTGATGTTCGTTGTATAGTTCGGAAGATCTCGGTTCCCTGCGACTAGTAAGTTCAGTCACGGCTTCTCGTAGAATGTGCATTCCGTTAAACAGTTCAATGAGGGACAGCAGTTCAAACATTTAAAATTCTTCTCTATTGACTGAACACATTCCAGCTGCGGGGAGGGTCGTTGAAGGTACTCCCAAGGAAGTTGGAAAAGTATTGTCTGTATTTAGGATGTCGTACAACTCTGTAATGGCGATCCTTGAGATAAGTCCAAAAATCAAGTTTCGATTTTGCGTTGTGTCCAAAAAGATAGTGTATGGCAAGTCCGCGAATCCAATTCACCGCATTGGTCTTAGCCTTTGGAAAATACACTCGGTCCGGAAATAAGAACGAATGAGGAGTAACACTCTCTGGAATAGTTCTCGTGAGGAAAGGTATAATACGGCGAATCAGTTGACAAACATCAGCAGCAGTACCGCAAACAAAACGATGTTCGTCAGTGTCAGCCACCCCACACCTGGGACAGAGAGGTGATTCGGCGAGGTGGATGCGATGAAGGCGAAATCTACAAATATGCTTACGATTGACAGTAAGGTACCAGACCGACTGTACATCAGAATCAAGAAAAGAAGCAGATATAGAACGCCAGATGGAGCGCCAGTCAAACTGGGGAAATTTTTGTTCAATCGGGTTTGATGGTAGACTTCTTTGTAGAACATCATATACAGCTTTAGTTTTGCGTAAGTACGGTTTGGACAAGTTGAGGTGGAGATAGCTAAGCTCGAGAATACAATGGAAAGGAACTGGAATAACCGGCAGCATGACCGGAGCTGACAGCGAGGCCGGCGTATAAGTCGACAATAGAAGACCAGTAAGGCTCGTCGAGCAACGTGTCCATATCGTCATTTGGGAGCTAACAAAGAGGGCACGAGCTCTATCCGGTACGTGATACAGACCGAGCCCACCACGGTCGCGGGGAAGGGTAAGCGATTCATAATTAACTTTGAACAACAAGCCATTGCTGACGAATGAGGCCATCGCTGCTAAGATTCGATGGGCAATGGTAAGTGGAAAGGGGAAAACCTGTGCGACATGGGGAACGCGAACCGCTCGGCTACTCCACCGCGGCTACACCTAACATTATTGAACCATATGAAATAGGTATAGGCGATCTCGGATCAATCTTTGGTGAATCGATCTTTTGGAGTCTGATTAAGAAATCTATATTTTGCGCCGATAGCGAACCTATTGATAAGTAAATATCATTGTAAATAGAAATTTACTAACCCTGACACTGTTTTTCGTCTCAAACATGTCGCCGGTCGCGGTGGCCGAGGGGACTGAGGCGCTCCAGTCACGGTCTGCACGGCCGCTACGGTCGGGGGTTCGAGTCCCCCCTCGGGCATGGATATTTGTGCCGTCCTTAGTTGTAAGTAGTTCATAAGTAGTTTGTAAGTTTAGGGACTGATGACCCCGTAGTTAAGTCCCATAGACTCTACAAACATTTGAACATTTTCAAACATGTCAAACACATTTAAACTTTGTGATATGGCTGGGAATCGAACCGCGTTCGATTCCCGGCCGCATCACAAATTTTAATTCAATGATTCACCTTTATCTTTAATGTCTTTGACATGTCTGTTGCTACAGTCTCAGGGTCAGTAAATTTCAATTTACAATGATATTTATATCACCCTAGCCTAAGGTTAAAGGCAGGAATTTTGCAATATGTCCATTGCCGAGATGCTATTCCGCTTCATGGAGAGCCTTGGCAGTAGTGGCAATATACTATAGAACACAGAAGCTGAATTAAAGTTTGTGACGTGGAGGGAAGTCAGGCTTAGACTATTCCGACGTGCCTTAATTGCTGGTGGTGCAGTAAGACGTCTGCCTAGTAAGCATGGAGGTCGGGGTTCGATTCCCGGCCGCATCACAAATTTCAATTCATTGCTTCACCTTTATCTTTAATGTTATTGATCAGTAGTTTGACATTAAATTCTACGAAGAGAAAAAAAATTATACATATTTTGTTTTGCTACATGCGATCCTGCGACAGTCAAAAATGGCGTTTTTTGATTTTTTTGGGCTGCTAGTATGTTTTTTTCCTATTTCATTACACTGTAGCCTACGTTGACAATATTTCTAAGGCAAAATATTAATTATGTTCTACAACAATACTTCATTTCCTAATAGAAAAATTCGCAGAATCGCCAGTATGTTTTACAATATTTACGGTATCGTATTTCATTTCACTGTACCATAACTTCCGTAACACTTGTGATATATATTAGTTTTCCGAAATAATGCATGCCTTCTACTTTGATTATGGCAGTACTGATAAGTTTAAGCAATTACTGCATCCCATCTTGAGTTTGTTAGGGCGCACCTGATGCACGCAGCACTTTCGTCAGCTGTGCCTATCACGTGAACACCCAAGTAAAGTGAAGTTTGAAGAGGCGGTGGAATGACCGAGCGCTCTAAGGCGCCTTGTTGCAGAGTGTACGGTTGCACCCCATCGGAAGTTCGATTCCTCCCTCAGGCATGGTTGTGTGCGTTGTCCTTAGGTTAGTTTAAATAGTTTCTAAGCCTAGAGACTGATAATCACAGTGGTTAAGTCTCATAGATTTACAAACATTTTGAAGCTCGTGTGGCACTTGAGGAGATTCCTTAGTGTCTTTTTTGCTACTAAAGGTTCGAACAATAATTGGAAGCAGTTTATCTCCAGTGGTATAGGAAAAAATGATCAAGAATATGTGGTGTCGCACAAGTACAAAGTGCGCGCCACCAACTTTCGCCGCGCGCCACCAGGCACGCACGGCGCGGCGTTATCACGACGACAGCCACGAGCGCCCTCTGCTGCAACCCCGCTCGTGGCCACCACGGAAAGACATCGGTCACTTCGCACTTCGGACTGAGATAGCAACGAGTTAGGACCTTCGTAATCAGATAGGCACCAGTGAGGACTTTTCTATTGTACAGGCACTAGGCAGGCCTCTAACAACTATGTATCAACATTCTGCAGTACTATGTAAAAGTTAAGTATTGTTACATTCTGTGCAATATATATCTCTTTCTAATTTACTCGAGTGTTTATAGTTTCTGGCTGCTCCCCTCCGTACCTGCACCAGCGTGCTATTTTTGTTCCTGTGACGGTCTTATTCCACTCGGCCACCGACACCTACGACGAGGCTGGGACACAAAAGCGGCGACGAAGTTGGGACACAAAAGAATACAGCATTGCATCTTCTTCACGAAAATAAACAAAACCTTCTGTTTACTTATATGGTCCTTTTATAATTACCCATGGAAAAAGAAAGTACAAAACCGTTGTTTAAATATGTTAAATGGTGGATTACGTATATCAGTTTAGAGATACGACACAAAAATTAACGTTATTACGTATTTGTATTCGGTTTATTGTAGATAGATATTGGCGAATCGATATTTTTTGGTTCCGATATTTTCCAGAATCGATGCATAGGATTTAGATCTGAATGATCTGCAAAATTATATTCTCGTACAAGTTTCCCCACATAATACATATCAAAAGCGCTATGACTTATGGATGGTATGCGTTAGTACCTTAAAATGTCACGTTGGCAGCGAAGCATGATGGGAATTAATACGCGAATGCGCATGAGTCGGCCTTATGAGCGTGAAAATGTTACAGTACATCGTGCCTGAGGGTATAGCCACTGTGAAGGCCTACTATGCGAGCAATAACAGCCCAACTGCGGTTCGAAGAAAGTATGCGAGCGAGTTCAAGCTGGAGACAACCGCTCAAAGTGTGCTAACAAACAAGAATTTGATTCGCAAGTTTGAGATAACGGTTAGGGTTCGTGATGAAAGTACTGGTAATTTCGGTCGTCCAAAAAAGGTGAAAACGCCTGAAAACGTCGACAACATGCGCTATGTGTGTCAAATCAGACTCAGGACGAGCTGTACATCAGGTGGGAATCAACAGAGAGACACTGCGACTACTTGTTGTTGGAGGCATGCGTATCTTCCCATACAAAATTCCAACTCCTCAGCCATTAAGCACCAGGGCCATGGAACAGCTTTAGCCGCGTGGAAATGGCCGTGCGGTCTGGAGCGTCACTTTACGGATCGCGCGCTCGCTCGCGTCGGAGGTTCGAGTCCTCCCTCCGGCATGGCTTTGTGTAGTGTCCTTAGTAGAAGATAGTTTAAGTAGTTTGTATAGGGTGCGACGACCAACGTAGTTTGGTCACATAGAATTACACACATTCCAACAGCTGTAACGATCCACCGCCACTTTGTCCACAGAATTGGCAAACAAGACTTTGATGTGAATATGGATTGGTGTACCTATGAAGCACACTTTCATTTGCTTGGGTTCGTCAGTAAGCAAAATTGGCGCATTTGGGGGTCGGAGAAAACACATTTCGCGATCTGGAAGTTTTTTCACTCTCAACGGTTGACTTTCTGGTGTGCGGTGTCCTGTCACGAAGTAATCTGTGCGATAGTCCTTGATGGCACGATGACTACCAAACGTTTCCCTAAACTATGAAAAGTGTGAAGTCATCCATATGAACACTAAAAGAATCAGTTAAATTTCATTTACACGATTAATCTGTCAAATCTAAAGGCCGTAAATTCAACTAAATACATAGGAATTACAATAACGAAAAATTATATTTCAAAGAACACATAGAAAATATTGTATGGAAGGCGAACCAAAAGCTACGCTTCATTGGCAGAACAGTTCTACTAGGGAAACTGCTTACACTACACTAGTGCGTCGTATCTTGGAGCACTGTTGCCCTTTGTGGGATATCCACCAAGTGGAACTGACGGATGATATAGAAAAAAGTTCAGAGAAGGGCAGCTCGTTTTGTATTACCGCGATGTAGGCGAGAGATTGTCATAGAAAAGATGCACGAGCTGGGGTGGAAATCATTAAAAGAAAAGCGTTATTCGTTCCGGCGAGATTTATTTGTGAAATTCCTGTCACCAAATATCTCTTTCGAGAAGAGCACTAACCTACATAGGGAGACATGATTATCTTAATAAAATAAAGGAAATCAGATAGAAAACAGAAAGATTGAGGTGTTCCACTTTCTCAGATACTTTTAGAGAATGGTAGGGTACAGAAATAAATTAAATCGGTTGGATGAGCCTTCCTCCATGCACTTAAATGTGATTAGAGGAATATTTACGAAGATGTAAATAATCCCCGCGTGGCCTGGGGCGTAATGTTGTGGAATGCGCGGCCTCTTTCGTCAGCGTTCGAGTCCTCCCTGTGTGTCTTGTCCTTAGCATGGGTTAGTTTAAGTAGTTTATAAGTCTAGAGACCGATGACATCAGCAGTTTGGTACCTTAGGATTATAAGGCGAGGAGAGGATTTCATCCCGACAATCCAAAGTGACCCTAAGTATTCGACAATATGTGGTTTATACAAGACGGAGCTCGACACAATGAAAGCGGGAGACTGATTTCCTGGGGAAGTACTTTGGGGGTACCCAGAGGCGCCGCGGCAGAATAGCCGTGCGCACTAAGGCACCCAGATTCGGTGCGCGCGGCCGTTCGCCGTCTGGGCTTCGAGTTCCCCCTCGTCCATGGGTGTTTTTGTTGTCCTTAGCATAAGTTACTTTAAGTTAGTGTAAGTAGATGACCAACGTAGTTAAGTCCCTTAGATTCACAAACATTTGAACATTTAGCCAGAGGCCACTTACATGAGCGTCGATTGCCAGCCACATTCTCCGGATCTGAATACATGCGACTCCATTTTGTGGGGCATATTGGAGACAAGGTATTTAGCAATAAACCCAAAACCATTGCTCAGCTGAAAATTGCCACTCACGACATCATCGATGTTACGACACTTCAGTGGATCTTACAGAATTTTGTTATTCGTTTGTGCGTCATCATTGCCACGGAAGGCAGGCATATCCTAAATACGAAAATCTGTAGTCACATTCATATATTCAATAAAGTGTCTGTACGCCGCAGTTTGTAACTAATTTGCGTTTTGTTTCATTTACTTCCATAATTGTCACCTCCTGCGTACCTGTGGAATCTGATTGTTAAAATTTCACCAATATATCACCTGTCACACAAGGAAAGACCTCAAAATGTTCAGATGTTTGTATAGCTTATGGGACTTAACTACGGGGTCATCAGTTCATAAACTTACAAACTACTTATGAACTAACCAACTAAGGACGGTACAAATATCCATGCCCGAGGGGGGATTCGAGCCCCCGACCGTAGCGGCCGTGCAGACCGTGACTGGAGCGCCTCAGTCCCCTTGGCCACCGCGGCCGGCGAAAAGACCTCAGACAGAGCGTATGAATAGTTTCATTTTTGACAGGTGAATTGTGTATGCAGGACTATAACGTTATTTGGCTCACTACCTAGCAGTGTTTGAGAAAACAGTCAATAAATTTAAGCTAAATCGACCCAAAATTAATTCGACCGAATTAGAGGATGGGGAAATTGTCGGTGCCCATATCGTGAGTTTTTCCGTAACTAAGTTGAAAGAACTGTTTTGCTTTTCAGGAATAATTCTGTCGAACATTTGTACCACATACAGGGAAAGCCAAGGATGTAGAGAACTGGGGAGGGAGGGGAGCCAGGGAGGACGCATCTCCCATCGCCTCAGCCATGTACTTATTTTTAGTCGCTCTCAGAGCAACCCGTGTTCCAATCTTAAACGTTGAAACTGTTAACAGTTCAACTGCAGATATTTTGGATAGTGGTCTGTAGGAAATTGTTGAGGGCTAACATCCAGCCTCGTCCCCTCCCCCGGGTAAGACAATTGACTCCGCGTCTGACCCCCAGAAAAGAACAAATTATGTACGCCTATGGGGAAAACAGAGCAACACCATCCGGTAAGTCACAACGCAGACAGGTACTTGTTAATTCATCGTGACGGACGGTCTCAGAAGAAGATTCTGGCAAAAAACTAAGCCGATCTCAGTAGATGAATTCGCTGTAAAACTGAATGCACCACGCGCGAACATTCCAACACAAACCGAAATTCCCAAACCACCCCTTACTGTTCCGTGCACCCAGAAGATGAAAAATGTGGCGCCGTAACCATAATACAAGGATGAGTCAGTAAATTAGACGCAGACTGAGATAGACACGCCAGTACTGCGCGCTGTGTAGGAGTATTTCTCTACCAGTACGACACATCCGTCTTATGGGTTACAGCAGTTTAAGTAACCAAATAAAGTCACAGCGTAAGAGCGTCACTTATTGGATGCAGACGAAGCCACAAAAATTCCAAGCTCCAGGCTTTTAAAGCCTTCTAGAACGATGGGACTAAGTGTTTAAATTTATAGGTGAAGTCAGCTGAAAAGGAAAGCAATTTTCTGGCTTTTAAACGCAGTACTGGCGTGTCTACCTCAGTTTGCGACTTATTTACTGACTCACCCTCGTATCTAGACTGTGGAACAATTGAAGAAAGTGATTTGTTCACGTGAGTCTTGTTTCACAAAGTTAATAACTTCTGCCGATTATCCGTCCCAAGGGTGAAACAGGGTTAAGCTTCGGTGTTGTTTTGGGGAAGCATACCGTGGTCAATCTGCAAGCTCATGTTCCTAACAGGGACTCTGTAACATTATGGCTGATCAGGTCAATCCCACGGTACAATATTTTAATCTCCAATGTTGAAGCTGTGTTCCAAGACGACAGTACTAGTTCACACAGGCGACATCATGTACAACACATTTTAAGTACACAAGAATGAGTTGTCGCATCCTCCCTGCCCACCATAGTTACTAGATAACAATATTTTGAGTCTTTGTTGTCTTCTGTGGAGGGAGTGCCCGTGACATCTGTCCATCTTCGTTATTGTTACCTTAACTTCCCACTGTTTTGCAGAAATAATGATATAACGTTCCATTGAAAACCATGCAGTACTTTTAATTATCCTTTGCGAGGCAACTGGAAGCTCTTGTTAATGCCAATGTTTTCCTACATCGTATCAAGCATAGTAAAGTTTCCTGTTTTTATTGTCTTCATATTTTTGTTCGCTGCTTAAGTATGATAAATATCACACTGGTACTTCAAGGTGTAAAACATTACATTTTCGCGGAAGAGGAGTAATCGAGGACGCGTACAAAATAAAACTCAAAGATGTTGAAAAACCTTGTATGTTAATCTCCAAACATACAATAACTAGTACACAATACTTCCAGAGTTATTGACTGATTCATTACAGGTTTTATTGGAATTGGTCAAATTATTTTTCTACCACGCATTTTACGTTCAGGTACATGCGAATACTTTCTATGAATTTTGTAGTTTTAGACTCAGACTGCAACACCAAATACAAATATCATCGCCGCGGTGAAGTAGCCGAGCGGTCTAAAGCGTCTCGCTGCGGAACGCGCGGTTGCTCGCCGTGGAGGTTCGAGTCCTCCCTGGGGCATGGGTGTGTGTGTTGTCCTTAGGTTAATTTATCTAGGTTTAAGCAGTTTGTAAGCTACGGACTGATGACCAGGCAGTTTAGTCCGATAGATTTACAAACATTTGAACATTTGAACAAATATCACCCGGAGTTAAAGGTATAGTTCTAATGGCATCATTTGGAACAAGTCACTCGAATTGTAGGTTGCAAGTAGAGTAGAGCTGAACCCCTAAATAATTTAAAAGTGTACGATGACTCTGGATACATGTGCTTCTAATTCGTATCCATGTCGTGGCTTCAGACCAATACTGAACTAATGCGACCGTCTAGTGTCTTTGTGGCGGGAGAACAAGCGACTTCGATTAGTAAAAGCTACAGTTTTCTTCTGACAGTGATAGGGACAGCTGACCTACCCTATCGCTTGGTTTATAGCCTTTCTCCCCCTCATCCCCTCTTCACGCTTAATATGACGTGGAGCCGCCTTTGGCGACATCATTGCCTATAAGTCTCAAAATAGTATAACGGTGGTTCGATGAACCCTCTGTCAGGCACTTAAATGTGATTTGCAGAGTATCCCATGTAGAGGTAGATAGATGTAGATGTAATTTCTCGCAAAGTCACTGTTCCAGTCGCGTATAGGATTTTTACAAGCATGGTGTGCCTTTGGCCAAGTTTCCAATATAAACCATAGCAGTTTGACTATTTCGGAATCTAAATATTGTGTGTGGGGAGGCAGACTGTTGCTCTTACTATTTTGCAGTATATAATCCTTTTCTTGGAGATACGCCTGTGTGTAGTCATACACAACAATCAGCCTAAGTAGGATCTCACAAAAGTAAAAATATTTGTAGAGCGTAGACCTCCAGGGCTCCAGCCGTGGGATGAAAGACTTGATGGCACCTATATTTCAAGCTTAGAAGCCCGGTGCTGCGATGGACGCACAACACGTTTCCTCCGAGTTATATGTTTCTTTTCATCGAAGCATAGCGCTTCATTGCGCTCGGCCACTCCGCCGCGGCTTAATACAAAGTATGTACACTCGGGAACAATGATAATAGCAGACTAAGAGGGGAGAATCGGTTCGCATTAAAATTCACTAGCCATACTTGAATCCATAATCAAGAGAAACAAATTCAGTTATTAAAAGGAGACGAAAACTCGAAAACAGCGCAACTTCAACAACAGAATCCTTTTGCTGTAATACTCCGCAACATGATCCACCATCGGGTTGACAAGAGGTATGATGTTGTCCTGCGACAGAATGGCCCACGGCTTGAACATCCAGCTCAAAATCATGTTCATAGTTACACGGCTGCGTGGGAGTAGCCGAGCGGTCGGAAGCGCCACGTTACAGATCGCGCGGCCTCTCGCGTCGGAGGTTCGAATCCTCCCTCTGGCATGGATGCGTATAGTGTCCTTAGGTTAGTTTAACTTAGTTTAATTAGTTTGTAAGCCTAGGAACTGATGACCAAAGTAGTTTGTCCCATAGAATTACAAGCATTTGAACATTTGATTTAGTTACACGGCGAAATCTTGTAGCTTGTAGCTGCTCATAGATTATCGCTGAAACAACCTTGCAGTTAGCCGGCAGTTCATAGTGGTTCTTCAAACATGTCAGATTACTGCTTGACAATACACCGATGCTGCATATATTTTAAGATGGACGTTGCCTAATGACTGATTCATTTTAATTGTTAGGTAGGTTACCCTAGAAAGGATAATTGTTTCGTGGGTTCGCATCTTAATTTTTAAGTCGTATTTTACGATCTTTCCTAGTTTCTTGTAGGTCTTGAGAATGGGATAAGGTTGGCCCGAAACATGTCGTTCAGACAATTTTATAAAACTGACAACTGGTGCGTGAATAGGCTACATGAAGATGATGTGTTGTCCCTACAGGATAATGCCCACCCACACAGTGAGCGTGAAACTTAGCGTGCTCTGTAAGACGTGCAGCAACTACCCGGCCAACACTGTCTCCAGTCGAACAGGTGTGGGAGATTATAGGACAAGAACAAACGTGAGCGACTCGTCAACCCACAGCTATTGCAGAACTACGTGAACAGTTCGAGCAGGCGTGGAATAATGTATCCTCAAAGCAGTATTCGCCGTCTGTATGATCGAATGGTTACCAGAATCAGCACCTGCACCGCAGCGCATGGAAGCTACACCACGTACGAAGCCGCTATTACATGATTATATTTTTGATCAAATCTTTGACAAAGAAATATTATCAAATATTCATGAAATTTCTTTGACATAAATCTTTGATGTGGCGCTATTTATATTTTAGGTCATATTTCAAGATTGCGGACAATTATAACTTATTATTTGCTGCAGTTGCTACCGCCACAATTACATATTGTATAAATTTGGACGAAGACAATTTGGGGAGAAAAGAAAAGGTACTTGGGTGAAGATGTGGGTTACATGTGGTGACAACAACATTAAAAAAAATTGTAACGGGGCTACAACTGGAGGACGTCAATTCATATAAATAACCTGAAATGGATGCCATATCATATCAGTATTTACTCATTCAATTGACTCCTTACATCACAAAGCGGAATACGCGCATACGTAATGCAATACATGGTGGACCATTGATAGTGACCAGGCCAAATACCTCACGAAATGAACATCAAACGGAAAAGCTAACAGAACAAAACTTTTCTAGCTTGAAGGGGGAAAACAGATGGCGCTAGGGTTGGCCCGCTAAATGGCGCTGCCATAGGCCAAACGGATATCAACTTCATTTTTTAAAATAGGTACCCGCATTTTTATTACTTATTCGTCTAATACGTAAATAAATATGCATGTTTTATTTGGAACACTTTTTTGGCTTTGTGATAGATGGCGCTGTAATTGTCACAAACGTATAAGTACGTGGTATGACGTAACATTTCGCCAGTGCGGACGGTATTTTCTTCGTGATACATTTCTCGTGTTAAAATGGACCGTTTACCAATTGCAGAAAAGGTCGATATGGTATTGATGTATGGCTATTGTGATCAAGATGCCCAACGGGCCTGTGCTATATAGGTTGATATCCTGGAGGACATCATCCAAATGTCCGGACCTTTCGTTGGATACTTACGTTATTTAAAGAGACAGGAAGTGTTCATCCACAAGTAAAACGTCAACCACAATCTGCAACAAATGGTGATGCCCAAGTAAGTGTTTTAGCTGCGGTTGCAGCTAATTCGCACAATTCGCAGACAAATTGACGGAGGACATCGAAAGAGTCCAAAGAAGGGCAGCTCGTTTTGTATTGTCACGATACAGTGGAGACAGCGTCACGGAAATGATACAGGACCTGGGATGGAAATCATTACAACAACGGCGCTTATCGCTGCTGCGTGGTCTACTTACGAAACTCTAATCACCAACATTCTTCTCCGAATGCGAAAATATATTGTTGACTCCCATCTACATAGGTAGAAATGATCATCAGAATGAAGTACGAGAAATCAGAGCTCGAACGGAGAGATTCAGATGTTCTTTCTTCCCCCGCGCTATTCGAGAATGGAATAGGAGATAAATAGTAAAAAGCTGGTTCAATGAACCCTCTGCCAGGCACTTAAATGTGATTTGCAGAGTAGCACATGTAGAATCGAGAATCAATATAAATTTCACCCATACCATATTTCTATGCACCAGGATTTGCATGGCGAAGACTTTGAACGTCGTGTTCAGTTTTGCCACTGGGCACAAAATAAATTACGGGACGATAAGAGATTTTTTTCACGCGTTCTGTTAGTGACGAAGCGTCATTCACAAACAGGGGTAACGTAAACCGGCATAATATGCACTATTGGAATATCCACGATGGCTGCGACAGGTGGAACATCAGCGACCTCGGAGGTTAATGTATGGTGCGTCATTATGCGAGGAAGGATAATTGCCCCCTATTTTATCGATGACAATCTAAATGGTGCAATGTATGCTGATTTATTATGTAATGTTCTACCGAATTTACTACAAGATGTATCACTGCATGACAGAATAGCAATGTACTTTCAACATGGTTCGCGTGCAGTTGAATCGGTCTTAAATGGAATATTTAATGGCAGGTGGATTAGTCGTAGAAGCACCATACCATGGCCCCCACGTTCACCGGATCTTACACCCCCGGATATCTTTTTGTGGGGAAAATTGTAGGATATTTGTTATCATGATTCACCGACAGCACCTGAAAACATGCGTCAGTGCATTGTTAATGCATGTGAGAACATTACTGAAGACGAATTACTCGCTGTTAAGAGAAATTGCATTATGCGTATTGCCAAATGCATTGAACTTGAAGGACATCATTTAAAAATGTTTGTAAAGCTTATGGGACTTAACTACGGGGTCATCAGTCCCTAAACTTACAAACTACTTATGAACTACTTACGAACTAGGACGGCACAAATATCCATGCCCGAGGGGTATTCGAACCCCCGACCGTAGTGGCCGTGCTGACCGTGACTGGAGCGCCTCAGTCACCTCGGCCACCGCGGCCGGCGGACATCATTTAAGCATTTATTGAAGTCATGAGATAATTACAGGTAATCACGCAGTTACAGCATGCGTTCTCATAATGTACGATAACTTCAAAAAAGGACACATTGGAACAACCGAAATAAAGTTCAAACGTACCTACGTTCTGTGTTTTAATTTAAAAAACCTACCTGTTACCCACAGTCAGTCTAAAATTGTGAACAATATGTTTATGAATATTACAGCGCCATCTATCACAAAGGGACAAAAGTGTTCCAAATAAAACATTCATATTTATTTACGTACCAGACGAATATGTAATAAAAATGGGGGCACCTATTAAAAAATAGAAATTAGTTGATATCCGTTTGACCTATGGCAGCGCCATCCAGCGGGCCAACCGTAGCGAAATTTGTTTCCCCCTTCAAGCTAGAAAATTTTTGTTCTTTGTAGTTTTTGCGTTTGATGCTTATTTCGTGAGATATTTGGCCCGGTCACCATCAATGGACCACCCTGTATATGCAGAAGACGGAATTACAGCGAGACTGAGATTTCTTGCTACTGGAAATATCTATTCTAGCCTCCAGTATTGCCGCGGCAGAATAGCCGTGCGCATTAAGGCGCCCTGCTGCGGTGCGCGAGGCCGTTCGCCGTCGGGGGTTCGAGTCTTCCCTCGGGCATGGGTGTTTGTGATCCCTCAGCATAAGTTACTTTAAGTTAGTATGAGTAGTTTGTAAGCCTATGGATCTAAATGCTAACGTAGTTAAGACCCTTAGATCTACAAACATTTGAACCTCCAGTACAGCACAGTGTGCATTAAGCAGAATAACTCATGAGACGTGTGAATTAGTTTATAACGCTAGACGGATGAATATCTGAAATCAAATAAATGTTTAGTGAACTACATGAGCATTACGAACTATTTTTACACTACTGGGCATTAAAATATTTATACCAAGAAGAAATGCAGATTATAAACGGGTATTCATGGGACAAATATATTGTACTGGAACTGATATGTGATTACATTTTCACGCAATTTGGGTGCATAGATCCTGGGAAATCAGTACCCAGAACAACCACCTCTGGCCGCAGTAACGGCCTTGATACGCCTGGGCATTGAGTCAAACAGAGCTTGGATGGCGTTACAGGTACAGATGCCCATGCAGCTTCAACACGATACCACAGTTCATCAAGAGTAGTGACTGGCGTATTGTGACGAGCCAGTTGCTCGGCCACCATTGACGAGACGTTTTCAGTTGGTGAGAGAATGTGCTGGCCAGGGCAGCAGTCGGACATTTTCCGTATCCAAAATGGCCCGTACAGGACCTGCAACATGCGGTCGCGCATTATCCTGCTGAAATGTAGGGTTTCGCAGGGATCGAATGAAGGGTAGAGCCACGGGTCGTAACACATCTGAAATGTAACGGCCACTGTTCAAACTGCCATTGATGCGAACAAGAGGTGACCGAGACGTGTAACCAATGGGACCCCATATCATCACACCGGGTGATTCGCAGTATGGCGATGACGAATACACGCTTCCAATGGGCGTTCACCGTGATGTCGCCAAACACGGATGCGACCACCATGATGCTGTAAACAGAACCTGGATTCGTCAGAAAACATGACGTTTCGCCATTCATGCTCCCAGGTTCGTCGTTGCGTACACCATCCTGTCTGTGACGCAGCGTCAAGGGTAACCATAGCCATGATCTCCGAGCTGATAGTCCATGCTGCTGCAAACGTCGTCGAACTGTTCGTTCAGATGGTGTTTGTCTTGTAAACGTCCCCATCTGTTGAGTCAGGAGTCGAGACGTGGCTGCACGATCCGTTACAGCCATGCAGATAAGATGCCCGTCATCTCGACTGCTAGTGATACGAAGCCGTTGAGATCCAGCACGGCGTTCCGTATTGCCCACCTGAACCCACCGATTCCATACTCTGCTAGCTAGCATTGTCGCGATACGATAAACGGCAATCGCGATAGGCTACAATCCGGCCTGTATCAAAGTCGGAAACGTGATGGTACGCATTTCTCCTCCTTACACGAGGCATCACAACAACGTTTCGCCAGGCAACGCCGGTCAACTGTTCTTTGTGTATGAAAAAAGGTTCGAAACATTCCTCATGTCAGCACGTTGCAGGTGTCGCCACCGGCGCCAACCTTGCGTGAATGCTCTGAAAAGCTAATCATTAGCATATCACAGCATCTTCTCCCTGTCGGTTAAATTTCGCGTCTGTAGCACGTCATCTTCGTGGTCTAGCAGTTTTAATGGCCAGGAGTGTAACAATTGTACACTGATTATACTCCAACGTGGGCGTAAACTTTATAAACAAATAAAATACAGTTTGTGTTGCTTCAACTAACAACAACATTTATACAATGCACTAGGTAGATGAAGCGCTGTTTACCGTGAGGCACCTTAGTTTCATAAATTAATTTTCTTCTCCATGTCGTGTGTGGTACAACCGGGCCGTATTATATGCCTAATAAACTCCGCCATTTTCTTATAGCTCCCCAAACTTCTAAACCTTTTTTTTTATTATCATAATGACTCTCATTATACAACGCCTGGTCTGCTTCATACCTATCTATTAATTTTGTCGTTGACTGAACACACTAACTAAACTTTGCAGCCGTAGTTAGGAAACGCAGCAGTCAAATGAGTGCAGTGATGCTAGCGCTTAAAGCGGTGATATTTCGCACTGCAATGAACAGATGACAAACGACTTTTATGACCAAATCTACGGAGAGGCCCTAGATTCGATAATATTTCTTTGATGAAAGACGAGATATGTCAAAGTTGCCCATTAAACTATAAAGTTAGGTTTATATATATGACATATCGGCTTTGACAAAGAAATATGATCGTGTAATACCGGCCAAACGTGGGTGTTTCATCATCGATCGACACCTGGTACCTTACTATCGCTTCATTAACTGATCTATCAATATAATAATAATTATATGTACTCCATATACACTGTGTCGAAAATAAACCGTGAATTTGAAAATGTTAACATGGTGTACTAATTTTTGTTTCCGACAGTTTTTTTACACTTGTATTAAATCGCAACGCTACCACAGTTTACCGTTGCGCCAGAAGCACTGAAAGAATGTGCCGCTAATTTGTTTGTAGTAAAATAAATGAATGCAAATCAGTGCAGTTGTAACACAACTTATTAATAGTAATGAAAGGACATTAAAGCATTCACTAAACTCCGTGTCTTATTTTACATCGTGCTTTGATTTTGACATCAAAAAGTATTAATTGTTACCCCGAATGACAACTAGTTTTTCATTGTCTATCATCGCTAAACGCTGAATTAATAAGGACTAGACACACGTTCACCGAGCAGCCACAGTGCAACTTTCTTACTGTTGCGGCTGCAGCAGTGGAAAAAAGCGTCGTAATCGTAAAGACTACCGACTTGTTTATATTAATTCTTGTAGTTTGGATAGTTTTGATGATAACAAATTACGTTTAAAAACCTGAATTTCAGAAGAATGTTTAAAAAATGGTCGCATTGTAAATTTTATCACATTATCGCTGGAGTGAAGCGGCGTGGAGGGAGATGGTTTTATGGTTGAAGAGGCGCGTTACGAAACTCAAATATTTAGAATTTAAGCACCTGTACACTATATTTCATATGGTGACCAAACTTACGTGTATAGGCAAATGAAAAAAAAGGAGATTTACAGGTATGCCGAAAGAGGAAACATTCTATCGGCAATCGTGTACCTGTCTGATGACCTCTGTGATTGTAACTTAAGTGAGTTCCATAATTACCGCAGGTTCAGCCTGACAATGAATGCTTGCAACTACGTATACACGGAGATTACACCACACTGCCAGTGTACAACATCGAACAAAAGGTCCTGCTCGTCTACCATTATCTACAGCAGACGTTGTAGGGCCGTCATTCTATTTGCAAATGTTCCGGTGTTTAAATTTAAATTACGGTGCGCGGGGACGGGATCGGGAAGAGCGGGCGGACATTGTTAGAGGCGTTTGGCCCGCTGTTAACGAGGCTGCGGACAGCGGACGGCGCATGCGCGGTGAGGCAATGCTGTGCGCATGCGCGGAGGAAGCCGACTAACTGCGCGCACAATTACCCGACACTCATTAGACGCACAAAGGCCGCTCCTGGACGCCAACTTTCATTTGCACTTTCCCCACTTCAAAGATTCACCATCGCTCATTTCGGATAGATAATTAACGGCCATAAACTAGCTAGCCATTACCAACCCTAACAAGAACCCGAACAATGCAATCCTCTTTGTTTCTCCTCGACACGCTGAGGCTTATCAGTCTGAAGTTCGGATAATGAACGATTGATTTGAATCGGAACATGTTTAAACGGTATCGATGTTTATGGACATATTCTTTCCTCTTTTCTAAAATCGGTGTGTGTGCCCATTTAATTGTTATCGATGGACTTCACTGATAGCAGCGCTGTCACTGCCTTTTGCGTATTTCTCTGGGCATTCCAGAGATAGGTTAAAAATTTACCAGCTCTGTTTCCAATTTCATTTTCATTTGATCATAGCCACTCGTTTGACGTCTATCGCATGATGGTCAATAACCGTATGGAAATCTTGTGTGGGTGTTGCAAGGTAAAACTGTGCTGAAAAGTAATTATATTATTAAACCAATACGCTCTGAAGTACCGGCCGCGATGGCCGAGGGGACTGAGGCGCTCCAGTCACGGTCTGCACGGCCACTACGGTCGGGGGTTCGAATCCCCCCTCGGCATGGATATTTGTGCCGTCCTTAGTATTAGCTAGTTTGTAAGTAGTTTGTAAGTTTAGGGAATGATGACCCGGTGGTTAAGTCCCATAAGCTATACAAACATTTGAACGCTCTGAAGTAGGTTTTTATTTTCCTTTATTTTAATAAGGAAGATCCGTTCCGGCTTAAACTCCCATTCTCAAGTCACCTACGGTGTAGCGTAGGTGACAGATTGAATAATATAATATAACAATATTGATATTAAAATCTACATACGTATTTGTGTAATTGATATTTCATAAGATATCTGTGGCACTTGCATGCTAACTGGCAAAAATTGTTGGAAGATTTAGTTTTGATTATGGTACCGTACTTCCAAAGATGTAGCCAAGCGTGTAAAGGTGATAATTATGCTATTAGGATTTGTGTTTACCTTTGTTATCTTTGAAGTATTTTAAATATGTTGTAAAAATTAGTATGTGCTAATAATTTCAAAGCATATATTTGTTATAGGTACTCAATATAATAATTTTGTATGTTTTTCGTTATTGTCTGTTTTCGGTGTTATAAGTTGCGTTAAGTTTACTGTTGCCTTGCGTTATCTCTGGATTTTCGTTTTGAAATTAATGAAAAAAAGTAAACCTATATCAGTCTGATAGACTGAATCTATTGAATTCCGTCTGTACTAATATGTCTTCACTGTTTCATCTCTCAAAGTTACATGTTCACCTTCCACAGTTGTCCTTTCTCCTGTGTCAGTCTGATAAAGGAGAAAGGACAATTGTAGAAGACTAACATGTAGCTTTGAGAGACGAAACAGTAAAGGCAGAGGATCAAATAAGTAAAAATACAAGACCTCTTTGGATATAGTAGCAGATATTGAATTCATTTGATTCAGTCAATCGTCGCCTAATACTCCCTTTGAAATTCACAACTACTTACAACTTTTCCATGTCCCCTCTCCTTAATTTCCTACCTTTTTGCAAATTGTTCAGTTTTAATCTCCACTTCATAACCAATAATTTATAGTCACAATCCACATCTGCTTCGAAAATGTCTTACAGTTTAAAAAGTATTTTCTAAATCTGCCTCATACCATTATATTAGTCTGAAAACTTCCCGTGTCTCCAAGTCCCTTCAACATATAAAATATTTCTTCATAACTTAGAAATGAAGTGTTAGTCACGATTATTTTATGCTATGTGCAAAACAATAGTAGGTGGCTTTCTCTGCCATTCCTTCAGACCACTCCATACTCTCTTAGAGTTTTCTTCTGCTCTTCCTTTCCCTACTACCAAGTTCCAGTCACCATCAGAAAATGTTTCCCTCTCCCTTATCTACGTGAAAAACATTTTTTGTTCAGCCATACATTCTTTCAATCTATTCACCGTCTGCGGAGCTGATTAGCACTTTGTATACACTTGACCAAAAGTCCTCTTATTAGTCATTAACTCCACGACGTCTAGCTTCAATCTACCCATTTCCCCTTTCCAATTTTCTAACCAACATACCCGATTAATGGCTGTAACATTCTATGATCTATTTCATATACTTAATTTTTTATGTGTTATAAACATTTAAATTTCTGTGTACCTGTATACTGTAAAGTTTTAATATTTATCTGGTCAGGTGAAATAATCGAATAAATAAAGAAAGTAGATTAACAGATGACATTCACAAGGTCTATTTCTGCAATGTATCGTCAGGAATTCTACAACTCTGAAGCAGGGCCGGCCGCGGTGGCCGAGGGGACTGAGGCGCCTCAGTCACGGTCTTCACGGCTACTACGGTCGGGGGTTCGAATCCCCCCTCGGAAATGGATATTTGTGCCGTCCTAGTTCGTAAGTAGTTCATAAGTAGTTTGTAAGTTTAGGGACTGATGACCCCGTAGTTGAGCCCCATAAGATTTACAAGCATTTGAACATTTTTCTGAAGCAGGCACACTGACTGAGATGATATTTATATCTACGAATTACACAGAATGCTATGGCAGGTTCTTGAAATAGTTCGGCTGAGATTATTTGTGGTTTTTATCATGAGACGGGTCGGAGTATTTCTGAAACGGTAACGTTTGGTTACTCTTATTGTACCTTCTTGGTGTGAAAATATCATGACTTGTCTAATGTTGTGAATAACCACCGTAGGAACTATGGAATGTACCTACTAGCTTAAAAAGAAATGAATGAAGACAATTATAAATCTTTTGGAGAAACAAATCAGGAGGCCATGAGACTTTTGTCTACTGCAGACGTTCACCAACGCCCATTCGGCATACATCTCCGAGGTGTTTGTACCACAGACAAGATACGTCACATTTGCTCCATCGTCCTGTTCACAGTGAGAATTCACAGCCAATAATACTTAAACAACTCAGATTTGCAGAAAACTTCAAAAGCTTCTATTCGCATTTTATTATTTATTTATTTTTAGAAGAAATTTCCTAACACGCAAATTGATATTTGATGTCAACAAATTTCTCTTCTTCAGAAATACCATTTTATACCATTTTTGTAAGACCAACGTTGCCGACACTGTCATCACGAATACTCCTCGTTATCTCAAACTTGCGAATCAAATTATTGATGTTCAAAAAAAGTTTGGAATGTTTGTAGATCTATGACACTTAACTGTTTGATTATCAGTCCCTAGCTTACAAACTACTTAAACTAAGTTAAACTGACCTAAGGACAACACATACATTCATGCCCAAGGGAGGACTCGAACCCCCGACGGCGAACGGCCGCGCGCATCGCAGCATGGCGCCTCAGTGCGCACAGCTGAGGTGTTATTTCTCACACAGTAGGCCTTCACAAGCGCTATATGCTCACGCACTCTGTACCGTGACATTTTCGCGTACAGTTGACCGACGAGAAGCACGCGCGTGCACATTCTCCTACTAATCCCCACCGTGCCCAAAAATGGTATAAACGCCTGAAAACATCAAGGAGACAGCCGCGGTGCAGTGGCTGAGTGTTCTAAGGCGCCTTGCTGCGGAGCGCGCGGTTGCTCGCCGTCGGAGGTTCGACTCCTGCCAGGGGCTCGCGCGCGCGCGCGCGCGTGTGTGTGTGTGTGTCTCTGTGTGTGTGTGTGTGTGTGTGTGTGTGTGTATGTGTGTTTTGTTCTTAGGTTAGTTTAAGTAGTTTTAAGTCTAGGGAATGGTGACAATAGCAGTTGGGTCCAACAGGTTTACATACATTTGTTCAAGGAGACATGTACTGTGTTTCAAACCAGACCCAGGAAATCGATCAGACGAGCTGCACAACAGGTGGAGATCAACCGGGAGACACTGAAACAAACTGTTGATTAAGTCCTGCATCTCTTCACATACAATATTCAAGCCCGTCAGACATTAAGCCCCCGGCCATGAAATAGTGGTTGTGTTTCGCCAACACTTTTGCCCACAGAATTGATGAACAGGACTTAGATGTGAATATGGGACTTAACTGCGAGTCATCAGTCCCTAAGCTTACAAACTACTTATAAACTACCTTATACTAAAGACAACACAAACATCCATGCCCGAGGGAGGCTTCGAACCCCGGCGGGGAACAACCTCGCGCATCGGAGCATAGCGCCTCGGTCACTCCGCCGCGGCATTCAAATATCTTTAGCGAATTTTACATATTGAATAAAGTGTGTTCAAGCTGTAGTTTGCAACTAATTTATGTTTTGTTTCGTCGGGTTAATGTCTGATCAAAATGCCGTTAAGTGTTTCAATTAGTTACAATCAACCATTGTTTTCAGTAAGTGAAAGTGATGAAAGTAATAATTAAATAAAATTAATCTATACTGCACCATTAAAAATATTAAATGATCGGTTTCGATCCTGTTGTGGATCATACTCATATCTACTCCAGAGTTGACGTGGAGAGGATGAGACTGTGTGGAGTCCCCAGTTGCTGTCATATGGTCGCCTGGTACTCTCCATTTCAACAGTGGAGTCACTCTGACGATGATCCACACTAAGCTCGAAACAAACAAAAGCGCTCCAGACTGTTTCTATTAAAAAATTAAGAGAAAAAGAGTCAAAATGTTTGTAAATCTATGGACCTAAACTAATGTGGTCATCAGTCCCTAGACTTACAGACTATTTAAACTGAATTACGCTAAGGACAACTCACATATCCCTGCTCGAGGGAGGACTTGAACCTCGGCGGGAACGGCATCGCGGGCCCTGACATGGTGCCTAGAACAGATCGGTGATTCCCGCGAGGCTGTTTTTATATAACTGTCTACGATCAGTGTGCTATTTGTCTCATTACTTTTCCGAATACGTTATCAAAGTAATATTTAACATAAGATATATGTTGGGTATTACAATCAATCAAACTGACGTCACACGCTTTTATTTACATTAAACCATTATGCTCTTTTTTGCCTTACAGCTTCAGCGAACCAAATGT
Organism: Locusta migratoria; assembly: GCA_026315105.1. NCBI lineage: Eukaryota > Metazoa > Arthropoda > Insecta > Orthoptera > Acrididae > Locusta > Locusta migratoria. The sequence goes on from CM048755.1 coordinate 672,594,937, forward strand.
TCATTGATCATTCCTTCCGCGAAAAGAGACAGGTTGCATAACACATTTCTTTGTTGTTCAAGAGCAGACAATCATATAAATGATACATAAATTTGCATAAAAGAGAGATATGTGAGTTTTAACACTTCTAAGATTTTATGTATTTCAACGAAAATAGTAAGTTACAAAGTAATTTTAACATTTCCCTCCTGAAGTGTAGGATGTTGTTCTTGGTATGTGATTGTACTTGTAAGAATAGAAACACAATAGCCTTTAATATCTAAATCTCAGCAAGTTGTACGAATTAAGAGTGTGCATAAATTATACCATCCTTGTAAACTACGTTTCTGAGTTTAATTTTATGTGTAAGTGTAAGGAAATGTTCATAATTTATTTCTTCTAATACTGTTTGCGAAAACTTAAAAGGAACTTTTTCTCTCCTTTCCCGTCCCTTCACACTTTGCATGAATCCATATTCCGCATTTCACATACACGTTGCCGGCCGCGGTGGCCGAGGAGACTAAGGCGCTCCAGTCACGGTCTACACGGCCACTACGGTCGGGGGTTCGAATCCCCCCTCGGGCATGGATATTTGTGCCGTCCTAGTTCGTAAGTAGTTCATAAGTAGTTTGTAAGTTTTGGGACTGATGACCCTTTAGTTAAGTCCCATAGACTATACAAACATTGGAACATTTCACATACACGTTCATTTCTTCCATTCGATCTTCCTCGAAAACTCGCTGTACTGTGTCCCTGTTTTTCAAAGAAGTTTATATCGTGGCTTACTAGAAGTCTCCAGAACACTTCCTTTCCATAGATGGAATTGTAGTTTTAGATTTTCTCTCCCTTGCTACAGTTATCTTTTCCACCTTTAATGGGCTTCTCCGCACCTTGGCGAGGCCTTCAATTTTATATAGAACATGGCGATGTTTCTTGGATCGACCTTTTACCTTCCATGAGTTCTTATGTATTGAAATTGTGAGGCAGACTGTTTCGTTCTTCAATGGTGATCGCAGGATGTGTCATAGTGTTTCTGGAGGATGTTATTTCGAGTTTTGATTTCAGCAGCTGTTAGATGTTTGTTATTCAGCGTCCTACCAAGCGTGAGCTCTAGATATTTTGAGTTTCTGTTATGCATGAGTAGATGAAACACAGAGATTTCTGTCTCAGCGGCACTTCACTAAACCTACAATGGTGTAAATACTCCAGGTTTGAATCGCGGTGCAGCACAAATTTTCAGCTTATCCGTCGAAATGTTCCAATATTTAGAATTCGTAAAATTACGACCGTTAATATCAACAAATGGTGTCTGTTATTTCGTACATGTCCCATAAAATATCCATTGAAGTATTCCATAAATCAAATGCTAAAATGTTTGTAAACCTATTCGACTAAACTGCTATGGTCATCAGTCCCTAGACTTACAATTTACTTACACTAACTTAAACTAAGGACAACACACACACACCCATGCCATAGAGAGGACGCGGCCTCAGTAATTATTTAGAAGAATGACACAATTCAAGACTGTAGTAGTAGGTTTATGTAGCTATTTATGGTGTAGATTCTGTTAGTGGTATCTGTGGCCTTAACTCTGTCAATGGTCGTGATGTGGTTAGTTATCGCACTTTTAAAATTGGTGATGTTGGTATAATGATTTTGAAAGCCCTTTTTATTGTGGTGCTCTGTCTATGTTTGTAAGATCTTGTAGTCGTCGTAAGGTCCGTGAAGAAGTTTCGATTTGTAAACGGTGTAAGGAACACGTTCTTTGCGAGTATGTGAATTTCAATGGTGATTGTACATTGTAATATCATACATGAAGATCTCTTTCCACAAAGCCGGCCGCGGTGGCCGAGGGGACTGAGGCGCTCCAGTCACGGTATGCACGGCCACTACGGTCGGGGGTTCGAATCCCTCCTCGGGCATGGATATTTGTGCTGTCCTTAGTATTAGTTAGTTCATAAGTAGTTTGTATGTTTAGGGACTGATGATCCCTTAGTTAAGTCCCATAAGCTTTACGAACATTTGAACATTTTTTTTTTCTTTCCACAAATAACCTATACATTGATGTTTGATATATGCATTAAAAATGTATGCATCGTTACGAGCGCTCAAACGTTATCATACACAAAAAATTTTCAATTTGTTTCAGACTTTTATGTACTAACTATATAGGAGAAGGCCAGAATACATTATTATTGTAACTCATTGTTCAACTTCACCTGTGAAGTCATCTTCTTAACCGGTAGTATTTTTAAAAATGCGTTCCTGTGCGCGTCACTGACGCGATTGTTGATTTTTAGGCTTTGGACGACTTTTATAAATTTGAGTATGACCTCTTTCCCTTTCAGAGTATTATATTCAGCCTTCAGGTCACTGAAATGACTGATTTCTCTTGATTCTCGAAATCAGCTTCTGTGAAGGTTATTTCGAAGAGGATTTTCTCTGAGCACCCAGATAATCCTTGGCAAATATTACAACACACAGAACAACATTTGTGAAATTATATAAAATCTTATGTACAATTGTAGTCCTTGTCAATATCCTCAATATGCTATTTCACGACTACCTTGTCTGACAAAGGCCTATCTTTGTCGTTAATATTTCTCTGTGCTGAAAACTAGTAGAGACGAAGACGAAAAAAAGAAATGAGACAAAAATATTACAATGGTTTTCGTCTGAAGATGATTACACCCCAGATGAATTTTATACTAGAGATATACGTATCGCGACCAACGAAATTAAAAAGGCAGTCCCAGTACAAAAATGTTCGTAACATTGAGACTGTAGTCTCCCCTTTTTTAGGACAACCAGTGGCTGCAGTCGTGTATGCAGGCACGTTCTGCAATCAGCAGAGGGCACGAGAAGACTCGCTGCTGGTCTCATGTTGCGATGCTCCAGCATTCGATTATTATTCCGATGCTCACTCTAGCTGGACGACGGCTCTGTAATGTAATAACCGGCGCGCCTTCTATCCCATTTCCCACTCGGGATCTCATGCCTGCAATACCCTTCACAAGGCTCTACTTAGGAAGTGGATACGAATTACAGACATATAGCACCAACCAAGTTCCAGTGAATGCATCTTTTGCAAAATTGGTGGGCTATTACAGGTTTCGTTACATCAGGGTAGATGACACATCATAAATTCCACTAAGAACTTGCACGCACAATTTTAAGGCATCTGTGCACTTTAGGAAACGTTAAAACTGAGTAATACTTGAGTGTGCTATTGATCAGTCACGATTCGCATCAGTAATATCTCAATTACCCAAAAACTCCGAACGTTATCTCCGTCTCTAATGACCAAGCTGTCGACGGGACGTTAAACTATAAGCTTCAGTAATATCTCAAAAATTCCTGCAAGTTGCAACCCTTTGAAATAATAAGTAGTCTAATCGTATAATCTAGATGTCTACAAAGCAAAGGGAAGCCTTTAATTTTCCCGTCGGGGGTTCGAATACCCCTTGGGCAAGGATGTTTGTGTCGTCTTTAGTATAAGGTAGTTCATAAGTAGTTTGTAAGTTTAGGGACTGATGACCCCGCAGTTAAGTCCCTTAAGCTTAACAAATATTTGAACATTTTTGAAGCCTCTAATTAGATCAAAACAAACTGTAAAACTGCAGTTGGTCAACGAAAGAGGTTACGCATAAAGTACATGTGCAGTCTTTACTATATGTGTGGGATCCATTGTAGTTTGGAGTAACATGTTCATCGAACTTATACAAATGAGGTCATCTTAAATTTTCTCTATGTTTATTGATTAAGAAAATTTCTAGTGCCAAGAGCTTGAGCATAGAACATTCTAAAGCCCTCTGTGTATCACTGTCTGAAGAATAAGGTGTATAAAATAAAGCAAGTTGCAGTACATAGGAAAATACACATTCTTCAATATTCATCCAATTTAATCGGCACCTGGAAAGAGTATATACTTCTATGTTCGGTACAGTAAACCTTCCACTCGGCCGTTTATTTTGCGATGGCTAGCACAGAATAGCTCATGATATAGACAGTGAGCTGCTTTGAAGATATATTATCACCAAACTAATAATATGTACAGTATTTGGACTATTTTGCACATTCTGCTGGTAAAGACTGACATGAATGGCAGTGCAGTTGTATTAATATTCTGAAAATACTTGTAAGCATAATTTTCAAATCATAGATAATAGATCAAATTTGATATTTCTAATATATTTTTGACAATATATTAGTTTTTGTTACGTTTACGTAGACTACGTGTTGTGACCTCGTCGCCTTTTGTTGTTTCATTCTTTCTGCCATTAGTTGAGTACTCGTCCTGGTCTAGTTGTCAGGAAATGTACTGGTGCAGGAATTGATGTCAACTGTAACAACTATTCAGATTAATAATACAAGTTTTATTGACTAAAAATTATAATACTCAACTTTAGAACATTAGTCTGTTTCTTCTATCTTCTCGCTTCTCGCGGTGTCTTCCGTATGATGCTAGCTGCACTGAGACCTAGTGACTGGTTGGTTCATAGCCGCGTTCTGACTTAGTACTGTCATATCTCTAACTTCGTAGCTGACTAGTAACTGTCGGGCAGTCCAGATGTATGTCGGCCTAGATATAGCCGCTTCCAGAGGGAGAGAATCTTCGGTTACTCCCTCCAGGATGCGCGGCGCCTGCTTGCGATTGGCTTTCGGTCGATCGCTGCCTTCTCCACGATCGTTCCCTTACGTCTGGTGTGTGGCGCTGACTTTACGCCACAACACTACGAAGATGTACAATTTTTCAGTAAACGTACTGTTCTTATAGTTGACCTATATTTCATTGTAAACATGTAATATATTTGTTACAATCAAGCTCTGATAAAAGTAAATATGGTAACTCCAACGATCAAGAGAACACGTAAAATGATGTTGTGTGGGATCCGCAAGATATGTTTGTACTCTTGCCTTTTGTTATTGAAATTTTCAGTCACTGTCGAACTGGATGAAAGATAAAGGTTTAGAGGAGTCTGTGAGAAGCATTCGAGGCCTGCTCCATACTGAAAAACTCAGCGGGTATTGCTGGCTATAATTTACACAATAAGGAAATAAGACTGTAATCCTTATCCAAGATACACTATGTGACTAGAATTATCAGGACGCCCCCGAAAAATGTAAGTTCCTCATATTAGGTGCATTGTGCTGCCACCTACTGCCAGGTATGCCGTATCAGTCATCGTGAGAGAGCGGAATGGGGCGCTCTGCGGAACTCAAGGACGTCGAACGTGGTCAGGTGATTGTGTGTTACTTGTATCAGAAGTTTGTATGCGAGATTTCCTCACCCATAAACATCCCTAGGTCCACTGTTTCTGATGTGATAGTGACGAGGAAACGTGAAGGGACACGTACAGCACGAAAGTGTACAGGGAGACCTCTTCTCCTGACTGACAGGGACCGCCGACAGTTGAAGAGGGTCTTACAGGATAATAAGTAGGCATCTATGACAGGCGGAACGTACGAAAAATTGCAAGGTCGAGCAGCTGCTCATAAACCATAAATCATGCAGGTCAATGCCAAACAACGCCGCGATTGGTGGAAGAAGCGTAAACATTGGACGATTGAATAGTGGAAAAACGTTCTGTGGAGTGAGGAATCAAGGTACACAGTGTGGCGATCCTATGGCAAGGGTGGGTATGGCGAATGTCCGGTGAACGTCATCTGCCAGTATATAGTGCCCAGCTGTAAAATTCGGAGGTGGTTGTGTTATAGTGTGGTGATGTTTTTTATGGAGGGGCTTGCACCCCTTGTTGTTTTGTGTGGCACTATCACAGCACAGGCCTACATTGATGTTTTAAGCACCTTCTTGCTTGCCACTGTTGAAGACCAATTTGAGGATAGCGATTACATACAGGGTGTCTCACGAAATAAGCCTGCCAGGCGTCCATGGATCGCGCAGTACGGCTCCCGGCCGCCGCCACCGCATTCACCGGCCACGGCAGCGCCCGATTCTCGGACTCTATTGTGCCGCGGGCGCATACACTGAGTTAAAGTCTAAAAACATTGCCATCTGGGTAACCTAAGCTTACCTTTATTTACAGTAGATGATCAAAATGATGTCCCTCTATGGAAAGAGCGGCCTGACATCTCATGAACACATTTGCGAACACTCGACGAAGTTCGTCTGCCAAAATGACTAGTCGAATCCTGTCTTCCAACTCTGCGAGTGTTTGGGGATTGCTTGCATACACCTTGTCTTTTAACATTCCCCAAAGATAAAAGTCATCGGGATTTAGATCTGGAGAACGAGGAGGCCAGTCAACTATCCTATCATCAAAAACACTTTGTATTGCTGCCATAGAAGCATTGGCAATGTGTGGTCTTGCATTGTCCTGCATGAAATAACCATACAGCTTTTCGTTGGGTGAAAGTTCTTGAAAAAATGGATGCAGGATATTATTCACATACCTATCAGAATTTACTGTTTCGTGAAAAAAGATTCGACTAGTCATTTCCCAGAATTCGGCAGCCGAAATTCGTCGATTGTTCGAAAATGTGTTCAAGAGAGTCAGGCCGCTCTTTCCATAAAGGGGCATCATTTTAAACATCTACTGTAAATAAACTTAAGCGTAGGTTACTCAGATGCCAATGTTTTTCGTCTTTAACACAATGTATGCTCCCGCGGCACAATAGAGTCAGAGAATCTGGCGCTGCCGCGGCCGGCAGATGCAGTGGCGGCGGCTGGGAGCCGTACCGCGCGATCCGCAGACGCCTAGCAGGCGTCTTTAGTGAGACACCCTGTATTTCAACACTATCGAGCACGTTTTCATAATACACTGCCTGTGGTGGGGTGGTTACACCATAATAACGTCCCTGTAATGGACTGTCCTGTACAGAGTCCTGACTCGAATCCTACAGAACACCTTTCGAATGTTTTGGAACGACGAATTCGTGCCAGGCCTCACCTACCTACATCGATACCTCTCCTCAGCGTAGCACTCCGTGAAGAATGGGTTGCCATTCCCCAAGAAACCTTCCAGCACCTGACTGAAAGTATACCCGCGACAGTGGAAGCTATAGTCAAGGCTAAGAGTGGGCTACAATCATACTAAATTCCAGCATTATCGATGCAGGGCGCCACTAACTTGTAAGTCGTTTTCAGTCAGGTGTCCGGATACTTTTGATCACATAGTGTATCTTTGGTAATTTGACGAATGAAATAACAAAAAAATTAAAAATTAAAATCTCGTGAAACATCTTTGCTTAGGTACGGATCCTGAGTTAAAAATTAGAAAGGTTAGAAGAGGAAACCTTAATGCAGAGACTGAGAAGTACTTCCTCTTATATCTGATAGAACGTGAAGGTGTCAGGATAGATTATGACATGGCTGTTAGAGTGACTGAAGTTGAGAGTAGAACATGGAAGGTTTGCTGGTATAGATACAGGCAATAGCGACAGTTTAAGATTTTAGAAAATGTAGGATGTTCGTAGCTGTTTAGTATCAGTGCGGAGCAATACGAATTTGTAAAGTGGGTAAAGGATCCGTTATGATAAATGAGCCAATACGAAAGGTGAAAAGAAGTGCTTGATGTTCTAGAATTGGAAGGAATTTAAGTCTTAGAGGTACTAACGTACGGGAGGTGTCAAGGAAAAAGATGAATCTTTTTAGAGTTTTGTAAGTGAAGAGGGTAGTACAATGGTACAATCTCGATTTCCAATTAGTGTTTTCAGTCAGTTGACAATTTTGTCATGCATAGTTAGTATATGAGATAAGTATTTGATATTGGTTTGGAATCAAAGATAGTTTATGTTATCTTCGTTGTTAGTGAAATAGCGATGCAAGCGAAGCTCCTCGTTCTGTGTCCAGATGGACAAATCGGGCCCGACCGACTGCCGTGTCATCTGCCAGTGGCGTCATTGGATGTCGTATAGAATGGAAGGAAGGTCAGGCACTCAGTCGCACTGTCCACCTATCTCTGGAAGGAAGGAAGATTAGGGTTTAACGTCGTCATTAGAGACGAAGTCACACTCGGAATTTTGGATAAGGATAGGTTCGACCATGTATTTTGAAAGGAACAATTCCGATATTTGACTCACGTAGTTAAGAAAAAACACAGAAAACTTAGATATGGATGTTGGAGGTGGATTTGAACCACCGTCCTCCGGAATGCGAGCCCGGTGTGGTAACCACAGCGCCACCTCGGTAGGTCAGTGAGAAACGGGGGCGGACGTTGGTGAAGTAGTACAGTATGAGAAGCACTAGAGAAACATCAGGACTGCGAAAGTGGCACCTATTTCGTTGTACTATCCGTTTATTCTCTGGAGCCTTCAATTGCGAAAGGAAGTAAAGTGGCTAAACTGAGGTTTAAGAAGTCTTCAGGAAACTCTCTAAGAGTTAATTACAAGGCGTGGAATGTGGGGTTGACGTACTGAGGAGGTGAGTCTGATGTCCTGTTAAGTGTTTTGTGCTATGTAGAGCATAGGCGTAGTCATGATTTGATTTCGGGTGGGGTTTTCAGCAAATAAACAACATTAAAAATAATTCCTTCGGGTGAAGAAATATTAAATACGAAAAGGTTTTCCAATACGGACACTGGCCCTGTTGCCTCACAGTGGGACACATCTTAGTAGTTATGATGTTTATTTTTGAAATAAGAGTTTACCAACTTTTCCCATCTGTCTCGTTTTCATTTTACTGTCTGCACTGTATCACCCGGTTCGATTTATAGAACAATACTAGAACATATTCCTTTCCAACCACAAATTCCTATCTGGAACAAGATAACCTTCTCGGTGGGAGCCAAATTAATGCGGTAACATTGTCGAAATCGAAGAGCATGTCTTTAGCGTAATTCATCTCTTATTTTTATCGCCGAAACACACTTCCACTGCTTTACTTGTTTCGATTTACACAAACTGATTTCAACCTTACGGTAGCTAATAGTATTCACAGCTCGTCAGTAGAATTCGGAGAGTCTCTGCTTCTTGCAGTTGCTGCCAACCCAAACAAGAAGCAAGTCTAGTGATTTCTTTGCTGCTTTCCTCAAACTTACTTGAAACGTAAAAAAATAGTTCCGTTCCGTAATGTGATGAACATCATGACAGAAGTTACATTAAACCGATATTCAGGGCGCATCCATAGCGGAATCTGGTTTTTCATTTCAACAATGAACAATTGAACAAAGAGTGGAGCCCCGAGTATAAAGAAAACAGCCTCAAATAAAAATAATAGGAGGATATATGTCCCGTGAGGATTATTAAAAGACGATGAGGGAAAACATCGGTTCATCATATTGCACATATTAGCTGTTCCTTGCAGTTTAGAAACGTGGTAATTTCTCAAACATTACACTGCCATATATTTTAAGACCATTTCCGTTCCTTTTTGTCACCTTTGTCAAAATTTCGGGAGAGGTTTGAACCCTAAAACCCACCTCTGGCTACGCCCATGATGTATAGGCGTCCGGAACGGGGAGGCCCGTCTGTACTGATGTAGAAATTACGAAGGCCAACATTTGTATTGTTTTAATAGCCAGTATCATGGCTGTTAAACCTTGGCGTCTCAACTCATTTTGAAATAGCTGGAGGTACTGAAAGAAGATTAGCACTGGATCGTTCCCAAGCAGCTACAACTAGAGGAAAGCTTTGCGTCATACTCGCAGCTCGTCAAAACAACTGACAGAATGATGCTCATTTGCTTCGCCAAACACTGCAAGCTGTACCAATTAAACAAACAATGTCTGTGTTGGTCTTTAGTAAGCCTTTATTCACGGATGCCAATGATGCTGTTCAATTAACCCTAGCTTAGTAACATCCGCCAAAATAACGGTTACGTTCAAATTGTCAGTGCGCTGTGACGTTTTGAGGAACAATTGATGAACAAGCGTACGCGGGTAGAGTGTTGGTTTGGTATCACACTCGCCGAATTGACGGGTGGTACTAACAAAAGTTCAAAATTCCCCGAAAGACGGGTGTTAGTAGCGAGCGTTAAAACCAGATGTTATTAACGCAGGATTAACAAGACATGGTACAGCAGAGAGACATTGCTTAGCTTACATTGTATACGGCACATGAAAGAAAACCACGTGTTATTCTGACGAGTCGTTATATATTACTGGGCCTACAACCGACAAGTTTATATAGATAGTGCAGAACGTGAGAGTAGCACACATTTTTGTGTTAGTTCTTGAGAGTTCCCGCTTGACATGACACCCCGCATACCTACCGCCTTAATGAGGCTCTTTGCTTGCAGATCTTGGTGGTGCAATCCTTCTGGTAGCTGCAAGAATGCCGGCCACGGTGGCCAAGCGGTCTGCGGCGCGCCAGTCACGTTCTGCACGGACACTACGGTCGGGGATTCGAATCCCCCTTCGGGCATATTTGTGCCGTCCCTAGTACTAGCTAGTTCATAAGTAGTTTGTATCTTTAGGGACTGATGACCCCGTAGTTAAGTCCCATAAGCTCTATAAACAAGATTAAACAGCTGCAAGAATGACAGATAGTGTTTTGTGTGACACCGCTTTCTCTAGCTCTTATGGTACGTAACAGCAACATTCGATCATCAGTAGGCACTGCAAATGTTGGCTAGGCTCCACATAAATTACCGGATAACTAATCTGTGATCGTAAGTTGTTTATAGAACAATAGAATGATCAATATTTATTCATCATGCTACAATTGCTGTTTGTCAGTGGCGTTTTGCAGTATGCCTACTACTTTGAAAATAACATGATGGAGTTCCCTGTCGATTGCAGCACGTTATTGTCAAGAGGTGCTTCATACGAATTCCTCCATCTCTGTCCCATGTAAAGTAATGATTTACGGTGTATTTTGTAACAATCTTCTTTTCTCATCAGTATTTTTGTCATTCTGTTGCTTTACATGTTACTCCTGAATGTTCTTTTGGATTTACTTCACAAATGTAATTGTTTCCTTTTAGTTCTTAATTGTTCTCCCTTTTGTCTATAAAGTGGAAACCCCGGGATTTATTTATTTCTTCTGTGGACAGATACATATTCTGATGAAAGAAAGCTTTTTCGGTTTTCTTAATGCTCTAAGCATACTCCGGTATTTTTGGCCCACTTATTTCATGAGACTTGCATGGTATTCATCCGTTATTGTGTTCGAATTCTAAAGAATATCTCTTGCACCCCAGTACAAAGTTGCCACGTCTTTTCCAGCTTCTGATATCGCTATTTTTTTTTTTTATTTTTTTTTTTTATTTTTTATTTTTTTTTTTTTTTTTTTAGGGTATTAATTTCCACCCCGTCGCTTTCGCCACAATTTCATTTCTATGTGAAATTATGTACCCAGCTTTAGAACAATGTAAGAAACTGGCGTGTTATTGTAATTCTTTTTTGACGCATTCGAGTAGGAGATAGAAAGTTCGCGTTCGTATTTCATTTCCTCAGCAGTCTGCAAATGTGATAGCAACTTTGCGGAAAGTTTTTTTGTAATAAATAGAATGCCTGAGATGAAACTTGCCCTGCATGGCAGCTATGCGCAGCGTCATATTTCTTAAATAATTTAATCGCGTGTCGCCTAATATTGCATTGTGCTCTTTCTTCTTGTTCTTGTGTGTGTTAGCAGTTCAGGAATTTTTAAACTTGGGTCTCCTGCAGAAAACTGCCTGGTCATCAGTCAGTAGCTTACAAACTACTTACAACTAGGTAAACTAACCTAAGGACAACACACACACCCATGCCCCAGGGAGGACTCGAACCTCCACGGCGAGCAACCGCGCGCTCCGCAGCGAGACGCTTTAGACCGCTCGGCTACTCCACCGCGGCGAAGTCATCAGAGTACTCATGAAGTTGTGGAAAAGCTAATTTTGCAGCATTTGATTATAGCTCGTTTCAGTTTGTGTGTTTCCACCAATAACGAAGGGACAGTAAATTTTTCAAGAGAAAAAACACAAAAACGTTCACTTTAGGTGTGTCTCTGTCATTCTCAAACTTTTATTTTCTAACAATATGGAGTTCCACTAAACTGACACAGAGAGAAAAAACACAAAAACGTTCACTTTAGGTGTGTCCCTGTCATTCTCAAACTTTTATTTTGCAACAACATGGAGCTCCACTAAACTGACACAACGACGTATTATAGTTTTCGCCCACTTTAAGCTAGACACTAAAAGTGGGCCGTTTGCTATGGCCTTTTGACAGCTCGAAATTTAATTGCAAATATCGCCTTAACCGTTCATATGAGACGAAAATTGAATAAACTGATCTCTAGAGGAGAAAATTCTGTACAACTTTGCTTTCTTATGTTTTGTTTTCCACATTTTGCACTGTTTCAGGGCATAATGACGATATAACACTGTCTGTCTGTAGCGTGTTCCCCTCATTAGGTCGCGCTCTTCAGCCGATCGGCGCACAATTTTACAGATGTATTTGTTGGCCGCCAGCGAGCAGACCTCGCTATGGCAGCATATCCAGACGCCGATGAAACTAAATGTCGTCTCGAAACAGTTTTCCAGTAAAAAATGTTCAGATTTTAATAAAGAGTAATTTTTGTTTGAATTTTTCTTTTATATTTTGATTCTCAAAACTGGTACACGCGCATGAAGATATAATTATTCACCGGCCGCGGTGGCCGAGGAGACTGAGGCGCTCCAGTCACGGTCTGCACGGCCACTACGGTCGGGGGTTCGAATCCCCCCTCGGGCATGGATATTTGTGCCGTCCTTAGTCTTAGTTAGTTCATAAGTAGTTTGTAAGTAGTTAATTCCCATAGACTATACAAACATTTTGTATAATTATTCATATAACTCTATAGTAATATTCATTTAATGGACGATCGAAGATTGTTTTGAGACTTATAATATATCTATTGATGATATATCGCAGCACTATACCTTTTTTGTAAAATTAAAAAAAAAATTAAACATGATTACTGAAATTGGTTCCCTTATTTCCGAACGCGCACCCCATATATATAAATTTCGTCCTACTCGAGCCTCTTTGAAAAGATCTTACGAAAATGCTAAAAAGTAAAAGAAATTTAAAAAATAAAACTCGCACTAGCTTGTTTTACGGCCTCCTTTTGCAAATATTTCGAACAAAAATAATAAACATATTTACAATACTTTAAAAAATGCATATTGTCAACCATCAGCTGTTTATTGTATTTAGAACTTTACCGGTTTCGGATGTTATCCATCATCAGAAAAGTAAAATTAAACAGACTGATTACATTGGTGCATTTTCTGTCACCATATCTATCTATAAACAGCTGATGGTTGACAGTACGCATTTTTTAAAGTATATTACGCCTGTTAAAAGTAAAAATTAGGGTATTAACAATAGGTGTCATGTAATGAAATTTATAAAATATTATATATTGATTAGTATTTTTTGTATATTTAATTTTATGTTCGTTATATTTTTATTGTTTTTTGGCCGAAATATGTGCAATGATCTTAAGAGTATAGGAAAGCCGCGGCGGAGCGGCCGAGCGCATTGAGGCCCTATGCTACGATGCGCGAGGCCGTTCTCCGTCGGGGGTTCGAATCCCCCCTCGGGTATGGATGTTTGTGCCGTCTTTAGTATAAGGTAGCTCATAAGTTTAGGGACTGATGACCTCGCAGTTAAGTCCCATACGTTTAACGAACATTTGACCATTTGAGAACAGGAGAAAGCAAAGTCAGCTGTAAACCACGTAAGAGGGTTTTTTTTTTTTTTTTTTTTTTTTTTTTTTTTTTTTTTTTTTTTTTTTTTTTTGGTGGGGCGGGGGGTTGGGGGGGGGAATGTGTCAAATTAGGTATGTTGATATCTCCTTTACATCGTGATGTGGAAGAAGGGACGAAAAAATAAGACACCGTAATTGCTGTAAAATCAGATGCATTTTTTTTAAAGCTTATAGCTAAATACAACATCGCACACACTATAAAAGACGCCTACATTCACGCATTATCAAACCACAATATGCACGATAGAATGAAAACTACATTAAAATATCAAGTATTCTTTTTCCTAACAATTTGTTAATTCATTTCCATTTATTCACGGTCCTCAACTAACATCATTTTTGAATATGTTGCTATAATGTTCCGACACTTGTCGGTCTAAACGTTTAGTGAGGAAAATGCCTTTCTACGTCACAAGAAATTATAAGTACAAATTTGAAGAAACATGTTTGATGACAGTGCCAAATCAAATTCATCATTCATGCTTGCACCACAAAATAGGGATCAGGGGCATCTTTTGATGTGATCTAACCCACAATACCTTTATGAGGTGAGTTTCTCAAGTGGCATATTTACAAATAAAAATTAGGGCACAGTTTCTCGTATGAATTAGTCTGTCTTAGGTACGGGATCGATAATAAATGACTGGATTTGGTGTGTTGCAGATAATTTTGTCTTTCTCCTTCTTGCAAAATGGTGCACAGACACAACATATCATTCGACCCAATTTTCTTTCTCCTTTTTTCATATTCTATCTTAAATTATTACAAAAACTCTTCAGGTTATATGGATCAGATTTTTGGAAAAATTAACTTTTTTATTTAATTAACTATCTTGAACAAATTTTGTAATGTTTCACAGAGAACACGAGCAATGAAAACTTGTTGGAAAAACAGTAACTTACTTCATTACTACAACAGGCACAAAACACAACATCCGTATCTGATCTAATGAAACCCTTCCCTTTTATTCACTATGGATGGAGTTCACTTGTGGAACTTTTATCTGCAGGCGTATTGGAAGAAAACTGACACACGGAAACACAATAGCAAAGGCATTTACAAGACAAATAAAAGACGGTTAGAGTAACAATGAATGCGAGTGTACGGTATATATGCCCATATGAGCATATTAGTGCTTCATACGCCCAGTTAGGGTGGCTACGGCCAGACAAACTACGGGACTACCACAAGCTGTGATTTCTCCATCGCCTGCTCAGTGAGCAAGCACCACATTATCTCGCTTCAAAATGTAATCAGCTTTTGTGCCATCGTAATATTCACACAAGATCACACTTATCTAGTACCCCAGCTGTGCCGGTTCATAAAACCAAAACATTTGCAAACTCGTTCGCTGTCTCTGCTGTTCGCCTCTGGAACGAGCTACCCTGCTCTCTTCACACGATTAAGTCTTCTGCTACGCTTAAGAAAAAGTTGAAACTCTTCCTTATGCCCCCTCTTAAAACTCTCGCCAAAACTAACGTATACAGTCAAGTTTCTCTCTGTGTGATAGTAAAATCAGTGCTCTTCTCTCCGTTATTTCTCTTCCGCCTCTTTATTTCCCCATAATCTGCTCCTCCGTTATATCTTCTTATGTATTATTACACTGATTTGTCTCCCCTTTTCACACCTCTTCCTCCTTGCCCATTGTTGCTAGCACTCATAATTAAAACCATTCCGTATTGTAATACTTATCATGCTTCGTATTTACCAAATACGAATATATACTGTGGGTATTTCCTTTCGTTACTTGTACTAATTGAGAATTTTAATTTTTGTAGATTTAGTATAACTTCTGTAATACTGCAAATTTAAAATAAGTAGAACACCTGGTTAGGTGTAAGGTGCCAGGTTAAATAAATTAGTTAATAAATTAAAAATAAATTTACCACTTTCGAGCGTCACTGTAGCGTCGGTTGCGGTATTTAGCTCACAAGGTTATATTTCCATTCAAATGCATGCCGGCAGATTTTGTGGACAAATAAAGCCCAGCAGGAATGGCCGCGCGATCTGGTAAACATGTCGCGGATTACGCGGCCGCTCCCGCCGGAGGTTCGACTCCTCCCTCGCGCATCTATGTGTGTATGTTGTCCTCAGCATAAATTCGTTTAAGTAGTCTGGGAGCCTAGGAACCGATGATCCTCTTTCCTTTTTTCAGTCCCGATATGAGGATAAGAAGGATCGATAAACTGATATGTCTGCTCAAAACCACTAAAAAAAGCGTTTAACATGAAGATAATGTATTTTATATAAATATGCCAATATGCACGGAAAAATTGTACTTACTTGGACTCAAACGGTAATAAAATGGATAATTATTAAGTTTGAGCTTTATCTGGTGAACTAATAAAAACGTGGTATGCCTGGATTTATCATCTTTAATGGTGGTGAATTTAACCAATGGTGTAGATGTTGTTTGTGTTGCTGCTGGTTGACCACATAGATAAATTCTGACAGCATGGCTAAAACCTTAAAATTTTGTAAGTATTTTGCAATGTAACGCATTTTTTGTATGTTTTTATCAGCGAAGTAGCTGAAAACTCGGCGTCGACCGGGTAATTATTTATTCCAGTCTTAAGTTTATCCATCTCTCTCTCTCCCTTTTCTCTCTTTGTACCTTGCATTTCCTTCTCTTCTGTCCATCCCTCCTGACCCCTCTCTCTCTCTCTGACCCCCCTCTCTCACTCGGTCCATCTCCACATTTTTCTTTCTCCGCCAATCACCTCCTCGTCTCAATGTCCAACTCCTCTTCCACGTCCTCAATCCATTGATTCCTACATCTGCGAAAAAGTACACTACGGGCCTTTAAAATTGCCACACGAAGAAGAAATGCAGGTGATAAACGGGTTTTCATTGGACAAGTATATTATACTAGAACTGATTTGTGATTACGTTTTCACGCAATTTGGGTGCATAGATACTGAAAAATCAGTACCCAGAACAACCACCTCTGGCCGTAATAACAGCCTTGATAAGCCTGGGCATTGTGTCAAACAGAGCATGGATGGTGTGTACAGGTACAGATGCCCATGGAGCTTCAACACGATACCATAGTTCATGAAGAGTAGTGACTGGCTTATTGTGACGCGACAATTGCTCGTCCACCATTGACCAGACGTTTTCAATTGGTGAGAGATTTGGGGAATGTGCTGGCCAGCGCAGCAGTCGAACATTTTCAGGATCCAGAAAGGCCCGTACAGGACCTGCAACATGCGGTCGTGCATTATCCTGCTGAAATGTAGGGTTTCGCAGGGATCGAATGAAGGGAAGAGCCACGGGTCGTAACACATCTGGAAAGTAACGGCCACTGTTCAAAGTGCCGTCGATGCGAAGAAGAGGTGACCGAGACGTGTAGCCAATGGCACCCCATACCATCACGCCGGGTGATACGCCAGTATGGCGATGACGAATACACGCTTTCAATGTGCGTTCACCGCGATATCGCTAAACACGGAAGCTGGTGCTGTAAACAGAATTTGCATTCATCCGAAAAAATAACGTTTTGCCATTCGTGCATCCAGGTTCGTCGCTGCATACACCATCGCAGGCGCTCCTGTCTGTGATGCAGCATCAAAGGTAACCGCAGCCA
The DNA here is from genome assembly GCA_026315105.1 of Locusta migratoria. Taxonomy (NCBI): domain Eukaryota; kingdom Metazoa; phylum Arthropoda; class Insecta; order Orthoptera; family Acrididae; genus Locusta; species Locusta migratoria. Next base: position 672,612,140 of record CM048755.1, read on the forward strand.
TGGTCTCCGAGCTGATAGTCCATGCTGCTGCAAACGTCGTCGAACTGTTCGTTGAGAGGGTTGTTGTCTTGTAAACGTCCCCATCTGTTGACTCGAGACGTGGCTGCACGATCAGTTACAGCCATGCGGATAAGATGCCTGTCATCTCGACTGCTAGTGATACGAGGCCGTTGGGATCTAGCACGGCGTTCCGTATTGCCCTCCTGAACTCACCGATTCCATATTCTGCTAACAGTCATTGGATCGCGAACAACGCGAGCAGCAATGTCGCGGTACGATGCACCTGAATAGCTATAGGCTACAATCCGACCTTCATCAAAGTCGCAAACTCATTTCTACTCCTTACACGAGGCATCACAACAACGTTTTACCAGGCAACGCCGGTCAACTGCTGTTTATGTATGAGAAATCGGTTGGAAACATTGGTAATTTCAGCACGTTGTAGGTGTCACCACCGGCGCCAACCTTGTGTGAATACTCTGAAAAGCTAATCATTTGCATATCGCAGCATCTTCTTCCTGTCGGTTAAATTGCGCGTCTGTAGCATGTCATTTTCGTGGTGTAGCAATTTTAATGGCCAAGAGTGTATATAACTCCGTTAACTTTCTTGGTGATCAATGAAGTGGCGTCTAAGTTTACTGCAAGGTACCCTCCGCCATGCACCGTATAAAATCTTATGTAGACGGTGATGTTCCTTTTGTTTTAAGGGTAAAGTATACAAAATTTCAGCAAGATCGGATTAAAATAGTAGATTTTATCAAAGTCCGTAACTAAAGTACCCTCTACCATGCACCATAAAAATTTTACGTAGTCAGTGAGTATCCTCTTGTTTGAAGTTTTAAGTGTGCAAAGTTCATCGCAGTCGCATGAACGGTACGGCAAGGCATAAAATACAAACAAACATGATGTGGCAGTTCCCCATGCGTCTCAGTGTATATGACGTCATAGCTCATACATCTTACAATGAAATAATTTTGTAGCCACATTCATAAATGGATACTGTCAGGGAAAGATGTTGCTAATACATTCAGTAAAAAAGAAGTAATACATTTAAATGTCATTCATAATGCGGCAGTTCTTCACACACTTCAGTGCTCGTGACTTCATATCTCCTGAAGTATGTGTCGTACAGTGATATCATATAACTTTCTCGAAAATACAAGCAATATATTAAAAACGTTTAATCGTAATAGAATGAACAATTCAAATGTTTGTAAACCTATTGGACCTAACAACTGTGGTCAGCCGCGGTGGAGTAGCCGAGAGGACTGAACGCCCTCTGTAATAAAAAAGCTGAGCCAAGATCGCATCGAACAACAACGAATACATATGATCGACGACCGCAAGGAACAGAACTACCCCATAGAGAAAGAGAGAGAGAGGAAAAATGCGGTCTACGGCGCCTCGCTGCGAGGCGCGCGGTTACTTGCCGTCGGAGGTTCGAGTCCTCCCTGGGGCATGGGTGTGTGTGTGTGTGTGTGTGTGTATGTGTGTTTATCCTTAGGTTAGTTTACCTTAGTTTACGTAGTTTGTAAGCTATGGACTGATGACCACGCAGTTTGGTCTAATATATTTACAAACATTTAAACATTTTTGCTATGGTTATCAGTGCCTAAAATTACAAACTACTTAAACTATCTTACACTAAGGGCAACACACACACACACACACACACACACACACACACACACACACACACACATGCTCGAAGGAGTAATCGAACCGCCGGTGAGAACAGGTGCCCAGTCCGTAGCATAACGCCTTAGACCACTCTGCCATTCCGCGCGGTTATGAACGATTCGATAGCGCATTAAATACGTACAAACATGCAGACAAAACGGAGTTTTAAAACCAGGTCGTCCTGTTCGAAACAGTCTGTAGGAAACCAAAAGTATTCCGCAGATCAAGCTGACACTCAAATATTGTTATTGTGCAATAACCGGCGACATGAAAATCAACAGCATGTCTGTGTCAGGCCGAGAAATTTTTCCCACATTCTTCGACCTTAGGACACGCTTAAGACCGTGCAGTGGATTCCATGAGCGAGCGTGCACATCTGCAGTGAGCCAGCCGCGCACGTGAAGGACTGGATGCACATGAGACGTTAAACACAAAACCCAGCACAGTTGGCGGGAAGCTTTTGCGTGCGGCCGACAAAGCGGCACTGAGAGACTTCCTGAGCTCCGCGCACGAGTGCGTGTCATTATAGCCGACAGCCCCCGTGTGCAAGCGGCAATCATGCCGTTTCCGTCAGCTCAACAATGAAACGAAAACCGCAGAATGCGCCGAGCTGCGCCCCCGCTCGTAACGGGCATCGGCGCCCCGCTCGACGTTTCCCATGCTCCCCACGTCTGCCAAAATGCCAGTCTTCCTCACGTCAACAACGTCGCGTCTCCAAGTGAACATATTTCCACACACTGATAATTTGGGAAGAGCGTCAGTACTTTAATCAATAGATGCCTACACAAGACACGATTTTTCGGCCGAGGTGAACGATTTATCGTTGCCGAAAATCAAAATCGGCAGAGAAATATGTCCTTGCAGACGAGCTACCGGGCGATATTCAGCAACGACATGTCGCGAAAGATTTATCTTTGGTGACATAGCAACAGTGGCTTTGGGGGGGGGGGGGGGATAGATCTGCTTGACGAGCAAAATTTTAGTCAGTTTCCAGACAGACTACCATCTACCACTCCCGTTGAAGAAACTAATTCAGTCCCATCCAATGAAAGTTTATGGTAAAACACCCCAAGTTTTCAATCTTAACCTTTACCAAATTGCTGTTATATGATTTCTTTACCTTTTTCTTTGGGGGGGGGGGCGGGTTCTGGGGGGGGGGGTTCTATCCCCCTCATCCCCCTCCCATAGTTACGCCTCTGCATAGCAACGTGCAGATTCATCGTTGAATCGTTGAAAGAGTGACTGCAAGCGAAATATCTTTACATTAGGTTCACTGTGTCTGAAGGTGATTTCGAAAATAAATCGGCTAGCATAATAAATCATGTGTGTGAGGACTCCATGAATGAAAATGTCGGAGTTCAGTAATGAAAATGTACGAAATGTAAAAGACTGCTACGTAGAGTTTCCGTCCAGTTTTGATAATAAATGTTGTCCTTAGGTAAGTTTAAGTTAGTTTAAGAAGCTTTTAAGCCCTATGGACTGATAACAAAGTTCTTCTTCTCGCTGTATCGTGTGCCCCAGGCATCACTGTGTGTGTTGTCCTTAGTTAAAGTAGTTTTTCAGTATGTGGACCGATGACCACAGAAGGTTCACATGTTTGTAAATATATGGGACTTAACTACTGAGTTTATCAGTCCTCCGACGGGGGAGCAACTGCGCGCTCCGAATCAAGGCGCCTTAGAGCGCTCGGCCATTTCGCCGCAGTTAAACTGCATTAGACATAATCCGTCAACCTGTGTTCGTGGTGCGATATATGCTTGCAGCAGCCATTCGCCTTGATAAATGCGTATCTGGACGTAGAAATCGACTTGATATAACAAGTAAAGTAATTCATACTACCAGGAGCCACGCTTCCACTGATCCACTATCCAATTTCGATGAACCCGTAGTCACTGAAGTTGTAACTACCAATGTTGCTGGGCCAACATGGAAACACGAAATTTTCTGCTGACGACCGCTGTGTTCTATAACGTGTGTAATCCGAAACAATAATTGCCCCTGTACTTGTATTTTGCACTGCTGTAGACAATGTTTTGCGATAGTGAGGCGCAGGTGTGTTGTTTGCGAACTTTTCAAATGATATTTTTAAAAATTAAAAAATCAGAGTGTAAGCTTCAGTTCCACCTGGGGCATGATCTACAGCTTCCCTGAACCGCCAGGTCCCCCCCCCCCCCACGCCCGTTAAATTCAGTCCTGTTTGTGTGTAATAAAGAACTTCAATCTGTTCTTTCTTTCTTAATCACCATGCAGATTATAAATTGGTATGCATCCTTTTAGCTGCGTACAAACAAGAGATCGGGTTATGCTCTCGATTGTTCATACCGTTAGAAATACTGTTTACGTGCTGATACGAATAATCACATTAAATCAACTACCAGAGCCTCCTCAAAGTTATTGTTGCTACCCTCAAACCAGAACATTTTAAAACACAGGGTGCCCCAAAATCCGTTATTACATTTTTACTATGTATTATAGTTCACAGAATAACGTTTTAATTGACATAAATGTTTGAAGTGACATGTAGTTTTGTTGAAGTCAAAGAAAAGTGCACGAAACCAACAGATGGCACTCCATATGATACAAAAGCAATAATTACATAAACAAATGCCGGCCGCGGTGGCCAAGCGGTCTGCGGCGCGCCAGTCACGGTCAGCACGGCCACTACGATCGGGGGTTCGAAGCCTTCCTCGGGCATGGATATTTGTGTCGTCCTTAGTAATAACTAGTTCATAAGTAGTTTGTAAGTGTAGGGACTGATAACCTCGTAGTTAAGTCCCATAAGCTGTACAAACATTTGAACAACAGAAACAAATGAATATTAACAAAAGCGATGTTTTTATAACAAATTTTCAACATGTCGGGGGTCATTCATCAACGATACCTTAATTTCAGGAACAATGTTGAGAAAAATACGGTACAGCACGAGTGTCGACTTCACCACGCGGAGATGAGTCCAGTAAAGTCTTCATTTCTTCCTGAACTTTCCAAACGGCAGTAGCGCTAGTGCCTGGTCTAGAGGTTTACAAAGCTTCCCTCCAGCTACCTGCCCCTATCTTGGCCGCAACCATTTAAGCGATCGTGACGGGTACCCAAGACGGCATGGCTACTTTATCACACTGACTACGGCGACCAACTTGGCGGGTTTCAGGGAATCTTTCAGCCTGCTGCGTCTGTCACGAGGTGGCGTTGTCAGTCCAACAACCTGACTACAGAATAGTCACATATACTTATTGAAACTGCTTTATTTTTCCCTCCATGCAAGTACAAGAAGATGCGTGGTTTTTGTCACTAAACGCCTTATTTGTATTAAATTAAAACATTTGTCTACAATGGAAGATATTCACGTTTTTTTGTTGCATCTAAAACAGTTATTTAAGGAAAATGAAGTTTTACTTCCGGCATTTCAAGCCTGGTTTTTCGCTTCACATCATTTTCTTGGACGTTTCTTGGTCGTTTCATCAGCCTGTACTGTTTAACACGGCCTTTTCTCACACAGTTTTACAGAACCACTCATTTTATGTTTAACGCAACGTAGTTCTGCCACTGCTAATCTGCATCCTTCTGGTTATTCCAGGGGCCTGGTTCCTTAGACCGCTCGGCCACTCCCACGCTGCTCATTTTTCAGAGCTACACTTGTCACAGGACGTTTACCCGTTCCAGTACCTTCTTATGCCGATAGTCTGGTATAGCTAAAATGGACTTCCTTTCTGACAGAAAAGCTTAACTAACGTTGTCTTAGGCCATACAAATTTACGCTTTTCAAAGAGCCCGGCTGATTTCCCTCCACATCGTTACCCAAACAATCCCAGTGTGTGCTTCGTCTCTGAATACCACATTGTCGACGGCACGTTAAACCCTAATGTTCCTTCCTATGTTCTTCCTTTCACTTCACACACCATTCTCTTCTGGCGTCGCTGACATGTTGCTGTCCAGCGGCATTTGTTGGGCTGTTTGTGCACTCGTGATTGATTTCAATAAAACAGCGTGACATTTCCAGCATGTATGTCAAGTTGTACTTCTCTACCTACATCATGTCGTGACTTAAAGGTACATTCGCGAAATGTCTCACCGATAATGAAATAATATTAATGACAATATTAACTTAAGGAGTAATTAGCTGCACATAGCAGTAATCCAACATGTTAGTCAAACTTAGATAGTGTTATAATAATGAATAGGACAGAAAACACAGGCACCAGTATACCATAATAATAATTATTATTACTTACTTACTCAATTTAGCTGTATGTACCTATTATGAACCATGTTTGTGTGTCCTTGTATAGAACTCTGTTAAATAAAAATCTCAACTGACAATATGCGCAGAGGATGTTCAAATGTTTGTAAATCTATCGGACTAAACTGCATGGTCATCAGTCCGTAGCTTACAAACTACTTAAACTAAGTAGTAGGATCTGTGATGACGGTGATGAAACTGCATCACATCTAATCTTCGAATGCATTGCATTGGAGAGTAAAAGGCACAGAACATTTGGGACAACCAGACCCGAAGAAATTGTGTCTAATAAAGAACTGGTAAAGGGACTCCTCGCACTGTTCAAGGGCAATGGTTGGCTTTACTAGATATACAGGGAGCGACACCGCACAATAAACTTAGTTTCGGTGCGGGCAGTGGCGGGTCGGACCAAGACTGTTTTGGCTTCCCTGAAAAAATCAAATCAAGGTTAACTAACCTAAAGACAACACACACACACCTATGCCCCAGGGAGGAGCAACTGTGCGCTCCGCAGCGAGGCGCCTTTGGACCGCTCGGCTACTCCACCGCGGCCGCACAGCATGAATGATACAGTTCTACAGTTGAGTTTCGAGGAAACTGAATCTTCCATATTCCAGATAACACTGTCGGGGGTATCTAAAGCACCTGGAAATGGAGCTTTTTCAGGCGTGCTTGATCATGTTGCATAAGGGTGCACTGAAATGTTTATGCTACGGAGTGGCCAGCCGTTTCCGTAGGAGGTTCGAGTCCTCCCTGAGGTATGAGTGTGGTGTTGACCTTAGTGTAAGTTTAAGTACATCTACATACATATTCTGCAATCCACCCAATGGCGCGTGGCGGAGGATACTCAGTACCGCTACTAGTTTCCTGTTCCCCTTCCATACAGAACGAGGGAAAACGAATACGAATCTCTGTAATCTTATCCTTATGGTCTTTACGCGAAATGTAGGTTGGCGGCAGTAGAATCGTCCGCCTTAAATTCCGGCCCTCAAAATTTCTTCAACAGTGCTTCTCGAAAAGAACGTCGCCCCCTCCTCCAGCGACTTCCAATTGAGTTCCCGAAGCATTTCGGTAACACTCACGCATTGATCAAATCTACCAGTTACAAGCCTTGCCGCCCGCCTCTGAACTGCCTCTATGTCCTCCTTTAAATCAATCTGGCGGGATCCCAAACACTTGACCAATACTCGAGACGGGGTCGTACAAACGTTTTATACGCTGTCTCCTTTAAAGTCGAATCACACCTTCCCAAACTTCTCCCAATAAAGCGAAGTCGACCATTTGTCTTCCACACGAATGTCCTTATATGCTCGTGTCATTTCATATAGCTGTGCGGCGTTACGTCTAGGTTTTTAAATGACGCTACTCTGTCAAGCTGTATGCTGTATTCGAACATTACGGGACTGTTTCTCCTACTCATCTGCATCACCTTACATTTTTCTACATTTAGCGCTAGTTGCCATTACTCACACCACCTAGAAATTTGGTCCAAGTCATCCAGCATCCTACTAGAGTTATTCAATGACGACACAGCCGCAGACTGCAACTCACTCTGTCCGTCGGATCATTAATAAAGATATCACTCTTCCCCGCGACATCCCTGACGATACCCTAGTCTCTGATGAACACTCGCCATTGAGGACAACGTACTGGGTTCTCAGAATGAAACTTCACTCTGCAGCGGAGTGTGCGCTGATATGAAACTTCCTGGCAGATTAAAATTGTATGCCGGAACCGGGACTCGAACCTGGGACCTTTGCCTTTCGCGGGCAAGCGCACTACCGACTGTGCTATCCCGACACGACTCACGATGCCGCCTCACAACTTCACTTCTGCCAGTACCTCGCCTCCTACTTTCCAAACTTCACAGAAGCTCTCCTGCAAACACGCAAGACTAGCACTCCTGGAAGAAAGGATATGGTGGAGACATGGCTTAGCCACAGCCTAAGGGATGTTTCCAGAATGAAACTTCACTCTGCAGCGGAGTGTGCGCTGATATGAAACTTCCTGGCAGATTAAAATTGTGTGCCGGAACCGGGACTCGAACCTGGGACCTTTGCCTTTCGCGGGCAAGCGCACTACCGACTGTGCTATCCCGACACGACTCACGATGCTGCCTCACAACTTCACTTCTGCCAGTACCTCGCCTCCTACTTTCCAAACTTCACAGAAGTTCTCCTGCAAACACGCAAGACTAGCACTCCTGGAAGAAAGGATATGGTGGAGACATGGCTTAGCCACAGCCTAAGGGATGTGTTCCAGAATGAAACTTCACTCTGCAGCGGAGTGTGCGCTGATATGAAACTTCCTGGCAGATTAAAATTGTGTGCCGGAACCGGGACTGGGGTTCTGTTACTTAAGTAATCATCGAGCCACTCACATATTTGGGTGCCTATTCCATAAGATCGTACCTTCGTTAGCAGTCTGCAGTGCGGTACCGCGTCAAACGCCTTTCGAAAATCGATAAATATGCAGTCTGCCTGCTGCCCTTCATACATGGCACGCAATATGTCATGAGATAAAACAGAAAGATGGGTTTTGCACGAGCAATTCTTCCTAAAGCTGTGCTGATGCATGGACAGAAGCTTTTCTGCTTCAACGAAATTTATTATATTAGAACTGTGAATATGTGCAAGAATTCTACATCAAAGTGATGTTAATGATATCGATCTGTTATTTCGTGGGTCCGTTCTATTGCCTTTCTTATAGACAGGAGTTACCTGTGCCTTTTTGCAGTCTGTTGGTACTTTGCGCTGGATAAAATATTCGCCATAAATGGAACCTAAGTAAGGGGCCAATGCCGCCGAGTACTGTTTGTAAAACCGGTGGTACCCCATCTGGACCTGGCGACTTGCTTGTTTCCAACTCTCTCAGCTGCTTCTCTACACTAGCTACGCTTCTAAGTGTAGGGACTGATGACCATAGCAGTTTGGTTCAATAGGTTTACAAACATATGAACTGATTATGGATGAGCGCATGAAGGTTAATGACAGCGCTGCGACTGTAAAGTTGAGTAGTAGTAATATTGTCGAGTAAAACTCGTTCGCGAAAACATTTAGTGATTTTTTCCACTGCCTAGAGACATATACATCCAATGGTTGAACAATGCACTTTGCGCAAGGTAGAATGGTTGTTACCTTTATTTGTTTATGTGGATTTACGAACAGATGTTGTTGATGGAGTGAAAATTAATCCAGAACCATAGTTTGTTATATTACTCAAACACTAATATACTTCTCTAGCACTGTCAAGGCACTATGGTGCCGCACGCATGGATGACCTTCAAAGGATGGTCTGTTACTCACCAGTCGTAATGAGCAGCTAAAATGTGCGTTACTGCTATCCAGTGGATGAATTACTCCTAAGTACCAATCATGGGGTCAGTCCCCAAGAGACACTTCGCTAATGTATCTTGTTGGTGCACATCCAAATCTTAGCGAACTTTTGGCTCTCATTTGCGTATCTGCATCTACATCTAAATGGAATACTCTGCAAATCACATTTAAGTGCCTGGCAGAGGGTTCATCGAACCACCTTTATACTATTTATCTCCCATTCCATTCTCGAATAGCGCGAGGGAAGAAAGAACACCCGAATCTCTCCGTTCGAGCTCTGATTTCTCGTATTTTATTCTGATGATAATTTCTACCTATGTAAGTGGGAGTCAACAATATATTTTCGCATTCGGAGGAGAATATTGGCGATTGGAGTTTCGTAAGTATCCCACGACGCAGCGATAAGCGCCGTTGTTGTAATGATCCCCATCCCAGATCCTGTATCATTTCCGTAACGCTGTCTCCCCTGTATCGTGACAATACAAAACGAGCTGCCCTTCTTTGGACTCTTTCGATGTCCTCCGTCAAACCCACCTGATAAGGAACCCACACTGGGCAGCAATACTCCAAAACAGGACGGACAAGCGTAGTGTATGTAGTTTCTTTAGGAGTTCTGTTGCCTCTTTTAAGAGTTCTACCAATAAAACGCAGCCTCTGGTTCGCCTTTCCCACGACATTATCTATGTGTTCTTTCCAGTTTAAGTCTGATGTAATAGTAATTCTCAGGTATTTTGTGGAGTTTACGGCTTTCACTTTTGATTGATTTATCTTGCAAACAAAGTTTAACGGATTTATTTTCGTACTCATGTGGACGACTTCACACTTCTCATTATGTAGAGTCAATTCAAGTGTTCAAATGTCTGTAAGTCTATCGGACCAAACTGCGTGGTCATCAGTCAGTAGCTTACAAACTACTTCAACCTAGGTAAATTAACCTACGGACAAACACACACACCCATGCCCCAGGGAGGACTCGAACCTCCACGGCGAGCAACCGCGCGCTCCTCAGCGAGGTCCTTTAGACCGCTCGGCTACTCCACCGCGGCTAGAGTCAATTGCCAATTTTTACACCATAGTGATATCATATTCAGATCGTTCTGCAATTGGTTTTGATCTTCAGATGATTTTACTAGACGGTAAATGACGGCGTCGTCTGCAAACAACCTAAGAGAGCTATTTAGATTTTCCCCCAATTCGTTTATGTAAATAAGGAACAGCAGAGGACCAATAACACTACCCTGTGGAACGCCCGATATCACCTCTGTTTTAGTCGATGCTTTACTATCGATTACTACAAACTGTATCCTCTCTGACAGGAAATCCCCTATCTAGTCGCAAATTTGGGGCGATATACCATAGCCGCGCAAACGATTGGTAAAATGGCGGGTGACGTCTTGAGCGATGCCAGTTCACATCAGTTGTGGAAATACCCCTGACTAGGACGCAATGTAATTTATGATGTGAGAAAGATCGCCTGGAAAGTACAAACGCACACAAAAAAGGCCGTAATGACTGGCAACGATGTGTAAGCGTTCCCGGTGGCAGGGAAACGTAATTTGCCTCCTCCAGGGACTGCGACAGGTAACAGCGGCGCTCCTGGGAAAAGCGGAAACCAGCCGGCTGAAATTACAGTGTGGACCGGGCAGGTATAACGTCCGCGGAGCTGTCGCCACCTCGTTAGGACTGCCGCGACACGGCTCATTTACCAGACGCCGCTTTGTTTGCAGACACCGCTGCCAATTCTTCGTCCCCGCATCTGTCAGGAATATCCTGTGCCACAAGCCACGCGTTACAATCCTTCATTGCCAAAACGGACACTTCTTTTAGAATAACTGTTGGTGTTTGTATACATAGGGCGCTTATCAGTGCGCATCAGCGCCATGTTACGGATCGCGCGGACTCCCGCGTCGGAGGCTCGAATCCTCCCTCGGGCATGGATGTGTGTGTTGTCCTTAGGTTAGTTTATCTTAGTTTAAGTAGTTTGTAAGCTAGGGACAAATAACCCAGCAGTTAAGTCCCATACATTTACAAACATTTGAACATTTTTTGCTCATCAGCCCCGATGCTCACTCAACTGACTGGTTAGGTTGTGGTTTTATTTTGTGGAAAGTACAGGGTGACGAAACAAAACGTAAATTAGTTACACAGATATTCAGATTTATGTTATGACATATTCGACATGCCTGCGGTTGTGTGGCGCAGACAAATAGCGAAATTATGCATGGCCCTCTATAGTGTCGGAGCTTCGATGTTGTCCATGACCTCCTGAATGGTTGTTTTCAGCTCAGCAATCGTTTTGCGGTTATTGCTATACAACTTGTCTCTAACCCTTTCCAGCCCAAATTTCATTAATTTGTGAACAAAAGTATTTCTTCGCATATTTCTATTCATAGTGATTGCGATAAAGTATATATTTTTTGAATTTTTTTAGTTTTTGGAGGGAAATGTGGATGGCATCATTGGATAGGTTATGTTCCCTTTACCGTAGCTGACACCTTTTTCAAACTTTTTACAACTAATTTAGGCTTATGTTTCTTTTACTGTAACTGACACCTTTTTCAAACTCTTTACTACCAATTTAGACATTTTACAATAAGTTATTAATGAAATTTTCAAATTATTTTGTTTCCTTTACCTTGATATGATGTTTCGAAAGTCTTGCTATTTGTTCTGTAACTTAGACGTTAAGCAATAATACATATTTTGCCAATGCGTTGTAGCCCAATGCTCCTCTGTTTCCCCGAAGTAATGGCAACCAATCTACCCGGAACAAATTTTGGAAAGCTCTGCAATGTTCTTTATAATCTTTGGTCAAATGTCTGGGCCTAGAGTAACAGATAAAGATGATGTAGCCATATGGCATCATTGGGCTGGAAAGGGTTAATAAAGCCTCACAAAAAGGCGTCGCATGTGTTCAGAGAATGTGGCGCCCAATCGAGGCCCATGCCGGTGGTCTCTGGGTACCCCAGAGCCAGAATGTTGTGCTCAAAGTGCTCCTCCAGGAGACCAAACACTCTCCTACTTCTATGGGGTCGAGTTCCGTCTTGCATGATGGTCAGTATGGATAACGGGGATGAAATGATCTTCCAACTCCTTCACGTACCGTTCTGTAGTCACCGTGACATCAAGGAGTATCGCCCCAATTATTCCGTGACTGGATATTGTACACCAGTCACCCGTTGAGTGTGAAGAGACTTTCCGATCGCGAAATGCGGATTTTCTGTCGCCGTGATGCGCCAATTTTATTTATTAACGAGCCCATCCAAACGTCAGTGGGCTTTATCGCTAAACCAAACCATATTACCACCGCGGCCGGCCCTCAACTACCCTGGGACACATCATACAAGCCGCGGCGGAGCGGCGAGAGCATTGAGGCGCTATGCTGCGATGCACGAGGCCGTTCCCTGTCGGGCGTTCGAATCCCCCCTCGGGCATGGATTTTGTGCTGTCTTTAATTTAAGGTAGTTCATAAGTAGTTTGTAAGTTTGGGGACTGATGACCCCGCAGTTAAGTTCCATAAGCTTCACAAACATAAAAAAGGGTCACATCATACAAAATATTAAATCACGATCTACATTCGGCCCATTACTCACAAAAGAGAGGAAAAGTTAAGCCGCTAAATTGATTGATGCCCTCTTGGCTTGCTATAATGCCATTCCGTTAAAATTAGATGTTCAGATACCTGTACCCCTCAAGCACTGGACCATCTTGTAGGAGGAATCCACGAGTCACAGGAAAGTACCCTATCTATAAACCTGTTAAGAGTACTTCGTGTCCACAGACAGGGTGGAGTGACGTCACGGCCGTGTAAATGGTCTCAACGACCACAGTCTGTTGTTGCTTAGTCCTTAAGCACTCCTCCATCCACAGACGCATAATCTTGTGTCTCAGCAGCAAGGTGCTGTATGGCCGGAAGCAGCACATTGAGAAATCGTATTTTCTAGGTAGGCAGTCTTAGATGCTTCATCCGTTGCTTCACTGCCCTGAATGCCCATGTGACCTGGCACCCAGCTGAATACAGACTTCCCCTGTAACTGGTAGAAGGTGACATGAAGATTCTTCTCTGTGGAACACATACGACGGATAGTCTGAAGGGCACTTACGCACTCGATCTAGATGAAAAATTGGTGGCAGGAAGACACCTAATTTGCTCCACTTTTAATATTTCATATATTACATCGTCGTTCTCAGTTGCTATACCTCTTAAGTGAATCTTGGGAATGCATTGTAGAAACAACACAACGCAGCCGATGGAATTTCCCTGCTTAGTCTACATCTACATCTACATCTACATGGGATACTCTGCAAATCACATTTAAGTGCCTGGCAGAGGGTTCATCGAACCACAATTATACTATTCCATTCTCGAATAGCGCGCGGGAAGAAAGAACACCGGAATCTCTCAGTTCGAGCTCTGATTTCTCTTATTTTATTCTGATGATCATTTCTACCTATGTAAGTGGGAGTCAACAATATATTTTCGCATTCGGAGGAGAATGTTGGCGATTGGAGTTTCGCAAGTAACCCACGCCTCAGCGATAAGCGCCGTTGTTGTAATGATTCCCATCCCAGATCCTGTATCATTTCCGTAACGCTGTCTCCCCTGTATCGTGACAATACGAAACGAGCTGCCCTTCTTTGGACTCTTTCGATGTCCTCCGTCAAACCCACCTGATAAGGATCCCACACTGGGCTGCAATACTCCAAAAATGGACGGACAAGCGCAGTGTATGCAGTTTCTTTAGTAGTTCTGTTGCATCTTTTAAGGATTCTGCCAATAAAACGCAGTCTCTGGTTCGCCTTTCCCACGATATTATCTACGTGTTCTTTCCAGTTTAAGTCTGAAGTAATAGTGATTCCTAGGTATTTTGTGGAGTTTACGGCGTTCACATTTGATTGATTTATGTTGTAAACAAAGTTTAACGGATTTCTTTTCGTACTCATGTGGACGACTTCACACTTCTCATTATTTAGAGTCAATTGCCAATTTTTACACCATACTGATATCTTATTCAGATCGTTCTGCAGTTGGTTTTGATCTTCAGATGATTTTACTAGACGGTAAATGACGGCGTCATCTGCAAACAACCTAAGAGAGCTACTTAGATTTTCCCCTAAATCGTTTATGTAAATAAGGAATAGCAGACGACCAATAACACTACCTTGTGGAACGCCCGATATCACCTCTGTTTTAGTCGATGCCTTACCATCGATTACTACGAACTGTGTCCTCTCTGACAAGAAATCCCCTATCCAATTGCAAATTTGGGGCGATATACCATAACCACGCAATTTGATTAAAAGCCGTTTGTGAGGTACGGTGTCAAAAGCTTTCTGGAAATCAAGAAATACGGAATCGATTTGCGAACCTTTGTCGATAGCACCCATCACTTCGTGTGAATATAGAGCTAGTTGTGTTTCGCATGAACGATATTTTCTAAATCCGTGTTGACCTTGGGTCAATAGATCGTTCTGTTCGAGATAATTCATAATATTTGAATACAGGATATGTTCCAAAACCCTGCTGCAAATTGACGTCAATGAAATAGGCCTGTAGTTTAGTGGGTTACTCCTACTGCCTTTCTTGAATATAGGTGTGACCTGTGCAACTTTCCAATCTTTTGGTACAGATCCTTCTATGAGAGAGCGGTTGTATATGACTGTTAAGTAAGGAGCTATCGCTTCAGCATAATCAGATAGAAATCTAATGGGTATACAATCCGGACCAGAAGACTTGTTCTTATTAAGTGATTTTAGTTGCTGCACTACTCCGATGATATCTACTTCTATGTTACTCATTACGGCATCTGTTCGTAATTCGAAATCTGGAATATTGGTTTCGTCTTCTTTAGTGAATGAGTTTCTAAAAGCTAAGTTTAGTAACTCTGCTTTAGTAGCGCTGTCATCGGCAGGATCGCCATTACTATCACGTAGTGAAGGTATTGTTTGTGACTTTCCCCGAGTATATTTAACATATGACCAAAATCTCTTTGGGTTTTCAGTCAAATTACGAGAAAGAGTTTCGTTGTGATAAATGTTGTAGGCATCTCGCATTGAAATCCTCGCTAAATTTCGAGCTTCTGAGTACAATCGCAAATCCTGGGGATTTCGTGTTCGTTTAAATTTAGTATGCCTTTTCCTTTGCTTTTGCAACAGTGTCCTAACCTGTTTTGTGTACCAAGGGGGATCGCCTCCTTCTTTTATTAATTTATTAGGTATAAAACTTTCAATTGCTGTCGATACCACTTCTTTGAATTTGAGCCACATCTGGTCTACACCTACGTTTAGTGTTAGAAACGAGTGGAAGCTGTCTTTCAAGAAGCAATGTATTTTGTTTCTATCTGCTTTCCTGAACAAATATACTTTGCGTTTATTTTTGGTAACTTTCGGACTTTCGATATTCAATTTCGCTACTACAGCTCTGTGTTCACTAATACCTGTATCCGTTTTGATGCTCATTATGAGCTCAGGATTATTTGTTGCTAAGAGATCAAGTGTGTTTTCACATCCATTTACAATTCTAGTTGGCTCATGAACTAATTGTTCGAAGTAATTCTCAGAGAATGCGTTGAGTACAATTTCGGACGATGTTTTATGCCTACCTCCTGATTTGAAAATATAATTTCGCCAACAGATCGAGGGTAAATTAAAATCACCACATACTATTATCGTGTGAGTCGGGTACGTTTTTGTAATTAGACTCAGGTTTTCTTTGAACCTTTCTGCTATTGTATCGTCAGAGTCGGGAGGCCGGTAAAAGGAACCGATTATTAACTTCTTACGATTTTCGGGTACAACCTCTACCCATAATAGCTCACACGAACTATCAACTTCAACTTCGCTACATGAAATACTACTTTTGACGGCGACAAACACGCCCCCACCTATCTCATCAGTGTAAACGACTATAAATCCACACTGCTCAGATATAATTCCATAAAACATCGATTTTAAAATATTGTTTTTATTTTTATTTATCTTTTCTTACACTGACAAATTAAAATAATTTTGGGCATCTTTATTAACCAGGGTGTCTATTAACCACAACAGCTTTGAAATTCATTGCACATAAAAAAATAAAGGAGTTCGTTGAGACGGGGAAAGACTCGAGAGTTCTATGCTTGTTTATAGTACAGGACATGTAATTGTAGTGAAGTCCTACTGAGGCATGTTTTCTTCGAGGAAGAGGAGAAGATAACTGGGCGTAGTTTAAAAAAAAAATGAAATGAAATAAAATAAAAGTTCAAATGTTTGTAAAGCTTACGGGACTTAACAGCGGGGTCATCAGTCCCTAAACTTACAAACTACTTAGGAACTAACTTATACTAAAGACAGCACAAACATCCATGCCCGAGGGAGGATTCGAACCTCCGGCGCGGGAGGTCGCACAATCCGCAACGTGGCGCTCTAGACCGCTCGGCTACTCCCGCGCGGCGTAGTTCCAGAGACTGACTGACCAATGCTTAGTGAATTGCCTATTTCGACTGATTATAGGACTGCTTTTTCATTACTGTATACTATTACTTTATTTTCAACCAATTTCGGACACTCAGACTACCATCAACGGACGAAACGCAAATCGTCAGTATAATCAAGTGCCTGAAAGTCGCAGTTTTGCTAGAATATACATCAAAATGTATTAGCTCAACGCACTCCCAGCCACAAATGCCGACATTTGTTTGCCCGAGCAGCTACTTGACCTTTGTGTAGCTTTGTAACTGTTTTCGCGATTTGGTGGGCAGTCTTTTCTGTTTCTTCCCACCAAGAATACGTCCTATACTAGCTGCGGCATCTGACCTGGATGATCCGCATGGCAGATAACACCGAGGAGTTCAATGACTGAGGGACATTGTTCCATATTTTAAAAGTTCAGTAAGGTTTCTAAGTGTTACTTTCGTTGAGCGTCTGACATGATTATCACAGCTGAAGAATATTAAGGGCAAATTTTTAAAAGTATTGACTATTTTAAAATGTCTCAACCAGATGTCCTGGCGAGCGGTTTGAACATGTTTGTGTGGTCCTACCTTGACAATGGATGCACGGTTTATGGCTCGCTGTGTCCTCTTATCATTAATTCATCGCTGTGTTAACCAGGAGAGGATCGGTTTGGCAACAGGAGCATATAGGGCACGTCACTTTCCCAGTGTCTGCATTGGGGTTGGCGAACCACGCTCGTCATGCGGCGCCAGTGCAGTCAGTTCGCGCAGAATATTACATCCAGTTTCGTTCCCACTTTCTATGTAGCTTATTTTCTGTTCATTTTTATTATGAAGAAGGCCATTTCAGGTGCATGATATTTTTATTTGAACCAACTAATTTCTTGGTAGTACAGCCACAGAATCAGGGTTTCACAATTGCTTTATATACGCAAAAAACGTGTTGCTTGACCACAATTCTAGGGGTTATGAGACTTTAGAAAAAAATGGAACAGAGCTATACAAAGCTCTCTTTATTTATCATGAGAATAGATTTGGCAAGTTCTATGACAATAGCCTAGACATTCTGAATTTGTTTTCGAAATTACAGCATACTCCAGTAGCCCTAATACAAACATATCCTCTAGTATTAACGCATGCCTGTATTCTTTGCGGTATTCTTTCGACTAGATCAGGCATGGCTAAACACCGCCCCGCGGGCGGCCTTTGCCGCGCCCCTACCCCGCGCACTGTGCGCAGCGGCGTGTGTAGAGGGGCAGAGTGTTCAAATGTTTGTAGAGCTTATGTGACTTAACTACTGGGTCATCAGTCCCTTAACTTACAAACTACTTATGAACTAGCTAATACTAAGGACGGCACAAATATCCATGCCCGAAGGGGGATTCGAACCCCCGACCGCAGTGGCCGTGCAGACTGCGACTGGCGCAGCAGACCGCTCGGCCACCGCGGCCGGCGGGGCAGAGTGACGAGCAGGAAGAGGAAGAACGCCGCTACTATCAGGCAGGCTAAAACTGAATTTTATGCGTTACGTAATATTTCCGTTGTTTTGAGCTTGAGATGTCGAAAATTATCCTTTCTCTTTAAGGTATTCAATAAAGGTTTCTAAATATGTTAAATAGCTTAATGTGGGACCGATGACCAGTGTAGTTTGGTCTCTTGAAACCCAAACCAATCAATCAATCAACAGCTTAATGCAAATTGTTTTGTTTTTCAAGAAAGATATGTATTTCTGCTAATCACATGAATACTGCATAATGTACTTATTTCATTAAAGAATAAAGTTATTGTTTTGGCGAATGAAAAATGGCAGGGAATATATATTACTGCTAAAATCCCGATTATAAAAGTACTTTCCGAC
Source organism: Locusta migratoria (assembly GCA_026315105.1). NCBI lineage: Eukaryota > Metazoa > Arthropoda > Insecta > Orthoptera > Acrididae > Locusta > Locusta migratoria. The sequence continues at coordinate 672,630,686 of CM048755.1, forward strand.
ATTGCCATCTCCACTTAGTAGCCTCACTATGTTGCGAAAAATGCCTTCCTTCGTTTCCCCCTTGCAGCGTTTGGCATATAGCCGTCTCACTCGCACACATGCTGCAGGCATTGCAGTGGTGGGGGAAGTAGTGCGCCCATCGAAACGTCTCGCGCCTGAAGCGCGCAAGCATCTTTTCAGAGGAACTGGGGGGACATGAACCTAAAACCAATCTTTTTCTGTTAGTTTTCTATTTGCGTTTTAACAAAAAATATTTACTCGTAAGAATGAGACTCTATAGACTCTAGATAAAATTATTTTTAAAATAGCATATTTATGATACTTGCCCATTTAAGAAACATATATCTTTCAAAAGAAGCCTACTGTATATAGAATCAAATTTGGATCACAAAATTACTAAGTTTTTCTTCGATTCGTGTTTTGGATATTTTCTAAAGCTTCGCGTAGTGATTCTACTATACAAACACTAATTGTTACCTAAACAGTAAATGATTTGTTTGTTTTACCGTTCTTCGACCACATTACAGAGTTGCGCTTCCTCTGTTACTTTGTTGACGTTGGATCTGACCGCAGGACAGTCCAGCGTAGAGCAGTGCTGTGCGGTCTCTTTCCGCATCTATCTCTCTCACTTCGTTGTCGACACTAGCGACACACGGTCGCGGCCGGGGCGGTCAACTACAGTGTACTCCGCCAACGAGGCGCGGGCGCGCCCGCCGGCCGGAAAAATTGGCCATTTAATATTCATAGAATATATGACTTCAACTGCTATTGGGCAAAGCTGAAAATGTGTACCCAGCCGGGATTCGAACCCGGGTCTCCTGCTTTCTAGGCAGTTGCGCTGACCCCTACACCACTGGGGACACAGTGATCACCGCACCTGCAAGGACTACCCATGCACGCCTTCCGTCAGATACAAATTCCCAGCTTCGCCCTGCCCATAGTACTCAAACTCGTAGTTTAACTAATTCCCGTAAGAGTAAGGGCTTCAAACTTGCCCACCCCTCCCCACTAACGATAGGATCATTGCCCGTCACCGGCATATAATATATAATATATAATATATAATATATAATATATAATATATAATATATAATATATAATAATATATAATAATATATAATATATAATATATATTATATATAATATGCCGGTGACGGGCAATGATCCTATCGTTAGTGGGGAGGGGTGGGCAAGTTTGAAGCCCTTACTCTTACGGGAATTAGTTAAACTACGAGTTTGAGTACTATGGGCAGGGCGAAGCTGGGAATTTGTATCTGACGGAAGGCGTGCATGGGTAGTCCTTGCAGGTGCGGTGATCACTGTGTCCCCAGTGGTGTAGGGGTCAGCGCAACTGCCTAGAAAGCAGGAGACCCGGGTTCGAATCCCGGCTGGGTACACATTTTCAGCTTTGCCCAATAGCAGTTGAAGTCATATATTCTATGAATATTAAATAATAACAGCTGCTGGATCGGAATGTGACGTCTGTTCTTTCCGAACAGACGCCACATGTATATATAAAATTGGCCATGCCTGCACTAGATCATCAAGGGACTGTTGGTCCAGATTTTCTTACTCCTCAACGGCAATTCGGCGTAGATCTCTCAGATTAGTTAGTGGGTCGTCTCTTCCCAAAATAGCCCTTTTTAATATATCCTACGTGTGTTCGTGTCCGTATAACGTGCTGGCCATTCTAACCTTGAGATGTCGTTATCATGAAGGACCACGCACACAACATGTGCACGATGAGCGGGAGAACGGTCGTACACCGGAATACTGTCGGTATGTTTGCATTATATGTCGGAGGATATTATCCCTGTACCATACTCTGGACCCACATAACGTCTTCCCAAAACATGAGGGGACCATCTCCTAGCTGCACTCGCTGGACGGCGGTGTGTCTAAGACGTTCAGGATGAGCAGGCTGCCTCCAAATACGTCTCCGACGACTAGGGTGTAGGCTGATGTGAGTCTCATCTGTAAATAGCACGCCGGCCGCGGTGGCCGAAGAGACTAAGGCGCTCCAGTCACGGTCTGCACGGCCACTACGGTCGGGGGTTCGAATCCCCCCTCGGGCATGGATATTTGTGTCGTCCTAGTTCGTAAGTAGTTCATAAGTAGTTTGTAAGTTTAGGGACTGATGACCCCGTAGTTAAGTCCCATAGACTATACAAACATTTTTTTGTAAATAGCACGTGATGCCGATACTGACGATTCCATCAGCATACTGTTGGGCCCATCTGTACCGCGCTGCATGGTGTCTAGGAGTCATAGCTGGACCTCGCCTTGGAAGTCGGGAGTGAAGTTACATATCTTGCAGCCTGTCATGTACGGTCTGAGTCTCAACACGACGGCCTGTGGCTGAACGAAAATCATTATTCAGCATGGTGGCGTTCCTCTCGAGGTTCCTCCAAGCTGAAACCCGCGTAGTGGTCATCAGCTGCTGTGGTAGCCTTTGGGCGGACAGAACGAGGCAAGACAATTATAGTTCCCGTATCTGCGCACTTAACGTCCGTACAACAGCGCATTGGTTCACTCAGACTCGTCTGGAAACTTCCCTTAATGAGAGTCCCTCCTGCCGCTAAATAAAAATGAAAATTCGATCAAACTTCGGAATTGGCCTTCTAGGCACAGCAGAACTACGATCAACAAAAACAGTATACTTCCTTCCTGATGTTATGACTGTGAAGTGATCGGCCATCTTGCCCACTTCGTCTCATACCCTCAGCTCATACATTCTTTTTTACATATTTGTATGGAGTGAGTTATATTATTAGCAATCTAAGGGACTTTGTTGCTGATGTAGTGTACACGTTCAGCGTCAGCGTTCAGGAGAGCTTGGAACCAAGGTGAAACAACGATTCTTTTGGTGTGTATATTTTACCCCTGGCACTATGTAGACGACCTAACATTCTCTGTTCGCTTATAAGTAAATGTTTAACAGCCTAGAGGACGGCAGTCAAACTTTAAATCGGAAGTAAAGATTTTAAATTTTACTACCATCCTATAGACGGATAAAGATTTTATTACAAGCTGACAGAGAACGTTGGGGCGCCTACCTAATGGTAGGACTAAAATATAAAGTAATTGAGAAACCCTGATGCTATACTGTCACGAAAATAGTTAGTTCAAATAAAGCATAACATACAGCTGAAGCGGCCTCCTTCGTAATGATACATGTCCACGACTGTGGATCCCAAATTACAAAATTTTAGTGTCTGTTCTTTCTCATTCGTCGTATTTTAAAGCTCTTTAGTTTGTTTTTCAAGTTCACTCAGACCATGCTGAAGTGGTGATATACAGTATACCTTCTTTACATTCATCATGAGTGTCAATCCAGCATAGTATTATATGGTGTCGTAAAATTCCTGGTTGCAAGCTCATGCCAGGAGACACATTTCAAACCACTCTGCAGTCTCTCGATGGGTGATGACATATGGAATCGTTAATGATGATCTATTCATGTCTGGAGAGGACGCTTGTTACAACCGCTGCTGTTCCAAAGAATTAGGCTATGTACCAGTACTGGGTTAAGAAGTTTTCTCTGTCGTATTCATCCACAACTTAAAAACTAAATGACCGACACACGTAATGATTACAGCCGCCTAGAGTAAACAGAATATTTGCGGTCTAAGGCACCTTGCTGCGGAGCGCGCGGTTGCTCGCCGTCCGAGGTTCCAGTCCTCCTTGGGGCATGGGTGTGTGTGTGTGTGTGTGTGTGTGTGTGTGTGTGTGTGTGTGTGTGCGTGTTGTCCTTAGGTTAGTTTACCTTAGTTTAAGTAGTTTGTAAGCTACGGACTGATGACCACGCAGTTTGGTCCGATAGATTTACAAAAATTTGAACAGAATATTTGTAATTGAGTGGGAGACTTCCATTGTGTGAGAATAAATCAAACTTCCTCTCTCTTGCTCTCTGTCACAGTCACTGTATGACTTTATATATACTTTGTATATTATAAACTCACGTAGATCATTACCTAATGTTTAAGTCAACTACTATCTCAAAATGCGACTGAAATTATGCAATGTTCATACAATTGCCACTTCCATGAACCACAGACATTGCCGAGGTGGGGTGGCTTGCGTGCCTCAACGATACAAATAGCCGTACCGTAGGTGCAACCACAGCGGAGGGGTATCTGTGGAGGCCAGACGAACGTGTGGTTCCTGAAGAGGGGCAGCAGCCTTTTCAGTAGTTACTGGAGCAATAGTCTGGGTGATTGAGCTGGCCTTGTAACATCAGTTAATGTGGCTTTGCAACACAGCTACTGCGAACGGCTGAAAGCAAGGGGAAACTACAGCCGTTACTTTTCCCGAGGACATGCAGCTCTACTGTATGAACATGGCATCCTCTCGGGTAAAATATTCCGGAGGTAAAATAGTCCCCCATTCGGATCTCCGGGCGGGTAACACTCAGGAGTATGTGATCATCAGAAAAGACAGCAGTGGAATTCTACGGATCGGAGCATGGAATGTTAGATCCCTTAATCGGGTAGGGAAGTTAGAAAATTTAAAAAGGGAAATGGGTAGGTTAAAGTTAGATATGGTTGGGATTAGTGAAGTTCGGTGGCAAGATAAACAGGATTTCTGGTCAGGTGAATACAGGGTTATAAATACAAAATCAGTTGGAGGTATTACAGGAGTAGGACTGATAATCAATAAGAAAATAGGAATGCGGGTAAACTACTGAGCAACACAGTGATCGCATTATCGTAGTCAAGGTTGATACGAAGCCAACACCGACGACAGTAGTACAGGTTTATATGCCAACTAGCTCTGCCGATGATGAGGAGATCGAAGAAATATATGAGGAGCTAAAGGAAATTATTGAGACAATTAAGGAAGAGGAAAACTTAATTGTGATGGGAGACTGGAATTCGGTAGTAGGACAAGGAAGGGAAGATAGTAGGTGAATATGGTCTGGGCAAAAGGAATGAAAGAGGAAGCCGCTTGGTAGAATTTTGCTCAAATGTTCAAATGTCTGTAAATCTATCGGACCAAACTGCGTGGTCATCAGTCCGTAGCTTACAAACTACTTAAACCTAGGTAAACTAACCTACGGCCAAACACACACACCCATGCCCCAGGGAGGACTCGAACCTCCACGGCGAGCAACCGCGCGCTCCGCAGCGAGGTGCTTTAGACCGCTCGGCTACTCCACCGCGGCGGAATTTCGCACCGAACATAATTTAGTTATAACAAACACCTGGATTGAGAATCACGAAAGAAGGTTGTATACGTGGAAGAGACCAGGAGGCACCGGGAGATATCAGATAGATTTTGTAATGGTAAGACATAGATTTCGGAACTAGGTTTTAAACTGTGAAACATACCCATGGACAGATATAAACTCTGACCATAACTTATTGGTCATGAATTGTAGGCTGAAACTGAAAAAAACTGCAGAAAGGTAGGAAAATAAGTAGATGGGACCTGGATAAACTAAAGGAACCTGAAGTTCTTGAAAATTTCCGAGGGAGCTTTAGGCAACAATTGACAGGAACGGTGGAAAATAAAACAGTAGAGGAGGAATGGGTAGTATTAAGAGATGAAATAGTGAAGGCAGCAGAGGACAAAATAGGTAGGAAGGCAAGACCTACAAAAAATCCTTGGATATCACAGGACATACTAAATTTAATTGATAAAAGGAGAAAATATAAAAATGCAGTAAATGAAACAGGCAAAATGGAGTACAGACGACTAAGAAATGAGATTGACAGAAAGTGCAAAATGGCTAAGCAGGAGTGGCTGGAAGGCGAGTGCAAGGATGTAGAAGAAAGTACAAATAGGGGAAAAATAGATACTGCCTAAGGGAAAATAAAAGAAATATTTGGAGATAAGAAAAACAACTCTATAAATATCAAGAACGCAGATGGAAAGCCAGTTATCAGCAAAGAAGGGGAAGCTGAAAGGTGGAAGGAGCATATAGAGAGGCTCTACGAAGGAAATGAAATTAGAGGCAATATGTAGGAAGAAGAGAAGAAGTAGACGAGGATGAAATAGGAGATACTATAATCAGAGATGAATTTGACAGAGCACTCAAAGACCTAAGTCGAAACAAGGCCCCTGGATTAGATGATATTCCCTCAGAGATACTGAAGTCTCTGTGGGAACCAGCCATGACAAAACTGTTTCACCTGGTGTGTAAGATGTATGAGACAGGCGAAGTACCCTCAGACTTTAAGAAAAATGTAATAATCCCCATTCCAAAGAAAGCAGGCAGGTGTGAAAACTACAGAACCATCAGTTTAATAAGTCATGGTTGCAAAATATTAAGACAAATTACTTACAGAAGGATGCAAAAGCTGGTAGAAGCCGACCTTGGGTAAGATCAGTTTGGGTTCAGGAGAAATGTAGGAACACGGGAGGCAATACTCACTTTACGGCTTATCCTAGAAGATAGATAAAGAAAAGGTAAACCTACATACCTAGCTTTTGTAGATTTGGAGAAGGCTTTTGACAATGTTGATTGGAATAAACTCTTTCAAGTTCTGACACAAGTAGGAATAAAATATAGGGAGCGTAAGGTTATTCACAACTTGCACAAAAACCAGACAGCGGTTGTCAGAGTTGATGGGCATGAAAGGGATGCAGTGGTTGGGAAGGGAGTGAGACAGGGTTGTAGCCTTTCTGCAATGTTATTCAATGTGTACATTGAGCAAGCTATAAAGGAAAGCAAGGAGAAATTTGGAGAAGGAATTAAAGTTCAGGGTGAAGAATTAAAAACATTGCGTTTTGCCGACGACATAGTTATTCTGTCAGAGACAGCAAAGGACCTGGAAGAGCAGTTGAACGGAATGGACAGTGTGCTGAAAGGTGAATATAAGATGAAGATTAACAAGAGCAAAACTAGGGTAATGGAGTGCAGTCTAAGAAAATCAGGCGGTGCTGAAGGAATTAGATTAGGTAACGAAACAATAAAGGAGGTAGATGAGTTTTGTTACTTGGGCAGTAAAATAACAAATGATGGTCGCAGTACAGAGGATATAAAATGCAGAATGGCAATGGGTAGAAAAGCGTTCTTGAAAAAGAGAAGTTTATTAACATCGAATATTGATTTAAGCCTAAGGAAGTCCTTTCTGAAGGCATTTGTGTGGAGTGTTGCCTTGTATGGGAGTGAAACATGGACGATAAACAGTGTGGACCGGAAGAGGATAGAGGCTTTTGAAATGTGGTGCTACAGACGAATGCTGAAGATTAGATGGGTGGATCGCGTAACTAATGAAGAGGTACTGAACAGAATTGGGGAGAAAAGGAATTTTTGGCATACCTTGACTAAAAGAAGGGATCGATTGGTAGGACACATTCTTAGACATCAAGGAATTGTGAATTTAGCGTTGGAAGGAAGTGTGTGGGGTAAAAACCGCAGAGGAAGACCAAGAGATGGATAATGTAAGCAGATTCAAACAGATGTAGATTGCCTTTCTTATGTGGAGTTGAAGAGGCTTGCGCAGGATAGGGTATTGTGGAGAGCTTCATCAAACCAGTCTCCGGACTGAAGACCACAACAACAACAACATACAATGGATTGACAGACTAGTAGGGATATGCATAATTCCCTGAAACTTTCTGACGACCGGATGATAAAAATCCTAAACAATAGTTTATGACTTTTCGTTACGTCCCTCACAAAAAAATTATTTATTTATATTTATCGTTTCCGCAAAACATAATTGAGGATCAAGTCTCCATGGCCATAGAACGAGTCACTACATCAGACTGTAGCAAAGGAGTAGTAATTGATAAAGTAAAACGTATAGCAGTCCTATGCACACGACAGGCCTAATCATCAGAAAAACATCTAACAAATAACACATAAATTAGCTTTTTTTAATTTTTACAGGAATTTGTGTATAGAATAGAGAGATTTATGAGGAAACTTTTCAGTTTAGTCTTGAAATTACAAGGATCCCTACTACGCTTTTTGAATACTTGTGACACCTTATTAAAAATGGATACAACAGAATACTGCACACCTTTCTGCACAAGGGTTAAGTACATGTGATGTAAATGTAGATTCAATTTCTGCCCTGTATTAATTGAGTGAAAGCTGCTAACTCTTGGGAATAACTTAGTAAGTTTAACAACAAACGACATTCAAGAAAATATGTACTGTCAGGTCAATGTTAGAATTCCCAGAATTTCCCCACATATTGCTCGATGCCCGTTTAGTGCAGTAAGTACCCTTTTCGAACTGGAGTTGCCCCAAGAAATGACACCATACGTCATGAGCGAATGAAAATAAGCAAAACAGACTACTTTTCGTATTAAACTATGATTTATTTCAGATAGTGTTAGAATGGTAAACAACGATGCAATTCGTGCTTGAAGAAGATCCTGAAATTGAGCTTTCCATGACCGCATACTATCTATCTGAACGCCTGAAAATTTGAACTGTTCAGTCTCACTTATCATGTTGCCAATCTGAATAACTGAAATGTCAGTTTTTGTTTAATTATGTGTCAGAAACTGTGAAAACTGAGTGTTACTGTGATTTAGAATCAATTTATTTTCTATAAGCCATTACCTTAATTTTTTAAAGTGTATTATTTGATACTACATCAACATGGCCAACAACATCACTACCAAGCTAGTATCGTCATCAAACAAAAATATATTTGTTGTACTAGAAAGCATATCATTTATTTAAATGAGAAACAACAGTGGCCCCAGAACAGAACCCCGGGTCACATTCCACTTACTTGCGTCCCATTGTAAGTGTATATCACAGCCATTTTCAACATTGCGCACGCTCACCGTCAACTGTCTGTTATTAAAGTAAAAGGTGAACCAATTGTGAGTTACTCCTCTTAATCCATGTTCCAGCTTCTGCAATAACAATTTGTGATCAACACAATCAAACACTTTCGTTAAATCAAAGAATACGCTTACGTTCACAATTTTTTTATTTAATCCCGCAATTGATTCACAGAGAAAAGAGAATATAGCATTTTCTATTGTTAAACCATCTCTGAAACTAAAGAGTACATTTGCAGTAAATTATGGGAAGTAAACTGATTAATTACACAGGTCGCCAAATTTTGACTTTTTGTCTGGGGTTTGCATGAAAATATGAATTTCTGACTAAATTGACCCTGCTGATCACAAATCTGCAGCCTCTTTATCTGTAGCACGTCAGGTTTTTGCACCATCATCATATTCACCATTGTCTAACTCTGCCCCAATGAAATTGGATATTGGAAAGCAATTACGGGACAATGGAAACGAAATGGAACAGGAAAGTGGTTAAAAAAGAATTGTAAGAAAGGATAATGAATTATAAGAAGCAAATATTATGGTGGGCACTTACCAGGTAGAGGTATTACTTCCGTTTTAGTTTGCCCGCGAATGAACGCTTGATATCCTTCCTCTTGTGTGTCACTTCTCCTTCGCGTGTGATGCACCAACAGTAGTCAGCCATCATGTTTATTCCCCAACGACCTTGATAACGATGTTCGATAGTTTTAAGTTCCTGGTGAAATCGTTCACCATGTTCCTCTGAATTTTCTTGAAAACTCTCTAAGTGTGACATTAGAAAATGTAGTTTTAGAGAGAGCTTTCATCCTAACTGTTTAAAGGACTGAAGCATGTCTTCCACTATTTCCTTGTAATCAGGCTGCTTTTTCTGGCCAAGGAAACGATGCACAACATTTTTTAAACTTCTCCAAGCTTGAAGTTCTATTTCCGTCATAGAACTGTCAAAGTGCTCATCAGACATCACTTCCTCATATCTGGTCCAACAAATATCCCTTCTTTCAACTTTGCAGCCGATAGATTTGGGAATTGCCTACACAGGTATTGGAAATAGTTTCCTGTTTTGCCCAGTGCTTTAACATACTGCTTCATGAGTCCTAATTTGATGTGCAGTGGAGGCAATAAAATATGATCTGGATTAACCAAATGTTCATTCACTATGTTCTTTGATCCCACTGTCAGATTTTGCCTCTTAGGCCACTCTCTCCTACTCCAATGCTCATGATAAGCTCTACTGTCCCGTTCACTCATATAGCAAGGCATCTTAGTGTACTCTGCTTGCTGACCAAGAAGAATGCCAATCACTTTAAAGTCGTCACACACAAGCCACTGGTGTTCTTCGTACTTCACATTTGGTAGAAGTATTTTCATGGTATTGTATGTCTCTTTTAAATGTACTGAATACGCAATTGGAATTGATCCTAGGTCGTTTCCAATATGTAGCAACACTGCTTTCAAATTTCTCTTTGAAGAATCTATAAACAATCTCCATTCCTTACTCTCATACTTCTGGACTCCCATTTTCATCACTAATCCGGCGATGTCTTTGCAGAACACCATTAAACCATCTTCAACAAAAAATTCCCTGAAATGTTTATCACGATTTCTGTACAATGAATATGATGTACCGTGTGCTAGTAAGCTATTTTCACTGAGCCGTGATCCCAGTAGTTGTGCTGCATCTTTTGAAAGTCCTAAGTCTTTCACCAAATTCTCAAGTTCTTTTTGAGTAAGAGGTTTTGCGCTACTATCGGAACCACACTCAGAATAGTCGGATTCACTGCTTTCTTGACATACATCTGGTTCAGAGAATTCAAGAAAACTCCTGATTGGTAGCCCTGGTCCATGAGGAACAGGTCTAATTGCCGAATCTAATTTTGGATACGATATGTTTTCCATGTTTCTTCTGTTGTATCCCGTTACATACGTCATACAGAAGTAACAGTCATCAACATTATTCTTCTGTTCACGCCATACCATAGGAATTGTGAAGTTCAAGCACTTGATTTTACCTTCACTCCATTTCCTTAACTGATCCACACGTGTATGGCACACAATGTGTGGAGCAAATGACTTGTCCTGATCGCCGAGCTTCATGCCGAAATATGCAAAATATGACTGCACAAATTATTTTATTTGTCGACGTCTTGCACGTATCACATAATTTCCACAGATATAACAAAATGTATCTGGGCTATTCACACACTGCCTTCCTGACATTTTTAACACACCTTCAGTGAAATACCACCAGTCACAACAAAGCGCGAAAGCACCTTCTTGTAGCTGTAGCACTCAGTCACTGATTTCTGTGGCGATAATGGAACGTAGGCTCCAAGCTTATTAGCCCCCTCTGCCTTACCTTCACACAAAAAATGCAACGTTGCCACATTTTTGTATTTGTGGACACTGCATAACATAGATTTCGCAGCCAATGGTAGGTTTGGAGGGGGGTAGCTGTGCAGAAAAAACTGAGGGTGATGGAAAAAAACTGATATGATTTTCTTATTCAGTGGTGCAAATTTAGTAAAGAACACCACTTACTTTCCAAACCCCTGAATCCATGTCGACCTGTGTTATCGTTGAATATACACCCTTCTCAATACCTTTAGCGAAAAATTATGGCATATAAATAGGTCTAAAGTTGTCTACATTATCCCTTTCTCCCTTTTTAAAAAGTGGTTTCACTAGAGTACTTCAATCTGTCAGGAAACTGACCGTTGAGGAAGGAAAAATTGTAAATATGGCTAAGTAATGGACTAACAGAAGCTGAACAATATTTAAATATTGTGCAAGATACTCCATGTCCATAAGAGTCATTAGTCTTCGTAATGAAATTTTTCAGAACCTTACAATACTGATTGTAATGGTCTACTGTAACTTGATTCTGACTGGTTCTAACATTTTGATATAATTCCCGCTTTGTTCTATACTATATTGTAATACCTCTTATCAGCCACCCACGCTGCCTGTTAGTGAGTACCTTGTTTTGAGCGTTCTAACGGAAAGCAGATTTCAAAATGTTCAAATGTTTGTAAAGCTATCGGACCAAACTGCGTGATCATCAGTCCGTAGCTTACAAACTATTTAAACCTAGGTAAACTAACCTAAGGACAACACACACACCCATGCCCCAGGGAGGACTCGAACCTCCACGGCGAGCAACCAGATTTCAAAGCGCTCGAAAAATGTGTTAAGGAAAGCATTGTATCAGCACTATAAAAACCCTGCCAATCTTTTTCCTTAATTAGTTTAGAAAACGCACGTATCACAACTGCATTAATTGTTTTAAATTGCTTATGATTATATTTAACAAATGTTTGAGCACAAAACACTTTTAAAGTTAAAATTTGTGCATTGTGGTCTGCTAACAGAATGTCCCTCTAATAATAAAGAATGAATGAAACTGTTGTCTGTAGTTGTGCTGCTGTACCCCTGCACTCTCGTTGGAAAGAATACTGTTTGCAACAGGTTATAAGAACTAAAGAGATTAAAAATATCCTTTTTCTTGCACAATCGTTTACACAATTAATGTTGAAATCGCCGTATAGACCTACTTTTTTGCACTTCCTATAAAGTGAACACAGAACCCTCTTCAGCTTGAGCAGAAATCAAAGTTGGGAGCTTATCAATAACAACAATTAGAAGTGTCGTTTCACTACATTCAATCACAACTGCACAACATTCAAATATCGTTTCAGTGCAGTGTTTAGAAACATCGATGCACTTAGCTGTGATACCGTCTTTCACGTATATGGCCAGTCCTCCACTCTGCAAAGAACAGGCAGTTAACTTGTACCCTGGCAAAGGAAGCCTCTGAAATGTGACATTATATAAGAAGTACTCTGTAATAGCAATAACATTAGAGTCAACATCTACAAGAAGTTCATTAACTTTATCTCTACTACCTTGTATATTTTGATGAAAAATGCTAATTCCTTAACCATTATTTTATAACACGGTAATATTGCATTAGGTTGTTTATGGTTTATCGGTACAGATCAACGTGACTCACAATGTTCCATCCGGCGACGGTAGAACCTGAGATGAAGCGTGTTATTTCTCTTTCTATTCATCGATCAATTTTTGGAATTCCCAAATATGTATTTCGCGTGAAGATTCAGCTAGCAGCAACGAAGGACCTACCTTTGAGTTACCATATTTGTGTTTAAAAAATTAATAAAAATTTGACAAGAAATGTAGATGACCCAATCCAAAAACATGTGCTCCAGATGTAATTATGTCTTCTGTGACTTCAGCTGAATGAATTGAAACTACAAGTTTAGTTTTACCAGTCACAGGTTATTCTGTTTCATTTCCGATACATGCTGCAGAGTTATAAACTTCCATTAGCAAGTGGTTTACGTCATTTAAAATTATTTGTGTTGTGTTCAGGCGCATATAGTTGACTTCTGAACGCCCGAAACTTTTTTGAACAGTCATTGGGCCGCGAAAACATGAAGATATTTGTGTTGTGCTTACAACTTTGGCATAAGCTTTGGCACTTTCTACAGTGGTCACTGGCTCCTTTTCATGTCATGGTTACATTTCATACGTAGATACAACGCATACATTTATTATTAACTGACTTATTTTTAAATGATGATGTTGATTTAAAATTCTAAAATGAAATGATAAAATAGCTTTGTTCGCTGGGATTATAATCTGGGGTAGTTCAACTGCCTTTTTGCAAGTCTTTTTATTTGACGCCACGTGCGCGACTTGCTTGTCGATGATGATGAAATGATGAGGAGGACAACACACAACAATCAGTCCCCAGGCAGGAATCGAATCTTTATACTTAGTCACGCTGACTGATCTAAGAAGGACGGACTAAAAATTTTAAGTGGCTTTGTGGGAATCAAATATAATAAATTACTGGTAAAAGCAAACCTGTCGTATAAGTTAGTTGATGTCAGAAACAGTCGGAGTAAATATTTAACATTAAATGTACGCATTTAAAGACTTGGGTGATGATTCTAGTACTGTTCATCTCGTGCGTTCGATGAGTACTAAGTTGGTACTGCTGTGGGTCGACAAGGAATCAGCAACCAAAGTGAAAAATTAAAAGACTAACACTGCCTTCCATCGCAGAAAAATGGTCGAAATAGGATGAATTACATGGTGACAATTATTGAACTAAATAAAATAAAATCGTCATATCTTCCGAACAGTTTCCGTTAGGACGTTCAAACTGCACAGGAGGCCGCGAGGCATGGTGGGAAATAGTATGCGCATTCACGTGTCAATATAGTTTCGTTTAGCGACGAAGCCTACTTTTATTTGGATAGGTTCGTAAATAAGCAAAATTGGAGAATTTAGAGAACGGAGAATCCCCATTTTGTGATCGGTAAACTCTGCACCCTCAACAGGTGACTGTTGATGTAAGATGTCAGGTCAGAGAAAAATCGGTGCGATATTCCTTTATGGCACAATGACTAGCAAACAGTACATGGAGGTGTCGGAAGCTGATTTCATCCCCGTTACCCAAAGTGACCCTAATTTCGACAAGATGTGGTTAATTCAAGACGTAGCTCGAAACCCATCGAAGCAGAAGAGTGTTACATATCCTGGTACAGCACTTTAGGGACAGCATTCTGGTTCTGGGGTACCTAGAGGCCACTGGCATGGACTTCTATTCGCCTCCATTACTTCAGGATATGAAAACATGCGACGCATTTTGCGGGCTTATATTATCAAAAGGTGTACAAGAATAACCACAAAACCGTTGTTGAATTAATAACAGCCTTTCAGGAGATCATCGACAGCATCTGTGTTCCTACACTCCAAATGGTCATGCAGAATTTCGTTATTCGTCTGCGCCACATCATCGCCACGGAAGCCAGGCACATCGGACATGCCATACCCTAAATTCGAATATGTGTAGTGACCTTTACATGTTGAATAAAGTGTGTGCACACCGTGGTTTGTTACTAATTTACGTTTTGTTTAATACAGTTCAATAATTTTTCAAAATATTCAAATGTTTGTAAATCTATGGGCCTTAACTACGGAAGTTATCAGTCTCTTTATTCCTAACTTAAACTAACCCAAGGACAACATACGCGCCGCGCGGGAATAGCCGAGCGGTCTGGACGCCACGTTACGGGTCGCGCGGCCTCCCGCGTCGGAGGTTCGAATCTTCCCTCGGGCATGGATGTGTGTGTTGTCATTAGGTTAGTTTATCACCTTTATCTTTAGACTAGGGACTGATGACCAACGTAGTTTGGTCCCATATAATTACAAACATTTGAACATTTTTTTAACAACACACACTCCCATGCCCGAGAGAGGACACGATTCTCCGACGGGGAGCAACCGCGCGCACCGCAGCAAGCTGCCTTATAGCGCTCCGACATTCCACCGCGGCTTCAATAATTGTCACAATATATATCTGTAGGTGACGACTGCGCAACTTAATTTGTGGACAACAATGTGTGTTTCCGTGCGCTTTCGTCGTCGTTGCGAGGTAATTGTTGCTGGAAAATGAAGCCGAAGAAGTGTCTGCGATATGGAAAGCGTGCGTGAGTTACTCTTTCCTTCCCGCGCGCGCCCTCATTAAGCACATTGTGCGCCGCACACACGGCGCGGCTCCTTGCTACCTAAGCTATATCCCTTTTGTTCTAACCCGCTGTTTCCTTCGCGCGGCCGAATAAAGCGGCGGAGCGCGCACAAAACACCCCCCATGGCGGCGCTTCCTTCCTTCACATACAGCCAAAATTTAAATTCTGCTCATCTTCGTTTTCCTCTTAGGCACCGCGGGCCTCATTAACCTCGAGATTCTCTCAACAAAAGGAGCGCGGAACGTGTTTCAATTTGCCTGCATGCGTGCCTTTACCCCGCTGGAATAATTCACCGCATACAACAAGCACGGGTTGTTACTTAAATCTTGTGGGAGCTCCGCGTTTTGTTCGCGTCTGAAGCAGTTGTAAGGTTGGGCGATGACGTTCTCAGTGCACAGTAACCAAGTGACAGCTCTTAAGACGCCACCTATAAAGAGAAAAGAAAGCTATACCATAAAAGCGACGTACAGTTATTTTAAATAATACATAACGTACAAATGTTATTAAACTTGAAGACGGTTCGTAATGTTTCCATAAAAAATCATTAGTAACATATTTAGTACATTTGTGCTTACGATTTTTGTGAATGAACAAAAAGATGATTAAAGTTATTTCATCTATATAAAAAAAAGAACTCGGAGCATATTTTCATGGTGTCAGTAAATCTACGTCTTCTTCTAAATATTATTTCACGATTGTAATTTACAATTTTAATTGTGTTATTATTATATGCCATGCAAATTATTGATAAAGGAGGGAAAACAAGAAGGATTAGGGAAGGAAGGAATGATAGTGTCTGCATTAGGGCATCGAAATGCAGCAATGGTGAAAAGTGAAAATGTGAGCCTGGCCGGGAATCGAACCCGGGTCTCCCGCTTGGGGCCAACGGTCGCCTCATCCGCCTTTTTTTCTTTTTTTTTTAAGATCTATGATTTGCGGTCGTTTTCATTGTTCAGAGGACATTCAGCTCTCTGACCGGGCGCGCTGAGCCACGGCCGTCGGCACCAAATAGCTACCCGTGCTCGCCTCCCGTCCGTCTCAAATTCCCACAAGTCGCACGCTATGGCTGTAGCGCCCATATCGTTCATGCCCTCTTACACTCGCCATTACGGATTTCCGTGCGAGGTCGAAGGTATGACCGCATCTGCGATGAAGTAATTGAAGCCAACGCCGTCTTCGCGTGTAAATATTCATTATACTGGTGTGGTGTCTGTGAATATTACATACCAGGGGGCCTCGGACGCCATCCTTTTTAGTTTAATGTTTCCCGCATACACTAGTGCAAGACGTGTTGCCTTGTCCAAAGGGGAAGTGCACTTACAAGCGAACCTCCACTGACCTGTACCGCCATCTGTGTAGTTTTTTTTTTTTTTTTTTTTTTTTTTTTTTTTTTTTTTTTTTTGCTCTGTGGGTAGTTCTGTTCATTGCGGACGCTGATCGTATTTGTTCGTTGATGTTCGAAGTGTTCTTAGCTCAGCTTTTTTATTACAGAGGGCGTTGAGCCCCCTGACCGGGCGCGCTGAGCCACGGCGCCCGGCATCACCTCGGCCACCGCGGCCGGCTGTAGTTTTCCTCCTGGTTTCGCTCTGGAGAAGTCGCGTGAGGTCTTACAGGCAAACAGTAACTACTGAAATGTAGTCCAGCGAAGACAACACAGATATGATACTGATATATGGAGAGACGCACTGCAATGCATCCTCGGCCCGAATGCTGTATTCATACGTTTTCCAACGCGACCTCTGCCTTCTGCGCATGTTTTCAGACGTACAAAGTACGTAGTATAAACAAAAATGCTATCATGCTGCTTAATTTAGGTTACAGTATTATTTGTACTCATAATTATAATAATAAAATTATCGTTGTTATAAATATTACGTAAGTCATTAGCTATCACCCACTAATATCTATTACCCATCGTAATTAGGACAAGGAAGAGCTGTAGCAGAGGTTTTGAAGTCTTCAGTGCAAAGGATACTGAAGGAACGAAAATAGCATCCCTTTAAGGTGCACCTACACCAACAGCTGTATGGAAAAGTATTTGCCGGCCGCGGTGGCCGAGGGGACTGAGGCGCTCCAGTCACGGTCTGCACGGCCACTACGGTCGGGGGTTCGAATCCCCCCTTGGGCATGGATATTTGTGCCGTCCTTAGGAGTAGCTACTTCATAAGTAGTTTGTAAGTTTAGGGACTGATGACCCCGTAGTTAAGTCCCATAAGCTATACAAACATTTGAAACATTTTTGAAAAGTATTTCCTAAATCGGGCATCGTTCTGCAGACTTCTGTTAAATAAAGTAGGAGTAAATCCGAACTTCATCAGGCAGATTTTATGGGGAGATGAATGATATTTCATTAATGACGCCACTGTGAATAGACGTAATCTACATTACTGGGCTCCTGCAAGTCCTCACTGGTTACGACCACATCACATGCAAGCGCACTGGGCTGTTAACGCATGGTGCGGGATTCTTTGAGACCGCATCATTGGACCAGTTTATTTGCCTCCCAGACTAACTGGTTGGCGGTATTTGCAGTTCCTACAGAATGAGCTGGACCTTGGACGTCTCCTACAAGACAACCCACTTCAGTTAGCTGCGAGTCCCTGGTTTCAGCTCGATAGTGCACCATCCCATTATTGTAGAGGGGTTACGGAATATCTGAATAATGTGTACCCCTAACAGTGGTGGTTTCTTTCATTGACTAGCGAGATCGCCTGATTTAACTCCCTTGGATTTTTTCTTATGGGGATATATCAAATCCAGGATTTACGACACGGAACCATAAAATCAAGATATGTTGAAAGAACAAATACGTCATGCTTGCGCTTCAGTACCAGCAGAAATGTTAACAGTTGTCCAAGCTAATATCGAGAATCCCTTAACCCCAGTGTATCCAACAAGGTGGACATACATTTGAATATTTGTATTATGATAATGTAATGATGAAAATGTGTCAGTCTCTAACAAAGCTTTATTACATCATGCATTATATTCATTACCTTTTATTGAAATTAAAGATAGAATACCATTTATTTCATATTGCCCGTTGTGCATCACGAATTATTGCATCATATATTTATTAGTAATTAGCGTTGTTTATAAAGTAGCACCCTCCTACAGCAAGCAAGACTTTTTAGTCACGAAATGCAGAAGAAATTATAGCTGTAAATTAGGTGTTTTCAAGCTCCAGTATAAAGCTTAGGAAGGTCTCCTTCGTGTTGATTGTAGTCCCCTGTACTTATAAGGTCACGCAATCCTTTCGGTGTGTGTGTTGTCCGGGATTAACTAACATCAAAAAAGGACGGTCCGTTGACCACCTGGTACAATGTGTTGAGCCTCTGTGTACTGCGTGGTAACTACCAACTTCCTTTTAGTGTCTAGGTCTTGTTCTTTTTCCGGTCATGACTTCCTGCCAGTATTTTCTGAGTCCAGCGACGGAAGTCCTCTTCTGCAACTTGATGCCATTTTAAAACCTTGGTAGATGTTCTCCAGTCTTCTAAATGTATTCCTGTCAGAAATTTCTAGGTTTGAAATGCCAATTTACGTCGGTTTTTTTTTCGCATTTTTGCCACCATCTCGGCCTTGTTGTCTTGGATTGAACGAATCGCCATATTCTTTTTGTTAATCGTTGATCTATCATCCTGCAGAGATGCTCTTAAAATAGTAGTCGTCTCTTTTTAATTGATTGTTGTTACTACTACTTAATTGCAAATTATTTTCTTATCCGAAAAGAAGTACGAGAAATACAACAATAAAAATAACATTACTTTAGTATCCTCAATAAGAAACCGATCGAAATGGGCAAATCTGAACAACCCCAACAACATTACGTCTCGTATGCTACTGCAATAGAAGCGGTTCGAAGAGCAGAGTTCCAGGGTTCAAACTAACACAGCGAAATAAACTATGGACATTATTAACCTGACTACACCAGATATTGAAAACGACCAACATTCATTTTTGGCACCTTTGGACCTTCCTCAGCAAAATCAAATGTTTGTATAGCTGATGGGACTTAACTACGGGGTTATCAGTCCCTAAACTTACAAACTACGTATGAACTAGCTAAGACTAAAGACGGCACAAATATCCATGCCCGAGGGGGATTCGAACCCCCGACCGTAGTGGCCGTGCAGACCGTGACTGGAGCGCCTCAGTCCCCTCTCTCAATGTACAAGGCAGGTTCACCTTGTCGTAAGACTGTGGAATAGAAAGGTAGTCATTTCTTGTAATTTCTTAAATTTAAATGTTTAGCTTTCTTGTATGTCCAGTTATTGTAATTTACCTACAAGTTCAATGATTTATACATCCGCATGTTTAGTGAATCAAATGTAAAAATCACGACACTAGTTTAAGACAATTGTACAAACGCTTCGAGGTGGTCAGTGCACGCTATCGTTTGTGAATATTGCATCAACAAATTTGTCGAAGAAGAACTTTACACAGCAGGTTATAATGACAGATCTGGGCACTTCTGGGATTTAGACAGGGTCAAGGAAGACGGGAGTGTAGGAGGTTAACCCCCCCCCCCCCCCCCCGCCCACCCAGACCACCACCACCTCCACCAGACCCACTGGTCTGAATAAACCTCTCATACTGGAGAGATGATATCCTCCTTCTCCTGACCCCCTAGAAGAGGTCTGACTCCCCTCCTCCCTCCCCACACACAAACACAAGAATAAATTATCTACACCCCTGGAAGTTGAGGATTCAGTATAATGTGCCGTCCTCACGTGTTAATATAATATCCTCATAGCGTGGAACCAATCGCGACTTCCTTGCATTTATGTTGAATGTAATATCCACTCGATATAATACGAATGCACGGAGCATCAAACTTGGTTGGTGGAGGAACGTAGCAAATTTATTTGAACTATTATGTCATAGTTATATTCGACAAGTGACATGTAAGGTCGAAGTGCAAGCCGCGGGGAATGACCGCGTGGTCTAAGGCGTCATGCTACGGTCTGCGAGGCCTTTCCCTCCGGAGTTTAGAGTCCTCCCTCAGGTACGGGTGCGTGTGTTGTCCTGTGTGTAAGTTTGTAAGTCTAGGGACGGATCACCATAGCGTTTGGTCCAATAGGTTTACAAACAACATACAAGTGCAAAATAGGGCAGCTGTGGTATCCGTCGTTCGGCCGAAATAGAATTCCTCTCCAAATGCTACTGAGTGTTATCTTCAATAATTAAGGCATGACGAGTTGGCTGTGGGAGAGACAACACCTCGGACCACAAAGCAGCCCTGTCGTGTGGTTGCTGTGGTTGCACAGCAAGCCGCATCAGGTTGTATATAAACTTGGATGCATACAGGTCCTCATCATCGAGACATTAGAATTAGTTGTCCACACCATGCGGCCGTGTGGACAAGATGGTAGTCATGCTGTGTTGTGGTCGCTTTCTTGGTCTACTACCAATTTTTTGCTTTGTTCGATCCTTTGTTATATAATGGTTACAAGTACACACACAACCACAATACTGTCGAACTAGTATGTCCTGGCCTTGCACGTCTCACAAGAGACCTGTACAAAGCCTCCCTACAACAATATTGGCTTACTTCAGGTATGGTGTTGTTGATATTTACCCTGTTGTCACTCATTGGAGCCTTGCTTTCTGAGTACTTGGGTTATCACGAATATTAATGTAGTTTTAAGAAAGTGTTGACAGATGAACTTTCTTATTTCTTTGCTGTCAAGTTTACGAGATACGTTGGAGGGAATTACCTCCACCATGCCGTTTATTTTCCTCTTTCTGACGTTACTTACAAATAAACTTCCGTCTGAATAAGAAAACTGAAAAATAAAGTAAGTAAACATTAAGGTTTAAAATTCTCTCTATGACGAATACGGTCATTAGGAAAGTAATTTAATCTCCAACTGGAGAACAAGCGGGAAGGAAATCGGTCGTCATTTGCCTCAAACGACCTAAATCTGTATGGTCGAATGGAGGTTTCAACAGCCGCCTTGTTCAATGCAAGCCCCGTATTCTACCATTGTGCCACATTACTCGGTGGAAATTCAATAAAACTGAAATACTGTGACAGTCACATATCTTTTAGCTTGGTAAAGAGAAAGTGTTGCTATCAATGCACTTTTTGTTAAGTTGCTACCTGTCGAAGATAATTAATCTCTGTTCCGGCACAATGATATCAAAGTAGCCTTGTTGACCATATCCGGGACAGCTTGGCGTAGCTCGCATAATAACGTACAGAGAACATATGCATACGAGAAGCTGTGGTGACAACAACAAGGCGTTTCCATTAGGAATGAGAGAATTAAAGCACATAATAAAAAGGCTATTTATCCTTAAGTCGTATCACAAAGTAGCTAATGACTGGATGAAAAATTAAAGTCCATAAAACTTAAATAACATAAAATGCAAAACACAATGAGTAGTTCCTCTGCAGGATCGGTACCGTTACCTTTCTGTGTTAATCTCATTTAAGAATCAGCGCGCTGCTGCAAATATATAGAATTCGACATTAGATGTTATGTTTTTCACTCTGGAAGTATCAACAGAGTCAACATTTAAACGCAAAATCATTGCGGCTGAATATAATACGTAACTACAAGAGAATTTATTGTCTGCTTGGGGCTGTTTCCAGCTCAGGATTCGTAAGGGCTGTTTTCAACAAACTCCCATTTTTAGCGTCGCGTAATATGCTAGTATTCTTCTTGCGGTAACATTATTTTTCAGGTTTCGTATATTGAAGCGAGGGTATTAAATACGGATAATAAACTCAATTTTGACAAACTATAGGTTGATGAGTTGGTGATAAAATACATGATAGACCCATTTGCCTGAAGGGGATCCGAGACTATAATGTCGAATCATTAATGCTGCATTGAACTTGAAATTTTCCAATACAGTTTTGATAATGTTCTTGTAATTTTGATGTTTTTTACTGCTAATAAAATGTTTAATAGCAGACCTGACGGCAGTTCAACCATCTGTATTTTTATGTCCATTGTGTTCTCAAATTTGTGAATTTGATAACGAACCAAATTTCCAGGTTTCAACTATTGTCGACCGAACTAGAAACATTTCTTCCAAATGTACGTCAGACAGGATTCATTTTGTGCAAGAGACTTAGACCAAATGCTAAAAATCTGATAAATGGATTCTTCCGTCGCTTCTTGGTAGAACGCTTCCATATTTAAGGTTGAAAACAAATAAACTGTTTCTGTTCTACTAAATATTTTTGTTTATTTACTAACTAGTTTTCGGCTTTTTAGGCCATCATCAGGTAAACTGTTGACATGCGTTGACAAAGACGCTATTGCTTCGGTTCTCAAAGATGGTAAAACAAAGTTACAACACACAGAATTACTTGTTCTTTGAATAAGACATTTGTTGGACTTGTAAACAATATCTGTTGTCATGTAGAATTATGTTGACGTAATCAGTGGCTTCCTTAACATTTTTAAACTGTAATTTGCGAGTGAACAGGGTGAAACATATTACATATCAAATATTAATGAATTAAAAACTATGTTAACATTATTGACACTGTAGCATATGTTGAGATCGTCACTTAAGGTGTACATTAAATTCGTTTTCTACACTGATTTTACAATTTGCTTATTTGACAGCATTTGGCAAGAGTCACATATTTAAATTACATTACATATTACTGTGCAATTCATTATATATATTGTTTTATCTTAAAGTCTAAAAGTAAACATGGTGGGAATGGGGACTCTACATGTGACATTATGATGGTCTGTGGTAGGAAGCTATTTTGTTTACATTATGTGAAGCTTAACAGTGGGGATGTGTTCAACTGTACCTGGTCATTTAGCACTAGCTGGGGATTTTTGGCTAAATGTTTATTTCCAGTGCTTCTAACAGGTTTAGTTTCCTGCCTTTGTTGGCTATGTGAAGCACTTCTGTGTGGACCTGTGTGGACCTGGTTCTGTGTGGAAGTGACGATCGCAAAATATGCTACAGTATCAATAATGTTAACATAGTTTTTAATTCATTAATATTTGATATGTAATGTGTTTCACCCTGTTCACTCGCAAATTACAGTTTAAAAGTGTTAAGGAAGCCACTGATAACGTGAACATAATTCTACATGACAACAGATATTGTCTACAAGTCCAACAAATGTCATATTCAAAGAACAAGTAATTCTGCGTGTTGTAAATTTGTTTTGCCATCTTTGAGAACTGAAGCAATAGCGTCTTTGTCAACGTATGTCAACAGTTTACCTGATGACGGCCTAATAAGCCGAAAACTAGTTAGTAAATAAACAAAAATTTAGTAGAACAAAAACAGTTTATTTGTTTTCAACCATAAAAATCTTAGTTTAATATGTTTTAGTCTTCAAGAGGTACAAGCAAAATGTTTCTAATGCCAGGCATAAAATATGCCCGATTTTCTGAAGGCTTGCGCTGTAATGTTTTTAAATGTTTAAATGTTTGTAGAGCTTATGGGACTTCACTACGGGGTCGTCAGTCCCTAAACTTACAAACTACTTATGAACTAGCTAATACTAAGGACGGCACAAACCTCCATGCCCGAGAGGGAATTCGAACCCCCGACCGTAGCGACTGTGCAGAACGTGACTGGCGCGCCGCAGACCACTCGGACACGGCGGCCGACGTAATGTTTTTCTTTGCTTAGTTACCCCACCAAGTAGGAAGCAGGGCATTGTCGTGTACCCAAATTGCTTTCGTAATAAGATTTCTATAATTAAAACAACTTTATTAGATTACTAAAACACTGGAAAAATAAGAACATTCACGGAACTAGAAAAAAAATTTATTCAAGAACGCATATCTGTTTTCATGTATTTGATATACAGACAGATGTAATATAAAATCATACCGACGCCCA
This sequence comes from Locusta migratoria, assembly GCA_026315105.1. Taxonomy (NCBI): domain Eukaryota; kingdom Metazoa; phylum Arthropoda; class Insecta; order Orthoptera; family Acrididae; genus Locusta; species Locusta migratoria. Next base: position 672,654,832 of record CM048755.1, read on the forward strand.
GACTGAAACATCTTTTGATGCAGATTGGACTTGCAGTACTGTGTATTGTGACGCAACCAAAGTTTAAATGTTCAAATGTTTGTTAAGTTTATGGATCTAAAGTGCGGGGTCATCAGCTCCTAAACTTACAAACTACTTATAAACTAATTCATACTAAAGACAACAAAAAACAGCCATGCCCGAAGGAGGATTCGAACCTCCGACGGGGAACGGCTCGCGCATCGAAGCATAGCGCCTCAATGCGCTCGACCACTCAGCGGCGGCCGCAAACAAAGACTACCATAATTATCGATAGGGTCACAGGAACACCGACGGGGAACAGTGTCTTCAGACTTATTCAGGTACTGACACTTGGAAATGCTCGCGGACAGTGTGGAATTGATGTTTTAAGGCACGATGTTTTTATTTCAATTTTATCCGCCTCGTTGTACGTCTACAACGCTAAAGCCGAGTATTAATTTATTTGTAATAAATTTCACCGGTGTTAATAAGTTGTGGGATCTTTCTGTTAAAGTGCACCTCGTAACACACCCCCAATAGAACTATCACCCACTTTAGCATCAGAGTGTCAATCGAAACGCGCACTCTCTACACCCTTCGTCCCGTCCTTTCGGTTATGAATACTACTGTACAAAACCGCAGAAGTTTTATCCAATGCCAGAATATTAAACGCTATTAAAATTTATTACAAAATCTTTATTACTAAATTAGCGCTGTATTGGAAAATTATTCATACGCACAACGCGCACGTAATCCGTAGTCGGCGCGATGTCGAAAAAAAAAAGGCTTTTAATGAAGTTTACACCCATTTCCCCTTCCCGTAAAAAAAGGGGGCAGCTTATGGACAGGCTTTTGGTAATAGCGTGGCTTTCAGCACAGCTCTCCGAGCTCATTACGGGCCGCTATGAACGGCCAGCGAATAACTAATCGACAGTTGCGCGGCTCGCAGCTCCACTGCACTCCATTCCAACGAATACTAAAGCAGTGCTTCCATTACCAAATGACAGCTTGCTTCTTATCTGTCTATTCATTTATTATACTGGCGGGCGTAAAAAGCTGATACGGCTTTGGATTCAAAGTAGTGGAAAGCATCCATATGCGAGCGTTGTGGAGGGTGAATTGTTGAGAAGGTGTCCGCGTATTTCGACAATCGCGTGTGTATATTATGGAAAACGTTCGCGTGGAAGCGTATCTAAATATTTGTTATTTCAGCAGCCACTGCCTATCTCGTTATGTTTTAAATTAGTTGGTATTTGGACTTGGTAGCACCGTTTATTAAAGGAAAATATGTGCAAGGTCCTTCTAAAGCCTCTAGTACACGTTGAAAGATTGTAGTGATGCTCGAGTAAATATCATTTTATAATAGCAAGTCCTTTACTCACCTGCAAAACATCTCTGCAACTGTTGCCTTCGTTAGAAATATGATAATTTGCTGGAATATTGTACAGGGAGAAAAGAGTTGTGGTAGTAGTTTGGTCCCTTGAACCCCAAATCAGTCAATCAGTTCTGGTAGATAAAGGTACGAAAACGAACATTTTGATATACAACTTGTCTTCTATCCCATACTGTAACTTCGCTTCATTTGTTTTCGTTATTGTAGCACCCATTCCTGGCAGGCTCTGTCAGTGGCTTCGCGCCCTGTTCACGTAACTTCTAGTGCAAAGATTTAAGAGTGTCGTGTTCCTATATTTTCCTTCTCCAGGAGCTGTGACAAGGAAAGGAAAACAACAAAACATCTTTTAATGACCAATGTGTGGTCTACTCGCTACACGTGTTTTATTTGTAACCATTGTGCACAAACAAAAGACTTAGAAATGACAAATGTTCAAATGTTTGTAAAACTTAAGGGACTTAACTACGGGGTCATCAGTCCCTAAGCTTACAAACTACTTATGAACTACCTAAGACTATGGACGGCACAAATATCCATGTCCGAGGGGGGGATTCGAACCCCCGACCGTAGTGGCCGTGCAGACCGTGACTGGAGCGCCTCAGTCCCCTCGGCCACCGCGGCCGACTTGAAATGACAACCCGCTTCTTCTAAACAACGCCGAAGCAATGAATGTCGCTCTCATTCAAATACACCAGGTGTGGTACGAATGGCGTTTAAGCCTTCAACAATCCGTGGAAGAACTCAATAACATGGTCTCCAGGAGTGCTGTTCACTCTGCCCTTCAGACGTCATCACAGAATGAAATCAAGAACCTTCAGGTGTGGTGATGGTGCTGGCCACGGGATTGGGCCTTGATTACCTATCCATCTGTCACCAGATGTTGCCGTCAGCCATTGCCTTGTTTGAAGACTGAAGTGCGCACGTGATTGATGCGGTGATGTATACTCGTGGAGATACTTAAGTCCGGTATCGAAGATCCTTACTAGACTCTGTTGAATTTAAGCAGCCGTATCCTTGTGTCCTACGACATGCGTCATGCATCGATTACCATCTGAAAATGAAAGTCTGTCATTCCACAACGTGCTATCATATTCGCTAACACCTGCCTTCAACATTTAACACCATACCCAGCACACCAATCAAATGGAACAACCCTTCCCATGGTTTAAAATTTTAGTTACTATTATTATTGTTGTTGTTGTTTTGGTTGTTGTTGTTTTCAATTTATAACTAGAATTGCTTTAGTCGCCCTATTGTTATAAGGAGGCGACATCTTTTAGAGTTTGCTCATAAAATAAAACAACTGCGGGTACATTGCATCATCACAGAAAAAGGCACTCCATCATTATAACGCGAAGTAAATAGTGAAAAGACTTTAAAACCTTTAGGCTTCCAATGTAAATGACTATTTAAAAATTTTGTCATATGTGTATTCTTTTCAAGGTCGATTTTCTTCTTTTTCATCCGTAAATTTCGATAGTTCGAGGTGATCCCAGTCCAGTTCACCGCGAATTAACGAGACCAATGCATGCCTACGACAAATTCCACAGTCCTGCATACCTTCTTGTAGGAAGATAGTCTTTATCATTTAGGTACACATCAAACATGCGGAATAGATACTACGAAATGCCATAGCCTCAACATGACTAGCACAACACAAAATACGCAGAAAGTAATTTGTTTGCTTCCATAAGTAGCCTTTACAATTTTGTTCTTGAGAGCGATATCTTTATATTGACAACTTCACTTCCGTTTTTTGTAATCGACAGAAAACTTTACATGTCTCCCTTTTGGCATTCCTGAATACATAGCATATTCAATCAGTGCTGCAGAAAGTATTTCAAAAAATAGTCACAGTTCCGACTAACAGTACGTTTGTTGTCAGTATAAATTTACGCGAACTGAACAGGAAAAGGTGTGTACCACATGATCAATGTTTACTAAACTCATATTAGTTGTTAAAAAACACCTCGCTTTCACAGAAACTCATTAATAAAACTTTACAGCATAACAGTATGATAATCTGTTCCATTATGTACAATACTGATTAAGTTAAATTGTTAAAACATGGTATATCAATATAAGGTCCAATTGCCATATATTGTGCTTAGCAACAAAATACCCACAATATGTACGTTGGAGGAGAGACTCTTAGAAGATAAACGGCGCACCGTCAACTGAGGTACAGCGCTATTGTTGACTGAATCCATCCAGAACGCGACCGGACTTCATCAATAAGTTCAAAAAGGCTAATTTCGGCCAAGCTGTAGATTCGGCTGATTTCTGGCCGAAACCGAAACAGCGCCGAAACCGAATATTCGGTAGGAGCTTAACAGTATCTAAATGTACCATTAAACGTGACAGCAAAATTTTGTGATTATAGAACACAGTTCAAGGAGATGTGACGTTATGAACACTGAGATGAGTGAACAATCTGGTTTTCTTAAAAGACTGCACAAATTGTTCACACTAAATTTCAAACCTTTTGTAATCATGTTATTGGTTACATGTTATTGTCGAACATTTGACACATTGCCGCGAGGGGAAATGGCTGCGCGGTCTAAAGCGCCATATCTCTGGTTGCGTGGCAGCTCCCGAACGAGGTTCGAGTCATTTCTCTGGTATGGGTTAGTTTAAATAATATGGAAGTCTAGAGAGCGATGACCTACAGTTTGGTCCCTTAGTCACGCAAACTTTGAATTTTTGATTTGACACATTAGATTATTTGTGAAGCACTAAGAAGCAGACGTTCTGTTATACGAAGACTTGTATGTTTACTGGTTACTCACTGTCTGGAAAGAGACATTCTGGGTTAATAACCACCTCTATCACTTAAGGTTGTAAATGAAATGAGATGACATTGAAATTGAAGCAGCATAGCTCAGCATCATCTGGAAAAATTTCAGTCAAATTTGTTAGGTAACTAAATCAAATGTTTGTTAAGCTCAAGGAACTTAACTGCAGGGTCATCAGTCCCTAAACTTACAAACAACTTATGAACTACCTTATACTAAAGACGACACAAACAACCATGCCAGTGGGGGGATTCGAACCCCCGACCGTAGCGGCCGTGCAGACTATGACTGGCGCGCCGCAGACCGCTCAGCCACTGCGGTCGGCTGTAGGGTAGCTGACTCACTATTTATATACATATATTACGAGAGCAGTAATTGCCACTACCACTAGGAGTGCGGGTGTGAATGCGGAGTCCCGTAAAAATGATGGAGACGACCTGTTAATATTTTCTGTGCTTCGTCAATTTGGAATACTTTTAGAAATATAAAGTGCAGTTTGTTGTTTGTGCTCTTCAGTTTGCCAAACAGATCGTGAATGAAAGTACTGCAGTGGGACAATAATTTTGCAGAGCGTTTTAGGATCTAAGCTCAAGGTATACGGCTGAATAACTTAGATAAATTTAGCATCCTTTCTGGAATCGCATGTTGTAAAACTGCAGAGAATTAGACATCATTATGAATGTAATGTGTGTCACATACTGTCACGTTCACCCTACGGATCTGTGATCGATCTTTGGTGAATATACCTTTCGGAGTCTGAATAATAGCGATTTTGAATTGATACTGGCACTGCCGATTTTTATGCTGATCCATCTTTTGGACCGAGACCGAACGTATGATCTAAGGTGGTTTGATTTGAGATTTGACTAAAAAATTTATTATACCCATTATTTTGTCTTGATACATACAAGCTTATCGTCAGTCACAAAGTATGTTTTTAAGTCTGTTAGGCCTCTTGTATGATGTTTTGCTTATTTCGTTACATTGTAGCCAACGTTGATAATATTTAAAAGGCTAGAATATTTTGGTTTTGGAATGAAACAGCCGTTTTCTTGCTGCAATCCTTTTATTTCTTCCATACGTATTTCGCCCTCTGTTTTAGGGCATCATCAGTGCATTCTGTATCTGGAAATTACAGTTTTGCTTCCTGTTCTAGCTTCAACAGATTACAAACAGTTCACTTCGTTTTAATCGAAATATACTCACGTTTTATAGTCTCCTGATTATCATGGTGTACTTTCCTCTGGTCACTAGTTGAATTCACACAGCTTCGCTATAATTTGCGTATTTCCTTCTTTATTTTATCACTTTTCGATGTTTCCTACTTCACAGACTTGAACGCATTTCTCGTTTAGAAACTAGTTTGTTTACACGCGTTCTCAACTTAAATGAGTATGTGTATGGGTCGTCTGTGTTTTGTGTGAACGAAATAGATGATTTTGTACGTGTGTGTGTTTGTGTGTGTGTGCGTGCGTGCTCGCGTGTGTGTGCAGGCTCATATAGCAGTTGATGGTTGATGGTTAGAGCATTGAATTCGATGTTCTGTGGAGGGGCGGGGGTTGATGGGAAAGTGAATGGAGTGTGCCTTTCCCTACTTCATCTATTAATGCGAGCAGTGAGTTGTTTGATATGTGTTCTTGGTCATTCAACAGGATTTTCTTTTCTGCTTTGGTTTTTGTATATGTGGTAATTTTCTTGCAGTGTTAGAAGGTGTTTTCTGTTGTTTATTCTACTTATTTTTATGTCTTTTCTGGATGTTGGTCTGTGTGCTTTTAGGTGTTCAGTAAATGTGGAGTGGCTCTTTTCATACTTCCAGCCTCTAATGTGTTCTTCATAAGTTATATCAAACGTTATGGTTGTTTGCCCTAAATATCTTCCCTCACAAGTGTTACATTACAATTGGTATATTCAGGATTTTTGGTACACGTCCATGCCTTTTGTCAGTCTTAGAGTGTATATTAATAGAAATGTCAGTTCTGAATGATATGCTTATGCCCTGTCGTTTGATAATGTTGGTTATTTTATGTGTGAGTTTGCGTCTGTATGTCATTATGTACCATCGTGTGTTTTCTCTTATATTTTTTGGTTATTCTTTGAAGTTATTGTATTATTTGGTGTTTGTGATTGTGTGTGGTTCTGTTTTGTTGTGTCTGAGTTTGTATTTTGTTTTCTTTTGTTCTTTAGGTTTGTGAACATGGCATTCCTGGAGCTGAATTCGATTGCAATTCAATTACTCGACATCTGTAGTTACATAGGGAGGTAGTGGGATAATGAAGGGACCTGCTGAATCAACCTCTTTTAACTACATTTCTTCTCCCCTCCCCCCCCCCCCCACTAGCGTAGGCGGAAAGGAGAATATGGAGAGAGAGGTGAGGGAGGAGGAGATGGTCAAGCGAAAGAGTCGAATAAATAAATACCAGCGCAACGCAGATTTGTCCGTAAACTCTTTAAAATTTTGCGCTGTTGTTTACTTCATTTGATGCAGCACAGAAACTATGAAGAATAAAGAAAAGAAAAACAGCATGTATAGAGCGAATATATCTTACTATAAGATGTGCAAAAATACATGTTCACACTGAATAATTGTCTCAAAATGGACGATAAAAATTCAGTAGCTGTAGCGGGCCGGCCGCGGTGGCTGAGGAGACTGAGGCGCTCCAGTCACGGTCTGCACGGCCACTACGGTCGGGGGTTCGAATCCCTCCTCGGGCATGGATATTTGTGCCGTCCTTAGTCTTAGCTAGTTCATAAGTAGTTTGTAAGCTTAGGGACTGATGACCGCCGGCCGCGGTGGCCGAGGGGACTGAGGCGCTCCAGTCACGGTCTGCACGACCACTACGGTCGGGGGTCCGAATCCCCCCTCGGGCATGGATATTTGTGCCGTCCTTAGTTGTAAGTAGTTCATAAGTAGTTTGTATGTTTAGGGACTGATGACCCCGTAGTTAAGTCCCATAGACTCTACAAACATTTGAACATTTTTTTGACTGATGACCCCGTAGTTAAGTCCCATAAGTTCTACAAACATTTGAACATTTTGAGCTGTAGCGGTCAATGTATACGCAGCAGAGAGATAGGTTCATGCTGGTAAGCTGTCCATGCTTTTCCTGTACAGAGCTTTAGTTGGACTAACAGAAGAGAGGAATTAATACACGCCTGGGCAACGTCGTGGCTACAGCTAATGTTAAAAAAGATCTTAAGAATTTGATAAGGAGAAACATTTCACGAAACGTATTGTTGTAGCCTGCTGCAGGAATAGGAGTCACGAAGTAGTAGGACAGAGGTGGCCAAATAATCTGCACTAGGCCAACACTTATCAGAGAGCAAAAATTTAAATTATTTTTTTTTACAGAATACGTAACTTCAGGTAGCTGAATAATGGGCAGGAATAAGTGACATAAAATATGTACACTGAATACAGGAATGCAGGAAGATTATAAATGCCATCCCTCAGACTATCATGACTGGAAGCCAAGCTGTACTGGTACGTACTATATGCACGGAGCCTGTTTTTCCTAGCTAATGTTTCAACCTAATGCAGCACAGAAATCAGACTGGTTCTTGCAGAGTTTTGCCTTATAAAACCTGGCGATGGGGTGGCGCACAGAACTATGCAGAGGCGTCGCCTAGTGATATGTAATCACTGGTAGATAGATACACTTCCAGTGGATGCGTCGGTACTCTGTCTCGATAGTGTTGCAAATTCAAATGTTCAAATGTTTTTATAGTCTATGGGACTTAACTACGGATTCATCAGTCCCTAAACTTACGAACTACTTATGAACTAACTAAGACTAAGGACGGCACAAATATCAATGCCCGAGGGGTGATTCGAACCCCCGACCGTAGTGGCCGTGCAGACCTTGACTGGAGCGCCTTAGTCCCCTCGGCCACCGCGGCCGGCAGATAGTGTTGCCAACTATTGTAATGTCATATGCCAGCACTGTACTTATCACGTATAGTTCAAATGTTTGTAAATCTATCGGACTCAACTGCTTGGTCATTAGTCCGTAGCTTATAAGCTACTTAAACTAAGGTAAACTAACCTAAGGAAAACACACACACCCATGCCCGAGGGGGGACTCGAACCCCCGACGGCGGACGGCTGCGCGCACTGCACCACGGCGCGTATAGTATTCAGCATTTAAAGTGTGACTAGTAATACATACGTTTATTCTCAGGTAGAAGTAACCACAAATTTTTAAGAAAAAATACGTATCTTCAGTTATTTTACGTAGTGCTTCCACTTAACTTTTGGCTTCAGTTACCCCATGTCTTCTCTCTTTTTTATATAGGTTATATAGGGGCTAATTAAATAGAGGGCTATATGAATAATTGTAAGATTTTGTGTACGCGCCGCAACAGCAGCAAAGTGGAGACGTTATTATGTGTTTCTTGTTGTCAGAGATTCTATCTATCCAGTGGACACGCCTATTTCCTTTTCTGACTTCAGAAATTTCCCAAGATTCATTTAAGGTGTATAAGGTAAGTGGCTCACTACTGGTCATTGCGCGGTTTGTAAAATTGGCATGGAATTCTCTTGGGATTTCCTGTAATTGTAGAAAATGAAAGCCATTAAATAAGTTGAGGCATGATGCTGGGTCCTACGCCACATTGGTGATTTGTGCTGCCATGTGTCAGTGCACTGGGTAAGTACTTCACAATAGCGATTAAGTGTACTCCGGAGCTATTTGAGTAACTAAGAGGTCGGGGGTTCGAATCCCCTCTCGGGCATGGATATTTTTGCCGTCCTAGTTCGTAAGTAGTCCATAAGTAGTTTGTAAGTTTAGGGAGTGATGACACCGTAGTTAAGTCCCATAAGCTTAACAAACATTTGAACATTTAGTAACTAAGAACGGGGCTTTATGGATAGTGGTGCAAAACTGATTGAATATGGGGTAAAGTGCATTTACAAAAGATTGTCTGTTTTGTAATACTATTGCAATAAATTATTCTTCCATTTTCTTCGTATGGTGAGGACCTATAAATGGAAAGGAGACAGAATGGAATGGGACGAGTGGTCGTTGAATGAGGCAGTTGAAGTAGCGATGAAAGGAATATCACTATTAAAAGCCAGTACAACTTATGGAGTGCCATATACGAGTTTGTACCGATGTTATAAAAAAGAAAAATTTTAATCTAGTAATCTTTTACCAAAAAAATGTCGACGATGTGTCTTTACATGATTCTGAAGATGAGACGATAGAATAGAAATGAGGATTCTGCCAGGGGAAATGGTCACGCGTTGCAGATGAACATAAACGTGAGTGGCTACAATGACAAACGTGTACCGCCTGATGTCAGGAACACTGTGTCCGTAAGCAATTTGTCTATCAACACTGTAGGCCATTTACGAGATCAGAAATATTTCATAAGGGCTACATTAAATTAATGTGAAATTACTATTGTAATTGTTATTGTAATTACAGGTAATGAGTATTAAATAGAAATTAGCGTATTTTCATCTACCTTCCATGTAATTTAGTTGTGCATCTGCCCATAATTTACTTTACTCAAATATCCCCGACCACTATCCGCATAACCCACAGAAATGCACTTCTGTGCAATGGGGAGGGTAAATCGAATAACAGCATAACATAAATATTTGACAATTGTGTACAACCACCTTTCATCAATAGGACAAGTATACCCATAACAGTCACAGTAAATGCTTAAAACAAAAATTAAGTTAATAATTTTCTGGAAAAATTTGGTGCAAGTTGAAATTATTCTTATAGCCGCACTGCATCCTATAAGAAACCACTTGGTAAACCTTGACGCCTAATCTCCGTGGCACGAAAACATGCTGGACCTCAAGTGTTAGCGTGTAAAGTGATTATACAGCCTCCAGAACATATCTGTATTTTCTTACATCGGCAGGTCTAAATTGGCCGCACGTAGCGCACGGAACCAATCTCCAGAAGTTCTCCCCCGGTAACAGTCCCACATAAATCCGGCTTTCTCGGCCGGCAAGTTTTACGACGCCCTGTCGTGAGCCCACACATTTAGATACGGTTGAGTTTTACAAGGTGAATTTGGACTTATTTTTACTTTTAAATGCAGCCATATGTAGAAAAGCAGTTCTAAAAACGAAGAGCAAAAATCTTAATTTTATAGTAGGTCAATATAATTCGGCAGGAGGTGGGGAAACAAAACACGCGCGCTCACCCGTTTCCGGTGGCGCAGTCCAAGATGGCGGCCGATCCCCGCATGCGGGCTGTAAAGTTTATGGAGCCGGGACGAGGATCGGCTTACGAGGCCGGCCACGGCTCTATTAGGTAATGGCTCGTTTTAGACGACGCACGCACAATCACGGCTGCCTCGCCGGCCGTTTCGTACCTCTGGCGCTGAAACACTGCCCATGAATTGCGTGCTAAGAGGACTGCGGCCGTGCAGAAAGGGAAGCGAGCAGAGAAGGGCCACTAAAGCGAGCATTCAAGTAACGCTGAAAGTTAAAGACACCGAGGTGACGAAAGCCATACGATAGAATTAAGCACAGAACACCAGAATGTATGTAGTGTACGGCCGTGCTACGATGCGGAAACAGACAACGACAGCAGCGCTCCAAGTTAGGAGGAAGTGAACTTCGAATACGAGAAAATATAGCGTGAAACCCCTTATTTCTAATATTAATGGAACAGTGTTCCTAAGGAAAATAGCGATCCTTATAAATGATTAATGTGATAATACAAACAGTCAAGATTGCATGGAATATTTTATTTTTATCTATGATGACTGGTTTCGATCACGTAAGATCATCTTCGGATCATAATACTCGGTGTCCTGTAAATGGCGTGGAGCAGTGTTGCTCCATGCGATCTTCACTGTCCGTATTATCATATTAATCCGAATGTTTAATTCGAAATAGGCGATTTAGTTGCCAGTATTGTTCATTTATACTTGGAGAATAGTCTAGTAGTTGTGTGTATCACGAATTTGAAAGGTTTCGGGCTTTCCAAAGTAATATATTCGAAAAACTTCAATTAAAAGTTAAGTTAAATATTTCACATCAATTTCTCGTAGTTTTTAACTGCAAAATTCTTTATATGTAAGACCAAATAGTGCAATTTCGACCCTGTGGCATTTATAAAGTGGACATGTAACATATCGGAACTTCAAATCACCTGTTACATGACACAGAAGGCGGTTTCGTAGCAATGTGAAACAGATTACGCCTTCTTGCATGCATTGCACTCTTTGAATTGCATTGCGAATATATTGATCATACTCTGCCTTATTTTTGCATGAACACGTGATACTCAGGCATGGGTATTTGTGCCGTCTTTAGTATTAGCTAATTCATAAGTACTTTGTCAGTTTAGGGACTGATAACCCTGCAGTTAAGTCCCTTAAACTTAACAAACATTTGAACAGTTGATTTTTGAACACGTGATATTGTGTGGAGTAAATGATTCCGTTTTTTCTTTCTCGTATAAAACATGAGGTGGTTAAAATGTTCAAATGTTTGTTAAGCTTATGGGACTTAACTACGGGGTCATCAGTCCCTAAACTTACAAATTACTTATCTACTACCTTATACTAAGGACGGCACAAATATCCATGCCCGAAGGGGGATTCGAACCCCCGACCGTAGTGGCCGTGCAGACCGTGACTGGAGCGCCTCAGTCCCCTCGGCCACCGCTGCCGGCCATGAGGTGGGTAATAATGTTTTGTGGGCTTATGAACATTTTTCTTGAATACGACTCTGTGTAAAGTGCTCAATAAAAATTCATTGTAAGAATATTGTTTGTCTCCCATTTTATTTTAGTTTGCAACCGTTTTGGTACTTTCTCGCATTTAATGGCAAACTTTCATATTTACGACTTTTAACAGAATTGATATATTACTTTACTACATCTTGTCAAAGAATGAGTACGTAACTCTCGTTTTACTGGAGTCGCTTCTTGTCACTGAATATGCTTTGTAGGCTTAGTAACAAATGCATTGTAGCATGCAAAAGTAGAAAATTCAACAGTAGTTAAGCAAAAGTGTTCACATGTTTTTAACAGGTAGGTACTACAGACAATACATTTTAGCAGAAATCGATATACGCACTAGACTCATCCTTACACTCTAAACAAATTTGTGCATCACTGAAAGCATAAATATCATTACGTGACAATATGTAGGCAATAAATTGAATAACGACTCTGTCAACAGCTGCTAGTATGGAGTTCTCCATTAAATACGAAAATTGGATGTGAAATTTAAATCATAATACGTATGATATTTATACAACATATTTAAATTGAGCTGTCCACAGAACACTATACGACGAAAGCAGCTTCTATTTTATAGGAATTATAAATAAATATGGAAACTTTTATCCACCCGATATTACCACGGTGAGCAAAATTGAAGCAGAGTACGAGTAATATATTACAATGGAGTTCAGAATATAATATACAACCAAACGCGTAATCAGAAACACGGTTATATGTATCCATCAACTTTTTTGAACTAAACAAAAATAAATATGGGACGCTGTAAGAAACCAAGATGACAGCGCTCCACGTGAGGGGCAGACGAACCAAGGTGGTGTTGGCGGCAATTCCTGTATGAGTGTGAGGCCTATGAGAGATATGCACAGTTACAGGTGGCGGTAATATCGCGTTCGCCTATGCCAGCTGTGGACTAACTGGATTGTCGCCAAAATTGGCAAATTACAGTTGTAAGGATTTTTATTATTTTTTTTAATTTTTTAAAGAGTCGCACTTATTTTCTGGAACTATGCTTTTAGGAGTCGGGACCAAACTACTTTGGTCATAAGTCCCTAGACTTACGAACTACTTAAACTAAGTTAAACTAACCTAAGGGCAACACACATCCATGCCCGAGGGAGGAGTGGTAACGCACTGGACTCGCATTCGGAAGGATGGTGGTTCAAATCCACCTCCGGCCATCCAGATTTAGATTTTCCGTGATTTCCCTAAATCGCTCTAGGCATATGCCGGGATGGTTCCTTTCAAAGGGCACGGCCGATTTCCTTCCCCATCCTTACCCAAATACTCCGAGCGTAAGCTCCGTCTCTAATGACCACGCTGTCGACGGGACGTTAAACTCCAAGCTTCCTTCCTTCCTCCGAGGGAGGATTCGAATCCCCGACGCGGGAGGCCGCGCGATCCGTTAACGTGGGGAGTCGGTTAATACAACTAACAGCAGATATAGTGATCACAATCCATGATGACCCTATTTATTGACATATAAAATACAATAAACGATGTATGGAAATGCATGTCAGGTGTTTATAGTTAAACTTTCCCCACTTAACACGTTATAGCAAGGAAACTAATTACCGTACTAGTACCAAGCTTGGTATCATTAATGTCCGGAGTATGGGGCGCATGATTTCTATGCGTCACAGCGACACCGACCAGTTCCAACTGAGACCACCAGGTGCCGTGATCAGTCATCCTGAATCATAGTCTCCCACAGCTGACCAGTGCAGTCCTCGTGCTGACATGGCAGCATGAGCTTGGTAAAAGGAACAGGGCATTACTGATGAAGATCTATTATCAAACCAACAGGAATGTTGCAGCTGCCCTTCGAGAATATCTCCGGCTGAAAGAATTATGGGTCATCTTTATCCACCTGCTGTGCGCAGCATGATAAAGTTCGGATTAACTGAAAAACAGGAACGCTCCGGGAAGAGGATGACGACTGGCTATACCACAGGTGGATGACGGAATCGTTGTTGCTGTAGCAGACAACGCTGCGCGCATTTCCCGATCGTCAAGCAGTGCGCGTACTGCGTCACTACAATCGAAAATCAGAGTGATCCAATGTACAGAAGGTGCTTCGAACCATTCTCAAATGATATCCGTGCAAGATCCATATTGTACAGCAGCTTTCACCACAGGAAGCGTAACGACGTGTTGACTTCGCTTTCTATTTTCTTACAAGGATTGAAATTGTCGAGGACTGGCCCTGGACAGTCTTGTGGACAGTCGAAGCTCATTGTCCTCTGACAGGTGAGGTGAACGCGCAGAATTACCGTGGGGGGGGGGGGGGAGGGAGGGGCGGGATCTTCACATCCAGTCACTGCGCCTAAGATCCTCTGTATGATGAACACGTCACCGTATGGTGTCATTTCACTGCGACACCGTTCTGTTCCACCTAAGGCCATCAGATGCCTTGATCAATCATCGTGATACATAGTCTAACCCACCTGACCAGTCGCAGTCATCATTGCCCCGTTCTTCTTTGAACAGTTTATGCTCAAGGACTAAAGACGCGCAGTGTGTCTGGCCAGCGTTACTGCGGTGTTACGCCAACACGTCGTACCTTCCCCACAGGAGAAGGTCGCACTGAACTCAACAGTTTTCACGTAAAACTGGGCCTCGCCCTACATCTCTCGTGAAGTTCAGCTGCTTCTCCAAACCACATTCCAAACAATCCAATTATCAAAGGCTCGGCCGATGCTGGTCTCACTCCCTGTGGTTTATGGTAGTGAAAGACAGGGTTTACCAGGGGAACATTCACACAAGCGCTGATGTGAAATGCAGCATGTCAAGAGAGGTAGTCAGAACAAGTTCCGTTCTGTAATTTTAGAAAGCATATTGGAGCCAAACAACGATCTTGATACGATAGTTAAAATTAGAAAAACAGTCCAGATCGCAAAATTGTTGTTTTTATTTCATTACTGGTTTCAGTCTATCGTAGACCATCTTCGCCGCGGCGGAGCGACCGAGCTCATTGAGGCGCTATGCTGCGATGCGCGAGGCCGTTGTGCTGTCTTCAGTATAAGCTAGTTCATAAGTAGTTTGTAAGTTTAGGGACTGATGACCCCGCATTTAAGTCCCATAAGCTTTACAAACATTTGGTTTTTAAAGCATTTGCAGATGGATACTACCATGATAGCATTCATCATAACCATCAATAATTTATGTATTACCTGCACACCATGACACCACTCTTTCTTATCAGTGACTGAATTTTACTCTTTACCAGTGACTCGTTATATCTGTATTTTAAAATCGTCAAACGAGTATTAAAATCATTTTTAACCTATGATTGTTTTATAAAATCTGCACTTGACATTATCTATTTTACATAAAAATCATAAACATCATTCTCCAATCTGTTTATCGGCCGGATAGCGTCGTGGGTTGCCACGCAGGGGAGTCCGGGTTCGATTCCCGGAACGGTCGGGATTTTCTCCACTCGAGGACTGGGTGTCGTGTTGCCCTCATCATCATCGATGTGCAAGTGGCACAAGTGCTGTCATCTAAAGACTTGCGCCGGCCGCGGTGGCCGAGGGGAGTGAGGCGCTCCAGTCACGGTCTGCACGGCCACTACGGTCGGGGGTTCGAATCCCCCCTCGGACATGGATATTTGTGCCGTCCTAGTTCGTAAGTAGTTCATAAGTAGTTTGTAAGTTTAGGGTCTGATGACCCCGTAGTTAAGTCCCCAAAAAAAAAAAAAAAAAAAAAAAAAAAACTTGCACCAGGCAGGCCGAACACGATCCCAGCTGTGGGTATAACCGCCAAAAATGCCACACGAAATCATCATAATCAATCTGTTTTATAAAATCACATATTATTGTCACCATTTTATACACAGAGTGAGAAAAATTAAACCTTCAAAACGCTGAAAAAATAACACCACTGGTCAAAATGACGTCAAACTCATACGGCATATTATCGAAGAAGTGGAAGAACGTATGGCAGAAGAAAAACAATATGAAAATTGGTCAACAGATGGCGCCGTAAGCATCATAATTTAGTTGTGGTCGACTACAAATGACAAACGAATTATACAATTCTTAAGGTGTAATTTAGACGTTTAACAAACTGTACTACTCAGTTTGCGTGGGTGTACAGGAGTGATACTGTAGTTACGTAGGCCCATCTACCACGACAAGGTCATATCACATCGGACGGGAAAATGGGTTTTTAATTGTTCTGAGGTCAAAAACCGCATCAAAAGCATTAATCAAAATCAAATCGGATTTTCAGTTTCTGTGTGACTGCAGCAAACCGTTATCTGCAACAAGTTTAAATCGAGAAACAGCATGTTCCACAACAGATCTAAGTGTTTCCGGGGTCGCTTTCAGAATGTGTTACGCAGTGCGTGTCTTCAGTGCTGCTAAGTTCGCTATCGGAACACTGAACAAAAATCTTTCAGATAGCCAAAAAATGTTAAAAAGTTTGTTAAGCTTAAGTGTTTGAACTGCAGGGTCATCAGTCCCTAAATTTACAAACTACTTATGAACTACCTTATACTAAAGACGACACAATTCGAACCCCCGACCGTAGCGACCGTGCAGACTATGACTGGGGCGCCGCAAACCGCTCGGCCACCGCGGCCGGCTTCAGATAGCCCCACAGCCAGAAGTCACTCTAATTAAGATCAGGTGATCGGGACGGCCAGGCTGTAGGCAAATGGCCGGCCGCGGTAGCCGAGGGGTCTGCGGCGCTCCAGTCACGGTCTGCACGGCCACTACGGTCGAGAGTTCGAATCCCCCCTCGGGCATGGATATTTGTGCCGTCCTTAGTGTTAGCTAGTTCATAAGTAGTTTGTAAGTTTAGGGACTGATGACGCCGTAGTTAAGGCCCATAAGCCACACAAACATTTGAAACATTTTTGTAGGCAAATGGCTGCTGATAATCCTAGCGTTTCCGAAATGGCGCTTCAGCAACCGCTTAACTGGTTTTGCAATCTGCGAAGGTACGCCATCTTGCATAAAAGTAGTCCCATCCACACATCCACGCTGTTGGATAGCTGGAATGACATGGTTGCGCAAAAGACACCCAAAGCACTTATCAGTGACGGTACAGGTAACAGGGCCGGATGCACCTGTCTCTTCGGAAAAATATGGCCCTATGACAACTAATGCAGTTAACCCGCACCAAACAGTGATCTTTCAAGATGAAGCGGCACTGGTTGATTTGCGTGTGGAATTTCTGTTGCCCATATTTGACAATTCTGTGTATTGACATATCCTGTCAGATATAAATGGGCTTGTCTGTCCACAGAATCTTCCACGGTCATTCATCGTCCACTTTCACGCGAGCAATAACCTCTAAAGCAAAAGTCTCTCTAACTAGCAGGTCTACAGGGAGCAACTCGTGCACATGGGTAATTTTGAATGGATAGCAAAGAAGGATGTTTCGTAGGATTTTACCCACTGTTCTCACAGGTTGGTCGAATGTTCTGGCAATTCTCCATGCACTACATGTTTGCACACCACCACTCGACTCCTGCTGCATTGCTGTGGCCACTTCTTCTATTGACGTCGAATCAATCACATTCCTCCCTTTACCAGATTTCACACCAAAGGAACTCGTCTTTTCGAATTTCCCAATCATTTTCTCCAGACTCACGGTAGTCATCGGACCAACGCTTTTTTTCAAACTCTCCAGTGTCCGTAACTTCTGCAGAGCGATTTGTGCACAGTCATCATTCTTGTAAAACTGCTTTACAAGCAGAGCGCGATTCTGCATTGAGTTCAGTCATGGCGAATGACTCACAAGGAGACCACATGGGTATCGGATTTAAGAAAAAAAAAAGTTCAAATGTTTGTAGAGCTTATGGGAATTAACTACGGGGTCATCAGTCCCTAAACTTACAAACTACTTACGAACTAGCTACTACTAAGGACGGCACAATTATCCATGCCCGAAGGGGGATTCGAACCCCCGACCGTAGTGGCCGTGCAGACCGTGATTGGCGCGCCGCATACAGCTCGGCCACCGCGGCCGGCCGGATTTTAGAATTTCTTTATATTTATGGTACGTGAAGTTCAGCCAAAGCCATTCGAAGTAACTCTCAAAAATTTTCCAGAAAATCGGCTTTGAAGTTTTGCAAAGTATACGTAAGTATCAGTAATTAAAACACGTGCAACATCTGTTAGTGTAGCCCAGGTGGTAGCGTTCTTGCCTCACAACCATAGAGTTGGTGGTTCAAAATCCACTGACAGATTTTTTTTTTTTTTTTTTTAATTAAGTTATATAAACATTTTGGGATCTCTGATTCCCCGTGTTGTGACAGTTTTTCTTTATATGTATGTAGACGAGCTGAACAATTTATCAAAACGATGGTTGAGTAGGTTAGCTGCTCGGAA
Source organism: Locusta migratoria (assembly GCA_026315105.1). Lineage (NCBI taxonomy): Eukaryota > Metazoa > Arthropoda > Insecta > Orthoptera > Acrididae > Locusta > Locusta migratoria. The sequence continues at coordinate 672,673,082 of CM048755.1, forward strand.
AGTCATTAGCAGCTATGGAGATGACTTTCCAAAACCAGCGTCAAAGCTCTTCACAAACTGAACAATCAGGGAGTACCGTTGTCAACAAATAGTGAAGCCAATACTATAAAAATACGTAACTTACGTTTTTTAATAGAAAACATCATTATTCACAAACTTCTATAAAATAAAGAAAATTACGAAAAAACAAAAATACTTGCATTTTTCGTAAAATTTCCATTAGATATTAAAATTGTGGAAGTATTCGAACACACGAAAAAATTTTTAAAATGTGATATGGCAGGATTTGAACCACCGAGCCTAGGGTTACAAGGCGAGAACGCTAACACTTTTTTCAATGAAAATAACGCCGGTAAGCGTCCAAACCAGAGCAGAAACAAAACATTACTTCTGTCGAGGGAGGAGTAGTGCGGCCAGAGCAGCCAGCACAGGCTAGAGGAGAGTCACCAGACGCCCCCACAACCCACCGTGACAATTTTACCCACATAAACGATGAATAGACGGCAAAAACTATTTAAAAACATCTAATTAAAACATTCTCTGTTTACAACGGAAACAACGCTGGTAAGCTTCCAAACCAGTGCAAACTAAAAATACTCTTTTTTTTTAATTTTTAATTTTTTTCTCTAAGCAAATAACTCAACGCAATTAATATTATCTTCTTCTTCCTCAATAACTAAACTTTAAGGGTTATTTGATGAATTGTAAAATATTTTCTCGCACCAAGAGAAGTTATACAGATTCTAGAAAGAAAATAAAACTTTGCTCTTCGAAGTATGCTGATATCGTCCATAAACAGCATTTGAAATCACAGGGTTATTCTTGTGCTTGTTACCAGTTTGTACCTTGAATTCCTTGTGCTACCTGGCAAATGACATACCTGGCCGAGAAAAGAACACGGAAGCAGTGTGGGCTATCCGCAGAACTTCTCGCGATACTTTCCACTTGAGCTCCGAAGCAGTCACTCGCTTCTAACCGACGCCCATTCTGTCAAAAACAACTTCTAACATGTTGCCGAACATCTTACCGCGGTTTTTATATGTACATTTGTTTGAGGATTCAGTATCCATGTACATTCTGAATTCCACATGTTCGTCTCCACCAATATTGTCAAATACGTAACTTGAATAGTTCGATAGTAGCCACAAGACAACGTTGCTTTTTGTCATTGGCTAGTATTTTCTATCAGGTCGATACAGTAGTGTTAAAGGAACATTGTTAGCTGTGTCCCTAGAGACTACAGCTATTTTATCTCTGGTCCATCTCCAATTATGAATTCGTTCGCCACAAGTTTACCGGCGCATAAGAGTGTCCACCAGTTTGCAGCGACTGGAGAGATTTGTATCACTTTGTCCTATTTTGTGCAGTCTCTCGCTGATACTAATTGTGTCATTTATTGATTTGTACCACGCAGATCCAGCATCAGACGAAATCACTTTGCAATGAAATTTTGCCACACCCCATCCCAATCTATTCCATTATACTTCTTCACCAATTAGGTCGATACAGTAGTGTTAAAGGAACATTGTTAGTTGTGTCCCTAGAGACTACAGCTATTTTATCTCTGGTCCATCTCCAATTATTAATTCGTTCGCCGCAAGTTTACCGGCGCATGAAATCATCCACCACCCAGAGATTTGTATCACTTTGTCCTATTTTGTGCAGTCTCTCGCTGATACTAATTGTGTCATTTATTGCTTTATACCACGCAGATCGAGCATCAGACGAAATCACTTTACAATAAAATTTTGCCTCACCCCATCCCAATCTATGCCATTATACTTCTTCACCAATTAGGTTCTTCTTTTTCTCTGAATTCTTCTATAATAGCCTTAACTGTTAAATGCTGAAATTGCAGTAAGCAGGTAATGTTGCACGATTTGAGGTGGAAATCATTAAAAGAACGACGTTATTGTTGCGAAATTTCAATCACCGACTTTTACTTCTGAATGTGAAAATATTTTGCTAGCACCTACCTACATAGGAACATGATCATCCCAATAACATAAGAGAAATCAGATCGAAAACGGAACGATTTAGGTGATCTTTCTTCCTGCGCGTTATTAGAGAATGGAACGGTAGAGAAATGTTATGAAAGTGGTAACATGTCTGTTGTTTACCTATTATTTTAGTAGAAAGTGACATGATTTTCATTTTTACTGCACGAGTCACAATTTTATAATCCGAGTTCAATAGTGAGATTGGTCGAAGCTAGTTATGTTTTTGGTACCTCTGTTTTTCGGAATTAAAATAATTTTACAGTCTGTAAACTCTTGTGGAACTAATTTCCCCCGCAAGATATCGTTTACTATTTCTGTAACCTTTTCGCTAATAATGTCCCAGTACCTTTTATAGAACTCAACGGGAAGACCACTTTTTCAGTGAAAAACTGCATACTATACGAAATACCCCTTCATTGGTTAAAGCTGAGGAAATATTGACACTTTCCTCTTTCGTTATGCTTGAGGTTATGTTAGCAAAGAGTTCACCATAACTGTCTTCCAGGGAATCTATTAACGTGTAGGTATCTTCATAGAAGTTAGTTTCTGGACGATATCGCTTCGATTACTGATTGTCGTGCCGTCTTCTAGTTGTATTTCGTCGATAAAAGTAGATAGACTGTTCCTCGCGTGTTTTACAAGGTGTTACAATGCGACAGTTTCACCTTCGCTCACTGAATTTGCTTTAGATTTGATCTTAATATCTTCTACCTGCCGTATTTTAATGCTGATTAGTTTGGTCTTAATCTTTCTTATATCTGTGGCATCCACTAGTTCATACAATTCTCGTAAAATGGAATAATAAACCTCCATTGTCTTCTTAATTTCATTTGCTCTCTGAATACCAAATGATGTTGCAATTTTTCGCAGTTTGAGTTTGGCTTTGTGTGTCCACCATTCTATGGTGCTCTGGTGACTGCCAGTAGTGCGTAAGCACTGCTCCCACGCTCACCTGATTGCCTCCTCTGAGACTTTTCCCGTTAGTAATGAAACATTTGGGTTCCACTGATTTTTGGACCTACGTGTGGGTTGTTCTTCTTGTTGTTGTAAGGCCAAAAAAATGTTTGTAGAGCTTAAGGGACTTAACTGCGGGGTCATCAGTCCCTAAACTTACAAACTACTTATGAACTAAATTATACTAAAGACAGCACAAACATCCATGCTCGAGGGGGGATTCGAACCCCCGACGGGGAACGGCCTCGCGCATCGTAGCGTAGCGTAGCGCCTCAATGCGCTCGGCCGCTCCGCCGCGGCTTGTAAGGTAACACACGCAATAACACTACCATGGTCTGAGAAAATCGTGGGAACTGTTTCTTCTTTTAAAAGTTTGTTTTCTAAAGCTTAAGCGAGATAGATCCTGTCGATCCTGCTACATGACGTCGCCGTAATGTAGGTGAAGCGAATAAGCGTCGGATACTTGACCTCCCAAGGGTCCTTGAGTTGGGAGTTGCCTGAAGGAGCATACAAATTTGACTGTAACACCAAAAGTGTTAACGCTTATTCCTCTATCGGATTCTAACTTTTCAATTTCTGTGACTAAAATCCCTTCCCTTACTGGGATCGCAGTTTCCACTTTCGTTTCTGAGGAAACGTTCACTATTTCTATGAATTCAGGAAAATTAAATTTTGGCACAACTGCCTCTTGCAGGAGGGCTATATCTGCACTTGATCATACAGGAACTGTTTTAGGGCACTAAGTTTAACCTCCGAACTGATAGTATTAATATTTAATGTTGCAGTTGAATAAACCTGTGGCATTATAGCAACAATAATTAATTATAAGGAAAGGGATTAGACTTCGTTTGAGTCCTTCATGCCAATCCATTTTCGTGTCGCCCTTCTGTTGGTCGTCCTTGTTCTTCATCGTTTTCTTGCGATCAGCATTTACGTTCGGCTGAACTTTGTTCCGTCGGCGACTGTTGCTGAACACTTGTGCAGACGGTGGCGTGGGCGGGACGTCGGTGATTTCTGGCACCGACGGTGTTGGCACTGCTCGCGTCTTCCCCGCTGGTAACAATTAAGCTAAACTTGCACTTTCGGTGTCACTGTCTTTATCATCAGTCACTTCCACAGGCTGTTTATTGTTTCCTTCAGTCGCGCATTGCGATGTTTGTAGAGCTTCCTCAAACTGTTTACATTCCTGCTGTTGTGCGTCTTCCTATCAGGAAGCCAGAGTGTTGTTTTCGCCAGACTCGCCCAGAGGCATGGTCTGTTTACCATCAACACTTGCAGCTTGTCGTCTGTCCTCAGTTGTCGTCATGTGGTGTTTACCGTCTTCTGTTGGAGATGTGGTTTGCACGTCACAACGTACTTCACTGTTTACTTTCTTGCGCTTCCTCGGCCACCAGATTCGTTACCTCATGTCTAAATTCCTCACCGCACGACGTGGTTTTTGAGCTATCAAAATGTTCAAATGTCTGTAAATCTTTCGGACCAAACTGCGTGGTCATCAGTCAGTAGCAGCCGGCTGCGGTGGCCGAGGGGACTGAGGCGCTCCAGTCACGGTCTGCACGGCCACTACGGTCGGGGGTTCGAATCCCCCCTCGGGCATGGATATTTGTGCCGTGATTAGTATTAGCTTGTTTGTAAGTTTAGTGACTGATGACCCCGTAGTTAAGTCCCATAAGCTTAACAAACATTTGAACATTTGTTTTTAGTCCGTAGCTTACAAACTACTTAACCTAAGGTAAACTAACCTAAGGACAAACACAAACACCCACGTTCCAGGGAGGACACGAACCTTCGACGGCAAGCAACCGCGCGCTCCGCAGCGAGGCGCCTTAGACCGTAGGCGCCTAGAATCGTAGTTGTACCTAGACGTATTGGACATTCAGTTTTAGGGAATTAAATATTCCGAGGTCCACAGTGCAAAAGTGTGTCAGGCATTACCTCTCACCACGGACAACGCAGTGTCCGAGGGCCTGCACTTAACACCAGAATTGTCACGTAGCATCTCACAGTCACGTATTCTGGAATAGGCAACCCGCGCGTCAGCGGACGAAAACATTCCGTTGTTAATTTTCATTAAATAAATGATCAGTTGTAATTATTGTAGTACTTACATGTTTTTCCCTCGTTTTATTTACTTATGCACTGTAAGATCTGGGGTTAATTAAAGCTAACGATGCAATGTTGACCCTGTATCTCAACAGATACAAGGCGACCACCACCAGCTATCATTTATCAGGCATACTCTGGACTTCATGCCAAGTCGAGTTGCTGTAATTCGACGGGTAAATGGAGGTTCGACACGTTTTTAGGAGGTATACCATCACTTTCTCCACCTCCTTGTAATTCAAGCTTTAAGTACAAGCATACAAAGTCATTGGCTGGGAGACCACAACAGGGAAGTAGAGCAATTTAATACGTATGTCTTTACATTCACTAGTGTGAGAGTTGTGTTTGTTGCATACTACTGGTTGCTGAGTTTTTGTATAATTCAGGCTCATGTTTCGTTGTTTTTTTTTTTTTTTTTTTTTGTTTTTTTTTTTTTTTTTTTTTTTTTTTTTTTTTTGTCAGTAACAGATAAATGGGAGAGGTTGTATTCTTGGAGCGTCCTCTCCTGCGTAGGCAGAAGCTTGGAACTGGAGATAGAATGGACTCAGAAAATTGTTGGCAGTTTTAATAAAAGTGCTCCGTTTTAAGATCAGTGTCTCATCTGTCGTGTTCCAGTGTTATTCAAGTGTTTTTCTAACTTTTTTAAACTATAATCTCTGGTTCCTTTTTTATTATAGTTTTCAACGTATTCATGAAGACTGCCTCATTTCTAGCGGTTTTTCCATTAACATCATATTTAAAAAAATTATTTTCATATATGTCACCTTGTTCTATGTACCTAAGAAAGTCTACGTCGCGCCGGTCACGATCTGGACGGCCACTACGGTCGGGGGGTCGAATCCCCCCTCAGGCATGGATATTTGTGCCGTCCTTAGTATTAGCTAGTTCATAAGTAGTTTGTAAGTTTAGGGACTGATGACCCCGTAGTTAAGTCCCATAAGCTCTACAAACATTTGAACTTTTTTTTTTTTTTTTTTTTTTTTTTTAATGATAAATGTCTCCAACAGCTCGTTCCCGCGACTGCTGACATGCATTCAATAAGTTCGCGTAACCAAAACAGCAGCAAAAAGATTTTTGTGTCCCAACGAGTCAGATGATTTCTTTGGGTGCCTAATCTAGGACTGGCTGTACCACAATGACTCAGAGGCAAAGGAGCCTAGCAAGGAATGGACACATGTGAATTCACGAACTCCGAAACAGACGAAGATTCGACCATGATGAAACAATGTGATACTGAGTGTCGTTTGGAAGTACCATGGCGAGACGGTAGCAGATTATCCTCGTTAGGTGTAAGCCGTCACTGATGCACACTACCGAAATGTCGTGACCAAGTTATCGGAGACTATCAAAATGAAGCCCTCCAAGAGATGTTTTTGCTCCGCGCCAATGCATACGCACAGGAGCACACATGTTATAAATGCTATAAATATTGGATCAGCCCCCTCCCTCCCTTACTCTTCCGCACCTTTCTGTCACGTATGTGGCACTCGCTGACTCTTTCCTCGTATGGAAGAAATCTTTGCAGGGCAGTCATTTACAGAATGAAAACGAAAGGAGGAGCGCTTCCTGGACAACCAAACTCCAGACGTCTGCAACTAAGGTCTCCACCAAGTCATCCATTGTTGAGAAAAATTTATCCCATTCAGTAGTAAATACGTAAAGAAATACTTATACTATCACCAAGTGTCATGTCCACAGGTTGGTTTTTTCGAGGAGATATTTTAATGGCTACGCTTATTATTCGCTTAGACCCTACCTACGCTTTATACCGGATGTCTTCCCCAAGAGTCGTGTGTGTTTGGGGAGGGAGGAGGAGAGTCAGTCCAAACAAATACTGCTAATCACGTCTTTCATGCAGCAATTAATGTCGGGGAGTAGCCGCGTGGTCTAAGGCATTATGCCAGGGACTGGGCGGCCGCTCCCGCCGGAAGTTCCTTGTCCTTCCACAAGCATGGGTGCGTGTGTTGTCCTTAGTGTGAGTTATTTTAAGTAGTTTGCAAGTCTAGGGGCTGATGACCATAGCAGTTTGGTCCAATAGGTTTACAAACATCTGAACATTTAGAAAGCTTCGCTCTGTGTCTGATTACTAACAAAATTATTTTTAAGGCAGAATTTCACATGCATTTTCTATTGAGCTGCCTTAGATTTGTCCAGTGGGATGTTATTGTTCTTGATAGGTATTGAAAGGGACAGTGAAATACGAAGAATAACTGGTACTCGAAAGGCGACAACGCGACCCTTGGCCGTTGTGACTGCTACCTCATTGCACAACGCTGCTGCTGCAATTACTATCTGGCTATTCTTTGAATTTCATTGTCCCCTGTTGTCGATGGGCTACTTTAAGACCCCTCTATCGAACGGACACGTACATTTCCTTTCTAAAAATCATTCTCTTTATAATCGAAAACCAGGCGACGCCTTCCTTCCATACTAATGGTTGCATCAAAGACGTGGCGCGTAGTATTTGTTTCGGCTGATTCTATGTAAAAAAATCAAACACAAAATTTCAAATATCTGCAGAAACACAATATAAAATGTGGCTGACGACTTTTAGGAGAGACACAGTCATCACATAAATTTTCCACACAATGTCCATTTTTACCAAATATTTCCCTTTAATTTCTCGGAGCCTCACTGTTGCTTTTCCGTACGTGCTATCCCGACTTCACATGGCCTTTTGAAGCGGCTGTCGGAATTCCTTTGACTTCTCAGGCCCTCTTGATAGGTACGCAAACACCATAATCACCACGCTAAGTGTTACTAACGACTTAAACGCTATTTTCTCAATTGGTAAACTGCCCTTTTCTAGAATACACTCAACAAAAATAAGTCTCCCAGTTGTCACCTTTATTTTGGATCCATTTCCTATCATTCTATAATATTATCCCTACATATTTAAGTATGTGACACAAGTACATCACTGACCCTTTCTTCTAAAGCTATCAACTATCAAAAGCAATATTTCCGTGATAAAAAACAGACAATGGTACAGGATCTGGGATGGGAATCATTACAACAACGGCGCTTATCGCTGCGGCGTGGGCTACTTACGAAACTACAATTGCCAACATTCTTCTCCGAATGCCAAAATATATTGTTGACTCTCACATACATAGGTAGAAATGATCATCAGAATAAAATACCAGAAATCAGAGCTCGAACGGAGAGATTCAGGTGTTCTTTCTTCCCGCGCGCTATTCAATAATGGAATGGGAGATAAATAGAATAACAGTGGTTCGATGAACCCTCTGCCAGGCACTTAAATGTGATTTGCAGAGTATCCCATGTAGATGTAGGTGATATGTCCAAGAAAGGTCAATATAGAAAATGAGAAACATTTTTCCTTTGCTGACCAAATTCATCTAATAGCACATGAACCGACAACCTCTGGCTTGAGACACCACGACAGTTCTGAGAATTGGTGACCCCGCTACAAAGAGAGAATTAAATACAAAAAATACAAGGAGCTACGAAACATTTACGAACAAAGTGAAGAGTTCGCTCCGTCATTTTGGTTTAATCATTTGATATGAAAACCACGTTGTTCCCAAAATCGGAAATTCAGGTAACTTGTCAGCTCTTTGTTGATCCTAATAGGTTCTTGAGCCGTGACAGACTGGTCAGATCAATTTCAAATAAAAAATGTAAACTACGTAATTATTGCGTTTTGACAGTATCTTTACAAAACATACAAAAACTATACCAAAACGTATATCACGCAGGATTTACAGTATACAGGCTTCGAGGGAAGTCTTGATCATGACGGACTGTCAACAACAACAAAACACGGTGTCTACAGTTAGTGACACCAAAAGTTTCTAAAAACTGTTGTTTATTATTACAAGACACTCATATAATAAGTGAAATTGGATGTGAGCTGGAAATAGCTTAAAATCAATAAATTATATAACTCAGGAATTAATGCAGAAACAGCGTTGTTGTATTAGCATTTGTAATACTGTTCTCTTTCAAGCACACAGCGACACAAGAGTTTGTTTACGGTACTTAAGTTCGTTCTAAACCCGTATATTCATAAAGATTTTTCCCAACTTAGAGAAAAGGACTATTAGCAAAAAAATTCATTACATAAGACATCGTCATTAATGTAATTCAGCGTCGGGGAATTTTCATGCTTTCGTCTCTGCACATATATCCGCTCGTAGGATTTGTGTTTAGTAATAGAGGTCACTTAAATGAAGGCAGAATACGTAGTCAATAAACGTATTTACGAGTAACTTATTCTTGATCATTGTCCAGAAAGTTGTACATTTATCTGTCGGTAAAGCTTCCAATAGTCTCCTAACAAAAATAGAAAATGTGATTGACTAACTCAGTTTATTCTGTGCAGATAATGCACTTAGCAGTCTGGTTCATTTAGGACTAATGTAGACTCATGCATACATATTATGGAATTTCTAATTCCCTTGTTTTGTTATTAATCACTACACCTTGAATTTTGGAGGTTGTATCTCGCCCTATGACTAACTATCGTTGAGTCGGATGGTGTCACTTAATGGGAGAAAAGAAATAAATAAAAATTTTACCGCTAATGTGATAGAGCGTGAAGTAATTTATAATGTTGTCTTTCACTTTTTCACCAACCACTTGTCATAGAACGGGGGACATCATACATTTTAACATGTCATTATCGAAGACATAGACAATGGAATTCCAAAGTGTCAAGCCTTACGCTCCGCTGTAGTGAGGCTCTCAAACTTCAATTTGTGCTGTGATAAATTACAAGCTGTCTGTCTTATACGATCTCAGTTTTATTTCAAGCATTGGAGTAAAGTGATACTAACAATTCTATGGGTGCACACAACCTAATGTGTAAGTTCACCGTGATCTCCGTAACCAATTCATACATGTTCGGTTTATCTAATTCGACATATTTCCATATTTATTTACAAAACAGGGGAATACTGTCCGTCCTATTAGAATACACCTGCAAAAGTAATTATCTTACGCTCATCACGGATCAATCACGTAAACGCAGGCCAGTTGTTAACGATGTAATGAGCTAACTTGGAAATATCGGCTCCTCTTTCCAACTGATTCTTTAATGTGTTTTCTTACACATGAACGCGTAAAATCTCTTTTAGATTATCTTATAATTGCTGTAAGATAAAGGTTTTGCTATAACACACTTGCAGGAAGATAAATTTTAAGCTCCTATTCAGAACTGATTCTAATGATATTCTCAAGTGAAAAACTCTCCGATGCGTTTTCGAAAATTTTCCTCGATTTCTGCGAGGGATAAACACTAAAAGCGAATAAAATCACGTTTTTAAACACGTGCCTTAGTTATTCTCTAGAATAAGAATAGAGTAGTAGAACACGCTAATCTCAGCAGTCAATGAGATCGGTTGTAGTATCATCGCAGTCTACGAAATTAGGTCCAAAAGGTTTAATCAGTTTAAGCGTTTTCACGGAGTTTCTTACTACAGTCCGGCGCACGAATGCATAATAAAATATATGACTGTACAGTTTGACAGACACAAATAAGGTTATAAATACAAATTTGTCTTCATTATTTAAAGAACTATTTGCAAACTCACTGCTAAAACTAGTACATTACGTTGTTGTTGTTATGGTCTTCAGTCCGGAGACTGGTTTGATGAAGCTCTCCACACTGATACATCCTGAGCAAGCCTTTTCATCTCCTCATAGGAACGGCAACCCACATCCACTTGAATCTGCTTACTATACGTGTCTCTTGGTCTCCCTCTGCGATTTTTACCCCACACACTTCCCTCCAATGCTAAATTTACGATTCCTCGATGTCTAAGAATGTTTCCTACCAAGCGATCCCTTCTTTTGGTCAGGGTATGCCAAAAATTCCTTTTCTCACCAATTCTGTTAAGTACCTCTTCATTAGTTATGCGATCTACCCACCTAATCTTCAGCATTCTTTTGTAGCACCACATTTCAAAAGCCTCTATTCTCTTCCTGTCCGCACTGTTTATCGTCCATGTTTCACTCCCGTACAAGGTAACACTCCACACAAATGCCTTCAGAAAAGACTTCCTTACACTTAAATTAATATTCGATGTTAACAAATTTCTCTTTTTCAAAAATGCTTTTCTTCCCATTGCCATTCTGCATTTTATATCCTCTGTGCTGAGACCGTCATATGTAATTTTACTACCCAAGTAACAAAACTCATCTACCACCTTCATTGTTTCGTTGTTGTTGTTATGGTCTTCAGTCCGGAGACTGGTTTGATGCAGCTCTCCACCCTACTCTATCCTGAGCAAGCCTTTTCATCTTCTCATAAGAACGGCAACCCACATCCACTTGAATCTGCTTAATATACGAATTTCTTGGTCTCCCTCTGCGATTTTTACCCCACACAATTCCCTCCAATGCTAAATTTAAGATTCCTCGATGTCTAAGAATGTGTCCTACCAAGCGATCCCTTCTTTTGGTCATGGTATGCCAAAAATTCCTTTTCTCACCAATTCTGTTAAGTACCTCTTCATTAGTTATGCGATCTACCCAACCAATCTTCAGCATTCTTTTGTAGCACCACATTTCAAAAGCCTCTATTCTCTTCCTGTCCGCACTGTTTATCGTCCATGTTTCACTCCCGTACAAGGTAACACTCCACACAAATGCCTTCAGAAAAGAGTTCCTTACACTTAAATTAATATTCGATGTTAGCAAATTTCTCTTTTTCAAAAATGCTTTTCTTCCCATTGCCATTCTGCATTTTATATCCTCTGTACTGCGACCATCGCATGTTATTTTACTACCCAAGTAACAAAACTCATCTACCACCTTCATTGTTTCGTTACATAATCTAATTCCTTCAGCATCGCCTGATTTTCTAAGACCGCATTCCATTATTTTTGTTTTGCTCTTGTTAATGTTCATTTTATACGCTCTCTTCAACACACTGTCCATTCCATTCAACTGCTCTACCAGGTCCTTTGCTGTCTCTGACAGAATTACAATGTCATCAGCAAAACGCAATGTTTTTGTTTCTTGCCCCTGAACTTTAATCCCTATTCCAAATTTTTCCTTGCTTTCCTTCACCGCCTGCTCGATGTACAAATTGAATAATATCGGAGAAAGGCTACAACCCTGTCTTACTCCCTTCCCAACTGATGCTTCCCTTTCATGCCCTTCAAGTCTAATAACTGCCGTCTGGCTTTTGTACAAGTTGTAAGTAACTCTCCTTTCCCTATATTTTACCCCTGCTGACTTCAGAATTTGAAAGAGTGTAGTCCAGTCAACATTGTCAAATGCTTTCTCCAAATCTACAAAAGCTAAAAATGTAGGTTTGCCTTTCCTTAATCTATCTTCTAAGATAAGACGTAAGGTAAGTATTGCCTCCCGGGTTCCTATGTTCCTCCTGAATCCAAACTGATCTTCCCCGAGGTCAGCTTCTACCAGCTTTTCCATTCTCCTGTAGATAATTCGTGTTAAAATTTTGCAACCATGACTTATCAAACTGATGGTTCTGTAATTTTCACACCTGTCTGCACCCAATTTCCATTCCGCCTGTTTCATGTGCTAATTTTGATGTTTTCTCCTTTCTCAGTCAACTTCCAGTACCTTCTGTTTAATCGAAGAGTTTGTACAATTGTTTCGTTACCTAATCTAATTCCTTCAGCATCGCGTGATTTTCTAAGACTGCATTCCATTATCTTTGTTTTGCTCTTATTAATGTTCATTTTATACGCTCTCTTCAACACACTGTCCATTCCATTCAACTGCTGTTCCAGGTCCTTTGCTATCTCTGACAAAATTAAAATGTCATCTGCAAAACGCAATGTTTTTATTTCTTCAGCCTGAACGTTTAATCCCTATTCCAAATTTTTCCTTGCTTTCCTTCACCGCCTTTTTGAAGTACAAATTGAGTAACATCGGAAAAAGGCTACAACTCTGTCTTACTCGATATTGATAAAAAAGTACATTACATATCAGCCATTTCCATTGTTCCTAGCCGTCAAGCTTACCAGTAGCCCTTACCGCGAAATCTGTTGATAACAAATATTTTCAAGTGATCTGAAAGTGGTCCATATTATTACCTAGTAGTGTATGCCACAAGACAACCAGAAGTTTTACGTGAAACAGGGGCAGAAGAAATAATTGTAACTGGCCAATAGTAGTGCCCGATAAAATGATTGAAATATTCGATGAAGCTGTTTACATGTATTATTAGGTAAAAAAAAAAAAGAAAAAAAGTTTTATTTGACGCTGATAAATGTGTTCAGCAGTGGTGCTTAATGCTTACCGCGATGACACATGTTTCTCATAAGTTTGATTCAAATGTTGAAAGTATAAAAGGACAAGCAAAACAGTTCTCAGCCCGGGTTTCGTTGTGCTGGTACACGTTGCCCGAATAAGTAAGTATTCCTATTTTGACTTAAGAGTTTTTCAGCGAGCTGTTAGATTCTTCTCGCAATTTTGTATCTCCCATTTCGTATTCGTATACTTCCCTTTCTGCAATACTATCTTCAAATTAATTTTTCTTGTATATACCTTCCCTCGTCCATGTTCCTCTTCTGTGCTTAGCACTGTTCTACCGCCTGAGTTCTTGATATGTTGTTCCTCTTTTCTTCGATGGTTCTTTAGTTTTCATATAGATGGTTTATATTTTGCCCTAGTCATATACCCTTTTACTGCCTTCCATTTGATCACAAACCATTCTACATTCTATCGACCTCCTGATGTAAACGTCTGTATTCCATTCCGCCTGTTTCATGTGCTAATTTTGATGTTTTCTCCTTTCTCAGTCAACTTCCAGTACCTTCTGTTTAATCGAAGAGTTTGTACAAGACTTCCTCTTTGAGTGTTTAATTCTCTGTTCTCAGTCATCAGAGCCATAAGAAAAAGATTTCAGTCAATCTTTGCCTAATTGTGCCGTTGAATTTCTCAGTACGTTCTTATTCTATCGGTTGTCCCAAGTCTCTTCCCCCCCCCCCCCCCCAATTTCTTCACTTTTTATCTTCAATTCATAGCCAACAAATTATGATTTGTAAGTTAATAATTGGACTTTTGTGTTTTGTGCTACCTCTACTTCCTTCACACAGTCATATACAATTATTAAACGTGATAAAAGATAAAAAGTAGGAACACCCTCTCACAAAGTGAAAGTAAAATTATATTCTATTACAATTTTAAAAGAAAAATGTGAAATATTTACCAGAAATTTCTGAAAAATATTGCCGCGAGACTCCAAACTAACCAACTGCCAGCATGGCGCAATGGATAGCATCAGCGATTCCGGTGCTGAAAGTCGCCGGTTCAGTCTCGTCCAGCTGCAAAAATTTATTTCTTTGTAGTTATGATTTCCAAAATATTCTACATATTTCTTATGTTCACTTGTAATTTCTACATGTTTCTTATGTTAACTATTATTCTAATTTCTGGTACATTCTGTCTGTGTATAAATAGCAGAGCACTCTGCCAGAGAGGCAGTCAGTGCTGCGTGTACTTTTCAGTTTGCAATAAACCTGCTTTCAGTATAAGTCAGTCAGTGCTGTGTGTACTTTTCAGTTTGCAATAAACCTGCTTTCAGTATAAGTCGACAACCCTGCCTTAGAAGTCAAGCCTGCTTCCATTTCAACGCGACAATATATATCGGGACGTATTATTGGCATTTTGATATCGATATATCGTTAAAAGCAATATCGCTGCTATATATCGATATTTTTCGGGACCGAGCGAGGTGGCGCAGTGGTAACATACTGGACTCGCATTCGGGAGGACGGTGGTTCAAATCCACCTTTGACCATCCAGATTAAGTTTTCCGTGATTTCCCAAAACCACTCTAGGCAGATGACGGGAAGGTTCCTTGCAAAGAGCACAGTAGATTTTCTCCCCCATCCGTCTCCAAAAATCCGAGCGTAATCTCCATCTCTAATGACCACGATGCCGACGAGACGTTAAACACTAATCGTCCTTCCTTTTATTTTTCGGGGAAAACATCGATATGTGCAAGAATGATATTTTATCAACAGCCCAGACCTGAAATGACGTGTGCGTGCGCACTAAGAGCAGAGCACCTGTGCTGTGAAGTGTTGGCACATACGTTGGCCGGTTATCTGTGAGCGCGGCGTTTGCTCCCTGGCGGTGCGCGGCCCCCGGTGTTTCCAAGGGCCGCCGCGCGTCACGATGGACGGCAATAATGGTTCTGTAATTACGATTATGATTACGACTTTGTGTGCGTGCTGTAACATCATTAGTTTTGGCGGCAGCAGTCACCTTATGATCTTAATAAGCTCGATATTGTGTTCGATTTCACACCCTGACAGCATTTGAAGATCGGAAGTCGTCCGACGATCGTCCATTATTTTTTAGTCGCCGGGGGCAGAGTCATTTTTTTTGTGTTGCTTCTTTTCCGTGTGCAAGTTAATTAAAATGAAGCATGTCTGCGGCAGTCGGGGGTGGCGGTGGCGGTGGCGTTAAAGGGGTCCCCTCCCCCTCCCCCTGCCCTGCCCCGCGGGCGCTGATGAATCGAGGGTAGCAGCGCTTTGTGCCCGCCGCGAAATGCCACTGTCCTCCACCTGCCGTCACGCCTCTGCACGACACCACTTGCAAGGGAACGTACCACCCATGGCACTGCTCCATCTAGCTTCTACATCTGTTGTGAGGATGTTATTTTGTAAGGCGACATAGCAGACTAAGACTGGAAAGAACACGTAGATAATGTCGTTGTTCAAAAATGTTCAAATGTCTGTAAATATATCGGACCAAATTCCGTAGCTTACAAACTACTTAAACCTAGGTAAATTAACCTAAGTACAACACACACACAACCATGCCCCAGGGAGGACTCGAACCTCCACGGCGAGCAACCGCGCGCTCCGCAGCGAGACGCTTTAGACCGCTCGGCTACCCCACCGCGGCTAATGTCGTTGGAAAGGCGAACCAGAGACTGCGTTTTATTGGCAGAACCCTTAAAAGATGCAACAGAACTACAAAAGAAACTGCATAAACTTTGTTTACAAGATAAATCAATCAAAAGTGAAGGCCGTAAACTCCACAAAATACCTAGGAATTACTATTACTTCAGACTTAAACTGGAAAGAACACGTAGATAATGTCGTGGAAAAGGCGAACCAGAGACCGCGTTTTGTTGGAAGAACCCTTAAAAGATGCAACAGAACTACAAAATAAACTGCATACACTACGCTTATCCGGCCATTTTTTAGTATTGCAGCCCAGTGTGGGATCCTTATCAGGTGGGTTTGACGGAGGACATCGAAAGAGTCCAGAGAAGGGCAGCTCGTTTCGTATTGTCTCGATACAGGGGAGACAGCGTTACGGAAATGATACAGGAACTGGGATGGGAATCATTACAACAACGGCGGTTATCGCTGCGGCGTGGGCTACTTACGAAACTCCAATCGCCAACATTCTCCTCCAAATGCAAAAATATATTGTTGATTCCCACTTACATAGGTAGAAGTGACCATCAGAATAAAATACGAGAAATCATAAGGAAGGAAGCTTAGGAATTAACGTCCCGTCGACAGCTTGGTCATTAGAGACGGAGTTAACGCTCGGAGTTTTGGGTAAGGATTGGGAAGGAAGTCGGTCGTGCCCTTTTGAAAGGAACCATCCCGGCATTTGCCTGGAGTGATTTAGGGAAATCACGGAAAACCTAAATCTGGATGGTCGGAGGTGGATTTGAATCACCATCCTCCCGAATGCGAGTCCACGAGAAATCAGAGCTCGAACGGAGAGATTCAGGTGTTCTTTCTTCCCGCGTGCTCTTCGAAAATGGAATGGGAGATAAATAGTGTAATGGTGTTTCGGTGAACCCTCTGCCAGACACTTAAAAGTTATTTGCAGAGTATCCCATGTAGATGTAGGTACTCTCTAACAGAAATATCTCACAAAAAAGTGATACATGCATAATGTATTACAATGAGACTGATAAAGCTCAAACGTCATGCATTAAAACTTCAATCTCCACTGATGTGCATGAGAATTTCTAAGTGTCAGTACATGAGTAAGTTCTGAGACAGTGTAGCGTCGCACTTTAGATTAGATTACATCAGTATTTTTCAACCTTTTCGAACATTCGACCCCCTCCCAAATAAAAATATTCTGGCAACCCTTCCTCCCTCTTCCCTTACGAACAGTAAGAAAACTATGTTATCTCAAAGGAAACAAATGTAACCTTCTTTCCTTTACTTCAGATTTCTTTTAAATTGTTGCACTAAGTTTTTATGTATTTACCTGAATGAAACACATCCTATTTTTACATTAGATCGGACAGAAAAATATACTTTACTTGACTACTGTTTCGTATTTCAGGCAAGACTCAGAATCGCATTACCCTCATTAAGAAAGGTCCCGCTGAATACACAAATTGTAAAGAAGTAGATCTTTTTTTCGGACTTTTCAGAAATACTTATTGTATCAAGTTCTTTTACTCTCAATTGGTTCCTGTAAACAGATTTCACACTTTGCGCTTATTCATCATTAACACAGTATATTATAAAACAATGTGGTCTATTCAAGGAACTCCGTAATTTGAACATTAAATGTATCTGAGCTGGGCATACGTTTTTGTATTACTGAACCCCTAGTACTTCCTGCTGTGACGGAAACCACCGAGCAAGACTTGTCCCATAGACCATGAATACGAGATATCTGAATGATGTGGAACGAGTGAGTTTAGTAAAAGATAATATTACGTAACATACCATTTTTTATTTTACTATTTATTTAGTTTTTTGTAAAATTACAAATGTCTATGTATAACTTTATCTACTGAGTAGAAGGAGTTGTCATTAATAATTTTTTTCAATTTATTTTTAAATGCTGGTTGGCAATCTGGTAGAATTTGATGTTATTTGCTAAGTGAGCAAACACTTTTGTGGCAGAATAATTCATCCACTTCTGTAAGGAAGTTAGATTTAATTAATTGGATTATTAATTACAAATTTCATACAAGAGTATGTATATTGTGAAGCTACTCTGAGGATCCCTAGACCCGTAAATAAGTGTCTGGAAGACGACCTTGGGTGGGCTCCAGAAATTATTCTAATTATACGCTTTTGTGCAATAAATACGTTTTTGCTCAATGATGAAGTACCCCAAAGTATGGTGCCATATGAAAGCAGTGAATGAAAAATGCATAGTAAGCTAATTTACTGAGATGTTGGTCACCAAAATTTGTAATAACCGTAACAGCATATATTACTGAACTCAAACGTTTCAGTAGATCATTAATATGTTGCTTACAATTCAATTTCTCATCATTACACAAACCTAAAAACTTTGAATATTCCAACTTAGCTACAGACTTCTGTTCACAGACAAAAGTTGCGTGTGAAAAGTTCGGAGTTTGGTTTCAGGAAATATAGCAAACAAGCGTTACAAACAAAATACCTTTACTGGTCTTCAAAGTAATTACTATTGGGTATAATACAATTCTCAAATTGATTGTATAGCTGCTGGAAACTGTCAGCAAACGCTTCTTGTGGAATCGCTCGAAGCACTGAGGTCACGCGTTGTTGGATCTCCGCAACCGTTACGAAGCGCAAGCCTTTCATGGCTAATTTAAGGCGGGGGAACAGAAAGACGTCTGCAGGCGCCAAATCTGTAGAATAAGGAGGGTGTGGAAGCATAGTGATCTTGCTCCTTCCCCTCACCACCGAAGGACTGATAAACTTGGCAGCTTAGTTCCCCTATCCCAACCAAACAACCCAACCCCTTACTCATGATGGAAAGTGTAGGAGGTTAGTGATGATGATAATCGTATGCATTTATGACCGTTAGACCCGAAACGAGATCGTGTTCCGCCTGCCTTATGCAAGTATTTTTAGCTGACGTCACTTCGGCAACTTGCATGTCAATGATGATGAGTACGGCACACCACCCAGTCCCCACGCGGACAAAACGAAGCCAGCCGCCCTGCGTGGTATCTCAAAACGCTATCCACTCCACCACGAAAGCAGATTAAGAGGTTAGTATTTATGATGGAGATCAAGAAACAGGTTGCAAAATACTGTAGGTTGCAGGAGATCTGCAGAGATGAGGAGACTTGCATGAAGATCTGCATCAAAACAGTCTTTGAAATAAAGACTACAACAGGAACACTGCAGTACGGCAACAGTATAGTAGACAATCGAACGAGGTTCAAATTGTTCAAATGTTCAAATGTTTGTTAAGCTTATGGGACTTAACTACGGGGTCATCAGTGCCTAAACTTACAAACTACTTATGAACTACTTACAAACTAGGACGGCACAAATATCCATGCCCGAGGGGGGATTCGAACCCCCGACCGTAGTGGCCGTGCTGACCGTGACTGGAGCGCCTCAGTCACCTCGGCCACCGCGGCCGGCTCGAACGAGGTGTTTAGGAAAGGAGTAGTGCTACAATATATCTGTGGTACAGTTGCTCATTAATGTAAAAATAAGAGTTATTGATTGTTAATATCGCAATTCATCACCACTCTTCATTCATAATGTTGATTAGTAACGTTACAACTTCTAACGGGTATGAATACTCTTTCCAGGACACACTACGTTGATGTCGGCACACTATCAGCCGCATGAGTCGGAGAATTCTCGTGTGCAGCGAAAAGCTTACTTAAACGGAACAAAGTGTACCGTGTGAGACAAATATAATAACCTAATCTTTGTCAGCGAGTAGGAATTCTCATTCCTTCTTCGGCGTGATTCAAAAGGAGTACTTTCGCTGCCACTTACGTGTCCATACATGCAAACTCTCCGCACTGTGACTCTCATATGGCATTCGTGTATGATCGTGGAGCTGGAGTGCCTCTTATTTTGTAAAAATATCGACTTAATTAACAATTCCAAACGCTGCTTTGTTTCGACACTCTCAAGAAAGAACACTTCAATCAACATCACTACTACTTGTAGAATAACATCCTGAGAATGCGGGCCTCTACGTTGTTGCGGCTGGATACCTTAATCTGAACTGAAACGAAACCCTCCAGGGCTAACAGCCTTAGCTGTACAACGTTGTGCTATGTCCAACGACCAAGATAATTTTCATATCATGGATTTGACTTCTTACGAATATTATTACCCTGAAGATAAAGACTGGCGATCGGATTCGAGGCTGCCTGACAGTTTGAAGCTATTTCGTGATTCGGAGCACCATACAAACCTCACCTTCAAAAGAAAAGGATATATTACTTCTGAACGTCCAACATTAACTTTCTTGGAAAGCTAAAGCAGTTAACAACAGAACTACATAGACTCAACAATTTCACATTCGCTCTCAAAGAAACAAGGTTTTTAGATGAGGAAACATTTGAATCAGGTGGATTCAAAATCTTCAATTAGAAACCTGGGACTAAGATCATGAAAAATATCCCGCACCTCGGAACAGCACTTATTGTGAATAAAAAATTCTTGAACGCCACAACAGACTTCATGTGTACAAACTCCAGACTTTCACCCTCGAGAATGAAATCTACCAACAAAAAGTGCGCGGTATTAAATGCTCATGCACCTATTAAGCACGTTGAAGGAACTAAACTTGATAAAGTAGAAGACTTTTGTGATAAATTAGAAAAAGAAATACCAAAAAAGCAATACCGCATCCTTATTGGAGATTTCAGTGCTCAGTTGGGACCAGGAAGGAAATATCATGCAATAGTGGGAAAGTACCCTTCTCACAAAAGGACTAAGAGATATTGAGAGATTGATCAACCTCTTCAAAATGACTAACCTGAAGATTATATCTACCCACTCCAACTCAAAGCCATCTAAGAAGAAAACTTGGATAATCATCAAAACCCCCTGATGGGGCAATTGCAACTGGATCATGTAGCAACATCCCGAGGAAATTTGAAGGAAATTCAAAAAAAGAGTCAATGTAACATCGGACCACTATATTTTCCAAATCAATGTACATTTCATCCCTGAAAAAAAATCTACGTAATCATGGGAACAAAATCCCAAAAATTGATCGTGAAATGTTGGAACAGAAGAAGAAGGAATACAATGAAAAACTGCAAGTACCTAATACCAGGAAGGCAGTGACAAGAACTCCTATAGATCTGGCCTGGGAATTCGCATCTTTACAACATCGTAGTAAACATCGCTGGTGGAAGAAAGAGCGTGAAAATGCAATAACAGAAAGATTTGTGACATGGAAACTGTGGAACCAAAATAAGACGCCAGAAAATTTGGAAAAGTTTAAAGTAATAAGAAAGATGACACACCGAATTTCGAGGAAAGTAAGAAGAATTTATCACAAAGCTCAAATTTTAGAAATGGAAGAAAATTTCAAGAAGAATAACAACATTTTATTCTAAAAATCCTTCAAGAACAAAATAAATGGTTACATAGCACCCAGGCTCTATTTCAAGAGAATGGAAGGAACTTTGGCTCTTAATAATCAAGACAACTGTGCAATCCTTGACAGTCACTTTGAAGAGCTTCTCAACTGTGAAACACCTCGGGAAAAACTAAAAATGAAAAGCATGCACCACAAAAACCACATTCTGAACCACCAGATGAAGAAGAAATAAGAAAGGCAATAAATGCATTGAAAAGCAACAAAACATCTGGGGACGATGGAATAATAACTGAACTCTATAAGTTGGCCAATGATGTTTTCATTGCTAAAATAACAAAACTGTTTCAAGAATTTCGGAAAGAAGAAAAGATACCAAAGGACTGGATTGTGACAGTCATAAAAAAAGACCAAAATCAGATATAAGCAACTATCAAGGTATAGCAGTCCTATATGTTAAGTACAAAATCTTCTCTTAAATAGGCTTGAAACTCAACTTGATTAAAAACTGGGAGAATGTCAAGAGGGTTTCAGGAGAGGTCGCTAGTATCCTGAAAATGATCATCAAATATTACACCACACGAGTTAAGGACATCTTTATATCTATTGTTGACCTCCAAAAGGCCAATGATTCAGTACACGAAGAAACACTCGTCGAAGTACTGAGAGAATATGGAGTTGATCCAAAAACCATTAAACCTGATAAAATTAACACTCACAAACACTGTAACAAATGTAAAATTTCAGGAAGTCATTAGCTAACAAGGACTAAGACAAGGTGATGACCTTTCACTGATTCTGTTTAATGTCGTTTTGGATAAGGTAATGAAGACATTCTGGCAAGATAATGACTGCTGCTACAATTGGGGCAAAGAACCAAAACGGCCTTTGCAGACGACCTGGTTCTCTTACCTGAGACTGAACAAGAAGCTTTAACACAAACCGATGAACTCAAGGAAACAGCAGAGAAAGTCGGGCTCCACATCTCCTTCCAGACAACAGAAATAATGACGACCAAGAAAAATTGTACGAAGAAAACAGTGAAGAACAAGTATGGATAGATTAAAGTCACAAAATACCTTGCAGAGATTATTAGCAACAATGGATCCGACAAAATTACAATAGCAAGTAAAAACTGAAACTGGAGAAACTAAATCTCATCTCTAAAAATATCTACAACAAAAATAATTTGTCCATGAATGCAAAAAATACAGAACTATAATGCTGCGGTAAAGCCAGTGATACTTCATGGAATAGAAACTGCAACCTTAACAAGCTAGTGAAAGCTTATGAAAATCGAAACGAAGATATTGCGAAGAATCTACGGTCCAAGAATAAATTTGTCAAATGGGTATTCGCACTGTAATTTTCTTTTGATTGTACGATTCATAATGGACAACGTTTTAAATTAGACTTGTCCAAGGTACCAACATAAATGCTCAACTACGCCGATGAGTATTTTTATTTTATATTTTATTTGTGCAGTCGTCCGTCCTAGTGTCCGAAGGTATGAAAGGCGTCCTCCTCGCCATTCATTGATTTATTTCAAGAAGCCTAAGTAAACTTAAACAGTACCTGTGATGAGTTTCACAATTTCAGGATAAACACTTTCGCACTGCGTGTCGTCTGTAACAGTTGTAGAATTCTTCCTTCACAAGCGCACACAAGTTACAACAGCAATGTAGAGTATTAAAATTGGAAGCAACAATATTAAACTCACAATAAACACCTACGAATGTCTCTATCTAGAAATGATTACTTCCACAGAACAGCGGCCTTCCTTTCGTTCGGGGAAATGAGAGAAAGTCATAACTGTAATCCATTTATACGGCTGCCTTTTAAAGAAGACAAATGGTCTGACAGTGAGACATTTCCGTGATAGGTGACTGACCTTCCCAACTGTAGCGCGCTTCCTGTAATTTTGTCACAGCCTTCGGCTCGCACATTACGTTATCGTAGAAACAAAGTACAAAATTCGTGGCGAAAGAAAAGGAGCGGCCGGCCAGATGCGTGACGTGTGAGCTGTAGGGAGCCGTAAAATTGAACAGATGGGGGAAACTGTGGCGCGCTCTTGCGTGAAACGCACCTCAAGCCATGTGTGTAAAGCCGGCCAGCCAGTGGCAACGCGTTTTGTAAGGTACGGGCCATCTGCTCTCCGGACCGCCGTAGCCCCGGGCGACACGCACGCACCACGCTCCCCAGCGTCAGCTGACGGCGTTTCATTTCATCAGTTCATTATTTTTACTTCACAGCATTTGACGAACCCCTCCCAGCCTTTTTTTCACAATGAATGAAGAAGCGTAAAAATATTTTTCGCTTACTGAAGAATCATCTGGTTTCTTCAATTTATCCAGATTCCATTTCCTAACTTTTCTACCTTTCTGTAGTTTCTTCAGTTTAAGTATACAGTTCATAACGCGTGAGTTATTGTCAGAGTCTATATTTGCCCCTGGATATGTCTTACAGTTTAAAACCTGGTTTCTAAGACTATGTCTTACAATTATGAAATCAGTTTGGTACCTTCCAGTATCTCCTGGTCTCTTCTACGTACGCAACCTCCTTTCATCTACATCTACATAGATACTCTGCAATCAAATTTAAGTGCCTGGAATAGGTTTCATTAACCACTTTCATAACTTTTCTCTGCCGTTCCATTCTCTAATAGCGCGCGGGAAGAAAGAACACCTAAATCGTTCCGTTTTCGATCTGATTTCTCTTATTTTATTGGGATGGTCATGTCTCCCTAAGTAGGTGGGTGCATCCAAAATATTTTCACATTCAGAAGTAGAAGTCGGTGATTGAAACTTCGCAAACAGATCACGCCGCAATGAATAACATCATTCTTTTAATGATTTCCACCCCAATTCGTGCAATATTTCCGTGACGCTTTCCCCCCGGTAACGTGATAAAACAAAACGAGCTGCCCTTCTCTGAACCTTCTCAATATCTTCCGTCAGTCCCACCTGGTGAGGGGCCCACAATGGGCAACAGTACTCCAATAGAGGACGCACAAGTGTGATGTAGGCAGTCTCTTTGGTGGAGTTGGTGCATCTTCGAAGCGTTCTGCCAATGAAACGTAATCTTTGGTTCGCCTTCCCCACAATATTTTCTATGTGTTGTCTCCAGTCTAAGTTTTTCGTAATTGTAACTCCTAGGTAGGTATTTGGTAGAATTTACGACCTTTCCTGATGATTAAACCATGTGTCTGTGATGATTAAGTTGTGCTTTGCACAAAATTCTACCAAACTATTTCTTCTTTTACTTCCTTTCCCCATATTCACCGATTATTTTTCTTACCCTTCCTTTTCCTACTACCGAGTGCCAGTCCCCCATCACAATCAAGTTTTCCTTTCCCTTAACTGTCTGAATAATTTATTTTATCTTCTCATACATTTCTTCGATCTTCTCATCATCGGCAGAACTAGTTGGCATATAAACTCGTACTACTGTGGTCAATGTTGACTTCGTGTCTATCTTTGTTACGATAATGCGTTCACTACGTTCACTATACTGTTCATAGTAACTTACCGCGTTCCTATGTTCTTTTTCATCTTTTCCATTATTACACCTAATGCTGCATTATCCCCAACCGATTTTGTATTTATAACCCTGTACTTACCTAACCAGAAATCCTGTTCATCCTGCCACAGAACTTCATTAATCCCCACCATATCTAATTTCAACCTATTCATTTTTCTTTTCAAATTTTCTAACTTTCTTATCAGATTAAGGGATATAACATTCCATGCTCTGATCCGTACAATACCTGTGTTGTTTTTCGTGATGACGACATTCTCCTGAGCAGTCCCAGCCCGGAGATCCGAATAGGGGACTATTTTACCCCCAGACTATTTTACCCAAGACAACGCCATCATATACACCCCCTCAGATGTATTGATAAGAAAACTAAAACAGATTTAGCACGAAAACAGGAACACGATATGTGGCAAATAGAAACAGTGAAAGGTAAAACGTTAATATACGCAACAAGAGCTAGTATCAACATGCACACCTTCGTGATACTTTGGTTAGGGCGTGGGACTGTGAGTGGAAGATCTATGTTCAAATATCAAAAAAGAAAAAAAAATGTTCAAACTTTTGTTAAGCTTAAGGGACTTAACTGCAGGTTCATCAGTCCCTAAACTCACAAACTACTTATGAACTACGTTATACTAATGACGACATAAATATCCAAATATCCATGCCCCAGGGGGATTCGAAACCCCGACGGGGAACGGCCTCGCGCACCTGAGCATAGCGTCTCAATGCGCTCGGCCGCTCTGCCGCGGCCCATGTCCAAATTTACGTTACGTTATATATTTTATCATTTTGACTGAATCTTTCGTCGGTTCTTGGTGGAACATCATCATACTGAATTAAAATCATAATTTTGTATATGTTGCCGGCCGCGGTGGCCGAGGAGACTCAGGCGCTCCAGTCACGGTCTGCACGGCGACTACGGTCGGGGGTTCGAATCCCCCTCGGGCATGGATATTTGTGCCGTCCTTAGTCTTAGGTAGTTCATAAGTAGTTTGTAAGTTTAGGGACTGATGACCCCGTAGTTAAGTCCCATAAGCTTAACAAACATTTGAACATTTTTGTGTATGTTCCACAAGTTTATTTCAATTCGTTAACGGATTTTCACCTTTCAAGGTCATCTTCAGACTTTACTGTTTTCTCAGAGTAGTTACACTGTTTAGATACGGGCTTGGAAGATATGTTACTCGTTTAAACTTTTGCAAGCACATAGGAAAATGACATCTTGGGCTCTACAGTAGTAGTACTATTAAAGTGTTCAAAATTAAACAATTATAAATGTACAGGAAGAGGACCATGAATGAACTTTTAAGTTGGAAAATCTGCTTATGTAACGTTTTAAACGATTAAACATTCTGATAAAAAAATTACTTGACAGAATGCTGAAGAATGTTTGAAATAGCTTTGACAAAGGATCTTACAGTGTGGGAGGTAATGTAAAACAAGGAATAAACTGTAACTGTGAACTGACAAACTTTATTCAAAGAATATTTTAAATACGTTAACAATTTCAAAAACAATCTACTTGAACAAACTGCTAAGAAAAATTTCGGAAATTTTGGGAACAAACCAGAAATAAATTTAAACCTAAAAATGGAAAATGTACCAGTATAACATTTAAATTGGTTAAACATTCCCGTAAAACAAATTACTCAACCAGAATGCTGAAGAGATTTTGTAGTATCTTCCATACAAAAAAATGTTCAAATGTTTATAGAACTTATGGGACTTAACTACCGGGTCATCAATCCCTAAACTTACAAACTACTTATGAACTAGCTTATACTAAAGACGGCACAAACATCCATGCCCGAGGGGGGAACGGCTTCGCGCATCGTAGCATAGCGCCTCAATGCGCTCGGCCGCTCCGCCGCGGTGATTTACCATACAATCAACTGTAACTATGAACTTAAAAACTTTACCTACACAATATTTTGGATAAATTAAGAATTCCAGTAAATAAAATTACCAGATTGCTAGGGCATATTTAGGATATTTGAGGGTTAACCAGGGATTGACTGAACTTTAAACTAGAATTGACCAGTGTGACATTTTAAACAATAATTAACTTAAGGAACTAAACATGAATATAATGCAGGAAATTAATACAAAGAAGGGGCAGACACTGTGGGAAGTCATGGTAAAACCTGGATGATTAAGTTGAACTCACAAGAGAGGATGTGTCGAGTTGTGTTTAGTCATTTAATATTATGTCAATAGTTTGACATAAGTAACTAAAGTCATTCTTTCAATATCTACAGGAAAAAATACAGCTACAGATATAGTCATGTCTCCTTGCTCACAACATCCAATCACGCACAAACATGCAGCTTTCCAATCCATGGTACAAAGTCTCATATCTGTAATATGTGAAATGTTGTTCAAATGTTTCTAAATCTATCAGACTCAACTGCTTGGTCATTAGTCCGTAGCTTATAAATTACTTAAACTAAGGTAAACTAACCTAAGGACAATACAAACACACATACCCGAGGGGGGACTCGAACCCCAGACGGCGAACAGCACCAGTGTCAAAAGAGGATTTCAAAGCGGAGTTAGAGACAATAAAATTTATTGTTTCAACCATTCACACAATCCTGTCGTAAAAGACATGTTCAACAGAAAACAGAGAAAGAAAATTGTACGCCTCCTCTACGCTCCATCTGATACCCCTTCCACTGTATGCAAGAAGTGGTATAAAATACGATACCTAGCACAACTATCAAAACTATGATCAATTTCACCAAATCCTGCAATTTCAGGATTTCCTGCTATCATATAACACCACATCACACTGTTTTTTTAACCGACTTAAAAAAAGGAGGAGGTTTTGAATTCGACTGTATTTTTGTTTGTTTGTTACCTCAGAACCTTCGACTGTGTGAACCGAGTTTGATGATTTTTATTTGATAGCTGGTGCTTCCCGTGTTGTCCCATTTCAATTTGGCCCAGTTCTGATAAAGGCATCCATAAGAAAATCATGGAAGTCTTAAATATGCATTAAGTATGTGCACGACAAATGGACGAATAACTCAATATCACGCTAACCGATTTCAATGATTATTTTTCTTTTTTTATTATTATTATTGCAAAGGATATACTTCTAGGGTACTTTGATGAGAGTTCGGTGAGGTTTTGATTATAGGATCAATGACAAAGTAACGAAACTCTTCAATTCTTAGCAGCAAATTAATGATACTCGGCCGAATCTTTTATAGGCTATCCGGATATTTGAGTCACTTACCGTAACGTCATTGAAGTAGTTCCCTGTTCCAAACATTTTTCATGTAAAACCGCATTATCGAAAGTCTATTTTTGCGCTCTTCGCAAGTCTCTTTTGAAATTGTCCTAGAGGTAGATTTCTTCTGTTGAGACAGGCGTTTCTCCCCGACTTCGTTTGTTTCATTTAAACGGCGCTGTCTCATATGAGCAGTACATTTTGTAGGTCTACCAATATTCAGTAAAATTAGTTACTGTACATCAGATTCACTAAAAACCAAAAAATAAACACAAATTTTAACAAAAAAACAACTTAAAATACGATTACAAAATAAATTAATATGCACTAGAACGTAAAAAAATTAATTGCGTATTCTTCTACAACTTAATAATCAACTTACTTGTTCTACTCATCAATATGTAGGCACGATCTATGTGTTTAACACGTACCTACCCACTATAAATCTAACTCGACACATACCTATGAATAACAAACAATGATCAAAATATTTTTAGAGTTCTCCTAAGTAAAACGAAATGAAAAATGTTAGACGACTTAAAAGTCAATCAAGTTATTACTATATAATGTAGATACAATAATTGTTATTTTGGATATTTGTGCCGTCCTTAGTATTAGTTAGTTCATAAGTAGTTTTTAAGTTTAGGGACTGATGATCCCGTAGGTAAGTCCCATAAGCTATACAAACATTTGAACATTTGTAGCCTATCGCGATTGCGGTTTATCGTAACGCGACATTGCTGCTCGCGTTAGTTCAAATGTTCAAATGTTTGTAGAACTTATGGGACTTAACTACGGGGTCATCAGTCCCTAAGCTTACAAACTACTTATGAACTACTAAAGACTAAGGAAGGCACAAATATCCATGCCCGAGGGGGGATTCGAACCCCTGACCGTAGTGGCCGTGCAGACCGTGACTGGAGCGCCTCAGTCTCCTCGGCCACCGCGGCCGGCGCTCGCTCGCGTTGGTCGCGATCCAATAACTGTTGGCAGAATATGGAATCGGTGGTTTCAGGAGGGCAATACTGAACACCGTGCTGGATCCCAACGGCCTCCTATTACTAGTAGTCGAAATGACAGACATCCAATCCGCATGGCTGTAATGAATCGTGCAGCTATGTCTCAATCAATGAGTCAACAGATGGGGACGTTTGCAAGACGACAACCATCTGCACGAACAGTTCGACGACGTTTGCAGCAGCATGGACTATCAGCTCGGAGAACATGGCTTCAGTTACCCTTGACGCTGCATCACAGATAGAAGCGCCTGCGATGGTGTACGCAACGACGAACCTGGGTGGCCGGCCGTGGTGGCCGAGGGGACTGAGGCGCTCCAGTCACGGTCTGCACGGCCACTACGGTCGGAGGTTCGAATCCCCCCTCGGGCATGGATATTTGTGCCATCCTAGTTCGTAAGTAGTTCATTTGTAGTTTGTAAGTTTAGGGACTGATGACCGCGGAGTTAAGTCCCATAGACTATACAAACATTTGAACATTTTTTTTTTTTTTTTTTTTTTTGAACCTGGGTGCACGAATAGCAAAAAGTCATTTTTTCGGATGAATCCAGGTTCTGTTTACAGTATCATGATGGTCGTATCCGTGTTTGGTGACATCGCGGTGAACGCACAATGGAAGCGTGTTTTCGTTATCACCATACTGGCGTATTACCCGGCGTGATGGTATGGGGTGCCATTGGTTACACGTCTCGGTCACCTCTTGTTCGCATCGACGCACTTTGACCATTGGACGTTACATTTCAGATGTGTTACGACCTGTGGCTCTAGCCTTCATTCGATCCCTGCAGAACCCTACATTTCAGCACGACAATGCACGGCCGCATGTTGCAGGTCCTGTACGGACCTTTGTGGATATGGAAAATGTTCGACTGCTGCCCTGGCCAGCACATTCTCCAGATTTCTCACCAATTGAAAACGTCTGGTCAATGGTGGCCGAGCAACTGGCTCGTCACAAAACGCCAGTCACTACTCTTGATGAACTGTGGTATCGTGTTGAAGCTGCATGGGCATCTGTACCTGTACACGCCATGCAAGCTCTGTTTGACTCAATGCCCAGGCGTATCAAGGCTGTTATTACGGCCAGAGGTAGTTGTTCTGCGTACTGATTTTTCAGGATCTATGCACCCAAATACGTGAAAATGTAATCACATGTCAGTTCTAGTATATGTGCAAATGTTTGTAAATCTATCGGACCAAACTGCGTGGTCATCAGCCCGTAGCTTACAGACTACTTAAACCTAGGTAAACTAACCTAAGGATAACACACACAGCCATGCCCCAGGTAGGACTCGAACGTCCACGGCGAGCAACCGCGCGCTCCGCAGCGAGGCGCCTTAGACCGCTCGGCCACTCCACCGCGGCTGTTCTAGTATAATATATTTGTCCAATGAATACCCGTTTATCATCTGCATTTCTTCTTGTAGTAGCAATTTTAATAGCCAGTAGCGTACTATGACAAACCAGTAAAGTATGAAGATGGCCCTGTAAGCCGAAAACCGGTTAACAAATTAAAATAAACACGTGGAACATACACAAAACTGTGATTTTCATTCAGTTCTATACTTTAATTTTTTCTTCTTCGCAAATATATCAACTGTTCGTCCGGTAATTGACGTATCTGTTCTACTTTTGTAGACTAGGCAGTGGTTGTACATTACATTAGTTATAGAGAATAAAGTAAGAACATATTGCCGTCGCAAGTAAATCTGATGAATAGTGCGTGGAAGCGAGACCCCGTATAGACCTCTTACAGAAATTAAACAACAAATAAGAGAATGTGAACTAGGTAAATCCATGTTCTAACACATAATCAACTTTGCTCTCCGAAATTCCAGGACATGTTCAGATTTTCTTGGCCGTATGCGGGATTTGATAGTGCACACATGTAAAACTTCAAAAACGGTGAAAACATATTTACACAAAGCGCAAGAAAAATTGTGCGATTCTGCAACTGTTGCGTTCATTTGTTGCAAATTGTGACAAACTGTAAGGCGCGCCCGCGGGCGGAGTATGCTGTAGTTGACCGCCCCGGCCGCGACCGTGTGTCGCCAGTGCCCCAGTACACACGCCGCTGCCACAGTGCGCGGGGCAGCGGCGCGCCAAACGCCACCCGCGGGCGGCGGCAAGGGCACGGCGAGGGCGCCCGCGGGGCGGTGTTTGCCCATGCCTGCTGCAAGGTTTCAATATTTTTGAAAGTAATTATATTCACGTTCATATGGATGCCTTAAATGGCAAATGTTCGTAAATGGCAAAGAAGCACATCTCAATTACTCATCTGCCGTACATGTCATGTGCGTCAATAAAGGCTGCGTCAGAGATGGGCAGCCCGCGCGGGCAGAACGCGCTGTTGTCCGCCGCGTTCCGCAGCAGACACAGCGCGGGCAGCGCTCGGCGTTCCTGTTGTTGAATGACGCTTGTAGTATGTAAGTCAGCTGCGGAGAGTATCGGAGAGTATAAACATGAACCGTAGTTCAGACGAGGATGAATTTCTACTTCTCATTTTGCTTGCTTCAAAGAAGCGAAGAAAATAACTTCATGAAATTAATATGAAACGAGAAGAATATAAATTTCATCGTCTTTGCAAAGAGCTCTGATTGTGCGAAGACAGTTTTTTCAGTTATTTTCGAATGTCTCGCTAACTGCATTGGCAGCTACATAGAAAGCATGTACGGATAAAATGTCCAAGAAAAGAATGGCTCAAGTTATTATTGTAATAAGAAATCAGTTGTCTCGTTTGGAGTTGTTGATCATGATGACATCTTTGTGGTTTTGATGAGGGCAGCTAGAGCAAACACCGTGACAGTGTTATTTTTTCAAAAAATGTTCAAATGTTTGTATAGCTTATGGGAGTTAACTACGGGGTCATCAGTCCCTAAACTTACAAACTACTTATGAACTAACTAATTCTAAGGACGGCACAAATATCCATGCCCGAGGGGGGGATTCGAACCCGCGACCGTAGTGGTCGTGCAGACCGTGACTGGAGCGCCTCAGTCCCCTCGGCCACCGCGGCCGGCTGTTATTTTTTAAAACACTACATTTCTCCACGGATTTATACAAGGAGAAAATATTCTGCCTCAAAAGCCTTTGCAGGATACAAGCACTCGTGTGCCTCGCGTGTTAGTTGGTGATGTTTAAATTGTAGAATTATTTAATATATCCCTGTTATTAGACTTTTAAAAATGCATATTGCAACCATCAGCTGTTTATTATATTTACAAGTTTACCGGTTTCAGTTTTGAACCGTCTTCAGAAAAGCAAATTAAACAGACTGGTTACGTTGGTACATTGTCTGCCACCTTATCCACATCAATCAATAAAAGATTCGTAAAATGTCATTTGACATTAGGTCTTGGTGGTAAATGTAACTATGCCAGGTTTCTGTTAAAAACCGAAACCGGTGAAGTTGTAAATATAATAAACAGCTGGTTGGCAATATGCATTTTTAAAAGTATATTTTACTAATAGAGCATTTGTGCGCTCGGACATAACTTCACAACCCGGACGCAGAACTGAATACAGCGGACAGACACGTCAATAACCGTATGGGCAGTTCACGATTTAAAACTGAAGTATATAAAAATTGATGTTTGTTTATATGTTAGTTTGAATTATATGCGCTCCGTTCCATTCATCCGGTTGTAATGAAACTTCGTCTACATATTGCTTGCAATTTAGCGAAGGTTACATGTATAATTATTTCACTATACGACACATTCTTTAGGATATAGGACATCATGAACACTGATTTACGTGAAAAACTGCCGCAGTATGAATGCCGTTTAAAAGTACTACATCGTTTCTACTAAAGAGATCCGAAACATATTTTGCAGATGCTATCCAATTATGTCAATGAATGTAGCTACAAAATTATTTCATTGAACTATGTATAGTTTAGGAAATGTGACATTATAGATATTGAGATGCATGATACACCGCCCTTTGTGTGTATGTTTGTTGTCAATGCATACGAATCTATGGTTTTATTTCGATGTTGACGAAAATTTGCACACTTGAACTTCAAAACAAGAGGGAGGTCACTATCTACAGAAAATTTAGAACGATGTGTGGGGGAGGTACTTTGCTTAGGTACTTTTTCAAAATCTACAGTTTTATTCCGATATCAGTGAAACTTTGCACACTTGTCCTTAAAAAGATAAGGATGGTCACTGTCAACATGAAATTTTTTATGGTGCATGGCGGAAGGTACTTACGTTACGGAATTCGATAAAATCTACGGATGTATTTCGATCTTGAAAAAATTTTGCACACTTTGTCATCGAAACAAGAGGAAGGTAACTGTTCACATAATGCTTTGTTCGCTGGATGGCGGAGGATACATTACAACAGACTTTGACACCGTTTTACCAGTTGCCATGAAAGTTGTTTGACTTATGTACGATTTCACGGGGAAGATTTTGACAATAAGCAAGCCATCGTATGATTGCAAAATACTAACACGAATTATTTACAGATGAATGGAAAAACTGGTGGAATCCGACCTTAGGGAAGATCAGTTTGGATTCAGGAGAAATGTATGAACAGCGGAGGCAATACTCACATTACGGCTTATCTTAGAATATACGATAAGGAAAAGCAAACTTACGTTTTTAGCATTTGCAAATCTGGAAAAAGCTTTTGACAGTGTTCCCTGGAATACACTCTTTCAAATTCTGAATGTAGCAGGGGTAAAATATAGGAAGCGAAGAGTTATATTCAACTTGTACAAAAACCAAACAGCAGTTATTAGAGCCGAAGGGCATGAAAGGGACGCAGTTGTTGGGAAGAGAGTAACACAGGATTGTAGCCTTTCTCCAATGTTGTTCAATCTGTACATTGAACAAGCTGTGAGTAATTGCAAGGAGAAATTTTGAGAAGGAATTAAAGTTCGAGGAGAAGAAATAAAAACTTTGCGGTTTGAAGATGACATAGTAATTCTATCAGAGACAGCAAAGGACCTGGAAGAGCAAATGAACGGAATGGACAATGTCTTTAAAGGAGGGTATAAGGTGAATATTAACAAGAGTAAAACAAGGCTAATGGAATGTACTGTCAGAAAATCAGGCGATGCTGTTGGAATCAGAATAGATAATGAGACAACAAAAGTAATTGATGAGTTTTTTTATTTGGATAGCAAAATAACTTCTGATAGCCGAAGTAAAGCAGATATAAAATTCAAGATGGCTATGGGAAGAAAAGTGTTTCTGAAGAAGCGAAATTTGTTTACAGCGAATATTAATTTAAATGTTAGGAAGTCCATTCTGAAAGCATTTGTCTGGAGTGTAGAACTGCATGGGAGTAAAATGTGGACGATAAGGAGTTCAGATAAAATGATAATAGAATCTTTTGATATGTGGTCTTACAGACGAATGATGAAGATTAGATGGGTAGATCACGTAAGTAATAATGAGGTGCTCAACAGAATCGGGGATAAAAGGAGTCTCTTTCATATCCTGACGAAGAGAAGGGATTGGTAGGTGGGACACATTCTGAGACATCAACGAATCGTCAACTTATCATTAGAAGGAAGTGTGTGGGGTAAAAATCGTAGAGAGTGACCGCGGGACGAATACAGTAAGCAGATTCAAAAAGCTATAGGTTACCGTTCTTATTCTCAGATGAAGAGGCTAGCACAGGACAGGATAGCGTGGAGAGCTGCGTCAAACCAGTTAGCGGACTGAGGACCACAACAAAAACAACAACAACGCCTCTAAACGCTCTGACGAATCACAACAGAATGCTACAATTTTGGACAACTTCTATCACGGGAATAGTACCAATTCTATCGACATCTACACCACTCTCCGTCAGTTGCATACCGCTCTGTTCGGAATTGCTTTGAGGAAAGTGAATATTATGGCTGCATGCGAGAAATTAGACATGGGTAGGCCCAAGATTTTAAAGGAGTCGGGTCAAGAACTTCAGCGACCTTTTCGGACATGCATCGAGGTTTCGTGCCCGCTTGGACTTCCAAGGGTCCGGCTCTACAACCAGTTGGACGACCGTATCTGTGAAGTAAATCCGTATCCACTGGAGCTGTAATGGTACCGCTTTACAAACGGCGGGCGAAGCATATCTATGAACTGAATCTTCTCTGACCGAGAAGGATTGTAGTCATGTTACACAGAATGTATATACTATGCAGCCAGTGAGTTATTAACAGATAGTACCGATTTTTAGAAAAATAAGAGTATGTTAACTGTGAGTCCACACTTTACTGTTCTTGGGCGGTGATAAAATGAAATGTAAAGCAACAAAATCGGTTTATGATTTTGTATGCATCTTGGACATCAGTTATGTAAAACTTTTTATTGCCATGACAGTGACTTAGATAAAACCTGTCTGAAGAGTTTTATGTAAGTAACCACCAACTCATGCAACTTGTAATGTATCCTACATCTGTAATTTATATTGCCTTTCAATATTTTAATAACGTTTTTAATAATGTTATGCACAGCACTTGATAAGAGCCTAAGGCCGAAAACTGGCTGTGGAAAAAAACAATATTTCAGTGAAATGGCGGTGATTTCCTTTAAGAAAACAAAGACGGTATTCTGAAATGGTTTAACAACTACATAAAAATTATTGCCAGGTACGGTAGATGCCAGCCTGAGACACGCAGGAAGAATCCTCATGTACAGAAGAGGAACTTTACAAAACCCTCGTTTCCCCAATGCTTCATTATTGCTAGTCAGTCTGAAATGTGTAAAAGAAATGACTGAGAGAGGAAAGTGAGAAGACCTAATGAAGAAAAGCGTCTTCCGTTACAGGTACATTTAGTAAAAGCGAAAGTGTCACCAAGATGCTTAGTCAAGTGCATTAGCCGACGTTGTGTTTTGGTCGTCCAAGTACAGCAAGTCTCTGTGGCATAGACTCAACAAGTTCGTGGATGTCCTCTGTAGGAATATTGGGCCGTGCTGCCTCTACAGCCGTCCACAGCTGCCAAAACGTAGGACTTTGTGCACGGACTGGCCTCAGGATTACGTTCCATAAATATTCGATGCTACTCATATGGGGTGATCTGGCTGGTCATTGCATTAGCAGGAATTGTCAAGAACGATGTTCAAACCAGTCTGCAACAATTGTTACCCGATTATATGGCATATTGCCAACCATGGAAGCACCATCATTCTTTGGGAACATAAAGTTGATGGATGGCTGAAAATTGCCTTCAGGTAACCAAACATGCATAACCATTTCCCGTCAATGGTTGTCCCGGTCCATTACATGAAAAGAAAAAGCCCACACGAGCATGGAGCCACCACCAGGTTGCACAGCGCGTTGTTGACAATGTGGGTCCGTGGCTGTGTGCCGCCCTAGTGGAGTGGCCGAGCGCTCAAAGGCGCCTTGCTGCGGAGCGCGCGGTTGCTCGCCGTCGGAGGTTCGAATCCTTCCTCTGGCATTGGTATGTGTGTGTGTGTGGGGGGGGGGGGTATGTTGTCCTTAGCATAAATTAGTTTAAGTAGTTTGTAAGCCTAGAGACTGATAACCACAGCAGGCAAGTTCCTTAGATTTACATACATTTGGACATTTCATTTTGGTGCTGTGGCGTCTGCAACACACTCGAATTCTATCGTCAACTTTTACGAGCTGAAACTGATATTCATTGACCAAGTCACGAATTACCGGTCGTCTAGAGTACAACCAATATGATGACGAGTCCATGAGAGGTGCTACAAGCGAAGTCGTGCTGTTACCAAAGAACATGAGTCGGTTGTCTGATGCCACATTCCGTTTAACGTCATATTGCGCCGTATTATCCAAACGGATACGTTCGTCCCACACTGATTTTCGCGATTACTTAACGCAATGTTGCCGAATAGGCTGGTAGACATTCCATGAGGGGCATTAAAGCATGACGCTGCACTTTACTGTTAAAATTCCCAGAATTTTCCTAGAAGACTCACACAATCTACTTCTTCATCATACGAAAACAGCTAACAAATGTAAAATTAGAGAGATTAAATCACATATATAGATTGACCAATTATTGTTCTTCCCACGATGCATCCGGGACTGGGACCAAAACCACGTGGTTACAGGTGGTGTTGCTGAGACAGGAAGTGACAGAAGAAGAGTAAGTACCCTCCACCGCACCACAGGACGTGCTTTGTGGTGTACGGCTGTAGATGTAGAGTATACACACCCAAAGTATATACTTATAGTAATCCAACACTTACGTCTCTAGAGACGAAAAGAGTTGCCTGTTAGAACAGTCAATAATGACATTCTCTGGTAATTATTTCTTCACCATAATCTTTGATGTTATTATAGTGTTATAGCAGTGACATGCAGAATTTCCAGCCATTTCAAGTAAGTTTACCTCTCGTCATTAGAAAAAAAAAGTACCAGTGCATAACTGCTTATTAGTTTTCTGAAGATATGAAACATCTCTGTGTTTACAACACAAACGTAACTCAGCATGTCACTCGCTCTCACTCTAAAATAAAAACACAGCAATTCGCGGTTCCAGAAAGACGACCTCTTAATAACTCGCGCCTTTTCAATATTCCTGATACTCCATCGTGTGTATCAAATTTTTGGTCGGTGTGTCGATCAGCATATCTCCTGCAAAGCGAAGGTGCTGTGATGCTCCACTAGTGTGAGTTTGCAGCAGTCTATTCTGAGACGTTAAGTGTTCGAACCCTAGTCAGGCAGTCGGAACGCGAGTCGGTAATTTTGGCTCGTTCCGGTGGCACAGCCGCAGCTCGCAAAGCATTCCGTGCAGGGCTCTCCTGCTGCTGGCTGGTGGGCAGGCGCTCTGTCTTGGAGCAGTTAGTCGGACCTGTCACGTGCACAGTATGCAAGCTCTTGAGCAGCACAGTCTCCTGACATATGTTGAAATTAATAACGTCACGCATTACATTGTATTCTCGTTTCAAATGAGATCTTGTTTGTCGGATTATCAGATTGTTACTTTGTGTGCTAAATGTGAGTCCTTGTTCAACTTACCATTTATTCTGTAGCACGTATTCCATTTCTGCGATAGTTATCCTAAACTGAGATTTTTTTTAATGTGGCTTCATGATATTGTTCAGGACACATTTACACTTAGTTCAATGGAAATGATAACTCCCTCATAAATTAGAAGGCCACGGTGCCAAGATAGCTTTATTTCTACATCTACATCTACATACATACTCCGAAATCCACCGTAAGGTGCGTGGTGGAGGGTACACTGTACCACTACTAGGCATTTCCTTTCCTATTCCCCTCCCAAATAGAACGAGGAAAGAAAGAATGCCTTTTTCCCTTCGTACGAGCCCTAATTTCTCTTATCTTTGTGATCACTACGCGAAATATAAGTAGGCGGCAGCAAGATCGTACTACACTCAGCTTCAAATTCCGGCCCTCTAAATTTCCTCAATAGAAATTCACGAAAATAACGTCGTCTTTCCTCCAACGATCCCCAATTAAGTTGCCGGAGCATTTCCGTGACACTCGCGCATTGGTCGAATCTACCAGTAACAAACCTAGCTGCTTGCCTCTGAACTGCTTCTATGTCTTCTTTTAAACTGATCTGCTGCGAATACCAAACACATGAGCAATACTCAATAAGTGGTCGTACAAGAGTCTTATACGCGGTCTCCTTTACAGGTGAAGTACATCTTCCCAAAATTCTCCCAACAACTGTCCTTACATGCTCGTTCCATTTCATATCGCTCTGCAATGTTACGCCTAGATATTTGAACGACGCGACAGCATCAAGAAGCTCACTACTAATGCTGTATTCGAACATTATGGGATTGTTTTTTCTACTCATGCGCATCACCTTACATTTTTCTACATTAAGAGCTAGCTGCCAATCTTCGCACCAACTAGAAATTTTGTCTAAGTCATCCTGTATGCTATTACAGTCAGTTACAGACGACACCCTCCCATACACCAGAGCATCATCAGCAAACAGCCGCATATTACAACATACTCTGTCCATCAGATCATTTATATAGATAGAAAATAATAGCGGTCCTATCACACTTCCCTGGGGCACGCCTGACGATACACTCGTCTCTGATGAACAATCACCGTCGAGAACAACGTACTGCGTTCTATTACTTAGGAAGTCTTCCAGCCAGTCACAAATCTGTGAACCTATTCCATAAGCTCGTATCTTCGTTAGCAGTCTGCAGTGTGGCACCGTGTCGAACGCCTTTTTGAAGTCGAGAAAAACACAATCCGCCTGTTGCCCTTCGTCCATGGCGCGCAAGATGTCATGTGAGAAAAGGGCAAGTTGAGTTTCACATGAACGATGTTTCCTAAACCCGTGCTGATTCATGGAAAGAAGCTTTTCCGTTTCAAGGAAATTTACTACATTCGAAATGAGAATATGCTCCAAAATTCTACATGAAACTGATATCAACGATATTGGCCTGTAATTGTGTGGGTCAGTTCTCTTTCCTTTCTTATAAACGGGAGTCGCCTGTGCTTTTTTCCAATCACTAGGAACTTTGCGCTGAATTCAAGATTCGCGATAAATGCAAGCTAAGTAGGAGGCCAACGCCGTAGAATACTCTTTGTAAAACCGAACTGGTATTCCATCAGAACCAGTAGACTTTTTCGTATTTAGCTCTGTCAGCTGCTTCTCTACACCGGAAATACCTATTACTATGTCCCCCATTTCGGAATTAGTACGCTGATCAAATGATGGTACATTTGTGCGGTCCTCCTGCGTGAAAGATTTCTTAAAGGTTAAATTTAAAACTTCAGCTTTCCGTTTTCTTTCTGCTATTACTGACCCGGAATGATCAACGAGTGACTGGATAGTGGGCTTTGGCCCGCTTATCGATTTTACATAGGACCAGAATTTTTTTTCGGGTTCTCAGAAAGATCTTTTAGCAACGTATGGCTGTGGTAATTATTGTATGCTTCGCGCATAGATCTTTTCATAGACGCACGAATCTCTACTAACTTTTGCCTGTCATCATTTGCGTGTTCTTTTTTGAATCGAGAGTGCAACAATCTTTGCTTTCTCAGCAGCTTTCTAACATTATTATAATACCATTGTGGATCTCTTCCATCCTTAATCGTCTTTACTGGCACATATAACTTGAAGTTATTATTTATTATGGAACACCTGTATTTGGCCAGCTTTGTCAGCATCTTCAAACCAAAACGTACATAATTATATAATTGGGTTTTTGGTGCTTCTATGAGACGAAAAACCTCACATTTCATTACAATCAGTGAATGAAAAATATTTTATTTTGCTGCAGTCTCTGCAACAATTTACATCCCATTGCTGTACAAAAGTGATCTGATGGCTGTGGCATGCAGAAAAAACTTGGTCTGTAACTATTCGCAAACGCTATACAAGAAATATGTAACTAGAGACCTTTCGTCTCATTGTTGATGTTATGGCCTTCAGTCTAGAGACTAGTTTAATGCACCTTTCCACGGTACCCTACCCTGTCCAAGCTTCTTCCTCTCTGAATAAGAACGGTAACCTACATCCTTTTGAACCTGTTACTGTATTCGTCTCTCGTTCTCCTTCTGCGATTTTTACGCCACACACCTCTCTTAAATGTCAAACTGATGAGTCCTTGATGTCTCAGAATGTATCCTGCCAATCGATCTCTTCTTTTAGTCAAGATATGCTAGAAATTTCTTTTCTCTCCAGTTCTGTTTAGTACCTACTCATTAGTTAACCTTGCTCGTTGTACAAATTCAGTAATGTTTGGTAAAGGCCAAAACCCTTACTACCTTTCTAGCAACTGCGTTCATTTCATCCTCTTCAAGTCTTATAACTGCTGTCTGGTTTATGTACAAGCTGTATATAACTTTTCGTTCCGTATACGAGGGTCGTCCACAAAGTAAGTTCCGTTTACCTTTCAATCCGTGGCAACGCTACGATCGCAGTTCCTAACATGCGCAGCAGTTACTCTGACTGAATGAGAAGACATCTACACCATTTTCAGATAGCTGCTGCCGATGTGTGCTTTGTAGTGCTTGTTTATAATGTCATCCGTAAATGAAAATGCCGCCACGTGTGAAATCAGATCTGTGATTTGTTTTCTAAATGCAAAGGAAATTCATCACAAATCTGCGAGGTTTACGGACAAAATGCTATGAGTGATTCAATGGTTAGAAGATGGGTCAGACTGTTTAAAGAAGGACATGATCAAGTGCACGATGAAGTTCGAAATGGACGCCCGTCCGCCGTTACTGTTGAACTGATTCACACAACTGAAGAGAAGATTAAGCACAACCGTAAGGTTATACATAGTGCCCTTGCTACGGAAGTCCTCAAATGTCACGATTCATGAAATTGTTACTGAAAAACTGAAATTACGGAAACTTTGCTCACGTTGGGTACACAAAGTTCTTACTGAACAACACAAAAAACAAAGAATGGGAGGTCCACTTCAGTTTTTGACACGCTACAGTGAAGAATCCGATGGTTTTCGGTTTTCTTTCTCGGATAGTCACGGGAGATGAAATTTGGGTATCGTACAACAGCCCTGAAATACAAATAAAATAAAAAAAAGGCAATCAATGGAATGGAGGTACACACTATATTCAATGAAGGTTAAGCCTAAGGAAATCTTGACACCTCGAAAAGTCATGTGCACCGGTTTTTTGGGACAGAAAAGGCATTTTGCTAATTGATTTCTTCACGCGAGGCCAAACAATCAGTGCTCATACTGCGGGACCATTAAGAAATTGCGCCGCGCAATACAGAATAGGCGCCGAGGATTACTGTACACGATAATTCCCGACCTCACACGGCGAATGAGACGAAACAACTCTTACGGGAACACTGACTCGCTCTACACTCAGGGTTTTGCTTCTGGCTAGCCGTTCACTTTGTCAGCTCCCCATCATCGACAAGCACAACTGCCCATTTGTTCCAAGAATCCTTGCCAATGCAAGTGCTGATAACCTGTCTTCTACCTATGCCGAAAAAGAAAGAAAATTAGAAGGTGTAGAGAAGTTTCTCTCGTTACTGGAAGGAGAATGTGGGAAATGAAGAGCCCAGAACCCTTTCCACCAGTTTCGCACGTAGACATAAGCTAACGGTGCAGAACCTGCGCTCTTTCGGAAAACTTCACTATCATATTTTGCACATCAGAAACTTCGTTTTGCCAAAAATATTCAGACAAATGTATAAATTTTGGCATACTATTATTTTCCTAATATGTAACATGCAAATATGGGTTTGCCTTGTACAAACATACGAGGCGTGTTTTTA
Source organism: Locusta migratoria (assembly GCA_026315105.1). Classification (NCBI taxonomy): domain Eukaryota; kingdom Metazoa; phylum Arthropoda; class Insecta; order Orthoptera; family Acrididae; genus Locusta; species Locusta migratoria. Next base: position 672,715,364 of record CM048755.1, read on the forward strand.
AGTACCGTTTTGAAATTAAAAAAGACGTGCTAAGATATCTAAATAATTTTATGCGCACTGGGTACGTAAATCTGTTGTCTACGCACTGACGCCATTACAGTCTGATTCTTCCTTGTTTACGTTCTGTACTGAGTGCTTAAGATGCCTCCAATATTCGTGAGTCCCGCCGACTGTGAAGTACAGGCTATTATAAGATTTCTTACTGCTAAAGGCCTAATAACGTTCGATATTCATCGTGAGATCTGTGCAGTATACGGAGAAAACATTATGAGTGATGGAATGATAAGAAAGTGGGTGAAAGCATTTAAAGATAGCCGCATAAATGTGCATGATGAACAACGAACTGGGCGTCCTTCAGTCGTTAATGAAAGTTTGGTGCAGGAAGTGGACAATAAGGTGAGAAAAACACGCTATATGATTTCCTCCTTGCGGGATGACTTTCCTGGTGTTTCTCGTACGTAGTGTTTTGTGTTGCATTGTGACAGAGCAAGACGATGACGAAGTCAAAACAGTTGTGACGCAGTGGTTAACAAGTCAGGCGGCAGACTTCTATGAGAAGGGTATTTAAAAACTGGTACAACATTATGACAAGTGCCTCAATATTGACGGAAATTATGTGGAAAAGTAGATTAAGGTACAGGCTTTCATGTAAAAATAAAATTGAGATATCTTAGCACGTCTTCTTTTAATTTCAAAACGCTACTTACGTTAAAAAACACGCCTCGTAATTATATTTGTTGTAGAACCCAAGAATATTTTAGAGAAGTTTCTCCATTTCGAGAGGGTTTTGTTTATACTCTGTTAAGTGTCATACAAAGAATATTCTTGTCACGATACATAACAGTTAAACAGGTTTTAGTATTTAGGGCAATGAAAGTATTAACATTAAATTGAGTAGCAAAGAAACAACAATAAATGTTGTTATTCATCTGGCTGGCTGACATTTGCAAAACAGCCCTCATTATTGTCCTCCAGTATGTCATCTGCAATTATTAAGGGGTTTTCAATGTTTTATTATGCAGTTTGCCTAATTTTAGATCTTACATGCAATTATTGATTATTTTTAACCTTTTTACATCACGAATATAATAATTGTTATGTTCTGTTACCAACAAATAAACGGTATTTTATACAATCAGAAAATAAAACAGAGAACGTATCAATAATGATAGTAGCGTTACAAAAAAAAATAGCAACGGGAGAAAGGTAAATAATTAAAGAACAATAATTTAAAATTAGGTCTCAATTTAGGCGATTACGTTACACAACATTGAAAATCCATGATTAATTACAGATGCCACACTGGAGGAAAATAATTATAGATGCGCTGCAAGTGTCAGACAGCCAAATGAAAAACAACATGTTTTATTAAGGACATATTTGTTTCCTGTTAAATTTATTGTTAATATTTTTATTAATGAAAATACTTATATTTTTCCCACTTGCGCGCAGTCGCATGGTATGCTCCTTATTTGGCATGGTTAATTAACTACTGGCCGGATTCCCTTCCTGTCACCATCCCAATACTACCCTCCCCTCTACCTTGGAGGAGTTATTTGTACCAGAACTGTATGTGTTTAGTATTACCCATGTGAAAGAGTGTGAAAGTTTTTATAAATGTTTCAAAATCGAGTAATTGAGGATGAACTTGGGTACTAGCTCGTTATTTACCTAGAGGAGTGTAGAAGACTGTCAAAAACCCTATTCAGGTTAGCAGGCACACTGACAATCGCCCCTCCACCCATCGTGAATCTATTTGTTTTTCAGTATCCCTAGATTAGAAGTAAACGTACTTGAGTCTAAAAGAAACAAACTCAATATCGTTTATTTAATGTCGATATTGTTTTGCACTTCAGGTCAGTACACTATCGTCAAGCAAAGTTTAATACAGCGGTGATGTCGGCTTCAAGGTAATACTGAATTGCATCAGTGATCTCTGCTCGCATGAAACTGACACCTCTCGATTTCACCTTGGACCCCCGCCGCCACTGCCGTAAATGGTGAGTGATGGTTATGCTCTAGTGACCGAAAACGATAAAAACACTGACATTAAATAAACGCGATTCAGACGGAGAAATACACTACGTGATCAAAAGAATCCGGACCCCTGGCTGAAAATGACTTACAAGTTCGTGGCGCCGTCCATCGGTAATGCTGCCATTCAGTATGCTGTTGGCCAAACCTTAGCCTTGATGACAGCTTCCACTCTTCCAGGCATACGTTCAGTCAGGTGCTGCAAGGTTTCTTGGGGAATGGCAACCCATTCTTCACGGAGTATTGCACTGCGGTGAGGTATGGATGTAGGTCTATGAGGCCGGGCAGGGAGTCGCCGTTCCAAACCGTCCCAATGGTGTTCTGTAGGACTCAAGTCAGGACTCTGTGCAGGAAAGTCCATTGAATGGATGTTATTGTCGTGTAACCACTTCGCCACAGGACTGTGCTGTGACAGCGCCACGCAAAACAACAACGGGTGCGAGCCCACTCCGTGAAAATCACCATACCATAACACCACCGCCACCCAATTTTACTGTTGGCATTACACAAGCTGTCAGATGACGTTCACGGGATTTCGCCATTTCACACCGTGCCATCGGATCGCCACATTGTGTACCGTGATTCGTCACTCCACACAACGTTTTTCCACCGTTCCATTGTTCACGCGCCTTACACCAAGCGAGGCGTCGTTTGGCATTGACCTGTGTGATGTGTGGCCTATGGGCAGCCGCTCGCCCATGAAATATAAGTTTCCTCATCTCCCGCCTAAGTGTCATAGTACTTGGAGTAGATCCTGATGCAATTTGAAATTCCTGTGTTATGGTCCGGATAGATGCCTGCTTATTACACTGTACTACCCACTTCATCTGTCGGTGGTCTCTGTCAGTCAACAGAAGAGGTCGGCCAGTACGCTTTGGTGCTGTACGTGTCTCTTCACATTTCAACTTCAGTATCACATCATAAACAGTGGAGCTAGTGATGCTTAGGAGTGTGGAAATCTCCCGTACAGACTTCTGACGCAAGTGACACCCAATCACCTGACCACGTTCGAAGTTTGTGAATTACGCGGAGCGCCTTATTCTATTCTCTTATTATGTCTAATGACTACTGTGGTCGCTGATGTGGAGTACCGGGCAGTAGGTGGCAGCACAGTGCACCTAATATAAAAAAAAAAAACTTTTTTTTGGGGGGGGGGGGGACGGATGTGTATGAGTAGCGGATTTCGTCTTCAGGAACGCTTTGCGCAAGGTGAGGTGAGGATGTGTTGCGTTCGGGTCAATCCGAGTAGCGTAGGAGGTGGTGCTTTCACCAGCGCAATTGCGCATGCACTAGCGACGTTTCCCCCCGCCCCTTCCTGCTTGAGGAGAGAATCTGAACTCCAGCAGTGCCCGGGCATCACTATGGCACGTATGCGTGCTGTCTGCACGACTTTAAAGTTTCTCATCCACAAAAAAAAAAAAAAAAAAAAAAAAAAAAAAAAAAAAAAAAAAAATGAAGTTAAAAAGGTCTGATATCAGAATGAAACAAATTATGATAGTTTAAATACACAATATCTTTTTCACTATCAGATTTTCTTCTGAGATTCACTAAACTACATCAGTGAACACATAGGACGTGCCGCCAGTGCAGGTGCATTTGATGGAGGTAATTGGCGCCCATTAGGTTACGGTAGTAACACTAAAAGTGGGCCTTTGCGATCGTCTTTTGACAGCTCGAAATTTAAATGAAAATAACGGCTTTAGCGTTCAACTCAGACGAAAATACAATAAACGAATTTGTAGGGGAAAAAACTTTCTACAACTTTGTTCTCTCATGGTTTTTTTTTCACATCCCGCATCGTTTCAGACATATTTGCAAAAAATAATGGCTATTTGACACTGTTCGTGACGTATTCTCACTTTTTAGGTCACGCAGTTCAACCGATCGGCACCAAATTTTACAAACGTATATATTGGGCGCCAGAGACCAGAACCTTCCTTTTTCAAATGTTTCGGACAAAAGATAGGTTAGTAACACTGAAAATAGGCGGTTTGTGATAGCCTTTCGACAGCACGAAATTTAATTGCAAATAACGCCTTAACCGTACATTTGAAACGAAAATTGAATGAATGTATTCGTAGAGTAGGAAATTCTCTACACTTTGCTCTCGTACGTTTTTTCCATAACTCGCACGGTTTCAGAGATATCTGCAAAAATAACGGCGATTTGAAACTGTCACTTGATTTTACGTAAACCAGTACAGGCAAAGAAAAAGAGTACAAAGTACCACGGCAAAACAGGTGATAATATTTTAATGGAAAAAAGATAATTAAAATATGGGAGAAATATTAAAACAACAGTTTAAAGAGGTAACAGTTGAAAAAAGAGTATCTCTGTCAATCCTAAATTCAAATATCAAATAACATTAGCTGTTTGTTAAAATATGGTCAGAGAGAATATAACGTGTTGAGTGAATATATATTATCACAATTCTAGAGTCGTAATCGTATCGGCCTAATTTTGTATATTATTTATATTTTTATTACCTTTGTACGAAATTTTTGCAAAAAAAAAAAAAAAAAAAAAATAAAAAAATCATAAAACTACAAGAAACCTTTAGTGAGCCGTGAAATACGCCAGTGTGAATTTTTTCCTTGCAAAGTTCCGTGAGAAGTGCCCCCAAAAGAAGTTCCACACTTTCCTTCCATCTATCGATTCTGCTGTCAGTAATCTTAACAAACTCGTCATGAATGGCAATTCCACTTCACAAGTTACTACGGACCTCGAGAGTGACACGGCGAGTAATTTGTAGGCATAGCTGCGTCGGCGCCGTCCATGTGATGTGGCCACAGAAGGGCGCGCTGCCGAGTAACCGTTTATAAGTGGCGGGCTCCCGCGGCTGCGGAGAGTGGGATCCGCTGGAAGCAGACAAACGACCGCGAGGCGCCAGAAACGGAGATGATGCGGCACGAGGGACAGCTTACGCCGGGCCCTGTAATAGGGCTGTAGCCCGACATTCAGCCGGGGTGACTCAGGAAGTTGCGGCCGGCCGCACGACAGCCCAAATCACTGCCTGCGGGCTTTTAATCGCATTACCAATTAATGAGCGACTAACCTTCCGCACAGCCCAGGTAGGAAGCCAGCCCAGCTCCCCACGGCGAACCCAGGGGTTTTAAATCTCGTGTAATATTAACCGCCGTCGTGATAGAGTTCACGGCTACCCGAAACTGTGTAAACGGTCCTGGCCTCCCACTGGGCTCAAGCCGTGACCTATGGCTCCAGTGGGCTCTTGCTCTATAAATATGAGAAATTTCTCTCGGCCGTTTGCAGACGCTGTAGGAGCCCAATGCGCATCAAAACGAGCGTTATCTGCATCTACGTCTACATACATAATCAGCAGCCGGCTGCGGTGGCCGAGGAGACTGAGGCGCTCCAGTCACGGTCTGCACGGCCACTACGGTCGGGGGTCCGAAACCCCCCTCGGGCATGGATATTTGTGCCGTCCTTAGTTGTAAGTAGTTCATAAGTAGTTTGTAAGTTTAGAGACTGATGACCCCGTAGTTAAGAGCCATAGACTCTACAAACATTTGAACTTTTTTTTTTTTAACATAATCAGCAGTCCACCCAGAGGTGCGTGGCGGAGGGTATTCAGTACCAAAAAATGTTCAAATGTTTGTAAAGCTTATGGGACTTAACTACGGGGTCATCAGTCCCTAAACTTACAAACTACTTATGAACTACTTACGAACTAGGACGGCACAAATATCCATGCCCGAGGGGGGATTCGGACCCCCGACCGTAGTGGCCGTGCAGACCGTGACTGAAGCGGCCTCAGTCCCCTCAGCCACCGCGGCCGGCGGTATTCAGTACCATTATCAGTTACTTTTCCTGTTCCACTCCCATATACGAGGCGCGTCCAGAAAGTAAGTTCCGTTTGGTAATAAAATGAAATTGTACACAGATACAGAAGAAATTTTTATTGCACAAAATTCTACAACTCTTAAACTACTTTTCCACATAACTGCCGAAATTTTGCAGGCATTTGTCATAGCGTGGCACCAGGTTTTGTATATCTTCTTCATAGAAATCTGCCGCCTGTGTCTTCAACCAGTTGGAAACAGTGAAATTTGGGGGAAGTCCATATCTAGGGCACTAATTGTAAACCTACGGTTTTCCTGGATCTTGTCATCAATCGCGTGAACCAGTTCTTCTGTAACCAAAGGTGGACGCCCACTTCGTTCTTCATCGTGCACATCACTACGCCCGCCATTGAACTGTCGAACCCATCTTCTCACCATCGAATCACTCATCGCATTTGATCCGTAAACATTGCAAATTTGCCGATAAATTTCACTTGTTTTCTCCTTCGTCGCATTCAGAAACCGAATCACCGACCTGATTTCACAGGCGGCGGGATTTTCAATCAACGTCGACATTTAAAACAAGCACAACAAAGCGTACGTATCTGACAACGTTCTCCAAATGGCGCACGTTCTTCTCCTTGATGCACATCGTCTACAGCGCATGGGCGTAACTGCAGTCGCAGCGCTGCAGCGGAGATAAATTGAAACGGAACTTACTTTCTGGACGCGCCTCGTAGAATGAGGGGAAAACGAATGCTTGTAGGTATCCGTACGAGCCCTAATCTCTCTGATCCTACCTTTGTGGTCTTCGCGGAAAATGTAGGTTGGCGGCAGTAGAATCGTTCTGCTGTCCGCCTCAAATTCCGGCCTCTAAATTTTTTCAACAGTCCTTCTCGAAGAGAACGTTGCCTTCCCTCCAGCTACTCCCATTGGAGTTCACGAAGCATTTCAGTAACACTCGCGTATTGATCTACCAATTAAAAACACAGCCGCCCGCCGCTGAACTGCCTCATGTCCTCCTAAACCGATTTGGTGGGGATCCCAAACACTTGAATAACATTCAAGACAGGGTCGTACAAGCGTTTTGTATGCGGTCTCCTTTACAGACGAATCACAACTTCTCAAAATTCTCCCAATAAACCGAAGTCCTCTATATGTTCGTTACATTTCATATCGATGTTACGCTTAGATATTTAATTGACGCTACTCTGTCAAGCAGCACACTACTAATGCTGTATTCGAACATTACGGGATTATTTCTCCTACTCATATGCATCGCCTTACTTTTTTACATTTAAAACTAGTTGCCATTCCACCTAGAAATTTGGTCCAAGTCATCCTGCATCCTACTAACGTCATTCAATGACGACACCTTCCTGTACACCACAGCATCATCAGCAAACAACCGCAGATTTCAACTCACTTTATCCGTCATATCATTTATATAGATAGAAAATAATAGCGTCCTGTCACACTTTCCTGGAGCGCTTCTGACGATATCCTAGTCTCTGATGAACAGTCGCCATCGAGGACAGCGTACTGGTTTCTATTACTTAACTAGGCTTAGAGCCACTCACATGTTTGAGTACCTATTCCATAAGCTCGTACCTTCGTTAGCAGTCTGTAGCGTGGTACCATGTCAAACGCCTTTCGAAAATCCAAAAATATGCAGTCTGCCTTTTGCCCTTCATCCGTAACTAGTTAGCTGTCATGAGAATAAAAGGACAAGCTGAGTTTCTCACGATCGATACTTCCTAAAGCCGTGCTAATACATGAACAGAAGTTTTTCCGTCTCATGGAAATTTACTACATTAGAATTGAGAGTTCAGAGATTATCTACGGCACTAGTTTCCAATCTGTGGTCCGCGGATTTCAAGTGGTCCGCAAGAGCTAAAATATTATCTGCAAAAAATTAAAAATTTCAAAGTTTTATTCATAATCATCATCACCACCATCATTTAAGACCGATTACGCCTTTCAACGTTCAGTCTGGCACATCATCTCCCTTATGAAAGTTTTCCAAGATCCCCTATTCATTGCTAACATTTACGCCTCTTCTGATCTTAAGTCTGTTACTTCAAAGTCATCCTTGACCGAATCCAAGTACTTTCTCTTTGGTCTGCCTCGACTTCTCTTCCCCTCTACTCTCGAACTTACACCTCGCATGCGTGTAACACGACCCCACCATCTACGTCTGTTTATTCCAACTGCTTCATCTATGGTGCCCGTTCCCAGTTTTTCTTTGATTCGTCTAGGGAGGTGTGTAGTTCGTGAACGAACTACTTCAATTGAACTATTACGTGAAATGAACTATAGTTCACTTTGATGAACTATAGTTCTTTTACTCCTTGCTTCTCTAATTACTGGAAATTAAAAGGCGCATGCTCAAATATCCCTTCCGTTGATATTGAATACAACCTACTCCTTAGACCAAAAGTATGTATTTCAGAAGCCCTAACTTATAACTGCGTAAACTGCATCGTATCAAAAGACCGAATAGTTCACTTAGTTCAGTTGAACTAGCCGAACTGCGCGAACTACGTCAAATCGAAACGCCAAAACTTCTGCTACGTAATTTACAAGGATAATGCATGTCAGTTGCATTTTTTTTATTAATATTCGTATATAAAGGGGCGAAAGGTATGTCTATTAACACAATTTTAAATCGAGAACTCAGAAAATTCATGGGTGGTTTTTCAGATATTAAAAAATAACTACTTCAAAGATTTTGGAAATTCCCGTCTCTAATGACCACGCAGTCGATGGGACGTTAAACCCTAAGGTTCCTTTTTTTTTTTTTTTTTTTTTTTTTTTTTTTTTTTTTTTTTTTTTTTTTTTTTGGAAATTCAACCTGTAAAGGGTAAAAGTTTATCTCGGAGAATAAAGTGAACTATGAAGTACTTAAAGTGAAATATGTAGTTCATTTGAACCAGTTCAGTAAGAAGAACTGTTCCGAAATGATCGGCTCAGTAAAAGGAACTACTTTTCACATCTCTAGTTTCGTCATTATGGACACATTCCTGTCATTGTTCCCATCTATTAATACCCGCCATCATGCTTGCTACTATCATATTTGTAACTCAGCCTCAAGTAAGTACGTGAAATTGTCCACGTCCTCTAACTTCGGTACTCCTAACTGACACATAATTTGATTAAATCTCTTTCCAACAGACATTACTGTCCTTTTGGAGGTGTAGATCTTCATATCGTAACCCTTACACTCTGATCTAGCCCTGAAATATTAGATTACAATGCCATCACCACCAAGTCGTCTGCATATTCGAGACAGCTTATTTTGTTGTCATCTACATCTACATAAATACACTGGAAATCACATTTAACTACATGGTAGAGGGTTCACCGAACTGACTTTATGATCTTTCTTTGCCGTTCAATTCTCTAATAGCGCGCTGGAAGAAGGTAACCTAAATATTTCCGTTTACGATCTGATTTCTTTTATTATATTATGATGATCCTGTCTCTTTATGTAGATGGGAGCTAACAAATAAGTTCGTATTCGGAAGATAAAGTCGGTGAAAGAAATTTAGCAAATAAATCTCGCCGCAGCGAATAACGCCTTTCCTTTGATGATTTCCACACCAACTCGTGCATCATTTCCGTGACATATGATCATTAAAAATAATACGAACAACAGTGGTGACAGGTTATAGCGTTGTCTTACTCCTGGAATCATCCTGCCCCATGAATTCATTTTACCAGAAATATAAATGCTGCTTGACTATATATATAAAGAGCTTTGATCGCCTGTAGACGTTTGCCTCCTATACCATAATCTCGTAGAAATGACAATAGCTTCCTCTTCCTCGTAACTCGATTTACAGATCTATAAAACATTGATACCATAAACTGTTTCACTCATAGCACTTTTCAGTTATCTGCCGTAAGCTAATGATACAGTCAAAAAAACTTTTATTCATATTTGGTGCACTTCGATCCCGAAAAAGCAGTTCTTTTGCAAGTTGACTCGTTATCATATGGCCTAGGTGCAGTGCTGTCACATAGACATGGGTATACGGACCGTCCGATAGCGTTTGCGTCCAAACTTTTGACAGACACACAGTGCCGTTATTCTCAAATTGAGACGGAAGCATTAGCGATAGTGTTTGGTGTCACGAAATTCCATCACTATCTGTATGGGAGAAAATTTTATTTAGTAACTGACCACAAGTCTTTTCAGTCAATATTTCATCCAGCCAAGCCGATTACAACCGCACTGCACACAAATTGCAACGTTGTGAATTGCTCTTATCAGAGTATCAGTACGAGATTGTGTACAGACCCACAACTCGCCATAGAAATGCTGACGCACTTTCTCGTCTTCCGATTGACCGCGATGAAGACTTTGACGCTTCTGAGACTTCTTGTTGCCAGATAGATGCACAGGAAGATAGTTTGTTGCAATCCTTCCCGTTGGACTATAGTAAAATTGCTCCGGACACAGAAACAGATACCGATTTACGAATTATGCTTCGCACAGAATGGCGTTGGCCGCAGTGGCCGAGGGGACTGAGGCGCTCCAGTAACGGTATGCACGGCCACTACGGTCGGAGGTTCGAATCCCCCCTCGGGCATGGATATTTGTGCCGTCCTTAGGATAAGCTAGTTCATAAGTAGTTTGTAAGATTAGGGACTGATGACCCCGTAGTTAAGTCCCATAAGGTCTACAAACATTTGAACATTTGAGCACGGAATGGCCTCGTTCACAACGTGACATTCCAAATTCGCTGGTGCGTCGCTATTTTGCTAGAAGAAATGAACTTTCAGTCCACAGAGGAGTCATTCTAGTTTCAACTGACAGTGGACAATCTCGTGTGTTGATCCCACGGCGTTTTCAGAAAGAAGTATTGAACGTACTTCACCAAGAACATTGGGGAATGATTCATACTAAGCTACTGGCATTGCTACACTGTACTTGGCAGGGTACGGACGCCCAAATAGAACAGATGACGTCACAGCGTTCAGTCTGTGCTACCATCCAGTCCGCCCCACCTTAGAAATTTTTTGCGTGGCCCAAAGCAGATTCACCATGGCAACGAGTGCATATCGACTATGCTGGTTCCTTCTGGAACACTAAGTGGCTTATTGTGTTTGATGCTTTTAGTGGTTACCCATTTACAGTGACAATTTCTTCTACGACTTCTAGTGGCACGATTATGGTGTTGTCTTCAATTTTTTGTCAGGAAGGTCTCGCTGAACTGATAGTCTCTGACAACAGCCCTCAGTTCACACAGCACGCAATGGAATTAAGCATCTCACCAGTTCCCTGTTTCACCCGCAGCCAAACGGCACTGCGGAACGCTTCGTCCCTCATTTAAGCAACAGATGTGCAAACTCCGTTCGGAGCACTCACGGGAGGCAGCTTTGCAACTGTTCCTCACCTCCTACCGCTCACATCCACGAGAAGGGCCATCGCCAGCCAAGTTTCTGCACGGCAGCCGCCACCGCACCCTGCTCCATTTGCTCCACCCACCGCGCCGCCCGGAGCAGCAGCCGACGACACGCAAGTATCGCTTCGCTCCGCGTAACCTAGTCTTTTACAGAGTTTCTAGCGGTCGCAGCCGATGGCAGCGGGGTGAGAGCGTCAAATGTTTCGGTGCTTCCATGTTTGAAATTTCAGAACCTGACAGAGTAGTACGCAGGCACCGCAACCAAATTCGCCCTTGTTAAGGAACCCTGTGATCCTTCTGCGTTTCTCTCGGCAGATTCGCGCAACACGCAGACCGCGCGGCCTCTGTGTCCACCCCCACAGCACCGCGGCCCGACTTCATGGAGACGGAGCCCTCGCCGCCTCCGCCTCCGCTCGATATCCCAATGAACCTGGACCAGCACGCCACGCAGCATACGACGTCGACGTCGATGTCGACACCGACGTCACCATCTGGGCCCCAGGCCGTGGACGTGGACCCTTCAGAGGTTTTCCCGGAGGACGTTCCCTCGCGAGCTCAGGCCGGATGGCGGGGCCCGGCCGGTAGTCTGGCGTCCTCTGCAGCTACAGACTCCGGTACATCACTACGTCCACGAGCCTGCCTCCTCCTCTGCTGTCGAGCTCTCTACATGACAACGGTCCGGCACTTTGGTGGGGGGGGGGGGGGAGGTGTTATGGCGTAAAGTCAGCGCCACACAGCAGATGCACGAGAACGATCGTGAAGAAGGCAGCGGACGACCGGCAGCCAATCGTACGCCGGCGCCGCGCCTCCTGGAGGGAGCAACGGCGAAGCGCGCCCTCTACAAGCAGCTATATCTAGGCCGACATGCGTCTGGAAGGGCACCTCCGAAATCGGCAGTGACTATACTACAGCGCAGCTTCCATCGTGCAAAAAGACACCGCCCGAGCACAGACAGAGAGAACAGAAGTTGAGTAACTGTGTACATATTAGTAAAAAAAACTTACTAATATGTATAGCTGTTTTAGCTGTCTACGCATCCCACGCGTCCTGAGCATATCCTTTCCTGAAAGATAGACCGAGGAGGACAAAGCACATGGCGACGAGGACTAAGCAAGCATGATGACATAGACTATGGAAACTAACTAACCTTCATGAACAAATTATTAGCTCATTAGCTATTCTATTCTAATATCTTCCAGCACAATAACATACCCCATAAACGCCACCAGGTAAAATGGAGTCCAAAATGTTCAAATGTTTGTAAAGCTTTTGGGACTTAACTGCGGAGTCATCAGTCCCTAATCTTACAAACTACTTATGAGCTATCTTATACTAAAGAAAGCACAAGCATGCATGCCCGAGGATTCGAACCCCCGATGGAGAACGGCCTCGCGCAACGGAGCATAGCGCTTTCCCACGGTAAATTGGAGTACAAACAACTAAGAAATCAGATTGACAGGAAATGCAAAATGGCTAAGCACTAGTTGCTAGACACTAAATGCAAGTCTGTAGAAGAATGTACACCGAGGAAAAATAGATACCACCTACAGTAAAATGAAAGAGACATTTGCAGACAGGAAAAATAGCTGTATGAATATGGAGAACTCAGATGGAAAAACCAGTTATGAGTAAAGAAGGGAGAGTTGAATGGTGGAAAGAGTATATAGAGGGGCTCAACAAAGGAAATGAACTTACACACAATATTGTAGGATAGGAAGAGGAAGGAGACAAAGATGAAACAGAATATACTTAACTATACTGTGAGATGTATTTGACAGAGCACTGAAAGACCTAAGTCGAACCGAGGCACCTGGAGTAGATGACATTCCCTCAGAGCTACTAAAGTCTCTAGGAGTACCAACCATAACAAAACTATTTCACCTGGACATCTTACCTATATGAAACAGGCGAAATACCCTCAGACCTAAAGAAAAATGGAATAATCCCCATTCCCAGGAAAGCAGATGCAGACAGTTGTGAAAATTACACAACAGTCATGGTTGAAAAATCTTGGTACGAATTATTTACACAATGATCGAAAAACTGAGAGATGCTGACCTCGGGGAAGATCAGTTCGGTTTCGGGAAAAATATAGGAATACGGAAAGCAATACTCACCTTACAACTTATAAGATAAATTACGTAAAGGGAAACCTACATTTATAGCTTTTATAGACTTGGAAAAAGCTTTTTACATTGTTGATTGGAACACACTCTTTCAAATTCTGAAGTCAGCAGGCGTAAAACATAGAGAACGGGAGGTTATTTACAACTTGCACATAAACCAAATAGCAGTTATTAGAGTTGAAGGGCATAAAATGGACGCAGTGGTTGGGAACGGAGTAAGACGGGGTTGTAGCTTTTCTCCAATGTTGTTCAATTTGTACAATGAGCAAGTTGTGAAGGAAAGCAACGAGAAATTTGGAGAATAAATTAAAGTTCACAGTGAAAAAATAAAAATATTGCGTTTTGCCGATGACATTGTAATTCTGTCAGAGATAGCAAAGGACCTGGAAGAGCAATTCAACGAAATGGACAGTTTGTTGAAAAGAACTTATAGATGAACATTAACAAGAGCAAAACAAGGGTAATGGAATGTAGTCTAAGAAAATCAGATGATGCTGAAGGAATTAGATTACGTAACGAAACAGTAAATGTAGTAGATGAGTTTTGTTACTTGGGCAGTAAAATACCATACGATGGTCGCAATAAAGATGATATAAAATGCAGAATGTCAATGGATAGAAAAGCGTTTTTGAAAAAGAGAAATTTGTTAACACAGAATATTAATGTAAGTGCTAGGAAGTCTTTTCTGAGGGCATTTGTGTAGAATGTTGCCTTGTACGGTAGTGAAACATGGACAATAAATAGTTTAGACTGGAACGAGGTAGAAGCTTTTAAAATGAGGTGCTACAGACGAATGCTGATAATTATGTGGGTAGATCGCGTAACTAATGAGGAGGTACTGAACAGAATAGGCGAGAAAAGGAATTATTGGAATACCTTCACTAAAAGAAAAGATCGATTGGTACGATACATTGTTAGACATCAAGGAATCGTAAATTTAGCATTGGAGGGAAGTGTGGGGTAAAAATCGCAGGGGAGACCAAGAGACGAATACACTAACCAGATCCAAAATTAATGGATATTGGTTGCCTTTCTTATAATGAGATAAAGATGCTTGCTCAGGATAGAGTAGGGTGGAGAGCTGCATTAAACCAGTCTCTGGACTGAAGACCACAACAACAACAAACGTCTGTAATTTCCACACATCACTGCCTCCACAACTACAAATGATGAAAGAGAGAAAATGTTTAACCAACAATATTCGGTACAGAACTAAAATCATTACAATAATCAACATGGCTTAACTCAAAAGAAGCAATTCATCCCAAAAACTGTTATGTAAAACGTGCATTGTTTACCAACAAGAATTAACGTCTGCGAATTAATTGTGTACCTGGTCTTAATTATGGTAAAATGTATTTCACATTTATTAATATACGTAGTAATCATGCTTTAGTCATAATCAATACTTTATAGGATGAAAAATAAAAATATTCTTAAGCCAAACCGTCGGTATGCTTGGCACTAAAAATTTGTGTATATTTTAGCCGTAGGAAAGAGCTAGTTCGTGCGCGCTATGATTGGACGGTGTTTTTAGCTTCGTATCCAGGCAGTGTTCCGGCAGGAGGTGTGATATTTACGTTCCACCACAAAATGAGTCTCCAGTGGAATCGCACTAAAACAGCAGTGGTAACAGGTTTAGTGTCTCGTCTTAACCCTGAAACTACCCTAAACCATGAACTCAATTTACCGTCAACTCCAAATGATACCTGACTTTTACGTTAAGACTTTTAACTGCCTGTAGACGTTTGCCTCCTTTTTCATAATCTCGTAAAAGTGACAATAACTTCCTCCTCGAAACACGGTCATAAGCCTTTTCTAGATGTGTACAACTTAGATATAATTCCCTGTTCAACTCATAGCACTTCTTCATTAGCTGCCGTAAGCCAATGACCTGATCCAGACAGCCTCTTCTTGCCTAAACCACAATGATTTTCATCCATCGTGTATTCTGCTAATACCTACACTCTCCCTTCAACAATACCTCAGAAGAATTCAACCCCAACGCTAATTAGTTATTTACATCTTTTGCATGCTTGATAATTGGTGTGATTACTGCTTTCGTCCAGTCAGACGGAATGTGTCCCAACTCCCACGCCATTTCAATTATCCCGGGTAACCATTTGACACCTGACGCCGCGGGAGTATTGAGTGTCACCTTAACTTCAGTCCTACCACATTTCCCTGGGACATTCCTGACTGAACCTTTGTCTCGTATGAACATTCGACGTTGAAGACAACGTACTGGGTTCTACGTGGTACAGTCAATACGTTCTGAGACTTTCACGTGGTGCACTATAGCACATAGGTAGTGCCCTGGTATGGTACCATGTCAGCTAAGTCTCTCGTGCCTGCAAGAGCCAGTTGAGTGCATGCAGTGAGCGGAATGCGCCTGTCGATCCTTGACATGTCACAGTTTGAACAACCGTCAAACATCAAGTTCTGCCAGAAATTAGTCAAAATCGCTGCCGAAACTTTTAAAATAATTCAGTAAATGTACTGTGAGGATGCATTGAGTCGCAGTGTTGTGTTTAGGTGGCACCGATGTTTTGTGCAAGGACGGGATATTTTGGAAGATTATGTGGGTACTGGTCGGCCACGAACAGCTCGAACGGAACGCAAGATCCAGAAAGTTGCAACGTTTGTGAGTGCAAACCGTTCCCATAGGTAGACTTTCTCGCAGCAGCAGTAGGTGTCAGCCATGATACTTGGCATAAAATTCTGACGGACGACCTCAACATGTCTCGTGTTACTCAGCGTGGTGTGCGACGAATCCTGTCGAAATACCAAAGTGATGATCGCATGACGATTTTTGGTGACATCAGTTGTGAGGGCTATGAACCGAAGTTTCTGAACCGGATAATAACTGGAGACGAAAAATCGTGTTTCCTTTAGGATCCGCAACTGAAATGACAATCAGCCACCTGGAACAGCGTATGCGTGTGGATGCCTATTATCCAGGATTCAAGACTCAGAACCTGTTGACTGCACCCCATATCACTTCAAAAGTCCATCCGCTCACATACCTGCGAACAAAAGTCCATCCGCTCACATACCTGCGAACGTATTTCAAATGCTCGTACGTCGTAGCAGTATGCAATATGCCACTGTGCCAAACGCCTTTCGGAAATCAAGAAATAATTTGGACCTTGTTTTGTCCTCCTCGGCCTATCTTTCGGGAGAGGATCTGCTCAGGACGCGTGGGATGAGTGGTCAGCTAATACAGCTATACATATTAGTAATACAAGTTTTATTTACTAAAGTACACAAAAGTACACAAAATATTCAACTTTGACTGTCTGTCTGTTCTCGCGGCGGTGTCTTCTTGCACGGTGCTAACTGCGCTGACTCATAGTAACTGCCTAGTTCGGAGTGCTCTTCCATACGCATGTCGGCCTAGATAAAGCAGCTTGTAGAGGGCGCGCTTCTCGGTTGCTGCCTCCAGGAGGCGCGGTATCGGCGTGTGATTGGCTGCCGGTCATCCACTGCCTTTTTCACGGTCGTTTTCGTGCGTCTGGCGTGTGGCGCTGACTTTATGCCTCAACAGACCTCATTCATACTTCTGAAGAATTCATGTGAGAAAAGTTAGATTCGAACATGAAATTCTCGTAGACTTTCGAGATCTAGCGGCATTAACCTTTCCGGCCCAGTGACGCCACATGGCATCACCAAGCAATTGTCCAAATATTATAAAGAACACTATAAGACTTCCCGAAATTCATACAGTTTGGTTAGTTACCATTACCTCGAGGAAACAGTATTATGCAACAAACTGTTGACGAAATATGAAAGATCTTAAAATGAAAAGGTACGACACGACACAGTGGGTTTATTTGAAGTCATTATTCCAAAGCAATCACCAGAGGCTTGGGCACAACTATCCCACTCTTTAACGAGCCGAAGGATTCCCTGTTCCCAGAATTCCTGTGTCTTTGACAGAGTCAGCCCTCTACTGTGCCCTCCAGTTGGTCGTCCAAATTAAAGCGCTTCCTTCTGAGACGTCTTTTTAGCGGACCAAGCAGATTGTTGTCACAGGGTGACATGTCTGGCTATAGGGCAGATGCTCAAGCTGCTCCCTCTTGAACTTGGCCAGTACACTTTGTGTGAGACTAGAGACGTGTGGACACGCATTATCATGGAGCAGAATCACTCAGTCCGTGAGTAGCCCAAGCAGTTTGCCATTAATGGACTTGTGTATGCTACGGAGTGTCTCACAGTACACGTCACTGTTAACGGTTTTCCCGTTCCCGAGGAATTTGGTGAGTGTCGACATCAGACGTCGAAAAAGACGGGAGCATCACCTTGGCAGCTGAGGCCACAACCTTTAATTTTTTAGGGGAGGTGACGACGCATGTTTCGCGTCCCTAGATGTTGCACTACGTTATCCCAAAGTGGCATGTTGAAATTTTCAAAATGTTCAAAAGTTTGTGAAGCTTAAGGGACTTAAATGCGTTGTCAGCAGTCCCTAAACTTACAAACTGCCTTACACTAAAGACGACACAAACATCCATTCCCGAGGGGGAATTCGAACCCCTGACAGGGAGCGGTCTCGCGCATCGGAGCATAGTGCCTCAATGCGCTTGGCCACCCCGCCGCGGCATTCAAATTTTAACCAGTTCGGTTGTTAAGACGTTTAGTGCCTTTTCATTTGAGCGGCCGGGTAGCACAGTGGTAGAGCGCCAGATTACAAATTCAAAGGTTGCGGGTTCGATCCCTGCCAAGTCGTAAGATTTTTGTCTGTCAGTTTCCACTTCTTTCACCTCTGGCATTGTTGCTGATGTGAAAAATATAGAGTAGCACCGTGGTTCGGCACCCACGTTAAACTGTAGGTCCCCCTATAAATGGCTGGGTAAGTCAGTTCGAAGGTCGGTGGAAGGCAACTGCATACCACAACTGCTTAGTAAAGCACTGTGGTGTTCAAACCAATCTTCGGAATGTTGACTGCTTTACCCTTTTACTTTACCTCTCGTATAATCCATTGACAAATTATCTATCGTTGCTTCATGTCTAAGTTAGAGTACACAGAACAAGACTTCCAAAATATTATATGAAGGTAAAGGAAACGAAGTAATTTGTAAATTTTATTAATAAATTATAATAAAATGTCTAAATTAGTAATAAACAGTTGGAAATGATGTTAGTAACGATAAAATAATGTTCAAATGTTTGTAAATCGATGGGACCAAACTGGTCAGCAATCCCCTGGCTTACAAACTACTTAAATTGACTTATGCTAAGAACAACACACACACAGCCATGCCCGAGGGAGGACTCGCTCCTCCGATGTGGAGTGACGGTAAAAGATACATATCATGCCTAATGTTATATGTAGTCATCCAAAATTTCCTTCCAAAAAATAAGATAAAAAATTGTAACAAATATACATTATTCGAAAGTATCCCTGTGAACGGAACATCGGTGTGAAATACCGTCATAGTGGACGCTCGCAAGGCAGATTCCTTGGCTCTTCTGGGAGATTGGTGTTCCTCCATACTGCAGTATAAAAGATGTTCCGGTTAGAGGGGTATGTACAGAGATATGCAAAGAATTTATTGACGTATTTGGGCCGGAGAGGTTTAAGCGAATGCCTCGCCGATGGCGTCCCGCCGCCGCAGCGGGATGTGCCCCCGGGGCAAGACTGGTAGCGTGGGGCACTAACGACCCCGGCGTCGACGGCGCGGCGGGCGACTACAAAGCGCTGGCGCGCACCCACCGCGGTGACGAACAAATGGGAGGTCGAGGCGGAGCTAATAGGCACTCACGCATGTCGGGGGAAGGCGCCAGAAAACGGCGTGCGGCCTTGAGCGCTACCGGACAGGAGGAAGATGAATCACGGCCGCTCACGGTAGCCGCCGGCCGCCGCCCGCCGGCCGCCTCATAATTAAAAACGCCGACAACAATATGTAATTAAAGTGCGGCCCACAACCCCACTAATGATTCGCCGCTGCAGCCGATTCGCCGCCTCCCGGCCGGTGGCGCGCTCTCCCCACGCGTCGCGACACTTAGGCTTCCAATTGAACCGTCATTGCCTGCCGGCTCGCGGCTAACCTACAAAAGCGCAGCTTATCTCTGCCATTGTCGTATCACCCGACACTTGTCCGCTGGCGACGCTCGCCAACGTAAAGACGGTATTACACGACGATCCGCCGCCAAAGGTACTGGTCCAGACAACCGTCCTAGACAACCGTCTAGCGGCAGATCACATGGAACTACCACGGAACAGTGATTATTAGCAGACACTTTACCCGCGCACCGGAATAGAGACCAGTTCTAAGCTCCGTGAATCCGCGCATGCGCACTAGGCAGCGATAACGCGCGCATGCGCAGAAGCGAGCCACACACGTTACAGCATGCTTGGCAAGCACGCCCGTGCTTGCACAAGCAAGCACACCTTGCTCACGCACCTATACGGATCAAGCATGCTTGTACAAGCAACGGCTTATTTACGTATGAAAATTTCGAGCTCAGACGACGATGTGCTGGCTGTTGTAGCTTTTATGCTCAGGTTGAGAAAAAAAAAAAAGAAAAGGAAAAAAAAAAAAAGAGAAAAAAAACGTAAAACTGGGTGTAAAGTGTGGTTAACAAACCAAAAATCGTATTCACATACAAATTTACTCAGTGAACTAGAGATATAACCTCATGATTGGCATAACTATCTCAGGATTAATGAAGATATGTATTTTAATCTTCTGTCTGTCATTATGCCTTTGATCAAGAAGCAGGATACAATAATTAGGGAGGCTATAACACCACATGAAAGACTGACAGCAGCATTGCGACTTCTCGTGACAGGAAGAAGCTATGAAGACCTCAAATATACTACTATTATTTCGCAAACGCACTTGGTGAGATATTTCGCGAGTAGTATGTCATATGCAGCGTCTCTCTTATTTTTATCATGATAGTCCTTACATTTAATATTCCACAAGCAGGGATGTGTTTCACACAGTCTAATAAATTAATCTAAGAGGTCGTAAACACACACACCCATGCCCCAGGGAGGACTCGAACCTCCACGGCGAGCAACCGCGCGCTCTGCAAAAATAAAAATAAAAAAAAAAATATAAAAAAAATGTTCAAATGTTTGTAAAGCTTATGGGACTTACCTACGGGGTTATCAGTCCCTAAACTTACAGACTACTTACGAACTAGCTAATACTAAGGGCGGCACAAATATCCATGCCCGAGGGGGGATTCGAACCCCCGACCGTAGTGGCCGTGCAGACCGTGACTGGAGCGCCTCAGTCACCTCGGCCACCGTGGCCGGCGGCGCGCTCTGCAGCGAGGTGCTTTAGACCGCTCGGCTACTCCACTGCGGCTTATGTTTCTTAATTCAGACTTTGCTATTTCAGCACTAAATGAAAATTATCGAAAGCAAAGGATGCAGCCTCACTCAGACTATCAAATGCTTGCACAAGCATCTTTATTGTCCACACACGCTCAAGCGAGCATGCGCTTGAACGCTTGCACAAGCAAACATAATCGAAATTCGATTCAGCATCAAGCTGCTTGTACAAGCCTGATGATTGATTAAATTTATCCTACACACGCTCAATCATGCTTGTGCAAGCGTGCTTGTCAAGCATGCAGTTACGTGTGTGGCCGCCTTTACTGTTGTGTCATTCATGGTATGGTCTGGCCTCAGACTTCCGTGTTAGGGATTTTGCCCATTTTCAGTTTGTGCAATTTAATAAATGCAATAATTAAACAAAGAACCATATTTGTTTGCCAGTACATTTTAATACTATGTGTTCGTGAAAAGGAATTCTTATATTGGTTACTTCATACTTTAGAAATGAAAAGGAACAGAGAGCGCCAGCCGCGGTGGCCGAGGGGACTGAGGCGCGTCAGTCACGGTCTGCACGGCCACTACGGTCGGGGGTTCGAATCCCCCCTCGGGCATGGATATTTGTGCCGTCCTTAGTAGTAGCTAGTTCATAAGTAGTTTGTAAGTTTAGGGACTGATGACCCCGTAGTTAAGTCCCATAAGCTATACAAACATTTTGAACTTTTTTTTTTTTTTTTTTTTTGAACAGAGAGCCGTTGCGTCTTAGTTCAGGCGTACACGGAGGAAAGATGTTTGTATAACCCACACGATCCCTCTATCATAATAAATTATGTTAGCAGTCGTTTATTCCTCATTGATATGTATCCAACTTTACCGACAGCAGCTTTTCAAAACAGGTCACGTCCTTCGTCACGAAGTTTCGAAATTCTTGCGGATATTCGGGATTCAATTCTTTTATTAGCTGTGAGTATATTCCCCTGCCTTCTTTTCGGCCAGTGTCGAACCCAAGTCTGGCTTTCCGTTGTCGTGGTGCCCAAATCTGTAGATTTACAGTCACAGCTCCAAAATTATATCCTCTATGTGCATTATGCTGTATAAATGTAAATTTAGATACACATATACTTTTGCAATCAAGTGTCATAATATTAAACGACCGCGT
The DNA here is from genome assembly GCA_026315105.1 of Locusta migratoria. Classification (NCBI taxonomy): domain Eukaryota; kingdom Metazoa; phylum Arthropoda; class Insecta; order Orthoptera; family Acrididae; genus Locusta; species Locusta migratoria. The sequence continues at coordinate 672,737,182 of CM048755.1, forward strand.
GTTCTGAGTATTCAAGTCAAGAATTGCGCTCGCATCAGGCATTTGTGTGCGTGTTTTACTCGGTACAAGTTAGTTTAAGGCAATGTTGAAGTTGAGGAACCGATGACCTAAGCAGTTTGGCCCTTAGTTACACATACTTTGAACTTTAATATACTTTGAAAGTGTTGAGTCTGTAATTCAAAGCAGTAGTGACTGAATTCCGTGCTAACTACATAAGCGGAAAACAAATACTTAATATAAAAATGACAGTTTCATATTAAATCGCAACCTTGAACTCACAGAAATAATTTGAATGAATGACGTTCCAAGAAATCACGGTTTCCCTCTCGTCCTTGTGAGGAATGAATGAACGATTACAAGAGCTCAATTTTATTTGCGTTTCGTGCGCGTTATTGTTGTCTATTGCGCATGCGCGGATTCGCGCCAAGGAATATCCGTCGTGCATCGTGTTAATAGGTGTACGGCCTTAAAGCTTGTAGCGGCCTGGCAGCAGAAACGCGTGTACGCTAGTACACAGCGGCGCACAGTGGGACGGAAAAATTTTAATGGGTGGGTTTGGCAGGGGAAGGACTGGTGCATCTCATTCCAGAAGGAGAGGTCGCCGCCTTCGATATCTGTCCAATTACGTCAGTTCAAAAATGATCTTCGTCGAGAGCACACGCGGCGTTGTGAAAGTAAGGCAAATTTACTCTCGGTTTGTTAATGAATATTTTGGTAGTGAAATGAAGAATTTCAGTTCTACAAGATGGAAACGGTTGCTACAGTATGTACAAAATGTTCGTACACTAAATCGGTATAAATTTTATGATTATCCTATTTATATAATATTTTTTTCGATGCCTGTGCAAAATGACCATGCTTTGCCAAACTTGCATTTTCAACTAGAACAAAAGTAGCATATACCGCATAATAACGCGGAATTTGAACTCCCAGACTACAGATTGATTACTTGGTATGTAATCTTCTACAGAAAAGTGTTCAAATGTTTGTAAAGCTATGGCACCAAACTGCAGTGGTCATCAGTCCCTAGACTTACAAACTGCTTAAACTAACTTATACTAAGCACAACAATTGCACCCAAACCCGAGGGAGGACTTGAACCTCCGACGGAGAGTGGTCTCGCACATCGTTTCCGTAACACTCCCCTGTATTGCGGTAATACAAAATGAGCTGCTCTTCTCTGAATCTTCTCTGCATCCTTCCTGAATCCCACTTGGTGAGGATCCCGCAATGCAACAACAATACTCCAAAATAGGACGGACAAGTATGGTGTATGCAGTTTACTTAGTAGAAATGTTGCCTTTTGCAAGTGTTCTGTCAAGTGAACATAGCCTTTGGTTCGCCTTCATGACGATATTTGCTGTGAGTTCTTTCAATTAAAGTTATTCTTAATTGTAATTACTAGGTATTTAGCTGCATTTATGGTATGCTGATTTGACTGATTTAACGTGTATATACACTTTAATGGATTTCTTTTTGTGACCATATGGATGACTTTTTACTCTTCAAAATTTAGAGTTAATTTGTCAATTACCGCACCGTGCTTATATCTTATCTAAATAATTTTGCAGTTGCTTTCGATCTTCTGGTGACTTTACTAACCGATAAACGACAGATTCATCGCGAATAGTCTACGTGTGTTGCACAGATAGTTTCCTAAATCGTTTATGGAGACAAGGAACAGTAGGGTACCTGTAACGCTTCCTTGGGGAACTCCAGATATCACTTCTGTTGTACACGATGGCTTACCGTCGGTTACTACATATTGTGTCCTCTCTGACAGGAAATCACGAATCCAGTCGCACGGCTAAACGATATTCCGCAAGCACACAATTTGTTTAGAGCCGCGTGTGAGATACAGTGTCAAAAGACTTCCTGAAACGTAGAAATATGAAATCGATCTGAGATCCCTTATCGATAGCACTCATCACTAGGCCGGCCGCGGTGGCCGAGGAGACTGAGGCGCTTCAGTCACGGTCTGCACGTCCACTACGGTCGGGGGTTCGAATCCCCCCTCGGGCATGGATATTTGTGCCGTCTTTAGTATAAGGTAGTTCATAAGTAGTTTGTAAGTTTAGGGACTGATGACCCCGTAGTTAAGTCCCATAAGCTTAACAAACATTTGAACATTTGAACTCATCACTAGATGTGAGTAAAGAGCAAGCTGTGTTTCACAAGAACGATACTTCCTGAATCCGTGTTGACTATGGGTTAATAGATCGTGTAGGTGTCCTTTTCTTGGTCGCCAAGGGACAAACAGCTGCAGACATCGTCCGGAAAATGAAGACTGTGTATGCGGCAGCATGTCTGTTGTGGAACGATACGCCAAGTGCGGGTTGGCCGTGACTCAACAAAAGACGCCGGTCGATCTCGGAGCCAGTCTCATCGACTCAAGTGGCGGACACTCGAGCACCTGCCCTGCTGATCTTCCCGCTGCGATTATGGCGCCTTCAGTCATTTAAAAAAGCCCTTGCGGGGTCAATGACTCCTGTCGGACGAGGATCTGCAACAGGAAGTGAAGGAAGTCTTCACCTGCAGGACTCGACGGTTTTACCGAACGGGTATCATCAACATGGGGTGATTGTCTGACTGCTCACGGCGACTCTGGACTGTGCGGCCCTCGAATGGAAATTTTATGATCGCCCCTTATAGCAACATACAGGAAACAATCATTGAACAATATGAAACAAAACGTCAATTAGTTACAAATTACGCCATGCTCACACTTTATTCAACATGTAAACGTCATTATATATATTCGAATTTAGGTCATGACATGTCTCATATGCCTGCTTTCCGTGTCGATGTGGCGCAGACGAATAGAGAAATTCTGCATGATCCGTTGGAGTGCTGGAATGTTCAAATGTTGAGGGATCAGACTGCAGTCAACATCGATCCCTAGGCTTACAGACTAGATAAACTAACTTAGACTAAGGACAGCACACACACCCGTGCCCGAGGGAAGACTCGAATCTCCGACGGAGAGCAGTGCCGCACTCCACAGCGAGGCGCCCTAGAGCGTTCGGCCACTCCCGTGCGACTGTGTCGGAATGTTGATGCTGCCAATAACCTCCTGAACAGCTGTTTTCAGCTTAGCAATGCTTTCGGAGTTATTGCTGTACGCCTTGTTTTCAATTTAGTAAAACAAAAAGGAGTGACACGTTTCACATTTGGACAATATGGCGGCCAATCGAGGCCCATGCCAGTGGCCTGTAAAAACCCCACAGCCAGAATGCGTTCCAGAAAGTGCTCTTCCAAGACATCAAACACTATCCTACAGTTGGGTCGGCGTAAGTTGATCCCTGACAGGTGCATTGCTGTTGCAAGCATGGAGGCAAACGTTAGTTGCTAATGTGACACTTTTGGATACCAAATAATAATTAATCGTACTAAGAACGACATGTTTTTGATAATTATTCAGTGCGTTATTGCTATGAAATTACAATGCCTCAGTTATAATAATCAAATAGTCAAATACACAAAGCAAGATGGCGTATGGCAAGGAGAGTTTCCATCCGATCTCGGATCGTCGTCTTCGTAGCAGTTCGTTAACCTTCGTTAATATTCGTAGGTGGAGCCGTAGTAGCCGGTCTGTGAACCGTGAAGTGGAAGAGGCGGCGTCTGCTATTGCTGCGGTTCTCCGCGTTGGGGGCAGCAGCGGCGACGTGATGTCGATGTCCATCGGCACCACCCTGGTACGCACCGAACGCGGAGACAGGAGCGGTGGGGGTGTCGCTTGATGTGAACCTCTGCTGCGTGCTGGTTCTCCCGAAAAAGATCTGCAGCGCATCACAAAGATTCGAGCGTCACAGCTGATTTTGATGACGCCTATGCAGCCCAGTGGAACCCTGAACCAGACTGATAGAGCGACCCAACACTTCGATAATGCTACCTGGTTCCCAATGACGTTTCCTTCCGTAGACCGTAAAGAAGGTTTTGTTGACGACCTTGAACTTCGAATTTGAAGACGGAACAAATTGTTTCCGCGGTGGTCGCAGAAGATATATCAACGTCCGAAGACGACGGCCATGTAGAACGTCTGCTGGCAAGGGACCACCCTAGGAAAAGAGTGATAAGAAGACAGAAAATTCTTTGAGGCTTGCTCACGAGTGTGAGAGGAACGTAGTTTCTTCATCTAGCTGTTGAATGTTTGGACAAAACGTCCGACGTCTCCATATGATTGAGGATGAAAGGGAGTCGTCGTCGTCAGGAGACGAATACCATTGTCAGAGAAAAATTGACGAAAAGCATCGGACGTGAACTGCGGCCAGTTGTGCGAGATGAGGATCTGTGGCAAACCTCTCACACAATTCTGAAACTTATTTGTGAGACACCGAATCACTCATTTTAAGAACATTGTCTTGTACAGTATGACTGAAGGGATCGAATAAGTCAAGGCCAAATATGTTTCTACTGTGTTAATTACGCAGTACGTGGAAGGACAGAAACTTTGATACATTTTTGAAAGAGGCAAGCAAACTACATACACCAGGTACAGGTAGGGACTGTCCGTTGTAGGCAGATAGCACACAGATAGATCTGCGTAGGGGCTGGGCTTCCTAACAGTTCAGAAGTGTGTTTACTAAGTAGGGAAACTGAAGTATCACTGTCCAATTGCAACTCCACGGAGTGGTCAGCTACACGCAAAGTAACAAACAGTTTATTGCCTTTACGGCGAAGCGCCTTTGAGGGTTTCCGCGTAGTGGACGTGCTTGCAGTATTTACGTTCACTTCACAGTCTGTCACAGACAGTCGTGAAACTCTGCGAAAAATTGCAGTTGAAGCGATACTAGCGCTCCAAGCGGCCAGTAGGGATAACAGCAAACTGAGAAGCTGCCGTTTTTAACGCTGTTACTTTCATATTTCCTGGTCACTGAACGTTGCTGTGAACTTTCTAATACAAATACGAAAACATCATTGAAGTAATATCACTGCTTCTGTTAATGGCAGTATATAATTTATCAAGCTGTCAGTGCAGTGTAATTCATACAGTTCACAATACCCGAGTCATATTAATATCGTCTGAAATCTTTTGAAATCAGAAATGAATTGCAACCTGATGTGCTGAAATATATAAAAGGAACTGATTATGATTATGTTCGCATTCTCGATGCGTACTGACATGTTGCAGTAGTTTTGTTTTAGCGAATTTCGGACATTGTAATGTTTTGAAAAGTACACGCGATTTTCACATTGTAGGGGACTAGATTCTACATCGTCGTTTAAACCATCTTTTCACCTCGTCCTTGCTTCAGTGCCTTTCGTGTACTTATCATAATTTTTTGGCTACTTGGCAGGTATCAAACTGAATATCTTCAAGAATGTGGCGTGCTAACATTAACAGCGTATATATGGACATATTTATTTGTAGCTACGAATTCAATTTATCAAACTAATAGGTAGCCGACAAAATAGTATATAGGGTTATCATTTTTGTGAAGCTGAGGTACGAACCTAATGCAGTCATTCATACATTACTTTCATTCAGCAGTAATACTATGAAATAGTGGTCAAGTATTTTCGATTCTCATTAACAGCAGAAGTTTGGACGTGAATGAATTGTTAAAGATGCCTAAAAGTATAACTAACCACAGAAAACGAACACCTGTCATTCATAACATTATTCTGTTACTTCTGAGCATCCTTTGCAAATGAGAGATTTCCGAATTATATTTGTGACAGTTGCTACAATTCATAGCGCCACAAAAGCTCGTAAATACGAAGTTATTTTGAAAATGCTGCTTCAGTCCAAATACACATTCATTACTCAATCTCTTTGCGGTGTGATTTTACGACCCGGCCGCTTGGCAGCACTGCAATCGCGAAGTTGCAGAAAATCACTGGGAGTTTCGCGACTCTTTATGTTCGACTCTGGTTCACTTGCTCGACCTAGCGGGTCGAGATAGTGTTTAATGTTCTGGTGACTTGCGCGTTGCCGTGCACAGTCTTGGCGTAAGTACACGCTCTGAACGTCGCCTACCTCACAGCTGTAGCAAGTCGCCTGCCGACTGGAGCATTGCGAGTGCTTGTGCCTAGTGAAACATCGCGGACACCATTTCCGCATTTTCTCTTGAGCGTCGGACGGATTAACGTCGGGGAAGATCTTTTGGCATAGAGCAAACACTGAGGGACCGACGCTGTATAGGAAGTAAGCTATGCGCTCATTACCTAGTATTTTACACGGCGCCAAGTGGGCATGGAGCTGGCTAGGTAGTAGATAGGTTTCCCAGTCTTCTATTGCAGCCTCGAAGGTCCGACATTTTGGTGCTACCACTGGCTGTGCTACTGCTTATTGCGTCAGAGCTTGCTTAGTGGTGTAGACGGATTGAAGCAATTTGTCAATTTGTTGCACCTAAAACTGAATAATCTGAGCTAGCGACATATTTTCCTGAGTTGCAGCCATGGTGAAATACTATAAGACACAGTACACAAATAATTATAGGCAAATTTCTCCAGCGCAGAGTCACTAAAAGAAAAAAATCAATTACACACAAATGAAAATTCTGTGTCTCTGTCGTTCTTAAACAGTGTCAACTATCTCTCATAGGTTGTAGACTATTATTCTCGTCGCCAGTTGTTGTAGCCTGCTGAAGGAGTCGGAATCAGGATGCAATAGGACAGAGGTGGCCAAACACTCTGCAACAGGTCATACCTCATTACATAGCAAAAGTGTAAGTAAATTATTAACGGAATTCTTAACTTCAGGTAGTTGAACAGTAGACAGGAATAATTGACAGACAAAATATCTACGTTGAATACAGGACTATATATATCTTTTGCCACGCCTCAGACTATGACCGGTTGCTAATCTATGCTGCTAAGTGAAACTTCCTGGCGGATTAAAACTGTGTTTCGGAAACGGAATTCGAACTGGGACCCTTACATTTCGCGTGCAAGTGCTCTACCGACTTAGCTATCCACCACACTTCACGACCCGTCCTCATAGCTTTACTTCTGCCAGTACTTCGCCTCCTAATTTCCAAACTGCACAGAATTTATCCTGCGAAATTTGCAGGAATAGCACTACAGGAAGAAAAGATATGGTGAAGACATGGAAATGGACGGGCTGTGAAGCGTGCCGGGGTATTTAAGTCGGTAGAGCGCTTTCCCGCGAAAGACAAAGGTCGCAGGTTTGAATCCCGGTTCCGGCAAACAATTTTAATCCGCCAGGAAGTTTTGTATCAGGGCACACTCTGCTGCAGAGTGAAAATATCATTCTGTATGCTGCTAAGTACTATGTGCAGGAAGCCTGTCTGTCCTAGTTAATCTCTCAATCCAAAGCAGCAATGCAGTGAGACTGATTCTTGCAGAGTTTTGCCTCATAAAACCTGATGATGGGGTGTCGTACAAAACTATGCAGAGGCGTGTCCTAGTAAGTTGTAATCGATTGTGTTGACAACTGTTTCAATGTCACATGCTAGCCCAGTACTTATCACATACAGTATCTTTATAGTTTATAACATACTGGTATCCATTCTTGCATCAAAACATCCTCCAATTTCTTGTTTGTGAAGCTTACGGGACTGAACTGCGGAGTCATTAGACCCTAAACTTACAAACTACTTATGAACTACAATATACTAAAGACAGTACAAACATCCATGCCCGATAGGGGATTCGAACCCCCGACGGGGAACGGCCTCGCGCATCGCAGCATAAAGCCTCAATGCGCTCGGCCGCTCCGCCGCGGCACCAATTACTTCATCGATGTTGCAGCTGTAAACTTGGTCCTCTCCCTTTGTTTCAAAACTCGCCAAAACAGTTCAATTATGTTGAGAGGTGGCAATTTTGCTGTCCAAGGATATGTTTGATAATTTTGTGATGCTACACACAGCACGCCTGAATCTTTTTGGCTCTGTGTGTGTGCATTATAATTTTGGGATTGGCAGTGTTTGTTATTATTATTATGTTAGTCATTGTAACCAGTTTGTATTGGGAGATATTAATTCAGTTATCCAACCAGTGAGGGTAATAACAGCTGATGTTCAAATCATGACGAAGCCTCCCCCACGCTTGACTGTAAGATACAGTTAAATTAGTAAGCGTATAAATTGTAAATTACTTGCTAAAGTGGTACCTTTTTGTAAATGTTTGATTTCATTTATGCGCCTCCTCTATTACTGAAATCTCACTATTTATGGGTCATTTTTGAAGATGTAGGTCTATAAGCCGGAGGTGAGCTGTTACTGACACTGTCTTATTCCATACTCGTCTACTGCTTTCAGAAGACGTGCTTTAATCATGCAAAAGCTCTTTTTGAGTTCTAGAAGGGGCAGTCAAATGAAAGCGAAACATACGGAAAAAAGAAAGTAAATTGTTTATTATCCCAAAATTAACCGCCACAACGGGTAAAATATTTATCCCACTGTGATACAATGCCTGCATGAAAGAAATGCAGTTGCCTAAGAACCATGACGTTACCCAGGTGTACTTCCCTCCGACCGAAGCAAATGCTAGTTGCACATGACTGTAAGACTAATTGTTAGACATGATCTTCTTCCTATGGCTCTGAAGTAAAGGGTGTATGAACCAAGAATAGCCATTAGAATTCATTGTCGTCTGATATCAGGAAACGTGATTTTTTATTGGTGAATTTCGCAACGGTATAGCAACAGAGAATTCAGTCAGACTTTCTCGTGTGGAACTATCATCTGAATAATAATATAAACAATACAAATGCATCCCTTGAAGTTAGCAACAGGATGATATTTTGTAGTGGGGGCTATGTCCATGTTCTCTATGTATTGCAAACCTCCCTGCATCCCCCGTTCCTCCACTCTCGCAGCCCTAATATCTGCTGTTTGTCTGTTATATATATACTGTATAGTAGGTTTGTATGTTTGTGTGCTTGTCGAAATGTTTTGTAAATATAAGGGACATGTTGAGATCATCTGTGTCTTGACTTACAAACTTCTTAAACTAAATTATGCTGAGAACAACAAACACACTCATGCTCAAAGGAGGAGTCGAACCTCCTTCGTGCTATAAGTGACATTGCTCCTTAAACCGCACGGCCATTCCCGCCCGGTTTGTGAGTTTCTGTGAGTGTATGCGAGATTCGACAGAGAGACGAAGTGATTGGCAAAGAAATGAGATGGTGGATCTGGGCAGAGAAGGGCATGTCGCTACAATTTTCAAATTTTGACAGGTTATGCCAACAAATAACATTTCTTAGTTTTAGTGATATAGCGTATATACTTCCATATTTACACTAACCATTTGCTACAGTTCAAAAATAAACTGATTGCACACATTAGCAGATAAGATCCTGTTTATTGCGTAAGTGCAGTGACGCATACTGGGTACTTTCTGGTGCCTGGTTTAGGTTTCAGCACGTTCTATAGCAACTATACCAACATTACGTGTTTCCCTACCCGAGTCGTACTTTCTGTAGATATTTATGAAACTTATGTATGTATTATTCCTTTGTATTTTATGTTTTGTCGTTGGTCATATTGCTGTTGTGACTACAGTTATAGATGTTATGTGATGCCATGTTGGACACCCAAACTGAAATAAATATTAATATAATTTCACATAATGTCAGTTAGGAGTGCAACTGAAATAATTCATATAATAAGGAATACAAGTGTATTATCTACTAACTGTTACCAATGAAAGATCTTACTCATGAGCTAAACACAGTGTGGATTTACACTGTGTTACAATTACTGTTGAATGTATGTTCAGCCTGCTCAGATAGACATATGGAGCTCCTTACACAGCACTATCAATGTGACGAAAGTTACTTGACTATTTTCCTTGGTTGGAACAATCTGACTTCTAGGTTGGATTGGACTGACCATCTCTCTCAAGCACAGGCTTCTGTACAACTTGGTCCTAATACAGATGCTGGCCAAAATGATACATATAAGATCAAATATTGTAACACTCTTTTGACCATTTTCAAAATTGTAATGTATCTTACTTTTTGTCTTCACTTTGTACTTTTATAAAATATTTCTTTAGTGTGGAGCACTTGTAAATGATGCCAAAGTACATCGAAACTGGTTGTGCATTACACATGAAGTATTAAAAAATTTCCTTTTTATAAAACGGAAGTGTATACACTTCCTTATTATATGAAATAAATATATTGTGTAAAACTTTTTCACTTCAATTACGTCATTACAACTGGTATAAAACAGTGTTTTCAGGTTGTGGGTCATGACCCTCTGAGAAGTCACAGAGAGTTGCTGGAAGTCGGGGATGGGGAGGGAGGGGTTACAAAAGACGAAAAAATTAATTAAACAAATAAAGGCGCCTTGGAGTGTTTGGTAGAGAGATGGCATATACGCTACGATAGTTTCATTCTCTCACGTGACAATACATCGCCGAAAATTACACACCGAGGTTTATTACTTATGACAGTAAAATAATGCTTCAAAAATCGTTCTTATGAAGTCTATCTTTTGCAATTTTATTCGTTTCCGACACTGCGACTTGTATCGAACGTGGAGGACTGCGCAAATTTTTGATAACCTCTTCCATTTTATGCTCGCGTTGAACGAAGCGGAAATGCAAAATAATCACGTCCGAACTCGCTGGCGTATTGGGACAACTGATTGAAGCGAGCGAAACGCGCATCTAATTGACCACAGACCTCTTGTCGCCCCCACTGCAGCAAAGAATATAAAGGCATGGGGTTCACGAGATTTGGTTTAACTCTGACAGGGGACACGTATCTAAAAAGATTGAGAAACACTGCTCTAAAAGAAAATGTTTTTCTCATACGTCTATTACGTCAATTTATAATCATACAAATCATCTTATAAGAGATGTATAGTAGATGTATTATACGTTTTGTAATGCCACCTGGTGGCAGAGGTATCTTCTTGGTCCGCACTCTGCTGAAATGTGCTTGTAGCCCGCCAATGTCTGTTAGCCATACAGATTTTGGCACCATGTACAGCAATCGCTCCTGGGAAGGTGTAGCGCAGTTTATGCCAAGTAATTTGATTCAGTAGGATATCTGTCTTTAACTATTATTATCTATACATCTTATAAAATTGACTGTTCACAGTGAAGATACATTCAGTGGTGTAAATGCCTAATGTCTGCAATATATGTTGTGAATGGTGTTAGCAGTAAAGACGTAATAAATCGAAACCACATGCTTGATGATGCGGTTTTTCATGAAACAAATTGTTTCTGACTTCATATCTCATGAACTATACGTCTAACTATGATATGATATCGAAGGAGCATTCAGTGGTACGTATGTATACTGTCTGTGAAATATCTCGCGACTGTAATTTTCAGTGTAGAAGTAATAACTTGTAACATCATGCCAAATGCCGTAAATATAGATCATGAACACCGGAAAAGAAATAAGCGATAAACTTGTTTCCTTTCATCATTTCGTTTGAGTTGCCAGCGAGAAAAAGTTTCTTAAAGATTTGAAATTATATTTAAAGTTTATTGCAAGTTGTTAAGTTGAAGAATAAAATCACGCTATCAGGCGCCGCAAGATGGGTCAATTTTCATTGTTTATGACGTGATATCGTATGACCTGTGTATCGTAGGTGGTTTTTGCCACGATATTAAATGAGTTCTGACCTTAAAGAACATTTGTACCAAATTTGGTTGAAATCGGTCCATTAGTTTATGAGCAGATGTAAAATATTATCGCCTGATGAGGCCGTTTTTCAAAAATGTCATTGTTTATGTCGTCATATCTCGTGGAGTATGTCTTGTAGGTGGTTCTTAGCCTAACAGCGATTGTTGGCTAATATTAAGGCAAATGTGAACCAAATTTGGTTGAAATGAGTCCAGTAGTTTAGGAGGATATGTGGAACATATATACACACATACAGTCAATTTTATAAGATGTATAGATAATAATAGTTACAGACAGATATCCGACTGAATCAAATTACTTGGCATAAACTGCGCTAAACCTTCCCAGGAGCGATTGCTGTACATGATGCCAAATGCTGTATGGCTAACACATTGGCGGGCTACAGGCACATTTCAGCAGAGTGCGGACCAAGAAGATACCTCTGCCACCAGGTGGCATTATGTGTGTGTGTGTGTGTGTGTGTGTGTGTGTGTGTGTGTGTGTGACGTGTTTGTATACAGGGTAAGTCATAAATGAGGAAACATATTTTGTGCAAATTATCACACACTGTGCTACAAATATAAATTCGTTTTCCGCGTGTTCCTATGTCAAGAAATGACATTGCAATTGAATGGTAAAAGTCTGGAAAATTCAAGTGTATTATGGGTGTTACTGTGCGCCGCCGTTGGCCAAGGGACAGATCGACAACAGGGCACGACATGCGAGTGTTGTAGGTACTCTAGACGCTCACGAGGAGGCGAGGCATGCGGCGACTAACAACGGTCTGCATGACACTGCGAGCAGTGACAGCGCCCATATCTATCTCATACCGCTTTCGCTGGCCAGTATTAGGTATCGTGGCTAGCTGGCATAAGGAAAGGAACTTGTGCCTTGCTGACCTGTTGCCGATCTGTCCCCTTGGCCAATGTCGGCGCACAGTAACACCCAAAAGTCCACTTCATATTTCCAGATTTTTACCATTCAATTGCATTGTCATTTATTGACATAGGAATATGCGGAAAAAGAATTTATGTTTGTTGCTCAGCGTGTGACAATTTTCACGGAATATTTTTTCTTATTTATGACTCATGTATGTATCCAAACAGGCTGTAAAATGTATAAAGTTTTACAGGCGGTACATTTTGAAGTGCTTGACAAAAAACTCTAGTAACATGTTTGCCCGTTTCCAACGGCCGTCCCAGAGAAAAATAGTTCCTCTCAGGGTTATGCTTTTGGATAAGTGCACGTGCGAAAGAAATCGGTTCGTGTTACCCAAAATGTTCAAATGTTTGTATAGTCTATGGGACTTAACTACGAGGTCATCAGTCCCTAAACTTACAAACTACTTATGAACTACTTACGAACTAGGACGGCACAAATATCCATGCCCGAGGGGGGATTCGAACCCCCGACCGTAGTAGCCGTGCAGACCGTGACTGGAGCGCCTCAGTCTCCTCGACCACCGCGGGCGGCTTCGTGTTACCGCTACATGTATTGACATCAAGAGTGTTATTTGTTAACGCATAGGTAACTATGGCCTGCATGGCTGAGTCATGGTAATACGCCGGCTGATGACAATCGTCGAGTAACCTATGAAGACGTTATTGCAACTCTGTTAAACTTTAGGATGAAAGGGATATTTACTATCGCTGAACTATGCGATATTCGTTTAATTTATGGCGAGGCAAAATGTGTTCTGATGGCAGCTATACGAATTTATAGTGAACGCTTCCCACGACAAGGACTTTCTGCACATTCTACATTTGTTGCTGTTCACCAAAGGTTTGCGTCATCGTAATTCTCAACTTTTAAGGGGTTATTTTGCAATTCATTCTTAATAAAGTACAGTAGGTATCTTTACCTTTTTTAATATATGCAAAACGTATTTTCTGTTCTGGTATGCTTTCCTTTTCTGTTAAATAAATCATGACAAAACAAAACTGACAAGTACATTTGGAATTTGCTTAGATTGAGAGATACTGGTCCTTATTGCCCCGCGCAGAACGCAGAAACCCACAACGCGACGATCGTACTTTGGAAGCTAAGGAACAATTTCTGGAGTGTATCCAGGTAGCTCGTACTGAGAGTACTATAACCATCGTCCGCCTCGTGGGTGTATCGCACACTCTCCTTCATCGTACATTGAAAGAGGAGCGTCTGCGGCCTTACCACATTCAAAGCGTACAAGAGTTGGAAGAGCAATATTTCCCTCCACGACAAGAATTCTCATAGTGGATTTTATTAGAAAGTGCGCAGCATGATATAAATAAACTCTCGTCACAGATTAAATGAGTTTGACTCGCGATACAATAACTAATTTCCTTGACACACACACACATGGACTGTATACAATCCTTGCAGCCGCGGCGGATTAGCCGCGCGTACTGTAGCGCCGTGTTGCGGTGCGCGCGGCCGTCCGCCGACGGGGCTTCGAATCCCCCCTCGGGTATGGATGTTTGGGTCGTCTTTAGTGTAAGGTAGTTCATAAGTAGTTTGTAAGTTTAGGGACTGATGACCCCGCAGTTAAGTCTTTTAAGCTTTACAAACATTAGAAACATTTGAACAATCCTCGCAGCGTAGTAGCAACTCATTTTCAGCAATGCTTTTCCATAATTGTGTGGGAGGGTATAATCGATGATTACGTTATTGGGCATTATGTCTTACATACACGACTGACTGGTAACAACTACCGAACGTTACTAGAGAAAACAATGCTACCAACGTTATTAGCAGATATTCCGTTAACGATACGTCATAATATGGTTCCTCCACGATGGTGCTCCACCCCACACTGGTCGCAGAATACGAATATTTTTGAATATACGATCTTCAGGACGATGGATAGGACGTTTTGATCCACGTCGATGCCCAGCGCACAGTCCCGATTTAAATGCCCTGCATTTTTACTTTGGGGCCATTTGAAGGAACGTGTACATGCTCAGCAAGTAAATAATTTGAACGAACGTACGCAGACGATGCTGCCAGTACTACAAAGGCAAAAGTGCATGCATGTGCGTGGAAGAGTGCGACGAAACCGTGTTCGTTGTCATGAAGCATGTGCAGAATCGAACGATGGGCATTTTGAACCCTTGTTACACTTTTGGTGTAAAAGAAATAATTTGGGTTTTATTTTCGTTACGGAGCTGTTGTGCAAAAGGAAAATATTCTGAATTTTATTTCGTTCAAAAATGTTCAAATGTTTGTTAAGCTTATGGGACTTAACTACGGGGTCATCAGTCCCTAAACTTACAAACTACTTATCAACTACCTTATACTAAAGACGGCACAAATATCCATGCCCGAGGGGGGATTCGAACCCCCGACCGTAGTGGCCGTGCAGACCGTGACTGGAGCGCCTCAGTCTCCTCGGCCACCGAGGCCGGCAGCTTTATTTCGTTACGTTTATGTTGTAAAACGGGGAAATGGTCGATTGAAAGTAATACACAATAAACAGCATGGTAAATAGTTGATTTTGTATTATGTTAACAGATGTTCTTTGATGTTAGCTATGCTTCACTACTGCAACCTCCGATGTTGTAAAAGAAAAAAACGTTTGGTTGTACTTAATTAATTGTTTCCGAAAATTAATTACACCGTTCTTGACAACCCAAGTTGCTTGTTTCAGTAGCACCTAACAGTCGTGCCGCGTCATTGTTGACTTCCAAGTTTGCATTTCGCGTCGCGTCGCGAAGTGTATTCGCGCACTGCCTCTTGCACACCCTAGATATCAGCCTACTGTCAGATCCAAGCTGGATTACGGGAGTTTCGTGTACTCTTCTGCACGGCCGTCCATTTTACGCCGCCTAAACTCGATTCACCATCGGGGGTTACGCCTGGCGATAGGAGCTTTTTACACTAGCCCTGTTGACAGCCTCTATGCCGAAGCTGCCGAATTACCTTTACACTATCGACGCGACATATTGCTGTGTCGATATGCATGCCGTCTGCTTTCGATGCCCCACCACCCTTCCTATCCATCATTCTTTAATGAATCCCTCGATAGCCATTACAGGCTGTCCGCGATTGCCCTGCTTCCTCATGGAGTCCGCTTTCGTTGCTTGCTTCGGCAGCTCGATTTTACTCTCCCCTCCACATTTCAAATACGTGCGAGCCCAATGCCACCTTGGCTTCAGGCTCAAGTTCGCGTTCACCTCGAACTCACCTCGCTCCCGAAGGAGAGTACTTCGGATGCTGTTTACCGCTCGAGGTTTCTTGAACTTCGTGCACGGCTCGACAATTCCGTCTTCGTATATACGGATGGGTCAAGGACCAATAAAGGTGTCGGATGTGCGTTTGTCGTCGGGGATTACGGTTTTCAGTACAGGCTTAGTGACCACTGCTCGAATTTCACAGCTCAGCTTTTTGCCCTCTATCAGGCTGCACTATACATCCGCCGACACCGTTCTCCTTCCTATGTTATCTGCTCTGACTCCCTTTGCGCCATCCAGAGTCTGAGAGACCCTTTTTCGGCCCGTCCTGTTGTGCACCGAATCAACCGCTCCCTTCAATTATTAGCTGTCGGCGACCCTCGCGTTCACCTCCTGTGCGTACCTGGCCACGCGGGCGTGCCTTATAACGAGGCTGCTGATGCTGCGGCCAAGGCTGCAACTCTCCTATTTCGGACAGCTACGTACTATGTCCCATGGAATGATATTCGAGGGGCTCTTTCCCGTCGCCTTATATCGTCGTGGCATAATGTATGGTCCTCGCTTACAAATAATAAGCTTCGAACCATTAAACCGCTCCCGGTGGCTTGGATGACCTCCTCACGCCGCTTGCGACGAGAAGAGGTCATCTTGCCCCGGTTGCGGATCGGACATTGCCGGTTCAGCCACCGCCACTTGCTAACTGGTGCCCCGCACCGTTGTGTTCCTGTGGTCACCCGCTGACGGTGCGCCATGTTTTATTGTCTTGTTCAAATTTTACTCCTGTTCGGATTGCACTGAATCTACCGGATACACTGGAAGAAATTTTAGCTGATGACGCACGAGCTGTTGCTCGAGTATTGAATTTTATCAACTTGACCAATTTGTCAAAGGACATTTAGCTCTTCCTTTTGTTGTATTTTATCCTATGTTTTTAGCTGTTTTTATATACGCTTATTATCCTTGGGTATATCTCAGTTTTGATTCCGGCGCTAGTGACCTCAGCAGTTGTGCGCCCTAAAATCACAGAAAAAAATTGCACACCCTAGGTGCGTGGTGGCCGTGCGGATAGGACACGCGGGTGCAGGGCTCTTTCGTCTATCGTCAGTTGAGAATGTGAACAGAAATACATGTATTATCAATCTTACGATTATTGGATTTAAGGAATAAAAAAAATGTTACAATAATATTTCATAAAGACACCGAGATGTACCGTCTATATATTTTGGCAACTTATATCGTCTCTTGGAACCGACGCCACATGTATATATATATATATATATATATATATATATATATATATATAATATGCCGGTGACGGTCAATGATCCTATCGTTAGTGAGGAGGGGTGGGCAAAGTTTGAAGCCCTTACTCTTACGGGAATTAGTTCATAACTACGAGTTTGAGTACTGTGGGCAGGGCGAAGCTGGGAATTTGTATCTGACGGGAGGCGTGCTTAGGTAGTCCTTGCAGGGGCGCTGATCACTGTGTCCCCAGTGGTGTAGGGGTCAGCGCAACTGCCTAGAAAGCAGGAAACCCGGGTTCAAATCCCGGCTGGGTACACATTTTCAGCTTTGCCCAATGGCAGTTGATGTCATATATTCTATGAATATTGAATAATAACAACTGCAGGATCAGAAGTGACGTCTGTTCTCTTGGAACCGACGCCACATGTATATTTATATCGTTTACATCCTATGTATGGTCAAAATTTGATATCAAGTTTAAATTATCTGAATGTTTGTCGAGATTCCGGTGAAAGGAACAGTGAACATTTGCTGAAGGTAAAAGAAATCATTTATTCTAAAAGTGTGATTTTGGGTTTTGCCGGCGTATGGATATCTTCAAAATTTCTCAGGAATTCTGCCGGGTGCCGTCGTCTAAAAGCCGAGAAATTTCGGCAAGCTGACTTCTTGCCATCTTCAGGCTCTGCTGGAGAATGATCATTCTCTGGATTATTCTCCAGAAACGCTTGAAGATGGCAAGAAGTCAGCTTGCCGAAATATCGCGGCTTAAAGACGACGGCACCAGGTCGAATTCCCGAGAAATTTTCATGATTCTAGAAGTAATTGTAAAATTTACGTCGTTGAATGTACGTGCATTTATAATAGCATTGTTTACAAAATCGCGTGGTTCTTTTGAAAATAATTCTTTTGTAGTCCTATTCGCAAGTTCAAATTTTTTTAGTCACAGTTTCTATTTACATTCATATAGAAAAATATTGTCTTTTGAAATCGAAAGTTTTTGTATTTTTAAGGGCACTCATTAAGCGATTTCCACGGGATCTTATTGAAAAACTGAGATTCGATTAACTGTACGTAGAAGCAGAGAAGCAACAGAAAAAACTGTAAAAGAGCAAACACTTAGCAAGACAGGTGGGCTTCAGTACAGAACGTGATGTGAACTTAAATGAGAGGATTCTTGTGGACGCTAAGCTCCCTATTCACGGTCCGGCTGCGGCGACGGCGGAAGCATTCGAAGAAGGCCCTCTAGACGGGCGGTTAGGTTTTTCGGCATCGGCCTGACCCGCGCCGGCGTCCGTATGAAGATCGCATGATTACAGCGTAGCGCTGCCGAAGGAATATGGCACTGGCTACCTGCTCGCTTCCAATCTTGCTCAGTCACGACCAATAACAACTCGCGCTATATCCAATTAGAATCCTTTAGTCCGACAACAAGTCCACCAACACTGGCCTTGGGCATGCTCGCCGGCCACCTATAATTTTAAACATGATCACTAATCACATTCGCTTTATGAACTTAGAGGATAATGATTAGTCTATTCAGAGGGACTGGCCGGTGAAAGCGGCGGCGGTGGTGGGAGGCAAAGAGGGCTGCGCGCCATGTATACACTTCTTAGCCGCGGGAGCAGTCATTTAACACTATTATACTGTCGTGTTCGCACGGAGATGTGTTTGAAGTGCCGCTGGCGACTATAATACGGCGCGCTCCCTGTAAAACGCGAGTGCTTTGAGTGTGCCCCCGAGTGTCTCGCCTTCCGACAGTCACGCTCCTTTATCCGCGCGCGCTGACTCAGCGCATGCCTCGCCCGCCTTACACCACCGGCCCAAAGGATTCGCAAGAATCCGACGCCTCCCACTGCCGAGAAGCTCATACAGCGGCCGCGTTTCACTTGGGGAGCTCTTCATTCTAAACCCAGAACCGCCGCAAAGAAAGGTTACGCGTCTTGTGACTAATACTTTTTTTTTCCTCTGTTTTGCTAGGCAATACGGGAGCGTCACGGGGTTACTAAGTGATTCGAAACGGAAAATCGCGTCAACTGGACGTCTGTGGTTCCGTGAAAAGGACACGGTGCAAATTCCTACTTACAGTGTTCGATTGCTTGCAGGAATACAATCGACGACTTGTTACTTTGCCGCAGAGCAGTTTCCCATAATCATCTGAACTGATCCCGAGGCTTTGCTCCATCCTCGGAGTACATTTCGTCAGCAATATGCTGGTGGTTTACCGCGTCAGTACCTTATACGCCTGTTTAACTTTTTCCTTAATGAAACTTTTCATTATAAATAGACCATTTTACAAACTAACGGCTCAGTTAATTCAGTCAGTACTATTAGCCGCATCCAGTTAGTCATTTTTTTTTTGTTACTAAAGACAACGTAGTAACATGAAACATTTTGCTGGCAACGAGTACAGTGGAGTCTTGATATAACGCGATGGAGTGACCGAGCGGTCTAAGGCGCCTTGCTTCGGAGCGCTCCGCTGCTCGCTATCGGAGGTTCGAATGCTACCTCGGGTATGGATGTGTGTGTTAACTTTAGCGTAAGTTAGTTTATGCAGTTTGTAAGCCTAGAGACTGATGACCAACGTAGTTAAGTTCCTTAGATTTACAAACATTCGAACATTTGAGTGTCGATATTTCGACTCTCGGAATTAGGAATTTCCCATAAATCCGACCTTCGTGAAACAAAACAAAAACCACGAATACGTTGCAGCTTCGCAAAAAAGGCTCTGTAGAATTATTTCACGAAGTAAATATCTTTTACTTACTTACCCGTGGCTTGGGCCTTAGTGACCATATGCCTGCTCTACACTCCTCCTCCATCGATCCCGGTTGCGAGCCTCTTGCAACCAATCACCTGCTCCTAGTCTCATGTCCTCGGTGTCTCTGTCAACATTGTCTTTCCATCTAGTCCGTGGTCGTCCCCGCTATCTCCTTCCAGCTACCGTTCCCAGCAACACGTCATGGCGTATCTTCCCTTCGCTCATCCTTGCTACATGTCCAGCCCAGGTCAACCTTCTGCTCTTCATCCTTTTTATAACGTCCGGCTGTGCGAAAAGCTCTTTTAATTCTTGGTTTCTTCGAATTCTCCATTTTCCTGTTTGTGGATCTATCATAGTACCATAGATTTTTCGGAGAATTTTTCGATCGAAAACCAGTAGTTTCTGTTCATCTGTTCTTCTGAGGGTGATGCTTTCACAACCGTACATAACCACTGGCATAATCATACTTTGATACAACCTGGTCTTTAAACTTCTTGTCAGGGACCTTTTCTTCAGCACGTCCTGAAGGCTAAAGTATGCTCTATTGCCTCCAACAATTCTTGCATTTATTTCAATTTCACAGAGGTTCTGATCACTAAAGAGGCTACCAAGATATTTGAAAGTACTCGCTCTTTTGAATCGGAGATTTTCCACCGCGAGCGGGTACCCGTCACTAGCCGACTTGCTTAGGACCATGTATTGCGTCTTGTCTTCACTGACTTGCAAGCCTGCTTTACTGGCAGTCTGGCAGTACGAGCTTGCCATTCTTCTCAGCTCTTCCTTACTGCCGCTAATTAGGATTACATCATCCGCATAAGCCAGTCGAGTCACTGACGTGTTGTCTAAGGGTATTCCAATGGGACCAGTTTTCATAAATTCCCAGTCTACCAGACTAAAATTAAAAACAGTTTTTCTGCTAATGTAAATGCCTGTGATATACTTGATTAAAACAATGTCCACATTTAGTTCCTGTTTTCTTTTCAACAATGATTTATTTCCTTTTCCCACATAAGTTTCAGTAGTACGTGTTTCCAGTATTTCAAGGTTGTCCCGGCCCCGTTCGCCTCCAACTATCGAGACTGTACTGTGCAACAATGTTTGGGCTATTTTTTCGCATAGTATCTGAGAGAACTGAGACACTTGTCATATCGTGGGATCACCGTATGTATTGCTGTGTTTTAGAAGTCTACCGCCTGTGAATGGAACCAGCTTGTGACAGTGTCTTACTGTGAAACAATGCCGGAACTCAGACGTGCCACTCAGAACAGGAGGCGAGGAATGCTCACTGCAGGTGTTCTGCTAAATGACAATGGTCCTCCCCATACGGGTCGATGCAGAGCAGCTGTTTTGCAGAAGTTGGGCTGGGAGGTGTTTGATCATCCAGCACACAGTCCTGATCTTGCTCAAAGTGATTTCCATCTTTTCGTGCGCCTCCAAAAATGTCTGGACTTCCGACAGCGTTTCGAAAACGTCGAATAGCTGAAGACACAGGAATAAAAAAAGTTGATCCCGTGATATGGGAAGTATCTTAACTGTTTAGTGACAATGTCTAAAAATAATCTAAACATTGCTGAACCTGTTACCAATAAAGTTTTTCATATAACTATGTTGTCTTTGTTTTAAGGAAATGGGAAACTTACTTTTTGGATGCGCTTCTTAAAAGTAAGTTTATTTTTCATTGGTTTAGAAAGGTGTCCACTGTTCAGCAGCACACATTTTCAATAACATACCAGCAGCCATACGAAGTTTAACTCATAATAAAGTTCAGTTTGACAACAGTCTATACTCTAAAGGATTCCGTAGTAACCAACTCGTACCCCATTGATGAATTTCTTAACATAACCGATTGATGCGTGTATGTTATTAATAATATCACACAATGTAAATATTGCGTACAATCTTACTTGTACATGTATCTCATTCAGATAGGCCTCCTTTGAGTGTTGTTAAATGTCTTTTACTTTAGTATTATGTGGTGATGTGTGGCTACAAGATCAAAAGAATTATTATAAGCAGTAAAGTGCATTGAACATCTATTATTTGGTAAAAAATTGTGTGTCGCGCATTGTGAGGCAACCAAAGATTACCACACCATATCGACATGCATATGGGAAAGCCGGCGGCTGGTACTACAGTTTCCTACAATCCTGCAAGAAGTCGCGGAGTACGAACTCAATCACGTGATTCACCAATGCTTAATTAAATACTCGGTGCATACGGGCTGTGAGAGAGAGAGCAACTTGTTCATCAAGCGTGTGCCTAGAGTTAGTTGTGCTACGATCCAGCAGATAGACATCTCCGATTTAGTACAAAATTCCGCGCTACTTCACACATTTGCATGGCGTAACTGAAAAGACTGTGAATGCCGTAGAAGACATTATTTAATCGGTAGAAAGAATTCCTTCAACAAGCACACATACAATTTCTGAACATATCGGTGATCTATACTTTCGACAAGGAGATGGAGATAGACGATTGTAATTTTGTCGTTCAAAATGTTCAAATGTTTGTATAGCTTATGAGACTTAACTACGGGGTCATCAGTCCCTAAACTTACAAACTACTTATGAACTAGCTTATCCTAAGGACGGCACAAATATCCATGCCCGAGGGGGGATTCGAACTCCCGACCGTAGTGTCCGTGCAGACTGTGACTGGAGCGCCTCAGTCCCCTCGGCCACCGCGGCCGGCAATTTTGTCGTTGCATACTTGAGAATCGCCAAGTAATCTGTAGTTTCTGATTACGCTACATTCAATCCTGACAACATCAATAAGACTTATAATTTACAATAGCAGTCCGAAGAATAGATATGTGCCATTGCGGAGGCACAGTTTCAATAACGCTTCTCTGTAGAAGTGTGGTATGTTTTGATAGACACTCAGTTGAATGAGACTGTGGTATTACTGCGTACTCTTACAGAACCCTGTTATGTACACTTCCCTGAAAATGAGCTTCCAGAATTATTGGAAGAGATCCGTTGGCTGCAAGAGTGCGTATGTTCTTCCAGGATAACAGTGCTCTTGCACATTCTATTCATCTAAACCAAACTTTTCCCTGAAGATGGATAACCTATCCATGAGCACATTTATGGCTAGCAAGGTAACTGGACCTTCCCCCTTTTGATTTTTGCCTCTGGTGAGGGTTGATTGGCGAAGTTTACAAAGAAAAGTAAACACAAGAGCCGGTTTGATCCTTCGGATTACGAAAAGTGCAGCCCTCATAAATGAGAGCGAAAAGAACCTCAGTAGAGCTACGCGAGGTGTTATGAAGAGAAAGCAAAAGTGTAATGAAGGTGGTGGAATTTTTGAAACTCAACATTGAACGTTTTCATTTGTCTTTGCTTTAAGTTTGTTTGGCTTACATACTAGCAGCTGTATCTCTGTACTCAATAAAAAAGGACAGACGTTATGTGGGATTTTTTATTGCAATTCGTCTGTACTATCGCCTTGCAAAATATTTTACTATTCCTCCTGAAACACCCCGCATGCCAATTCCCTTCTACCCACCCTCTCGTTTTCTACATTCATTTCAATTATACTCCGTATAATTATGTACAACACGTTTAACTACATTTCTAGTAATTTTGTACTTTATGACAATTATTGAACTATATGAAACAGCACGTAAATTTGTTACAAACAATGGCGTGGACACACCTTATTCAATATATAAATGTCACTACAGATATTCCTATTTAGGTTATAATGTGTTCGATATGCCTACCTTATTTGGCAATGTTGTGGCGCAAACGAATAGCAAATTTCTGCATGACCCGCTGAAGTGTAAGAACATCGATGGTGTCGCTGTCCTACCTGTACTTAACGGCTGTTTTCAGCTCAGCAATGGTTTTGGGATTAATGCTGCACACGTTGTCTTTAATATATCCCCACAAGCTGGAGTGGTATGTGTTGAGATCCGGAGAATATGGCGGCCAATCGAGGCGCATGCCAGTAGCCTCTGGGTACCCCAGAGCCAGAAAAATCAAATGTTCAAATGTTTGTAGAGTCTATGGGACTTAACTACGGGGTCATCAGTCCATAAACTTACAAAATACTTATGAACTAGCTAATCCTAAGGACGGCACAAATATCCATGCCCGAGGGGGGATTCGAACCCCCGACCGTAGTGGCCGTGCAGACCGTGACTGAAGCGCCTCAGTCCCCTCGGCCACCGCGGCCGGCCCAGAGCCAGAAGACAATCCCCAAATGTTCAAATGTTTGTAAATCTATCAGACCAAACTGCGTAGCTTACAAACTACTTAAACCTAGGTAAACTAACCGAAGGACAACACACACACACACCCATGCCCCAGGGAGGACTCGAACCTCCACGGCGAGCAATCGCGCGCTCCGCAGCGAGACGCTTTAGACCGCTCGGCTACTCCACCACGGCGACAGTCCCCAAACTCCTTCTCCAGAACACCCCTTCTTCGTTGGGGTTGAGCTCCGTTTTGCATGAACCACATCTTGTTGAAATTTGGGCCATTTTGAATAACGGGGATGAAATCATCTGCCAACATCATGTACGGTGCGATAGGGATCGTGCCGTCAAGGAATATCGCACTGATTATTCCGTGATTGGATATTGCAATTCACGCAGTCAACTGTTAAAGATGAAGAAACTTCTTGATGGTGAAATAGGGATTTTCGTATTGACGAACCCATCCAAATGAAACTGGAGTTCGTCGCTAAAACAAACTACATTCACATGCGCATGCGCTTAATAATTCCCACCATGTCCCACGGCCACCCGTGCCGTTTGAAGGTCCTAACACAAACCGTTCAGTCGTTATGACATTTCATATAGATCAGATCAATAATTGTCACCCTGAAAATATTTTTCAGTAGGTACGAGGAAAGACAAAAAAGCAGCTGATTTGAGACGAGGGGTGAGTGACCAGCCATTCTCGCGTAAATGGGCAGTTTTAGCTTTCGACCGGCCGCGCTGGAGAGAGGGAAGTTGAGTGTGGGGCTGGGAAGCGACACTTGAGGCGGCCGCTGCCCCGTGTCGCCCCGCGGCGCCGACGTGAGCGGAATGTGTCAGGGGTCAATATGACCGCGCCCGGGGCAGCCTGCGACCCGCGACACCACACAAAGGCCGCGCCGGAGTTTGTCATCTAAAAGCCGGAAAGCGCGCCCGCCACAAAAGCCCGCGCAGTCTGCTCCTGGCAAGTTATCTACGCTGCCCGACCAGCTCTTTGTCGCAGTGCTAAAAGGAGTCACGTATACCGCCTCGCTCTACTCCAAATCCTCCAGCAAGATGTGAATGAACAATCTGAAAAGTGAATGACAGTTGCCTATTACAGGGTCACAGTTATGGAACTATATGAAATAACAACGTCATAAATTGTAAACGGTTTGCGTTAGAACGTTCAAACTGCACGCTTTGTCGCGGAGCATTCTGGGAACTAGTACGCACGTGCGCAAGTTTATATGGTTTGGTTTAGAGATGAAGCTGGCTTTCTTTTGGATGGGTTCGTTAGTAAGCAAAATTGGCGCATTTGGGGGATGTTGGATCCGTATTTCGCGAACGGGAAGTCTCTTCACACTCAACGGGTGACTTTGCAGTGCACAGTCTCCAGTGACGGATTAATCGGAGCGATATTTCTTGATGACACAGCCACTACCGAACGGTACGAGGAGGAGTTGGAAAGTGATTTCAAAAAAATCAAATGTTTGTAAGGCTTATGGGACTTAACTACGGGGTCATCAGTCCCTAAACTTACAAACTACTTACGAACTAGGACGGCACAAATATCCATGCCCTAGGGGGGATTCGAACCCCCGACCGTAGTGGCCGTGCAGACCGTGACTGAAGCGCCTCAGTCCCCTCGGCCACCGCGGCCGGCCGAAGTGATTTCATCCCCATTATCCAACGTGGTCCTGATTTTCGAGAAGATTGATTCATGCAAGATGGAGCCCGACCCCATCGAAGCTGGAGAGTGTTTGATGTCCTGGAGGAGCACTTTGGGGACCGCATTCTGGCTCTGGGGTACAATAGTATCCGGAGATAAAGACAGGCGACTCCTTTTTGTGGGGCTACATTAAAGACAAAGTGTACAGCAATAACCCTAAAACCATTGCTGAGTTGAAACCAGTCATACAGTAAGTCATCGACAACATTCCATCACATCAGCGGTTCATGCAGAATTTCGCTATTCGTCTGCTCCACATCATCTGCCACGGAACACAGGCATGTCGAACTGCCGTGACCTAAATTCTAATATCTGCAGAGACGTTTACATGTTGAACAAAGGATATGCACGCCGTAGTTTGAACCTAATTTAAGTTTTGTTTCATATAGTTCAATAATTGTCACCCTGTAAGTAGCCGCTCTAATTTTTACCATACAGGGTGAATCAAATAAAACTTGTACCCTGTAGCGCCGCGTATTGCGATGACACCAAAGACAACTACACCAATACCGATAGGGTCACGGGAACACAGAAAGTTGGCAACACGAGTTCCTATAATCCCGCAAGAGGCCGGGCGTTACCAACTCGAACATGTGAGTGAAACCTGATTGGCCGAAGCATAGTTAAATAGTCACAGCATACGGCCTGTGAGTCAGAACGTGCATCGAGTCTTCAGTGAGCTTCGATCCAGCAGAGTGTACTACGATTCAGTGCAGGGTGCTACGTTACATTGCTGACTGCCTCAAGACTTACAATCTACCGTAGACAAAGAACACGCCAATGGTTGAACTTTATCAGCCTGATTGTACTTCTCCAACGCCCAAAGTTCATTTATTTGTAATAAATTTGACATGTGTTAGTAAAGATGTGGGATATTTGTGTTACAGGGTACCTACGTCGCCTGATCAATAACACCCCACAACGTACCCCACCTACGTGGTGCACGGTTCAAAATTACAAAACAAGTTTCCTGGCATTAAACATCACACCGTATGTGTCAGGGATCAATATGATTGCACTACTCGAGCTGATGAAGTTGGAAAATACGCTAGAAGCTCCAGGGGATGGATAAAATAATCCCATAAAAAACAAAATGTACAAAAATGTAAGTTTCGTTCGAATTCCTTCTACCGTAAAAAGTTGTGAGATCTCATGGGAAAAAAAGTCGTTTATTTTAGTTAGTGTTCATGACACCACATATTCAATACCTTGTCATAATTTGTTATGTAATTAGTTATCTACCAACATTTATAGCGATTATATGTATGTTATAAGTCTTTATTTCAATAATAAGTATAATGACTTGGCAATCACATCATAATATAAGCAAATACGAATAATTCAAATGATCTGGCAATTGCACATCGACTTAATGACATAACAATTTAAATGTTCAAATATTTCTGAAACTACGGAACTAAACTACTGCGATCATCAGTCGCTGGACTTACAAGCTACTTAAACTAATTTGAACCTATCCTAAGGACAACACACGCAGACATGCCCGAGGGAGAATTCGAACCTCTGGCGGGAGCGACATAACAATAATTTATACTCCATTATGTAACCAATCACACAAGACTGATGTATAATCACATATGCTGAAAGTATTTTAAACATTATTTTTTACCATATTATTGCCAAGACCGTATATTTATCATAGATATAAAGCTGTGTAATATTGATATAACTACTTTAAATGTCGATAGATAACTAATTATATAACAAATTATGACAATGTGTTTAATAGATTGTTCCATGAACACTAACTAAAATAAACGACTTGGTTTCCCATGAGATCTCACAACTTTTTTTTATGGTAGAATGAATTCGTCGCGAGACTTCCATTTTTGTACGTTTTGTTTTTAATGAGATTTCTTAGGCTTATAAACTGTACCAATGCTTTTCCTTTTCGAAATGACAGTCTTAATCAAAGCAAAAGTGTTGAGACATTTATTTTAAGAAAAAAAAGGTAATGTCTTCCACTGAAGTAACAAAAATCATGGGTTAGTTGCAGTCAACCGGCCGCGGTGGCCGAGGGGACTGAGGCGCTTCAGTCACGGTCTGCACGGCCACTACGGTCGGGGGTTCGAATCCCCCCTCGGGCATGGATATTTGTGCCGTCCTTAGTCTTAGTTAGTTCATAAGTAGTTTGTAAGTTTAGGGACTGATGACCCCGTAGTTAAGTCCCATAGACTATACAAACACTTGAACATTTTTAGTTGCAGTCACAGATACAGATGGCGATAGTATCGCATACACACGGTATAAAAGGACGGTGCATTGGTATAGTTGTCGTTTGTACTCTAGTGATTAATGTGAAAAGGTTTCTGAAGTGATTATGGCACGACAGATATTAACAGACTTTGAATGCGGAATGGTAGTTGGAGCTAGATGCATGGAGCATTCCAGTTCGGAAATCATTGAGGCGCAGTTTGGCAGCCGCGGTGGGGTGGTCGAGCGCTCTAAGAAACATTGCTGAGGAGATGCTCGCGGTCGGAGGTTCGAGTCCTCCCTCGGGCATGAGTGAGTGTGTTGTCCTTAGAGTAAGATAGTTTATAAGTCTAGCAGTTTAGTCCAAGAGGTTTACAAACATTTGAACATTTTATCAGTTTGACATTAGTAGGCAATGGCAGCAGACGGCCTTGTCAAATGTCAGCTAAGAGCACGACATCGCTTGCACCGCCTCTCCTGCGCCTGTAACCGTAACTGTTGAACCCTAGACGACTGAAAAATCATGGCTTGTACAGATGAGTTGCGATTTCAGTAGGTGCCTGCTGATGGTATAGTTCGAGTGTGGCGCAGACCTCACGATGTCATGAATCCAAATTGTAATCAAGGCATTGTGTAAGCTGGTGACAGCTCCAGAACGGTGTGGGTTGTTTTTAGATAGAATGTAGGCCTAATGGGTCCTCTGTCTAGCAGAACCGATCATTGACTACAACTACTTGGAGACTACGTGTGATACTATTATCAAAAAGGAAAAAAAATCCTGATGTTCTGCAAAAGTATTTATTGAGTTACTAACCGACTTTCGACTTCTTAGACAATCACCAGGTAACAACTGAATATCGTTAACATTTCTTCATAGCTGTGCGACTTATAAAGATTTTATTAAATCATAGAAGATACAAATTCACATGATAACATGAAGTGTTACATTTTCGTGGCACTGAATAATAGCCGGCCGCAGTGGCCGAGGGGACTGAGGCGCTTCAGTCACGGTCTGCACGGCCACTACGGTCGGGGGTTCGAATCCCCCCTCGGGCATGGATATTTGTGCCGTCCTAGTTCGTAAGTAGTTCATAAGTAGTTTGTAAGTTTAGGGACTGATGACCCCGTAGTTAAGTCCCATAAGCTTTACAAACATTTGAACTGAATTACATTTACTAAAATATAAAAATATGTAAAAGCTGATTTCAAATGTAGAGATTAAAAGCTTGAATAGTTTCGTTAAAAGCAAGGGAGAGGAAGGCGGGGGTTGTTACATTATGAAATTGTAACACTGGATACATTTAACAAGCTGACCACTGAAACCTACTTTAGTATAGGGGAAAAGGGAAACTTGGTTTGGTCGTTTAATATTATTCCGGCATCATCTGCCAGCTTGTTAAATGTATCCAGTGTTACCATTTCAGTTCTATTTCCCTCCAACTTCCTCTCCCCAACCCCTGTTTTTAATTATAGTATTCAAGCTTTGAACCTCTACTTATAAAGTCAGCTTTTAATAAATTTTTATAATTTAGTAAATGTAACTAAGTGCCTTGAAACTGTAACACTTTCCTGTGAACATATGAATTTGTAATTTAATAACATCTTTGTAAGTCGCACATTTATGGAGAAATGTTAGCGACATTCAGTTGTTACCTGAATATCTCCTAAGAAGCCGGTTTGGAACTCAATAAATAATTTGGCAGAACATCAGGAATGTTTCATTTTTGATAATATTATCATGTTATATCCAGCACCGACAGAAAATTCAATTAATGCTATTATATGGGTGATAGATTCATGGAATTTTTCTGGATGACAATGCGCAATATAACCGGGTCACAACTGTTCGCGATTGATTTGGACATCCTGAACAGCTCCAGCGAATGATTTAGCCACCCATATTTCCAGACATGAATTCCATCCAACATTTATGGGACATAAGAGAGAGGTGAGTTCGTGCATAAAATGCTGCACCGGCAACACTTACACAGTAACGAACGGCCATAGAAGCAGTATGGTTCAGTATTCGTCTGGGGAACTTCCAGCAACTTGGTCACTACACGCCACGCCGAGTCGCTGATTCCGGGAAAAACAAGATCGAACACCATAAGAGGAAGTTTTAAAAGTCAAAATGTTTGTAAAGTTTAAGGGACTTAACTGCGGGGCCATCAGTCCCTAAACTTACAAACTACTTATGAACTACCTTACATTAAATACGGAACAAACATCCATGCCCGAGGGGGGATTCGAACCCCCGACGGGGAACGGCCTCGCGTATCGTAGCATAGCGCCTCAATGCACTCGGCCGCTCCGCCGCGGAAGAGGAAGTTTCACATGACATTTGATACCTCGGCGTATAATTGTAGGCTCTAGTTGAGTCTAATGGATGGGTGTACAGTGTAGAGTTTTGGTTGTGTATTATGAGGGTGGTGGTGATGATAGATAGAATATGGTAAACCCGATACATCCTGAAATATCAAGGAATCGTCAGGTTAGTAATGGAGAGAATTTTGTATGATTTGAAACAAGGTATTGGACAAACAGCTGTATCACATCCTCTGTCTTCAATTTTACAGTCGGTTTCGGTCAATTGGCAAGCCATATCTAGTATAATTTTGTTGTGTTATACAAACATATTTTCATTTCGTATCGTCCGTCAGAGGTTTGAACACTGTGTACTGAAACAAACATCTGGTTGGCTATCACATATCGATAGAGAACTAGAAGCATAAGCACGTAACAAACATGTTAGCTAAGTTATAAATCTGAAGGGTAGGTATTGAATTAAAATTTGTGGTTCTCCTTCAGATTTATATCTTTGATATATATCGAGACAAAATGTTTCTCTGGACATTGATTTATTGTTTGATATGTTAGCTAAGTGTTTGTTTGTAGTTCTCTTTTGGTATGTGGTAGCCAACTGGTTATGTGTACAGTATGCATTGTTTAAACTTATTAATGGTCATTTGGGATGAAAATATGTGGATATAAAATGTGTCACAACATAATTACATCATCTGATAGTCTGTCAATTGAGCTAAATCAGTTGCAAACAAAAAATCTGAATTGTGCAAATTCGTTGTTCCGTAAGTTCCTGAAAGCTGTTGAACATCGTGTACCAAAAGTAATACTTTCGTTTGCTTATATGTATGCATGTTTTGGTTGGTTGTGTGGTTGGAGATGGGGAAGGGGGAGAATGTAGGGAGACCAAGGCCTGACTATAGTAAGCAGATTGGGATAGAAATTGATGCAGTAGTTAACTCAGATGATGAGGCTTGCACACGACAGAATAGCGTGAAAAGACGCTTCAAACCAGTATTCCGACTGAACAAAAATACCAATAGAAATCATCATAACAAAGTTAATAAAAGGAGAAGGATTTTCTATTAAAAAATCATACTCGTGAAATTCATACTCGTATATCGAGCTCATTTCGAGTTGGTGAATGCAATGGTAAACATCCCTTGTTAACTAAATACCCATGTTTCGAGCAATACGTCTATGCATTCATAAGCAATATGTCCCTTTTGGCCGGCCGCGGTGGCCGAGGTGACTGAGGCGCTTCAGTCACGGTCAGCACGACCACTACGGTCGGGGGTTCGACTCCCCCCTCGGGCATGGATATTTGTGCCGTCTTTAGTCTTAGCTAGTTCATAAGTAGTTTGTAAGCTTAGGGACTGATGACCCCGTAGTTAAGTCCCATAAGTTGTACAAACATTTGAACATTTTTTGTCCCTTTTGCAAGCATACGGCAGTGTTACTACCTAGATAACGGAAAAGGCTGATTAAACACAAACTTAAACATCATTTTATGTCAAACGATTAAAATAAATTTGTCAGCGTCGAAGCAATGTTTTGCGTTGCATTGATAATAACTCTGCCGTTTGTCTGAAAACTAACGTATAACTGATCAATGCCTGGCCTTATTCTACATTTGGATCAACTGTAATTTCCGCGTTGAGGTCGTCAGAACTGTTGCATGCAATAAGGGCGGAAGTAACGTGCCATTGTCAGTGTACATCAATTCACTTCACAGTTATCTTTCTACATCACTGCCGGCCGCGGTGGCCGAGGAGACTGAGGCGCTCCAGTCACGGTCTGCACGGCCACTACGGTCGGGGGTTCTAATCCCCCCTCGGGCATGGATATTTGTGCCGTCCTAGTTCGTAAGTAGTTCATAAGTAGTTTGTAAGTTTAGGCACTGATGACCGCGCAGTTAAGTCCCATAGACTATACAAACATTTCTGCATCACTCTGCAGGGCGTAGGTAATTCAGTCTTCAGGCCAGTATCCAAATATCTGTCGCTAAAACGATGAACCGTTTCAACGTTTAAAACGGGAACAGACTGAATAAAATAAAAAATGAAAAAGATTTCTTTGTTAATAAAAAATCTGAATGAATGTGGCCATTAATTCAAACGCTTTTTCTAAGAGCTAATTATACGTTTAGTAGAAATAATGTATTTCTTTATCGCGAGACTAATTATGTTGATGTATGCTCTAGACCTACGCAGTGCCCTGCATTACACGTTCTCTTTGGTTACTATGCGAATGCGAATGGGATTAGCAAATTTAAAGGAAAAGAAACGGCGAAATTTTAAATCACATTTGAATATGATGTGTGTCCTACTTTCTTCCTAGTTCAATTATTTGTAAATCTGTGGGACTTGACTAGTCTGGTTATCAGTCCCTAGGCTCACAAACTACTTAAACTAACATATGCTAAGGACAACAAATACACCCACGCCCGAGGGAGGACTCGAACCTCTGACGGCGAGCAGCGACGCGCTCCGCAGCTAGGCGCCTTGGAACGCTCGGCCACTCCACCGCGGCTTTCTTCCTAGTGATTACCCATTTTAGGGAACTGTGAAGATATTTTTTCCCTTCAGTATCGAGACTAAAACCCTATCCCAAGGTTTTTATTCACCTCCACACACGACAAATATATTAATTATTTTCAACCATCTGGGCGTTGAACCTAAGTCTGTGGTGACTTTATAATGATTCTTCGGCCGGTCGTTTTATAATGAATTTTTAATAAAACTATTCATCTCCCATTAGCCAACATTAGAGCCTCTGCTGATTCATCCTCAGATGGTATTTAAATACACTTTAATTCTATTCCAACTTTTGCTAGCAGCTGCAATTACACTACAGGTGAAAACAGTTAGGACTATATAAATTCAGCGGTTTTATAAAAATAAATGAAGGACTGCGACTTTATTTTGTTACTCAAACATTATGTAGTTCCTGAATTTTCAGTATGGTAATTTAAAATTATGCGTTATCCTTGCATACGTGAGTTATTTTTGACGTACCCGTACAAAACGTCCTTGGACAACTTACTGCAATAAGCCAAACAATGTCACGTGGCAAAGTGTTATTTCTCTTTATTTGTCCCTCCTATCGCATAAGTCAAATGTTGTACACAAAAGCATATAACTGTTGTGTTTTCCATGCTGGTATGTAAATGATAGTTCTTAAGTCCGTAGTTGCAACTTCAGAAGCCACACAACCTGTAACTAAACACAAAAAAATGTGTAATAAGTTTGCATCTATACAGTTGCAACTATTTTCATCGGTGTCTCGTGCCCAATTACTGGATATATATGGTGTAAAATTTAAAATATCTGCCAATACCTACTATCTGACATTAAGTCTGTAATTACTCGAAATTTAGCTAATGGAAGAATAAAAGTGTTTAATTTTATTATTGGACTCTAACGCAAATGGTGGTAGTAGCAATACAAAGCAACTAGTTAAGCATTTTTAAGAGGAAGAACGTAGCAAACAACTACAGTTTTAATCACGTGTAGATATCCGCTTCGAAATATCCGCACTATCTCCTAGCATGTAACAGAACCGGCGCTTTACATAGCTTGAGCTTGTATGGACGTGATAAATCTGGAAAGAGATTTCACATTATATATGGCCTAGCATCTCGCAGATCCAGTTTTCTCAGTTTGTGAAACGTTTCTTTGATAGCATCTACATTATGCAACAGCCAGCGGAGAGCTGAGGCACGCGAAACAATTAGTTTTGTGTGTGAGAAGCGATAAGTGGTCATAACTTATGATGGACGGACAAGATATTATAGCAGAGAAGGAATGTTCGCAGCGAGTCAGATATATTGATATCCTAACTAGATACATTTCATGGCATAAAACCTTGCCATCAGACGTAGCTGTCTTCTTGTGGTAATCCATGCTTAATATTTATTCAGAAGAGTTACACTGCCACGGATAGAGAAATTCTTATGATGACGTAATTGTCTGTTTATAGGATATGCAGCTATTGTAGTGGCCAAGTGTTCTGCTGCGTGCCAGTCACGGTCTGCACGGCCACTGCGGCCGGGGGTTCGAATCCCCCCTGGGGCATGGATGTTTGTGCCGTCTTTAGTATAAGCTAGATCATTAGTAGTTTGTAGTTTTAGGGACTGATGACCCCGTAGTTAAGTCCCATAAGCTTGTTAAATGAAGTTATGAATACACAAAAATATTTTGTATACTGAGGAACTGTATTCAAAGTTTGTGTTAAATAAATTATACTAGAATTAATGCGCGGCATTAGTCTCAAGTGTAATATGTGGATACCAAGTGTGTAAGTTTAGAAGGTACAGTTACCACTATTTCTAATCAAGAAATTGAAAATGTTTGGGAGAAATGTTTGTATAAGATCAAAGATATCTTTACCATCAAGGTGTTATGATTGTTTACATGTTGAAAGATAATGTAATTAAACGTCTTAAGTTAGCTTTTAAACAAATTTTCCAGTGATGAAGATTGTTTCAAAATTTTCTCATTTTAAGCACTAGTCCTGAGAAACTAGTACCTAAAATGAGAAAACGTTTGAACCAATGTTCATCACTGGAAAATTTGATATACTGACTTGTCTTCCGGATTTTTGTTTAGAATAATCAAAATTTCACGAGGATGTGTGGTTCATAATTGGCAGGTGTTCACGGCTATATGGAGCTATATTACCCGCAGTACATAATGAATTTGTTATATGACGTATATTGGGGAATGACACTAAAATTACGGTGATATATGAATTTCCATAGAAGCTACATGACTAACATTTCCTTCCCTATCCCCTCTCCTACTGAGCATGCACATGTACGATGTCTGTTCAAAACACCCACAACATTCGTAATGTCGCGCCAATGGAATGTTGGATCGGAAAGCGGTTGACATCCCTGCAGACGCCAGTGTTGAATGAATAACTGCCGAAGTTTCATTATATCTGAGTGATTTTATGAATGTATGGGTATCTTTTTATGAAGTACTATGTGATTGTGATTCTCTATTTTGCGTGCCTGTCTGTGGCTCACCAATCGTATTTACGGTTCGTTGCTCTCTAACCTCTATTATTGACATTAATGTATGTCTGTTAGTTATTGTTCTGTCCTATTCTGAGTAGAACGTTGCGTCTTACAAAGAGAATTTCGAGATGGCAACAGTCAGAGGAGCAACACGTCTGCAGTAAATTTTGCGTGAACCTCAAGATAACCTTTCCGGACACGTTTCAAATGATGCACGAAACCTCCGGCGATGAGTACTTAAGCTGTACGCAGTGTTACGAATGGTTCACAGGGTTTAAAATGGTCGGGTGTAAGTTAAAGAAGACACTAGTTCAGGACTGCCTTCAACGTCTACCGATGACGCTCATGTTAGGAATGTCAGCGAAATTGTGCGTGCCAATCGAAGATAGATTGTCAAAGAGATTGATGAAGAACGTAACATTTCATTGGGGTCATGTCATGGAATCCTGTTCAAATGTTTCTAAACGTAAGGAACCAAACCGCTGAGGTCGTCGATCCATAGACTTACGAACTTAAACTACAGCGAGTGGGCAAAACACTATGAACACCAGTCAGCATACTACATCTTGTTGAAGTTGGCACCACTGCGTACGAAATGACATTAAGAAGCGACCGCAATGCACAGCTGACGTACGACTTGGACGTACGACAAGAACGTTACCTTGCAGTAAACAATAGGTTTTATATTGCGACGGTCATCAGAAATGTTGGTTAAATGCGAGATCTCTCAGACTTCCAAAGAGGACAACTCGAGGGTGCACAGTCAGTGGGATCATCTGTGACGAAAACGGCTGTACTGTTTAACGTTTCTCTAGAGACAATGTCGTCGATCATAACAGCGTACACAAAACAATTTAAAACATGATTGGTGCAGAGGAATAGTTGACCAAACCAGAAGTTAACTGACAACAAACAACGATCATTAAGATGCTTTGTGGCCAAATAAAATTATCAATGTAAAAGCTAATGCAAAACTCCTCACCCACTTGTGTAATATTGTTCCGATAAAAGCAGTACGGTTGGAGCTTAACATTTTTGGAATGTCTGCAGTTGCTAAACTCTTAATAACTGAAGCCAACGAAGAGGTGCGAAGGAAGAGGTGCTACGATCATAAAACTAGACCTAGCGAGGTGGCGCAGTGGTAACACACTGGACTCGCATTCGGAAGGACAGTGTTTCAAATCCACCTCCGGCCATCCAGATTTACGTTTTCCGTGATTTCCCTAAATCACTACACGCAAATGCCGGGATGGTTCTTTTGAAAGGGCACGACCGATTTCCTTCCACATCCTTACCCAAACACTCCGGGCGTAAGCTCCGTCTCTAATGACCAAGCTATGTTAAACTCCAAGCTTCCTTCCTTCATAAAATTTGGACAGTTGATGACTGAAAGTACGTGGTATGGTCCGATGAATAATCGTTTGTATTGCTTCCTGTAAACAATCGAGCTTACTTATCGAAAATTGCAAAAGAAACTTACGATACGACATGCCTGCTTCCTTCAGTTAAGCATGGGAAAGGTTGCGTCATGATTTAGGCAACTACATCGTTGTATTCAACTGTTTCTATCTATACTCTCACTTGTCGGATAACTGTAAATGAATATATCACCATCCTCGACAGTAAATTACTTGCTATAACCAACATATTGCTAACAAAGACAGACATATTCCAAAATGGTGATACGCCACACACATACAGCCAAGAAGGTTCAGGTGTGCATTGTAGAGCAGCAGAAAATTATAAAACATCTGCCCTGGACAGCAAAATTGCCAAGACTCAACACAGTTGAACCGTTTCGGGGAGTTTTAGAATAGAGAAAACCAAATATACAGCTCCAACATGGTTGAAGAAATTTGCGGATGGTTTGGCGCAAGAATGGATAACATGCTGCTGGAAACTGTTAAGACACTTTACGAACCTGTTCTGAAGGTCAATGATGGGCCAGCTCCTAACAAATGAATATTGCGTCTATATTTGGTGTTCATATTATTTTGTCCATCCCCTGTAACTTACGCTAAGGACGACACACACATCCATTTCGGAGGGAGGATTCGAACCTCCGACGGAAGCGGCCGTGCAATCCGTGACATGGCTTCTCAGACCGCTCGGCCATTCCCACGCGGGTACGGCTCATTAGTCTAGACTAGAAAGATCATCGCCTCACAATCTGTGAAGATGTTTTGTATCGTGAAAGTGAGAACGATATGTTCCTCAAGAGAATCGTAACTGGTAAAAGTTTTGCAAGACCAAAATATAAAGCTCGTCAGATCACTTCAAATGTCAAAGCCATGCTGATAATTTTCTTTGACTTCGCATGAATAGTTCCTCATGAAATCGTGCCACAGGGACAAACTGTTAATGTATGTTATTATCAGGACATGTTGCAACGACTGAGCGAAAATGTGAGAAGGAAACGAACTGAAATGTGGCGACGCAATTGATGGCTATTGCAGCATGATAACGCACTCACACATATATCCCGGCTAGTACGTGGCTGTTGCACAAGAAACGAAATTACTGCGTTGCCTCTTTCTCTCTATTCTCCACCCCTGGATCCTGAAGCCTTTTTTATTTCCGAAGTTGAAAACTCCGTTGCAAAATCGAAGATTTGCTACGGTAGACGAGATAAAAGAAAATTCGCAGGCGGCGCTTTGCACGATCCAGCTACAGGCGTACCAAGACTGCCCCACGAAGTGGAAGCAGCGCTGGGGAGGTGACTCAAATGCGGAGAGGACTATTTCGAAAAGACATTGCAGAACAAGTGAAAGGTAAGCGGAGAAAACTTTTGCGGACAAAATTCCAGAATTTTTTGAACAGACTTAAAATGTGGTGCCCCTCCTCCCTCCCCCCTTGGACAGGTGTGGACCAATTGGAAGCAAGTTGCCCCTCTCCGCCTCAGCCCTCAGTTTTATGAGACCGTTTCGTGTGGTGTCGCTAAGAAGGAGTTTATTCTTCACAGTGACAAGATGAAGTGCCTGGACCAGCCAATAGACAGAAGAAGAAGAACATGTCAGATTATTATTTAGGTATTGTTTCATTGTCAAAAACAATAACAATATTACTGATACGGTGTATGTTCTTTTCGGACATGTCCGAAAGAACAGGCATCGTTAGTTGACAGTAACGATCGTAAATTTACAAAATCGAAATATTGAAACATTTCGGCCGTTTCGGGGAGTTGATATAAATTTAACGACAAAGTTGAAAATTTGGGCTGGACCGGGAAGCGAACCCGGATTTCCCGCTGTATGGCCAGCGGTCGCCTTAACTAATTAAGCTATCCAGGCACGCTTCCCTTCTAAAGTTGAGAATTTTGGTTGGAAGGATAGCGTGCCTGGATAGCCTAACTGGTTAAGGCGAACGCTGGCCCACAGCGGGAAATACGGGTTCGAATCCTAGTCCAGCACAAATTTTCAACTTTGTTGTTGAATTTATTTCAATCTCCCGAAACGGTCGAAATGTTTCAATATTTCGATTTCATAATAATAAT
This sequence comes from Locusta migratoria, assembly GCA_026315105.1. NCBI lineage: Eukaryota > Metazoa > Arthropoda > Insecta > Orthoptera > Acrididae > Locusta > Locusta migratoria. The sequence goes on from CM048755.1 coordinate 672,775,839, forward strand.
AATAATAAAAATGTTAATAAATATTCGTATATATTTAGGTTTTGTTTCACGTCCACCAATGCAATTGGCCCCTAATTTTGTAGTAGTCGACCTGATGGTTGCTACATTGGTCCACAGATGGTCTTCTTAATCAGGACAACTCTGAAACAGCAGGCCGCCGGCGATTTTGCAGAAACGTGTTGCTCAACTATTCGACACCACAGCAGCAGCAGTCGGCGTTGCTATTGATCGAGCCGCATCGAAGCTCCACAATAATACTTCTGCTCGCCAACACATTTAGCAGGGCAGTAAGAGATTATATAGAATGACTGTGGTCTATCACCAAATTCTGACCTTTTAGTTGTGACAGAAGTTCAAACACCTGATGCAATGGGACTGGGTGTAAAGTTTTCGTAGTTAAAATGTATGGCGTGGCAATGCTGGAACTAACGTCAAGGGACTCTGTTGCATACCTAAAAATCCAGTCCACTGAAATAGTGAAACTTAATTACCTGTAGGGTGCAATATCAGTTTACACAGTCAGATTGTGCTGTTGGTGATCATATGTAAAGTGTGCAAATCCAGCCGCGCGGGAGTAGCCGCGTGGTCTGGAGCGCCACGTTAGGGATGGGGAGGCCTCCCGTGTCCGAGGTTCGAGTCCTCCCTCGGGCATGGGTGTGTGTGACTTGTCCTTAGTTTAGTTTAACTTAGTTTATGTAGTTTGTAAGCTAGGGACTAATAACCAAGCAGTTAAGTCCCATAGATTCACAAACATTTGAACATTTTTTTTTTTTTTTTTTTATTTTATTTTTTTTTTTTTTTTTTTTTTTTTTTTTTTTGCAAATCCTCTGATTATTTTAAAAACAGTATTAGTATTGTAGACCAAATGGGGAGGTGTATTCCTTGCATGTACCTCTATTTCTTCTGCACCAAAGAGTCTAATAGTTGAACCTATTAAGACCATAGGGACGGAATTAATAAACAGTGTTGCTCTGTATGTGTTTGCACTTATTGGACTCAATGTTCAACTGTTTGTAAACCTATTGGACCAAACTGCTATGATCATCAGTTCTTAGGCTTACAAAGTACTTAAACTAACTTACACTAAGGACAACACATACAACCATGCGTGAGGGAGAACTCAAAACTCCGGCGGGAAGGGCCGTTCAGTCCATAACATGACGTCTTAGACCACGCGGCCATTCCGAGCGACTAGCAATTCCACGTTACGAACAGGTGTGGCACACAATGGCCTTCAAATGTCCCCATAGGTCATTGTCTAATGAATTGAGGTCGGGAGAACTAGCAGGCCACGGTATCGGTCTCTATCCATTTGTTTGTGAATCGCTGATGTAAAACATTGCTCTAGCAGATCGAGCAGAAAGAGGCGGTACTCCGTCATGCACGAACCACATGCGCTGAATTAAGTCCGGTGGAACGTATTCCGACAAACCATGTAAATCATTGGTATAGTGAAGTGTAAAATAAACCACAACAACTGCCTGTAACATGGCAACGAAAACAAAGAATGCATATGTTTACAGGACATGTTCTGCTTGTTGTGCGGTCCCCCAACGAATCTCCGGAGCTTTTCCACATATTTAGATACATCCTGTCTACATCTACTTCTACATGGGATACTCTGCAAATCACATTTAAGTCCTGGCAGAGGGTTCATCGAACCACCGTTATACTATTTATATCTCATTCCATTCTCGAATAGAGCGCGGGAAGAAAGAACTCCTGAATCTCTCCGTTCGAGCTCTGATTTCTCGTATTTTATTGTGATCATCATTTCTACCTATATAATTGGGAGTCAACAATATATTTTCGCACTCGGAGGAGAATGTTGGCGATTGGAGTTTCGTAAGTAGCCTACGCCGAAACGATAATTGCCGTTGTTGTTATGATTCCCATCCCAGATCCTGTATCATTTCCGTAACACAGTCTCGCCTGTATCGTGACAATACGAAACGAGTTGCTCTTCTTTGGGCTCTTTCTATGTCCTCAGTCAAACCCACCTGATAAGGATCCCACACTGGGCAGCAATACTCCAAAAAAGGTCGGATGAGCGTGGTGTATACGCCCTCTTTAGTAGTTCTGCTGCATCATTTTAAGGGTTCTGCCAATAAAACGCAGTCTTTGGTTCGCCTTTCGCATGACATTATCTACGTGTTCTTTCCAGTTTAAGTCTGAAGTAATAGTAATTCCTAGGCATTTTGTGGCGCTTACGGCCTTCACTTTTGATTGATTTATCTTGTAAACAAAGTTTAACCGTTTTCTTTTCGTACTCATGTGGACGACTTCACACTTCTCATTATTTAGACTCAATTGCCAATTTTTACACCATAGTGATATCTTATTCAGATCGCTGTGCAGTTGGTTTTGATCTTCAGATGACTTTACTAGACGATAAATGACGGCGTCATCTGCAAACAACCTATGAGAGCTACTCAGATTTTCCCCTAAATCGTTTATGTACACAAGGAACAACAGAGGACCAATAACACTACCCTGTGGAATGCCCGATATCATCTCTGTATTAGTCGATGCCTTACCATCGATTACTACGAACACTGTCCTCTCTGAAAGGAAATCCCCTATCCAGTCACAATCCCGTGTCACGATGTTTCAAAATGTTCAAATGTTTGTTAAGCTTATGGGACTTAACTACGGGGTCATCAGTCCCTAAACTCTGCACTGCTACTACGTTCGGGGGTTCGAATCCCCCCTAGGGCATGGATATTTCTGCCGTCCTAGTTCGTAAGTAGTTCATAAGTAGTTTGTAAGTTTATGGACTGATGACCCCGTAGTTAAGTCCCATAAACTATAATTTCAAAAAAAGTCCTTATACTTACAAACTACTTATCAACTACCTTATACTAAAGAGGGCACAAATATCCATGCCCGAGGGGGGATTCAAACCCCCGACCGTAGTGGCCGTGCAGACCGTGACTGGAGCGCCTCAGTCTCCTCGGCCGGCTCACGATGTTTGTGCGCTATGAACTCCGAAACTGCTCAACTGATATTAATGAAATTTAGTGCGTTGTGCGAGATTCGTCCAACTGATAATCCTATTAATTACCTCAATATATTTCATTTTAAATTAAATGTGTTATCTATGTACGGTAAGCATCCCCATGTTTCGACAGCAAGGCTGGGTTTGTGGCAAAGCTCTCGACGGCGAAGCGAAATGTAATGTTTTATAAACTTGCTCTGATCATGAATTCTTTTTCATTCTGCGTTTTAATCTAGCCTTCACCTCTGAACTATGTGAGGTTTTCCCAGAAACGACATGTTATTAGGATTCCATCTTAAACTGCCGCGGCGGATAAGCGGTACGCACTGGGGCGCCGTGCTGCGGTTTGCGCGGTCGTACGCCGTCGGGGTTCTAATCCCCCCTCGGGCATGGGTGTTTATGTTCTCCTTAGGTTAGTTTACCTTAGTTTAAGTAGTTTGTAAGCTACGGACTAATGACCACGCAGTTGAGTCCGATAGAGATACAAACATTTTCAACGTCTTAAATTGGAGGTCCCCTATTCCCGGTTGGATAACGGGGTTAGGATAGGGACATGCAAGTCGCCCAGCTGGCGTCTAGTCGAAAGCCTTGTACCATGTCACTAAGCCACACGAAATTATTATTACAATCGGTTTCAAAAGTCTGGTTGATGCTATAATTTATTTCATATTAAATGTGTTTTCTAAATTTAAACACGAAATACCTGTGGTTTATAAATTCTTCCCGTATTTCATTTTAGACGTCGACATCATCTACAGTTTTATTCATCTTGATGAAATCTTGCACACTTCAGCTTCAAAACAATAGAAACATCACTGATTACATAAGATTTTGTACATGCATAGCGGAGTGTATGTTACTCTAGACTTTGTCTTACCGGTCAGCATGAAATTTGGCAGATATTTGTAGTTTTTCAAATACAGGTAGGGGGGGAAGAGATGAACAGAGAGAGAGGGCTGGAGGGAACTGGCAGTGGGGGTAGATGATGATAGAGAAGGGGGGATACGTGGATGGATAGAGGGGCAGGAAGAGGGGGCGGGGGCGTAGGAGGAAGAGAAGCAGCAGGCAGGGGTTGAGGCGGAGCACATGAGCTAACAGAATATTGGAATACGAAAATGAGCAATTGTCAAGCAGTTCCGGTATATATATATCGACGCCGGATCGATTGGTGCCATTTGCAACTTCTGATTCCCATCGGAAGTGGGCCATTCATACCGGAAGTCTACTTTTTAAGTGGAATGGCGTACTTTTTCTTACTGATTTCGATTCTATGCCGAAAATGGAGAATGTTTTGTTTCAAAAATTCTAAATCGTCATTCTCCACTCCAAAATACCTTCTGTAGTGTGATGGCCCATGTGGAAAGTGGCAAGCATAGATTACTTGATATGATTAGATACTAAAGCCAAACAGGTTACATCTAATAATGTAGTATGTTATTATGGTGCATACAGTGCATCCAATAGCACCTTGAAACGCGAAGTAAGTAACCGTGCAGTGATATGGGCCCACGCGGATTCCATGTAGTGTACAGACACATAAACATATACTCGCGCTCGTAAGCTGGACTGAATCAGATCAGGTCGAGCGCCATTTATTGAACACGTCCTTACAGTAAGAACAACCTTTTTCATGTCCTTGCTAGTACTGTGCTCCATCTTTTCGTGTGTCTTCTCAGGACGGTGGCCGAGAGGACTGAGGCGCTCCAGTCACTGTCTGCACGGCCACTACGGTCGGGGGTTCGAATCCCCCCTCGGGAATGGATATTTGTGCCGTCCTAGTTCGTAAGTAGTTCATAAGTAGTTTGTAAGTTTAGGGACTGATGACCCCGTAGTTAAGTCCCATAAGCTGAACAAACATTTGAACATTTGATTTCTTCTCAGGAAACACATTTAAACAGGTTTTGTAAGTGGAGAATGGCAATCTAGAAAAAAAATTAACAAAACTTTCTTCACTTTCGTCATAGAATCTAAATAAATAAGAAAAGTAGACCATTCCATTTATAAAACCGACGTCTGGTCTGAACAGCCCACTTCCGTGGGAGTCGTAAGTTGCAAATGGCATCAATCGATGCGGTGTACTAGGATGTAGCGAATCCGGCTGCTCGCAATTGCTCACGTTTTCTCTTATTCCAGTATTCTGCTAGTCCATGTGCCCTTCCTCATACCCTCCTCAACCCCTGCCTGAACCTCCTCCTCCTACGTCATCGACCCCTTCCATGCCCTCTCTAGCCATCCACCATTCGATTCGGCGTTGTATACTACTAGGAGGTATTAAATTTTACACTCATAAGACTTCCAAGAATTTGTAAGAGGTGGACAGGTGGTCTGAAACACCCGGTATGTGTGTGTGTGTGTGTGTGTGTGTGTGTGTGCGAGCACGCGCGCGCGTGTTGGTGAGTGCGCGCGAGCAAATGGGATAATTTAGAAGTGAGGAAGCGAAAACAGAGTAACCGTCTCACGTCCGGCGTCTCCACAGCCCTGAGCTGTAATCGCTTGACGGTCTTCAGAAAGCTGAGAAAACATTTTGAGAGCGCTTAGCTTTTCTCAGCTGGCGCGCTTCCGCATACGACGCCGGAAATGCAATTAGAGGGCGTACCAGGCGCGGGGACAATTATATTTTAACGCAATTAATATTAGCAGCCGCCTCCTTCACGGTTTTGTAAACACGCGACCAACGATTGCAGACGGGCATAAATACGATAATGGCGTCGGTGACACAGGTGGGGTGAGCGTTCTAATTGCCGGCGGCCACCTGTTCCCGCAGGAAGCTGGTATCTCTCCCATCAGATGCGAACAGTCACGTCCCAATAACGCCAGCGACGGGCTGCGGTTCCTCCAGCCGACCACACCGGCTTAATTGTGTCCACGTTTACCGACGTCTCACAGCGAAACTCACGAAAAGACACAAAATCAGTTAAGCTAACTAGTCAGTGGCAATTATGTCCCAAAAGAAGGTTGCAAATTAATATTTTGTTTGCATCCGTGTCATTAGGAACAGCGTCGATGGTTCAGTTACAAAGTAAGGGCTACGGATGAACATTCGCCTTCAGGGACAGAAGTAGTAAATGCTATGCCATAGGAAGTATATTTATGGCCATTAGTGTTTGACAATTCAAATGATTGTAAAGCTATTGGTCATCGTTCCATAGATTTAGAAACTGCATAAATTAAGGACAACACTCACTCCCATACCCGAGGGAGGACTCGAACCTCCGACTGGGAGCAGCCGCGCGCTCCGCAGCAAGGCGCGTTAGAACGCACGGCTAATCGCACGCGACCATTAGTGTTTGCATGATGCTTTAATGACACACCAAATGTTCAAACCTAAGGGACCAAACTACTGATGTCATCAGTCCCTACGCTAACAAACTAACTTATACTACTAACAACATCAACATACATACCCATGCCCGAGGGAGGACTCCAACCTCCGACGGAAGCGGCTGCGCGATCCGAAACATGGCGCCCCATACCGCACGACAATTCCTGCGCGGCAATGACACATTGGATGGCATTATTGGCAAACTCAAAATTTTCCGAAATATGTGATATTTTCTTTATAATACATAAAGTAGTGTGTCCGTGTGTTTACTCAAATGTTTGTAAAGCTTATGGGACTTAACCGCGGGGTCATCAGTCCCTAAACTTACAAACTACGCCGCGGCGGAGTGGCCAAGCGCATTGAGGCGCTATGCTCCGATGCGCGAAGCCGTTCACCGTCGGGAGTTCGAATCCCCCCTCGGGCATGGATGTTTATGTTGTCTTTAGAATAAGCTAGTTCATAAGTAGTTTGTAAGTTTAGGAACTGATGACCACGCAGTTAACTCCCATAAGTTTCACAAACATTTGAACATTTTTGAGCTGGACATAGAGAGAAAAGGGAAGGATACATTGACTAACTTAAAACTGGAATAAGTAAGTACCCGGGCGACGGAAATTTTTCATCCTGCCTTCACGGAAGCCTTCACTTCTCATGATAGGAGTATATGCCAGGAACAACAACTGGTTCGCATCTCACGAAAGACGTAGGTCACTTTTGACTGGTAGGACGACTGAGGTAAGTCATTGGCGCGCATTTCACCAAGGTGACGCCCAACTTTCCACTTAAAACAATTTGAAAACAGGTGGCTGAACATTCCTCTTAACGAACTCCCAGTTAATCATGGCACACAAGTTTACTTACTTACTATACAATAATGATTCGGAGATAGAGTGCCGGCCGCGATGGCCGAGGGGACTGAGGCGCTCGAGTCACGGTCTGCACGGCCACTACGGTCGGGGGTTCGAATCCCCCCTCGGGCATGGATATTTGTGCCGTCCTTAGTATTAGACAGTTCATAAGTAGTTTGTAAGTTTAGGGACTGATGACCCCGTAGTTAAGTCCCATAAGCTATACAAACATTTGAACATTTTTGGAGATAGAGTTAGCTGAGCCTTATACATAACTGGGAGGAACAATAAATGGAGATATGAAGGGAACGATAATTGCAGTTCACTTGTAGGTGAAACGAAAATGCGGGGAAGTTCCAGTTTGCCTACAAATGTGATTTCGTACGAAATACTTCTGCAACAAACACACGAACAAATTTGAATTTCTTATTAACAGGTACATCGACCGTAAACAAAGAAAGGCTTGGATGGAAAGGCGAGAGAGTGGTGAAGAATCGCTTAAAGATGTTAGCTGACTTACATTCAAACACGAAAACGCCACGTGGCTCGAGAAAATCTGGTTACGAATGTGTAATAACTAGATTCCAGGTCGGAAACTAATATTTTTCCGCTCCCAAGCGGCCTACTGCATAAGAAAAACAAAATTAAATAAATAGTTTCTGTACGGAGAAAGTCAGACACCCTTTCTTCTTTCGGCCCAGCTCTAAATGATAGGGGGAGAAACATTAACACATTATTCAATAATTGATAACTTGTGACACACATTCTACAGTCATTCTCGAAGTAAAAATGTGGATGCAGAAAAGCAATAGAGGAGAAACCAGCCGTATCTCTGCCGAAGAAACCGCTTGGCATTCAACTGAAGTGATTTTGGGAAACAATCGAAACCTGTTTTTATTCAGGTAGATCGATGTTTTGCGGTCGTTTGTTCGTTCTCATTGCGGGTTGTTCGTTAAATGTTTGGCTGAGTGGTTTTATATATTACACAGGGCGTTGCGCCCTCTGACCGAGCACGAAGAACCACCGTGCCCGGCGTATCTGATCGGATGTCGATTTGCAAGTGGAAGGGAGGAAATTTTAACTTGAAAGTTCCGTCGACGTCGAGGACATCAACTATAATTCGAATTTCTGCAAAAAATAAATATATACAGTTCTACATCTGAAACTCGTAACTTCCTGAAACTTCCTGGTGGATCATATCAGCGCACACTCCGCTGCACAGTGAAAATACCATTCTCTTCTTAATAATTATCATTTTTTCCTGTCTTCCTCTAATTATTAAGTTAAATACTGCCCAGTGAACTTTCAACTGGAGCTTAATAAGTACGTGGTTTTTCCGTCAAGGCCAGGCCGCAAACGGGACATATTCTAATGCAACCTTTACGCTCTCAGAGGTGTTTTTTTTTTAGTATATCTACCAGCGTTAACATTTTTGTTCTTGTTAGTCATCGTACATACGGATTTGCAGTGGAAAAGAGAATCCACCCACGAAAAGGATGGCTTTGCACGATGGGTGCCTGGTTTTCAGTTTGGTATACAGTTTGATGTACCCACGACTCTCCATGTTTTCCAGTTGGAACTGTGACTGAGTTGGACATCAGATACTCACGATGATTTTAACAGGGATTTTTGTCTCAACTTGTTGTAGATATTGTAATTATACAACACGGACATATGGAAATTTGTGCCGGCGCCGGGATTTGAACACGCAACTTCCTGCTTACTAGGCAGTTGCACTAAGCCTCAACGCCACCCCAGGCACTTGGGCTTAGTACACCTGCAAACACTACGAAATCTCGTTCAGACACGTCCGATAGAATAAACGCCGAAATACTGTTACAGTGCAAAATTATGACAGAGAAACTTGTTAAAATCTTAGATTGCTCAAGCAATCGCCATCCGAGCTAGGCGGAAGCAGGTCATCGGCTCTGTCGTAAATGCTGCGCCAGTCTCTCGTGACGACAGCAGAGGCTGCGTCGGCGAGTTGAAAGCCTTACCGTCAGCACTGTAGACTGTGACGGACGACAAGGAAAGCGAGATGGTATAATCGTCAGCTTGTAAACATTTCATAACTACGCGTAACTCTGTCACAAGAGTGAATAAGTCCAAGGATACTCAGCGCTTAAAGGGCTCATTGAGTGAACGCTGCACTCACAAGTCGAATACATTGTCATTACTATCCGTCCCATAGTTTCAGCCGATTTCTGTATATATACTTTCGCTTTTAGAAGTGTAGTCACTTGGTCTTTGAAATCGATTATGCTCAGGAGGGTAGTCGTCGATCCAGTGATCTAATCCATGTATTCAGCGTATGTCTCGGATAAAGCAGTAGCCACTAGTCGCAGCTAGGAGATGGAAATTTGAGACAATTGCTGCGCTTCGAACAGACCATCTAATGTTTCTAATGTTTGTAGAACTTATGGGACTTAACTACGGGGTCATCAGTCCCTAAGCTTACAAACTACTTATGAACTAGCTAAGATTAAGGACGGCACAAATATCCATGCCCGAGGGGGGATTCGAACCCCCGACCGTAGTGGCCGTGCAGACCGTGACTGAAGCGCCTCAGTCCCCTCGGCCACCGCGGCCGGCGAACAGACCATCATCCGGGAAGATGGTGAAGCGCTGTCTACCGTCTTTAACAATGCTGAATATGGCTGCTGTCTGAGGCCAGCTCAGTCTTCATTGGTTGGTTTCCTAAAGACCAATCATCCTGCCTACGAGATAGTATTCTGGTGCTAACCCTGACAGCGGTAACGAGAGGTCATCACGGAATCCGACTCGAGTGGTTCCAAGAATGAACTCACAAGCAGTGGCATAGGCCAGAGAAGGAACCGAGTACTTTTCCTGACATTCTTTGTTTCAACAGCCAGACGCGGGCACCTCCGTGCGAACGGTACAGCAGCCGGCCCATAGAAGCCTCGGTGAGACGACGAGCTAACTCGGCCGAAGGAGACGTCACCTGCTGATCTAACTCCTGCCGAGTTAGTGCCTACACCACGAAATCTCGTATTCAGTTGAATGAACATATAAACTCTAATACTGCTTTACTAGCGTCCTCTGGCGCTCCGCCAACATTCACGCCACATCCCGACATAAAGCTGGGAACCTACAGCTCTGCCCCAACAAATTGGTGCCGGAAGTGGTCCGACGCCAGCAAGTTGGCGTCAGAGGTGGTTCGACTTGGTCAACTGGAGATCGAAAGTGGACCAGATTCCAGCCGATGGGATTGGTAGTCGGAAGTTCCTCCGCCAGCAAAATGGACTGCAGAGTGATCTCGTCTCCGTCTGCAGCAGTGCGGGAAGCACAGTATTTAAAAGAAGCACAGTGAGCGATGCATTTAGTTTTATACAACTAATGTGTTCTACGTGTAGAATTTATGTTCACGCAGCTCACAACCGTACTGAGTATCTCTGGGTAATGTTTAGTTGTAAGTTATTCCGCTTTGTCAAGCAAGTGTTTTGCCGAGAAGTAGTGAAAGTAAGTTGCGCAAATATGACAGACACAAGGTCAGCTTCAACTAGTGAGTGTATAATCGCTCTGACAGCGCAAGTGTCGCGTTTGTTACAGGAAAATTCTCAGTTAAGGTCAAGTTATCAGGACTTCCAGTGACAGCTTCAGTCCTTTAGGACTGCACGAAGTTCGCAGTCGGTTACAAGTAAATTTGAATTGCCTTCAACAGTAAAGTCATCCGCATTAGATCCTTCCGTAGCAAACCTCATCACATCTTTCTCCGGTAAAACAACAGAGGACGTCACGATATTCATTAATGATGTGTTGGCGACAGCTGGAATGTGTAATTGGTCAGATGAAACTACTCTGCGGAAGGCCAATTTACGCCTTACAGGTGATGCCAAGACATACGTGATGTATCATGAAACACTGAGCAAAGCGAACACTTTTGAGCAATTAACAGAGGGTTTACGTCAGAGATACCGTAAGCAAAACACTGCTACATTTTTGAGAGAAATCTTGATTGGATTTTTTGTGTCCCAGCCTCGTCGCCGCTTTTGTGTCTCGTTTCCGTCGTAGGTGTCGGTGGCCGAGTAGACAGACCGACACAGGAATAAAGGACGCACGCCTGTGCAGGTACGAAGGTGAGCAGCCAGTGGGACAGCAGAAACTAGAAACACTAGAGTAAATTAGAACGAGATCTATATCGCACAGAATTTATACAATACTTAGCTTTCACATAGTGCAGTACGGCAGAACGCTGATACATAGTTGAGCTAGAGGCCTGCCTAGTGCCTGTCCGATAGCCAAGTCTTCACTGGTGCCTATCTGATTCCGAAGTGTTAACTGGTTCCTATCTCAGTCCCAAGTGAACGATGTCGTTCAGTGGTGGCCACGAGCGGAGTTGTAGCAGAGGGCGCTCGTGGCTGACGTCGTAAGAACGCCGCGCCGTGCGTGCATGGCGGCGCGCGGCGAAAGTAGGTGGCGTGCACTTTGGACTTGTGCGACACCACAGGATTAACGCAGAAAATAGGCGAAACGGTGGAAACTTTATCGGATAGAATCCGTAAAATAAATTCAAAAACGTATGAGTTAACGCAGATTCCGGAGGCAGATCGTGTTAAACTTCGGGAGGCAGAGAATAGAGCTCTCGATGTATTTCTGCAATGGGTTCCAGCCGAATTCTCGCGCAGAGTGCTTATGGAAAATCCAGAGGATTGTCAGCTTTGCGTGTTGCTACTCATTTGCAGGAATGCGCCTCGTATGTAAATTTAGGCAGTTTCACCATTACTGTGTCACAATCCCAGAGGCTGCATAGGCCATGTAATACAGAATCCCTAGAGTTACCTAGTACCATCTCGTCATGCGATAAGTCTGCAATGGAATTAAAAGATTTGAAAAAGTTATAAAGCGACTGTTTGGAGTTTCGTCATAAGTCTCCCTCTGGTTAAGCACATTTGCAGTGTTCAGCGTGCAGTATAAGTGAGTTAAGAATTATTAATAGGTTTAGCTACAAGTATGTAGGTTATAAGCTTGAACAAGTGCTGTACCATTCACTCACAAGTACTCACTACACGGTAATAGGGATTATCATGGTATCGTTAACACCTGTATCGTGAATGTAAATGGCACAACACAGAGAATAACATTATTAAGGGGCCTACATAATGAGATGGAGGGACACCTTTTTTTCTTAAGTTGACTTAGACTGTAGAGAACACACACAAAATATTGTGGGGAAGACGAACCAAATGCTACGTTTCATTGGCAGAACGCTTCGAAGATGCAACAGCTCCACCAAAGAGACTGCCTACATCACACTTGTACATCCTCTCCTGGAGTACTGTTGCCCACTGTGGGACCCTCACTAGGTGGGACTGATGGAAGACATTGAGAAGGTCCAGAGAAGGGCAGCTCGTTTTATCACGTTACAGGAGGGAAAGCGTCACGGAAATGTTGCACGATTTGAGGTGGAAATCATTAAAAGAACGACGTTATTCGTTGCGGCGAGATCTATTTGCGAAATTTCGATCAACGACTTTTACTTCTGAATGTGAAAATATTTTGCTAGCACCCACCTACATAGGGAGACCTGACCATCCCAATAAATAAGAGAAATCAGATCGAAAAAGGAACGATTTAGGTGTTCTTTCTTCCCGCGCGCTATTAGAGAATGTAACGGTAGAAAAGGTTATGAAAGTGGTTAATGAAACTTCTACCAGGCACTTAAATGTGATTTGCAGAGCATCTACGTAGATGTAGAAATCGTGTTCAAATTTTAAACTCTGAAGCGACTGCAGATATTTTGGATTAGACACTGATCTGAATGAACCTCTTGTACTGGAGAAAAAAAAAATCTACGCTTCTGACATTATGCCGTATGTTGGAGGGGGTTATGAAACACTTAATCGCTATTCCAACTACGCACCAATAATTGTGCCAATCGAGCAGGTACCGCTCTCGAAAATTTCACAGTTCTGTTTCACAACAGTGTACCACACTGACGCGTGTATTTTAGACGAAGCGAGGGGCGTAGAGCAACCGAGTACGAGCTCGGGTGGGGGGGGGGGGGGCGGCAGAACAGAAGCAGAGGTAAGTGTTTAGCGGGCAGCGAGCCCTACTTCCTGGCCGCCGTCCAAACAGACTAAAAGTGTGCATCTGATTAATTTTCACACCCGGCTGTTCAGTGCGGCAGAAAACGACGCACGGGAAACAGGGCAAACCAGCCGTGGTGCTTTTGGTGGTGGCCGCGTCTCCGTAGCCTGACCACCTCACCGTGGAAGGACCACCACCAGCTGTTCCACACTCGCAGTATTCTACGCTACCGGTCCACACGCAGGGAGTAACACGATTACTGTGCGGATAAAAGTCTTAGAAAAACCATACTGTCCTCAGAAAAACCCGACGATTCTGATTTTTCTCTTTCTTCTCAGCAATCCACCCGTAATGAAATATTTATTCGTAGCCAACTCTTTCTTCAGGGACGTAAATAGATTGGGGAGGAGAGGGGTTGTCCCAAATCCATATCCATGAAGTCTTTTGGCCCAATTTAGAGTAGTAACAGTAAAAGGTGGCCGTTTCCGATGGCCTAATAACAGCTCGAAATATAATTGGAAATAACTCCTTAACCGATCACGTGAGACAAAAATTGAATAAACGGATTTGTGGGGGAGAAAATTCTGTACTATTTTGCTCTGCTCTGTTTTTTGAATACGGCGCACCGTTTCATAGATATTTGCAAAAATAAAGACGATCTGACCCGGTCGCTATGTCCGTCTGTAACGTGTTCCCACTCTTTAATTAAGTAGCGCAGTTAAACCGATCGCCAGCAAATTTAAGACGTATTTGTTGACCGCTAGCGACCTCTCTTGCGGCATAACCGGACACCACGACACCACTAGAGGGAGGCACTATGCCATCTCGGCTATTATGCGACGGATCGAAAAAAATTTAAAGTAAAAGTTGTTCAGAACTTAATATCGAGTAACTACTGCTTGAAAATTTTTCAGATATTTTCGCTGTGGAAGTTGTCACACACAAGCTATAATTATTCACATCACTCTACCGATATATTAATTTGCTTTACGTTATTTAATGGAGGTTAGAAGAATGGTTTGAGGTTGATATTTCATCTAGGGATGAATATATCGCAATAAAATACGGTTTCATAAAGAAAATTAGAAATTATAAAAAATAACAAAATGTTTATTGCAGAACTAAGAAAACTGTATAATTATACAAGAATAAGAAAGATAAAATAAAAGAGGAAGTCATTGCACTAGATTATAAGAATATTGTAACAAAGCTGGGGCGCCTTCTTCAGAATTAAACAAAAAAGTTTTAATGTTAGGTAAAAAAAACAAGAAGCCAATATAAAATATTTTGCATAATAGACGAAGCAAACTGTCCTAAGCAAAGAAAAGAAAAGTTTCATTAAACAAACTATAAAAATAAATTTCGCTTGTTTTATGGCCTACTTTTGCAAAAACTCGTATTTCCGATTTTTTTTATAAAAATGTAAATAATATGAATAATAAGTAATATAAAATTAAAAATATAAAAATATTATACATTGTATTATGTTTTCTATAATTTTAGTAAATATTGTATATTACTTTTATACATGTATTTTTATATTATTTGTACTTTTATAACTTTTTGTCCGGAACATTTGCAAAAATCATAAAACCACAGGAAAAGCAAAAGTGAAACGTAAAAAGTTCCCAGTGCGATTTTTATTTTTACTCACAATGAAACATGTGTCCGAAGTTCAAACGTTGCAATAGCTTGGCGTTTCAGCTGCACTCATTTTGTTTACTGAACTGAATGAACTTCTTGTACTTCAGAACAGAATCTCTTAAACAGAAAACAAATGAAAGAAAAGGATGTTGCTCGACTGTCAGTGCAACTAAAAAGTTGTTATAATGAGATTTTTAAAAAAAATTTAAATAGTAATTTACTGTACGGTCGACCACAGGGCTGTTAGTCACGCCGCGTAGGAACGGTCGCGCGGTTCTGGGCATCATGTCAGGAACTGGGCGGACACTTCTACCGGAGGTTCGAATCCTCCCTTGTGCATGTGTGTGTGTGTGTGTGTGTGTGTGTGTGTGTGTGTGTGTGTGTGTGTGTTGTCCTTAGGTTAGTTTAAGTAGTTTGTAAAGCCTAGGGCTGATGGCCACAATAGTTTGGTCCCATAGATTTTCCAGACATTTGAACATTTGATTTTCTTAGTGACGTGCACAGTAAGTCAAGAAGTATGCTTGTTTATTTGGCTCGCGCGGCCAATGATTCCGGGTGGCCGACGGCAGCAAGAACGACGTTTATCGGATGCACGACCTAAGTTCTCCGACCAGTAAGATAGCGCAATTCAAAAAATTTGTAAACTCCGGCTACCTAAGCTATTTTTTGTCGCTTTATTCAAACAGACTTTAACTGCATTCTTTCATCAGGTTTCTTTTAAATGTACAATGAGTCAAAAGTTCCTCCAGAGCAGACGACTGACTAGAGTGCCTTTGCTAAGAGCACATCGCATCTCCTAGGGTCGTGACTAGATCAGTGGGGCCCTAGACGACAGGAAAACCGTGGCCTTGGTGTGAGCTGTCTACTTGGAACAGACTGGATTCTCTGGTCCAGCTGAACCACTCATTGGCTGGAATTTGTTATATTCTGCCTGTGGCGTAAATAAATTGGGGTGAGGGTCGTTTGAAACGTTGGAAATGCTTGACAGTCAACTGCCGATATTTTGGATACTGATGTGAATACATTTCTTGTGATTAAGAACTGAAGAACTGAGCCCCCCCCCCCTCCAGAAGAAAACAGATCATTCTCGGAAAGACAAAATAATATGAACACCATACAGTATACTATAGCTCGCTGTACGTTAGCATCCCTCCGTACGTGTTAACAGTGATACGAGACAACACACCACAGTTGACGAACCTAGTCTTGGACGTAATCTCTCAGTATATAACACGTTTTGTTCTTTGACGGTTAGCCCAAATGATCGATGTATTGCGTGATCTCTGAGACTTCAAAGAGGACAACTCGAAGCTTCGCAGCTAGTGGGAGAATCTGTGACGAAAACAGCCGCGCTGTTTAGCGTTTTACTAGCTACAGTATCCTCGCTAGTGACAACGCACAAAAAATAAGGTAAAAATCATTGGCGAAGAGGAATAGTGGGCTAAACCCATCGAGCATTAAGAACGATTGTGGCCAGTTAATATGAAATTACCACAGCAAAAACGATTGCACAACTCAACACTCACTTGAGCAATACTATTTACATAAAAACAGGTACAGCTAGAGCTTAACATTCTTGGAAAGGCTGTAGTTTCTAAACCCTTAATAACGGAAGCCAACGCTAAGCTGAGAAGAAATGTTTGCTACGATCATACAACCGACAATAAAGTTCGCTGAATAGTCCTGTGACATTAACACAGATGAACTGTAAACTGCAGTTATCATACTGTCCTTCGAAATACTCACCTCCCGTAACTATGCACCGCTGAGATTCGCGATACATATCCTGGAAATTTTGCACAAAGTCTTCCTTTGAGATGGTGTTCAAAAGCTACGCCAAGTTTTATTGGATGTCACGTATGTCGTCAAATCTGTTTTCTTTCAAAGGTAGTTTGAGTCTAGGGGAAAGCAAGAAGTCTGAAGAACTGAGAACCAGCGACTATGATATATGTTCAAGTTTCACTACAATGCTCGCCCACCCACAAACCAATATTGTCAAACAGTTCCTGGAAAAAAGGGAGTAGCGCAACTTCGACATCCACCGCACTCGCAGGATCTCAATCCTCCAAACTTGTTCCTATTCCCTCGACTCAAACTCGCTTTGAAAGGAAAGAGATTTGACGATATTTCTGACATCCACCGAAAATTGAACACCCTCTCAGAGGCAGACTTCGTGCAGTTTCCAGAACATGTATCGCAGAGCTCAGAAGTGTGTAGTTATGAGAGGTGATTATTTCCAAGAACAGTAAGGTCACTGTAGTTCATTAGTTCATCTACGTTAATATTACAGGACTTTCCACAGAACTTTATTGTCAGACGTTGTATAACGCTACGCTTCATCACTGGAAGAATGTGGAATGGTTCGATGATTTGGGCATCTGTATCGTGTTATTCAGCTGATTCTATTATTACCCTCACTGGGCGGATAAATGTGAGATCACAAAATTGAATGTACCGTCGTATATGAAGTGAGTAAGATGGCTCAAGCACTATTGAGAGTTTCCACCATTGCTGATTGCGAGTGCTGCTACACACACCCTCGATGATCGGAAAATCATTAGACGTGTTCTTGGTGAATAGTAGTTCAAATGTTCAAATGTTTGTTAAGCTTATGGGACTTAACTACGGGGTCATCAATCCCTAAACTTACAAACTACTTATGAACTACCTACAACTAAGGACGGCACAAATATTCATGCCCGAGGGGGGATTCGAACCCCCGACCGTAGTGGCCGTGCAGACCGTGACTGAAGCGCCTCAGTCCCCTCGGCCACCGCGGCCGGCGTGAATAGTAGTCCATGCTGCTTTCACATTTTGTCACAGTTGATGTGGCGTAGCAACAGCTGGTGTATGCAGACGTTCCACAATCATCAGCCAGACGTTTCCAGTAGGTGAGAATAGGGATGGCAAAGCAACAATGCAATGCGATGACCGAAGAAGAAGATTTGAACATTGCATTCCACGTGTAGTAGCGCATTATCCCATTGCGATATGACCGTCTGAAGCACCGGAAGAATGGCAGAACAACAGGCTCCAATAAATCAGAGATGTAACGTTGGTTGGTTCGTGCACCAGAAATGTAGCCTGCACCTGGTGTTATAGTTTGGGCTGGTATTGTGTTCCACTCTTGGACCTCTCAATAGTCCGCTTCACGCAAGTAGGGGGCCCAGGGTTCAGCCGTTCTACATATTTCCTTCTGTTGCCGCATTCATTCTCTAGGCACGTGACTAGGAGCAAGCAAGACAATGTTTTCCCCGCAGGCTCCACTGTTGACTCTCGGTCGCAGCTCCTCCCCTCCACGCTTCCCCTATCGCTCCGCGCCCATCGCGAAAGCGCCTTCCTACCATGACGCAAACTATAGCACATAGAACCGGTACACTAACCTGCCAGGATTACTTCTCTGAAGTTTTGGAGCCTGTTGTTCTCTCTTACCTTGAAGCTTGTTGACAGCTACAATGCAACAGGACAATGTGCCACCACATGTGGCACGCAATGTCCAAGACTTCTTCGTCGCCCATCAGGTTTCATTACTGCCTAGGCCTCCTTATTTTCACGTTCTTTGCTACACGGAAATGATTGATCGGTTCTAGGGGCATGTAAGTGACTGACAGGTTTGAGTCCTCCCTCGGGCATGGCTGTGTGTGTTGTTCTTGGGTTAGTTTGAGTTGGTTTAAGTAGTTTCTAAGCCTAGGAACTGAGACTGATGACCACAGTAGTTTGACTTAGAAGTAGACTTAGAAACATTTGAACATTTTTGAAAATGACTGTCGATGATTGCAAAACAACTGGCCTGGGATATACCAACTCTGCTGCACCATATCAACTTTGACAACATGTTAAACGAGCATGAAGGACTATACCCCATCAGTCAATCATCCAGATGGTTGCCCCTGCAAGTACTGAAAAGGCTGCTGCCCCCATTCAGGAACCACAAGTTTGTTTGGTCTCTACAGATACCCCACCATTGTGGTTGCACCTACGGTGCGGCTATCTGTATGACTGAGACACGCAAGCCACCCCACCTTGGCAATGTCTGTGGTTCATGGAGGTGATAAATGAGCTTATATTTCCTAAATAACGAAGTTACCATACAATAAGTTACCATCCGAAATCATCTAAATACGATCGCATTTTTTAAATATTTTAAACATTATTCTGTTGACTACAGGTTAACAATTATTGAACTTTAAGAAATAGAATCGTCATAATTTCTGAACGGTTTGCGTTAGGCCGTTCAAACTGCAAGGGTGGCTGCAGAGCATGGTGGGAATTAGTATGGGCATGTAAATATGGTTTGGTTTAACGGCGAAGCTCATTTTCATTTGGATGCGTTCGTCAATAAGCTAAATTGGCGCATCTGGGGGACTGAGAATCCACATTTCGCGAGCGGGAAGTTTTTTCACCCTCTACGGATGACATGACTACGTAGTTTGCAATGATCACTCACGACATATCCCTTGATGGCACAGTGACAGTATGCAGAAGTGTTTGCAAATTATTTCTTCCCCATTTTCCAAAGTCACCCTGATTTCTACAAGATGTGGTTCATGCAAGACGGAGCTCGACCCCACCGAAGCAGAACGGTGCTTGATGTCCTGGAATAGCAGTTGGGGGCCGCATTCCGCTTCTGGAGTATCCAGAGGCGTCCTCCATATTCTTCGGATCTGACAACATGCGACTCCTTTTTGTGGGGGCTGTGTTAAAGACAGGGTGTGTAGCAATAACCACAAAATCATTGGTGAGCTGTAAACGTCGTCGATAGCATATATGTTCCGACCCTTCAGCGGATCATTAAGAATTTCAGGTATTACTCAGTGCTAATAAGGACGCTGTTGGTAAAAATACATATGCCACAGGTGGCGAATCGGCTATATGTTTATTAGAGCGTTTCGATATTTTTATCATCCTCAGAATCTGGGCCCGGGTTAAAATTTCATACTTACGCGTATGGCGTCATGGCCCTGCTGATCTGTCATGGATGATTTTATGTCACACGTGAAGAATTTCGGTAATCGTCTCTGCACATCATCGCCACCGCAGGCAGGCATATCGAACATGTCGTAACCTAAATCTGAATATCTGTAGTGCCATTTACATGTTGAATAAAGTGTGTGCACGCCGTAGTTTGTAACTAATTTACTGTTATGAATTTAAAATACTTAAACATCTAAACAGTTTCAGGGCATTTAAATAAATCGAACGGCAAAGTTGATCATTTGTGCTGGACCGGGATTCGAACCCGGATTTCCTGCTTCGGGTCAGCGGTTACCGTAACCAATTATTCTATCCAGGCACGCTTCACTTCCAACCCAAATTTTAAACTTACAGTAATCTGCGATGGTAGTGCCCCCGTCCCATTAGTTCGCAGCCTATACTGGATCGAATGTATTAATGCGTCCGCATTGAAATTGTCAATTGCCTCTTGGGGGAATATATAAAATTATTGATATGCAGTTCTTTTCGGAATTGTCCGAAAAGAGCAGACAGCATATCAATATTTGTAATTTACGTTTGTTTCAAATAATTCAGTAACTATCATCCTGTATATACGTTACTACATGTTCCGTTACAGATTATCTTTAATTTATTACGATTGTCTGGAACTCGAAGAAATAAAAAAAATAATATGTTGTCTCTGGTAACGACTGTAAGTTCGTACGAGATACACCGTGCGCGTCTACAGTGCTAACAACGAGGCAAAAGATTAGGATCGGGCGCAACTAAATGACTGGCTGAAATGTTCCCGGAGGTATATCCAGAAGCAGCTCATTACTGATGCCCAGGGAGAAGGCAAGAATCAGAAGAACAATGGGAAACACTGAACTCGTTTCTAAGACAGATCACAAAGACGCCTAATGGTATGATAATCGAGTTATTCAGAACAACGTTGCCAACACGACTCGAGAGCCAAACATTAGGCGGCGCTCCGGAAGCTGCTTCTAAATACTGCGGCTGAACACAATAAGCGCGCCAGATAAGATAAGGTCTTAATAAATACGGCGCATTTAAAGAGGCAATTAGCGGAGGCCGCTTATCGAGCGCAGACACGGCCGTTGCCTGGCTGGCGGGCTTCCTCCGCGCCTTCCTGCCCGCGACATTGACACGCTCACTTCCGTTACAGCGCTATCGAATTCACATTCGGCTATCGTCACAATGATCCTCGTTAGTGGAAAGGCATCGCGTTCTCGCTCTGCTGGGGCAATTAACACCGTCTGACCAGCGTGTCATCCTCTACAAACTGCTTCGTAGTACATACTGCAGCCGCCCTCCTGGACGAGGTCGGTATTGTTGACCTCGGAGCCGCCAATTCTGGATCAGGTACACTGCTGGCCATCCAAAATGCAGCACCAAGGAGGACTGCAGATATTCCAACCAAAATGATTAGGAAGATTACATGTTGTATACAGACCCGCTCGGTTAGCCGTGTGGTCTAACGCACCGCTTTCGGAGACGGGGAGGCGACCGGCCCAGGTTCGAATTCGCCCTTCGCCCGTCGGATTAACGGATGGGTGACTGCAGGCGTGGCGCAGGGGATAGCGTCACGGACTGCGCTACAGACGGCAAATATTTATGCCGGGCGCCGTGGCTCAGCGCGTCCGGTCAGGGGGCTAAACGCCCTCTGTAATAAAAAAGCTGAGCCAACCATTCAACGAACAACTCCGAACAAACTAAAGGAACGACCGCGAACCATAGATCTACCAGATGAACAACCAACCAAAAAAAAAAGGGGAGGGGGGCCTTGTGCCGGCCAGCCTGGTTTTGGTTTTTAGGCTGTTTTCCACATCCCCCTAGGTGAATACCGGGCTGGTCCCCAAGTCCCGCCTCAGTTACACGATTCGCAAACATTTAGTAACACTTTACAGCTTTCACACATATAAACTATACGCAGACGTTTGGGGTACACATTTTCTCCCGGGGTATACGGGGTGGCGACAAGAAGGGCATACGGCCACCTTGTAAATATTAACACGCCAAATCCGGATTTAAATGTTCAAATGTTTGTTAGGTTCAAAATGTTCAAATGTTTGTAAATCTATCGGACCAAACTGCGTGGTCATAAAAAAAAAAAAAAAAAAAAAAAAAATGGTCAAATGTTTGTTAAGCTTGTGGGACTTAACTACGGGGTCATCAGTCCCTAAACTTACAAACTACTTATCAACTACTTTATACTCAAGACGGCACAAATATCCATGCCTGAGGGGGGATTCGAACCCCCGACCGTAGTGGCCGTGCAGACCGTGACTGGAGCGCCTCAGTCTCCTCGGCCACCGCGGCCGGCCGTGGTCAACAGTCCGTATCTTACAAACTACTTACACCTAGGTGAACTAACCTACGGACAAACACACACACCCATGCCCCAGGGAGGACTCGAATCTCCACGGCGAGCAACCGCGCGCTCCGCAGCGAGACGCTTTAGACCGCTCGGCTACTGCACCGCGGCTGTTGGTAAGGCTTATGGGACTTAACTGCGGGGTCATCGGTCGCTAAACTTACAAATTACAGTACATATGAACTAACTTATATTAAAGACAACACGAACATCCGTGCCCGAAGGGAAATTGGAGCCCCCGGCGGAAAACCGCATCGCGTATCGGAGCATAGCGTCGGATTTAACAAAGCCGACCCTGCTTGTGCGAGAAAATGGTCAAAGAGAAAGTAGAAGAAGATTACATGTTGTGTAAGGACCACGTGGCCGCGTGGGAATGGCCGCTCTAAGGCGCCTTCCTGCAGACCGCGCGGCTGCACTGCGTCGGTGATTCGAGTCCTCCCTCGGGCATGGGTGTGTGTGCTGTCCTTGGCTTACTTACTTAAGTAGTTAGTACGGATAGGGACCGATGACCGCTGCAGTTTGGTCCCAAAGCTTTGAACATTTTGAAGATCACGTGACTGAAAATACAGCCCCGTGTGAAGTGTGAAAGATGAACACACGAGCTAGGTACCTACCCCAGAAATCTATATAAGGTGAAAATTTGGGCCATTATTCAGATACTACGCAGTTATGAGCTTCTCAATATACAGCTTTTAAACATGCGCGCGCTCGGACTGTTTGCCGCAAGGCCTGCTTCATTATGCTTAATGAGCGAGTGCGAAGAACTGTGCACTTAACTGACAACATCGAGTTCTCCAAAATTTGAAATTTGAAGAGCTTGATAAATGTAGGAGAGAATAATGCCGTAATTACTTGATACCCCACCGCCTATAGTCTCCCCATTACTTTTTGAGATCAAACTACATAATTTAATAATCTCGAAAATGCTTGAATTTGTTAATTACGTGAAATTCGACAGCAATTATGCACGCGAAACTCGGCAACAATGCCTGTCGCTGGCTTCTCGAATAATAATATTTTTACGATATTACGGTAACAAAGCATATTTGACATAGCAACCCATGTCCGCAACCCTTTGCGTACTGGGCTAGGCGTCGTTGAGTAGCGACTCGCGCGGCCAAGAGGTAGGCACACAACATGCCACCCGAGTCGTCACAGTAGCAGGACTGCACGGGAACGTCTTCAAAGTATTTGTAGCAGCAGGGTAAATGCCAAGTCGGGATGGATTGTTATAACGTTTATTTGACAACAGTTACAAAAAGTGCTCCAAAGTAGGTCCTCCTGCTTGAATGAATGCCGTGCAACGATGCTCCAGCGATTGTCGCACTCTTTCAAACACTCCTGGCAAAGTGAATTTTACATCGGAAGCTGCCATAATTCGCGCTATCAGCTCCTCAACAGTCTTAATGGGTGTTTCGTAGACAACAGATTACAGTTGGCCCCAGAAGAAGAAATCATTGCGCGTCAAGTGCAGGCCATCCAGTTCTCACCAAAGACTTCATCCAAATGCCTTCGCAATGCATGTGCAAAGTGCGCAGATGCACCATAGTTTTGGTACCATATTTACTGTCGCACATTCAAATCAAATGTTCAAATGTTTGTAAAGCTTATGGGATTTAACTACGGGGTCATCAGTCCCTAAACTTACAATCAACTTTTGAAATAATTAATACTAAGGACGGCACAAATATCCATGCCCGAGGGGTGATTCGAACCCCCGACCGTAGTGGCCGTGCAGACCGTGACTGGAGCGCCTCAGTCCCCTCGACCTGTCGCACATTGATTGGAACGTGCGCCAGTAACTCTGGCAGAGTTTCTCCTAAAACGTTTAGGTAGATGTTTGCGTTCAGTCGCCGGGGTAACATGTATGGGCCGACCAGCTTCCTATATTTTACCCCTGCGACCTTAGCCTTGCACACTGGGGCGCCGTGCTGCGGTGCGCGCGGCCGTTCGCCGTCGGGGTTCCAGTCCCCCCTCAGGCATGGGTGTGTGTGTTGTCCTTAGGTTAGTTCACCCTAGTTTAAGTAGTTTGTAAGCTACGGACTAATGACCACGCAGTTGAGTCCCATAGATTTACAATCATTTTGGAAAAAGTATATTCCATTCAACATTGTCAAAAGCTTTCTCCAAACCCACAAAAACTAAAAGCGTAGGTTTGCCTATCCTTAACCCATCTTCTAAGGTAAGTCGTAATGTGAATATTGCCTCGCGTTTTCGTTCATATCCTCTGAATCCAATCTGATCTTTTCCAAAGGTCGGATTCCATCAGTTTATCCATTCGTGCCGGCCGCGGTGGCCGAGGGGATTGAGGCGCTTCAGTCACGGTCTACGTTTCTTCGTTTCTTTATTCAAATCTTAAATTAATTGAAGATCTAAGGTACCAAATTACTGCCACTACGGTCGGGGGTACGAATCCCCCCTGGGGCATGAATATTTGTGCCGTCCTTAGTCTTAGCTAGTTCATAAGTAGTTTGTAAGTTTAGGGACTGATGACCCCGTAGTTAAGTCCCTTAAGCTTAACAAACATTTGAACATTTTTTTATCCATTCGTCTGTAAATAATTTGTGTTAGTATTTTGCAACCATGAAATATTAAACTGATAGTTCTGTAATGTTCACATTTTCTGCACTTGGTTTCTTATATTCTTCTTGAAGTTTGAGCGTATTTCCTGTCTCATTCATCTCGCATACTAGGTGGAATAATTTCTTATGTCTGGCTCTCCTAACGATGATAGCAGTTCAGACGGAACATCATATACTCCGTCTACTCTCTGTATATAAAAATAAATTACAGTACCTAGGAGGATGAGTCAGTAAATAAGTCGCAAACTGAAATAGACACGCCAGTATTGCGTTTACAAGCCTGAAAACTGCTTTACTTTTCAGCTGACTCCACCTTTAAATCTAAACATTCGTCCCATCGTTAAAGAAGGCTTTAAGAGCCCGGAGCTTGGAATTTTTGTGGCACCGTTTGCATCCTGTAAGTCAGGGCCGCTCAAGGTGCATGCACCGGCGCATCGCACAGTTGCAGAGTGCAGAAGACGGCTGCGCTGTGTTGACGACGGTGCAAACCCCCCACTCCTCGGCTTTGTGCTGCTTCTCTCTTTCCTTACGCTTGCGTCGCTCGTGCCGCCTGTCTCAACCATTTCAAAACTTTTACCCTGTTTTCTTCTTCATCGCCAAATACTTATGTGCACTAGGCGGAAAGCTTAGTTTGGTGCAACACGATTACCGCTATTAAAGAGATTTAATAATTGTAATGATAACAATTTTAAATTTGGTTTCAACACAAATTTATCTATTCTATGTCCTCTTTTTTTATTTGCAATAATGCTACTAGGATCAGGAAAAAGAGATAGGCTGACTGCAACTCTGAGAGCATTTTTTAAATTACTATTAAAAATACTTGCACGCAATCTAGTTTTCGTACAAGACAAAACAGAAAAACAAACCTTTCACATACACACGTGGAGCAAAACATAGAAATAATTTTCGCCGCTTCTCTGTGTAACTTGGGAAATTCTTCCTTCGACAAATTCAGGTAGAACTGGAGCAAACCTTTTGTGTAGTAAAACAAATCCTTTCGCTGAACATCGGTTTCCAAATCAGTCAGTTCGAAATGTAAATCTGGAGGCGCACTTTTAATATCCATCGAAAAGGGTTTCACAAAAACATCGAGTTTTCTCTCTCTCTCTCTCTCTCTCTCTTTCTTCTTCTTCTTTTTTTTTTTTTTGAGCTGGTGGTTCCATTATTGTAGTAATTGTCTTGCGCTTACTTAATCTAATGTTGACTAAGCAGTCTGGCAGAGCATTCGGCAGCGTACCGCGACGGCCTCACCCAGCAAGCCGAGTTGAGGCGAAGTATGACGAGTTGAACCGATGCACTGTGCAAACAGTCTCTGCACTTCGCTTCGCACGCGTGCGGTTTTCCGTGTTTGTGCGCCCTGCTGTAAGTGATGCTCTTGAGCTGTAACTATATTTGGCGCCTTAAACTGCTGCAACCCACAAGACGGATGTGTATATGTGGTAGAGAAATACCCAAACACAGCGCGCAGTAGTGGCTCGTCTACCTCAGTTTGCAACTGATTTACTGACTCACCCTCATACATCATTCATGGCGATGAGTCAAGTGGCGTCGAACTCTTAGAGTACGGTACCCTCATCGACATACCGAACGAAATCTTATGTAGACAGTAACGTTTCTCTTGTTTTAAAGGTCAAGCGTGTAATGTTTTACAAAGATAGGAATAAAACTGCAGATAGGTGACGGACTCTGTTCTTACATACACTCGGCAATGTACCAACCTAATTATTGCGTGTCGAATACAGTGCAGTTCCTCGTGTATTTAAGTCAAGTGTGAAAAATTTGATCGCAGTCCGATGAATGGTATGGTAGCGCATAAAATACGAATCTAATACGAAGTGGCGATGCTAGCTACAGAATTACCAATTTCGATTTTCAGCTGTTTCTTTGAGTTTTACCGTTTTTTCTGTTTTTCGAAACCACCCCTGTATTAAAGCGAAGAAAGAAACTATATACTATTCAACTCGGTGAAGCTATTTTCAAGTTTTAGCGAAAGTAGCGCCTATCAATTGATAATACAGCAAAATTAAAGTAAAATGAAAAACACGAAAAAATCAAAAAGCACAGTTAATACCTGATGCAAATTTTGGTAAAAAATGTGTAATGTCAGTTATATGGTAGCAACAAAACGGCGTCCTACATCGAATATACATTTAAAATAATTTCGTGTGGCTCAGTGACACTGTGCAAGTCTTTTAATTGGACGCCACTTCGCCGCGGTGGCGTGACCGAGCCGTCTAAGGTGCCTTGCTGCGAAGCGCTTTGTTGATCGCCATCGGAGGTTCGAGTCCTCTATGGGGCATGGGTATGTGTGTTGTCCTTAGGTTAATATAAGTTAGTTTAAGTAGCTAGTAAGTCTAGTGACTGATGACCATAGCAGTTTGGTCCAAGAGGTAAACAAATATTTTTTACCCCACCCCAGTTATCCAACTGTGAAAAGGGGACCTATCGTTTAGCGTGGAATCCGAACCACGTGTCTTTTCCGGCGCCTCTTCACATCGATCAGAGATGGAGGTTATGCTAAAACTCCGTGATCCCACCGAGTTTCGAACCCATGAACTTTTGCTGTCCAACCGAGAACTTTGCCGTCAGCCTAGACTTCGAGGACAAGGACAGGGCCAATTATTGGATACTTACCATACCTAGATGAAAACATTTACTTGGCAATAAATATATTGTGGTTATTCAGAAATATTCAAATGTTTGGTAAGCTTACGTGACTTACCCGAGGGGTCATCAGTCCCTAAACTTACAAACTACTTATAAACTAACTTATAATAAAGACGGAACAAACATCCATGCCGGAGGGAGGATTCGAACTCCCGACGGGTACTGGCCTCGCGTATCGGAGCATAGCGCCTCAATGCGCTCGGCCACTCCGTCGCGGCTTGAGGTTATTATTCGAGACAAAAACTATCATATGTTTTAAGGTGTTCCAAATCACACAACCTGTGCAAAATTTCATTAATATCAGAGTTCGCAGACAAACATCGCGACGGTGTCTTTATGTATAGTGTTGAGAAAATTTTTCCAGAAAAGTCAATGTCCCACTACAAAAAAGATTGTGAACCACTCTGATAAATGCAGAGTGTATTCATCCACGATAAATGGAGAGCTTTATGTTCTGAGCAGTACATTGGAGTGCTTAATTTGTACAGCTCCCAGCCGTTGGTAGAGCACTTTTGCGTCCGCCTGTACACAGCATATGGTCGCTCTCGCCGTCACTTCCATTCTCTTAAGGCTGCTTACGTAATTACTACGAAATGCAAGCCGCTGCTGTATTTATGCATAATACCGAGTGGGGGAGAGCGCGCCAAGGCGAAAACCTGTTCCAAATTATACATACATATATGCGCTCTTAAATGGCACATACATTAGGCTGTTATAATTGCCACCCGATTGCTTCAGATAAGGCGTAAGGATGGGGGAGTGTGGTCAAATGTCCGTGACCGCGGCATTTTCTTGCTTCTTTTACTTCTTTTAATCGTGAGTTTGCCGTTGTACGCACTGCAGTAGCCATTAGCCTAATTAAGAGGTGACGCTTAGGAAGCAATTTTCCAACACGAGAAACAGGAATAAAACGAATTCGCACCCGAACGAAAGCATATCATGACAAACTGTGCCTAGTGGTTTCGCATCTAGAGGGACGAATCTTATACTTTACTTCCTGTTCAGCTAGATGTGTCACCTCTCAGTAGCACACGATGGACATGCGTCGATCGGACACTTAGTGTTGAACGCTCATTAATGACGTGTTGGTTCACCTATATCGTGTAAAACATCTTACGTTCGTGTTGGTATGAATGGATGAGTGAAGGACATTTGCATTGATTATATCGTTAAACAAGGACACTGCACATCACATTTAAAACAAAGCTAGGCATGCGGCATTTGTACTAAACATATTTCGATGTGCGGAAATTGCATAATTGAATGTATGACCACTTACGGGCAGAAGAAAACGTGATACTTATGGAAGTTTGGCCGGTCACGTAAAATGAATCGGTAGCATAATGCTGAACGCGAAAACTCGCGAAAAGTAGCAAATTCGGGTTCGAATCCCAGTCAGGCACAAATTTTCGTATGAAACCAATAAATTTTACAGCTGATGCTGATTCATACTCGCAATTGCGAATACATTTTTTCTACATTTTAAGGTTACACTTTACACCATAAGTTAGCTCTCAGACACAATAGTATTTTGTAAATCATTTTTAAGGAATGTTTTAGCTGTCTGCTGTGATTTTCATGGTTTCGTACATAACTAATAAAAAACTTATAGCAGGTGTTTCAGCCTTATTTAAGTGTGCAGAACACTTTTTTTTTCATTTTCGTAAAAGAAGAAGGCCCAGTAACTAACCATACAAGTATAAAATATAAGAACACAAACAGGCAGACAGACAGACACACACACACACACACACACACACACACACACACACACACACACACCTGGAAAATGAAAAAGAACACAAGAAGTTCGTCGACCCAGCAGAGGGGAATTTTATTGACACATTCTTGAGGACGTATACAACACACGATCGCACAGACATATCCATACGCTCGTGAGTACAGCCAGCAGAATGAGCAGTGTCGACGCTAGTACCGTGTATACCCTCCTTCTAAAATAATACAAGCTGTAGTTCTCTTACTCTCTCACGGAGACGATCGTAGAGGTGCCGAATGTAGTCTTGCGTAATGGCTGCCATGCAGTTTCCACCTGGTGACTTAGTTGGAGCAGATTTCGTGCCACTCATGCAGACCGTGCAACATGACGTTTCATCCGGCCCCAAACATGCTCAATGAGGGACAGATCTGGGGATCGTGCTGGCCAGGGTAGTAGACGTCCACCTTGAAGAGAACGTTGGGTTGTACGGGATACGTCTGAACGAGCATTGTCCTGCTGGAAAAGCATATCACCTTGTTGGTGCGTGAACGGTGGCAGGACGGGTTGAATGATGGTTTCAATGTGCCGTGCACTGTTCAATTTTCCCTCGACGATCACCACAGGAGAACGGCTAGTGTAGTATATGGCTTTCCACACCATGATGCCAGGTGTCAGCCCCGTTTGTCTCTGTCGCAGATTTTCGCTTTCCCCTGCATGACATCACACACGCGTACGACCATCAATGGCACCGAGGCAGCAGCGACTCTCATCACTGAAGACGACGTCTCCATTCGTCCCTTCATAAGCGTCTACCATTATACCACTGTAGGCGGGCTGAACGATGTTGGGGTGTGAGTGGAGGACACCCGAACGGCACACATGATCGTGCATCATGGGGTGGGGAGTCATATCCTATACTGGCCGTTCTCCTGTAGTGATCGTCTAGAGAACGCACGGTACATTGAAACCATCACTCTACCCGTCTTGCTATCACTCATACACTAACAAGGCGATATGCTTCTCCAACAGAACAATGAACGTACACATCTATCGCGTACCACCCAACGTGTTCTTCAAGGTGTACGTCAACTACCCTGGCGAGCAGGATCCCCAGATGTCTCCCATTGATCATGTTTGGGACCGCATGAATCGTCATGTTTGGCCTCACACTTAGCAGTCAGTTTCCTAGTATTCCACTCCATGTTTCAGCAAAATTATATTATTGTAGAAAACATTGTTTAAGAGAGATGACGCCAAAAACATTTAACTGCATGCAAACGAAAGTTAAATTGACAGATGGGGGGGGGGGAGAGGGGGCAGAAGGCGATAGACAAACGAGAAGTAGGAGGTCGACTAACTTAAAGCAGCGGTGGAGTAACCGAGCAGTCTAAGGCGCCTCGCTGCGGAGCGCGCAGTTGCGCGCCGTCGGAGGCTCGAGTCCTCCTGGAGCATGGGTTTGTGTGCGCGTGTGTGTGTGTGTTATCCTTAGGTTAGTTTAACTTAGTTTAATTAGTTTCTAAGCCTAGGGACTAATAACCAAGGTAGTTAAGTCCCATATATTTACGAACATTTTGAACTAACGTAAGAATGGAAGAAATAAACACCAAGGCAAAGCCGAGAAGCCGCGCGGTAATGGTGGCATAGTCTAAGGTGCCATGTCACGAATTGTGCGGCCGTCCTGCCGGAGGTTCGAGTCCTCCCTCCAACTTGGGAGTGTGTATTGTCCTTAGCGTAAGTTAGTTTAAGTAGTTTGTAAGACTACGGACATATGACCTTAGCAATTTCGTCCCTTAAGTTCACAAACATTTGAACATTATTTGGTTGCACAGTAGTTAATTAATCCTTAATAGCACGTTTCATTCTAACGGCAGATTATAAGGCGCTCCTTGGAGTGTAACACCGTTCGTTTGCTTTATGGCATCAAAACATCAGTAATATGTTTGAATTTCTTTGGTTTTCGTACTACTCTTACAAAGAGCGGTGGTACCTGTAGACACAAAAAAAGCCCATGTTTACAATATGCAAAATGTTCAAATTTTTGTAAATCTATGGGACCAAACTGCAGTGTGGTCATCAGTCCTTAGACTTACAAACTATTTAAACTAACTTCTGCGAAGGAAAACACATACACACACATTGTGCACGCACGAGGGAGGAGGCTAACCTCCGACGGGGAGCAGACGCGCATTTTGCAGCAAGGCGCCTTAGAGCGCACGGCCACTCCCATGGGGCTACAATTTGCAATGACGAACAGCGAGCGAGTGTGGCGTGATGCTCTGCCGAACTTTCTGTTTGCATGGCAACAAAAGCTCTACGTCATGCTAAACTGTATTATTCTCTGAATACTTCTGCCAGTTCTTATCAGGAATTCGGGGAGTTAAAGCCTATGCCTCATCAACTGGCAATTGAAATTTTTAAGGGTACACGGTGAAATTGAAATCCTATTACCCAGATGGTTATATTGGTATATGACATGACATTTCGTAATCAAAAGAAAGAAATGATTAAAACTATGTTCCATTTGCACATTAGAATTAACATTAAAAGTAAATTTAACTAAAGAATTCACTGAAGCAAATGTGTTGACGGGACAAGAGTGATGACCTGCTAAAGGAAAGTGTGGGGCGTGGCGTTAAAGGGAAGATAATGGATTTAGAAGGTGATCACAGGAGTAGACCATGCTGGAGGTCCCGTTGTTAAGAGAGACGCGTGACTTCATAACTGATTCGTTAAAAGCTTATTGGTTAAATTTGTATTGTGAGAGAAGATGCAAGGTCGAACTCTGCAAAGACAAGTCTTATTTAAGTACTAGCTGCAAATACCCGCTTCGCTGGGTTTTATTTTATCTTGTATTTATTTACATATGTTATATTTTTTGTGTATGAAAGATATGGGTAATTTCCTAGGAGCTGTGTACATCGAAGTATCAGCAGTCGGGGCGCTACTGTGATCGATAGGTATCGAACGGTGTACTCTCGAGGTTGTGTCAGCGTGGTCGGCGCAAACGACGAAACAATAAATGATATGTAAAAGGTCAAAATAAGTAAATGGAATACAATACACAGTGCGCAAATGTTCGCAATGAAAAGTTTGCTTTATGCGTATAATTAGTTTAGCGACCGGAGAAGGGTAGATAGAAGAACCTGTCAACCCTAGAGCAGGAACAGCATTATTTATTTATTTCATGGTCCATACATAAGAATGAAGTAAGTAATAGGTAACGTATTACTGGATAGAAGTAGCAGTTCCGGAGAAAGTATGACAAATAAACGCCCTGAAAATTAATTATGCAGTTCCTGCTCTATGGTTGACAGATTCTTGTACTACTCCCGAAGGTTAAGATGAGACTTGGCGCGGTGGCTGGTTGAAGGGAACCTAATGGAATTTCCTTTCAAATTTGTTATCTTTCGAAGTACATCGTTTCACATGGTCTGGACGCACTCTGCCTGTAAGTTACTTCTTCAACACACTTGTGTTGATGGCCGCTCTCATAAGACACTGCGCCAGTATCAAATTAATTTGCGCTTATACTATGTACCATTCTCCGGTCAATAAAGCAGATGTCCTCGTGTAACAGTACCCTCGGAAATCGAGACATATTTGAGGAAATTAATTAACGCTGTTCCTGTTCTGTGGTTGACATTGAGGCGGAACGACTCTGATGTATAGCTTTCAACTGAGTATTGAAGCTTTAAATCTGGCGGTGTCAGACTCCGTAATCCTCGAGTCGTCCGCCCGTCACCATAAGAATGATTAAGTTTGAAAAAAAAATCTTTCCAAGTTCTGAACCTTCTATATCAGGTCCTTACGCATTCAAAGAAGCATAGTCAGAAGAATTTCTTTTATTTAGACTCTCGCCGCTAGTCGGATATACTTTTTAAATTATTGTCAAGTTTTAACTGTCAAACTAAAGTTTATACTAGTAAACGTCATGTTAACTAGTACACAGAAATTCTATATATCTTGTTTTGTGTCCCAGCCTCGTCGCCGCTTTTGTGTCCCGTTTCTGTCGTAGGTGTAGGTGGCCGAGTAGGAAGACCGTTACAGGAATAAAGGTACGCATGTGCAGGTATGGAGGTGAGCAGCCAGTGGTACAGCAGAAACTAGAAACACTAGAGTAAATTAGAACGAGATATATATTTCACAGAATTTATACAATACTTAACTTTTACATAGTTCTGTACTGCAGAATGCTGATACATAGTTGAGCTAGAGGCCTGCCTAGTGCCAATACGATAGCCAAGTCTTCACTGGTGCCTGTCTGATTCCGAAGTGCTAACTGGTCCCTATCTCAGTCCCAAGTGAACGATATCGTTCTGTGGTGGCCACGAGCGGAGTTGTAACAGAGGGCGCTCGTGGCTGACGTCGTAAGTGTGGTGTCGCACAAGTACAAAGTGCGCGCCACCTACTTTCGCCGCGCGCCGCCATGCACGCACGGCGCGGCGTTCTCACGACGACAGCCACGAGCGCCCTCTGCTGCAACTCCGCTCGTGGCTCCCACTGAACGACATCGTTCACTTGGGACTGAGATAGCAACCAGTTAACACTTCGGAATCAGATAGGCACCAGTAAAGACTTGGCTATCGTACAGGCACTAGGCAGGCTCAACTATGTATCAGCATTCTGCAGTACTGGTCTATGTAAAAGTTAAGTATTGTATAAATTCTGTGCAATATATATCTCGTTCTAATTTACTCTAGTGTTTCTAGTTTCTGGCTGCTCCCCTCCGTACCTGCACCAGCGTGCTATCTTTATTCCTAGTGTCGGTCTCATTCCACTCGGCCACCGACACCTACGACGGAAAAGAGACACAAAAGCGGCGAAGAGGCTGGGACACAAAAGTAAGAACGCCGCGCCGTGCGTGCATGGCGGCGCGTGGCGAAAGTAGGTGGCGCGCACTTTGTACTTGTGCGACACCACACCCCTCCCCCCCAAACCGCCGCGCCGTCGTGGCGTAGGGCTGAGGGCCACGGCGACTGGTGGGACGGGCGTCGTAGCAGAGGCTAGGATCGAGACGCCGTCCGCGCCCCGATATCCACCTTGCGATCCCCCGGAAAACCTGCCAAAACGAGGGGAAGGGCGCACACCTCCGCCCAGCGGGAGCAGGTCATCTTCTGAGGTGCGTGGCCCAGGCGGCGGGGGCACGCACGGTCCCGGAGTTCCTCTTGGTGACGCTGTCATCTGCGGCGGCGACAGCGGCGGCGACGACTGCGTCGGAGGTGCGTCGACGTCCATAGGGATCTCGTAGTCCGGGGCCGAACGATGTGGCTGTGCTCCCTGGCGGTGAACTGGGTCTGGAATCAAGAAACCCGAGACAGGATCGCGCGGCCTGTGCAGGCGCAATTGGTTTGCGTGGCGCCGCAGCTCCGACCTTGTGGCAGAACGTACAACATACATATTGCGACCGAGCACGCGTTGAATGGTGCCCGGCGTCCATGTCTTCTTGTTTCCAGCAAACACCCTGTACAGCACCGGCGTAGAAACCTGAAAACGCGTAGCGCCATACGAACCGACTCGGTGCGTGGGAGGCTGCAGCAGGTTCTAACGAAACGTTCTGCTTCACCACTGGACTGACGGTGAAAAGGTGCGGTGGTGATATGCTGAATGCCATTCACACGACAAAACTGTTGAAATTCCGCACTAACAAACTGAGGTCCATTGTCACTGACGATAGTTTCAGGCAAACCTTCGATGCAAAACACTGATGTCAAGGCACTGATTGTACTAGACGCTGTCGTTGAGTTCATGGCAATCACAAAAGGAAACTTGCCGAAAGCGTCGACAACAATTAACCAGCGCGTATTCCAGAAAGGTCCGGCAAAGTCAATCTGTAAACGTTGCCATGGTCCCTTGGGGCGTGGCCAGTCTGAGAAACGTTGCGGAGGAGCCGCCTGATGCTCCGCACACACTGTACACTGTGACGTCATGTTCTCTATCTGTGCGTCCATACCAACCCAGGTACAATGACGTCTGGCCAGTTGCTTTGTCCTAACAATACCCCAATGTCCTTGAAGCAGGAGGCGTAATACTTCACGTTGCAGGGAACGAGGAACAATCACTCTCGTTTGGTCGTTGTCGGTATGTAACAACAGAACACCCTGACTTAAAGACAATGCATGACGTTGTGCAAAATAACGTCGAACCAGAGGCCGTTCAATGTCTTTGGCTCTGGCAGGCCAACCTGAGCGAACAAAACTTGCTACCACACTTAGGTCTGCATCCGCAGCTGTTTCCTGTGCAACTCGACGAGAGTTTAAAGGAAAGTCTGCGACAGCGGAAGCATCTCTGGAGCCTATCTGACAACATGCCATTTCCGAAGAATCAAACGACACATCCTGGCCAACCGGAAGTCGGGAAAGTGTGTCCGCGTTGGCATGTTTAGAGGTAGGTCGGTACAAAATCTCATACTGATAATGTGACAGTATCAAGGACCATCTCTGAACCTTTTGTGCCGTTCGTGGCGGAATTGGCTTTGTGGGTGAGAACAACGACGTGAGAGGCTTGTAGTCAGTCAACAAATAAAATTTTCTGCCATAGAGATAATGATGAAACTTTGTGACGCCGTAAATGATTGCTAAGGCCTCCTTTTCTATCTGACTGTAATTCTGTTGCGTTGGCGTCAGTAGCTTGGATGCAAAGGCAATAGGACGATCGTGACATCCAATACGATGCGACAATACTGCACCCAGGCCGTACAAAGAGGCATCAACTGCTAACACTGCAGGCTTCTGTGGGTCAAAGGGAATCAAACATGCATCACTGAGTAGTGCAGACTTTAATTTGTCAAAGGCAACCTGACAATCTTTAGACCATACAAAAGGAACATTCTTCCTACGTAAGTGATGCAGTGGAGCTGCAATCTGAGAGGCATTGGGAATAAATCTGAAATAATAGTTAAGCTTTCCCATTACTGCTTGCAATTCAGGCACATTCTTAGGAGGAGGCAAGTCTCTGATTGCTCGAAGATGTGACTGTAAGGGTCGAATTCCTTGGGCATTAATCACATGGCCTAGGTACTCTATTTCAGTTTGAAAAAACGAACACTTTGCTTTATTACAACGTAGACCTGCTGCAGTCAACACTTTGAAAAGGCACTCCAGGTTTGATAAATGTTCTTCAACTGTACGTCCGGATACCACAATATCATCTAAATAGTTCGAGCAACACGGTACAGAAACTGTCAGCTGTTCCAAAAAGCGCTGGAAAATAGAGGGGGCGGAAGAACTGCCAAAGGGAAGGCGTTGAAATTGAAAAAGGCCCATGTGAGTATTAATGACGAAAAATTTTTTTGACTCGTCATTAAGCGGAATTTGCAAGTATGCCTCTGCTAAATCAATCTTAGAAAAGAAGCGAGATTGTCCTAATTTGTCCATAAGTTCCTCAGGTCTGGGCAGGGGGTAAGTGTCAACAATTGTTGACTGTTCACTGTTGATTTAAAGTCCGCACATAGACGTAGTTTTCCTGGCGGTTTGGGTATAATTACTAAAGGCGAGGCCCACTGACTCGCAGAAACAGGAGAAATCACCCCACTATCTTGCCAACGTTAAAGTTCTTCGGTAACTTTATGACAAATTGCGATAGGCACTGGTCTAGCTTTACGAAATTTTGGAACTGCAGATTCTTTTAAAGTTACATGTGCCACGAAGTCTTTTGCACAACCTAGTTCCGGAGAAAACAAGTCACAATATTTGTCACACAATGCATTGATTTTATGCTGAGGCACTACTGACGAAATTTGAAGCACATCTCTTTGAATTGATAAGCCAAACATGTCAAAAGCATCTAGTCCAAAAATGTTCTTTGTAGATTTGGCCTGAAGAACTACAAAAGCAACTGTTTTTGTTACACCTTGAAAAGAGGCAGGCAGGCTACACGTTCCTAGCACGGGAATATTTTGACCTGTATAAGCTGTTAACACTTGCTGTGACGGCGACAGTTTTGGCGAACCTAGAAGTTCATACGTGTCTGTATTAATTAATGTGACAGCGGAACCAGTATCAAGCTGAAATTGCACAGTCTTATTGTCTATGGAAAGAGTCACAAAAAAGTTTTTGCTTGTGACGCTCGACAGGTGCGCGAATGTGGGCAACGTCTGCTACAGCTTGTTTGATGCGCTTGCGCATGCGCGGGCTGCGTAGTGAAGGAAGCGGCGCAGAGTCGGCACACAGCGGATTAACAACACTGTCACTAGATGGCACTACCGCCGGATCGGCGTCCGCGCAGTGCGAGGCTACTGCACTGGAATTACTTTGAGAAGCTACGCCAAGTCTACTGTCACTAACTACACAGTACTGGGCACTATTACAAGGAGAAGTTGTAGAAGGCACTAGGTTCACTACAGGATTGCACTGTACATTGTCATTTTGCTTGTCCCGAACCCTTTTCCGTTGCACAGATTTACGCGCTCGTCGGCGCTTGCGGCGTGGCTCACTACATAGTTTTGCAGAACTTTCTTGTATTTCCAAGCGATCGTTCTTACTACGTTGCTAGTGCGGTATTTGTTTCGTGTTTCGCAGTTATTATTTCTTACATTTGTGTGCTATCGTCTTCGGCTGTTGTCTGCCGCCGCGACGAGCCGCTGTCGCCGTTAAAGCGCTGTCGCCGACTGCCGATCAGGGCCCCACCGCCCGGCCGCTCCGGACTGCAGCATCGTCGTGTCGCCGCACCGTCGGCGTCCGACGCCTCCGGTGTTTTCGCCGCCGCCGCCGCCGCCGCTCCGGAAGGTGCTTCTCCGGCCACGCCGGGTTCGCCGCCGCCCAGCGCGCTCTGCCCGGCCGCCAGCCCGTTGGAGCGCGTCCCACCACCGCCGCCGCCGCGCCGCGCCGCGCCGCGCCGCGCCGCTCCCGCCCCCACCTGGGCCGCCGGGAGGCACGTCCACCGCCGCCGCTGATCCCGGAACAGTGTTCTACAGTTAAGGTGATTGTTCGACTCTGACATGTCGACCCTCCCCCCTACTACTGTGTCCTCCACCATAATTTTTACCTCGCCCTCCCATGCCCCCACCACCATCTCCTGGAGCACATCCTCCCCTCTTCTTCCTGCCACAATTCCCTCCCTCCTCACCCTCACTACCCCTCCGCTGTCGCCCTCTCCTCTGCCCCCACACAAGCTGCTGCCCTCGTCCCACACTCTCCATCCCCTTCCCCCATTCCCCCGCTCGATTCCTTCCCTCCCCTCCCCGACTCCCGCGGTGACCGTGCCGCGGTTCGCACCCGGCAGACTGCAGTCGACTCCTGTCCTCTCCCACCCGACGACGCCGCAGCGGCAGGGTCGGCTCCGCGCCACCTTCCAGTCTCCCCTGTCCCCACTCCTGCCTCCCAAGCACTCCTCAAACCAAAGAAGACAAAACGAGCATCCACAGACGCCACCTCCTCGGTGACGAAAAAGCCCGCCGACCCTCTCGCCACTGGCCCACCGGTCCCGATGGAAGCCGCCCCTCTCCCCCCCTACCCAGCCTGCACCACCTCCCCCGCCACCCCTCCTCCCCTCCCAACCCCCTGCTCTCCACACTTTCGTCCTGAATAACCCTGACCCCAACTCCTAGACTGCCGTGCCCTCACTCTCCTCTTTCGGCAGTATGCTCCTTCTGCCCCCATCTCCCAAATCGTCCCACGGAGGGACTCTGTCCTCCTCAAATCACCTGACCCCGACCTCCACACACAGCTCCTCCACAAGATCCCCCGCGTCCACTTTGGACCCCGTGCCACCCTTGTCCCCCTCCCCCCTCCAGCCTCCAATCGCCAATCCCCTCCTCCCCGTCGTCCTCCCACGCTCACTGCTGTGATCACCAAATTGAACCCGGGGATCACAGGGGAAGAGGTGCTGGAGGAACTCCGGCGGGATCCCCGCCTATCCATCCACTCAGCTCGTCGAATTAACAATGCGACGGGCCCCACCTACCTCATGCGCGTCTTCACAGAAGACGCGTCATCCATCAACCACCTCCTCCGCAATGGGGCCCTCATTTACAACCGCCTGCACCAGGTGGAACCTTCCCGAGCACCTCCCCAGTCATACCGCTGCTCCCGTTGCCTCACATATAATGATCACCTGACCGAAAATTGCCGTCTCCCTCCTGTATGCCCCCACTGCAAAGGCCAACACTTCCAAACCTCCTGCCCTAACCTCGCCGCCACCCCCTCCTGTAACACCTGCGGTGGGGCACACCCCACCTACTCTTACAAATGTAAGTCCCGCCCCCCTCCCACCAAAGAAGAACTCACCGTCCCTGTCCGTCCCACTGATCCCCCAATCCCCGCTAATAA
This sequence comes from Locusta migratoria, assembly GCA_026315105.1. Taxonomy (NCBI): domain Eukaryota; kingdom Metazoa; phylum Arthropoda; class Insecta; order Orthoptera; family Acrididae; genus Locusta; species Locusta migratoria. The sequence goes on from CM048755.1 coordinate 672,815,263, forward strand.
CTCCTTATGCCCTCCCCCCACAGCAGAGGACATCATCCGGTTCCTGACTATTGTCCTCCAAAATATCCACCCTTTCCAGCGCCCTCACACCCTCCACCAAGTCTCCCTGGCCGCTCGCTCCCTCTTCAACCTTGATTTTAAGGCTACAACCTCCCAAAATCACATCCACTTCACCTTCTCCCGAACCGACCGTCCTCACACCCTAGTTTAGTCCCCACACCCGCTCCCTTTTCCTCTCCCTCTCCCCACCTTTCAACCTCATTATGGCGCAGCAACGATTTAACATCCTGTACTCAAATATTCGCTCCCTTCCCACCAATAAGCTCCTCCTGATGAACACCTTAAACCAACACCGCGTGGATGCCTTTCTCCTCAACGAAACCTTCCTCCTCTCTCACATACATGTCAGTACCACACCCTATATCCTACACCGTCACGACTCTCCCCATCCCCCTGCACGAGGTGAAGTGGCTTTCGGCCATCTCCGACACCACCCAGTTCGGCCACATCCCCTCCTCAACATCCCTTATGAACATCTCATCCACACCCTCTTCCTCCCTTCCCTCACTGTCACCTGTGCTACTATTTATGTCCGCTCCCATGTTCCCATCCCTTATGACTTCCTTGCTCACATCGATAGCACCTTCACGACCTACGTGGTCGCCGCTTACCTCAATATCCACTCCCGCTCTCCTGCCGAACTCCGTCGGTGGCATCAGTTCATTCCTACCATCAATGGCGACATTGTCCCACTCCCACGCCACACCCGACCCTGTAGCAACACCACCCCTGATGTCGTCATTGTCTCTCCCAATCTCCTTGGGCACATCACCGCCGACGTTCTTGACCCCATAGGCAGTGATCACGACCCTGTTCTCCTTACCCTCACACATAATGTCCATCGCCCACAGAATCCTCGCCCACCTCCACCTCCTAAACTCGTCCATGACTACTCCCGAGCAGACTGGGATGCCTTTCGCCTCTCCATCACCCATCAGGTAGAAAGCCACCATCTCCCCCTACACTCTCCCGATGATATCGACCAAGCTGCCTCCTTCCTTCAGCAGACCTTGTCTGATGCTATCCATTCGCACATCCCTACCAAAGCTGTCCAGCCGCACCGTCCCACACTCCCTCCACAGGCTGTCCTTCTTCTGCGGGAATCCCGCCGCCTATACCGCTCCTTCCTGCGAACCCGTGACCGGGATACACTCCTCCGCCATCGGCAACTCCAGCGACACGTGCACAGCCTCCTGACTGCCAAAAAACGCCGGGACTGGCATCAGACAGTGACACGGCTTAATGCCCACCTCCCAATCAACTCGTCTCGATATTGGAACGCCTTCCACCGCCTCACTGGATCGAAACCTATGCCCACATACCCTCTCCTCCACCTTGACCAGCCCCTTCCTGATAATGCCAGTAAGGCCAACCATTTCGCCTCTTTCCTCTCTGATGTATTCTCCATCCCTGAAAATCCTAACTTTGATTATTCCTTGTTCCCAGATGTCCATGAAAAAACCGATGTCTCCATCCCACCCCTGGCTCCTGGCTTCCATTACCTGGACCACATCCCCCCATCGGACATTAACACCCCCATCACTGTACACGACATACAATTGATACTGCGCACCAAACGCAACACAGCTCCCGGCCACGATCGCATCACATACCGCCACCTCAAAGAATGTCCCCTCCCTTTCCTCACCACTCTTGCTTCTCTCTATACCACCATCCTCTACACTGGCTGCTACCCCCGCCTGTGGAAAATCTCCCGAGTCCTCATGTTCCTAAAACCCAACAAACCCCCCTCTGATGCCTCCTCCTACCGCCCGATTTGCCTCACCCCAGTGTTCAGCAAGGTCTTCGAATCCATTCTGTCCCGTCGCATCCATCACCACCTCCACCTCCACCGCCTTCTCCCAGACACCCAATGTGGCTTTCGTCCTTCCTTCTCCACTGACGACCAACTCCTTCGACTTACGCAACTCCTTCGACTTACGCAACTCCTTTCCCTCCAGCTAAACTCCCGTCGTGCCGCCATCTTTGTGTCCTTAGACCTCGAACGGGCCTACGATCGGGTCTGGCACTCTGGCCTGCTCTTCAAACTCCAAACCTATGCTCTTCCCATCAACCTCGTCCGGGTCATTGCCTCCTTCCTCTCCGACCGCCCCACCTATGTTACCGTCCACAACACCGACTCCCGTCTTTTTTATCCCTCTGCTGGTGTGCCCCAAGGCTCTGTCCTTTCTCCCCTCCTGTACCTCCTGTATACCTCGGATATGCCTAAGCCTGCCCCTCCCATACACCTTTTCGAATATGCTGACGACACCGCGTTCCTTGCCTTAGCTCCCACCCTTGCCCGTTCCAACCGCCTGCTCCAAGAACACCTTGACCTCTTTGCTGCTTGGTGCAACCAGTGGCTCCTGTCTATAAATCCTACCAAAACCCAGGCGATCATCGTAGGTCGTACAACCCGTTCCTTCCGTCCCCGAGATTTTTATCTGACCCTCCATAACCGTCCCATTCGTCTCACCCCTACCCTAAAGTACCTGGGCCTCACTATTGATCGCACCCTCTCCTGGACTCCCCATCTACACGCTATCCAAGAAAAAGCCCGCTCCCGCCTCCGCCTCCTCAAACTCCTTGTTGGCCGAACATGGGGCCTCAACCCTTCTACCATCCTCTATACCTACAAATCCCTCATCCGCCCAGTCCTCTGTGTCGCCCATCCCGCCTGGATTTCCGCTCCTCCATCCTTCTACAAATCTGTGGAGATACTGGAACGCCATGCCCTCCGCCTCGCCTTCCGTATCCCACTTTATCCCCCTTCCCCCACGCGGATCCTCTATGATCTCATTACTTTCCCCAGACTCGTTCTCTTTATTGAAAATCTCCGCCTCCGTTACATATCCCGCAAATCAGATCCGCCTAATCCTCTTGTCCATCCCCTTCTCTCTGCACCTGGTACATTGCCGCGCCTCCACCACTGTATTCCCCCTGCTCTCCACTTGTCCACCCTCCGGATCCTTTCCCGTGGCAACTTCCATACCCTCCCCCTCCCGGATGATGCCCTCCGACCTGACATCTACCCTTCATACCAGCTTTGATCCTTCTCCTTGCTCCCTCTCCCCTTTCTCTCCCTGAGGGCCCCGACTATCCCTCCCTTCCTGTCCCTTCTCCCCACCTCCGTCCCTCCGGTTCCTCCTCTTACCGTCCTCCCCTATCCTTCTTCCCCATGGCCTCCTGGGACATCATCCCCCGGCCCTTCCCTACCGGCTCTGCGGCTCCTCCCCACCCTCTCCATCTCCTTTCACCCCTTTTCCCCCCACACCACATCTTCAAATGCTGTCAGTGCCCCACCATCTACGGAACCTCCTTTGTGCTTCGAAAAGTGTGGTGTGTTTTAGTTAAATTGTTATATTTTACAACAGTGGACGGCCAACCCGCAGCCGACACCATCAGCTTTTATTTGTGTATCTCTCGAAGTGTGTGTTGTGTTTTTTTTTATTTTAACTCCAAATAGCGGACGGTCTCACCATGGCCGCTGCCCTATTCTCATTTTAATTGTGTGTGTGCGCCACTGACATTCGAGCAACTGTTTTTATTCACCACTTTCGCCGTTTCAAGTGTTTTATGTCACCACTGTTTCCTCCATTTTATGTACTTTGTTTTATCTCCATTTTAAATCTCCGTTTTATGTCTGTATTATCTCCAAAATTTTATCTCCGTTGTGTTTTTATGTTCTCCGCTGACAAAATTTTATTTCTGTAGGCCGAAGAGCACCAGTGAGTGCTGCCGGCCCGCCCCTCTTTTAGGGGAATTGAAACGACAATAAAGAAAAAAAAATTCTTGTATTTCCCCTTCCCCCACGCGGATCCTCTATGATCTCATTACTTTCCCCAGACTCGTTCTCTTTATTGAAAATCTCCGCCTCCGTTACATATCCCGCAAATCAGATCCGCCTAATCCTCTAGTCCATCCCCTCCTCTCTGCTCCTGGTACATTGCCGCGCCTCCACCACTGTATTCCCCCTGCTCTCCACTTGTCCACCCTCCGGATCCTTTCCCGTAGCAACTTCCATACCCTCCCCCTCCCGGATGATGCCCTCCGACCTGACATCTACCCTTCATACCAGCTTTGATCCTTCTCCTTGCTCCCTCTCCCCCTTCTCTCCCTGAGGGCCCCGACTGTCCCTCCCTTCCTGTCCCTTCTCCCCTCCTCCATCCCTCCGGATCCTTCTCTTAGCGCCCTCCCCTATCCTTCTTCCCCGTGGCTTCCTGGGACATCATCCCCCCGTCCCTTCCCTACCGGCTCTGTGGCTCCTCCCCACCCTCTCCATCTCCTTTCATCCCTTTTCCCCCCACACCACATCTTCAATGCCGTCAGTGCCCCACCATCTACGGAACCTCCTTTGTGCTTCAACAAGTGTGGTGTGTTTTAGTTAAATTGTTTTATTTTACAACAGTGGACGGCCAACCCGCAGCTGACACCATCAGTTTTAACTTGTGTATCTCTCGAAGTGTGTGTTGTGTTTTTTGTTTTAACTCCAAATAGCGGACGGTCTCACCATGGCCGCTGCCCTATGCTCATTTTAATTGTGTGTGTGCGCCACTGACATTCGAGCAACTGTTTTTATTCACCACTTTCGCCGTTCCAAGTGTTTTATGTCACCACTGTTTCCTCCATTTTTTGTACTTTGTTTTATCTCCATTTTAAATCTCCGTTTTATGTCTGTATTATCTCCAAAATTTTATCTCCTTTGTGTTTTTATGTTCTCCGCTGACAAATTTTATTTCTGTAGGCCGAAGAGCGCCAGTGAGGGCTGCCGGCCCGCCCCTTTTTTAGTGGAATTGAAACCACAATAAAGAAAGAATCAAAAGAAACACTGACCAAGTTCACAGCGTGTATGACATTTACAGAATGAATCTTTCTCGCACTCTGCGAAGCAATGTTCCGAAAGGCACCGTTCCTGCAATTTTTATTTTGCATACACACTGTTTGTACGTGTCCTGATTTACCACATTGATAACAAATGGCGTTGCGACTTGGGCAATGTGCACGCTTATGGCGAGATACACACTGAGGGCAAGACTTACGAACATTTTTCTGAAATGAGCGTTGGCGCCCGTTATTCAAATTACTGTTTCTAACACGACGGGGCGACCTTTCTGTCGCACTTTTACACTGTCTACTGTTCACTGTCTGTTCAGCACGGCCGGTAGAAAAATAAGAATCACTAGGGCTAGACTGAGAACTACGGCTAGGAAAGCGTCCGTTGCGGCGCACTGAATTTACACTGTGGCTTTGCATTTCTACATCTGCTAAGTCAAAAGTATCATGTGCTTCTATAAGCTGCAGTACACTGTCTAATGAAGGGTCAGATTGTTTTAGAATTGCTACCCTAATTCTGGGGTCCTGAATGTTATGCGTAATCGCATCTCTTAACATCACATCACTATATGAAAGTCCACAAGAACAAGTAAATTTACATTTGCGGGTTAAGCCCTTCAGTTCCGTAATCCACTGTGTGTGGGTCTGTTCCGGTAATTTTTTTAGTCTGAAAAATCGGTACCGCGCAGCGGCTACGAGAACTTTTCTCTCGTAATGAGCATTCAGTGCATCTACAATTTGTTCAAAGTCTACATCACGAGGAGATGCTTGCGGGAAAAGTTTCTGCAGTAACACGAAAGTCTTGGTGCCAACTACGGCGAGAAAGAAATGTTTAACTGTCTGACCTGTTATTTGATGAGCCGCGACGAGTTCTTGAAATTGAGCGAAGTAGTCACTCCATTCTTCCTCTCGTTCGTTGTACTGGCGAAACGTAGGAAGCGTTGCAGCAGCAGGTGTGGGCTGCTGAAGCGGCGGCTGGTTTTGTTTTTGGTTAGCGGCTTGCGCCGTTAGCTGGGACACCGCTTGGAGTAGCTGGGTGATTTCTGCCGTCTGTAACTGAATAATTTCCATTAAGTTTGGGTTCGGGGTAGTGGCCATGCTGACCGATTAGGCGCCGCTCATACAAGTAAATTAGATAACACACAAATGCAATATGAAAGAAGACGCTCTGCAACAAAAAAGTCCACAAAACACGTAACTGAAAATATTCCCCCAAAAATCTTATAATAAGGGTGGGTGGGCGGGAGCAATTTCTGCGTGCTCCGACTACTGCTGTCTGGCTGCTGCAAGTGGGCTTGTCCAAGGTTCTATCACTCCTCGTCACCACGTTTGTGTCCCAGCCTCGTCGCCGCTTTTGTGTCCCGTTTCTGTCGTAGGTGTCGGTGGCCGAGTAGGAAGACCGACACAGGAATAAAGGTACGCTTGTCCAGGTATGGAGGTGAGCAGCCAGTGGACAGTTATGGAGGTGAGCAGCCAGTGGTACAGCAGAAACTAGAAACACTAGAGTAAATTAGAACGAGATATATATTGCACAGAATTTATACAATACTTAACTTTTACATAGTTCTGTACTGCAGAATGCTGATACATAGTTGAGCTAGAGGCCTGCCTAGTGCCTATACGATAGCCAAGTCTTCACTGGTGCCTATCTGATTCCGAAGTGTTAACTGGTCCCTATCTCAGTCCCAAGTGAACTATATCGTTCAGTGGTGGCCACGAGCGGAGTTGTAACAGAGTGCGCTCGTGGCTGACGTCGTAAGAACGCCGCGCCGTGCGTGAATGGCGGCGCGCGGCGAAAGTAGGTGGCGCGCACTTTGGACTTGTGCGACACCACATCTTGTTGATAGTAAATCGATCGATGTAGGCGATCGATTAAGAAACCACTGAAAAATTATCAAAGTCTTCCTTTGACTTAACTGTCAAACATCAATTAAATTCAAATAAAATATCTTTTCAAAAATCGTAGAAACTTGAACAGGAAATAATTCTCAATTCCTGTTAATGTAATATTTCTGGTAGATCTCTTCAAAATAAATAAATGATGTTGATGAACACGTAGTTAAAGTTTAAATACGACATTTATTATACTTGACATTTACAAGTCGGAAGTCAAGAATGGACTGACTTAATGTATTTGCTCAAATTTTAGGAAGTTTTCGTTTACAATGTAAATATGGGCGACGATAACCGCAGAGACCATCTTCTTGCCTTGTGGCCGTCGACCAGCGACTTGAAGTTCAAATATGTTTGTATAGTCTATGGGACTTAACTACGGGGTCATCAGTCCCTAAACTTATAAACTACTTACGAACTAGCTAATACTAAGGTTGGCACAAATATCCATGCCCGAGGGGGGATTCGAACCCCCAACCGTAGTGCCCGTGCAGACCGTGAATGAAGCGCCTCAGTCCCCTCGGCCACCGCGGCAGGCGACATGAATCTGCTATGGTGTACATCGGGAGACTTTGGACTACAACTGCAATTAGAGACCATTTGTCTGCGTTGTGTAGTTTTTGCTGCACAGCGAAATATTGACTCATACACACAGACACGCGCGCGCGCGCGTAGAAATGTTATAATTGGATGTGCCTATATTGCACTCTGTAGCCAACACTACGAATCGCAAATAAATAGTGGTTGCATATGGTATTAGTTATCAGTCTCCGATTATTCACTATTGTGGTTGAGGGTTGATAACGACAAACTGATGGACGATATGGGAGTTTAAAGACTTATAGAAAATTCTACGTTTCTGTGTCTTTCAACCCCCATATCTTTCAGCCACTTATCGTTATTAACCCTTTGGAGTAAAAATTCTACTCTAACCTGTCCTTGCTTTTTTATTATTTATTGTATTGTGGTCTCGTGAAGGTAGTGTGTACTGAAACGGGTAGTAACAAGATAAAAATGCGACTATAAAATATAACAAATAATAATCTATTTTCTTTGTTCCGTGTGTTGTAGAATTTTTGTAAGCGATTTGGGTCAGCCCGATATTTACATTAAGTAGACGGGAAAACCGCTTAAAATCGCTCTGTCTGGCAGTATTATCGTATCAATGGTCGTTGAAACGTTTCGCTGGCCTCCCGTCTTTCAAGGTAGTGCACAGCACGTTCAGTTTGAAGAGCGGGCCAAACGGAAATACTGTACCGTAATAATTGCTGCTTTCCTTCGCATTTTACCTTCAACGAAAATTAGCGAAAGTTGACGAGGAAAGTGAAACATAAAGAAAAAAGTGAAAGTTAGTAGAATTTAACGAGGAGTTCTTCCTGATTTTCAACAGTTAAGAAATTGCCAATTAATTAAAAGCGTTGTACTTTTCTTTTGAAGATGGTGCGCTACAAAGACTTCTCAAAACGTAAACCATAGAAGCAAATTCGCAGAAAATGTGCCATATGATTATGGCCGTTCTCCGATTAAATGCAATGGTAGACACCACACTACGCAGCATAACCATGAAATTCGATGCAGCAAGAAGGTTAGAAGGAAATAAAATGTAGCGTCACGGGTTAGGGGCAATCTGATGGGATTGCAGTGATTCCAGAATAGAGTCTCATTAATAAATATAAGTATAATAATTGTACACCTCCTAATCTCGTCTACGACCCCTTTTTTCCCGGGAAGTGCAGCATCTCGACAAGGCACGGACTCAGCAAGTCGTGTAGGAATACCAACTGAGACATGCTGCCTCTAGAGACGCCCATAATACATAAATATGGATGGTACAGAGTACTGTGTACCAACTGACCTCTCGTTATGTCCCATAATCTGCCATATGGGTAGCCAAATCTATTGCTGTAACTGTCCACGGTGATCTTCAAACCAATCTCGAATAATTGCGGCACAGTGAATGGCTCATTGCCACCCATAAAATTTGCATCTTTGTTTGCAGACGCTAAGTCCGTAAATGGCTGTAAATTGTCTTCAAGTTACTATTCCCAGTCTGTAATCCGTTCATCTGAAGCCGATGTCTCAGTATACTCGATGTAAAAACTGCCCGTTATGAAACCACCACCATCTTAAACAGTGAGTTGTTGACACCTTGGGTTCATGGCTTCGTGGAGTCAGCGCCAAACTCGAACCTTACCATCAACTCTTACCAACTGAAATAGGGACTCGTTTGCCCAATCCACTGTTTTCCACTTTCCTGCGGTCAAAGCCCCAGCGAAATTTGATGGGACCGCTATTATTCTCTATCTATATAAATGATTTGACGGAGAGAGTGAGATGCAATTTGCGGATGTTTGCTGATGATGCTGTGGTGTGCAGCAAGATGTCGTCATTAAATGACTGTAGTAGGATGCAGGGCATCTTGGACCAAATTTCTAGTTGGTGTGAGGAATGACAGCTAGCTATAAATGTAGAAAAATGTAAGGTAATGCAGATGAGTAGGAGAAACAATCCCGGCCGGCCACGGTGGCCGAGGGGACTGAGGCGCTCCAGTCACGGTCTGCACGGTCACTACGGTCGTGGGTTCGAATCGCCCCTCGGGCATGGATATTTGTGCCGTCCTTAGTGTTAGCTAGTTCGTAAGTAGTTTCTAAGTTTAGGGACTGATAACCCCGTAGTTAAGTCCCATAAGCTATACAAACATTTGAACATTTGAAAATTACAGAAAGAGAACAGGCATGTCAATGACCGGACGGAGAGTACATAATTTTGTAAACAGTAACTGAATACGTGGACGATTTGAATACCTGTCACATACAGAACCGTTGATGTTCCAAATCGCCCGATGATGCAGAGCTTGGACTATTCGCTGTTTCTATTTTACTTCTTGTTTGTCAGTTATGTACACCTTCTTGCAGTTTTCATGCTGGATCTGTATCAGTTTTTCACGGTATATCCATTGGGCCATTAAATCTGACGGGTGTGCGACGGGAAAATTCCCTTTTAAGTCACAAAATAGTCTCAGGCTAGTATCATGAATAGTGAATATTAGTTCAAATATAGGCGTTATTGTTGCGCGTCTTGTGTGAATATTTTCTACTCATCTCGACGTTTTCTAATACATTCCGAGATATCCTGTTTAATTTGGTAGAAATATATTCAATAATATTCGATGATATATAAATACAAGCGCAGTCTCTCCGAGGCGTCTTTTGTTCAGTTGGTTTGATCTACAAGACAGCTTGCACTACTTGCAGTCAGTTATTTCACATGTCGTGATTGGAAACAGTGATGAAGAAAGAATTACACTAGGTGTGAGTGATACTTTAATTTTTATCTTCCATGGACGCCTGCTGTAAATTTGTATAGCACTCTTTCTAATGGAATTAAAATTAAATGTTGGGAAATCTTAGAGGTTTCACTACGTTGGTCATTAGTCCTTACGCTTTCAAACTACTTACACTATCTTAATCCTTCAAGGCATGACTTTTAATTTGAAGCTATAAAAATAACAATGATTAATATATAGTGCGCATATACTGAGAAAAATATTGGAAAAAAAATTCCTTCAAATTATTATGCACTACTAGTAACAAAAAGTTCATAGCTCTTCATCTATATAGTGCTTCCATGATGTACCCGATGTAGGAAGTGACACTATTATGCCTCTTATCTTTCCAGAAAGTAACTCATAATGCAACAGTAGTATGTGATTGACTACTTTTACATGGCAAAGGGGGAATACTAATGTAAACAAACGCACATGTTAGAAGTAACCCAATGCACCTAACTGTCGAAATGATTCAGTAGCACTCTACGAGCTACTAGTATATGTAACACTAGGTACACAAGCAGCTACAAATGAATTTGTGGTAAAGTTTTCATCAGTTTGAAAGATAGTGGGAAAAATAAGGTATGTAGCTGAACAGTTACAGTATGCATTAAAGGATTAAAGTAACTTATGCTAAGGAAAACACAAACACGCATGCCCAAGGGATGACTCGGACCCTCGACTCCACAAATACGATCTATGTCTACATCTACATCTACACGGGATACTCTGCAAATCACATTTAAGTACCTAGCAGAGGGTTCATCGAACCACCTTTATATTATTTATCTCTCATTCCATTCTCGAATAGCGCGCAAAAAGAAATAACACCTGAACCTCTCCGTTCGAGCTCTGATTTCTCGTATTTTATTCTAATGATCATTTCTACCTATGTAAATGGGACTCAACAATATATTTTCGCATTCGTAGGAGAATGTTGGCGATTGGAGTTTCGTAAATAGCTCACGCTGTAGCGATAAACGCCGTTGTTGTAATGATTCCCACCCCAGATCCTGTATCATTTCCGTGACGCTGTCTCCCCTGTATCGTGACAACAGATACAGCAAAAAATATTTATTGTACAATAATCTACAACTGATAAACTACTTTTCTACATAGCTTCCGAAATTTTCTAGACACTTGTAATAGCATGGCACAGGTTTTTGTTGCCTTCTTCATAGAAGTTTGGCGCCTGTTTATTCAACCATGTGATAACATGTTCTTTCACCTCGTCATCATCGTTGAAGTGTTAACCACCAAGGAAAGATTTTAGGTGTAAGAAGAGATAAAAGTCACTGAAGTGCACTGCCCATCCATTATTTTTCGTGTTGTACAGTAAGAATTTTGGGTACCCAACATGTGCAAAGTTTTCGAAATTTCAGTTAAACTTTCCTGACTTATTGATCGTGAGATTAGCGGAACTTCTATAACAAGGGCATCGGGTGTAAACTTACAGTTGTGCTTAATCTTCTCTTCAGTTGTGTGAACTAGTTCAAATGTTCAAATGTTTGTTAAGCTTATGGGACTTAACTACGGGGTCATCAGTCCCTAAACTTACAAACTACTTATGAACTACTTACGAACTAGGACGGCACAAATATCCATGCCCGAGGGGGGATTCGAACCCCCGACCGTAGTGGCCGTGCTGACCGTGACTGGAGCGCCTCAGTCACCTCGGCCACCGCGGCCGGCGTGAACCAGTTCGTCACTAACCACAGACGGGCGTTCACATCGTTCTTCATTGTGCACTTGACCACGTCTTTCATTGAACAGTCTGACCCATCTTCTAACCATTAAATCACTCATAGCATTTTGTCCGTAAATCTCGCAGATTTTCCGATGAATTTAACTGTCTTTGCATTTAGAAAACAAATCACAGATCTGATTTCACACACGGCAGCATTTTCAATTACGGCTGACACTATAAAGAAGCACTACAAAGCACACGTCAGCAGCAGCGATCTGAAAATGGCGTACATGTCTCCTCCTTGAGTCAGAGTAACTGTCGCGCATGCTCGGAACTGCGATCGTAGCACTGCCGCGGATAAAAATAGAAACGGAACTTACTCTTTGGACGACCCTCGTAATAATTAAGACGAAGACCGCCAATGGTCCAAATGCATAGCAGGCTCAAACTCTTACGGGAATCGGCGAAAGAATTTTCAACATTACTCATATTGCCGCGAGACCTCAGCTTAACCGACTGCGGACGTGGCAAAAGCCAAGAACACAACGAACAAAAACGAACAAACATGATCAGCGTCCGCAACGAATATAACTACCCATAGAGCAAAAAAAAAAAAATTGATAACGTCACCGATTGCGGTACTAGAGGTCGCTGGTTCAATCCCGTCCACCGGCAGAAATTTATTTCTTTGTAATTAACATTTCCAGATTGTTCTACATGTTTCTTATGTTCACTTGTAATTTCTATTTTTAACTATTCTTCTAATTTCTGGTACATTCTGTCTGTGTAAAAATATCAGAGCACTCTGCCCGAGAGGCAGTCAGTGCTGCGCGTATGTTTCAGTTCGCAATGAACCTGCTTTCAGTGTAAGTGCTGTGTTCAGTCGACAACTCTACCCTCGAAGTCAAGCCTGCTTCCATTTAAACGCGACAATATTTATTAGTCAATGCCTCTAGTACATAATATCTCTCATTCCTTTGAGTCTTATAACTACAGTGTTGTTTCTTTACAAGCTGTAGCTAACTTACCCCTTTCTGTCTTTTATGCCTTCTACCATCAGAATTATTTACAGGCGAATGGAAAAACTGCTAGAATGCGCCACTGGGGGAGATGAGTTTGGGTTTAGGAGAAATGTAGGTACACTTGAGGCAATACTTACTTACAAGACAGGCTAAGGAAAGGCAAACATATGTTTGTAGCATTCGTGGATTTACAGAAATCACTTGACAATTTTAACAGGAAATAACTCTATCTAGTTATGAGGAGAGCATCTGTAAAATTTAGGGAATGAAAAGTTATATACAGCTGGTACAAAAACAAGCAGTAGTTATAACAACCCGAAGGTATGACAACTCTAAATAATGAGAAGTGTGAAGTCGTTCACATGAGTACGAAAAGAATTCCGTTGAACTTTGTTTACAAGATAAATCAATCAAAAGCGAAGGCCGTAAACTCCACAAAGTAACTAGGAGTTACTATTACATCAGACTTATACTGGAAAGAGCCGCGGCGGAGGAGCCGAGCGGACTAAAGCGTCTCGCTGCGGAGCGCGCGGTTGCTCGCCGTGGAGGTTCGAGTCCTCACTGGGGCATGGGTGTGTGTGTTTCTCCTTAGGTTAGTTTACCTAGGTTTAAGTAGTTTGTAAGCTACGGACTGATGACCTCGCAGTTTGGTCCGAAAGATTTACAAACATTTGAACGTTTGAAACTGGAAAGAACACGTAGATAATGTCGTGGGAAAGGCGAACCAGAGACTGCGTTTTATTGGCAGAACCCTTAAAAGATGCAACAGAACTACTAAAGAGACTGCATACACTATGCTTGTCCGTCCTTTTTTGGTGTATTGCTGTCCAGTGTGGGATCCTTATCAGGTGGGTTTGACGGAGGACATCAAAAGAGTCAAAAGAAGGGCAGCTCGTTTTGTATTTTCACGATACAGGGAAGACAGCGTTACGGAAATGTTACATGATCTGGGATGGGAATCACTACAACAACGGCAAAAAAAATGTTTGTATAGTCTATGGGACTTAACTACGGGGTCATCAGTCCCTAAACTTACAAACTACTTATGAACTACTTACGAACTAGGAAGGCACAAATATCCATGCGCGAGGGGGGATTCGAATCCCCGACCGTAGTGGCCGTGCAGACCTTGACTGGAGCGCCTCAGATATTTCAACACAGGCTGTAAGGAATAATATATGTATTATTTATTGTAAATCATTAAGCACTTCACATAATTTTATTTTTTATTTGAATGTTTATTAAAATGTTTGTTTCTAAAGAAGGTATTGTATTTCATCCTTCAATCCCAGTCTCATAGCACACTACTGAAAGATAGCTTATGTATCATAATCAACCAACACGCGAGCGGAGCCGCGGGTTTAAGCTAGTAGAGTAATAAATTCAATCCTGGTGGGTTCCACTTATTGGGAGATGAAGAGGCTTGCTCAGGATATAGTAGGGTGCAGAGCTGACGATCACAACAACAACATGTCTAGGGACCGATGACCTCAGCAGTTTGGACCCTTTAGAACACAAACATTTTAACATTTGAAACTTCACAATTGCAAAGAGTGTATTTAAGAGGAGAATGAAAATCAACAGAGTGAAAAAAAAATCCTGATGATACCTGGTCTTTAAATCACAGCACACAGATTGCAGTAGATTCAACTCGTAGAGAAGTAAACGCGCACGGTGGCATGCTGGCAGGCCGAGACGACAGACAATTACACAGCAGCACGTGGGAGGTGACGTCCGCTGGGACGGCTTTAGAAGAGCTTAACGTGTGACATGGCCATCCCCTGTACGGGGAGGGCGGCTGAATGGCGCGGAAACGGCAGAAAAAGCAGGGCGTTATTTGGGCACGGGCATACCTGGGCAGCATTCACTTTTGTGGCAGCGCGGAGGCGCCCCGCGAGGCGAGAAACGCGGCAGACAATGCGCGAGTAATTACAACGCAGGCGTTTGCTGCAGACGCCGCGCCGGGGAGCGGGCCAGCACTTCGTTACGCCACCTCGGCGCGCTATTATCAACTGACTAGTGTTAACCTAATTAATGGCTATGATCCGAGTGGGATTGATCCGTGTGTTAATGGGGCCCCATTTAAAGTGCTCCCCTCGGCACTTCCATATCCATTACGAGCGCCACCCCCGGTACAGTCGCGGCCGCCCACGCTGCTACTGTCTAAGGCGCCACACCCCGGCCGCTTTGAACAGGCTGTCCCCCTCAATATTTTACACCCGCGCGCTGATAATTCGCAATGTTCCTAACTATTTTCTTCTGTTGAAATATTGAAGCAACTGTATTTTTAATGAACCGACGTTCTTTTGACGACGCTCGTGACCTTTTCAAAAGAGGAGTGTAACGATGGAATACTCTTTAATGTTTGCTGTTACAGGGTGACAATTGTTGAACTTATGAAATAAAATCGTCAGAGTTTTTGAAAGGGTTGTTTTAGGACGTTCACACTGCACGGGTGGCCGCGGGGCGTGGAGGGAATTAGTATGCTGTTTAGCGACGAGGACCACTTTCATCTGGACGGGTTCGTCAATAAATAAAATTGGCGCATTTCCGCACTTCCATCGGGGAGTCTATTCACCCTCTTGCCGGCCGCGGTGGCCGAGGGGACTGAGGCGCTCCAGTCACAGTCTGCACAGCCACTACGGTCGGGGGTTCGAATCCCCCCCCCTCGGGCATGGATATTTGTGCCGTCCTTAGTGTTAACTAGTTCATAAGTAGTTTGTAAGTTTAGGGACTGATGACCCCGTAGTTGAGTCCCATAGACTCTACAAACATTTGAATATTTTTTTTCACCCTCAACGGAGGTCTGTGTGGTGTTCAGTGTCCAGTCACGGAATAATCGACGCGATATTCCTTGACGGCACGATGACTACCGAACGGTACGCAAAGGTGTTAGAAGATGATTTCATCGCCATTATCCCACGTGACCCTGATTTCGACAAGATGTGGTTCATGCAAGACAGAGCTCGACCCCATCGTCGCTGGAGAGTGTTTTATGTCCTGTATGTTCAGTTAGGGGTACCCCTAGGGCACTGCCAAGGGCCTCGATTGGCCACCATATTTTCCGGATCTGAACAAAATCTAATCATATTTGTGGGGAAAACCAGTAACCCCAGAAACATTGCTCAGCTAAAAAATCCATTTAACCCTTTCATTACCACATTATGAATTCAGCTTCGATAAAGTTAAATTTCAGTGCTTTCTGTATTAATACAGTGCAGTAAACATCATAATATCTGTTTTATATTTTTGATCGAACTATTGTTTTTTATGTCATGAATTTCATGCACAAAAAATGTTCAAAAAATGGGACTTAACTACGGGGTCATCAGTCCCTAAACTTACAAACTACTGCAATTTCATGCACAACACAGACGTTTGTATCGAGGTATTTTATTACCTGCGACGTTATTTTGTTGATAGTTAACACTGTCAGATCAATAATGCTAGCATAATCTTCGTCACAGTACCACAGACAATTCACTGCTGAAATATAATAACATCAACCACACTCACGTTCACACTCACAGCCATGTACAGACGGCAACGTAACATAACCTCCAAAATAAAATAAAATAGATAAATTTATGCCTCAGACATGGCTACACGCCATACCAAGCAGCAGAATATCGTCTAGAAGCATGTTGTTCATCAACAAGAATGTGACTTTAAGGAGTGATACACAAAATACGGTATAAATCAGCTTTTAATACCTTGTTGTTGAGGAACAACACTGGGAACAAAAGGGTTAAAAGGTCATCCACAGCATGCACGTTCCGACACGTCAGCGCGCCATGTAGAATTTCGCTCTTCATCTGCTTCATATCGTCACCACAAAAGTCAGGCATATCGAATATGTCATAACCTCAATTCGAATGTCTGTACTGACGTTTACATGTTAAATAAAGTGTGTTCATACCATACTTTGTAACTAACTTACGTTTTGTTTTATACGAGTATAATTCAGTCATTTCCACCCTTATATGTGAGCTACTTAGCAACTGCGTAGGCCTACTGTTGTTGCGGTCTTCGGTCGGGAGACTGACGTTTGATACAGCTGTCCAAACACTACGCAAACCTCTTCCAGGGCTGACTCCATGTCAACCTTTTCCACAATGTCGTTCAAACTACTTAAACTAACTTACACTAAGGGCAACAGACTCACCCATGCGCGATGTAGTACTCGAACCTCCGACGGCGAGCAACCACGCGCTTTACAGGAAGGCGTCTTTAGAGTGCTCAGCCTCTCTACCGCGGCAGATTTACAATCATTGTAACACAATGACATCGAAAACCGTAAAATTTGAATTTGTTCACTCTGGCCTTTAACTGCCTTTCGAAATGTTGTCTATGCTTCCTTCACAGCTTGCTCACTGTACACTTCGAACAGCTATAGGGAAAGGTTACAATTCTGTCTTACTCCCTTCCCAATCACTGACTCTCTTTCATTCTCCTCGATTGTTATAAGTGATTTGTTGTTTCTGTACAAGTTGTATATATCTTTTCACGTCTTGTGTATTACCCTGCTACCTCCATAGAATGAATGTACTGAAGTCAATATTTTCAAAATTTTTCTCCGAATCTACAAAAGCTACAAACGTAGGTTTGCCTCTACTTAACCTATCTTCTTAGATACAATACATCTCAAAGTGTTTTGTAGAATGCTTTAGTTACAAATACGTAAAGATAAGTGTGTAACACCAAAAAACTGCCACTGTATGACTGAGAGGTGTGTAAATATTTTATAATCCACTTAGTACAAAACTACATTTAATTTTTTAAAAAGTTAACATACATCAGATCAGAATGCTGCTTCAAAAATAATTTGTTGGTTTAGTGTGTAATAATAAAAGCCAGGCGGCAATGGCGCTGTGATCTAAGGCGCCTTGTCACGGATTGCGCGGCTGCTCCCCGTCAGAGGTTCGAGTCCTCCCTCGGACATGAGGATGTGTGTTTTCCTTAGCATAAGTTAGTTTAAGTAGTTTGTCAGAGAAGGGACCGACGAGCAAAGCAATAAGATCCTTTATTTTGACAAACATTTGATTTGAATAAAACAAAACTAGTTTGGAATCTGAAGATCAAATGAGTATTCCGTTGCCCGTTGGATACGCATAGACTTTCGCACCTGCACATATATTTTGCACTAAATATATAAACTTTTGTAATAAGTCCAGAGGAACTTTCGACCATTCGGCCTATAAGGAAGCAACAAATGGATTCTGTTTTGAGTACCTTCTGCAACGAATACGTCGATCCAATGCATCGCAAAGATGTTCAGTTTCATTTAGATGAGAGATACTTCAGGAGTTTGATTTCTAGTCTGGTAAGATTTTTCTTTAATGCCCGGATGTCTGTTTTAAATCACTGCCCTTCTGAAATGTACAACAACGTGACACAGTGTATTTATCAGATGACCATATTCTTTTCTAAAGTGTCATTGTACAGGAAATGACTGGTTTGTCTTCTATATGGACTAGAGGACCAACCACAAGTGTGGACAACTATCTCCACACCGTGACGCCGGCCGCGGTGGCTGAGGGGAGTGACGCGCTCCAGTCACGGTCTGCACGGCCACTACGGTCGGGGGTTCGAATTCCCCCTCGGGCATGGATATTTGTGCCGTCCTTAGGATTAGCTAGTTCATAAGCAGTTTGTAAGTTTAGGGACTGATGACCCCGTAGTTAAGTCCCATAATCTACACAAACATTTGAACATTCTGAACACCGTGACGCGGCCATTACTATGTTTAATGGACCGAACCTTGTGGGTTTCTTTGCTAACGTAAGTATTGCACACCATCAGAAGAAAATATATTAAATTTATTTTCATCACTTCGTAACACCTTACATCAATCTCTAGTATTCCAAGTTAGATGTTCACCTACAGACTTTGTCCTGACTTGCCTACTTTTTTGATTTTATCAGCTATTCACGTAAAGTATGTATACTATTTAAACTAGTAGAGACATGTATGTTTAGTCCATGCTTCTTCTCCAGAGTCCCCTAGTTTCTCGAAGTGATTTTCTTGGATACACACCCGACTGCTTACAAATTATTCTGTATTCCCTTTTTGTTGTTTTCCGAGGACTAATTGATTACTGTTCCTTCCTGTTTTTGTTAGTTGTTGTGATATGCCATGGTCCCATTTAAGGGCAGACTGCGATTTCCAAACAAAAAAGGTTCAAATGTTTGTAATTCTATGGGACTCAACAGGTTGGTCATTAGTCCCTAGCTTACAGACTACTTAAACTAAGTTAAACTATACTAAGGACAACACACACCGGGCGCGCTGAGCCACGGCGCCCGGCTCTGATTCAAAATGTGTACACAGCCGGGATTCGAAAGCGAGTCTCCTACTTTCTAGGCAGTTGCGCTGACCCCCTACACCACTGGGGACTTTTAAAATGTTCAAATGTTTGTAACTCTATCGGACTTAACTACGTGGTTATTAGTCCGTAGCTTACAAACTACTTAAACTAAGGCAATCTAATCTAAGGACTACCCGTTTACACCGAATGCCCGACGGGAGACTCGAGCCCCCGACGGAGAACGGCCACGCGCACCGTAGCACGGTGCTCTAGTGCGCACGGCTAATCCGCCGCGGCCACCGCTCAGCTACTCCCACGCGACTCTACGACTTCCCTTCTTCAAAGCGTTCTAATCAACTTGTCACAAATCAACCGAAAATGACGTGTGTTGGCGTGCTTCTACTTGTCTCTGCAAATAAACAAACACTGTTTGTATGCGTAAGTAACAATAGTTAATTAATACTGTAACATAAAATCAAATGTGAATACTTACGTTTTTGTTGAATAACTTTTTTTGTTTACAAGAAATGTAACCACGTGATGCTCTTGACGAAGTAACACAGTTATTTGAAATATTCAGACATCTCGACTGTTACAGTCCATTTAAAGAAATTCAATGTCGAAGTTGAAAATTTGTACTGTGCGGGATTCGAACCCGGTTTTCTACTTAGAGCCAGCAGTCACATTAAACAATTTAATTTTTCTCTAGATTCTTGAATGCATGTTAACGTAGATAGCCATCTTCAAATTCGGTAGTTATTTTTCACAAGTAACATTACACTAAATTACTGCTGTTGCACTACAAAACAATAAATAGGAGAAAAATGACATTCAAAACATTAATTAGACATTTTTGAGCGTATATTCAATCTTTTTCCGGCCTGCATCTGGATGCACGTCTGTAAAATGAAGGAATATTTAATCCGCCGGGAAACCTGCTAGGATCACATTTTTAATTTTGTTTTTAATTGCGTAATGCGTTTAAATATAAGCAAAATTGCTGCAATTAATCAAGCATCCACTCATAACACAACAGTACTTAGGCAACTGCAGCGTCACAACTTCAGGGAACCAAGAGTGGCAACACTCTGAAACAGAAAAAAAAACGACAGGAAGTGTTTCGATTGGTGGCGGCATTCAGTGATATATATTTGATGATGGCCAACTTACACGCCCTAATATAGCTTTCTATTTGTGTTTCAATACGTAATAAAATATTTACGTTACCGTTAAAGAATTAGATCGATACATGTAGTGACAAAAGTCATGGCAGAAATAAATTGTGTCAGTATCGCTTATAGAAAGTATAAAAGGGCGGTGCATTGACAGAACTGATATTTGTATTTCGATTTTTCACGTGGAAAGGTTTTCTATGTGATTATGGCCGCACGATGTTAATTAACGGACTCTGAATGGGGAATGGTAGTTGCAGCTAGAAGCATGGGGCATAACATGTCGCAAATCGTTCGGGAACCATATATTCCAAGAAGAGGAGATGTAGAAAGAATGCACTCAAACAAGTTGACGCACAAAATTCACGCATTCTTAAAGAATAAAACTAACTATGGCTTAGAAACTGAAAATATTTTCTTGTACACTCGAAGCAATACCAAACCACTTTGGATGACTATTACCAAGAGGAGGCGGCAGCTTACGATCACCAAAAATTAACACTACAACTTTCACAAATTGTTGTCGACTTTTACTTAGCAATATACTTTTGAAAAAGATGTTTATGTGTAAACAGTGCCTTGATCTTACAATTACTGAACGCGATACTAATAGTTACGCCGCGGTGGAGTAGCCGAGCGGTCTGAGGCGCCTCGCTGCAGAGAGCGTGCACGGCCACTAAGGTCGGGGGTTCGAATCCCCCCTCGGGCATGGATATTTGTGCCGTCCTTAGTTGTAGGTAGTTGATAAGTAGTTTGTAAGTTTAGGGACTGATGACCCCGTAGTTAAGTCCCATAAGCTTAACAAACATTTGAATTTTTTTTTTTTTTGCGGAGCGCGCGGTTGCTCGCCGTCGGAGGTTCGAGTCCTCCCTGGGGCATGGGTGTGTGTGTGTGTGTTGTCCTTAGGTTAGTTTACCTTAGTTTAAGTAGTTCGCAAGCTACGGACTGATGACCACGCAGTTTGGTCCGATAGATTTACAAACATTTGAACATTCGATTTGAAACCTATTTCAGTAAACGACAATACGATTTTATTTATCTATTTGTTTTTTATTTATTTGTTGTTTATTTATTTATGTATTTATTTATTTTAGTGAATACAGCTTTTGTCAGTTTGCATAGGTAAATCCTAAGATTTACTAACTTCTCTTGGCAAAATTTCGAAATGTATTTATGTAACAGGAAATTTCGGGCTTTTACCACATCATGATTGTAAATGTTTGATTACACAGATAAATTCTATGATTTTTATGTTACTTTTACAGTAATTTCAAGCGTCCCATCCTACCCTCCGTAGCATTTTTCGACATAATCAACTCTTCTCACACTGGCGCGATCCGGCTGTCACTAATTTCACTATACCGTGATGCATGTAGGACAACACCCAGTGGTGTTCTACTTGTGACGATTGAAACGACTTTTTGAGCAAGAATATGTGAAGGAGGCTGTAATATAAAGTTTTCGTTTGTCATTACTAGAAATCACTATATGAGTTTTCTGGCCGAATTTAATAGTTACATTCAGTCCCTGTGTGTTTGTGCTTCTGCTGTACCCATGATTACTTACATCGCACTTTCTTTTTCTTGGATTCACGTTAGTTTTAATTTGAACAGTGCCGCAGTTGAATGCCGCGTGGAATGACCGCGTGGTCTAAGGCGTCATGCTACGGACTGGGCGGCCGTTGCCGCAGGAGCTTCGAGTCCTCCCCCGGACTTGGGTTTGTGTGTTGTCTTTAACAGAAGTTAGTTTAAGTGGTTTGTCGTCTAGATTTACAAACACTTTAACTTTTGAGACTGCGTCTCGTACTGCTACCACCCACGACAGTGACGTCACACTTTAAGCGCCCGATAGCTGTCCATCACATTGGCTCAACCTCCTGTGTAATAGCATTGTATCGTGTTTAACTTGATTGTAGGATGACGCCTATCATTGTTGTTCAAAATGTTCAAATGTTTCTTAAGCTTATGGGACTTAACTACGGGGTCATCAGTCCCTAAACTGACAAACTACTTATGAACTACTTACGAACTAGGACGGCACAAATATCCATGCCCGAGGCGGGATTCGAACCCCCGACCGTAGTGGCCGTGCAGACCGTGACTGAAGCGCCTCAGTCCCCTCGGCCACCGCGGCCGGCTATCATTGTTGTCTATATCAGTAATATACAGGGCGTACCAAAAAGGATGGGGCAAACTTAGACGGTTGAAAGTACGCGCTAATAGAAGCAGAAATGTCCCAGTAAACATAGATCTGCAAACGAGCCGTTTGCGAGATAATTACGAATTATGGTTCCAAGCCATCAATGACATCATTGTAAACATCGTCCCAGTTAGTACACAATAATGTGAAGTTTAGACTTCATTATTAGGATTTGCATCGTATTTAGTTCACATTTCACGTATGTGTTACCTTTTAAAGGAGGTGTTCGAATGTCTTCCTTGCATCTGAATGCAATACAGTGCTCGTTTCTGCAATGAATTTCGAATTCTTTTCATAACTCCTCTATCATTTCGGAATCCTTGACAAACGTGTACAACTCTCCGCTCCAGTTCTTCAACAGTGTTAACGGGTGTGCTGTACACGCTTTTGAGGTAACCCCAGACACAAAAATCCAAAGGATTTAGATCAGGTGATCTTGGAGGCCAAGGTACTGATCCGTCTGGACCTAGCCATCTTTTGCACGTTTAAAGCCTTACAGCAGCAGCAAAATATGCCGGAGCTCCATCACGCATGTACTACTACTCTGACGTTGCTAAAGGCGAACATTATGATGTAAATCTTAATAGTAAAGTCTAAATTTCAAATTAATGTGTACTAACTAGGACGATGTTTACAATGACGCCAGTGGAGGGTTGGAACCACAGCCGCGGCGGAGCGGCCGAGCGCATTTGCCGGGCGCCGGAAAGCTCTGTGTAGGGAAAGTATGGCCATCCTTTTCCGCGCCGCGTGCCGCCGTCTGCAGCTTGTGATTGGCTGAAATCGAGTCACATGGTTCTTTCCGCCATCTTGGTCCTATACGTTGCTTGGCTGTCATCAGAAGCCTTGTGAATATTCGTATGTTTTGGTTTGAATAATGCCACAGTGTTGTACTTTTGGGTGTTTTTAAGAAGCGAAGAAGGGTGGTAAACATTATAGTACTTCCATTAGGTATCAGAAATACAGGAAGATGAACAGTCTGACTGATGAAAGTCGTCAGAGAAAACTAGGAGTCCAGAAGCGAACTTCGGTTCTTGTGCTGTGATGATTTTAACTATAATGCAAATTAATAGATTAAATATTCACTGACGAATGGATCACGCAGGAGATATCTATATATTTTAAATTGAATAAATTTGTGAAGAAAATTCCTGCACAATGTCGTGAAGTTAAATTATTCACGCGTCGTTGATCTGCAGGTAGTTGCCGAAAATAAACAAATTTTTGACATATTAGTGAGTGAACTAGATTCCCGTTTAGATATGAAATTAATATACAGTTCCTGAAACAAGCTTTCCTCGTTTGTTTTGATGTGTTATAGTGTATCATTACAGGAAAAAAAAAGAATTGAAACAAGACATGTATTAGACATTCAAATGTAATTGGCGTTGTAAAGGCACCTTTAATTTCTGTTTCTGGTAAAAGTCATGTAGTGGGTATCTCCTTGCATTTTTTGTAGTTCATGTGACATATAAATACATAATACGCAAGAAAATACTCATCAAAGATTTATCCATAATCTCAATTGTTTTCTTCATTTACGCTATGCTCCGATGACGACATGTTCGTGGTCTATTCGAATATTTGGCTACGGCACAGGTCAATCTGAATCTATAGGTGAACCCTTTAAATCTGGAGCTACAAACCAAACAGTTTTCTTAAAATCGGACGAAAAGTATTCCGTAGAGCAGCCAGGGCCGCATGGACAGAACTACGGGAAGTTCCCGCATCTGTCAATCGGATATAACACCCTGTATCTCGAGAATGAAAAGAGTTATCGTTCTGCTCTCAACCTTAAATAAAATTTCGATATCTTACCTACATTTTTTTGTATCCCATCCTCGTCGCCACTTTTGTGTCCCACCCTCGTTGCCGCTTTTGTGTCCCGTGTCCGTCGTAGGTGTCGGTGGCCGAGTGGAATGAGACCGACACAGGAATAAAGATAGCACGCTGGTGCAGGTACGGAGGGGAGCAGCCAGAAACTAGAAACACTAGAGTAAATTAGAACGAGATATATATTGCACAGAATTTATACAATACTTAACTTTTACATAGTACTGCAGAATGTTGATACATAGTTGAGCTAGAGTCCTGCCTAGTGCCTAACTGATAGCCAAGTCTTCACTGGTGCCTATCTGATTCCGAAGTCTTTACTGGTTCCTATCTCAGTTCCAAGTGAACGATGTCGTTCAGTGGTCGCCACGAGCGGAGTTGCAGCAGAGGGCGCTCGTGGCTGTCGTCGTAAGAACGCCGCGCCGTGCGTGCAAGGCGGCGCGCGGCGAAAGTAGGTGGCGCGCACTTTGGACTTGTGCGACACCACACATTTCGTCCGAAGTATTGTATGTGCTAAAATCAACCATACGCAAAGTCTACGCAATGCGATTTTTCCTCTGCAAACTGTTCAAAATTTTGCGCAATAGATTACTTAATTTGATGTAGCACGGAAATTATAAGTAGTAATAAATAGAAATTGAGATCATTATCGAGCTAATAAATCACACTATAACACGCGAAAAAATGAATTTTTTTATCGAATAGTTTTCTCAAAATCGTCTGATAAGTATTGTTAAGCGCTGGGAACATTGCAGCGGTCGGTGTGTAAGCTGCAGCGGAATAAGCCCAACATGGCTGCCGCTGGCAGGCTGGCCATACTTTCCCTACATAGAGCTTTAGGGCGCCATGGTTCAGCGCGTCCGGTCAGGGGGCTAAACTCCCTCTGTAATAAAAAAGCTGAGCCAAAAATATTCAACGAACAATCAAGAAGTACCGAACAAACGACCGCAGGGCATAGATCTACCTGAAGAGCCACAAAAAAAAAAAAAAAAAAAAAAAAAAAAAAAAAAAAAAAAATAATAATAATAATACCAGGCACATTGAGGCGCAATGCGTGAGGCCGTTCCCCGTTGGGGGTTCGAATCCTCCCTCGGGCATGGATTTTTGTGTTCTCTTTACTGTAAGGTAGTTTGTAATTTTAGGGACTGATGACCCCGCAGTTAAGTCCCATAAGCTTAGCAAACGTTTGAACATTTTGGAACCATAATTCAAAATTATCTCGCAAACGGCTCGTTTGCGGACCCATGTTTACTGGACATTTTTGCTTCTATAGTCATGTACTTTCAACCGTTTAGGTTTGCACTATCCTTTTTGATACACCCTGTATATCTCTATTTTTTATTGCAATCAACGTTTATTTTGTAAATCAGAGAACAGTGTTTCCGTACCTTATACAATTTTTGGTACATCGATATAAATACCTTGCGAGTCACATCGAAGTGCATGGCGGAGGGTTTACCGAACCGCTTTTATGATATTTCTATACAGTTCCATTCTCCAATAGCTCGCGGTAAAAGGGAACACCTTAACTTTCCTTTTTTTTTTTTTTTTCGATGTGATTTCCCTTATTTTATTATGATTATCATGATTCCCTATGTAGGTGTATTCTGAAGCTTAAGTGTGCAAACTTCTATCAGTATGGGATTAACACTGTAGATTTTGTCGAGGTAGGTAGGTAAAGTACACTCCGCCACGCACCGAACAAAAGTTTTTGTAGACAGTTATCTCCCCTCACTGTAGCAACCTCAGAAAGACTACATCTGTGCAAGAGGTGCATAAAATCATAGCCTACACGGAAACGTCACGATGTATGTAAACAAATGCACTAAAAGCGAGAAAAACTACCGATATGCGTTGTGCCAAGCATAAAAATACATAATGGGTTTAGTTTTTCAGTATTTAAATGCATTAATAATACAGTTATAGGCCATCCAGGTACATCCGATTTTGATGAACGAAATGAAGTTACATTGATCTTCGATGACTGTCATCCAATATATTTGTGACGGTCAAGTGTGAAGCTAAGAATAAGACAATTCTGAACACGCAAACCACTGAAAAGCGGAAGCACCGTACACCACATTTGCAGGTCACTTCGTAGAACAGAATCAACACCTAGTTAAAGAACTCCAGAACAAGTAAGAATAATTTGTGGAAAGTTAATACCCGATTATCACAAAACAAAACAACGTAAGAGAGTAAACTGCAATATCAGGTCATAGATTCCGAACTGTATTCCGATTGTGATATTTATGGTCTTCTGGGTGCATCGGTTTCTCATATTCCATTTCTGCTGTGTGAGAAGGTCGGTCGATTTGACCGAAGAAAACAAACTGATTTGACTGTCGTCCGAAGTCTCTAGGTTCGGGCGATGATGTCGGCTACACTGTGACCATGCCCCTAGTGGAGTACTGATACGATCGGCCGTTTTGCGCCGATCTCCGTCATCGGTAAAATCCACCGATATCGGAGCCATTGTGAACACGGCCTTAAATGTCGTCGCCGAACATCGGCTGTGTTTTAAATGGCACCATCCCGAGTCTGGAAGACTCTCTCTGAATTTGTCCGCCATTTCTATGAGATAAGAAACTTAGGAATTCATTCATAGTTTATTTATAATATAAATATAAAAACAATCAAGATCGCAAAAATCTCATTTAGTAAAATGACAGGTTTCGGCGCATTTAGTCGCCCATCTCCAGATTAAGAGCACCATTTTGTTGGAAACGATGCTTTTAATTTGGTGATGACCGGCTAAGTGTACCCAAAGCGGCCATACTAATAAATGAGTTATCTTGTGATCTTGACTGTTTTTACTATTGGGTCATCAAGAACAGAGTGTTGTTACCTCCATCTGACATTGTTTAAAGCTTTGAAGAGAAAAAAAAGATTATATGTTGCCTGTGTCTACATTATATGCCTGTATCTGTTTGTAGCCTTTGCAACGGCCAACTTTACACGAAAGATAGAATTCACCAACCTCAGTTTTCACCCTTTAGTACTGACTACATTGCTTTTTGATAAAAGCAAAGAAGGGTAGATTAACTAAGTTTTGTTGCAGTTCTAAATATTCAAATGTTTGTATAGCTTATGGGACTTAACTACGGGGTTATCAGTCCCTAAACTTACAAACTACTGACGAACTAGCTAAGACTAAGGACGGCACAAATATCCATGCCCGAGGGGGGGTTCGAACCCCCGACCGTAGTGGCCGTGCAGACCGTGACTGGAGCGCCTCAGTCCCCTCGGCCACCGCGGCCGGCGTTGCAGTTCCCTGTTCTACCAGATATTTTGATTTTACATATCTTGAAGAAAAGTATATCGCAAAAGTCTGAGAAAGTCTTAAATTTTTTTCTTTTTTGAAATCTGTATTTGTTACTGGAAATAACTTAATAGTAATAAAAATGCGAAAGCCGGTTATTTAAAAAAAAAATCCTGTTATATTGAGCGGTGTTTACCGGAAGGTCAAACAAGAGATTAAGAAAAACGGTAGTTTCAGCCATAACCGCCATCCCCATGGCACGCTGCCCCCATAGCCGGGCCTACATACGAGTGTACACCTGAGGATCAGATGGCCAAAGACCAGTTTCCCAGCGCTTGTTGGAATTAGCCGGGCTCCACGGTGGCACTGAGAACGTTTCTGTAAATGCTCGCAGCGCTAATAGAGCCGTGCCTTTGAGCGGCGCGGCACGCTAAAACGATATTACAGCGGCGAAGAAACGCGCCCGCGCCCGGTTATCTAAACCATTTGTAATGCGGCGGCTGTGGTTGCCGGCGCGGCCGGCAGGGGCGCTCGCGGCGGCGGCGCCAGCGGCAGCGGCAGCTAACTGATTCCCGCCATGCGCCGCGCCGCGCCACGCCAGTAGGATTAACACCCAATTTGCTGGCGTAATACTGCATCGGCAATGCGCTTGCACAAGAGTCGGCTGCGCGCGCGCTAACCGCGTTACTGGCGCCAAAACCGGCCGGCAAGGCGCAGGGGTGGCCATCACCGCTAATGCCATAGCTGCGCCGCCCAGGGGCGAGGGAGCCTGCCCCCACCCCAAATCTATATCCATAAATGTGAATGTCTGTTCGGTGCACGTTTATCACGTCTGAACCACAAGACACAAAGAGCTAAAAATTTGTACAGTTAATAATGCCTACCCGGGGAAGGCTTTAGGCACGGTTTTTTGGCGATCGCATAACTATTTATCTATATACAGGGTGTTTCACTAAGTGTGTTTGCCTCTGTAACTTATAAAATAATAGGTGACGGGAAATTTTAATGCGGTAGGTTAACACAAGAAATATTACACTTTCTGCGGGCCGCGGTGGAGTAGCCGCGCGGTCTAAAGCGTCTCGCTGCGGAGCGCGCGGTTGCTCGCCGTGGAGGTTCGAGTCCTCCCCGGGGCATGGCTGTGTTTGTTTGTCCATAGGTTAGTTTACTTAGGTTTAAGTAGTTTGTAAGCTAAAGACTGATGACCAAGCAGTTTGGTCCGATAGATTTACAAACATTTGAACACTTTCTGCGGAGCTATGAACATAGTTTATTGTATCATTTTCCAAAGAGTTACACCAAAAAGATATAATTTTTTAAATGGAACAATAGTTTTTTTTCTGTCGTACATTGGATTCGTTCAAACCAGATGCGTCCAAATCAATTTAAACTAATCTCCTATCACTGTTAGCTTGGGAGCTACAACCTTTCAAAGTTTAGGGGGCGGAGGCTACGACAGCGTAGCTGACTGGCTGGTGGTCATTAGACAGTGGGCCGTGCCCCAGGGGATAGTCACTCGGCCAGTCAGATACGCTATCGCAACCTCCGCCCCCTAAACTTTGAAGGGTTGTAGCTCCCAAACTAACAGTGATAGGAATGTAGTTTCAATTGATTTGGACGCAGATGGTTTAAACGAATCCAATACACGATAGAAAAAACTATTGTTCCATTTAAAAAATTATATCTTTGTGGTGTAACTCTTTGGAAAATGATACAATAAACTATGTTCATAGCTCCGCAGAAAGTGTAACATTTCATGTGTTGACCTGTCGCATTAAAATTTCCCGTCACCTATTATTTTATAAGTTACAGAGGCAAACACACTTAGTGAAACACCTTGTATATTAATGTGAATGTCTGTTCGGTGTACGCTTATCGCGTCCGAACAACAAGACGCAGAGACTTAAATATTTGTACAGTTACTAATTTATACCTGAGGAAGGTCTTAGGTACGGTTTTATAGCGATCTGATTTGAAGAATATAACGCGAAATGCGGAACAATAATTAATCTTTGAAAATTGTATTACCTCTTTGAAAATGGTTTTATTGGGTGCATTGTTGCTTGAGGGTTGATAATGATAAAAGGGTGGAGTATATTGGGATGGAAAGTTATCGGTGTGTGTGTGTGTGTTAATATTTCGCTCTGCAGCGAAAACTACAGAACGCAAACGAATGGTCTGTGTGTAATAGTTGTCCGAAGTCTCCCGTTGTTCATCATAGTAGTTCCATGCCGATAGCTATAAGGGGTTGGGAGATATGGTGGTTGAAAGTCGTCAAATTATAAAAAAAATTCGGAGTGAAGGCCAGCGATGACGTTTGCGACTCTATAGCAAGGAGGTTACATACAGCGAAACGTGATAACACAGACGATATCTTTGGTCTATGCGTGCTACAATGTCTTCAGCTCTTTCTCTGTAAGGAGACGCATAAGAATAAATATATAAGAATAAATAAATAGCACACTACTGAAAGATAGCTTACCTAACATAATCAACGGAAACGCTAGCGGAGCCGCGGGTTTAAGCTAGTAATGAATATAACGAAAAACAGTACAGTATCTGAATTATTTTAATGAATGATGCGTGAAGCCATTTCCGTGGAAGGCAGTCATACTTTCCTGTAATGGTGACGGGAGTGGGGTTTATCACTTTAAGGTCTTGGACTTAATGAGACATCATAGCAGGCCACAATTTTTTTTTTTTTTTTTTTTTCGTTTTTCAAAATATCATAATTTAGGAACTGTTACAGGTAAATCGTTGCAGTTTTTTCTGCTTTACCACTGTAATTTAAACTTTAAAATAAAGTAACACATTATACTTAACAACTTCACTTATGTTTACACTGTTATCAAATGTTCAAATGTTTGTAAATCTATCGGACCCAACTGAGTGGTCATCAGTCCGTAGCTTACAAACTACTTAAACCTAGGTAAACTAACCTAAGGACAACACACACACACACTGTTAACACAAGTTTGTATCTGAAAAAAGGGAAATAAAAAAGTTTTATAAGAGGATTTATTGTAGGTATAAAGAAATTGCACTTGTTTATGTTTTATAAAAACATTCTGAAAGGTATTTATTTTCAAACATCACATTACATAACTAAATTACATTAGGCCACTTATTTTGTATAATCGTAATTAATTACCATTCCGAAATTAGCGATGTATTTGACATGTTTTATATTGAGACGTTATGTTAATATCGTCATGAAGCCTTCTCCTGTAAATGAATGAGATATATGTACAACTCGATAAAATGTATTATCCTTAGAAGTCTACAATATATTTCACGAAATCAAATAAATGTTCAAATGTTTGTATAGCTTATGGGACTTAACTACGGGGTCATCAGTCCCTAAACTTACAAACTACTTAAGAAATAACTAATACTAAGGACCGCACAAATATCCATGCCCGAAGGGTGATTCGAACCCCCGACCGTAGTGGCGGTGCAGACCGTGGCTGGAGCGCCTCAGTCCCCTCGGCCACCGCGGCCGGCTATTTCAGGAAATATACACAGCAAACGTGTACAAGAATCCTACTATTTCTTACATATTTCAACATATCACAAAGCCTAAATTATAGTAAATATGTTATAATTACCTGTGACATCTCTGTCATCTTCAGAATCGCCACTACGTTCTCCTTTAGACGCAGAATCATTAAACAGATGTGTAAGTGATCGTCTGCATTGTGCCATCTTGGCGGCACTGCTTACGTACGGGTGTGTCAGAATAATTTATCTTGGTGGTGCTCCCTTCTAGAGGAGTTTTCTGCATAAGTAAACCATCAAGCTGCATAACGAAACACACGAATGCGAGTATAGCCCGTAGTTCGTCTTCTGTGCATTTCTTTTCGTCACTGCGAGCATAGCTCGACGCTCGTCGGCAACGCTTAGTGCACCGACTGCGAGAGTAGCTTGCAGCCAGATCGCAGAGTGTTAAGTGGTGTGAAGTTCGTGCCAGTTTTTTTTAAATAGCTATATTTTTATGACTTAATGTCGGCAATGAAAAAGGTCGATCTTAATAAATTGAAAGGGCCTTTTGCAGGAATTGTCCTTTGAATATGAGCAGCAAAACTGATAAAAAATATCGTGGGGTGTCTACTTAAATTACTTAACTTACCGTAACATTAATCTTGCCGAAAAAATGCTATATTCGCCACTGCCGCTGCCATTAAGAAGGGCAGCTTACTTCCTGACAACGCGGCTAAAAATTATTGTTCTATTTACTATATTGGTGTGGTGTCTGTTCTTTCGGACATGTCCGAAAGAACAGACACCACACCTGCTTCGCAGCCATATTGCATTTGCAATAAAGGAGAGCCGGCCGCGGTGGCCGCAGGGACTGCGGCGCGCCAGTCATGGTCTGCACGGCCACTACGGTCGGGGGTTCGAATCCCCCCTCGGGCATGGATATTTGTGCCGTCCTTATAGTTAGCTAGTTCATGATTAGTTTGTAAGTTTAGGGACTGATAACCCCGTAGTTAAGTCCCATAAGCTCTGCAAACATTTGAACATTTGAATAAAGGAGAGGAAGGAAGAAGGATTAGGAAAGAAAGGATAGAAAGTGGCTTCCTAAGGGCACTGAAATGAAACAATGGCGACAAGTGAATATGTGAGCAGGGCCGGGAATCGAACGCTGGTCTCCCGCTTCGGGCCAGCGGTCGCCTTAACCACTTGGCTACCCGTGCTCGCCTCCCATCCGTCTCAAATTCTAAAAAGTCGCACGCAATGGCTGTAGCGCCCCTATCGTCCACGCCGTGTGTGAATACTTCTTATATTGGTGTGGTGCCGCGAAGATGGCGTTAGCTTAAATTACTTTAGCGCAGATGCGGTCATACGTCCGACCTCACACGGGAATCCGTAATAACGAGTGTAAGAGGGCATGAACGATAGGGGCGCTACAGCCATAGCGTGCCATATGTGGGAATTTGAGACGGACGGGAGACAAGCTCGGATAACCAAGTGGTTACTGGGCGCCGTGGCTCATCGCGCCCAGTCAGGGGGGCTCAACGCCCTCTGTAATAAAAAAGTTGAGCCAAATATTCAACGAACAACCAAGAACGAATTGAACCAACGACCGCAAAACATAGATCTATCTGAAGGATTAAAAAAAATTCACTTCATGTAACCACCTCTTGTGTGGAGACTAACAATCGGTAATGAATTTCTCGCAATAACACAATAAACATTATAATGAAGGGTCAAGTATCACTGCTGCAAGTTTAACATTTATTGCGACAGCTATTTCAGCAGTTTATAACAAACAAAAAAAACACCAAAAAGACCAAACGCACAAATTATCGACCTGGCTACAAAATACATACGAAATTTAATACATACCCACAATATACTTAGGTAAAATCTGCAAATCACTTTTCAAAAACACCAGAATTATTTTTACCTTTGCCACTAACAATTTAAGAACTAAACTACACTTTGCAACCACCAGAAATTCCCCATTCTTAGGGTTACCAGACGTCGCAGTTTTCCCGGACAGTCCCGGTTTCGATTAAAAAAAGTGATCGTCCTGAAAATTGCTTCCTGGAGGCCAGTTTAGTCGCTGCGTGGGTGCCTAGCTGAGGAGTGCAGCGTCGGAGGTTCGAGTCCTCCCACGGGCATATGTGTGTGTGTGTGTGTGTGTGTGTGTGTGTGTGTGTGTGTGTGTGTGTGTGTGTTGTTCTGGGCATTACTTAGTTTAAGTAGTTTTTAGGTTTAGAGACCGATGACCACAGTAGTTTGGTCTCATAACCTTACAAACATTTGAAGCAGTTTAGTCCTAGTTTTGTGATTCCAAATAAATATTGTTATGCCGTCTATTTCCTCTCAAAATGCTGGTGTATTTGTATTTTAGCACTGTTAAAAAAAACAATGTTTCTTTGTTGCACCTTGCAGGGTCTATCAAGGGTTTTTATTCCGCAATAACGACTCTTTCCACAATCAACTCAGGATCCAGTGCAGTTAAAACATTGCAGCTTTGTGGTTCTATACCTGAGACTTATTGTATTTACTTCGTATTTGAAACTGTGTAAGCTACAAATGCCATAGAGACAGCGTTGATTTAAAAAAAAAAAAAAAAAAAAAAAAAAAAAAAAAAAAAAAAAAAAAAAAAAAAGGACTAAGGCGCTACAGTCACGGTCTGCACGGCCACTGCGGTCGGGGGTTCGAATTCCCCCTCGGGCATGGATATTTGTGCCGTCCTTAGTATAAGGTAGTTGATAAGTAGTTTGTAAGTTTAGGGACTGATAACCCCGTAGTTAAGTCCCATAGACTATACAAACATTTGAACATTTGAATTTAAAAAAATACACAGAAGAATGGTCTTTTATGAGAGGATGAAGAAATCTATATGAAGCGTAACGTGAAACATTCCATTTCACATAAAAGGTCAGATGTTAATGATCATTTGGGCAGCGAAAAGCATGAATCAGACATGTGCTCTGATAGACAACTATTTAACTTTTTTAAGCTTAAGAGAAGTGCCGCGACATATCGCGGTTTATGATTTACAAATTTGTCCATTTTTTATTCAGTTTTAGAGAAACGTCCCGATCTGATATCAATAAATTCTGGCAACCCTGCCCATAGGTAAAACCAGCAAATTACAAAATCACGTGGGACAACTGTAATAGTCAGACGCGAAGTAACTTCAGCACAATATTTCTCGAACACATAACAATAATCGAAAACAACAAGTCAGGTTTCTATGTACATCTAAAAAACGAAAATCACTCAGCACATATCAAAAATGTATTAACGATATTACACACAATACGAAAGCGATTGAAAATAAATATTTCGGAGGAACTTGAAATATACATTTATACTAAAAATTATCGAAATGAAATACTTAATGAACACACAGATTTCAAACATAAAAATTATCAAGTTAATTTTATTGACTTCATCGATGAAAAAGGTTGAGAAGAAACTACATGATAAACGATAAGAGAGAGCTTCTCTCTGACCAGTGTAAACATTAAACGTCTCTGGTGACATACTAGAATGCACAATAAAGCTGCATGAAACTAGGCGCAAAAATTTGTAAAATTGGAAGATTCACGAATAATTCATGAAATGAACTATGACAGTAACATCAGATGTTATATATGAACGAGAACATTGTAGACCTAAGTCAAATTTTCATATGTAATTACGTCACTTAAGATTCGTAATAACATGTCAAAGTAAGATATGTAATTCTTATAAACATGCAGGTGCTTGTGAATGGCAAACTGCCGAAGCAACTGTCGCAATAAATATTAAGCTTAGAACAGTGATACTACACCTATAATTACAGTGTCCTTTCAAGACATTTACTTCACTGCAGGTCCAACAACCAGGAAAACAATTCTTTTTTTCAGAATTTTAAAAAGTAATGTAATTGATGAGATGTCAATTTTTTTGCAGTTTTATATATTCTATTAATTGTAACTGTAGATCATTTGGATATTTTACTTTCATCCGGGGCTTTTTTCTCATGAGGAACGCAAGGCACGCGTACCCCTTTATGGTTGGCGACTGTTTAAGATAAAAATATAGATATATTTCCAGATAGTCCGCCAAACAGAACTTCCGGCTTGAAGTGCATTTGCCACCTAATGAAGATTTAAAGAAGCTGAACAAGAAGCTATGTTACTGTTTTAACTGCGTTTCTCGTAACCACATATGCGATTTAGTTCGTTAGTCTATGTTTCTAACGCATGCAATGACGGAGAAATGCTCAGTGTTGTGTGCTTGTATAAAAGGAGATCAGAAGGAAGAGCTTTCTAATGCCTCGGCAAGATGAAAAACATACCCAAATGATACAGTTCGGAGAAGAAGCAGGAAATTGGCACTAAGCACCAATGATTGGTGGTAAAAAATGTAAACTTGTCCGTAATTTTTTTCATTTAACGGAATTTCATGACTGAAAAGACAGCTGCGTCAATATCACTTGAATTTTTTTATTATTTTTTATTTTATTTTTTATGACTGGTTTCAGCATTCTATAAGTTGTCGCCCCAAACATTTGTATTACGATATATTATCTCAATAACAGTACTGCTATGTCTTTGTTTTGTTTCGTGTGTGGCGCACAGCGGAACTCGCATAACTGCCTAAAATTGAAAGATCATCATATTTTCTTGATTACAATTAAGACTACCCCTTGGACTTCGAAAAAAGCACTTTTTTTATCCATTGCTCTGCTTGTAATTAATATGAATCCGATTTTGATATCGTTTGTGTAAGCCTTTATCAATGGTTTTTATTTATTAAAAACATACATTAGCTTATTAATGTCTATCTTCAGTATATTTTTAATTCGGTATTTCACTTACTATATCTTATATATTAAAAGAATCTACGAAAGCTAAAGTCAGTCGGCCAGAACAGACTACCCGACCGATTTCCTTCATTTTTGTTTTAACACGAAGGTATCCATCCACAGATTTGTCATCAAGTATCAGAATTAATTTGTCTCTCTAGCCTTTATTTTCATTCAAAAGCGGCATCCTTCTGTCCTTGGACTGATTATTTTAATCGGTTTGTTTTACGATATCTTCGGTTCTAATTAAGGTAAACAGTTATTTTTGACCTAACAACACTCAGCGGATCAAGCTCTTTCATTTGCGCTTTTAAACACTTGCATTGATTGATTCTGAAGAGAGCTATGCGTGAACATTCAACTTTACTTCCATTTTTCCCCCAACTTTTTTGTCATACCACTAATGGTGCGAAGTATTCTCACGGGTCCTCCAGTAATTTTTTATTTGCATTATGTGAACGACCTATGTAAGTGTATGTGATCGAGCGCCACCTGTCGGCTCCGTTGTTTACTTCCAATTGGCCCGCACGAGCCATCGCATAGTATTGTTAGTCGAAGTGTGAGACTTATAATCTGACATTTCCATTGTATCCACAACCTTTGTATACACGTGAAGTTTGGTATTTACGATATGGCGTGCTAACTGACTAACTAATAAGGTACGCTATTCTTTCATTTTACTGCCCGTTTGTAATACATATTTTAGATTTATGATACACTACGTACTGTCCTTTTTCCCACAGGTACGAGATAGTTCCTGTCATTTTATTGCCATTGCATAAACCCCATATGAATTGCTATTAATTTGAACATTTTATGAAATGATTGGTCAAACGTTTTAATGGATGCATCTGGCAGCTCTTTTTTCACCTGCCTATTGAAAGACAATGGTACGTTGTAATATTGTTTGGTGTCTTATTAGGATGTATTTGTTCTTACTTGTGCTTGTCATGTTAAGCGAGACAAGTTTCTGTTTTAAAAATTATCTGTAAACCACTTTAATGCAATTCTACAAAATATTGACACTTTTATTGGAATGTCTCAGATAAGTTTCACATATCTTAGGCCCTTATCCTATGCACTTCAGTGTGATTTTGTGATTTGCAGAGTATTTATGTTGATGTAGATTCTCTCTCCGTTGGTTTAATGAATGTCTGAGCTTCCCATATTTCGTTTAAAATGTTTAAATTTTGGCCAAATTGCTATGATCATCAGTCCCTAGATTTAGAAACTACTTAAACTAACTTACACTAAGGACAACCCCCTCCCCCCCCCGCCCGCAATGCCTGAGCGAGGACTCGAACCTCCGGCGGCCGCCCATTTCATAACATGATGCCTTAGACTACGCGGTTGCTCTCGCACGACCATATTTGGTAGCTGACATATCTTTCTCTTTTTATTTCTACGGCTTTATAGCCTCATCTGTTTTTAGATGATTTAAAATATACTGGTATATTCCGTTATTTCCTAATACGGATATGTATGTATGAAATGTTTTTGACTGACAATTCTGTTTGAATGGTATGCCAGTTTGAACAATCAGATTACCGTCGATGTAGCTCTATTAAATCAAATGTGTTGTTTTTGTTTTTTTTTATGAGTGACATAGGCCATATATATAAACTCTGTATCAGTTTTATATTAAATTCCATGGATAGCGTATTTAAAAAAATGGATGATTTTTTTTATCTACTTGTTTACAGGTTTGAAGATGATTAATATATACAGTCGAAAATAGTCAATATATTTTAATTTATAATGTTTATTGCGATCTAGACATTTTAAAGATTTTTGTATAAATAAAGTTTAAACTTTTTTGTTTCGTTTAATTTTCAGACATGTTTCTCCATAATGGCACTTTAGTGGATTTAATTTACTACTGTTCCTTATACGTAAATATGCAGTGCAAAGCGGGTGCAATCCACAGAAACATACTAACATTAAAAATTCGCCAACAAACCCAAGAAAATCAAATGTTTGTTAAGCTTAAGGGACTTAACTGCGGGGTCATCAGTCCCTAAACTTACAAACGACTTATGAACTATCTTATACTAAAGACGACACAAACATCCATGTCCGAGGAGGGATTCGAACCCCCGACCGTAGCGGCCGTGCAGACTATGACTGGCGCGCCGCAGACCACTCCGCCACCGCGGCAGGCAAGCACAAGAAAGGACGACGTTAATCACGCATCTTTTTTTGTGGGGGGGGGGGGGGGGCACGGGGCGAGTACGTTACATCTACATTCTGAAAAATTTGAAATTTATTCGGGTAAACTATATTTTTAAGATATGGGAAAATATTTATTGTTTTTAATTAAGTCTTTTACCAGATGCCACGATTGTTTAATTTTTTCAGTCAAATGTAACCTAAAAAATTTAAATTTTATGTACACTAAATGCGATATTCACAATGCGCGTCATTCAGTATTTTCAGATTCAGTACCATATTTACATACGAGGGCAGATCAAAAAGTAAGCTCCACTTCCACGTTATGACCACCTATACAAAAGCAACACGGCTATGACAACATACAATGTAAGTTCACTTTTCCACGTACCGGTACTCTCCAAAAGACTGTAAATATTTCTCGGAACGGTCAACCAACTTCTCGATTCCGGATGCATAGAAATCTCCTCAAGCG
This sequence comes from Locusta migratoria, assembly GCA_026315105.1. NCBI lineage: Eukaryota > Metazoa > Arthropoda > Insecta > Orthoptera > Acrididae > Locusta > Locusta migratoria. The sequence continues at coordinate 672,853,811 of CM048755.1, forward strand.
GTTTCTAACCACACGGAGAGAGTCGCTTTCACCTCCTCATCGTTTCGAAATCTTTTGTGCACCGAGATCCGTTTTGAGCTTAGCGAAAAGATGAAAGTCGCTTGGCGCTGAGTCGGGATTGTGTGGAGGAAGTTGCCATACCTCCCACTTGAATCGCTGCTGCAGTTGGCACGTTTGTCGGGCTTGTGAGGGTATGCGTTATCGTGCAACAAAATCACACTGGCGCTCAATTTCCCCCAGCGCTTCTCTTTAATTGCTTTACGCAACCGGTGCAATGTTTGACAATACGAGGCCGCGCTGATTGTTGGCTCATAGAAATCGGATCGTTGCTCGCACCTCCAATTCGGAGTGAACATCCACTTGACGCGCCATTGCTTTTATCCTGCTGTCACACAAAACACTACGAACAACCACAACAACCGTCACTTGACGTCTACTTTGCCCAAGACTGCGACACACAAGCGGGGTCCTGCGGCGAGTTAGTGCAACTTACTTAGTGTTACCAGACGTCCTCTTTTACTTGGACATGTCCTCTTTTTTGGACCCTAAAAATGGTCCGGGCGGATTTTTAGCAAAACTGGGAAATGTCCTCTTTTTTATTATTTTTTATTTTATTTTTGTTTTTTTATTTTATAAAAAGGTTATAAAAAGGTTAAAAGTACAAAAATACACTTTTGCGAACTCTCATAAATGCAAACTCTATAGAATTTAGCTTGTTTTCCAACACCAATAATTTTTTCTAGATTACCATCTTCTGATGTCGCCCCTGCGTCGAGCTCAACTTACGATTTGAGAGAATTTGAAATAATTAGGGTTCAAATTAGCGTGTAATACAGATAAAGGAATTACATGTGCAAAAATACAAGATAACTCAGCCTTTAACAATTTCAAATTATAATCTTATGCTCATTTTTGTATAAATCTAGAAATGTCCTCTTCTTTGAGCGCTGACATCTGGTAACTCTAAACTTACCTTTTGAACCGCACTCGTATCAATATCTCTTTAAAAGGTGTATTGTCAGTAAAATTAAACAACTAACGAATGTTGCATTTTTATTTTACTTATTTATTTTTTGTCGTGGTCTTAGGATTTGTAGCATCTTATATGTTGGGCCATTTGCAGCGCAGGAATGGCCGCGTTATGACACGGCACCGCCCGACGGAGGTGCGAGTCCTCCCTCGGGCATATATATACATATATACAGGGTGTCCCACTCAACTGTTTCACCCCAGATATCTCTGAAACTACAAGAGATATTAAAGAACGACTTTTTCGGTTATGAACGTACGGCAGGGGCTTATGAAAGTAGGTAGTATGAGACACTGTAAAACGTGAAGAAATATTATTTTCAAAGCAAACTTATGTTTTTAAATGGATACCCCATATTATTTCTTAAGCAATCGATAGAAAGAAAAATCACAAAAAGAATGGCGTTGGTTGCATCGCGTTGCGTCAATTACATCCGGAGAAACTGCGAAGCGAAGTTGGCGTTTGAAATACATGAGTCGCGGTGCTAGCCCATGTCCGAGGCTCAAGCGAGAGTCACGGTGTTGAAAATAATATTTCTTCACGTTTTAGAGTGTCTCATAGTACCTACTTTCATAAGCCCCTGGCATACGTTCATGAGCGTGAAAGTGGTTTTTCATGTGTTGGCCATGGTATAAGCTAGTTTAAGTAGTGTGTAAGTCTAGGGACATATGACCTGAATAATTTGGTACCTTAGATCTTCAATTAATTTAAGATTTGAGTAAAGAAACGAAACAATAAAAGAAAATACCCACAGAAGGATCAAACGGATAAAAAAATTGTATCCTTGCAGGAAGGCAGACCCTCTTTGATTCACTATTATTTTCAGAATGCTCGTCAACGGAGCTTAAAATTTGACTTACTGATTTCTCATCACTTACGTCATTCGATGCCCCTTCCTGTCCTACTGAGTCATAATGACGTGCAAAAACTGACCAGGAAAGAAACATAAGGAAGAAAGACGGTTCAATAATTAACCTGGAGTGACATAGAAATTCTCCTTCCATCTTTCTTTTTGCCCGCAAGAAACTGATTTTCCCTCGGCCCGCGCCTGGAGACGCTCGCTCTTGTTACAGGTTATTTTCTCGAAGTAGCGTCACAAAGAAACGACTCTACCGAACAGATGCTTATCGCAACATGGTTTATATGGCAAAAGTGTGCTTGGTTCACATATCTGTCGGCTATACAAATCACTCGTGTTCAACAATGGAATTCTTACTGATACTTCGCTACTGTATCGTAGAATATCAAGGATCGGCGAGCAGGTGCTACAGCAAATTAGATCGAAGACATCTAATTTTTTTCCGTTAGTGAACTGGAGCGAGGCTATTTGAAACAGAATGCGTAAAAGTAAATTGAATAGTAAGTGGAAAATAAATGTTATATGTATCTCATTATTGCATCTAACCTCAATTTCGTGTCATGAAACACCATTAATGTAAGCTCTATATGTTAGCTTGAAAAATATGGAGCTGATTTTCTTCCAAATATAGTATAGTATAGTAGCAGAGCTCGTTAACGAAATAGCCGTTTTCACGTTGCGGGTGAAGAACCTAAAGAAGAGCATTGACACGAATTCGCAATTAGATTTTTTTTCGAATTATGGGTCAAGAGACGTCTATCAAAACAACGAAATAGCTTTGAGAATGTTTGGTAGTGCCAAGGATTGCAGCACACTGTAAATGCAATTTCGGAAAATTAAAGATGATAAAAAACCACGGAGTAACGTGCGTAAAAGCAGTCTGTAAAATTCCAATTTAGAATTTTAGTTGAGAGTACATGACAGCTGCTAAAACTGAGTCAGTAACGTGATCGCTCAAAGCAAGGAGAAGCAAAGTAAATCCGCACTAAAAAAATGATAGGAAATGATGTTATCTCATAACTTATTTGTACCCTTTGTTTTTTTTTTTATTTATCAGTAATATGCATCATTAAAACTGATGAGAACCAAATAAAATAGGTTCTTTATTACCCATCATGCTAAAAAAAACTATGCATAGATGCTGTTATATTCATCATACCATAAAACCTACGCATAGATGTATATTTTACTATCAATTTTTATCAAGTTTGTAAACTTTTAGTTTAATTACTACAATAACAGATCTACTGCGTTTACGAAAGGAAACCAGCGATGAGTTGCGAAACAATGTGATTTATTTCAGATAGATTTCGGCTGTATTTCAGGTTCCACATAGCTGCCTAGAAGTATACAAACAGCGGTGCTCATTTGGTTTTTTAAAATATTTACAACTCTTTTTGCACACTTGTAGGCAACTGTATACAACATGAAATCTAATGTGACCTTACATTCTGACGTATGCACTGATAATGGCTATCCTATAGCCGAAATCGATATGAAATAACATCGTCCGGTAACATCGACTCACATCTTTGTAACAGTGCGACTCATCTCCTTTGTTAGTATTTTCCGGGGTCAAGGAGGTTACATTACGTTAAGCTATAATCTTTCCTGTGAATTAGGTAGGTTACATTTTAGCCTTCTGGAGTGGGGGCAACAGCCACGAAGTGTCTGTGCTTGGAGAACAGTGCTCCATAAGAATTTTGTTATCAAAGACAACGAATAGATGTGAATGAGCTCTATCAGTATCGAAAATAACATCCACAGTTACCGAAATTACCAGCCAAGTTTTGTGAATAATAGAAGGGAGAATGCTCGACGCAGCGTGTGCTCTTCGTAATGTGCACAAGCCGTGTCTCGACAGTTCGAAATTCGGCGTTCCATGTTCAAAAAGTGATGCGAACAGTTATAAAACGTCTCAAATTTCGTGACAGAAGTTGGTCCTTATATTGAGCAACGTTCGTAACCTGTAATTTCAAAATTATAAGCAATTTAAATATTGATAATTGAGTGATGTTGTTGCTTTCTGTTGTAATGCTGGATTAGTAGATTGTAGAACTCGGCCTACAATGCCAGACCGTCAAATTTTTTTTTTATTATTATCGATATTTTTTATTAATTTCTCCACGTAATGTGAACCAACGACATTGAAATAAATGGGTGGCATCTGACTTGTTTTACTGCGAAAAGAAAATTTCTTTGTTCCGAAACAAAACTTAACCGACACTGGCATAACGTTGCCTTGAATGAGATGAATCTGACTGGCGTTAATAAAGTTATTCTCATTGCGAAACACATTTATAAAATGTTTTGTCTACCTGTTCGCACTAGATTCCGCATTTGTGACGCTTCTCTCAAATACCGCCAAAGTTGTAATGCTGCTAATTTGTAGTACAGGATTCGCCGCGGTTGCAGTGCGAATACGCTAACTATTTAAATATTTGCTTTATCCACCTCGATTCAAAACTTTAAACAATATGATTGTTAAATTCAGGAACAGTCGTGATTCGAAAGACAAATAAATTTGAAGATTCAATGTTAATTTAATACAAAATCCACTTTTGTAGTTTTCTTTTCAAACACAATTTAAATTCATAACATTAAATTATCAGTTAAAATTTCTAGTGCATAAGATAAACTGATTTATGTATTTGTGGCATACTTTTCCATGAGCAGATCACTTGTATTACAACAATGTAATTAAAAGAAAAATCAGCGAAGAAAATTGACTCGTTTTTTCTTTACATCAATACGAAATTCCCCACAAACAGTTATCAGATATCTCCTGTATTGAATATTTGTTTGAACTAAAATCCATAAAATTAAGCAAAGGGACTCCAGAGAAAAGAAAAATATCATTTCATCATCCTCTTCACAAGTAAAATTTCTTTTTGTTAAAAATTATAATGAAAATAACTCATTCGTTTGATTATCTTCCACCTTTTATTATTCTCCAGTGTTTAATTTGATATCAGTTGAGAATTTTCCATTTTTGTTCTCGGAATATCTTGCGGCCGCGCGGGAATGGCCGCCAAGTCACGGATTGCACGGCGCTCCCACGGAAGTTCGAGTCCTCACTCGGGTGTATGTGTTGTCCTTAGTAAAAGTTAGTGCAAGTAGACTGTAAGACTAAGGACCAATGACCCCAGCAGTTTGGTCGCTTAGGTTTACAACCATTTGAACATATTGGAACACTGCTTGCTGCTCAAAGAGTAATATAATACTGACAGCTCCCGGCTCCGTAAGGATTGCCATATAACAAGTACCGCAGTCTCTCTGGCAGAGTGCACTCGAATACTAAAGGAACGCAAACGTTCACTGCGACTTTCAGGATCCAAGAAATTCCATTTTGGTCTGATAATACACATGCTTCAACCCTCTCACGTGGAAAATAAAATATGTGTGTTTTTTCATTGTTCTATTTGTCATTTCCCATTTGCATGTCCCTACAAATGTTTCCACCGAGTTTCATTGTTCTACGGTTACTCGTTTTCCAGGGGGAGCGGCTTTGAACTACCGTAAACTGTGTGCCAGGGACGTTGCAATAGTTTCACTTCCAACGTGTACTGCGAAGAGACGAGAAAGTCGCTGGTGTAGAAATACTTGACGTACTAAACTCCTGGGAAGTTGGCTTTTGACTTTACTAGAGACCGAGCCGACACTTCAAACGCCACGCATGTGATGGCAGTATTCTCTACTGGCTGAGGTGTAAATCTTCAAGAATTTCTGTTTCTGGAAATAAAAATGGAGCCAACTGACACTCTGACTTTATTAACAATTGTTAAATACTGTCGTCAGAAATTCCAAATAAGAGGAGTGGATAGATTAATGGATTCTACACCACAGTACAGAGAGTGGAATCCGTATACGCTGCAACACCAAATATGTAACTCTCTTTCATGTTTCATAATTGTGTTTGCACGACTTTAAAATTATTAAATACACTAAGTTGTGCATCTGTTTCGCAAGATTAACGGACTAGTGTTTTGACTTGTCTAGACTTTGTTTTTGTTTTACAGCGTCAAAGGCACGTCTTGGTCCCACCAGTAACCGTAGCAACGCATAGGGACAGCCTGCGACGGAGAAAACGCCCTATCGTATTGACCCGTGTCTTACTGCAAAAGCTGAGATTCTTAATCATTCTTAATCATGCTATTCACGCTCGCAGTGGCTATTTCAATTAGTATAGCCTCAAATTCGTCATGTTAGGCCCCCAAGCTTACGTTGTGGCTAGTGTGAACACGGCTTTACAAACGTCCTACGAGATCAGAAATTCCAAATACACTTAGCTCAGCAGTCATAAATTTCTTTTAGGTCCTCTAGTCAATGTGCCTAGTGTCATAACAGCACACACAGTAGAAGGTAAAGGAAGAAAGCTTAACCCTTGCAATACCAAGAAAGGGTACTTTATGCCCACCTTTTCAAAATATTGAAATCTAATCAGGTACTTTATTTTTGAAAATTTTGTTAAAAATGTTGATTATCTTTAATAAAGTCTTCTTGCAGATTCTATGATTGTTCTACAATTTTCGTTTAAGCTTAATGGGAAAATTTAAGTGTAAGGGAGGTGGTCATGAAGTACCCCCTTCCCGTTGGTAATAGACGCAATTTCCCACAACGGTCATCTTGCTCCACAGATAACAGCATTACGTGACATTAGAACACACGGACGTTATATTTCTCTGGGTTGACAGCAACAATGATCTGAATAATGATTCATTCCTCTTTGGTTTTTTCCTGTTTCCTGTTCAGTGGCACTTAGTCCAGTGTTAGATACAACTGTGACTGAAAATGTATCGACAGTCACTTACTGACAGGGTAATATCACAGATTTTGGAAGAATCTACAGATTCTGAAATGATGAGTTTGATGAAACTGACAATGTAGTGAGTGAACCTGAAGAGGAATGTGTTGTGCGCGAGGATGTGAACAGTGATAGAGTATTTGGAGACACTGAAGATGAATTCTGGGCACCTGAAACTGATGACGCAGCTTGCGAGGTTACTTAAAAGTATATGACAAACACTGGAAACATTTATAACTTCAAACCTCCTCACATTATAAGACGAGTAGTACAAAACGTAATGACAGAAAGAGAAGGCATAAGAGACGAAGGTAAAGTAAAAATGTTCAAATTTTTGTTAAGCTTATGGGAATTAACTGCGGGGTCATCAGTCCCTAAACTTGCAAACTACTTATAAACTACCTTACACTAAAGACAACACAAACACCCATGCCCGAGGGAGGATTCTAACCCCCGACGGGGAACGGCCTCACGCATCTGAGCATAGCGCTTCAATGCGCTCGGCCACTCCGTCGCGGCGAAGGTGAAGTAGGAACAATAAGAGAAACATTTCAAAAGTTTTACTCTCCATATTCCAGACGGAACTGAGTCTCGAATACTTTTTTACTTTTATTATAGAGAAGAAATTCGGCTGTGCCATTTCAAAGGAACCATCCCGGCAGTTACCTGGAGTGATTTAGGGAAATCACGGAAAAAATAAATCTGAAGGTAGATTTGAACCACCGTCCACCCAAATCCGAGTCCAGTGTGTTACCACTGCGCCACCTCGCTCAGTACAAGAGAAAACGCAAATAGCACGTGTATGTATAATAAGCGTACATCTATAAAACTAGCGCGCGCGCGCGTGTGTGTGTGTGTGTGTGTGTGTGTGTGTGTGTGTGTGTGCGTGTGTGTGTGTTGTGGTCTTCAGTCCGCAGACTGCTTTGATGCAGCTCTCCATGCTACCCTGTCCTGTGCAAGCGTTTTCATTTGAGAATACGAACGGCAACCTACATGCTTTTGAATCCGCTTACTGTATTCGTCCCTCGGTCTCCCTCTAGCGTAGAGTATACGAAACTAAGGAGTCGAAAAATACAGAGGGATATTCTCATGACAGCGATGGTAATTTTAAACTGCTGAAAGGCATGATAGCAATTTAGTGTTGCACAGAGAACCAGCTGTGGAACCTGAACGTGAATATATGTCTACTGTATTGGTACACTCATCTCTCCTCAAGATGGTTTCAATATGCTTGAGAAATCTATATCTGTGTACGTTCCCTATGGACTCCAAGACGACTGCAGAAATTTGACGAAATCTTCTGGAAAAATTCAGATTAGCTCAGGGGGTGATCATGTGAAGTTTGGTAGCGATCGTATCAAGATATTCATTAACATATACCTAAACGTTTACGCCTGTCGCTTGACACGACAGTATCGCCCCTAGCGGATAATAGCCAACCGTTTGCGTGATGTCAGTCTTCTGTCACTGCAGTGCTGCCACTTGGAGCGCTAGCGTCGCTCCCACGACTGTTGGTGATAGATTACACATTGATAATACTGATACGGTTGACTCTTCCTCCACCTGGAGCGGTACTGTCGTTCCAGGTGCCAGATGTAAACTTTTACAAAATGTTAGACTGTGATATTAGTATGTAAATATGCATTAAGCACGCCGAGGACGGTATAAGCGTGGTATTAATTGTATTTAATCGTATTAGGTAGAACATAGCAACGAATAAAATACATACACACATCGATTTGAACAGATATAAAATATAAATTCAAGCCGTGCGAAGCCAGGGCGGGTTTCTAGTATTCAGTCTGTCTTCTAGCAACTGCGAGCATGGTACCTGGCCTCCGGTGTTCTGGACGGTCATATAACGATTTTCAGTGCATCATATCATTACTCTGAAAGTGACGAACTAAGAAATCAGTTTACGAGGTGACGTTCAATCAGCGGTGCAGGAAAGAGTGCAGTTTAATGATCCTTCCTGTGACACTCACAAGTCCTTAACTGCAGTTTTTGTAACGTTTCGACACGCAAAGGAAAACACCGCAATCATCAGACACTCCTGCCTAAGTACTGTGCTTTTTCTCGTTTATGAAAAAGCATTAGAACGATTAGTACATATTAAATCAAGAACTAACTGAAATAGATGCAAGACGGACGTACCGAAAATTAAACGTGTCAAAACATAAAGGAAATGATTACATCAGGTACCAATGGGCACTGAATTACGTTAATGAGGAAAGTTTAACATTTCTGCCTCACCGGGATTCGAACTGGGGTCTCGTGCTTACTAGGCAGGTGCGCTGTCCACTACGCGATGTGGACACAGAGATCACCACAACAGCACGGATTAATCTGGCACGCCTCCAGTCACACTCAACTTATCGACACACTACTGACCTAGTGCAGGTGTCTGTTTTCCTCTTTCTCGAGGCGTTTCGCAGCGTGCCGTGGTATGTATATGCGTTAAAGGGGTCACTGAGCTGTCCTCCCTGTTGGCTTTCGTTAACATCTGTCATGAACAGACTAATTCCAAACTTGTTGCCCATTAAAAGTTATTTTAAGATTGTGAATAACTACCCAAAAAGTTTTTTAGTGACGAAGGTCCAGAAGAGTAATGTACTGCTGAGGCATATCTAATTTCTTTTTTTTTTTTCTGACAGATGTGATTTACTTGCTCAGTCTGGAAAAAAACCTTGAAACTTCAAATTTCTGCTACCCCAAAAATGTGATATATTTGTATCAGTAAGCAAAGTACCTCTTGATTTTTTATGTTCACATTTCCATTGCCAACCAGTTCAAGGAAATACGTTTATTTCTGCAGTTGAAATTTACTGTGACTATATCACCCTTATTCTTCCTTATAATCATGCTCAGAATTCGGTCGTCTCCCTTAAACCCTGCTTTACATACTGGCTAATTTATCCATGGTACTTTATTGAAGCAGATGTTCAGATGTTTGTTAAGCTTATGGGACTTAACTACGGGGTCATCAGTCCCTAAACTTACAAACTACTTATGAACTACTTACAAACTAGGACGGCACAAATATCCATGCCCGAGGGGGGATTCGAACCCCCGACCGTAGTGGCCGTGCTGACCGTGACTGGAGCGCCTCAGTCACCTCGGCCACCGCGGCCGGCCTTTATTGAAGCTTGTAATATTATCGAAAAGGGTTCTTTTCTGTAATGATAATATTATTTGTTTCACTGATTCAGCATTTAATGTTAAGAAACGGGTGATCAAAATATATAGGTTCGATGGCCGTAGAATTAACAGTTTCCTCTTCCGATACTTCGAATCCCTATAAGATAAGTGATGGTAATCCGGCACTAGATAATCCAGCAGACCCGATAATTCGGCAAACATTAGTAATTCAGGTGTCGGTAAATATTTGGCTGACTATGTGACATTATGAAGTGTTTTCAACCAAAGGAGGTGATAGAAAAAGAGAATGGCTAAGAAGACACGCCAGCAACACAGGCAAACAATATCATTCAATGCTTCTGAAGTTTAGCGCTTTGTACGTGATTCAATATAATTCTTTTGCAAAAGAAAAACCACGATTTAGCATTGTTTTGTACGAAGTTCCATGGGGCTCAGAAGAAAACCCTTCAGCTGAACAATAAGTGATATAAGTCTGTCCGACATAATATTCGACGTGTTGGCAATGACAGGTAACTTTGCTATCCGTAAAGGCAATGGTATCAATGAAAGTGAACCAAAAATTTTCGTAACAATTTTCATTAATTTGTTTGCTCTTGATATCTACAAATAAGTGGTATTTAGTTTATTACGTAACTAGCGTAAAATTATTTAGGTGCAGTGAACGTTTATGAAACCTCGAGCCCGGAACTGAATTAATGGAGCAGTAAATCATTCACCTTTAATCGAAGTTTGCTTTTACAGAAAACAAACATTTACTTTTTTTATCCTGCTGCTATTCCATTTGTGTATAATTAATAAAAATTTCGTTCTTGTACTTTGTATCTGCATTTTTAAAATGAGGTTCATGAAGCGACCTCGATAATCCGACATATTTTATAATCCGGTATTGACAGATCCCCGAGGATGCCGAATTATCGAGGTCCTACTGTATATATACTGACTCGTCTCATGAAATATTTTCTCATAGTTTGCAAATGAAAAGTGACACAGAAAATTTTGTTGCAAAACAAATTAAAACAGAAAGCAGTGCCCTATACAAGTTGCTCAGTCTTCGGTTCATGAAGACAACAGCGATGCAGTCCTACCAACTTGTGTCATAACAGGCAGTGGAATACAGACCCAGTTTCCACAACTACACAGGTCCTTCTCTTCTAGGTAGTTTACAATGTTTGAACAAAAACTGTACGGTCATCGAACGCATATAGTTTGCTCGCCTCTTTCTTAACAGTAAAAACCCTGTCTTGCATAATAAACATTACATGCTAAATTCTGAACCACTGTGACAGATAATATTCCCATTACAAAAAGAACCCATTTCGATAAAATTACAAGGTTCAATAAACTACCGGATAAAATTAGCCAGTACGCGGAGTAGGACTACCAACTTTTGATCACGGGTATAAGGAAGATGGTCAAAATCTGACCATGATTGTAAGGGAGATATAGTCACAATAAATTTCAACTACACCTATTTCCTTGGATAGGATGACAATGGAGATGTTAACATAAAAAATTTGGACATACTTTGCTTACTTTTACTCGTAGCCTATATCATATTTTGGAGTAGAAGAAATTTGAAGTATCAAAGGGTTTTTCCGTACTGGGCAAGTAAAGCACTTATGTTATATATGCCTCAGTTAAACATTCCTTATTTGGATCTTCGTCAATAAAAAATTCTGTTAATATTTTGGACGTCATTTGCACTCTTGAAATATTTTTTAATTGGTAACCAGTTCTGGAATAGTCTGTCCACGGCAGATGTTAACGAAAGCCAACGGGCAGGAACATGACGAACAATCTGCAGCCGCTCAGCATCAACAAAATCGAAGGTTGATAGTTACTCTTCTCGTATCTTTGCAGATACAGAGAAATTTCCATATAGGAGGGTCTTCCTGAAGTACCCGTATGCGCCGTATGAAGCGCTAGTGAGTAGAATAAACCTCCTTGAGAATAACTGCCGGGTAGGTCTAATGCTCTCAGTTGTTTCTTTGCTTTCTATATGTAACGTTACGTGCGGTTCGCAGTCCCTTTATTGTGATTATTAGTTTCCATGATGTTTTAAAAAAGTAGAGTATGCCGCTAGTTATGAAGTTAGGGCTGTGATCAGGTTATCAGGTTTCTCAACGCAAGAAATGTTCGACCAATCGATATTCATCGTCAATTACAGGTGTATGGAGACAATGTTATGGATGAATCGACTGTTCGGCGCTGGTGACGAGAGGGAACGCTCATGATGACGAGTGTTCGGAACTGACAATTTTGATTCTGTGATTACTGACGAACGACTTGGTTCAACTGACGACTTCGTGAAGAACGATCGGCGTGTTGCAACTGATGAAATTTGCGAACATTTCAGTAGTGTTTCACTAACACTAATTCACGAAATAGTGTGTGTATGTATCTTAATACACTAGCGGCCCACGAATACGACGCCAGAATATAAAAACTAGTCATACATTATGACAATTTTTTTAAATTTGCACGGTGACTTTGTAGAGAAATAATTTACTGTATATTCTCTTCATTAAAACACAAATATTTGCTAATATTTACTAGTTTCTAATTTTATTCCAAAACTGGTACTACTTTCCAGACGACCCTCGCATTTTCAAGACAAGCGTTTCAATAATTACATGTAATCCAACACATGCGTGTTTTGTGGAATTATGTAGTGAATGATCTGAGCGTTTCCCTCACAGCCACAGGCATTCCAAGGGCTGCAGAAGCACTTACTTTAATGTCTCTGTGTGTGAGCTGAACACTTCGTGCAAATAGAACTGTAAACACTCGCAAAAAGTCAAGTGCTTATAAATGTTTATACATCTGAAGAAAACTACTAGGTTCTTCTATCTAAAAATGAACTCATAAATGTTCTTCATAAGACAAACAACTTTTATTTAAACACAAATAGTACATAAATCCAAATTATCTTCTTTTGTTTGGTCCAAATTATAATTTTAAATTGATTCCTTTCAAGTAGTCGCACTGGGGTATTACTTTCGTTACAAAGTCCAAAATAGCCTTCATATTGAATACTGACATCAGTTAACCGCTCACAGCATTGGCGCGTCACAAATTTGACTAACGTAAAATATTCCTTGCTAGTTTAGCTCACGTAGCATAGCTTTTGAATGTAGACATCCCTCCACATAGCAATACTCTTACTCGCTGAGTCCACTATCCCAGTATTTAAATAAACTTCATATCATTATCCTGACGAAATACAACTGCCATTTACTTTATAACAACACACACAGTGTTCACTGTACTGGTGTACCTATATATAATACAGTTTACGTCATAGTGATAATTACGTCACGTCATGTGACACACAAATCTCAGGGTTTTAGCATATTACGCTTCATATAATACCTATATATAATTATTTGCGTTAAACTGAGCCGGCCGCAGTGGCTGAGCGCTCTGCGGCGCGTCAGTCACAGTCTGCACGGTCGCTATGGTCGGGGGTTCGACTCCCCCCGTCGGGCATGGATATTTGTGCCGTCTTTAGTCTTAGCTAGTTCATAAGTATTTGTAAGTTTAGGGACTCATGACCCCGTAGTTAAGTCTCATAATCCTACAAACATTTGAACATTTTGTTAAACTGAGTCATTCCAAGTATTTTGTGAATACAACTACTCTTAATCATAATTTTTTTTTAAATATAATTATAAGCTCACGTTCGGCAAACATATGATCGTCAACAGCCATTTCTTCTTGAGAATCTTTGAAATACATCGACTGTAATAGTAAACAAAATACAACATGGTCCGATTCCGACCTTAAGTGAAATTTTATAATAAATTTCATGACACATTCAACCGGAAATATACATCAATAACAGTAATAAGATGAGTTGGAGTATATTCCGTTCTATAACTACAAAACAAATGATTAGTTTCGAAACAATTATGTATCGTCACAAACTGTAATCTAAAATATGGTCTATACCATAGCAATAACCTCACTAGTAACAGTTGATCAAATTGAAAACATACCAATGCTGCTAACTTTACACAAATTTCATATTATGAATTATAGCATCATTGTCACTACTTTTAATCAACAGATAAATAAAGACAATTCTAATTTGAATTTTGATGTTGGCGTATTTGGCAAAAATGATCCTGATGTGCAAATTCTTTTCATTTTCCTATCGATGGCAGACAGTGCCGAAACCCATAGAATGTAATACATAAAAATATTGTACAGCTGTTGGCGCACAAATGATTTTTTCTAATTCTAAAATAGCGTCGATTATTACCAAAAATGTTTTCGTGATATCTCGATGATAGAAATTTAACTGTCGATAGTAACTCACGGGTTTCGGGTTATAACAGCACTCACTGATGAAATATACGGAATAAAGGAGACGGGAGAATTGTTTTTAAAGTGCTAAAATACGGGAGATCCCGTATAACACGGGAGAGATGGTGACCCTAATGTGGCGTGATGTGTTCGAGGTGTTGTGGGAAATGAGTTTGTGACACTTGCGGGGTGTGACATTTGCGCGGAAAGGGATTTTGTAGACACTTGCGCGGAGACCCGGACGCTGCAGGTAGTGAACAGGGTGTTCCAGAAGTAGGGATACACCATCCCTACTCCACGCCCTCCAGCCGCTACCTGTGCCGCATTCAGGGAAAGGCCCACCGAGCGAGGTGGAGCTGTAGTAATGGCCCGGAGATATCACAGCCTCATTCAACAGGGAGATAACACGTCATACAAATATCACTCGATTTACAATACAGCACCATGTGAAGAGGAATGTGATGAAATCGGAATTGAGCGCAACCGTTGCTAACTACAATTTCGGATTTACTGCATTTTGAGTCAGAATTCGCATCTATATTCGCATTTAACGCAAATGCGAATTTTTCCTGTCCCTAGTAATACCTCTAAAAATAAACAGCTGATCAAGGCACTAAAAGCAAGGGCAGATCTTTGGGTGTGTTACTACAAATAACTAAAACACAATTTGATCGTGGAATTATATACAATCTCATTATAAAGGTTTTTTGTAGGTGGTTTTGAGCAGCTTTTAAATATGTTAGGAATAGCATTATGAAATATAGATAGCTACACCTTATGTTTATTATGAGATATCGATTTCGGCTAATTTCAGGTCATCTTCATGTCTCAAACAACAGGTGTAACTTATGCATTTTTCCAGTGGCACTCATAACCTTTAACTGTTTACACACGAGGTCTAACGTTATTAGTCGCGTTAGCGATGAAAAGAGAACCCAGAATCTTTGCGTCTAAATGATACATATATTGGTGTGATGTCTTATTTCGAAAGAACAAACATCACACCAATACATGTATAGCTCTCTGTAAAGTGGAACGGTACGATGTCGTTACGTAGCACAGCACGGCGACTGGAAACGCAGGAGAAGTGCAAACAACGTTCTCTCCTCAGAGGTATGATTATAATTAGGTTCGATGTAGACTTCTACAACATACAGTCTACACGGCGAAGATTCCACCAAAAAATTTAACGTTTCGTCTACTTTGGCGATAGCAACCAAATTTTAAAATCGTGTCTACTATGTAAAGATTTAGCAACACAAAACGCTTCAAGTCCATAACTTCACTGGTTTTCGAGTTCTCAATTTTTAATATGTTTTCAATCTTATTACATAAAAAACAAATTTGGGACTCACACTACAATTTTCATATGGCAGATTTTGTAGGTACATTCACAAGACATAATTCAACGGTTCTGTGCATTCATTTTATGAGAAATACCAATCATTTGTTTTCAGTGTTTATTTCAAATTTCTACATTTATGTTTCTTAAATGTGGTGATGAAATAAATAAATTAGGTGTATATGTGTAGTTTTATGCGGCCAAACTATTTAGGTCATCGGTCGCTAGACTTACACTACTTAATCTTACTTAAAATAACGTAGGCAAAGTACAAAGAAACATACCCATGTCCGAGGAAGGACTCGAACATCCGACCGGACCGGCCGCCCAATTTGTGACACAAATTACATGTTTGATAATATTAATGCATAGAAGTAGGAAATCACGTCAAGACTACTTCCTGCAAAAATTTCGACAAAAAAAGTTGGCACTGAGTTTAGAAAAACAAAATTCTGGTATATTGGATTTTAACATTTTACTTACTACAAGAGATACAGCCATTCAAATTTACGGGCACCATAACGTATTCCCTTCCTGAGTAAATGAGCTGCTTCTTGTAGTTTCAAAACCTTTTTCTTGAATGTTCTGAATATAAATCTTCACACAGACTTCTTGAGGAGGAGAGTGATACGGATATCTGATTGTAAACCACTGCCTATTACCTTGGACCTTTTTGACTGTACTGAACAGGAGTTCCGCGTATTCCGTAATTTATATTTATACAGTTAACAGGCAATGTAATTTATAACCAACTATTGGCTGTCAAATACTCATTGACTTATTATTAACGTTTTTTAATTGAAGGTTTAAGGTTGCGTCTCCTATTAAAAAGCATAGTAGCTATTTTTAAAGAGATGGAAGTTGCGTGATAGTGGGGTTAACTACATAGCGGTCAATTACATCAACGTATCTGTGCAGGATGCCTAATATATTTATTGCTTGCGCAGGTGTCTTGATATGCTTAGTGTTCTGAATAATATGCTTTTAGGAGGTATGACTGAGGAAAGTCATCGTCTTGTAGTAGCAAAGAATGTCTTAATAACTCCAAACATTATCACTATTAAAATACCTTTTTGTTTTCAGGAGGAACACTCAACGAATTCATATGTAGTTAGAACAAGTTACTATATTGCTCTTCAGCTTTGAAAGGGTTGTGCAATTTCACTGAGTTTCGTGTTATGTTGACAGTGTGGAAACTTGACAACAGCAGTGCTGGACTTCTTGGTGTGCCTGTACCCAGGAAAAGCCATTAGCCGCCCCAAGGGTCCCGGGTTCCGCGCAAGTGTCACTCCGCGCAACTGTCACTCCGCGCAAGTGTTCCAACCCCGTGGGAAATACGTCCAGATCAGCTGATTTCACAGTTCTAAACCGTATAACCACACAGACATGTTTAAAATCGTTTAGTCCACGGAAAAATAGAAGTGCAATTTGAAATACATTTACGGTTTGTGTGCGCCTCGCAACTTGAAGGATTAGGCCATGGCTGTGAAGTCACGTGCAAAAATACGAGCAGCACAGCGGCGCAGCTGCATTATTTTTGTGCGCGCTGAAATGCGCCTTCTCCCAGCCCGCCTGCATGCAAAGTGAAGCGCTAATCAACGCTATTACATTACACTTTAAATTCATTTCGAAACATTAGTATGCGATAAAACAGTCCCGCGAGGCAACAATTTCTCACGGTAACATTTTCAAAGCTTTTTTTAAATCCGCAAATATCGCAAGCGTCGTTCGCACATTACCATAATTGGCGCGTACTCCTCTTAGCTGGCCGCTGCTGCAATATTTCAAAACTGTTTGGAAATTAATGGTGATGTGTAACTCATCGTGCAGAGCGTTCGCTAACAATTTTAATCGAATAAACGCGCCTGTCCGAAAAAAAATTAAAGAGAAGCAACATTATACACGTTTTCAGAATCAGTTATCTCTGAAACAGTATAAAAGTGTAACACGTTACGTGAAGATTAATATGCATGCAGACGATGGCGATGAAGGCTTTTATTTGCAGAGCTTAACTGATTCAGTTTTCGCCACCGTTTATTATTTTTGAAGCGAACGCGGGTGGGTGTAAATATCAGTTAAAAAGTTTACACTGGTGTACCGCGTTTTCGTTGCTGCAGTACACCGTGAGCGGATATAACGGGGCAAAAGTGCTTGTTAATGAGTTCGTATTATTTTCAGGGATAGGGTGAATTACTAAACAAATACTAACTGAAACTTAGATTGCTACTCTGGTTCCGGGAATAGCTTAGCATCGTGATTATGGCGAAGAAATGATTGTACAGAAGACAAGAGAAATCTACAATTATCAACTTATTTGGAGTAAAATAATTCCCACAGAAGATAGTGATACCTGATACAGCAACTTGAAGTACTCGCAGCATTGACATTTCACGTTACATAGATTTTTAATCAAAATTTCACAGTATTTTCAATACCATAAATTGTTTAGCACTAAACGCAAAGGAAAAATGCGAGAAATCATTTCCCGCATGTTGGCTTAACCATTTCAGTCCCACATTATTAAATCAGCTTTGGAAAAAATAAAAATTTAGTGTTTTCTGCATTAATTCAGTGCAGCAAACATCAATATATGTGTCTTAATTTTTTTGGTCGAACTATTGATTTTTTATGTGATTTATTTCATACACAATACAGTCGTTTCTATATAGGTATTTTATTACTTGAACGTTATTTTGTTGATAGTTAACACTGCCAGATCAATAATGCTAGAATAGTCTTCGCAACAGCACTAAATACTAGACAATTCACTGCTAGAATAAAATAAAAGGAACCACACTCACGCTCACACCATCAGCCACGTACAGACGGCAACGCAACACAACCTCGAAGGTGGACAGATTAATGCCTCAGAAGTGGCTACACGCCGTACCAAGCGGCAAAATGTCGTACTAGAAGCATGTTGTTGTTGATCAACAAAAATGGAACTTTAGGGATTGATGGACAAAATACGGTATAAATCAACTTTTAATACGACGTTGTTCAGGAACAACACTGGGAATGAAAGGATTAAGCCCACACTCATTGGCCATTAAAATACTAACGTTTGCAACATGAATCTGCAATATTTAGCCACAATGTGGTACAACTTCGTGTTACTCCTTTGACAACGTTGTGTATCCTTAAATGCTTAGTTTGGATTGATAGCTCACTGAACAGACATGCTCCATTTTCTCTGTGCCGGACACCCTCCTTCATTTTCGTTTAGCTTCTTTCTTTCTTCACATCTGTGAACATACCAAATCTTCGTCTATCTCTCTCTCTTTTTACTTCTAATTTTCCCTCCATTTTCCTCTGCAGTAGACAGTTCCTGCATAATATGTGTCCCACCCAAGATGTTTCCCTCGTGTTTATCATCCACATGAAGTTCCTTTCCTCTGTTACCCTGCTCAACATCTTTTCATTTCTCATACTGTCGGTCCATTTAACTTTCTCAATTCTTCTCCATAGTCAAATTTCAAAATTTTTTAAATATTTTTGTTCTCTCTGTCATACTGTCCACGTTTCAGAACCACATAAAATTTCGGACAAACTCTTTCGGAGATTAATGGAGATGCTCCTGACTGTCAACAAATCTTTCACTATCCCAAACGCTTTCATTTCCACTTATATTCTGCGTTTCACTTCTGTACAACTTCCATTGTAAGTTATCGAGCGTCTCAAATAATGGAATGATTGAACCTGTTGTAGTTTTATTACATCTAGTGACATACTGATCGTGTCACCTTCTTTTTCCGATTTTCATCACTACCGTCTCATCGATATTCAGTTTCATTCCGTATTCTTTCCCCACCCATACAATATTCTCCATCATTACCTGCAGCCCTTATTCTGTTTCTGCTAGTGCAGCCATATCGTCTGCATACTTAATAGCTTTTTCTATTTTGTTCTCCTCCCACTACCAGTCCTTTCACTTTTTACAAGGCCTTATTCATTAGTTTTTAGCATATATATTGAAAAGTGCTAGTGACATACAACAACCCTGTCTCACACCTCTTCAATCGCCACTTCTTCAGTTTCATCTTCATCTATTCGAACCACCCTTTCCTGTCCGACATGGAGTTGTTTTATCAGCCTCTTATCCTTCCAGTCAGTACCAGGATCTTTAAGAATCTGCAACAGCATACACCAGCCAATTCTATGGAGCAGTACCACTTTTCATAATGGATCACAAACACGAGCGTTGATCCCGACACAACAGTAGTCATCCGCTGCAAGTGTTCAAAGAAACCAATTTTGTTTATGTGTCCATCTCCATCTATCTCTTTTGTACACACACATATATATATATATATATATGTAAATGAACACTTCTTTAGGTTGGTTATAGGTACAGTACATAAACAAACGAAATATGAAGAGAGAGAAAGAGAATTACGACTTTAAAGCACATTGTGAGGTAAAATAGTTACAACGAAGTACGGAAGGGTATTAATGCTACACAACAGTTCACGCAAAGAATATGAAAAACGTGAGAATTAGGTTCGTAACGTACAAGTGTAGTCATATTGCTTAAGTGAAATGATAGTGCGACCTCAAACCTATGATCAGATGAGAGGAACCACAGATGCCAGCCGAAAATATGTAAAGCTGCTAGTAAGCAATTATTTACTTAATCAATAATACGTGAACCGTTTTGCATCTACAATTGTCACAAATGAAAACAAAATGTATTGTTGTAGATTCCACTGAACATGCCTTGAACTAAAAACATGAAAATCCTCTGTAACAAAAGGAAGGTTTTTTTATTTACAAAACAAACGTTTAAATTAATGTTTTAAAAACAGTATGGTTCTCACGATGGTCAATAATTTGTACAGTATAGTTCAATACGACAATATTCTCTCCCACACACACAATGTGTTCATGATTTGAAGAAAATCAAATGGATTAGATGGACCGATTATCCAATGATTTCATTTGACGCTATCTAGTGTATTTCAGAAGGGGCTTGGGAGAGATTTTTTTTTGGGGGGGGGGGGGGGGGAGGTGCTAAATGTCGGTATCAGAGAGTTACATAGCTATGTATGTTCACTGATGTATATAAATATGACTGATCATATTGTACAAATAAATCGAACAATAGTGTTGTTATTCATACTGTGTTAGTAGAGTCCAGTTCTTTAAAAACCTGCAAAAAACTAAATAATGGAATTAGTTAACATATTAGTGCTAGAAACGAAGAGGAACGAGCTATGGCAAGCAGATGAATGTGACTGAAAACACAATATATACGTTTTGTGATTATTACACCTCATGAACATGTGATTCCATGTGAACTGAGAAGTGTTACCTTATCGTTGTTCATGATCTATAACAGATAATGGTTTAAAGACTTGTGAAGATTTTACGTGCTAATGCCATAACACGGCCACATTAGTCTAGATGATAGTGAGCGTAAGACGACTCTAACCAGTGCATTATTACAACGATTATCGCCCATATTCTATAATTCATATCTACGGAAACTAAATTCATAAATGCATTTATTTTGGAAGTGACAGTCTACGTTACTCCAAGGAAAACTAACTGTGTATTCGAATGACACATGGATGATAAGTAGAGACTAGTAATCGGTATCTTGTTAGTTCAAACAATTCAAAATATGTGGGAACGTATTCTGTTCCTACATCACGGTTACCGTTCGTAGATGATCTAATATACAAAGCAGAGTGTCCGTATGTTTGTACGTGTTGCACACAAATCTACAGTTTTGTTCCAATGTTTATGAAACTTTGTACACGAAAGCTTCAATCCATGAAGACGGTCGCCGTAAGTGTAAGAATCAAGTACGATACATAGTTCACGAGATATGACGTCATAAATAATGAGATGACCGAAAAACTGTTGCATTTAGATAAAATAGCTGCTCATTTTCTCCTAAACCATTGGACCGATTTCAACCAAATTTGGTACACACATTCCTTACGGTGAGGTAACAACTGCTGCACATAAGACACATGGTTCAGAAGATGTAATGTCATAAACAATAGGAATCGTAAAAACAGTCACATAATGCGGCGAGACTTTATAAATACACTATATGAGAATAAGAGTACTTAGCGACTTGCAACAAAGTTTAAACATAATTTCAAACCTTTATTAAACATTATCTCGCTGACAACCATAGCAAGAAGATGAAAGGAAAAAAGTTTCTCGCTTACTACTTTTCCGCTGTTTATGAAGTAAAACTTCGGCATTCGGTACGACGTTACAATTTATAATACACATTGTAGCCGCAGTAGACTGAATACACATATACAACTGAATGAGCCTTCTAAATTGTATCACAGTACGACACATAGTTCATGAGGTATGAGTACATAAACAGTAACGTTTCGCTGTTCATGGATTAAAACTACGACTTTCTGTATGACTTTACAATTAATAATTTCTACACTACAAATTTTAGGGGAAAAAAGTTCAAATGTGTGTGAGGTCTTATGCGGCTAAACTGCGTGGTTATCAGTCGCTAGACTTATACACTAATTACTTGACTAACTTAAACTAACTTACGCTAAAGATAACATAAGCACCCATGCCCGAGGAAGGATTCGAACCCCCGACCGTAGAGGCCGTGTAGACTATGACTGGCGGGCCGCAGACCGCTCGGCCACTGCGGCCGGCAAATCGTAGGAGCAGGAAATTTTACAGATAGTATACACGCATATACGTGAGTGTAGCTTCTAAACTGTACCACAGTACGACACGTAGTTCTTGAGATATGAGCACATAAACAGTAACGTTCACGGAAAACCGCCCCATCACGCACGAAGTTTTAATCTATTACTTCTTTACTACTAATTGTACTCCCAATAGATTTTACAGACATACAGCCCTTATAAAAATGAATACATATCTGAAAAATGGCAGGTATAAATAAATAAATACCCGGGCAACGCCGGGTTTTCAGCTAGTTTGGCATAAAGTAAACAGTCAGGCATCGCGCAGCCGTTTATGAGAGAAATCAGTCCTACTTCCATGAGTGAACGATATGCGATAAAATGAAGTTCATCATTCTGCAGTAAATGTACACGAAAGCTAAAAATAACGTAAACTAAAAACGCAGTACATTAAAATGAAACTGGGAAAAATGCACAACAGAAAGGTAAAACGTAAATAGGTGTGGTTTGCGTCAAAAGAAAACTAACACTAACCTGTGGATACTGATTTCTAAACAAGGAGTAATACGCTATACTTTGAAATGAGTCTTGGAAGTTGCTCTTATTTCTTCTGAAAGATAGGACTACCGTTAAGTTCTCAGAAAGCTATTTTCTTCGTATTTGAGCCGCATATTTTCCACAATCACAAAGACGTTTGACTCCTACTGCTCGTGAAGCAAGCGCATGAAACGACGTGACAGTTACTGGCTCATCCACGTAATCGGCCGGCGTTCAGAAAATTGCCGCATTTCGTCTCACGGGTGTAAAAGCGTCCGATAGAGGCCCTGTAAAATGGCCGCGCCGTAGCCCGTCACATCAGGACATCAAGTGTAATTTTTCTCCCACCTCGACTGTCACATTGTTCCGACAGTTCTTTTGTCGACCATTATGCCTTGAAGAATGTTCGATTCTCTCCTCCGTTCTTATTGACCTTCCTTTTGGCACCTTAATCGGTAATAACGCGTATCAAATTAAAATAACTTCTCGTCCTGTTACCTTCTTCCTTGGTGAAAAGAGGTTACAGAAAAGATGTGTAAGGACTTTTCACTGCTGCGTTGTTTACAAAGGGCTATTAATGTTCGTAATAGGGGACCGATGCAGAGCTTAAATGATACGCGATGTGGAAGATACACGAGGGCCCAGTAAATAGCATACCAGTTAAATGATGCTTTCTGCGGTACTTCAATTAGTTTCACTACTATCAAACATTCATGCACAGCAGGTAGCTAACACATGCTACAAGAATATAGGTAGTTTATCCACTTCCGTACCATCAGTTCCAAAGTATGACTGAATGTGTACCAGCTGTTGCTGTTGATACGTATCTTCGCTTTGGTACCTTTTTTGTGTCGTGCTTCTGTTCCTGTAGATACTAAGTGGCTCTTAGGATATTCTACACGAACGCCATTTTGACAGATAAAAGTAGGGTATTCTTTCCTTATTGTAAATATATAAAAACAAGGTATATTCGTTCGAATGAGCATACCTGTGTATAATTTTGGTTACGGAGTTATTACGAACCTCTCCATGTGCTGGTGAGTGCCGTTCTTCTCCAAAATTCTGCCAAAGCGCTCCATATGTCACTGCAGATGTTATTTCAGGGCCCAAACGCAAATGCAGATATCATAACTATAAATGCAAGTGAGGACTAACAGTAAAATTCTCAAAGGAATGTGACTGCACTGCTGAAAGCCAAGTCATTGACAGTTTTGAATTTGTTCACAGGTTTACCAAT
Source organism: Locusta migratoria (assembly GCA_026315105.1). Lineage (NCBI taxonomy): Eukaryota > Metazoa > Arthropoda > Insecta > Orthoptera > Acrididae > Locusta > Locusta migratoria. The sequence continues at coordinate 672,877,728 of CM048755.1, forward strand.
ACCGTAGCCATAGTTAATCTCGGGAAGAAGTTCGCGAAATGATTTGTGTGGAGTATGTTGTCTTATGGCTCTTGAAACGTGGACCGACAGGAAGAACAAAAATGTGTATATAGTTTTGAAATGTGGCTATGTATAAGAATGGAGAAAGTAAAATGGACCGACTGAATGAGAAATGGAAAGGTGTTGAGCAAAATAAAAGGAAATAACTGTCTGACTGTCTGAGGACAAAGTTACTGAACGAGAAGAGAGCGTTGTACCACCCGCAACGAAGAACTGGTCTGTATATTTCCACAAATACTGATTGTAAACGACAGGTTGAATTACATGATAAAAAATCCCATAATGCATGTTTGGCTGCATGTTCCTGGAAAGTTTAAGGAAATGTGTTATTATCTTGGCATACATTTTATATTATCTGAATAAATACCAGTACAGTCTTTGTGCTTAAGTAGTAGTTTCAGGTGGAATGATTTTTAAAACCACAGATCTGACACCAGATGATTCCAGTAGTATTTTTTCATCCTTATATGCAGACCAAGAGTCAGGTAATCTTGGTGACTCTGGCGACAATTATGGATTCACAACTGACTGAAAATAACGCCGTCATGTGATTTTTCATCTTCCTGTTGATACTTACATCTACTAAAACATTTGGAGGTTCCTGTTTCTCTAGACACTAGGTATCTGAACATTCCATTTGGTTCATGGAAGCATACATAGACTCTGTCTGTCAAAGGTCCTTCAAGTGCGTAGCTGTTTGTCGCACTGTTAATTGATTGAAACGCTGAGACAGTCTTTTTTCCTTCTTGCATGGATAGCGCTCAATGAAGAACACTCACAGCTGAACTGACTCTCACAACGGTTCCATGCAGAATCAAAAATTCAAATGTTTGTAATCCTACGAGACCAAATTACGTTGGTCATCAGTCCCTAGTCTTACAAACTACTTAAACTAAGTTAAACTAATCTAAGAACAACACACACATCCATGCCCGAGGGAGGATTCGAACCTCCGACGCAGGAGGCAGCGCCATCCGCAACGTGGCGCTCCAGACCGCTCGACTACTCAAATGTTCAAATGTCTGTAAATCTATCGGACCAAACTGCGTGGTCATCAGTCCGTAGCTTACAAACTACTTAACCTAAGGACAACACACACACCCATGCCCCGTTGAGGACTCGAACGTCCACGGCGAGCAAGCTCGGCTACTCCCGCGCGGCCATGTGTTTTGGCGTGATATGCGTATTGACGTCAGTAAAAAATGTTTCACATCTTTGATTCAACTACTTTTGACGTCCATATCTTTTCTTGCTTGGAGCATAGTTCTGCGACGTGATATTATCCTAAACTACCTTTCCCACTTAGTAATAAATTCCAGTGACGCTGAAAAGTTTGTACACCAGAAATAACTCGTTAGGTCCAGTGTCCAATGATGCAAATGCCAGTAATATACGGAAGAAACACAATCTGGCTCTTCATCAAACACCCTCTGTGCCTGGATGTTCTCGGGGTAAAAGTGAATACCGGAAGGTCGCGGGTGCGAAACCCGGTGGAGTAACACAATATTCACCTTTCGACGATGTGAGCAGTCGCCAGAAACGACGCCTGCTTCGGATTCCACATTAAACTGTAGTTCCCCTTTTAGCCGGTTGGGTAACTGGGATAAGGTATAGGGCACGCAAGTCGCCGAAGTGGCGTTCAATCGTAAGACTTGCAACTGTCCACTGAGCCACATGAAATTATATTATTATTATTATTAATGATAATATTATTATTACTAACTGATAAACCCAGCATTTCCCAGGTGTATATGCATTTTCAAGTCTTAGATTAGAAACGAAAATAAAATTCGGAAAAGATTTCATCTTCATGTATTCATGAAAACAGCTTAGAAATTAAGAAACATTAAAACAAAGAAATATGCTTAATGTACAAAATTATAAGTGTGGTATCCAAGGAAAGAAAAATAGTAATGAAATACACATGATGTATAACATTAATTTCATCCAAAACTTAATTATAAACAATATTTCATGTTACTTGTCCAGGAGCTAGTATGAATAAATTCTTTGGTGAGCCCACCGTTGAGCAGGCGACATAGAGTTGTCCACGTGAGGAACATGGAGATGTCAACTCCAACCCACTCCGCAGTATTTAACATATTGCCCTGTGATTTAGAAAATGGAAGCGTCATTGGAAACTGCAGTCTCTTGAAGTTAAAAGGTAGATCTGTCGGCATAAGAAGTATTCCTGGAATGTTACACGAGACATTGCAGACTGGTAGCATACCTCAAGGGTGTCCTCCCGTAGAAGTATTAAAGCACACTATCCAGAAAATTACGAGAAAAACGGCTCTAAAGTTTTAATTGCAGCTCATATAAATCTTATGTAGTAGTTAAATGGTTGAGACTTCTGGGTGGTGGAGTAGCTCGCCGGGCGCCGTGGCTCAGCGCGCCCGGTCAAGGGGCTGTAATAAAAAAGCTGAGCCAAAAACACACCGAACAACCGAGAACAAACTGAACGAACGACCGCGAACCATAGATCTACCACATGAAAAAAAAAAAAAAAGTAGCTCAGGCAGTAGCGTGTTTGCTCGCCATGCAATAGACTTGGGTTCGATTCTACCTCCAAGAAATATTGTATTTTTAATTTTTATTATTTGTTTAAAAATTATAACTTGTAAATAAATTTAATGACATTAAGTACTATCAATTCAAAAGTAAGCAACTTTAGTTTGTTTAGCAAATGTCTGTCAGAGTTACTTAAAATAAGAATTTCAATGTTTTCTTTTTTAAAAGTCGAATAAACAAGGAATTAGTCAGCGAAAAGTGACAAAATTTGTTTCAAGAAAAGAAACAGCAGCGAGTGCAGAAACCTTGGCTGCTGCAGACACTTTTCGCAACCAGACGAATAAAGTGATACCGAATTTTAACGAAGACTTTGTTTCAACACTGACCAGACAGATATTTATTGCAGATTATTTAAAAGTTCATTTTGGTTTCTATTTTTACGATTATCTGTTAAAATACTTCAATTTCGTTTTTTTTTCTTTCCAGGATCAGTCGGTGTACAACAAAACTCTGGCTATCAAAGGAAGCAAAAATATGTTTGTCTAAACACACGATATGAATAAAGTGTCGCGTACTTATAATTCTCAATGTGCTCTTACTCTATCTGGAAACGTTCTATCTCAAGTGATCGTTTGTTTACAAGAGACAACCGGTAAATTTTGCCTCCGAGTTCAAAAAACAGCAAATGAATACGAGAAGAAGGACAAAAACGTTGCAATGACGTCTTCCAAATCTGGAAAGCTAACGACAGGACTATATACTAACCTTCTAAAACGTTGATTGAAGTATTATGTGGGACTAGAATGGTTTCTGTTAATTATTGACTCTTGGGGTGGACAAGCAAAGCCTGAAATATACGACGAAATCTTCCACGATGACGAGAAATCACCAACATGTACAACTAAAGTGATTCCTCTGAAATGTACTCCACTTGTAGAACCATGCGACGTCTATTTTTATAGATAAGTAACAAATCTGATAAAGCGTCTAGAAAATTCCGCTTATCTTATTGAAAGAAACAGAGAAATCAATACTCGTGAAGATTGTACAAAATCAATAATCCATCATCAGCTGTTTTTAAGGAAATGATCCGATATGCTTGTACGCTTCCAGGCATTCTGATGAAAGAGCATTTTCAGGAATGTCAACGAAGTATGATTTTCAACACGTCATTTAAAAAACGTTGTTCCTGTAAACAATCGTCGTTTGTAAATTGTGCAAGATGTCAAAATATTTTATGTTTTCAATGTTTTTACGACAGTTACCACTCTGGTGCTTGCACATAATACAAAATTTACAAATGAAGCTAACAGTGAACATCTTTTTAAAAAAAATTTAAATTAATAATTAACTTTTTAATTTACCTCCAGTGAAATGCATCTGGCATTATTCAACTTTTAAAAAGAAAACTTTGAAATTCAAATTTTAAGTAGGTGTGACAACCGTTTTATAAACAAACTAAAATTAGTTATAATTTAAATGGTAGCACCTTAAGTCATTAAATTTATTTATTTACCAATGCTTAAATAAATAATCAAACTTAAAAACACATGTCCTTGGGGCTGGATAGAACCCAAATCAGCTACGTGACAGTCCCACGCGCTACTGGCTGAGCTAACCCACCTGGCTGCACCCTTGTTCCTTCAACGAGTATATAACATGTTTATGAGCTCCGCTTAAAACTTTAGGGCCGTTTCTCGCGGAACTTTCTGGATAGTGCGCTTTAAGACACACTTGAGGTATTCTACTAACCTGTAAAGCCTCAGCCCGAACTGAATTTCCGACACCTGAAGGTCCCCTTGTTAGACCATCTCGTTTTTCCCTTTCCGTCCATCGGCTTCTACCTTACTATCTGTCCATTTAAATTTAGTTATCATGCAGCTCAGTACTTATGACATCATATATTCTTGACTGTGTGTCCTACAATAATATAATTTTCCAGATTTATAGAGTGTAGTATTAGGAAAGAGTCTGCGATGAATAAATAGCGGATGAATGAGGTGTCATAAAGCACGTGCCATGTGATGGGAAAGCTTTTGGAATTCATTGTGTACGACGTCATATCTCCTGAACTATGTGTCGTAGGTAGTTATTAATGCCTCAGTGGTTGTTGCCTGATAGTAAGCAATATGTGTACTAAGTTTGGTTGAAATCGGTCCATTATTTTAGCAGAAGATGTGGAAAAATAGCGCATGGTGTAGCAGTTATTCGTAAATTTCACTGTTTATTACGTCATCCCTCCTGAAATATGTGTCGTACTAAGATGTAAATTTGAAGGTACATTCAGTAGTATATGTGCCTAATATCTGCAAAATTGTCTTGAACGATGTTAGTAGTTAAGAAGTAATAAATCGAAACCTCATGCATGATGATGCGGTTTTTAATTAACCAAATTATTTATGACTTCACATCTCATGAACTATATGTCGAACTATGATATAATATCGACGGAACATTGAGTGTTATGTGTATGTACTATCCGTGAAATGTCTCGCGAATACAATTTACAGAGTAGAAGTAATAACTTGTAACGTCATGCCAAATGCCGTATATATATATATATATATATATATATATATATATATATATATATATATATATATATATATATATATATATATTACGGTGCAACAGGAAATCCTGCAGAATGGTTCAAATCGTATATCTCTGACAGGAAAGAATTATTGTCAATAGGAAAGAGACTATCAGGCCTCATTCAACCGGAAATTAGTAAGACGTGGGTCCCCCATCTTAGGGCCCCTGCTTTTTCTTATTTGTATCAGTCACCTCTTATCAGCAACATTACGGGATGCCGTTTGTTTTATTTGCACATGATACAAACATTGCAATAAATAGTAAATCAAGTATAGCCTTAGAAAGGTCAGCAAATGAAATTTTCATGGACATCGCTAAACCTTGAAAAAACATACTATAGGACTTTTGAAATGTTTCCACAATATGCTTAAAGTATGATGATAAGGAGATAGAATAAGTTAACAGTGGAGGAACTTACCACAGAAATGCTGAAGCGCATAAACAAGTCCCTATTTGCTATGCGAATTTTGTTAGACACTTGCGGTGTCAACTCAAGAACATTTTGCAGAGGGCTATTTACGAAACTGGGGATACTAGCTGATGCTTTCCAATAAATAATGACATTTTTCATTAAAATATATATTTATTTTCAAACCAACAGCTCAGTTCATGGAATCAATACTAGAAACAATAATATCTTTTACTAAGATTTAAAATCACATACTTTGGCTCGGAATTGTTTCCACTATTCAGCAATATACATTTTGAATTATCTCTTGCAAAATTTATCTCACAATAAAGATCAGTCTGAAAAGAGTCTAAAATTTTTTTTGGTTGCCAACTCATTCTACTCCACTGATGATGTTCGTAGAAGTGATTGATGTCGGTATCTTATTGTATAGGGCTACAATATTCACAAATATGAATATTGTGCTCAATCTGGCTTCGGTACTGTTCTTGTGCAATAATGTGATGATTGTAAATAGATGTAGTGAAAGAAATTAAATTAAATAAAAAAGTAGCCCAAGAATCATCAAATATATTCAATATTTAGAATGTAGTAACAAGTTTTATATTCTTTTAAATGTAAATATTCTTAAGATTTTGTTTTTTCTGAGCGATTTCACTTCTACATGGGCTTTACATATGTGATCTGTTGAAGGTACACTAACACATCTGATCTCATTTTGTAAGTATTTATTGTGTATCTGGCTCAGTTTGGATCAGGTGGAACAAAAAGTAGATGTAATCTAATTGGCACAATTTCCGACATGGAAGACGATCTCGCAACATGGAACGAGCACTGCCTATTGAGATATGTTCTGCTGAGCAATGTCAGCGAGTGTCTGTGCGGTTGCTGCGTAGCTGTCTCTCTACTGGCCAGACGTCGATATTCGTAGCATTCCTTCCCAGTCGCCACTATCCATGTCAGTGAGGCTGGACGCGGCATCGAATTTGGTCTATAAACGCCATAATTACACGGCTGCTCTGTGTGGAACTGAGAGGTTTTGTTCACAAGCATCGTACCGTCCCGCGTGCTTCAGTTTTAGAGTGTATTTGTAGTTGCCGCCCCATTACACTAGCACACTCTAAAGAGCTTGTTAGGCTCACAGCCGCAGAACTGTGTTTCTAATGATCCTGGAACAAATTCTCTTTTCTAACAAAGAACTATTCTTATAGCGTAATGGTCTTGTGTGCGATGCCGTGTATGTAAATTACATTCTGTTTCATACGTATGTTTTCTTACGTTTTCGTGATATATCTGTCTGGTGACTACCTGCTTCATGGACCGTCATTCCACCGTTAGTCTCCAACGTTTGTCATTCCGTGCACGAATTCATATGTCCGAAAATGTGATTCTTCAAGAGCCCATATTTCCCGTTCTATGGATCATAGAGATTAGAGGTAAAAGACGTTGGCTAGCCTTTGGCCTAGTGATCATTTGAATTCCTGTCATAATAGAGGTGATAGTGTAGCTATCCTAAATTTCAGGGTCAAAACTCGGTTTTTGTACTTCATGTGTGGTCCGGAGACGGCTTTATATGGCTTATAAAAGCACCATTTGTTAATGGCTGGCTCTTGCAAAAAAACACGATGAGCTGTCAGTTTCGTGTAGGTACAAAAACTGTGAATTGTGGAGATGGCCACTTTTATAATTTACATTTAATTGCAAATCATCGAAATTTTTACCTTATCTTCTTAAGATGAAATTATCAAAAAACCTTTTTTAAGTTTTTCGATATCTTTATCCGGTACCGAGATCCAGAGGTTCGTAGCCGTTTTTAGCCGTTTTTGCATCCTGGACAGCAAATCTCTAAATTATATATGTGTGGTGACAAACACCACATATATATAACTTCTACAAATTGCCGATGACGGGCAATGATCCTTTCTTCAGTGCGGAGGCACTCCTAGGCCCTTACTCTTACGGGAATCAGTACTACCAGTTGGAGTTCTAGTGGGCAAGGTAAAATTGCAAATTTGTATCTGACGGGAGGCGTGCAGGTGTACAGATGTGATGATCGCTGTTCCCCAGTGGTGTAGGGGAGCCGGGCGCCGTGGCTCAGCGCGCCCGGTCAGAGGGCCATACGCCCTCTGTAATAAAAAAGCTGAGCCAATAACACACCAAACAACAACGAACAAAAAAAAAAAAAAAAAAAAAAACGATCAGCGTCCGCAACGAAGAGAATTACCGATAGAACAGAAGAAAAAAAAAGGGGGGGGGGGGCTCAACGCAGCTGCCTAGACAGCAGGAGACCCGGGTTCGAAGCCCGGATGGGTACACATTTTTAGCTTTACCCATTCGCAGTTAATCTCATACATTGCGTGAATACGAAATCTCTAAATAACCACAGAAAATGACTCAAATATTAACAATACATTCTGAACACATCTATCTACAAAAGTCATTTTCCTGCTTTGGAAAATTTTTATTTTTTTATCAAGATACACCCGGAAAACCATGATGTTTGGGTACCAGAAGTGCCAAGTGTGATATGAGACGGCCAGTATGATGTTAAGAAGACTCCCCGGCGAAACACTTTGATTTTTGGACATCTTTTATCCTGACATCTTCATGTGATGAATAATTAATTGATTGTATTTTCGTTATTCTTCACAGTTACTATGCAGAATGAAATTAAGTTAAGAATTATTTTTCCAAGAACACTGCTTTTAAATAAATTATTTCTGACTGTTTTGGTGTGATTGAATTCTCTGGTTAAAGTGGTAGTTCTTCTTCTCCTTGTAATATAGCTGTTTATCTAATTTGTTCAGTTATATTAACAGATACATTAGAACTGTAGCAGTTGTAGTTCTTTATGAAGCTGTTCAAATATCAAATAAATTCTTATGTTGTCGTTATGTGAAAGCTAATTTGATAAGTGAGTCACGTAACGACAATGTAAAAATTAATTTGATATAGGAACAGTTTCATAAAGAACTACAACAACTACGGTTCTGATATATATTTTAATACAACTACTAAACAGAATAGACAAACAGCGATATTACAAGAAGAAGAGCTATCAATTTACTCTGACGATGGTAATCACACCAAAATAGGCCTGTCGAAATAAATAATTTATTCAAAAGCAGCGTCATTGGAATAAATAATTTCTACCTTCTCTAAATGACATATATGACGCAGCGGGCCCAGAAAAATACAACATGAAGTTATAGTTTGCAATATATTTAAATAAATTTGCAGAGGTTAAAATACATTGCAAAGACTTTGTGTATGGTTGATTGTAGCTGATCCATAGTAGTGCAGGGAAACAAAATCAATGTTGAACAATGTTGAACATAAGTGCCGTGAAAGGAAATTTTTCCTTGATGCATAAAAGGCTTGAGACTAATCATTAGGAATGAAAATATGTTGCCTCCTGGTGAAATAGTCTATCGAGACAGTCGCGGTCGTTGGGTAGATAAGAATGGTCACTTAGCCTGAACTTTTCATCAATGACTTTAATGTTGTTGTCTTCAGTTTGAACAAGTTTAATTAACGTAAACGCCGTGGCGGATTAGCCGCGTGTACTGGAGCGCCGTGTTTCGGTGCGGGCGGCCGTTTGCGGTCGGGGGTTATGGGTTCCCCCCTAGGGCATGGGTGTTTGTGTTGTACTTAGGTTAGTTTACCTTACTTTAAGTAGTTTGTTAGCTACGGACTGATAACCTAGAAGTTAAATCCGATAGATTTACAAACATTTGAACAATCGTTTTTTAATTAACGTCATGGCACCGATTCTGATCTGTATAATCAGATACTGACCTGTGCACAAGTCAATGTACGCGCCATGGCCGGCCAGCCACCGCTGAGCCAAGTCCGCGCCGATCGTGACATGGAACAATAAACACGATCGGAGTAATGTGATTTAAGTCCGGCTATCTGCACATTATGACAACACTGTAGACTGCCCAGATGTAAGAAGACGACAATGTTCGACAATATTATCCTGCTGCTGTCCGAATAATATATGCCAATGGTTAAATTTGGGTTTCTTCTTGATATGGAAATTCCTGGTAATCAACAGTGTTTTGAACTTGTGACATTCGATTTGGAATAGATCCAATACCTCATGGAAGCAGGCATAATAGTTTGATTTGCAAAATATTTTCTAAGCAACAACACACACAAACAATGGGTGGAAAGATTGGAAGTATCCATTAGAGAGACTGATTTTCATGCCGTTCGTTATTTAGTGACAAAACAAGTGTGTGAAATTACGAAAGCAATAAATACGGTAATAGCCTTTACATTGTACTATTGGGCCTGAAGATGAAAGATCGCAGCCAACTACCCACATCTGCAGTTTAGTGTCTGTGTTAATGAACAAAATTTTTAGTATTTTCTGCTCTTAATTCTCATATGAATTGTTTATTGTGAGGCTACGAATAATTACTTTATTATGTTTCTTCTTGCCTGCACCCTCATCAACGTATTATACTACTTTATTGTTTTGGAAGTCGTGAAATTGCATTTGTATAATTATCACTAACAGTTCACTACACGGAAATAAGCTTCAGTCGTAATCTAACAGTGTGTTTTACTCATTTGTACTTTGGGAGAACCGTTTATTATGCTGGACGATTACACAGCTCAGTCATCAACATGCCGTATGTTGCAAGAACGATACTAATATCACAAACTTTGCTATCCCTAAACTAAAATTTTAAAGCTTAAAAAACATAATGCTGGATTCAGGCTAACCGAATGATTTCCATATCGAGGGGCTGTGTAGCCAAGTTGAAATTTTCCTGGACATACCACAGCATATTGACCAAACGAAGGACTCCCATCTGGGACCCCATGTGAGAGGAGTATGGGTTTCTCATCGCTTATCGCTACAGAGCTCTCCCTAACAGAGCTAAGAACTGGCAACATGGTTGCAAACATTTGGCAACATTGTGACAGTACCGTAACTTCCGCAAGTGATAGTGAATAGGCACGCTAAATTCATTGGAAGTTCCTTTTCCACTTTTGTAACTCATACTTTATAATACTCCTGTAGCATGAGATACTGAGATAGAAATTTTAATTTTTGGCCCCAATGAAATACCGTTTTTCATACTTTATAATACTCTTGTAACATGAGATACTGAGAGACGGCCGCGGTGGCCGAGGGGACTGAGGCGCTCCAGTCACGGTCTGCACGGCCACTACGGTCGGGGGTTCGAATCCCCCCTCGGGCATGGATATTTGTGCCGTCCTTAGTATTAAGTAGTTTGTAAGTTTAGGGACTGATGACCCCGTAGTTAAGTCCCACAAGCTATACAAACATTTGAACATTTTTAGATACTGAGATAGAAATTTTAATTTTTTGTCCCAAGAAATGCCGTTTTTCTTAAAAGTGACAGCTTTTGATGTTTTTCGTGATACTTTGCGAGGTTGGTGAATGAATATCATAAAGAGAAAACGAATGGTGGAGGCGTCTCTTTGGCTGTGTGTTTCCGTGTGCGACTTGTGTTGTAGAACGGCATAAGCCGTCAGTTCGGAGCGCGATGGAGGATAGTGCAGTCGCCCGTAGTGGTTTTTATTTTTGTTTTATTTCACGGCGCAACAAATTCATAGAAGAAATTCTTTAACTAAATCAGAAATACTATGTATTTTCACTGTACTATTTTTAAAGAAAACACCTTTTGCTACTGCAAATAAAGTGTTTTTATTTCTATAATTCACCCATATGCGTTTCTCCTTTGTCACAATGCATCATCAGTGGGTGTCCTGACAAAGGCGAAACGCGTATTGGTGAATTATAGGTAAAAACCCTTCTTTTGCAGTAGCAAAAGGCGTTTTCTTTAAAAATAGTACAGTGAAAATACACAGTATTCACCTGCTGCTCAAATGACCACTCGCTCGCTATTCATTTAGTCGATTCCGACTCTATGTGACCCCATGAACCAAAGCATACCACTTTTCTCTGTCCTGCACTTTTACCCGTAGACCTTCCAGGTTGGAACCCGTTGCTTCTGTGATACCATCGATCCACCTTATCCTCTGCCGTTTTCTTCTAGTGCCTTCGATCTTCCCCAGCATTAATGTTTTTCAGTGAGGCATGTCTTCGCATTGTGTGTCCAAAGTAGGTCAGCTTCTGTTTTAAAATTACACCTTCCAGAGAGCAATATGGTTTTATTTGCTGTAATATAGATCTGTTGGTTCTTCTTGACGTCCATGGAATCCTAAGAATTTTCCTTCAGCACCACAATTCAAAGGATTCAATGGCCACTACAAGCAACGTATTAAATCAGAAATAAACTTTTCGCATAACTTCCTCTAGGAAGCTCGAATCAGTAATTAGTAGTAATGGTTATTGATACACGTTGCAAAAGCTAAGCTGTTTCATCTTACGAACGCCTCTGAAGAAATCTGAATCGACCGTCAACGATGAGTGTTTCGTTTTGACCCACATGCCAGAGGGATACTTATGGAGGATGTGAACGTTTTGCAACGCAGTGAAGTTTTTTGATTATATTACGAACTATAAAATATATTTCTCGCTCCACTAATGGATGTTAGTGCAATGAAATACTCATTGCATAAAAACGGCAGGTCTGCCTCGGTTGTTATCGAGTGTGAAATACGAATTGCAGACATTTTAATGTATTTCCACTCACTTAAATTAAAGCATTTTACATATCGAAGGCGATGACCGTTAGCAGGCGCTTTCGGCAAAGGAAAAGGGCGAGGGTACCGCATGCCGCCACCGCTGTTGCGGCAAATGGGCCGTGGAGATTCTGACGCGCGCAGTCTTCAGAGTAGGCGATCCGCCGAGTAATGTTTTTGCACATGATTGTTATTACCTGTATCACTTGCCGAAATATATTGCAGATATGCTTCCATTATACACATCGCTTCAGGTCTCAGAGAAATGGTGCTCTAAAAAACTTGGACAGGGGTGGTTTCGATCGCCAGACCTTGCGTTTATAGAGCGCGTGCTTTACCATTATACAGACTTTGTTGTCCTGCGTTTTCTCCAACTAGAGACAAGACTTCCTGCAGGAACTGGGCAGCGTATAGTGTCGCCATATTGTGCAGATAGCCGGATGATGATGATGATCGTGTGGCATTTATGACCGTTAGACCCCAACTGGGGTCGTGTTCAGCCTGCCTGGTGCAAGTCTCTTTATCTGACGCCACTTCGGCGACTTGCATGTCAATGATGATGGAATGATGATGAGGACGACACAACACCCAGTCCCCGAGCGGAGAAAATCTCCTACCCGACCGGGAATCGAACCCGGGCCCCCTGCGTGGCAACCAACCACGCTGTCCACTGGACTACGGAGGCGGACAGATAGCCGGAAAAGAGCATATCAGCGCGCTCATGTATCATGTCGCGGCTTTTAGGCTCAGCGGCGGCCGGCTATGTCAAAGAGTGCACATAATCACATGATTTGCTGCCGAAGCTCTTGTTTTAATGTGTTTCACCAAACAGGCAGCAGTTAGTTGTGACCCTGTAGATCTGGTCACTTCTTCCCAGCAATACATGAGCCTTTCTTTGATAACAGCTCATTACAACCTAAACTGTATACGTATAAATCACGTTTGCACTAAGCTAACTTACAAGCGAGGCTTTTGCACATCAAAGGTAAACGCGTAGTATGAGTTGTCATTAGCTAATTTTTCGGACTCCAGTACAAACGATTCTCGAGCTTTTTCTGAATTCCTTGTGTGACGTTCATATGCCCATTTACGCCTTGTCCTTTTTTTACCCGTTTTGTGTTTGTGTATATAGGCAAAAACATCACACTTTATACAAATGTCTTTGTGCGGAGCAAAATAAATTTTCAAATGTTTGTAAATCTTATGGGACTTAACTATGGGGTCATCAGTCCCTAAACTTACAAACTACTTATGAACTACTTACGAACTAGGACGGTACAAATATCCATGCCCGAGTGGGGATTCGAACCCCCGACCGTAGTGGCCGTGCAGACCGTGACTGAAGCGCCTCAGTCCCCTCGGCCACCGCGGCCGGATGTGCGGAGCATGTAAGCGCAAATGGAACTCTTTGTTGAAAGCTCTAAGACAATCGTGGATTACACTTATATCTCTAGTGGAGTAACTCTCAACTGCACCACATGCGATGTCTGCTAACAGATGGGCGGTTAAAATAAATAAATAAAATAAACTGGATTTGTGCTTTAAAGGACTCATATATGAAAATCAAATACCGTCGCAATAAATCTCAGAAAAGGCTTGACCGACCTGAAAATTTTCTTATTTTTATTTATTTTTGCTGTAATGCAGGGGTCGTAGGAACATCGAAAGGGAACGGCTGAAAGATCGAAAAAATCTAAATATCTAATTTTTTGGGCATCGCCACTTCGGATTAGATTCGTAGATAATGCGTTGCCATCGGATCGCGATACAATTTTACACACTACACACTTAAAACAAGAAGAGTCTCAATAAGATTTTGTGCGGTGCATAGCAGAGGGTATCTTATTCCAGAGTTAAGACACCGTTGACGGATCACCGTGAAATCTGGCAGATATACGTAATTCATTCATATACAGGGGAAGGAAGGGACGAAGAGAGAGAGGATACAGAAGGAGGAGGGAAGAGAGCTGGGGAGGTAATGACAGAGGCAGCAGGATGGCTGTGTGTATAGCGCAAGACGAGGAGGAGGCAGACGTGGCACAGAGATACAGCAAGGAGTTCATAGACTAATTGAACACTGGAATAAATAAATGCACGAACAACGCTGGTTTTCATTTGGCTAATACAGAGAGAAGCCTAAGAAGACAAAGAGGAATATAAGGAAATAGCCATAAGGAAATAGCCATATGGACGGTGGAAGTGATGGGCAGAGAGATTAGGAGGAGTTTAGGATTGTATATCCAATTGCCAAGCATTTCCGGGTTCGCCAGTTACCAATAATTTATCTAGTGAGGTCGAATCTTATACTTCACTGCGTCGTCTGCCAGATCATTAATACAAGCCGTCAGTAACGGTTCCAACTTCTTTGGGGCACGTTGGACGCTACAGTCGCTTCTGACGATGTGTTCCCGCTATGAATGACCTCTTGCGTTTTTTTTTTTTTTTCTCAAATTTCTTCCAAATCAAATGTTTGTATAGCTTATGGGACTTGACTACGGGATCATCACTCCCTAAACTACAAACTACTTATGAACTAGCTAATACTAAGGACGGCACAATATCAATGCTGGAGGGGGGATTCGAACCCCCGACCGTAGTGGCCGTGCAGACTGTGACTGGCACGCCGCAGCCAGCTCGGCCACCGCGGCCGGCGATGTTCTTCCCTCCAACTGCTTACTCGTTGTAATATTCTATGAACTATTAAAACGACGACGCAGTTCATAGCAAGCCTTTGATACTAGTTGGCTTTAAACACTTTTAAGTCGTATCAAATATTTGGATGGGATCTGCCTTGAAGAAAAAAAATTGTTTCTTCATTTACTCACATACGTTTCGATGATGTTTCAACATCGTCTGTGGCTTTTTATTTCCTATCTATTGAACATAAGCAAAATGTCCTTTACAGACTCTACGCATATAAATGAAAGGTTTTTATCTTCATATTTACTCAATAAAAAAGAAATAAAAGCATTTGTGATGGTACGTACCGGTGCGTCTGACGAGAAATAAATCGGGACCACAGATATTCGTACAGTTTATCGCCTAAAATTACCGCAGTGAATCAAATGACGACACTGAAACACACGACACTCCAGTTACTCTCTGTGGCTTGTCAAATCCGTACGAATTTACGGCTTCACACCATGTCACACTGTCTCCAAACGCAATAAGAGTAAATATATCGAATTCGCTGTTTCGTTCGCATTGTGGAGCTTCCTTTTCCTCAGTCTTTTGGTGTGATAAGAATAGCGAAAATTGAGACTACTTCTTTTCTCCTGTATTTTTTTTTTGCCCTATTAACATGAGTATGAGATACCTTCGGCAGTAAAGAAATTCTCTGTGTTTTGCCCAGTGTTGAATTTTGTACCGGATTAAAAAATTCTGAAATTAAAATTTTCCCGTCAGCATCTCCCATAGTCACGTTAGGAAAAAAATAGGTCTTTAGAATTGCAGCATTTTAAAAGTTTCTACAGGTGGTGGATTGCTACTATCTTAAATCTCAACGGTGTGTCTGCATATATGATGGGCAGTTGCCTGGTGTAATTATTGTAAGGTAGTGCAGTGTTACTAGGAGTGATTGTGGAATCGGAAGTTGGGTGAGACAGAGAAGCTGCACAGTCCGGAGTGCGTTACTCGCAGATTTTACGAAGGGACTATGGAGCTTCAAGTCCACATTGATACCTATTTTTGTTTTAATTTAATGTGTACATGTAGGTCTGAAGATCCTGCAGAAACCAGTCTCATTGAGAGAAAATAAAATACAATATGCGATCTTAGCTGCAAAATATTATGACGATAAATACATATTGGGCCCAACAATGGATAAAGCATTGAAATTGACGCGTTGTCCTTAGATTACACAAACGGAGAAAGAAAGAAGACAGATTGCGTCCTATAGTGTATTTCTTTGTCTACACCAGTACGTTGTAATAATATCTATGTCGTATTCATCGAGATCTGCTTCCTGGATAATCTTTTTTTTATTTGATTTTCGAATTACACACAAATAATAATCAAATCATAGCATATTATAAATAAAATTCTTAAAAGACTGCAATAAAATGTGGTATACTGTATTAAGTAATCTATAAGACAAAATCAATCCGTATAGGGGAAGGTCGGGTAGTATCGGACGGTTAAGCTTTTTTTTTCAAATTTTGAATGGAGTAATGTCTAAATATGAAAATAATAGCCACCAAAATGTACTCTCATAAGTCATAAATCAACCAACTTAGCAACTAGTCTTAGGGTAGATAATTACTATTATCTGTTGGCTTCTAAAATTTATCTGATTTTTAACTACAGAGAACTGTTGGAGGTTTGTATCGGACAAGATGTAAATTACAGAAAATAAGCAAATATTTCTATCAAAACACTTGTTTATTTCTATTAATACATATCAAATGTTGAGTCCAACATTCATAATACAGAGTGCTGCTTTCAAGGTCTGCGCAATTTTCGTGGGCCCATCCGTTACACAGTCGACACTGGATCCAGTCCTCTTCGAAAGTTTCGTCACAAATAATGCAGTGAGTCACGGCATCACTTCCAGTGTCTTTATCGTCAAATGTTAGTTTCTTCCTTGCATATTCGCTCGATATTTCCCTTTCTGTTGCAGAAGCATCCTTCCTTTTATACCATCCCATTTTTCTCTTGGTTAAACGTTTGGTTTTAGCTAGGCATACAGGCTTTTTTGAGGCATGTTCCTTTTTCTCTTCTCCTTTCTCCTTACGTTTTTCTTCTCTAAGTTTCCTCTTAGCTTCAGAAGCTTTTTGTCTCTTTTCCTGTTGTTCTTTCTTCACTTACAGTTGTTTTTTGTACGGAGTTGAAGTCAGAACTTCGCTCTTCTCTCCACGATTCTGCCTTGATGCAAATTTACTAGAAGAATGACTGGGTAGAGGGGAAATTTCCTCTAAAATATGTTGAGATGGAGATATCTTAGGGGACTCTATTGCTGGATCATGGTTAGACGGATCTCGTAATGTAGATGAGTGAGGGCTCAAGTAATGGTGGGCAAGCGAGGAGGCAGGTGAAGATGTGGCAGATGAGGGCCTGGCGAAGACATGGCAGCAGATGAGGACCCTGGTGTAAAAGCAGAAGATGGGCCTGGTAAAATGGCAGAGGAGGAGCAAGGTCCAGAACTGGTGGATGATTCATTGTTTAGTGAAGGAGCTTAATCCAAGTCACTGAAAATATTTCGATTCATCGGATAAATGCCTGGGCATTCAAAGCCAGATTTTGCCAACTCCATCCTAGAAATCCTTGAAAAAGCTGAGCTCACTAAACCTATGTCCTTCAAGGTGATCTTAATGTTAGGATATTGTCGCATCCAGCATGAACATGCCTCGTGATAAGCATTTTGGAAAGGTTTCATAACAGTTCTGTCCAGTGGCTGCAGTTTGTGGGAGTGTGTGGAGGTATGCTTAACACGTGAATGTGGTGTTGCTTTGCAAACGTTATAACGTCCAAGTCCTTGTGGCTTGAGTGGCCATCTACGATTAGTAATGATTCCTCGGTTAGATTCACTCGTTCTACAAACGAAACAAGCCACTTGAGGAAACTGTCCTTAGTGATCCATCCACTTGGTTGAGCATGAAAAATACTTCCTGCTGGGGCATCTTTCGTCAGATCATTATCCATTCGAACACGGGGGAAGACAAACAGCGGTGGGATAAACATATCCCCTGCAGCATTAATTGAGAGAAGAACCGTAACTTTCCTGCCTCTCTCACCTGAGGTCAATTTTCCAACTTGCTTTTTACCCTTAACTGACATTACTTTCAGTCTGGTCGTATGAACAGACGTTACGCCAGTTTCGTCAGCGTTAAAAATCTTGGAGCGGCTGAATTTATACTTGTCCATCAACTGGGAAAATGTGTCGAAAAATCGGTCAACTTGTTCTTTGCTAAAACCTACTGCTCTCTGTGAACTTGTTGATTCCGCTGTCCTCAGTCGCACATCTGGATGTCTTTTCATGAAGTCGTAGTAGAAGTCTTTTCCTGCCTGTAATTTCTCTTTATTGAACCTATGTTTTATTTTTAATTTCTTAGCGAACTGATAAGCAAGCTTCAAAAACTCTTCCTTGTTTAGTGGCATTAGCTGATTGTCTAGATTTTTAATATGAGCTTAGAGTACTTGCTCCTGCTCATCTGTAAAATCCTTAGAGTTTCCCAGTTTTGACTTCAGTTCTATCTCCTTTCCCTCCAAAAAGTTCTTAAGCCTGTCAGCAAGAGTACTTTTTGGGACTGAAAAACGCTCGCTAGCTTCTCGAATCGTCATTTTCATTAAACGTACTTTTTCGCGATCGCGACCTAATCTGCGTGACGTGGCACGGCAGCGCGCAGGCCTTCTCTCCACACGGTGTTGGTGGTGTCGCGTGGCCCAGTCGACCGACGGGCTGGCGCAGTCCGCATACGTCACTTTAGAACTTCTTGGAAGATTTCAAAAAACCACCTAGGACTAAACTCGTTCTGCTCATTCAACATTTCATCCGGAGCCCTGTTTTTGTGTGTAAAAATCTCAATATCTTCCAAAATGTTCAAAGCATGTCCTTTTGGAGCTTTATGTAAGATTTTCATGTTGTCTGTTATTTGCCCTAATTTGTGCTTATCTTTCTTCAAGTGCGCTGTTAATGCACTACCACTTCCGTCGTAGGAGTGTTTCCTAAACCTCGTCTTAAATTTCCTTCCTGTCTGCCTGATATAAATTTTTCCACAGTCGTTGCATTTTATTTTGTACACCCTTGAGTCACAATATTGATCTTTCTTATTTCTTATTCTGGAGTAACCTATTTTTTTCAAGCTACCTTTGGTCTGAAAGCCTACGATAACAGTAGCTTTACTCAAGCTGTGAACAATGCTTTCAGAGTGGGAACCACTGTAGGTTAGATACATATCTGTTTTTATTATCCTGGTACGTAATCTGTCTAGTATTATTTTTGTGTTTAATTTTCTTGTACATCTTGGTGATATCCTTTTTACTGTAGCCATTTGCCTGTCCTATTTGCGTAACTATTTGAAGTTATTTTTCTATTTCTTCATCTAAAGGTAATTTTGAAATTCTATTTATCATCTATCGAAATAAGGTGTATTTCTAATCTCGGGGATGACATGATTTTGCATTGATTAATAAGTCTGTGTTGGTTGGTTTTCTATGTATGCCTATTTTGTGCATTCCCTCATCGTTGGTGATTCGAAGGTCCAGAAAGGTAATGCTTTGGTCGTTTTCTAGTTCGACCGTGAAGATAATTTTAGGGTGCATGGAATTCGTCTTCCTAGCGATTTCCTATATTTCGTCGGCATCACCTTTGTATAATAAAATATCATTGACGTTTCTTTTATAATATATGATTTTTTGTTCATGTCTTGGTTCGCTTGAAAGAATTTGTTCTCTAGGTCATTTATAAAAATCTCAGCTATCGTCCTGGATAAACTGCTTCCCATTGCTAAACCGTCAGTCTGTTGATTTGATTTTTCCAGGGAAGCTAAAACAGTCTTGGTTGAACCCGCCACTGCCCGCACCGAAACTAAGTTTATTGTGCGGTATCGCTCCCTATATATCTAGTAACGCCAACCACTGCCCTTGAACAGTGCAAGGAGTCCCTTTACCAGTTCTTTATTAGACACAATTTCTTCGGGTCTGGTTGTCCCAAATGTTCTGTGCCTTTTACTCTCCAATGCAATGCATTCGAAGATTAGATGTGATGCAGTTTCATCAACGTCATCGCAGATCCTACATTTAGGGTCCTCTTCTGTTATTCCCATTGTATGTAGGTGTTTTTTGAAATTCCCATGGCCTGTGAGCAATCCAACCATGAGTCTAATCTCTCTCCTGTTCAGGCCCAGGATTGCAGAGCTTCTTTTAAAACATGGCTTTGGCATCATTACCTTGCCATGTTTTTGTTGATGGACTTTGGTCCAATATTCTACGAGCTGTCTTCTGAGCCAGTTACGTAGCTCCAATTTGATCATTGCCTTGGTGATTGTCAGGACAGGTTCCGGTCCAATAAATGGAGACTCTGCCCCCATCCTGGCTAATCTGTTGGCATGTTCGTTGCCACTGATCCCCGAGTGGCCAGGGACCAACAATAGGTTTACTCTATTGCTTTCCCCTAGCTCCAACAGAACCCTGTGACATTATGCAACAATTTTAGACCTTGTTGCAGGAGCTGCCAATGATCTCAGGGCTGTCTGAATAGATGTAGATGCTACGATCTTTGTAGCACCTACGCAAATTCTCCTCCACACATGCCCTGATGGCAGTGATTTCGGCCTGGAATACTGAGGCCAGTTTCCCTAAAGAGATGACGCCCTCCAGTCTTGGCTGCACCCCGTATACCCCGGCCCCAACGCCTTGGTCTGATTTCGACCCGTCAGTGAACCAGACAATATCCCCCGTACGGTGTCGAACTATTGTCTCCCACTGCTCCCTACTTCCAATTGTTATACTGAAAGGCTTGTTGAAGCAATATGGGGTTATAATATAGTCGGCTGGCATTTCCCCAACCTTTCCTATATTTACCTCACTCACTATTTTAGTGTGTGATTCTGGATATCCCAAAGAGTTCCAGTTGTTACCAGTTTTGAGCCTGTATGCACCAGCTGCTACCTCCATCTTGACCCAAAGTTGTAATGGGGGCATATCCAGCATGGTTTCCATCCCAGCAGTTGGTGTGCTGCTAATTCCACCTGTTATGGCTAAGCAGGTTAGTCTCTGCACCTTACCAAGCTCCTTAGCAGCAACCTGCTGTTCTACCTTCTTCCACCACATGACCGCCCCATAGGTGATCCTGGGTCTAATCACTGTGGTATATATCCAGTGCATACCCTTGGGGCTCAGGCCCCAATTTTTACACAAGCTCTCCTGGTACTCACAAGAGTACCTTTTGCCTTGAGAGCAAATATTCCTGATGTGAGGGGTCCATGTCAGTTTCTCATCTAGGATAACCCCTAGATATTTCACTGTCCCCTCAGTCTGTTGATACATGCGGTCATTAAATTTAAAGCAGTTAAAAAGAAAGATAGATTGCAGAAGTTCAAGTTTCTATATATGTGTAATTTTGTTTCAAGACTGCAGCTGATGTACCTACTAGGTAGATATTTTATCACTGACGCTGAACTTTACTGTGCAAGTTCAAAGGTTTTTAGGTGAGTGTACAATTGTATCATTGTAAGAACATTTTATATTTTTGTATTTAAAACGTACCGTGTAACTCGATTGTACAACGAATACTTGTTCCTTCATCTTGCAAATCTGATGATGGCAGATGCCGAATCGTCGTAATAAATAAATATAATTTTACCGATGTAGACGGTTTTTGTTCTTATTGAAAAACAAATGAAGATTGCCGACTCGTACAGGAAATTCGTTTCCTTTATACAATACTTCAACACATCACTCTTTCGGTCCTGGAGTGAGCTGCTGTGGCGCCCATCCTGATGATACTTTACGAAACTTGAACACTTTATGTAAGATGTGAAGTACTCCGCTGTGTTTACTATTCACGTATATGACCGTTTTATGTAATGAAACACATCACAATGGCTTCAACTGCTGCAGTACAGTGTGGTATCACAATGCAGTGTGTCCGACGTGGGTTCTTCACGTCCGTCACAGAAGTCAGGTCGCTTCCTAATCTTCCATTTGACTTACACATTTGCAGCAGTGATCGAAATGGTTCACCATATTACCTTCACTCTTCAATGGCTTTCAATAGGTTTCGAACATTCACTGCTCAGAAAACTTACGACAGCTGTTCTACCCCGCGATTCTCTTGTTTGTACTTTGCTTCCAACTGTAGAGCATTCCTTACACAATTGCTAAAACCACTGGTAACTTACAGAACAACAACAGAAAGATCGATTTTTAATTACACTTTTAAGATTTTAATTTTCTCTCCACAAGTACATGGTGCACCACTGCCGATGAAAAGTACCATGTTAATTCATTTTGCGTCTACTTCTTCCGAGCGTATGGAATGCTGTAGCATTCTCGGAGATTTCTTTTTGTCATTACAAAAAAAAAGTTGCTACTTTAAATTTTAAAGCAATAAAATCTGAAGTATCTTCACCTGAAACTCTGTAGTTTTATTAGTCCTGTCTCTGCATAAAAACAAAACTTTCACTGTACTAGAAAACTGCACTCTTAAACAAATGATCAATGTTCAAACATTTCGTTTTTCTCAACATACACACTGGTCATCCGCAGTGTACACTTCTTAACCATGTTTACTTTACATCTTGCAAGCCCCTGTTTCTTAAACAACTTATTTTCTAGTGATATTTTCCCTGTGGACAACAGGTTTGTAGTTTATAAAGAACCTAGCCATTAAGACTTGTGGCAGGTCTCAGTACAGCATCCTAGTGTTACTGTACATTGCGGACTTCATTCTTCACTTAAGCAACTGTTTCGTCGTTAAACATACATAAAAAAAGGTTTTGCGTCACCGCGATTCTAAGCGTTCATGACGCTTTAGATAAAAATGGAATAGAGATGTAGAATGCAATATTTCAATTCCCTTTACTGCTCATGGAAACAGAAACTGATTAATAACAATAACCTAGACACACTATATTTGTATTCCTGATTGCAGCATACACCACTACTACTAATATCTGGTATCACGTCCTCTTGCTCTGATGCATGCCTGTATTCCTAGAGGCATATCCACTATATCGTCAAGAGAATTTTGGTTCAGATGTCCCATTCCTCAATGGCTGTTCGGCGTAGCTCTCTCAGATTAGCTGGTGGGTCGTCTTGTATAAAACAATGTAGCTATCCCAGTCATGTTTGGCAGGATTCAAGTCTGGATAAAATTCTGGACATTCTAAGTTTGCGATGTAGTTATCTTGATGTGAATGATGAGCGCGAGAGTTGACCATTAAGACTCCCTTAACGATATGCTACCGATAAGGTTGCACTATACGTCACAGGATGTCATCCAGGTACTGGATCGTCATTGACTGCCTTCTATGGCCACAAATGGCATACGGTAGCCACATATAAGGCCACCCCAAAACACCAGGAACTACCATCTTGCTGCATGGTGTGCCTAAGATGTTATTGCTGACTAGGCTGCCTCGAAAAACGTCTCCAACGATTGTCTGGTTGAACGCAGATACGAGTCACATCTATGACTAACACGTGATATTAGTTCTGACGAGTCCACTGAACACGCTGTTGGACCCATCTGTACCATGCTGCACAGTGTCAAAGCTGGACCTCGTCACGGACTTTGGGAGTGAAATGTGCATGTGATGCAGCCTATTACGTACAGTTTGAGTCGAAACACGACGTCCTACGGATGCAAGAAAATCATTATTCAGCATGGTGGCGTTCCTCCGAGCTTAAATCCATAAGCAGCGGTCATCAGCTGCTGTGATAGCCTTTGGGCGACCAAAGCGAGGCAACTCATCGACAGTTCCTGTATCTTTGTACTTCATTCACGTCCAAACTACAACACTATTGTTCACTCCCAAACGTCTGGAAACTTCCGTTGATGACAGTCCCTCCTGACACAATGGGCAATGTGGATACCATCAATCTTCTGGTATGTCAGAACTAGTCAAGATAAGCAGTGTACTTCCTTCTGGTACTTATCGGTCATATTACCCATTCCTCGCAAGCCTGTTCCTAGCACTTTATGTCTTCTTTTCATCCTATAGTGAGTCCCAAATGGTGTGCTCATGTCACGGACATCATGTGCCGATTCTATATTTTCCTGGTAGAGTCTATCAAGGAAGACGTCTTTATCTACGTGTATCTGCATATAAGCCAAAATCTTGTCTTACTTCGTCATTTCTCACACCTTTTCTTACGTACTAACAACACAACATTTTAGATATGGAGGTTCGGGTTGATGAATCTGTCGCCTTTTTCAGTTGTATCAGGTCAAATCTTCCCTTTTAATGCAATGTCTGTTCTTGTGAACATGTGTGTCTCAATCTTCTCTTTGTATATAGGAAAACCTTTTAATACTCAGGATTAAACGCAACATTGTTGGTTTATAACAAGATTGTGGTAATCTTGAACATGTTTTTAAGCATTAGCGGCAATAGGATGTCAGTTCTGTTGATGCTCTTTCTCTTGATCATAAATAATACACTGTAGGTGTACCTAAAAATCCTATTAACGTCTTGTGACAATGTACATTAGATTATTAGAAAATAATGTAGGTAAATGCATTAATTTTGCTCTAATACTATGTAACTGTACACTAATTTGCAGACATCTTGCTGAACGAAAAACGACAAATGATATTGAAAATTATGCAAACGAAAAATAATTGTAATCAAAACAAAAACACATACTTCACAGCAATTCTGAACTTTGTCCTTCTTAGGTCCTTAATATACAGAGATTCTGCACTATTTTCGCAGTAACATTGTCGTATGGTTGCAAATGCTTTTGGTTTCAATATTGTTAAATGCAAAAATACATTGTTAGGTGCTGGTGGCGATGGAACGCTAGCCAAGACTTTTTCAAGCGACATTAGCTGTTTCGATAGCAAAGGCCACTCCATAACAGCTGTATGTTAACACAAATTTGATAGCTTTCCAAGCAAATGATGGAAAATGAATGTATACAACTTTCGTATTCAGCAGGCAGCCATTATACCCTACACTAACATGAAGTGTTGTCTGTATGCCAAAATTCCAGGCATAGTGGCCAAGACCTCGGAAGTGGAAGCTACATTTACACTACCAGAACAGTACAAGAAATATGTCAGTACCCACTGATACTTATGTCGCAAAATAATCTTGTACGGTTACTGCAGTCAATGCTTACCTCTGGACAGTGGACACTGTATCACCAACAGAAATTCATCGAAGCTTTGTGGTGGTTTATATAGAACCTGCCATTTCGTCTTCAATGCTGATTGAATTCACACTGATTTACATCCCCGAATTGCAATGACAGATGAAACCATCATGAAGGTGCAAATTATAGAGTTGGACAGTTGGCGATTAAAAGTATGAAATAGATGATGATGTAGGCTTATAATTACAAAATGGAGTATACAACATGGGTGGCGCGTTTTTATCTAATCATCAAAAGAATATGAAGCTAATTTCTCAGCAATATCTGGCCCCTTTTCAAAAGAATTCATTTAATTTGAGGGGATATTTCGTTTTGTGGACAAGACGTGGGTGAACCAATCTCTGCTAGATAAAACAGCACTGACTGACAGCCTCAAATATTGAATCCGTTTTTATCTGTTGGGGGATGTATGGTCAGAGTTCAGGAAGATGCAGAAGTAAGTGGTCTTATAACTACCTTTCAAGGGGTAATGTTAGTACCTGACAAATATTCTGTACAACAAAATTAAAGGGTACCTTTTTCAAAGCCCTGTGTCTCAAATTGCGACGCAGAAGTTTGAAATTTGACTCTGTAATTGTGAAACCCCGGGCCTCTTTGGGGTGAGCGATGCTTCAGACAAGGCGAAAACTGGCCTGAGATCACAATTTCATGTGAGGTTGATGGTGGGTTAATGATGTTACACGGGCATAAAATTTCAGCACAGTTTTTCCCAACGTCACCGTGGACGTGTCACGAGATAGGGACGTCGTCAAAGCCTCTTTACCCAAATTTCATCACTTCGTTTGAAGCCTCTGTGATTGAGGTCAGAAAGGGGTGTCCAAGAGTTGAAATTACGCTGTTCAGAATTGACAGAAAGTCTTACAAGGGTTGTATAATGGCGCGTCAATGAAACCACCCGTTCCATTGAGGCATCGACAACCCACGCATTTTCATCTCGAGAGCTACAGTCAGCGGTTCAGTGAGCAACAGGATGACGTTCTTGACGACATTTTACACTACTGACACCTCCTGGACAATTATAACTTTCTTTCAGAATCCCGTAGGGTTGAAACCCCACTGAACATGTCATGACACCTTTGGAGCATAGTGAAGCCACAATTTTGTTTTGGTATGTAGGGGGGAGCCACCAGGGACCTTTCAAAACCATTCAACGAAATTTGAAAGTGATTAGAAGTAGCGAAAGCTGTTTATAATTTTTCAGTTAACCTCTTTCGCGCCTACCTGGGGCGTGATCACGGGGGTAGCAACTTTCATACAAGCTTGAATAAAACGACAAACAAGCCTTTTCGTGACATTTTGAGCGAATGTCTGTCTGAAATGTGTTCCTCAGATATCTATTAAATACAGAGTGATTTCAACACTGGGTTTATCGGTTGTGCCCTCCATCAACTGTTTATGGACTTACTGGCCCAAATTGCTATGGTCATCAGTCCATAGACTTACAAACTTCTTAAATAACTTACACTAGGGACAACACACAGACACACACACACACACACACACACACACACACACACACACATGCCCGAGGGAGAACTCGAACCTTCGGCGGGAACGGCCGCTTAGACCGTAGAATGACCCTTAGACCACGCGACCAGCCCTCCATCACAGAGTGATCAAATGAAGAGGTAAAATGTGGGTAAGATGGAGTGTACTGACCTTGCCGTCTTGTGATACTTCCACAGAGAGGTAAGGCAGAAATATCGTCAAATTTCGTGCGAATGTGACCATTAACCCACCTTAAAATTCAGATGAAGTTCTAAGCTCTGGTTTGTGTTGACAATTTTGTTGTCTGAGGTGTCACCGAGCTTGAGTGTGAGCCACATTTCAAACTTCTGTGTAATATTGGAAGATAATTACGGGGCTTCAAAATTTGACCTTTTAATCTTGTTTAGAATTGTTTTGCATTGACTGGATTACTATACATGATGCCCGATTAGCAAAACAAAAATCAACTCAATGAACCTGTCCACAAGGTTGAAACCTATTTGTTTGGTTATCCACTATACCCTTCTGGGACTGAAAAATTTTACTATGCTCAATGACTTATTAACGGTATCATGCCATAAACTAAGACTACTTTTAACAACAAATATGTTGTTTCAAAGCCCGGCTGTGAAATTTTCTCAATAGACTTGAACATCTGGTGCACCGTTGAACACAAATCTCATAAGGCAGGGGAGGGTAATGATATAAGATTATGTGGAAATGAATTGTTTGTTATCTTAAAAGAACCATTTTGACAAGAGGAAATATGGACCTAAATAAGCATAATGGGACAAGGAATTGAACAGCGCTCCTTCACTGCCTTAGCCACAGTGCTATGATTAGATGTGTTTCCTTAGAGTGATGTAGTATTTAGACACCGGCTGACAGCCCTCTTCTGAGGAGTGGGGTAAAGAGATAACTGATTCTAGTAGTATCTGATAGCTACCTTTTGCCGAACATGTTTGTGTCTGTAAGGTCTGTAATTCAGTTTTGGGCCACTCCACATTACATTCTACATTTAGTTATATTTAACATACTGAAAGATGATATGGACAAAGTGCTACTGTGCCTGGTCTACAAAACATGGAATTCGGTGACAAAAGTTATATTGTGCACTGCCACATTTACTATTTTAATGGACAGCCACTTTCAGTGTTATTTCTCAAGTGTTCAATTTCTTCTGATGTATGCACTTGTAATGGGTATGCCGTGAACAAATCACGAAAATTATAAACAATTTAAAACTGTAATAACTGAAATTGCTCTACTGTTGTGTTTTGTTTGCATGGTTTCTTAAGAACATCCAACACTTGAGCTATTCCGTTTTACTCTCTACTTTGTTTTTGTATCAGTTACCATCTTTATATAGTAACAATTGATAATATTCCTGCTTTTCTTCAATAATTTTTACATCTGTATCCTGCGTACAATTGGCAACTTAGACTTCAAAGCACTTGTTTGTAGTAAGAAGAGTATTTTAATGAATACATATGGAATCAAGTTTTCTTTATTTCTTAAGTGGATTAAGGCATGATTGCAGAGCTTGATGAGATTCATAATTCTTTATTGCTTCTGGGATACCACGTTGACAGATATTAATTTAAAATATGCTGGCAAATATAAGTGTATCTTCGAAAACCAAGATTTTTTATCCTTTTGTGTTTGCCTGTTAGGTGGCTTGTCGGAGACGTGATATTGTTGATAATTTCTAAGTCTTTATCCTAATAGTTCTTCTTCGTTGTACGGTATAATTAGGTGTATATATTGAAACGAAGAATATCACTGGAAAGCATCTTTCATAGTTTTCATTCTCATGTGGGTTTCTGCAGAGAGTTGTTAAATTACCTAAGTAGTTGCTCTTGGCGAAGTACATACGTTTCGATTCATTGCACAGTTGGTTACTTTTCTCGTAAGTATTTATCAGCATCAGCTCCGAAAAATGTCGTGTCCAGGAGATTTCTTGACGGAGTGTAATCAGACAATCGTCATACTCAAAAGTACGACTATGCTGAAAACCAATGTACATTAAAACATACATTTTCCGTCTCGATACTTTGAAGCGACGACTTTGTGCAACAGAAATAAGACGGTGTATTCTCTTCGAGAGCTCAGGCAGTGTCGATACACACATAGGATGTTGTCATTGTAGAAATATTTCTACTGAATTCCAGGTGCCCAATTCGAACCATTTCTCTTTCCTTGTGTGAAGGTTAGACTGAGGCTAAAGACATTTCCCACTTGGACAATTACACAGCGCTACAGTAGATGTATGAAGTACGTACTTATCTTCTTCTTAGATCGTGTTTTCTTCAGCCGTTTCTCATTAGAGCAGGATTTCCTTTCAATTTCGATAATTACTTGCTGCTTCTGCTCCCGAGTCGGGATCAGAACTGAGCTATGTAATGAAGGAAAGCGTAAACTGCCAACTTCACTTGCCAAACAACAGGAGGTCTTTTCAATGCTTTCGCGTCCAGTCCTATCATATTTACGACACCAGACAACAACATTATTCACCTAAACAAGAAACGTTGTCAAAACGTTTATATTTACAAAATTATCATTTATAATAAATTTTCGTCCCTACACAACATTCATGAAATATGAAACCTCGTAATCTACGTAAACGACATAACCTTTTCCTGCAACTGTAAATAAAATTCAAGGAAAGATCTTGAGTGCAGCGCTGCAAATTGGTACATCAATAAAGTTTCATTACATCTGCCTCAATACACGTGAGCAATCTCTCTGTCATGTACCAAGATTTGTAACGCTGAGTGCAACTGCTCATGTGATTCAGGGATGCTTCATACATCAAAATTTTTTAGAGTTTTTTTTTCATTTTTCATCTATTATTTATTCCAGATTTATGTCGCTTTTTGACGCTTGGTAATCCGCTGTCGTACTCGGAAACTGCAGACTGCTGCTGTTGTCGCCTGTAACAAAAAAGGATGATATTTAATGAGGCTCGTATATTTAAAAAGTAGTATGTTGTTTTAGTTAAATATATACATGGAGAAAATATTTTAGTAAGTGCAAAAATCTCTAATATTTTTCACGTTCAACCAGCTTAATGGTGTTCTGTAGTGTTTGACACACATTAAAATGTTACCATAAAGAACGCTACTGTGTTTTCCTGTACTGAACATAGCCGTGCACTCCTCAGTTTGACCTCTGAGAATGATCAGCTATTATATTGAAACATGGCGTGTTGTTTCTAAGAGTTTATAATCGTGAAGGTACGATATCCCGCACACAAGAAACTCTACTTCGTTGATAAACAGAACTGGTATGGAAATTTATACACCCAGGTTCAAAATGTTTGTAAATCTATCGGACTCAACTGCTCGGTTATTAGTCCGTAGCTTACAAACTACTTCAACTAAGTTAACTAAGCTAAGGACAACACAAACACCCATGCCCCAGGGGGAATCGAACCCCCGACGGGAACGGCCGCGCGCACCGCAGTACGGTGCCCCAGTGCGCACGGCTAATCCGCCGCAGCTTACACCCATCTATCTATTTACTTGAGGCAAATTGCAAGATGCAAACTAAGGGAAGCATATTTCACAATAAAATTATTAGCGGAGTGCGCGCACATTATGCAAATTACGTTTTTATATTTCAATCACAGAAAAGGGAGACAAAGACAGGATACTGAATCTATAGCTAATATTTACGAGATTAACGCACTAAATATCTACACAAGTGTACAATAAAAACTCTAGTATAGATTTGGTTGGGTTATTTTTTATCAACTGTTGGTTGGTATTGTATTCAAACAAAACCTACCAGCAGCCGAGACAAAAATATCTCAAATCTACACGAATAATAAAAAATGTGTACATTTTAAAAGACTGTTTAATTTGTTAATGTCCATATATTTGAGATTGCACTGACTATAGTGTTAAGTTGTAAGAGTTGGTATTAACAGTTGGCATTATAGTTTGGAAGCGACAAATGGCACTAATGTTTTAGTTGAGAAAATGAGACAATGGCGCAAGTACGTCTGACTTTCTAGCAGCGAAGCAGCACTCTGAAATGGTACTGGAAGTTCGGAAATATCAGTGAAGTGCAGCGTCATTGGAGGTGACAATATGGAACGGAACCACCGGTACGCTTACGTATTGCTCGCCTTCGCGGTAAGTTTGAAACTGACGGAACAGTAATGGACATGAGAAAGGACGATCATGCAGGCCACGTACATCAACAATCGAAGCATCTTGTGGTGCAGCGTTAGATTCATCCACACGGTCACCCAAAAAATGGACATCGCAAATTGCACGTGAAGTGTCAATAGGGCTACCATAGGTCGTATTTTGCACACAGCAAAATAGAAAGTTTACATACCACAATTGTTACACAGACACTGAGAAAGGATGATACTGACATAAGATCAGTTTTGTCAATGATAGCTCGCACAAGCTGAAAACGAAGCAAATTTTGTGTCCCAAGTGGTGTGGTCTAATAAGTACAGTTTAGATGAAATGGTACAGTAAACAGGCATAATTGTGTGTACTGGGTGGCACGAAATCACCATGTTTGTGTTGAGCAAACGGTCAACGGTCCGGGTCTTCTTGTATAGTGTCGGTTATCATGAAGGGGATTGATTGGATATTGTTTTTCGAGGGTACAATTACCGGAAGGAGTTACTTCGTGATGCTTGCGACATTTTTAATTTGCATTCGGGCTTTGTTTGGTGACGATCATTTTTCCATGCAACAAGATGGCGCCTCACCCCCCTCTACGATACAGAAGCGCATGCGTAACTGGATGACGTTGCACTGGGTCACTGGACTGGACTAAGGGGTCTGACTGAGTACCCTGTAAGTTCGTCTGACTTAACCCCACTAGACTTTTACCTGTGGGTTTAATTAAAGCACGTGGTGTACAGAAAGAAGCTGCGCACACCAGAGGAAATGCACCAGGAAACTGAAACAGCTATTCCTGTAGCAGATGCCACCAACAATGTACGTCAACGTGATCAAAAATATTTACAGGGGTGTATTACAATTTGAAGACTTATTGTAACTTTATCATGTTTATTCTCTGTAATACTTATATAAGTTTTTCTTCATCAAAATGTGTATATATTTTTGGAGGTACCGAAGGTCCCGATGCTATCCGTGTGCTTTGACCCACAAAGTTATGGGCGGGGACTTGTACGGGAAAAAAGCGGAAAACGACATTTCGAACCACAAAACAAAAATGATCAAAGAAAAATTTCCATTACGCACAAAGAAACTTACCTTCGCCACAGTGCTCTGTCAAGCGGTTGCCATAACTAAAGACCAAAATTTCAAGTGATTGGTGTTGTTTAGTTAAATTGTGGTGCTCAGTAGGTGAATGGGTGAACGAAAATTTATAAATTTAACTCACTTTCTAGAGACAGATGTAATCTAAAAACATCAAATATTTTAATTATAAGGCCAGACTTTGAATTTAAATTTCGGCCATGGCCGGGATTCGAACTCGGGATCTCCTGCTCAATAGGCAGTCGCGTTTGTCACTCAGCCACCACGGCCTTATGGATAACGCGAATGTGCGAAATAACCTAAGCACGTCTCCCTCCGCAACACTAACTTCTCCATGTTCCTCAGCCGAGTGGTTAGGGCGACCGCTCGCGAAAAGCGGGAGACCCGGGTTCGAGTCCCGGTCCGGCACAAATTTTCATTTGTCACCAAAAAATAGAACATCTTTAATAATGCAGCTAGTGTCGGCAGAATTCGTAAATGGTGAGAAAATAATTGATTGTTTAATATCATATATACAGCTGCGGTGCCATCAAAAATGTCTGTTCCTTCGGAAACAGATATTTCATAACAATTTACATGCCAAGACAGGCGAATGATGGTAAGATAGTGCCTCTCCCCCTCGCGGGAATCACACTAAACGTGTGCGAGCACTGTGGGGATGTAGACAAATGGAAGTTTGGGTCTGGCCGGGAAGCGTGTTTGGGTTGCCGAGTGGGTAAGGCGACCGCTCACGAAAAGTGGGAGAACCAGGTTCGAGTCCCGATCCAGCACAAATTTTGATTTGTCACCAAAAATAGAACATCTTTAATAATGCAGCTAGTGTCGGCAGAATTCGCAAATGGAGAGAAAATAATCGATTGTTTAATATTCCGTTATCCATAAGGTAGGAGATGCCGGGTTCGAATCTTGGCCGTGGCTCAATTTTTCATATCAATTAGCATATTGTAAAAAGTAATTACACATATTTAACAAAAGAAAAATGCAAATGATCACATCTTCGAGTCATGTCACAAAATATACCGACGCAAATATTTTTGAGCACCCCTGTATATTTACAACGGGACAGCATTACGTAGCGATGTCTGTTCTTTAGGAAATGTCCAAAATGAAACACAAGGGAATTGTCAAAACTGTAGTAACTGTCAGGTTGGTACACGGGCTCGCAACGGATTCGGTCGACTCGCTGCAACTAAAATGTTCAAATGTTTGTAGAGTCTATGGGACTTAACTACGGGGTCATCAGTCCCTAAACTTACAAACTACTTATGAACTACTTACAACTATGGACGGCACAAATATCCATGCCCGAGGGGGGATTCGAACCCCCGACCGTAGTGGCCGTGCAGACCGTGACTGGAGCGCCTTAGTCCTCGCTGCAACTGCCAGCCGCGACCGACCCCGCAAATCGGCAACCCCACAACAGCGGCCACGTAAAGCACTGTGTTCTTCGCCGACTCAGTCGGTTAATTACTTCTGTGAGAGAGGGCGGACGTCACATTTTCACGACCAGAATGGCGTTGCTAATTCACACATCCTCCAATTTACAGAATACGCTGAGGCATCCAAAGTCGGGCGACGCCCGCGTATACAAACTGTCGGCGGTCTCTTTCAGGCGGCATGGGAAACGGCAAACGGTGCGTGTAAAATAGGATTAAAGCATTTAAATGAGACTGCAAAACAAGGCCGGTCACACGCGCCGCGCCCCGGCTTGGGAACAGGGTGTGCCATGGCGCTCTCTGGCGCACAATGCGCAGCCGGCGCTACGCCCACCGCCCCCGCATTCACACTTACTTGCTTATCATTCAATTGTCCTCACACGCAGGCGCGCTGCTCTCATTACGTCCCGCACGTGGCTGCAGTCACATTACAAAAATACTGCAAGCAAACAATGTCACAGGATAGCACATACAAGACAACATTGCCTGTATACTCGTGACCGAGCAGGCGCGCCTCCACTAAACCTACCCAGCTACGTCACGAGGTACCTCTACAGGGTGTTTCACAACGTTGAATCGGCCCTTCTGCGCACTTCAACCTTTCAGTAGTTCAAATGTTTGTAAATGTATCGGACCAAACTGCGTGGTCATCAGCCCGTAGCTTACAAACTACTTAAACTAAACTAACCTAAGGACAACACAAACACCCATGCCCCAGGGAGGACTCGAACCTCCGACGGCGAGCAGCTGCGCGCTCCGCAGCGAGGCGCCTTAGACCGCTCAGCTACTCCACCGCGGCCTTTGAGTAGTCGCGCGGGTAACATATAACTTTTATTGATATGATGTCTGTTCTTTCCGCAGATGTTTGAAAGAACACACACCATTGGTTGGCATTAACAGCCATAATTTTACAAATTCAAAATATTGCAACATTTTAACCATTTCACGGTAATTAAATAAATTCAAGGGCGTAGTTGAAAATTTGTGCTGCACCGGGATTCGAACCCGCATTTTCCTCTTAGGGCCACCTGTCGCCTTAACCAATTAGGTTATCCATGCACGTTTCCCTTCGAAACCCAATTATTAACTTAAGGACACTCTCATTTTACCATTATTGATTATCAATAATTGTAAAATATGCCCCCAACAAGTGATTGACAATTTCAGTGCGGAGGCATCCATGTCCCTTGCGGGAATCCAGTCTAGGTTGCGAGCAAGATGAACTAATGGGCAGGGAGCACTACCATCGTAGCGCGCTACAAGTTGGGTTGGAAGGGAAGCGTGCCTGGATAGACTAATTGGTTACAGAGATCGCTGTGCCGAAGCAGGAAATCCGGTTTCGAATCCCGGTCCAACACAAATTTTTAGCTTTGCCGGTGGATTTATTTCGAGGCTCTGAAACGGCCGAAAAGTTTAAATATTCAAATTCGTTACATATGACTGTATAACCACCTCAAAATGGGTGCAAGTCCGCAACCGGTCGTGTCTCACGTGAATGGCCTTCAATTGTGAACGATAGCAGATCTTATTCTACATCTACGAAACAATTCACTATGAACATTCACCGATTCACTACTACAGAAGACGTGATGTTGGTATCAAAAGTGGCTCTTTAATGCTAGCTATTGTCATATTAGAGGTGATTTAATGTTCGTTACTCGGCAAATGCCTATTTTTCCTACAGTGAACCTTTCATTGCAATGTTGTGCACTTGCCCATAAATTTTAAGTAAATGGATATAGAAACTAATGTGACTGAAGCTGGTGACTTGGCACATGAACCGAATCGACGTAAATCACCAAACGCTCCTCTACACCTCTACAAAGGAGCGGGCAGCTGGTTTTTGGTGACCATGTAGGGCATTTGCACGGTTATTCCGCGAAAGGCCACTTCACCCAGCAAAAGCGCTGCTCGGTCGTGAGTTACAGATATGTATGTGCTATTCTGTCAAGTTCAGACTTTGGTTTTGTTATATTTCTCTTATCTCGCTGCACTAAACGAGGTGGCGCAGTGATAACACACTATACTGCATTTGCAGTGCTGTGCAGAACTAGAAATAGTTTGGTTGTATCAGAAGCTCGACAAAACAGGTTGCCGGGAAGACGATACTCTTGTTAGCACACTGGAATCGCATTAGAGAGGACGACGGTTCAATCCCGCCTCCGGCCAACCACAATTGAGATTTTTCGTATTTCCCTAAATCACTCCAGGCAAATGCCAATATGGTCCCCCTTTCAAAGGGTACGGCTATTTTCCTTCCCCATCTTTAACAAAACTATCCGAGTGTGTGCTACATCTCTAGTGAACACACTGTCGAAGGGGAGTGAAACCGCCATCTTCCCTACGTTCATCTTATTTCGCTACAACCACGTGAGAGACAGTATTGGTATGCCCAATATTACAGAACTACCACTCCAGCAAGTCGTCGTTGCAAAAACGAACAAGAATTATTTATAGAAGAATGGCAAAATTTGTAGAAGCTGACATTGTGGAAGATCAGTTTAGAAGCAGGGAGAATGTAGGGACACGTAAAGGCACTAGCCACAACTTACGACCTAGTTTAGAGGTTACGGAAAGGTAAACTTACTCAGGTAGCTTTTGTTGATTTTGAATGTTTACTGGAAAACAAATTGTTACCCGCTCGGTTAGCCGTGCAGTCTAACGCACCGCTTTCCGAGACGAGGAGGCGTACCGGCCCCGGTTCGAATCCGCCCGACGGACTAACGAAGGGAGTCGGAGTGCCGGCCAGCCTGGATGTGGTTTTTAGGCGCTTTCCAAATCTACCTAGGTGAATACCGGGCTGGTCCCCAAGTCCCGCCTCAATTAGACGATTCGCAAACATTTCGTAACACTTTATACTTTCCCAAACATAACACTATACACAGACATTTGGGGGGTACAAATATCCTCCTGGGGGGCATGGGGTGGCGGCAGGAAAGGCATCCGGCCATTCCGTCAATACTAACATGCCAAATCCGAATAACCTAGCCGAGCCTGCGTGTGCGGGAAAGGGCTAAAGAGAAAGAAAGAAAGACTGACTGGAATACAAATTGTTAACATGTTTGTAAACCTATTGCACCAAACTGCTATGGTCATCAGTCCTTAGTCTTACAAACTACCTTAACTTACACAATGCCCGAGGGAGGACACGAACTTCCGGCGGAAAAGGCCACCCAGTCTGTACCATGACGCTTTAGACCACGCGGTCATTCCGCGCAGCTACTGGAATACTCTCTTCCTCATTCTGAAGGTAGCAGGAGTAAATTTTAGAGATCGAAAAGTTATACAGTATGTTTCAGGAGCAATACTAAATACTTTTGGTGGTGAAGCTATAGACGACTTGCAATAAAGAAAAAAAGTGCTACATCACATTTATCCAATTTTTATTGAGTGCAGACATACAGTTGGTATGTAACCCATACAAACTTAAAGCAAAGAGAAACGAGGACTTTTCAGTGATTCTTCCGTCGGTTCTTGCTACATTATTATCATATTGAATTAAAAAATCCAATTTTGTGTGCGTTAGTTATCTACTTTTCGGCTTATAGAAATCAACTTTTAGAAAATAAACAAAATTATGCTTTAACTTCAATATGATGGTGATCTACCAAGACCCGACGGAAGAAACAGCGAAAATGTGCAGTTTGTTTGGCTTACACACAAACAGCTGTTTCTCTATATGTATGTAGATGTGAGTTAGGAAATCAGCTAGATAAATTTTACTAAGCTAATGAGCTGACTACTATCGTTTCTAGATCGCGCGTCTTTCGAGGACGAAAAACTGTAGGCAAGGGAGAAATGAGCATCAGTTCCTGACAGCGTCAAGCCAGTCAACTAACAAACGGATTTTGATGGGCCGCAGGTGTGTTGTGCAGTAAATCCTCCAGACCA
Source organism: Locusta migratoria (assembly GCA_026315105.1). Lineage (NCBI taxonomy): Eukaryota > Metazoa > Arthropoda > Insecta > Orthoptera > Acrididae > Locusta > Locusta migratoria. Next base: position 672,914,819 of record CM048755.1, read on the forward strand.
CCAAGCTAAGAGGATTTGTTCCAAAGCGCCTTGGTTTCCACGAAAATCGAGATCAAAGTCCAGCGCGTAGCAGCTATACCTGTATCAAGTGCCCGTCGGTACGTGAGGCAACATGATGTAATTAGCAAGGCGCTCGACTGTCACACAGACGACCGGAGTTCAAATCCTGCTCGGATTATTTTTCTTTTTTTACACTTCTCCGACGGTTGATTGTGTCTAATTATATTCCTGCCAACATGTGCAGTATTTCATCCGATATCGCTTCACTCATTGGAAGGGACGTTGCAGAAATTATTCTTGGCGGTGTGTTTGTGAGCAGATCCTAATTACGAAGCAAACATCCGGTATATTGAGAGGCGTCTGTGAGATCACCCTTTGACTTCTACGAATGACTAGCCGCCAGGCCGCATCATAATAATCCGTTGGGACGCGTCAAGTGGGCACACACAACAGTGGGACAGGGGACTGTAAAAGCAGGTAGTGAATGCTGAACAAATGTTATAGATGATCACTACAGACGGTTTACTGATTTAGAAATATCTTTCAATCGCCTTAAAAGTAGCTTCGAAATAACGAATTAAATAAAATAATCGTCGCACAATACGTTAACATATTGAGGAATTAACGTAAGTTATTATCATGACCAATTACTCAAGAGAAAAAAAAAAAAAAAAAAAAAAGGAAGTTTACAGCAGGATTTGAACTCGGGTCGTCTGTGTGGCAATCAATCGCCTTGCTAACTACACCAAGCCGACTCACATGTCGCTAGTGATTAAGTACAGGTATAGCTGATGCGCGCTGGACTTTGATCTCGATTTTCGTGGAAACCTAGGCGCATTGGAACAAATCCTTTGAGTTCGGTTGTTTGGAGGAGTTCCCGCACGACATACCTACGACCCATCAAAGTTCGTTTGTACCATACTTGGTGTTCCCTTTGTAAGATGCAGACAAATACCGAATGTGCTACTGTTGACGATTACTTCGTACCATCACCTCGTATAATGAAGAGCAATCGCGTGGTTTCCATGAATTGGAAAGAAACTTGGAATTGCCTTACTTATATCAACTTGAGTTACCACAAACAATTTTATATTCAGAACATCCACAGTTGAAAAAGATCATGATAAATGAAGAAACCAGTGACAGCTAGTAAAACATGACCAAAAAGGAAAGAACTGTTAGGGTTGAAGTCCTCTTGGACCACGCGGTCATTAGACGGAAAACCGGCAGAATCGGCATCGGCGTCTTTTTGAAGAAACCATTCAGGTGTTCACAGGAAATGATTCGTGGAAACCACGGAATAAAGCAGGAGGAAGAAAGATACCATGGCCATCAGAGGAGGACACGCTCGGATAGTTTTTGTGAGTTTCGAGGAAAGAAATAGGACGTGCCCTTTGAAAGAAACCACCCGGCATTTGCCTGGAGTGATTTAGGGAAATTGCGAAAAACCACAATCGGGACGGCCTGAGACGGATTTGAACCGCCGTCCTGCCGAATAAGAGTCTAGTGTGTTATCACTGCGCCACCTCGCTCGGTACCGCAGAAAAAGGTAAACAGCATGACCATACTGTCGTATGAATGTCGGTACCGTTCATGATCACTGTGCCAGGTAGCTCTGTTTGACACGAGGAAGTGTAAACAAGGAAAAATCAACTTTATTTCTATTTTCATTATTACGAGACATAAACTTTCTGTAAAAGAGAATAACTGACCGCAGCACGTATATGCTGTGTGTGAATTGAAATCCACACCTCAAATTCAGGTTTTAGCGTCATCTGCCGCCGACATCGTGGGAGGTTACATGGAGAACGCTATGGGCGGACCATAGGCTGCTGGCCATCTAATATGAAACACGAATAGGGGACATGGCAGCCAAATTTATTTGGGACATATCAGGTTGAACAAAACTTCCATGAATGAAAACATAGCCCCATGTGAAGTGAGGAAGATCGGTATTGAGTGCTCCACCATTGCTTGCTGCTAAACAAACCAAACCAAAAACAGCTCTGGATTTGTTGAAGTATAGCCGTCACATATCACCAGTCTTGATCTGATGTGGCGGGGGGTAGTGTATCCCGGCCCAGTCGTTCCGTAATGGAGGGCCAGACTTTTTCGAAAGGCGAGAGCTCGGTAATACAGGGTGACCAAGGCAGCAATGCAATCGGCTGGGCGACGGAAGAGAACATTGCTGCCACTTGTGGATGGCATTATCCTGTCGCAATGTGGCCGACGGCGAGCTCGGAAGGTAGGGGAACACTGGGCCCCAACACTTCAAAGAAGCAACGCTGGCCGTTTACAGTACCGACCATGCATAGGCTCATAGTGGGACAGAGGCGTGGATTCCCATGACATCCCAAATCATAATACCGGGTGCAGGGCTAGTATGGGCCGGTCGCTGTGGCCGAGGGGACTGCGGCGCGCCAGTCACGGTCTGCACGGTCACTTCGGTCGGGGGCTCGAATCCCCCCTCGGGCATGGATATTTGTGCCGTCCTTAGTATTAGCTAGTTCATAAGAAGTTTGTAAGTTTAGGGACTGATGACCCCGTAGGTAAGTCCCATAAGCTCTACAAACATTTGAATATTTCGCTAGTATGGCGATGCATAAGGCAACAGGTTAACAGTCCCTCACCACGCAATCTCCTGACTCGAATTCGACCATCGTGATGGAGCAGGCAAAATCGGGATTCGTCGGTAAAAACGATGATTGATCGTTTTTGGCAAACAAAGAGAAAAAAAAAAAAGAAAAGAAATATCATGCTTCTTAGAAAATCTGGATTTAATAGATGGAAGAAACTATTGGGAGCCCCTTGCGAACGAATCAAGTATGCTAGCGGTGGCTTTTTTTGAAAGACGCCCCGAAACATTTAAATGCGCTCAATACCGAGTTACAAGAAAATGGGAAACTCATATGTGATTTGGTTCAAAGTGGCATCTTTCCGTCGCAAGCTCGATATCTTTGAAACCGACATTTTAAGTCAAGAATTTCTTCATTTCCCAACAATTTTTAATATAAAAATAATTCTGAAACAGGCATTTCTATATTCTCAAATTAATTGTCAGATCTTAAGAAGGAATTTGAAGTAAGATTCAACGACTTCACAGAGATAGACAAGTTGTCACGATTCTTGTCACCTTCCGAGCTTTCTCCAGTAGCAGAATGGACTGATGTGGCTGCGAAGTTGTTTCACCTTTCAAAGCCTTTACTCCAAAATGGAGATAACAGACTTTCAGAAATATATTTCCTTGCAAACGTATAAAAATGCATCCACTGATAAATTTTGGAGTCAACATGCCCCGAAAGAACATGACTATTGAAAAACATTGCCATCTACCTGGCTACTATATTTTGCCCCAGATATATTTGTGAAATTTCATTTTCAAAAAAGAATTTATTGAAGAATAAGCATAGCTCAAGATTAAAGGACGCCGACCTTGATGACACTATTCGCATAAACTGCTCTGCACGTGAACGGAAGTTTAAGAAACTGACTCAAGACTCCCAAATATAATTTCTCCCATTGATTCTTTTAACACAATTACGCACTTTTCATTGTAGTTCATACTTTGTCAGTGAAAAGTAAAATAAAAAATAGTTACATAATGTATGACCCATTTCTGGATTTTTCAATAAAAGTTTGACTACCCATTTTATTTCATACTTTGTGAGTAAAAATAAATTTATATAAATAGCAAATAATGTAAGTTTTTCTGGATTTTTTAAATACATTTTTAGTTCACAATTCTTGTATTTCTGTTAGTTTGAGAGTGAAAATTAAAATAGTTAGTAAAGAATATGACTTTTCCTGGATTTTTAAATACCTGTCTGTTGTACGAGGCGCGTCCAGTAAGTAAGTTCCGTTTGGTAATAAAATAAAATTGTACACAGATACAGAAGAAATTTTTATTGCACAAAATTCTACAACTCTTAAACTACTTTTCCACATAACTGCCGAAATTTTGTAGGCACTTGTCATAGCTTGCCACAAGTTTTTGCATGCATCCTTCACAGAAGGTTGCCGCCTGTGTATTCAACCATGTGGTAACAGCTCGCCATCATCGTTGAAGTGTTGACCACCAAGGACAGATTTTAGGTGTAAGAAGAGATGAAAGTCGCTAGGAGAGAGGTCCGAGCAGTATGGAGGATGATCGAACAGGTCCCATTGAAATTTCCGTAAGAATTGTTTGGTCACATTCGGTGTGTGAGGTCAGGCATTATCGTGAAAAAAAAATATTTTGGCAGTAATCCTCTTCTTACACCTAAAATCTGACCTTGGTGGACAACACTTCAACGATGATGGCGAGCTGAAAAAACACGTTACCACATGGTTGAATACACAGGCGGCAACATTCTATGAAAAAGGCACACAAAACCTTGTGCCATGCTATGACAATTGCCTACAAAATTTCGGAAGCTATGTAGAAAAGTAGTTTGACAGTTGTAGATTTTTGTACAATCAATATTTTTTCTGTATCTGTACCCGTTCGTTTTGTATAACCAAACGGAACTTACTTTCTGGACGCGCCTCGTATACAAAATGCAATGCTTGCAATGTGATAAATAAGGATACAGCAAGTTTCATACTATTGGCTTGGATTTCCACTGAATATACACTGTTTCAATCAACTCTTGTTTTTATTAGAATAATTTCTTGCAGAGGAAAGGAAGGATATGGGCGGAGGGGGTAGCTTAGGGACGTACGCCCCGTCAATGCCAAGTTCGGGATGAGAAAATGAATCTCCAAAATCATTTCAAAAGCGAGCATTCTGACAAATGCCATCACTGATATTTCGGAAACGATGGAAAATCTAAATCAGGATGGTTAGACTGAGGTCCGAACACTTTACCAGAATGCGCTAGCCAGTACTTGAACCCCCAGCGCCACATAGCTCAGTTCTGGAGTAAAGTGGAAATGTACGCTGGAGGAAGGAAACACTTGCGAGCTTTGAAAAATAAACGACATGAAAATGGTCTAAAGCTGTTGAAAAACTATGTAAACAATGAACAATGAAAATGCCTGTTAGCTTGCCATTCAAGGTAATCACTTTAATACAAAAAAATAACCAAATCTTAAGCATCAAGGGAGACTGCTAAAACAAGAAACTAAACCAGAAATTCATTTATCTTCAACAACTAGCACAACTTTCAAAGATTACGGTGATGAGCAGAGAGAACACATTGATTGCTTAATTCACAGAGTACATCAGGTTGTCATTCCGATCTGACCGACGAGGAGTGGGAAAAAAACAGTCTGACTTCCCTTTTCACTATTATGTGTTTTTTCCCCTCCAGTGAGACATCAAACACGTATTGGAGAAATTCAAGCAAACCCAACGTTCTAACTACAGAAAGAGTAATATCACGGCTCTAAAGCACACTTTGAATCTCCTGAAACAAGAGCACTCAGCAACGTTCACACCATACACTGTATAATGAAGTCATTATTGCAGCTACTAGCGCGCGTCGCAGAACTCGTTTGCAGCATGCAGATGCTACTTCTCAGGTTTCCTAGACCTACACTGTCCGCAGTGCATGCGACTGTTGCACGCTACACAGTGGAGGACTCTCACAGAGAACGTGGCGAAAAGACCAATTGGATTAACCGCCGACGAATTTAGGCGCCAGGAATTTATTACAATCAGGTCTTGATTGCAGTCTGTGCCATCGTTAGCGTGCTGTGGACGCAACTCATCTGCTTTGAAGTCCCATACGCATCAAATTTCGCTGACCTAGTGTTGGTGATATGTGGCTGATTGGCTGTTCACCAATCAGAATGTTCAGCTGTTGTACTGTTGCGTGTCGATTGACCTTCGTACACAGATTCTACTGTGGCGAAGAGTATACTTTCATATTCCAAGAAAATTACTTGTGTCATTTACAATTACGACGCTGGCACACTAACCAACCACTCCACCATCTGGCACCTAGATACAGAGATTATGATCATCAGTGTTGGCAACTCACGAAAACGTCTAAAGACAGCCGATCAGTAACCACACATAACAACTCTGGTAATGCGGACCACGTAACACGGTTCATTACCTACGCGTTGTGGGCGTCTTATGTATCAATTAGTGATCATTTGACTTGATCGTGGGCCAGATATACCTCAAGCGCCACACAGAAGGAGTAGGAAAAGCAACAGCAAATATTCTTAGTTAGTATCCAAGCATGAATGCAGTGTGGGCGTTTCTACATTATCAAGTAAACAAGACGATTACAAGGCAAACTTTCTACTGAAACATCACGATGTGGCATCACAAGGATAAGGAAATAAACGTTAACGTCTCAGCAAAAGAGGAGGAAAAATCTGAAAATTTATTGAGTAGTAAATTGAAAATGAAGAGAAAAAATCACACTGGCATGTTTTACAGTCTACTTTAAGTTTCCCTGTAGCTGTAGTTGTATAATTTTGCAAAAATTTCGGACAAAAAATATAAAAAGAAATTAAATCTATAAAAATAATATATGGAGAGGCATTGAATTAAAATTTGTGCTGTGGCCGGGATTCGAACACGGGACCTCCTACTTACTAGGTAGGCACTTTAGACCACTCAGATAACACAGCGTTGCGGCCAAAGTGACTACTACATGGACTGTCTTAAAGCACGTCTCCCTCCACACCACATACCACATTTATATCACCTTGGCCTGAGGAACAAGGCAGGATTGTTCCCATTCGCGTTCTTTGCTGGGGTGCTATTCCAATATAGGAGAGCCTTGGCAATTCGATACGCATTTCACATGGAGTATGAGGCAGAATTAAAGTCTGTGGTGTGGTGGGAGACGTGCTTTAAGACAGTCCGTGTAGTCACTTAGGCTGCAACGCTGTGTTAGATGAGTGGTCTAAAGTGCCTACCTAAAAAGTAGAAGGTCCCGGGTTCGAACCCGAACACAGCAAAATTTTTAATTCAATGCCTCTCCTTATATTTAATACCTTTGGTATAACGAGACACTGTTGTCTCAAGGAATTGTATTATTTTTTGATATAAAAATAATAATCTGATAAAGTGTTCATTTATTTAATATTTTTATTGTTTTTTTTTTACGAAATACCTGAAAAGTGGGCCCTAAATGAAACTAGTGATTGTTTAACTTTTCGGCCTTTTTGGAAGACTTTCTCAAAGAAACTCAATTACGACAAATTTTATATTTTATATATATGGGAGGGGGGGCGGCATGTTGAGAAATAACTAAACCAATACCGATCAATATCCATGATTCATGTTTATAATTTTTTAATTCCTTTAAAATAATGTATTTTTCAGTGATATATTCACCCGTAGATGAAACATCAACCTCAAACTATTCTTCGAACTACCATTAATGACATATAGCAAGAAAAAAAAAAACCTAGAGCCATATGAAAATTATATCTTTTTACTCGATATTCAATTCTGAACAACTTTTACTTTATTTTCTTCCGATCCAACGCATACTAGCCCAGAGAGGGCGTTAGTAGCGCCCTCTAGCAGTGTCCGATTACGCCAGTGTCTGGTCACTGGCGGACAACATTCTCGTCTGTAAAATTTGGTGCAGTTGGTTGAAAGCCGCGACCTAGAAAGTGGGAACACGTTTGAGAGACATACAGAGGGGCAAACCGCCGTTATTTTTGCTAGTATCTCTGAAACGGTGCGAAATATAGGGAAAAAAACCAGAAGGGAGCAAAGTTGTAGAGAATTGTCTGCTCTACAATAAATCCGTTTATTCAATTTTCGTCTGACAAGGAAAGTACTTGGGCTCGAACAAATATAAATGCACGAAAATCGTGTAAGAGATAATGTGAAGGTCCCTTATTGCACTAGTGGTACTCGCGCATCTGCAAAACTCTACAGTCGCCCATTAGAGGCATCTGCGTGTGCCACGCCGCATTGCACATTGACCTGCCGGTACACCAGCAGTGACGGTGCAGTGTGCCTCTGAAGTTCGTTTTGTGACGTTATTTGTGTAGTGAATCGTCGGATAGGTCGGCGAGTGGTAAAAAAACCTGCTAATAGTGTGACTGGTTGAGATGAAGTTACGAAGAAACCTTCGTGAAGATGGTATTGGTGTAGAAGATGAATCATTCGCATGTTACGTGGTATCTATTATAGTGTTTCTAATGTATGCTCATCTTTCTGCACTATAATAGATACCAGAAAACATGCGAATGATTCATCTTCTACACCAAGACCATTTTCACGAAGAAGGGCTCTTCGGAATTTCATGTCAACCAATCGCAATACATCAGCAGGATTAATTACCAATCGCCGACCCATCTGACGCTTCACTACACAAAAACGCCACAAAACGCAACTTCAGAGGCTCACCGCACTGTCCCTACTGGTCCCGACTGGCGTACCGGCAGCTCAATGTGCAATGCGGCGTGGCCCACGCAGAGGCCTCTAATGGGCGACTGCAAAGTTTTGCAGATGCGAGAGTATCGTTAGTGCAATAAGGGACCTCTACATTATCTGTCACACGATTTTGGTATATTTGTTTTTGTTCGAGCCCGAGTACTTTCCTTGTCAGATGAACGGTTAAATTTCGACCTGAATGAAACTTTCACTCTGCAGCGGAGTGTGCGCTGATATGAAACTTCCTGGCAGATTAAAATTGTGTGCCGGAACCGGGACTCGAATCTGGGACCTTTGCCTTTCGCGGGCAAGCGCACTACCGACTGTGCTATCCCGACACGACTCACGATGCCGCCTCACAACTTTACTTCCGCCAGTACCTCGCCTCCTACTTTCCAAGAAAATGTTCAAATGTTTGTAAATCTATCGGACCAAACTGCGTGGTCATCAGTCCGTAGCTTACAAACTACTTAAACCTAGGTAAACTAACCTAAGGACAAACACACTCACACCCATGCCCCAGGGAGGACTCGAACCTCCACGGCGAGCAACCGCGCGCTCCGCAGCGAGACGCTTTAGACGGCTTGGCTACTCCACCGTGGCCCTACTTCCCAAACTTCGCAGAAGCTCTCCTGCGAACCATGCAAGACTAACACTCCTGGAAGAAAGGTTCGCAGGAGAGCTTCTGTGAAGTTTGGAAAGTATGTGGCGACGTAATGGCGGAAGTAAAGTTGTGAGGCGGCATCGTGAGTCGTGTCGGGATAGCACAGTCGGCAGTGCGCTTGCCCGCGAAAGGCAAAGGTCCCAGGTTCGAGTCCCGGTTCCGGCACACAATTTTAATATGCCAGGAAGTTTCAAATTTCGACCTGTCAAAATGCCATCGAAACCTGCCCAGTCAGTCACGGTCTGCACGGCCACTACGGTCGGGGGTTCGAATCCCCCATCGGGCATGGATATTTGTGCCATTTTTAGTCTTAGGTAGTTCATAAGTAGTTTGTAAGTTTAGGGACTGATGACCCTGTAGTTAAGTCCCATAAGCTGTACAAACATTTGAACATTTTGAAACCTGCCCACTTTTAGTTTTACTAACCTAAAGTGGGCCAAAAACGGGGGAAGGAAGGTGTAAGAAGAAGTGATGAAGTTTGCACCCGTCCATTGAACCCGTACTGTTCCGCGCCGTCGGAGGCCTGGCCAGGCTTAGCAGGCCGGGTCAGTGGCCGATCTCTTCATCAGCTAGGTGTCGCCGGTGCAACAAAATCACGAGACGAAACGGTGGCCGATGCTTATGGCCGAGTGTCGGGAAAAAGGCGCCCGCCATTACCGCGTTAAAGCGACGCGCCGGCCTACGCAAGGAGCGACAAAGAACGACGGCGGGGGGCGCTAGCGCACGCCTGCCCAGCTATTTTTCCGCAGGCTAAGTGCGACACGGTTTCCGCTCTGCTGGCAAAGCGGCGTGTCCAAATGTTCACAGCCGGGAAAAAGCCAAAATCCTTTGTACTGGACAGCTGTGCAGCGTGTGTGCGCCAAGACTTACATTGAAAATGACCGAGAAACAGAAGTTTCTGCTATCTCGGATGTGTGTTCACGAAACCACCCCTATTACCTCCGACGACTGAAGCACTTTTCATTCTTAGTACGACACTATAAATAAAGACTTATCCTTCTTATGCTGCTATTTTTTTTTAATTGGTAGAGATGTTTTGGTAGCAACCCTTTCCTATCCAAGCTATAAAATATTCGAGCACATAACTTCAGATTTGGTTATTTTACTACCAAACTGAATAAAAGCACATTAGTATATTCACACATTTTTTTCCTTATTTGACGCGAAAAATGTATAACACAATATTTTTTAAAAAAGGGAGTTCAAAGCCCAATAGGATATAATGCAATTGCTATGTTAACATAAGGATTTACCGGCAATAAACAGATAGCAAAATTTTTATATCGAATTGACAGTTTAGATATTGCAATAAAGTTCCGGATTGCTGCTTATGTTTTATTTAATATTGCTACAGCTGTTTCGACAGTTTGTCATTCTCAAGCGCGTCTACGATGTTTGGACGTTAATTAATGTTGACATCTGGCGTAACTGTTGCTTTAACTGTCAGGTATTATGCAGCTTTTTACATTAAAACTTTAAATTAAAGAAACTTTTATATATTTTTTTCGTAATTAGCAACAGCTAATATAAATGTTTCTTTAATTTAAAGTTTTAATGTAAAAAGCTGCATAATACCTGACAGTTAAAGCAACAGTTACGCCAGATGTCAACATTAATTAACGTCCAAACATCGTAGACGCGCTTGAGAATGACAAACTGTCGAAACAGCTGTAGCAATATTAAATAAAACATAAGCAGCAACCCGGAACTTTATTGCAATGTATTTCTACGACATATATGATGCTGCAGGCCCAAAAATTAGGAAAAAAAAAGTTTATTTATTGATCTGAAGGGGGAAAAGAGATAACTGAAGTTATCCCTTAGTCGAATTCATATTTCGTTATTCGTAAACAAAGGAGAACAAAACTACAAGAATTAGTTATTGACGCCTAGCAGCAAACACAACTACAAAAATAACATGCACAAAAAGCCTTTGACACACTTTCAGCACTAAAAACTTTCAAGCACAGTTTTGAACGCTATACAAATAAAGGAGTTCTATTCCTTGAATATCAGTTACCATTAGCTAAAACAATACAAAAGCAACGTGAGAAACAAAAGCGTCTTTCTGTACCAACGAAACTCGCCTGACGAAATCGTGCACACAGACATAAAACAGTCCGTTGTTTACTGCTGTCTCTGAGCAGTGATACTGAAGCGAGTGTTTCAAATGATACATCAGAGGGACCTTGACGTCCCGTCAGGAACGTAAGTCGTATATCATTTTCCACTTTATTTTATGACGCTGTAAATGGTCAGGGACTTTTAAGTCCCCTCGAGCGGCAAAGGGTTAAGCCATCGTCATGCTGCATGGTAAAAAGCATATATTGCTAATTTTCGGTGTACATTTTAAAATGGAAGTACGATCGATAAATACCACTTAAAGTCATTTCGGGATTAACGGCTATATGCGAGAGAAGGCCAAAGTTTGTAATTCTTGCACAATCCTCTGTACAGAACTGCCGGCCAGTTCTACATCTACATGGATACTCAGCAAGTCACACTCAAGTGCATGGCAGAGGGTTCATCGAACCACTTTATGATATTTCTCTACAGTTCCAAACTCTAATAGCTCGTGAGAAAAAGGAACACCTCAATTTGTTTTCGATCTGCTTTCTTTATTTTATTATGATAATCATGTCTCCCTAGGTAGATGGGTGCTAACAATATATGTTCGCATCCGTAGAGAAAGTTAGTGAAAAAATTTCGCAAATAGATCTCACCGCAACAAATAACGCCTTTCTTCTAATGATTTCCACCCCAACTCGAGCATCATTTCCGCGACACTCTCTCTCCTATATCGCGATTACACAAAACTATCTGCCCTTCTTTTGAATTTTCTCTAAATCGTCCGTCAGTCCTACTTGGTGTGGATTCCACAATGCGCAAAAATACTCCAAAATAGGACGCACAAGATTAGTGTAGGCAGTTTCTTTACTAGAACTGTTACATCTTCTAAATGTTCCGACGACGAAACGTAGTCTTTGGTTTACCTTCCCTATAATATTTTCTGTGTTTTATTTCCAATCTAAGTTGTTCGTAATTGTTACTCCTAGGTATGTAGTAGAATTGACGGCCTGTAGGTTTGACTGATTATCGTGTAACTGAAATTTAACGGATTTCTTTTACTGGCCATATGGATGACCTCACATTTATCATTATCACGGGTCAATTGCTGATTTTCACCAGTGGTAGTGAATATATAACGCCAATGATTGTTGCTCTTCCGCAGGCGTCTTTATATTAATGTTCAAATGTTTGTAAATCTATCGGACCAAACTGCGTGGTCATCAGTCCGTAGCTTACAAACTACTTAAACTAAGGTAAACTAAACTAAGGACAAACACACACCCATACCCCAGGGAGGACTCGAACCTCCAACGGCGAGCAACCGCGCGCTCTGCAGCGAGGCGCCTTAGACCACTCGGCTACTCCACCGCGGCTATATTAGTTAAAAGTAACTTTTATTATTTTACTTTTGAGTATATCTTAAAATTATGTGCTATGTCATAAGCTTTCGATTTAAACATAACTTAGGTTGTAAGTAGCGACGGAACTATACATACAATAGTTGTTTAGGTCTAGCTGCACACCAGTACACAGGTACTGCGTTTGCGTCAACCATGTTTGGTTACGCTGCCGATCAGAAGAGACGGCCGTACTATCAACGAGACAGATGGCCGCCCTGGAAGAGCTCTGTCTCCCAGGGCGCAATCCACATCTAGATCGACCAACAACACTTTAGCAGACAAATGTGACCAGAACTCCCTTGAAAGAAGAGCAGCTTCACGTCTACCAGGACCTTCTACAAGATCTGACAATATTTGGTTTGTGATTTCAAATGAAACAAACCAAGTCACTCTTACCAAAATTCTGAATAATATTTCACCTTCGCCAGTTACACCCGAAACTTACACAAGGAAACGTAGAAAAATTAAAACTACAAATTTAACCTCAAAAGAAAATATTAAAAAGTTAAAATTGAAACGCTGTGAATAAGAACTATACGCCTAACGTATGTGTGTGTGTGTGGGGGGGGGGGGGGGGGGGGTTGGAAAATGTTCGGCTCTAGAAGGTTAAAGAACTTTCTCACAATTCATTCTCGTTACTTGATGTCCAGTACAAATACGACTCAAGAAAACCTGCGATTGGATTGAGTGTATGAGATGTAAGTGTTGGTTGCATGAATTCTGCACTGCATATGTGGATGTGTGCCATTGATGTGGCAATGCCATATTAAAAGCAAAATGTAAACCTATACAGTAAAACTTCCTATTTATAAGTAAACTAAATTACACGAATAACTGAGGGGATTCCTTCTTATTTATACAACTAGTGCGTACCAACGATTAATAAAAATGTTAAAACAATCACGAATGTACAGTGCTTTTTACAAATGAGGTTAAGTTAAGCTATGATGTAACTAGATTAATATCTTTATAAAATATTTTTTACTTCGGAAGATTCCATGAAATGTGTTTAATGTGTTACAAGTTGTTTTTAATAATTTTTTTCTTTGCTTTTGAAGTGTTTAGTCCGATGGCTAGCTATCCCTTACATTTCTGCCCATCTAACCATGTATACTCGGATTTGAAGACCAAGTGCTACATTTTTATATATGTCTTTCAACTAATATAAAATTTAGTATATCTTTGTAAACATACACGACTTTTGTTTTTATGAAGTGAAAATGCAATTCATGAATTTTTTTTATGTCGTTCTTATTATCAGGTTGGTGATGCTGGCTTTTCAAAAAATCATGCCCGTCTATCCGCGATTTACCATACATGCCGTTGGTATAGTAATATTTCAATGATACGTGCAGTATTCGCATTTTTATCATAAACTTAATTCTGTATCTGCTACACAAATTGAAATTTTTGTACTTATTTCGCGCAGGATAACTTTTTATTGAACAACTACAATGTTTATATACGTTATTTTATGTAGTTTATTTGAAATGCTGTATCGTTACAAAGATATCGTTTTCATAATTTTTGATCCGTAACACTACTTGCGTCATTCATGCATCTCTATACGAACGCTGAAGTCTGAGATGACTGTCAGCAGTAGATTTTTCCTCTTTAACAAGTAAATCAATGACAGCGCGCGGATAAAACACCAATGTCCGGACGGAACGTGAAGCGTGCCGGGATAGCTCAGTCAGTACAGCGGTTGCCCACGAACGGCAAAGATCCCAGGTTCGAATCTCGGTTCCAGCACACAATTTAATCTGCCAGGAAGTTCCCATACCAGCGCAGTCTCCGCTGCAGACAAAGTTTCATTATGCTTGATATTGCCCTTCGGCAAGCCTTCCCAACGAGCGTTTCAAATGTTTGTAAAGTTATGGGACCTAACTGCAGTGGTCATCGGTCCCTAAAGCCGGGTTCACACAAGCAACTAAATTGAGGCAACAACGAGTGTCTTTCTGCAGTTGCGCTGTGAGCTATCGTTCACACAGAACTTCATAAATACTACTTAGTTGTGCAGTTTTCAACGTGGCGTCCGCAGTCCTAGCTGATCGCGATTGGCATGGCTCATTTCATTCACGGACAAACGATCGTTACACTTTGTTCAACTAGCACATGAAGTGTTTTTTTAATTCATTCAAAATTTTAGTCGCAAACAAAGACGCAATACATAAACCTCAAACGCAAACACACTGATACAAAGTAAAATGGTTTGAAATACCCCGCGAGGTGACAGTCGAATGTCGATATTTGGTGGTGGGGGAAAAAAGTGGCGAAACAAAGTACAACCAAGTTGAACTTTTTGTTGCGTGCAAAAAGTAGCGCCTCTTAAGTGGCGCTACTAAAACCAGGAAGTTCACACTTGCCACTGAATTACAACTTCACTATCCAACTAGCTGTTGCACGCCATTAGTTGTTTGTTTGAACCCGGCTTAAACTTACAAATTACTTAAACTTATTCTAAGAACGACACACATACACACACCCATGCCCGAGGGACGACTCGAACCTCCTACGTGGAACGGCCGCGCGCATCGCAGCAAGGCGCCTTAGTGCGCACGGCTCTTCGGCCACGACCGAGCGAGGTGGCGCAGTGGTAAGACATTGGACTCGCATTCGGAAGGATGGTAGTTCAAATCCACCTCCGGCCTTCCAGATTTAGGTTTTCCGTGATTTCCCTAAATCACTCCAGGCATATGCCGGGATGGTTGCTGTGGTGTCGCACAAGTCCAAAGTGCGCGCCACCTACTTTCGCCGCGCGCCGCCATGCACGCACGGCGCGGCGTTCTTACGATGACAGCCACGAGCGCCCTCTGCGGCAACTCCGCTCGTGGCCACCAGTGAACGACATCGTTCACTTGGGACTGAGTTAGGAACCAGTAAAGACTTCGGAATCCGATAGGCACCAGTGAAGACTTGGCTATCAGTTAGGCACTAGGCAGGACTCTAGCTCAACTATGTATCAACATTCCGCAGTACTAAGTAACAGTTAAGTATTGTATAAATTCTGTGCAATATATATCTCATTCTAATTTACTCTAGTGTTTCTAGTTCTGGCTGCTCCCCTCCGTACCTGCACCAGCGTGCTATCTTTATTTCTGTGTCGGTCTCATTCCACTCCGCCACCGACACCTAAAACGGAACGAGCACAAAAGCGGCGACGAGGCTGGGACACAAAAGTGGCGACGAGGAGTGATAAAACCGAGAACCAACCCACTTGCAGCAGCCAGACAGCAGCAGTCGGAGCACGCAGAAATTGCTCCCGCCCACCCACCCTTATTATAAGATTTTTGGGGGAATATATTCAGTTACGTGTTTTGTGGACTTTTTTGTTGCAGAGCGTCCTCATTTATCTTGCATTTGTGTTTTGTTATAATTTACTTGTATGCGCGGCGCCTAATCGGTCAGCATGGCCACTACCCCGAACCCAAACTTAATGGAAATTATTCAGTTACAGACGGCGCAAATAACACAACTCCTGCAGGCTGTGGCCCAGCTCACAGCGCAAGCAGCTAACCAACAACAACAGCCGCCGCTTCAGCAGCCCACACCTGCCGCCGCAACGCTTCCTACGTTTCGCCAGTACAACGAACGTGAGGAAGAATGGAGCGACTACTTCGCACAGTTTCAAGAACTCGTCGCGGCTCATCAAATTACAGGTCAGAAAGTGAAGCATCTGCTATTATCTGTGGTTGGCACCAACACCTTCGTGTTACTGAAAAAACTTTTCCCCGACGTATCTCCTTGTGATGTAGACTTTGAACAAATAGTACAGGCACTAAATGCTCATTATGAGAGAAAAGTTCTCGTAGCTGCGGCACGGTACCGATTTTTCAGACTTAAAAAAATTACCGCAGCAGTCACACCAAGAGTGGATTACGGAATTGAAGGGCTTAACCCGCAAATGTAAATTTACTTGCTCTTGTGGACTTTCGTATAGTGACGTGATGTTGAGGGATGCGATTACGCAGAATATTCAGGACCCCAGAATTAGAGCAGCAATTCTGAAACAGTCTGACCCCTCATTAGACAGTGTACTGCAGCTTATAGATGCGCATGATACTTTTGACTTAGCAGATGTAGAAATGCAAAGCCATAGTGTTAATTCAGTGCGCCGCAACGGTCGCTTTCCTAGCCGTAGTTCTCAGTGTAGCACTAGTGATTCTTACAATAGTACAGTCCGTGCTGAACAGACAGTGAACAGTAGCCAGTGTAAAAGTGCGACACAAAGGTCGCCCCGTCGTGTTAGAAACAGTGATTTGAATAACGGGCGCCAACGCTCATTTCAGAAAAATGTACGTAAATCTTGCCCCCCAGTGTGTGTCTCGCCACAAGCGTGCTCATTGCCCTAGTCGCAACGCAACCTGTTATCAATGTGGCAAATCAGGACATGTACAGTCTGTGTGTATGCAAATTAAAAAGTCAAAGAACGGTACCGTTAGAAACAGTGCATCGCAGAGTGCGAGAACAGTTCATTCTGTAAATGTTATACGGGCTGTGGAATTGAACAGTGCTTTCCTTGGATCTCAATTGCAAGAAAGTAGTTCTGCGCCTATGGCAAAACTATATAGTGCACCACGTAACAAGCGCCGACGAGCGCGTAAAACAGTGCAACGGAAAAGGGTTCGGGACAAGCAAAATGACTATGAACAGTGCATTCCTGTAGTGAAAATAGTGCCTTCTGCAACTGCTCCTTGTAACAGTGCCCAGTACTGTGTAGCTAGTGACAGTAGACATCAGGTAGCTACTCAGAGTAATATTAGTGCAGTAGCCTCGCATTGCGCGGACGCCGATCCGGCGGTAGTGCCATCTAGTGACAGTGTTGTTAATCCGCTGCGTGCCGAGTCTGCGCCGCTTACTTCACTACGCGGCCCGCGCAAGCGCAGTAAACAAACCGTAGCAGACGTTGCCCACATTCGCGCACCTGTCGAGCGCCGCAAGCAAAAACTGTTTGTGACTCTCTTCATAGAAAATAAGACGGTGCAATTTCAGCTTGATACTGGTTCCGCTGTCACATTAATAAATAAAGATACTTATGAACTTCTGGGTTCGCCAAGTGTTAACAGCTTATACAGGTCAAAATATTCCCGTGCTAGGAACGTGTAGCCTGCCCGCCTCTTTTCAAGGTGTAACAAAAACAGTTGCTTTTGTAGTTCTTCAGGCCAAATCGACACAGAACATTTTTGGACTAGATGCTTTTGACTTGTTTGGTTTATCAATTCAAAGAGATGTGCTTCAAATTTCGTCAATAGTGCCTCAGGATATAATCAATGCATTGTGTGACAAATATAGTGACTTGTTTTCGCCGGAACTAGGTTGTGCAAAAGACTTCGTGGCACATGTAACTTTAAAAGAATCTGCAGTTCCAAAATTTCGTAAAGCTAGACCAGTGCCTATCGCCTTGCGTGATACAGTTGCCGAAGAACTTAAACGTTGGCAAGATAGTGGGGTGATTTCTCCTGTTTCTGCGAGTCAGTGGGCCTCGCCTATAGTAATTATACCCAAGCCGTCAGGAAAACTTCGTCTCTGTGCGGACTTCAAATCAACAGTGAACAGTCAAACAATTGTAGACATCTATCCCCTGCCCAGACCTGACGAACTAACGGACAAATTAGGACAGTCTCGTTTCTTTTCTAAGATTGATTTAGCAGAGGCATACTTACAGATTCCACTTGATGACGAGTCAAAAAAGTTTTTCGTCATTAATACTCACATGGGCCTTTTTCAATTTCAACGCCTACCCTTTGGCAGTTCTTCCGCCCCCGCTATTTTTCAGCGTTTCTTGGAACAACTGACAGTTTCTGTACCGTGTTGCTCGAACTATTTAGATGATATTGTGGTATCCGTACGTACAGTTGAAGAACATTTAGCAAACCTGGAGTGTCTTTTCAAAGTTTTAACTGCAGCAGGTCTACGTTGCAATAAAGCAAAGTGTTCGTTTTTTCAAACTGAAATAGAGTACCTAGGCCATGTGATTAATGCCCAAGGAATACATCCCTTACAGTCACATCTTCGAGCAATCAAAGACTTGCCTCCTCCTAAGAATGTGCACGAATTGCAAGCAGTAATGGGAAAACTGAACTATTATTTCAGGTTTATTCCCAATGCCTCTGAGATTGCAGCTCCACTGCATCACTTACGTAGGAAGAATGTTCCTTTTGTATGGTCCAAAGATTGCCAGGTTGCCTTTGACAACTTAAAGTCTGCACTAATCAGTGATGCATGTTTGATTCCCTTTGACCCACAGAAGCCTGTAGTGCTAGCAGTTGATGCCTCGTCGTACGGTGTGGGTGCAGTCTTGTCACGATCGTATTGGATGTCACGATCGTCCTATTGCCTTTGCATCCAAGCTACTGACGCCGACGCAACAGAATTACAGTCAGATAGAAAAGGAGGCCTTAGCAATCATTTACGGCGTCACAAAGTTTCATCATTATCTCTATGGCAGAAAATTCTATTTGTTGACAGACCACAAGCCTCTCGCGTCGTTGTTCTCACCCACAAAGCCAATTCCGCCACGAACGGCACAAAAGCTTCAGAGATGGTCCTTGATATTGTCAAATTATCAGTATGAGATTTTGTACCGACCTACCACTAAACACGCCAACGCGGACACACTTTCCCGACTTCCGTTTGGCCAGGATGTGTTATTCAATTCTTCAGAAATGGCATGTTGTCAGATAGACTCCAAAGATGCTTTCGCTGTCGCAGATTTCCCTTTGAACTCTCGTCGGGTTGCACAGGAAACAGCTGCGGATGCAGGCCTAAGTGTGGTAGCACGTTTTGTTCGCTCTGGGTGGCCTGCCAGAGCCAAAGACATTGATCGGCCTCTGGTTCGACGTTATTTTGCACAACGTCATGCATTACCTTTAAGTCAGGGTGTACTGTTGTTACATACGGACAACGACCAAACAAGAGTGATTGTTCCTCGTTCCCTGCAACGAGAAGTGTTACGCCTCATGCATCAAGGACATTGGGGTATTGTTAGGACAAAGCAACTGGCCAGACGTCATTGTACCTGGGTTGGTATGGACGCCCAGATAGAGAACATGACGTCACAGTGTACAGTTTGTGCGGAGCATCAGGCGGCTCCTCCGCAACGTTTCTCAGACTGGCCACGCCCCACGGGACCATGGCAACGTTTACATATTGACTTTGCCGGACCTTTCTGGAATACGCGCTGGTTAATTGTTGTAGACGCTTTCAGCAAGTTTCCTTTCGTGATTGCCATGAACTCAACGACAGCGTCTAGTACAATCAGTGCCTTAACATCAGTGATTTGCATCGAAGGTTTGCCTGAAACTATCGTCAGTGACAATGGACCTCAGTTTGTTAGTGCGGAATTTTAACAGTTTTGTCGTGTGAATGGCATTCAGCATATTACCACTGCACCTTTTCACCCTCAGTCCAATGGTGAAGCAGAACGTTTCGTTCGAACAGTCAAGTCTCACATGGAGAAGATGAAAGGTCAGCACTCCAGGCAGCAAGCTCTTCAAATTTTCCTGTCTACGTGACGGCCCGTCTCCTGCCGAGCTGCTACACGGCCGCCGTCACCGCACTCTCCTTCACCTGCTGCAGCCTCCCACGCACCGAGTCGGTTCGTATGGCGCTACGCGTTTTCAGGTTTCTACGCCAGTGCTGTACAGGGTGTTTGCTGGCAACAAGAAGACATGGTTGCCGGGCACCATTCAGCGCGTGCTCGGTCGCAATATGTATGTTGTACGTTCTTCCACAGGGTCGGAGCTGCGGCGCCACGCAAACCAATTGCGCTTGCACAGGCCGCGCGATCCTGTCTCCTGTCTCCGGTTTCTTGATTCCAGACCCAGTTCACCGCCAGGGAGCACAGCCACATCGCTCGCCGCCGGGCCCAGCTTCCCCGGGCTACGAGCTCCCGATGGATGTCGACGCGCCTCCTACGCAGTCGGCCCCTCCGCCTCCGTCGCCGCCGCAGATGACAGCGTCACCGAGAGGGACTCCGGGACCGTGCGCCCCCCCCCCCCCAGCTTGGGCCACGCACCTCAGAAGATGACCTGCTCCCTCTGGGCGGGGGTGTGCGCACTTCCTCAGGTTTCGCCGGGTTTCCTGGAGGATCGCAAGGCGGATGCCGGGGCGCGGACGGCGTCTCGATCCCAGCCTCAGCTACGACGCCCGTCCCACCAGTAACGCCCCCGCCCAGGCCCTCCTCCCAGAGCCGTCGCCGTGGCCCTCAGCCCTACGCCTCGACGGCGCGGCGGTTTGGGGGGGGAGGGGTGTGGTGTCGCACAAGTCCAAAGTGCGCGCCACCTACTTTCGCCGCGCGCCGCCATGCACGCACGGCGCGGCGTTCTTACGACGATAGCCACGAGCGCCCTCTGCGGCAACTCCGCTCGTGGCCACCAGTGAACGACATCTTTCACTTGGGACTCAGTTAGGAACCAGTAAAGACTTCGGAATCCGATAGGCACCAGTGAAGACTTGGCTATCAGTTAGGCACTAGGCAGGACTCTAGCTCAACTATGTAAAAGTTAAGTATTGTATAAATTCTGTGCAATATATATCTCATTCTAATTTACTCTAGTGTTTCTAGTTCTGGCTGCTCCCCTCCGTACCTGCACCAGCGTGCTATCTTTATTTCTGTGTCGGTCTCATTCCACTCGGCCACCGACACCTACAACGGAAGGAGACACAAAAGCGGCGACGAGGCTGGGACACAAAAGTTGCTTTCAAAGGGCACGGCCGATTTCCTCCCACATCCTACCCCGACAATCCGAGCGTAAGCTCCGTCTCTAATGACCACGCTGTCGACGGGACGTAAAACCCTAAGCTTCCTTCCTTCCTTCTTCGGCCGCGGACGCGCCTTTCGCTACGAGGTCTACGACAGAGAAAGGCCGCAGCGCTCACGTCATATCACGTGATCAAGTGAGGCCTGTGCTGGCGTGATCGTTGGCGGATTGGCTAGCAGTCATGATTTAAATTATTTTTTAAATGTTTGTACAGCTTATGGGACTTAACTACGGGGTCATCAGTCCCTAAACTTACAAACTACTTATGAACTAGGACGGCACAAATATCCATGCCCGAGGGGGGATTCGAACCCCCGACCGTATGGCCGTGCAGACCGTGACTGGAGCGCCTCAGTCTCCTCGGCCACCGCGGCCGGCAGCGTTATGAGACAGTGGGCTGTGCCCCAGCCTCCGGCCAATCCGCTAGCGATCGCGCCGGCACAGGCCTCACTTGATTACGTGATATGTCGTGCGCGCCACGGCCTTTCTCTCTCGTAGGCCTCGGTTTCGCCCGATGTGACGTCAGAGATTCGGCAGATTGACCCCACACGTTCAGATACACGCCCAGTGTGCCGACGGCTTTAGGTGCCTACCCCATGACGGTTGCTAACTCGATGTAAATTTCTTTTAAACAATAAAGCTATCCCGTGCACTCACCTCTTGAGGGGCGGCGGCGTCTTCTTGGGCCTGGGCGGCAGAGGCTTGGTGGGCAGGCCCTTGGAGCAGCGGACGATCTGCGACGGCGCCATGCGCAGCGCGAAGCTCGACGCGAAGTGCCCCGGGTGCACCCGCTTCATGTTGAAGATGGACCGCACCTCCTTCGGGTAGCTCGAGTAGAAGCGCATCCACGATGTATACGCTGGAACACGAGAAACGATGGCGCCAGGTCTATTAACCCTTTCAGTTCACACACATGTTCACATGTTTGTAAATCTATCGGACCAAACTGCGTGGTTATCAGTCCGTAGCTTACAAACTACTTAAACCTAGGTAAACTAACCTAAGGACAACACAAACACCCATGCCCAGGGAGGACTCGAACCTCCGACGGCGAACAACCGCGCGCTCCGCAGCGAGGCGCCTTAGACCGCTCGGCTACTCCACCGCGGCTCTTTCAGTTCCACATTATAAAATCAGATTTGGAAAAATTAAAATTCAGTATTTTCTGTATTACTACAGTGCATTAAACATCAAAATGTGTGTTTTCAAATTTTCGGGCGAACTATTGATTATTTATGTAATGTATTTCATGCACAACACAGACGTTTGTATCGAGGTATTTTTTTACTTGGACGTTATTTTGTTGATAGACAACACTTCCAGATCAATAATGCTAGCATAATCTTCGCCACAGCACCAAAGACAAGACAATTCACTGGTGGAATAAAATAAAAGGAACCACACTCACGATCACACTCTCAGCCACGTACAACTAGCAACGCAACACAACACAACCTCCAAGATGGACAGATTAATGCCTCAGAAGTGGCTGCACGCCGTACCAAGCGGCAAGATGTTCAAATGTTCAAATGTTTGTATAGTCTATGGGACTTAACTACGGAGTCATCAGTCCCTAAACTTACAAACTACTTATGAACTACTTACGAACTAGGACGGCACAAATATCCATGCCCGAGGGGGGATTCGAACCCCCGACCGTAGTAACCGTGCAGACCGTGACTGGAGCGCCTTAGTCTCCTCGGCCACCGCGGCAAGATGTACTAGAATCGTGTTATTCATCAACAAAAATGCAACTTTAAGGATTGATGCACAAAATATAGTATAAATCAGCTTTTAATACGTTGTTGTACAGGAACAACACTGGGAATGAAAGGGTTAAGATACGCTAGTAACAACAAACACGGCGCCACCGATCAATAAAACGTAGTACAGGTAAAATGTAGATGTTTGTAAACATATTGGACCAAACTACTATGGTCATCAGTCCCTACTTTAACTTACACTAAGGACCCCTCCCCATGCTCGAGGGAGGACTCGAACCTCCGACGTGAACGGCCGCTCAGTCCGCAGCATGACTCCTTAGACCACTCGACCATTTAACGCGGCGTGGTACAGGAACATCAGGAACATACAGTAATAGGCCTTCCGGTAGTAGCGGAGCACTAACACTATTGTAAGCCGGTTACTAAATTACTATATATACAGGGTGGAACTAAATATATGGGAAATCTCCAGGGATTCGGTAGAGAATCTGACAACAAGCAGAACATGTCTTTTACACATATGATTTATTTGCTTCATTTAAAGCGTTATATGCATTTGTTGCGGTGTACATAACATAGACCACATCACTATGTAGGTTGGTCACTTGTCTCGATGCAGTGTATTTAACTATGTACAGTTCTCTAAAGCAAGTACTCAAAATGTATACCACAAGCTGTACTGCAGGAATCTATTCACAGCATAATTAACTGCAAGTGCGACAAAGTCGCGATAGAGGCACGCCACCATACTTAGAATAATTGGTGGTGCTGCGGGTATGCTGAATAGGTCGCAATTGGTAGTCTGCACATGTCTATGACACGAACAGCTTGTAACATCTATGTAAAGGTATCTTGTGAGAGTGGCTGAAGTCACCAACAGATACAAATCTGATGATGGAATCTTCGAAATGCGTCATTAAGGAATGATTTCTATAAAAATGTTTTGCGAGCTATTCAGCATACCAGCAGCACTACCAATTATGCATCATATACTGTCTCACTAGTTAACCCCATATCTTCCTTCAACTTTTTTTCTATCAGAATTGATTTCCTCACTGTTTTCGTTACTATGATATTCGAGAAATTAATATGTATATGAAGAGAAAGATATGATCAAAAAGCATATTAGATCGCCAAGGACATCCCATGGAAACTGTTGACAAATCTCAACTGTGAGGTTCTGTATACGTTAACCTTCAATCAGTTTCAAGTTACCACAAATTTATTTGTGGACACACACACACACACACACACACACACACACACCACAATGCTTTTCAATGGCTAATTACAAAAGACAACAATCTATTAAAATAAGCTATCATGTAAGAGACTGGCTACTCGATGAAGCATCTTGTGGAATAAAATCTATTAAAGAAACGATCTACTACGCCTTTGGCAGATGAGTACTTTGCGCAGCTACGACCTTAGGCCACTAATGAAAGCAAGGCAATTAGTAAACAAAATGTTAATAAATAACCGTCCCCTCACACGCACTGTTATTCGTCGAGGTCCTTAGAGTTGGATCCCAAGTTTTAATTAGAGAAGGAAAGTGACCGTGACGTTTTTCAAAGAAACCGTCCCTGCGTTATCCTTACGCCATTTATAGAAAATAAATCTGGCTCCTCAGACAGGAATTTTAACAGCCGTCGTCCCGAATGCGGAGCTCTCTTAATCACTGTCCACTTCACGTGACGAAAAGAGCGAGAGATGCTCGGGACACCGAAGTGGCGAGGGCGATAGCAATGAAGTTGTCCCTGGGTTTTCTTATTATCACCTTCATCAATCGATTATCAGTTTTACAGTCAAACTCTGCTTTTGTATTCGGCACTTGTATTCCAGTTATTACGTGATTTCTCGAGTAAGTACCCAACTGTAGTAACATTTAATAGCGAAGATAACGCACGTTAACTCTACCGCACGCCTGTCACAGTGTAGACTAAATTGTTACGTAACATATCTCCACAGTTTATAATCAATTTAAAATAATGATGTTCAATTAGCTTGTAACACAATTATTTACAAATCAAAACCACTAACTCATTTATATATTCAAAAAATTAATTAACAGTAAATTAGTATTTGAAAAAAATGATCATATTCCAGTGCAGTAAACGAAAGGATAGCGAAAAGATACAAATTCTCTTGTTGACTAAACTTTCACATGGGAAACCCTTCTGCAGAAATCAACCGAGTTAGAAACGGAAGGTTAGAGGCAAGCTCGGAAGAGGGTAAAAACAACCTCAGTGGGTCACGAACAGGACACGAAACCGCCAGTGGCTTATTCAATAGTGCCACGTCCACATTGGTTTTAACAGAAAACTACAAATGCGACTGTGCATACGAATCAGCACCACATCACTATATAAGAACTGTATTGGTTGCTTCTGCTGTAGATATCGATTACGATGACGTCAATAGACTTCTGATTAGCACGTTTGGCCAACCCCACGTTGTAGAGAGGTCATGCCTTGTACTGTAACGATACGGAATACAATAAAACAGGCCTTCCACTAAGACACCATCAAAAATCGTATACATGGTGATAACAATTATCGTTACACTTATATACCCAGAGACTGTTTTGCGTCTCGAAAATGTCAAAGACATTACAATTAAAGGTGAATCATTGAATTAACTTTAATGTCGTATAGAGGGTGTTTGTCTATTATAGAGGGCATAGAATACGTTATAATATCACATTCTGAAAAGTACAGGCCCAGAGTAGCAGCAATAACTGTAATATTTTTTTTATTTCGAATACTGCTGCGACTTTACTGAAGCAACGAGACGGAACACACGTTCGGACTTTTGGGTAGGGATGAGGAGGGAAAACGACCGAGACCTTTCAAACTAACCATCGTGGTGTTTGCATACAGTGATTTATGGAAAACACGGAAACCTAAATCCGGCGGTTTCAGTTTTATTGCCACTCCGAAGTAAACTGCGAATATAACATTTGTACGACTATCTACATATATTTTAGTTGCCTATTTAGTATACACTGTATAACGACACGGATGCGTCCACCTAGTCCTTGATGGGCGAAGGTGCCGTTATATTCTATCATTGCTGCTTAATTAATCCTTGATCATTCAGTAATCGTTCCAATGGTTTGACTTTATGGGATGGGGACAATGACCGGGTTCATCGATAACAATAAACTTCTTTAACTCTTTATTACTGAACGACAAATGTTAATAGCCCTGTCATTGAGCACATTGATTAAATTACCGCGTGCCACCACGATACGTGTCTGCCATTCTACACTGAAACGTTCCCGTACGCTACCCCGACCGAAACTATCGGTGGGCTTAACTTTAGCCGCCACTAAACGTGTTACCAACTCACTGTCGGCGTGACATTGCCTCACTCTGCGGTCAGCGAGAGACTGCAACACTCCGTTCAACCAGTGTTGCCAACTCATGATAAATTTTTTCCGTCAGACAAATACCCAAGAATCCGTCTATTTTCTTGCAAAATAAAGAAAAAATAAAATTAATTTGAAACTTGGACGGTTGTAAGATCATATCAGTCCTTCATATACACAGCTAGGTTGGATGCGCACACAATTGGCGCGATTTTCAAACGCTGTGCTTACTTCATCGATTTCTCAGCCACCAGTGCTCCCAATACTTAGCTTCTCACATTAAACAGCTATCATCATTGCACAACCGCAATACCAGATCGGATACGTCTAGCATCTTTGGCTGTAGCCTCACACAACACTAAATCTTTCTCCGTGTCGTTCTCCATCTCAGACATACGACTATGGAACACACTGCCATGTGCTCTACGTCTTACACTAAACCACTCGACATTCAAGAGGAAACTCAAAAGTCACATATTAACGAGGGCATAGCTTCCATTGTTACCCTGCTCTCAGTTCTTTCTCTCCACCATAGCTTTGAATTTCACCATTCTATTTCTCTACCTCTAACCAATCTACCTCTTCTATCTCTCTCTCTTAGCACATTCTATCGTCTTATGTCTCTGCTTGATGTAACTAACAATCTGTAAGAACATACCGAGGCAATTCCTAAACTGTAATAGGGCTGAAGTTCACAATATGAAACATGCTTACTGTACTTTGCAAAGTCATTATTAGTATTATTGTCACTTCTATTGTTATTATAATTTTGATTTTCATAAATTATCTAGGTATTATTGTTACAATTATATTTTATTAATAATCTGTATTTTGTTTTACTTTAATACTTGTATTATAGATAGTCTGTCTATAATGTACTAAAGAAAGCCGGCCGCGGTGCCCGAGGAGACTGAGGCGCTCCAGTCACGGTCTGCACGGCCACTACGGTCGGGGGTTCGAATCCCCCCTCGGGCATGGATATTTGTGCCGTCTTTAGTATAAGGTAGTTGATAAGTAGTTTGTAAGTTTAGGGACTGATGACCCCGTAGTTAAGTCCCATAAGCTTAACAAACATTTGAACATTTACTAAATAAATTGTTCACCTTCAGTGAGCCTGTTAGGAGTAAGAGAGGGCCTGAAGGCCCTGATCTTGCCAGGTAAAATAAATGCATAAATAAAATAAATAAATACCCGTCAAAATTGTATATTAGCAGTTTTCTTACAGAAATAAAGATAAAATTAAAATTTAACTACAAAGCAGCTGCGCGTTTATACGTCTGTTTCACAGACTGTAATGGCAATGTTGACTGTCGTGAAGATTGAAAGTGTTCGCCTGCTTTTAGATGGTTCTTACTTTTTCCATGATCAAATAAATAATCTGACAAGCGCAATTTCAGGTTGCATTGGCCAGTGGAGGACTAAGGCTGTCGGAAGCCCGGGCTGGAGACAAAAGAAAATGAGCCCCCCCCCCTCGTCCACTTTGTAATACATATATTGCGATAAAAAAAAATTAGATTTGGATACCGCCCAGGACGAGAGGCACGGGACAGTAAAAAAAAAAGCTTTCGAGATTTGGAAGCCCCAGAACGAAAGGCCAAGAGCGCTCCAATAAAAAAATTAAAAGGATGTCGAGGTATTTGGCACCGTGAATTACTAGATTCCCCAGGGCATCTCTAGCAACAAACCTTTAATTGTTGGTAATTTAACCACTCTTTTTTAAAACGTCGTACATACCGCTTAACAATATTCCCTGGCATGTTCAGTAAATCGATAAAACAGAGAAACACACAACAACGAACTACAATACTGAAACGCCACACCAATGTACTGAGCTCACTATCCAGAATTCCACGAACTAGCTCGTAAAGAAAAGCATATCATTGTTAGCGTGCTGCCACTGCATTGAGGCACGAATCGTACCTTTGTATGGAGAGAAATGCCGTATGCCGCCGTAATGTTCATTTTAGTTAATTTTCGAGTAATCAGACATTTTGTTACTGTGTTTTAGTGCAACAATTCGTTAATATACTATACCACTGTCTTGCAGGCACAGAAAGATTTGCATCCTTGACAGATTTTTCAAAGAAAATGTTACATTTTTCCAAAATTTATTACAACAGCGATATCCGTCCAAAAAAATGTTCAAATGTTTGTATAGTCTATGGGACTTAACTACGGGGTCATCAGTCCCTAAACTTACAAACTACTTATGAACTAGCTAATACTAAGGACGGCACAAATATCCATGCCCGAGGGGGGATTCGAACGCCCGACCGTAGTGGCCGTGCAGACCGTGACTGGAGCGCCTCAGTCCCCTCAGCCACCGCGGCCGGTTCTTAGCAATTACAATATGTATTGTATTTCACTGTAAGGTTTTTAAAATAAACGCCTTTTGCTACTGCGAATGAAGGGTTTTATTTTTATATTTTTAAGTCACCCATACGCGTTTCGCCTTTCTCTCAAGGCATCATCAGTGGGTGTCCTGAAATATTTATATCTTTTTGTTTACACATATAGGTTAGGTCTCTTACATATCTACAAAACATTTCATTTCTGATTTAAAACAGTTCGTTGTTTGGTATAAAATGATGTACTTACAGCACTTGCTACTCCACTTCAGTCTTATTCTGGCAACCAGGTCGAAATGTTACACTGTCTGTGTAGTTTTCGACCTTGTTGACCAGATCTGAGAAAACAGCTGCATTGTTAATGTTATTTGCTAGCTGTACATGTGTGTTGAATAATTTTCGAGATAAAGTTTGTTTCTTTGAGTACAAGGCTTTGATTTCGGATTTTAACCATACTTTTTGTGCTGTTTGCTTGGCTTTCTGAGCACTAGACGAACTGTTTTTAATCTTTACATTGATGTAGTTAGGTACAAGGTTATAAGACTGACAAAATTTGTTAAATTTTAAATGCTCTATGGTTCTATGGATGTTGAGATGTAATCTTCTGAATCTGTGGTAGAGGCCCACTGGGAATGCCTGGCATGGCTTGTTTAATACGTTGCTTGCAGTGGCCATTTTGAGCAGCAGCTGAATTGTATTTCACTGTAAGGTTTTTAAAATAAACGCCTTTTGCTACTGCGAATGAAGGGTTTTATTTTTATATTTTTAAGTCACCCTTACGCGTTTCGCCTTTCTCTCAAGGCATGATCAGTGGGTGTCCTGAAATATTTACATCTTTTTGTTTACACATATAGATTAGGTCTCTTACATATCTACAAAACATTTCCATTTCTGATTTGAAACAGAAATGAAATGTTTTGTAGATATGTAAGAAAAAAAATGTTCAAATGTTTGTTAAGCTTACGGGACTTAACTACGGTGTCATCAGTCCCTAAACTTACACAAACTACTTATCAACTACCTTATACTAAAGACGACACAAATATCCATGCCCGAGAGGGGAAAAATAGATTGTCATAAAGGAACGCGTTAAAATATATGAAAAAGGAATTAACAGACAGCGAACTCAGTAAACTGCTCTGTGCTCGCGCCGGGTGGCCCTCGGCCGCCATGTTGTTTGGGTGTCGCGCTCCCTTTGAGATAATATGTGTATGACATTACGTATACTTCGCTAGGCAGCGATAATGGTATAAAAACTGTAAATTTTCTGTAAATTATATACTTAGTCTGAGTGGGTTTTGATATTATTATGTATTATCGCTTTTCATGCCCCAGCGAATCAATAAATATTCCCTGATAATATTCATGTTTAAATATTTACCTAATATAATAGTAAATGTTTATACACTAAATGTGGTGTTCGTAGAAACTTGAGAATGGCAATAAGGCTATCGCAGTAAAGAATACTATAGGTATTGCAGGTAGTCTGGACCTTTACTTTCCAGAAATGGTTCTTATTGACAAGGATTGCAGCGCACGACTATGACTTCCAGAGTAAATATGTTTAAGAAAATCTAAATGTTCAAATGTTTGTTAAGCTTAAGGGACTTAACTGCGGGGTCATCAGTCCCTAAACGTACAAACTACTTATGAACTACCTTACACTAAAGACGACACAAACTTCCATGCCCGAGGGGGGATCGAACCCTCGACCGTAGCGACCGTGCAGACTGTGACTGGCGCGCCGCAGACCGCTCGGCCACTGCGGCAGGCAAGAAAATCTAGTCCGGTAATTTATATAATTTGTGTGATCGCTAGTACTCCAGGATCCGCAATAGATTGAGTGATAGGCAAGATTCATAAACGCGAGGACTGTATCGAGTCTCGCTGCCAGTCCTCCCCCTCCCCTGTTCCTTACGGTAACATCTTCAAAGCCAGGCGAATTACCCAACATCACTAAACATGGAGTTTCGAACGGATATCTTGGTATCATACGTGAGAGAACAATTTATTTTCCTTTTCGCTTCTTCGGATTAGAAAACAAATCTGGAGTTGGACGATGAAACTTTTCCTAGACGTACAGACTCTACCAACGTGGACTATTGAAGTTCCGCGACCTGGCCTTAGATGTGCCAACTGGGCTCGAACGACCACCAATGGCGTAACCGGATGATATATGGAGCGTCATTTAGTCAGCATTGGCGAGTGTCTTGACTACTACTCGGTCAAGTAGCTCCTCATTTGGTCTCACGGTTTTGAGTGCACATCGTTCTAGTTATCTCACCAAAGAAAAATCCTTGGCAGTACTAGGAATCGAAACTGAGTCCTCCGCATAGCAGTTAACCGTGCTGAAAACTTCCTTCCCGAGCAGATCTTTTTTTGCCCTGGACGTGGGATCATGTGTGTTCTATTCTAATCGATGAGTTCTTAACTCAGTTAAAAAAAAAAAAAAAAAAATTATATATATATATATATATATATATATATATATTACAGGAGGAGGCCAGCCCTGTGACCGATCACTCAGTTTCAAAGGCGAACGGACTAATAAAGTACTTCCTCCGAAATGTATTCCGCTAGTGCAGTCTTGTGACGTTGCAGGAGGGTGTACTCGTAAAAGACTACAAAACTACAGGTAATCTTGGGACGGAAGAGAGAGAGAGAGAGAGAGAGAGAGAGAGAGAGAGAGAGAGAGAACTTTTAATTTTTTTTTTTTTTTACTTAAGGACTTCATTCGTACAAATACTTTACCATGTTTTTACATAGTATATGCGAAGTATGTAGAGAGATGAACTTAGAAACGGATGTTCAGAATTAAACAGAAAGTGGTATTGCGTTAAGTCACTTAAAACGAAAATTAAAATAGAAGACGAAACCACAATGGAGAGTACATAGTGTATATACAAATAAACCGATAAATATGTATTACTAGTTAGAGTAATTATTTGGTTGTAGTTCAAACACCCAACCTATTGCGAAGCAAGATGGCAAATGACGGCAAGTCAAGTTTCAGAATATTAAACTAAACAACATTACTGACAGACGTAATAGATATGCACTTACACGCAGTATAGAAGAGGCGTTTCCAGTAAAAATTTACCGGTCATGGCTCGCCATTAACATCGCGTTCCAGGTCTCTCGATCTGAAACCGTTAGATTTTTTGTTTTTGTTTTTTAATATCGTGATATAGTTCAGCCTTGTTGATAATGTTAACAAAGCCGATGAACGTTATGTGGATGACTGTCACTTCATTTGAAACACGCCTGGGATTTTAATATCAGCGGGGAGACGATCTGAATCCTAACGATCCGTGACGCTACCCATGTGTCCTCAAGTGCACATCTGTAGCTTGAATCCTTTAGCAATATATTACGAGCTGTTATGCACACGGCGGTAATACGTTATACCGTGGAAACCATTCGTTCTTGTTTCACTGTCCTCCCTTTATTTGTACCTACAGCCAATTTACACCTACATCCAAGCTCCGCAAGCCACCTCATGGTGTGTGGCGGAGGTTACTCCTATTGCAGTCGAGAAAAGCAAATGCCGGTAAGCCTCCTTATAAGTCCTAATATCTCTCATTTCATCTTTGTGGTCGCCATATATTGGTTGACTCTTGACAGAAACCCAAACCGCGATAAAGAACTGCAGTTCCCTAATCATCTGTGTGACCGTGAGCGCTAACTAAATGAGCCTTAACGAAGCTTGCTGCTCTCCGCTGGATAGCCTCTGTCTTCTAATACGCTTACCTGGTACAGATCCCACACTGATGAGCAATACTCAAACGCTGGTCGAACGAGACTTTTGTCGCGTACTTCCTTTGTTGAAGGACTATACTTCCTGTAGATTCTTCCAATTAATCTCAATATGGCATCCGCCTTACCCAAAATTAATTTTATATGGTAGTTCCATCTTAAATCACTCCTTACGTATACCCGCAATATTTTATGGAAGTAATTGTTTCCAGTGTTAGTCTTGCTATTGCGTAGTGAAACTTTTTGTACTCGACTCAAATTCAGCTCTTCCAAATCGCAAGGAAGGAAATTCAAATAAGAGCAAGAAACCTGTAACAACTGTAAGAGACATTCTTAATATTATATCATCTATTTACGAAGCATGTACGGCTGATTATCTGCCAGTGAACGCCAAAAATAAAATTATGATTTACGTTGTTTTGGGCCTGCAGTGAAATATATGTCTTATAAGGACACTTTTATTATAGTATACCAGAACGTTGCTATTTACGATCTTCATTAAGAAATATACAATTAAGCTATAACCTTATTTCGGCGCCACGACCACTTTCAAGCTATCTGCAATAAATCGCCATTTTCAAGCTATTTACAGTAAAACAGATATCGTGAACAAATCCGAAATAGTGACACAAAACCTTCCACTTTTTTCTACCACATAAGAACGGAAAACTATAAAATAACCAATTTCGATCATGCTGTACAGATTCTACACATAACAGCCAAAGGCCCAACAATCACCCTTTTAGAAGAAATTGAAATATACACACACACACTTAATTTCCCAGACAAAATTTTAAACGAACAGACAGAACTAAAGCATTAAAACTCTACTGAAAATTTCATCGAAAATTTAGAACGTTAGCCGCGGTGGAGTAGCCGAGCGGCCTAAGGCGCCTCGCTGCGGAGCGCGCGGTTGCTCGCCGTCGGTGTGTGTGTGTGTGTGTGTGTGTGTGTGTGTGTGTTTTGTCCTTAGGTTAGTTTACTTTAGTTTAAGTAGTATGTAAGCTACGGACTGACGACCACGGAATTTGGTCCGATAGATTTACAAACATTTGAACATTTTTTAGAACGTTAACAGACGACAGAATGACAAAAGACAACACACAAACATATACAAGGAGTATCCAATACACAACACTATCGATATGTAATAAAACAAGTTAGATAAATATAATCTATGACATGTAACCACAAAACATCATTGACTTTTGTCAAATATCTGTCAAAATTATACGACTTGAAAATAACAACAAGAACATCTAATGTTGCGTAAATAGCAATTAATCTAGCTAAAATGAACGTAAGTATTAATCAGAATGTAATAAAATTAATAAGTATATTGTACGAATTCGCTAATAGCATTTCGTGATTTACTGCAGGTAGTTTGAAAATGACCTTCGCGCCGAAATAAGCTTATAGATTAATTGTACATATCTTAATAAAGATCGTAAAAAACAACGTTCTGGTGTACTATAATAAATAAAATTATGATTTAAAATGAAACTTGTCAGTTAACTATTGAGTGGAGCATATCGTGATACTACTACATGCGCCTCAATCACAAATGCAGGTACGGTTCAGGGAATGCTCACCACGGAACATTATAGTATCATCGTGGCTGAATTTTAATGTACTAAGATTTCTTCCGAAATTATTCCGCGTTTCCTTTAGGACGTGGAGGAGGACACAATAATCTAATGAGCGACAGCTTAGGCCCAGATTCCGGTTTCTCGAACAGGAAACCGCCGCGGCGGACACTCGCGTTCAATAACAGAAGAGACGCCGGGGAGGGGAAACACGGAGGCGGGCGGAAGCGAATTTGGCTGAAGGCGGAGACGGGAGAAAGTGGGAGCGGCGGCGTGTGTACGCCGCGCGCCAGCATTTGTTTCTGATAAACGAGGCGTGAAGAGTTTTTACTGGTGGCGGGCCAGCGTGTTGTTGACAGCGGACAAGTCCGGTCCAGAGTGCACTTCGCTGTCGGGGGATTCGCTATCGAAAATCGAACCACACCCACCCACAGCGGGCGGCGGCGACGCGTCTGCGGGCTTGCTCCACTTACACTACCTGCCTCCGCGCTGCCAGCCCCTCGCCGTGCCTCTCCAGTAATAACGCCTCCCACTCTGCCGGCCCCTACTCACGCTAAACGCCGCAGCTATTCCATGCACAATTTTATTACGTCTTACAGGAAGACGTGTACACAACACCGTGTCTCAAGAACGATCGCGAGACCTGCTTTTACGCCGCATTAATACTCGTAATTATGTGTTTGTAGGTAGAATCGTGGGCTTGATTTGCCTCGCGGGCAGTCTATCGGCTCATCATATGGCAGCGGCCCCTTCACCCAGGGCAGAGAGCTTGGGAAATCAGTAGCAAAGCGGAGCTTTTCTCTATTCTCTCGAAGTCCATTTCGCGTCCAACCAACTCTCCCTCCCTCCCTCCGTCTCTCTCTCTCTCTCTCTCTCTCTCTCTCTCTCTCTCTCTCTGTCCATCTCCTCCTTTCCTTCTCTCGGCCCATCTCGTACGTCCCCCCCAACTCTCCCACCCAACGAGCCAACGAGCGAGGTGGAGCAGTGGTAACACACTGGACTCGCATTCCTCGGGAGAACGGTGGTTCAAATCCACCGACGAACATCCAGATTTAGGTTTTCCGTGACTTTTCTATTTCACTCCACCCAAATACCAGGATGGTTCGTTGGAAAGGGCACGGCCGATTTCCTCCCCCATACTTACCCAAACATCCGTCTCTAATGACGCCTCTTCAGTTCAACTCCTCCTCCCCCTATCCACGAAAACTCACGTATGTCAACTTTCATTGTGACCAATGAAACACTGTC
Organism: Locusta migratoria; assembly: GCA_026315105.1. Classification (NCBI taxonomy): domain Eukaryota; kingdom Metazoa; phylum Arthropoda; class Insecta; order Orthoptera; family Acrididae; genus Locusta; species Locusta migratoria. Next base: position 672,950,082 of record CM048755.1, read on the forward strand.
AAAGTTTATTGCAAGGTATCCTTGCAGTTTGTAAAGAGCCCCTCTATGAAAACATTCATACATGGGGTGAAATTTTTAATAATCATGAATTCCAACATTGTCAGAGGAGGAGAAAGCAATCTTATTACAATTTAGAGACTGATTATGCCTTTCAGCGTTCAGTCTGGAGCAAAGTACCTCTAATAAAATTCCTCCATGATCCCCTATTCAGTGCTAACTTTGATGCCTCGTCTGATGTTATGCCTTTTACTTGAATCATTCTGCACCGAATCTAAGTACTTTCTTCTTGGTATACCTCGACTCCTCTTACCCTCTGCTGCCGACCTCATGAGTCTCTTAGGTAACCTTGCTTCTCCCATGCGTGTTACATGACCCCACCATCTCAGTCTGTTCGCTCTAACTTAACAATTTGTTAAAACTTTTAAAAATATTGCAAAAATTTTAAAATGGCCTACACCGCTAAAGGAATTAAAATACACAACGTGCTAACTAGTTTCAGCTTTCAGTAATTTTCAGATATAGCGTACATATTGAACGCTCTACAAGAGATTTATAGTATAAAATTAACACAAAATTATTTTTAAGATCTGAATAAATCTATAAGTATGTGTCGAGGTTTGTAAGTAAAACACCCTCCGGCATGTACCAAACGAAATTTTATGTGAACTGTGACCCTTCTCTCGTTTTCATGGTGAAGTCTGCAAATTTCATCCAGATCAGTATAAAACTGTAGATTTCGTAAAAATCCCTAAGTAAAGTACAATCCGTCATTCACTATAAGAAATTTATGCAGACAGTGAGTGACTTTAGTCGCGTTTGGAAGGTCAAGTCTGCTAGATTTCATCAAGATCGAAATGAAAATATAGATTTGTATTAATTGCAAAGAAGCAAAAGCAGGAGGGCCACACTTCTTCATATACAAGAAAGATCAAATTAAAAATCAGTACTTCTATTTACGTGTTCACGTATTTATATTATGATGTATAATATAAGTAGCAATGTGCCCTTTTTCCTTCCTGCGGCTGCAGCTCCCAACCAGTTGTACATGGATTGCTGTATTTCGTGGAGATAACAGGCGTTGGATTTTAGATTTTTTCCATTTCTTGGCTGCTCCTCTCGGTCCCCCCCCCCCCTTTTTTTTCTCTCTCTCTCTCTAAATAAAACGAAAAACACGTTTTTCCAATCGACCAATCCTTTACACGGCCAGTAATCACTTCATTGCAGATACATACCATGTACCAAACTTTACTATCTGTTCATGATGAAAAGAACGTATTATCAAGGGGTATGCGGGGAACGAATGAAGCAAGCTCCGCCCACCAACATACTTACCAACAAGAGGGTATATATGTTGGATGCGGCGCTGACAGTGCCATCTGTTGGCCATCACAAGAACTGCAAAAATATAGGAAGAGACAGGGGCATAACAAACGCTTGTAAGATTCGTGATATCATAATTGATATTATATATATGAAATGAAGGAGCTTACTGCTACCAATTCAGTATCAGTGCCCAGAGGGAATAAGAAATTAAAGTTACATTGTTGCAATAAGAATAAGTGATCGAATTGTGAACATTTATTGATTTATGAAACACAAAAGTATAATCTTCAGACTCTTTGCTGTAGCTTAATCCTGTATATTTCACAACTTATTTGATCGACTGAGAGGGCGGGAAAGCTCCTTACTTTTGTTCCCCAGCTCGCAGCATTTAATAATTTTCCTGGCCCCACTCCGTAAGTGCTACCACTTGCCAACCGAGGAGTGGTTGGGCCTGGAAATACTTCGTCGCTCATCGCACAGAGATTATTGTTGTCAGTGTTGTGTTGCGTCGCAGACAAATAGCATTGTAGTGCGTTTAAAGTAACTAGCGACTTTGGACAGGTGGGTGCGGAACGAGTTGAGGGGAGCGTATAGTCAGTGTGTGTGGAGCGCGTTACCTGTGTAGTGAGCCGCCAGGAAAACTTTCTGTGGCGGTAGACACACTGCAGAGAACGTTCTCTGGCGATAAAGAAACGACAACAGCGAACATCGGACCGTGTGTGGTACTATTTACCCACGAGGTGGCAACAAGGGCACCGTACCAGCAGGACCGGTGGAGGCGGGGCGGGGTGGAGAGGGAAAACCTGACTCGCTTTTGGTGTTACCTCGGCAACGGCGTCACCTCGGCCACGGCAAGCCAAACGTCAAAAGTAGAGACTAATTTTAAATAATTTAAATAAATTTCTCTGCGACGCAACACAACACTAACAATAATCACTATCCGATGCCTACGTACAGTACGCAGCGTTCTGTATTAAACTACTGAGGTTAGTAACTGCCGGAGAGGAAGTACATCAACTTGTGGCATGAATTCTACTGACGTCTGCCGAACCAGATCTCAGGAGCCCGGCTGCTTCTCGTAGCGAACAAATAATACGGAAGTGGGCGTAATGAGGATAATGGGCAGGCGCACTAGTGAGCAGTGTGTGGGTAAGTTGAGAACTGGCATCTGGCGGGAGGCGTGCTAGGCTAGTCAGAAATGTTCAAATGTTTGTAAATCTATCGGACCAAACTGCGTGGTCATCAGTCCGTAGCTTACAAACTACTTAAACTAAGGTAAACTAACCTAAGGACAACATACACACACACTCATGTCCTAGGGAGGACTCGGACCTCCGACGGCGAGCAACCGCGCGCTCCGCAGTAATGCGCCTTAGACCGCTCGGATACTCCACCGCGTCGAACAGCACAACTGCCGGGATTCGAATTGCATTGTAGAGTAAACTTGGTTTGATATTTCTATTTAGTACTTTTTGATATTTTTCAAAACTATTGTTTCTACAGAACCTGTAATGAACATCTCAAAATTTTGGCCTACTTTAGGTTACGGTAGTAATACTATAAGTGGGCCTTTGCGATAGTCTTTTGACAGCTAGAAATTTAAATGAAAATAACGGCTTAACCATCCATCTGACACGAAAATGGAATAACCGAATTTGTAGAGGAGAAAATTCTCTACAACTTTGTTCCCTTATGTTTTTTTCATATATCGTATCGTTTGAGATATATTTACAAAAATAAGGGAGTTTTGACACCCTCCATTGAATTAACGAAAACCAGCCGTTCGGAGACGTCACGTGACATTCCTCGCGCAGAACTCTCTGGCATACGCCATCTTCCGTTGCGTATTTCATGATTTTCTTATTCTAACTTACACGTTGTCATTTCAAAGCAATGGCACACTGAATAATTAACAAAAACTCGTCGTTCTTCGTACGATAAATGATAATCTAATGTCTAAAAATGTCATATTAGCATCAGTTAACAACACCATCAATGGTATGAGATTAAAGAACGTAACTTCTAATTGTTAGCTGTAGCGTATTGGGCAATGCGTTGGACTATGAAGCTGAAGGTCAGTGGTTCGGAACCCGCCACTTCCTTTTTTTTTGTCTTAAAAGGGTTTCAGACACTCTTATTAATTGATCAAAAATGTTCAAATGTTTGTTAAGCTTAAGGGACTTAACTACGGGGTCATCAGTCCCTAAACTTACAAACTACTTATGAACTACCTACAACTAAGGACGGCACAAATATCTATGCCCGAGTGGGGATTCGAACCCCCGACCGCAGCGGCCGTGCAGACCGTGACTGAAGCGCCTCAGTCTCCTCGGCCACCGCGGCGGGCTCTTATTAATTGATTTTTTATTATTTAGATTATTATTTTGGTCCAAATTGTTTGCAAAAACGTGTAAAACTACAAATCTAAAGTGGGCCATAAAACACATTAATGCGATTTTTTCATACACTGCGGTTTTCACGAAGTTCTTAAGTACTAAGTTTTCCAGGTGATACGTCTTTTCATGTCATACCTTTTTCAACGCTATAGTTCAAAATAATTTTTCCTTTAACCTAAATAAACGTCTCCTTGAATTCACTGACTGATTTGACCCAAAGAGGTTGGAATAGGGGAAGATGCCCTTGCCGCTACAGAAGTGAAGCTGTTGTTGCCAATTGTGGAGTCAATAATTTTGTGTTACTAAATCACAGTTCACCTATCTGGAACGTCTGTATTTGTTCACAGAAGTGCACTGTATCAAACACGTACCAAAAATTACAGTTATTTAATTGTGTGAAAGTTAATAGGGAAAGCACCACACAGTGCTTTAATCTGAATCATATTTCGTTGGCTCCACAAGATGTCGGACTGGCTTCAATCGACAGATAAGCTTTTCATAGTAGCGCCGTCTCCCCTTATTTTAACCTCCTTGATTTGACCCTAAAGCCCAATGTAAATATGAACAGACAGTCGAAAGCAAAAACCAAATCGTTGCGGTGTAAATTCCACAGCGCGCGAGCCAACATTGCTTAAAATGACCCTAGCAGATTAAGGATAACAACACGTCTCGAAGGTATCCTGGATATCAAGTAGTGTAAGACTCCTTAGCCGTATGTGGTCAGAGGAAACGTGAATTCCTCTGAAATAGGTACAACTAGTGAGTGAGATTAGCGTATTCGAAGGAGCAGAAAAAGAATGGCAGAGACGAACAATGGAGACGAGAACATCAGTGCGCATGCGAACTAACAGTCAAAGAACGCATCGGCCAGGGCAACTACGCGCCCCTCCACTCGTTCCGCACCAACCTGTCAAAAGTCGCAAGTTATTTAAAACGCACTACAATGGTATTTCTCTGCGACGCAACACAACTCTGACAACAATAATCTCTGTGCGATTAGTGACGAAGTGTTTCCAGGTGTACCACTTTAGAAGAAAAAGTTCAACTACGGGACCAAACTACTGGGGTTAGTGGGATCTAGACTTACAACTTTAATTTACAGTAAGGACCCCCCCCCCCCACACACACACAAATGCCAGAGGGAGGACTGGAACCTCCGGCGGGAGCGGCCGCGCAAATCGTGACATGGCGCCTCAGAAGAAAACGCTACGGAACTCAGTAATGCATGTACAGCAGACCGGAATATCGTCGTCCACGATGACCCTGGCAACTGGAAAGTACAACCTCTGACAAAGTTCGGTGAAAAGTCCTGTAACATCAACGAAGATGAACTATGAACTACGCGTGCGAGTGGCCGGGCGCTTTAAGGCGCCTTGCTGCGGAGTGCGCATCTGCTCCCCGTCGGAGATTCGAGCCCTCACTCGGGCGTGGCTGTGTCTGTTGTCCTTAGAATAAGTTAGTTTAACTGTTTGCAAGTCTATGGACTGATGACCACTGCAGTTTGGTCCCATAGCTTTATAAACATTTGAACTATATACTACACTTACCTTACTGTCCTTCGAAATAGTACTCCCATAACTATGCACCGCTAAGCTCTGCGATACATGTCCTGAAAACTTTGCACGAAGTCTTACTTTGGGATGGTGCTCAAAACCTCGTCACGTTTCGTTTGATGTCAGAAATATCGTCAAATCTCTTTCCTTTCAAAGCGAGCTTGAGTCGAGGGAACAGGAAGAAGTCCGGAGGATATGGTGCATGTTCAGGTTCACGACAACGCGTGCCCGACCCCCCCCCCCCCCCCCCCACACACACACACAATATCGTCAAACAGTTCCTGCCAAAAAAGGGGGTGGTACAATTTGAACATTCACCATATTCGCCGGATCTCAATTCTCTAGACTTCTTCCTATTCCCTCAACTCAAGCTCGCTTTGAAAGGAAAGAGGTTTGACGATATTCCTGACATCCAACGAAACGTGACGAGGCTTTTGAACACCATCCCAATGAAAGTTTCCAGTACGTGTATCGCAGAGCTTCGCGGTGCATATTTATCGGAGGTGACTTTTTCGAAGGACAATAAAGTAACTGTAGTTCATAGTTTATTTACGTTAATGTTACAGGACTATTCACCGAACTTTATCGTCAAAGATTTTATGTGAACGATGGGAACCAAAAAGCCAGTCAGCCGGTCAAATTCGATCAAAGCCGGCATTTTCTCAGGAGCACTTGGACAGTTTTGAGCATGAAGAAGATTCTGTGCTCCATTACGCACAAAATAGAATGTTGTGGTGGAAGCACCAACATCTTCGATCAAGAAAAATTAAAGTCAGATGAATCCACTGGAAAAGTCACGCTACTGGTCTCGTCACAATGTAAACACTCTACGTTCGTGCAATTCTAGCAAAATAATTAAATCGCTTCTAGTGTAAGTTTTCATAACTTGTTACGCACGTAACGCCACTCATACGATGAAAACGGGAAGGACTTTCGATTAAGGATTTGCTCCGCTCCATGATAACACCAGCTTTCATTAAGGCAACAGGCAGTAGGTGTATTCTATATGGCCTGAAGTTTGAATGTTAACTGTTTACGTAAAACAATAATTTTAGGCAACAAGTTGCACATACAGACGCAGTAATTGAACCACAGTCAAAACGATAACGAGGGCATACGTAACTTGGTGTTGTAAAGCAAGATTTTTATATAAAAAGAAAAAAATCTGTAGTCTCCATCGTGTACAAACGTAACTAGGTAATTATGAACTACCAGGTCTAGTTCCTTGTAGTAACTTTCATCATTTAATAGTCAAATCATTTAGGAAAGTGGTCCCGTAAAATTTCTATCGTGACTGGGGCGTCTACATATTATCGCAGTCGTTAATACTCGTGTCGTCACATATAAGACTTTGTGCTATACCAGGATTCGAGCCAGAGCTCCCGTTTATCATGAGTAGTCATCTGAACAATTGGCTATTTGAACACGCCCCTAGACCAAACAATTTTTAAGTGTCACCTACTACATAAAACACTAACATTTGAATTCTCTAATACGGTCTGAAGCCAACGGCCGCGTCACAGTGGATACAACGGTTCCCGTCAGATCGCCGACGTTAATCTCTGTCGTCGAGAGGGATAGTCACGGCTCTTGTGAGGCCAATTGAGGCCCTACTTGACTGAGAAGAAGCGGTTCCTCACAACGGCAAGGAGAGCGACGTGCTGATCATCGCGAAACGCCACAAACATAAACTTCGTAAGATCAGGCCACATGGATGCATACTGCAAATCGTTTTCTCCGAGAACCATACGCGTCTGGCATAGGAGTAAGAGGTGACAATGCACACAAAGTACCCTCCGCCCGACACGGTGAGGTGGCATGCGGAATATGGCTGCAGATGTCCCTCTATACAGCATTCGCCGACGCCTTCACACTGATGACACTACGTCCGTTTGGTACCACTGGGCCTGTTTGTATGCAATTTAGTTCAGCGTTTTCATGCATCTGAATGAATGGCACCGCCGGGAACATTTTTTTTTTTTTTTTTTTTTTTTTTGCTTATGGGACTTAACTACGGGGTCATCAGTCCCTAAACTTACAAACTACTTATCAACTACATTATACTAAGGACGGCACAAATATCCATGCCCGAGGAGGGATTCGAACCCCCCCCCCCCCCCCCGCCGCCGGGAACACGGAGCTGCAAAAGGGCCGTGGTTCAATCTGCTATAGCCAGATTATGTACGGTGTTTCATTATTGTAGATACATAAAGCAGAGTGTCCGTATGTTTGTACGTGTTGCATACAAATCTACAGTTTTGTTCCAATGTTTATGAAATTTTGTACACGTAAGCTTGAATCCATGAGGACGGTCGCCGTAAGTGTAAGAATGACATACGATATATAGTACAAGGGATATGACGTCATAAACAATTAGACGCGCGAAAAACTGCTGCATTTAGCAACAATGCAGCTCATTTTCTCCTAAACCATTGGCCCGATTTCAACCAAATTTGGTACAAACATTTCTTACCGTGAGGTAACAATTGCTGCATGGTTAAGAATCACATACGGCACACGGATATTACGTCATAACCAATAGAAATCGCAAAAAATGCCATATAATGCGGCAAGACTTTCGAAATACACTGTATGAGAATGACAGTACTTAGCGACTTGCAACAAACTTTAAACATAATTTCAAACCTTTATTAAACTTTTTCTCGCTGGCAACCATGGTAAAATGATGAAAGGAAAAAGTTTCTCGCTTACTACTTTTCCGCTGTGTATGAAGTAAAACTACGGCTCTCGGTATGACGTTACAATTTATAATTTCTACACTACAAATTGTAGCCGCAGCAAATTTTACAGACAGTTTACAAGCATATATTTCAGTGTACCTTCTAAATTATCACAGTAAGACACGTAGTTCATGAGATATGAGCACATAAACAGTTACGTTAATGGAAAACCGCCCCATCACGCACCAAGTTTTAATCTATTACTTCTTTACTACAAATTGTATTCGCAAGAGATTTTACAGACTTCTACAAATAAATATATACCCGAAAAATGGCAGGAATAAATAAATAAATAAATACCCGGGCATCAAATGTTCAAATGTTTGTTAAGCTTATGGGACTTAACTACGGGGTCATCAGTCCCTAAACTTACAAACTACTTATGAACTACTTACAAACTAGGACGGCACAAATATCCATGCCCGAGGGGGGATTCGAACCCCCGACCGTTGTGGCCGTGCTGACCGTGACTGAAGCGCCTCAGTCACCTCGGCCGGCTACCCGGGCATCGCCAGGTTTTCAGCTAGTTGTAGATACAAACCAAAGTGGCGTACTACGCAAATGATCCTAATAAACATGGACGCAGAGACCAAACAGTCCACAATACGGTAAATACACAAGTGCGGTCATGCTAATGTTACAGCTGTATTAATAGCTAAGGCTACGTTATTTCGAAACAGCGCATGAATTATTAACTACCGTTGTTTGATTTTGTACAGTAAGTATTTGTACAGTGTGTTACTCGGCAATGCCGCAGACTTTCAGATCCCCCAAACACCTGGGTTATTTGAAACTGCACGGACATCGATGACGAGATTTCCTGAAGCATTCCTTCCCGTGAACGTTGTCTGTCTGCCCTCATATGCATATCTGCAGTTGGGATCCTCGGGGGAGGTTATAAGGTGTCCATCTACTCAGTTGTAATGTGTCGTTTCGCGGCAACCATTGGTTCCGAGCGTCCGCTATATTCGCTAGTTTCAGCGCCCTCTAGTTGCCCCTTTCATTTTCGCCCATGTCATTCACTATACAGCTATCTGACGAGGATATTCCATATCAGCAAAATTATTTTCAGAATTCCTACACTAAAATTTTCGCATCTTCACGTTGGAGATATGAAGGGGAAACTAACTACATCCGATTTCCAGAAGACGTTGTACAGTCTGTAACAAGTGGAAGAACTTAAGAAATCAATAGGCTAAAGGTTTGGAAATTAGTTATACTACGCTAACATAACTGAAAATGAACGCTTCGAAAATAAAATGGCAAACATTAACATCGAAGTCCAATAAGCTGTTTAGTAGTATTTGGGGCACTAGAGCCAATGACTACATGGCGAGCGAAATAAATTAACAAAATAGTAAAAGTGGTGTGGAGCGCTATTGATAAACCATATAGTCTTTTCAAAACAAAGATTCCAATTTACACTATACGTTCGACTGTATACGTGGGCCTCAAATGTAAGATTCAAATGTTCAAATGTTTGTTAAGCTTATGGGACTTGACTACGGGGTCATCAGTCCCTAAACTTACAAACTACTTATGAACTACTTACGAACTAGGACGGCACAAATATCCATGCCCGAGGGGGGATTCGAACCCCCGACCGCAGTGGCCGTGCTGACCGTGACTGGAGCGCCTCAGTCACCTCGGCCACCGCGGCCGGCAAATGTAAGATTACGGTTGCTCAATTAGCAATGAGGAGAAGCATTTGACAGTTATTAAGAGAGACTGGAAAACAAACAAATCAGAAAACAGAAAGGAGTGGAAGGTATAAATGACTGTAGTGATAGTGAAAGAAGTACTTATCTGGAAATATGCGAAGCGTGTATCCAAGCTAATGGATAGTACTCGGGCCAAGAAAATTACCTGCTTCATTCCAAGAGCCAAGAAAAGACCATGGCAAAACCTATAAGATGATGGATCGACTACGTCAAAAACAATGAAGGACTAACAGTAACGCACACAGCTGGAGACTGAAGCACATCTGCAGAAGGCTTGTATGCGCCAGTGTGCGTCAAAGTCCGACGACTATATGAAATGAAAGTATGGCAGTATTTTCCGGGACTCCCTATGTGGAATTGTTATACCCCCCCCCCCCCCCCCCCCAATACATCTACGCCGTTACTCTGAAAATCACACTGGAGTGCCTGGCAGAGGATGCATCGAACTACTTTCGTAATGTTTATCTACCAATCCATTCTCCAATAGCACGCGGGAAGTAAGGACACACAAATATCTCCGTTTATCTCTCTTATTTTATTTTGATGATCATTTCTCCTTATGTCGGTGGGAGTCAACAATATTTTTTCCCCATCCAGAGGAGAAAGTAAGCGATCGAAATTCCGTAAGTAGATCTCGACGAAAGGAAACCAGCAGTTGTAGTGATCATCTTAATAAAATAAATCAGATAAAAAACGGAAATATTTAGGTGTTCCTTTCTCCCGCGCGCTATTATATAATGGAACGGAGGAGAAATGTCATAAAAGCGGTTCGTTGAACCCTCTGCCATGCACTTCAATGTCATTTCTAAAATATTTATGTAGATGTAGAAATCTTGATTTCTGACTCTCTCCTGTATCGTGATAACACAAAACGAGTTCCCCTTCTTTGTACTATTTCGATGCCCTCCGTCAATTCTTCCTGATAAAAATCCCACACCGTACAGGAATATCCGAAAAGAGGTTGGACTAGCGTATCATATGCAGTCTCTTTAGTAATTCTGTTACATCTTCTACGTGTTCTGCCAATAAAAAGCAGTCTTCGATTCGCTTTCAACACAACATTTTCTTTACGTGTTTTTCAATTTTATGTCGGTAGTAACTGTAAATCCTTTTAGTAGTCATGAGGACGACTTTCGCACTCTTCATTATTTAGTGTCAACTGGCAATATCTAAGTCGTTCTGCAGTTGGTTTTCAACTTCTGATGACTGAGCTAGACGATAAACGACAGCGTCATCTGCAAACAACCAACGTGACAGCACAGATTTTCTCCCAAAGGGGTCAAATGACGTTGTTGTTTCGTATCTTAACCTGCCAATCAATCAAATTCTCCAAAGTCGTTTATTAGATGAAGAAGAGTAAAGGACAAATGAAAAATGTTCAAATGTTTGTTAATCTTAAGGGACTTAACTGCGGGGTCGCCGGCCGCGGTGGCCGAGGGGACTGGGGCGCTTCAGTCACGGTCTGCACGGCCACTACGGTCGGGGGTTCGAATCCCCCCTCGGGCATGGATATTTATGCCGTTCTTAGTCTTAGTTAGTTCATAAGTAGTTTGTAAGTTTAGGGACTGATGACCCCGTAGTTAAGCCCCATAAGCTGTACAAACATATGAACATTTTTTGAACTGCGGGGTCATCAGTCCCTAAACTTACATACTACTTACGAACTACCTTATGCTAAAGACGACACAAACATCCATGCCCGAGGGGGGATTCTAACTTCCGACCGTAGCGGCCGTGGAGACTGTGACTGGCGCGCAGCAGACCGCTCGACCACTGCGGCCGGCAAAGGACAAATAACATTACCCTGAAAAACGCAAGATGTCACCTCTGTTTTAACCGATGCCCTCCGTCAGATACTACGAATTGTGTTCCCTCGTACAAGAAATCTCCAATTCAGTCATGTAACTCACAAATTTGAATATCTGAGACGTATTCCACAAGCAAGGTATCTGATTTAAAATCAGTTTGTGAGGTACCGTGTCAGGAAATCTGGCAATATGGAATCGATCTTAGATCTCTTCATGCGAATAAAGAGCTAGCAGTAATTCACAAGAACGATAGATTTTGAATCCGTGTAGACTATGGGTCACAACAGATCGTTCTGTTCGAGGTAATTCATAACGTTTGAAATCAGTATGTGCTACAAATGGAAGTCGGTGTCGACTGCTCCCCACTCGCCGGACGCCCTCGCAGCTTCCGCGAGGCGATACTCGCGTTAGCGGCTGAAGCCACGCCCTCTTGGCGCCCGGGACAAATGGCGCCATCGGCTGCCTCGCATATGTAATAGGAAACGTTTATTGGCCGCCCAGGATTAATTTCCTACATTGCTGCGCATATAAAATATCAGTTTCAGTAAGGGGCGCCAGCCTCGCTTTGACCCGCCAGACAGGATTATATTTCAGAACTCTAATGTCATTAAAGACGCTGTAGATATCTAACTACTTTAAAGGGACTCTCCGAATGCGACCACAGTTTTGAAAAATCACCGTTATCAGTGCATTACACTATTTACAACAAGCTACTAGTTAGTGCCGCTGATTATCACCGTAACAATGAAACAGGAGCACAGATCAAAGTCATTAGGGAATAGGTCACGCAGAAGAACTATGCACCTATCTGCAACGATGTAAATGAAATGTGTGTGTTTCAATAAATCCTGTCGGAGCCCGTAATTCGGATCCAACAATAAACTCACCTAGCCAACGTTTCCACAATTTACTCTGATCTCTTCTTACACACATACTAATCCGCAACATTCGCACAAAACAAAGATTTGATGCTTACACTAGGGAACATACTTTCGAATACCTTGTACTCTCTCCGTGCTGGAACAGTAACTTCAATGATTCCTAAGGATTACAGCATCAAAGCTTAAGAAATGATAACGAAACACAAACTCCGTCCCAGACGACTTACCATCTCAACTTCACGAATTCTCTCGCTTACTCATGTCTTACTCGAGCTTTTAACCGTTTGTTTGTAAATCTATCGGACTCAACTGCTGGGTCATCAGTCCGTAGCTTACAAACTACTTAAACTAAGGTAAACTAACATAAGGACAACACAGACACCCATGCCCAAGGGCGGACTCGAACCCCCGACGGCGAACTGCAGCGCGCACCGCAGCACGGCGCCCAGAGCGCACGGCTAAACCGCCACGACGCTTTTAACCGCTCTACAATTTAACACTTAAGTTTCCAACCAATAAGAATAAAAAGTAGAATGTAGACAGTGTCATCGACCATTCCATGCTTCTAATTAAAGCGTTTCTGTAATGTGCAGCTCCTGATAGGACATTCGGGACCTCTTCTACGGATTGAGGCGCTATGCTCCGATGAACGAGGACGTTCCCCGTGGGAGGTTCGAATCCTCCCTCGGGCATGGATGTTTGTGTTCTCTTTAGTATAAGTTAGTTTATAAGTAGTTTGTAAGTTTGGTGACTGATGACAACGCAGTTAAGTTCCATTAGCTTAACAAACTTTTGAACATTTTTGAACCTCTTCTACGAATTACTTTTCTTTAAGCCAGCTTAGTTGACTCTAAGCGTCACCCATTTATATAGGTTCGCGAAAACCTAGTCTATCATTTACAATTCACAAGCCTCCTTATGGTGTGTGGTGGAGACTATACTACTTCATATTCTTCTTTTACAGTCTCGGATGGTTCGCGAACAGAACGATTGATTACCTGTAAGTGGGCTCCAATATCTCTAATTTTATCTTCATAGACTTTCCGCGTTATATACATAAGACAAAGAAATATAACTTTTGACTCTTCTAGGAATTTTAACAGTAACCCACCTTGTGATGCAGAACACCTCTCTTGCGCCGTCTTTTACGTGAATTTGCTGATAATCTCCGTTACGTTATTGCGCTAAATGAACCAGAAACGAAGCATGATACTCTTTTATCGTATCTTTTCTATCAATTCTACCTGGTACGGATCCCACACTGACAAGCAATATTCAGGAATTGTCTGCATCCTTTGTGAATGGGCTACACTACCGGAGGATTCTTCCAATTCTGGCATCTGCCTTAACCACGATTAATTTTATGTGGTCGTTCCACTTTAAATCGCTTAGTATGTGAATAATACTACAATAAGTGGCCTTTCTGTCAATGTATTCGCAATGCGTTTCATTTGTTTAGGTTGAGGGTCATTTCCACTCCCTGCAAGAAGTGTCGAATCGCTGCAGATACTTCTGCATTTCGCTACAATTTACCAGACTTCTCTGTATACTACATCACCCGTACAAACAGTCATCAAACTTCTAATGTTATCTGCAAGATAATTTAAAAATACTGCGAAAGTGAATGTCCTACAACACTCCCTTTGGGTACGGCAAAAGTTACTTTTACGTGGGAAGACTTCCCTCCGTTCAGAATTACAATACTGCGTTCTCCCTCCCGCCTAAAACATATTGAGGTAACTAAGATACTAAACTGGGAAGTGACATGAAATGTTATGTTAATCGTTTAATGGAATTAAATATATAATCAATGGACTGAAACCAAAGAAATGAAATTTCATTGCGAACAGTGAAATCTGTCCTGAAATACTGATAATGTAATCAATACACCGAGGCAAATGAAAATTTACGTCGGATCGTGAATCGAACTGCGGACAATCCGCGACAGTAGAAGGTAACAAATCCCTTCTCCTTCACCTCAGCCATGTGTGACCGACTGCAGAGCGAAACGTAATAGATCGCCTTGCGCGCTGCACCGTAACTTCCACCACTACAATAGCACACACGACAGCAACATCGAATGAATTAGCAGCGATACCACCTCACAATGCTGTTGTCACAGAAGACGGAGATGGTTATCAAAAGACCTAAATAACATGTAAATGATTACAGTTGCAGTGGATAAACCAAGCGTTCGCCTCGTAGATAAAAACAGTGAAGACATTTAACGGTAAGAGTATAGACGACTAGATACTAAAAGCAGTGTTCAGTTTGAATACTACTCCTTATACGTATTATGCCTTAGACGATGGCAAATTTGTTAAAGCAGCCAGCTCACTTTACAGGGTGTTGAAGACAATAAGTGGCAAATTATTTTGGGATGTGGTGGAACTCATCAAAACAAAAGTAATTCCACTAAACCTGACTCCGGGAAACCATACTTTCTGAGCTAAACACGTGGTTACACACTGAAGAGTCAAACATACTGGTACACCTGATAACATGGTGTAGGGCCCCCGTGAGCACGCAAAAGTGTCACAAGCCACGGACTAGACTAATGTCTGAAGTAGTGCTGTAGGGAACTGACACTAAAAATCCTGCAGGGTTGTCGATGAAACCGCAAGAGTACGAGAGGGTGGAATCTCTTCTGCATAGCACGTTAGAAGGCATCCAGATATGCTCAGTAATGAACATGTCCGAGGAGTTTGATCGCCATCGGAAGTGTTTAAACTCAGAAGAGTCTTCCTGGAGCCACTCTGCAGCAATTTTGGACGTGTGGGGTGTCGCATTGTCCTGATGGAACTGCAAAAGTGCGTCGGAATTCACAATGGACATGAATGGATGCAGGTGATCAGCTGGGATGCGTCCATCAGTGTCACATGTCAGAGACGTATCAGAGGTCCCATATCATTCCAACTCCACACGCCCCCACCATTACAGAGCCTCCAGCAGCTCGATCAGTCCCCTGCCGATATGCACGCCCATCCGCTCGATACAATTGGAAACGAGACTCGTCAGCCCAGGGATCATGTTTCCAGTCATCAACAGTCGCATATAGGTTTTGACGGGCCCAGGCGAGGCGTAAAGCTTTGAGTCGTTCAGTCAGCATGGATACAATCGTTCATGGTCCAGCAATGAAATCAGCAACAACGTGCGGAAGGATTGCACTTCTGTCACGTAGAAAGATTTTCTTGAGTTTTCGTTGATACCGGTCTTGCAAGAACTTTTCCCGGTTGCAGATCTCGGAGATTTGATGTTTTGCCACATTCCCGATATTCACGCTGCACTCGTGAAATGGTCGTACGTGAAAATCCTCAAGTCACCGCTACCTCGGAGATGCTGCGTGACATCTCTCTTACGTCGACTATAATACCACGTTCAAACTCACTTAAATCGTGATAACCTGCCATTATAGCAGCAGTAACCGTTCTCACACCTGCGCCACACCCCTTTTGTCTTATACAGGGTGTTACAAAAAGGTACGGCCAAACTTTCAGGAAACATTCCTCACACACAAAGAAAGAAAATGTTAAGTGGACATGTGTCCGGAAACGCTTAATTTCCATGTCAGAGCGCATTTTATTACTTCTCTTCAAATCACATTAATCATGGAATGGAAACACACAGCAACAGAACGTACCAGCGTGACTTCAAACACTTTGTTACAGGAAATGTTCAAAATGTCCTCCGTTAGCGAGGATACATGCATCCACCCTCCGTCGCATGGAATCCCTGATGCGCGGATGCAGCCCTGGAGAATGGCGTATTGTATCACAACCGTCCACAATACGAGCACGAAGAGTCTCTACATTTGGTACCGGGGTTGCGTAGACAGGAGCTTTCAAATGCCCCCATAAATGAAAGTCAAGAGGGTTGAGGCCAGGAGAGCGTGGAGGTCATGGAATTGATCCGCCTCTACCAATCCATCGGTCACCAAATCTGGTGTTGAGAAGCGTACGAACACGTCGACTGAAATGTGCAAGAGCTCCATCCTTCATGAACTACATGTTGTGTCGTACTTGTAAAGGCATATGTTCTAGCAGCACAGGTAGAGTATCACGGATGAAATCATGATAACTTGCTCCAGTGAGCGTAGGTGGAAGAACATGAGGCCCAATCAAGACATCACCAACAATTCCTGCCCAAACGTTCACAGAAAATCTGTGTTAATGACGTGATTGCACAGTTGCGTGCGGATTCTCGTCAGCCCACACATGTTAATTGTGAAAATTTATTTTGACAATTGTCTGCACATTCGGGAGGATGGTGGTTCAAATCCACCTCCGGCCATCCAGATTTAGGTTTTCCGTGATTTCCCTAAATCACTCCAGGCATATGCCGGGATGGTTCCTTTCAAAGGGCACGGCCGATTTCCTTCCTCAACCTAACCCAAAAACTCCGAGCGTTAGCTCCGTCTCTAATGGCCAAGCTGTCGACGGGACGTTAAACCCTAAGCATCCATCCATCCAATTGTCTGCACGAATTATTTCAATTTACATTTAAAGAGAAATATTAAAATGAGCTCTAACATGGAAATTAAGCGTTTCCGGACACATGCCCACATAACATATTTTCTTTCTTTGTGTGTGAAGAATGTTTCCTGAAAGTTTGGCCGTACTTTTTTTTTTAACGCCCTGTATAAGCGTTGCCAATCTCAGCGACGTCCTTCGAGTGTTTACATATCTATGTTTGCATACGCATGCCTATACTAGTTTCCTTGGCTCTTCACTGTAGGTGTTCCACGTGGCAACCTTATGGCCTACATGATGCACCTATTCAAGTGTACCTGGTTGCTGTACTTGCTGGCACGCACCGAAGACGCGACACTGTAGTGACTCCACATCGTCTATTGACGTTACGTAGACTACTTCCTTCAAGTGTCGCCATAAGCAAACATCTAGGAGACTGGGGTGTGGGGAACGAGTAGGCCAATGTATGGGATATTCCCGGACAATCCAGCGGTTCTGAAATTTCCGCGTCAAAATGTTCGCGCACATCGTAACGTAAGTACGTGATTGTACACGAACCAAATGATTATGTAATCGTTGCTGTCATGGCACATCTTCCAGCAGGTTAGGCAATATATTAATGAGCAATTCCAGATAATGCGCCCTATTTAAAATTTGCGGTACCACTATTTCCCTGTCAATCTATCGCGAAGTAAGGTAATATCCGCAAATACGCGTTGCACAGTCTTTCCGATAACCACGTGCTCATTTCATAAAGTATGTGTTTCCAGACATGTGTTTATTGGACTTTTTTTCTTACTTTCTGTCCCACAAGAGTACTAAATTAATAAACATGTGGCTCCTTCGGGCTAGAAATACAAGAATACATTTTGTAGATGTCTGTCGATTTACAGTTTATCTTTCACCCATCCATTCCATATGAGCTTATGAATTTGAATTGCACACTCAATTTCAAACTGAATTACCTTTATCTTTAGGTATTATCTACGCAGTTTCAACTACTACTATCACACGCGACACATTTAAATTCTACTGCAGCATACATAGTAAAGTAAAAATCTACATTTAAAATTTCTTTAAATGCAATAAGTTTCCCTATAAGAAAAAAGAAAGAAAAGAGAGAGAGAGAAATACAATAGTGATTATTGCGCGTTTATCATGCTACTGGAAGGTTCATTTCTATTTGCTTTTGCGACATTACCACACACACATAGTTTGAGAGAATTTCTCTCCGATCAGTGAACTACCACATTTCCCTAAGAATACAATAATGGTAAGGTTGTTATCCTAACGGCATAAAAAATATTTCAGCTATTACACATGCTGCTGGAAGGTCAAATATAGCTCGATTGACTGTGAGAGGATAAAATGAAACAGCACAAATAAGGGAAGAAATTTTCATGAAAATTGCCGATGCTTTCTGTCATCCGTGGTTCAAAACCATAAGTAGAAAGGCAGGTTTGACAATATAGTTCGTTCGTCCCTACCTTCTGCTAATATTTTCATCTTTACATAACTTTATAGCCAACATTCTAGGCAGAGAAACCTTCTGAAGATTAAATCTATGAGCGCGAAACCAGAACCGTAGTGTTTCGCTGGCATCTGCGTCACCGGCAGAAGAATTGTCCACAAAAGAAAAAGAAGGCACGTTAAGAGTCCCGGAACGGCACACAGTTTACCAACGCTGTCTATTCTCCCCTCTCCCCTTCTCTCCCCCACCCCTTTCAATATTTATATGACATGACACCCAGTGACTTGGCGGGTATTGAAGCATTTCCAGAATGATGACTAGGTGAACTGTGAAAATGTAGACATTTAAAAACTCAAGTCTTCACAGTCATTCGTCCTTGGGTACAAAATGTCATATTGAACGGTGAATATTTAGTTTTATTTTCGCAGCTTGGATTTCTCGAGGTGATACAAGGAACAACTTGAGTGCAAGTTAAATCTGTGGTAAGACTTATTTGAAACTGGCGAGTTACAAATTACGTACCAACCAAGCGACAGAAAATTAGTGTCAGCGAGGTGCAAAGAGCAACCTTTTATATGTTGTTTATTACGCTTGAAAAACGGATATCATCGACGTCCAACAAATGCTCAAACAAACCATTAACTTGCACGAACACCGAGTGAATAATGGCGCGCCAAAGTGATCACAGAGATTCATATTATCGAGATCAAAGGAGAATTCCTAAAGAGTTACCAACGATGCTGGACGTTCAGTAAGTTATCCACTCGTAAAGGATGCATATAGAGTCACACTGGTGCAATGGGGTGATGTGACTCATCTGTCTAGAAGCTTAAAGTGAATCTGGGTATAATTTCAGCCCTTAAAGCGGAGTTGCAGACAGTGCGATAACGTATTACTAAGGACGGAAAGAATCTGAATTTGTCGTGTGGTTGCAGGTGATGTGCATAGTAACGTCATACACATTTCAGGACGCAGGCCTATACGAAGCTCTAACGGAGTATGACTTTCACACGCAGACCAAAAATGAAGCAAAAGCAATTTATTTCGATCGGCTATTGGCCAAAAGCAGTGCTTCTAGTTCAGTTGTAGGTCTCTTACGCCCGTTTTCTCACTAATTTCTGCTGTGACGTAAATATTCCCAACTGCCTTTGCAAGTTCACGTACACGTGGAAGGATCGTACGAGGCAAAGCAGCTCCAACGTCTCACAAACAATAAACAACTCTCCAGCTAATCAAGCATCCAGGTGAACGAACGGCGTAATTGTATACGCATGCGTTGGGCATTGATGTTAGTTGATCTTGATACACGTGTCTACGTGTGTCCAATTTCCTATTTATCTGCACGGAATGGTCGCGTGGTCTAAAGCGTCATGCTACGAACTAGGCAGCCGTTCCCACCGGAGATTCGAGTCCTACATCGGGCATAGGTATGTGTCTAAGTTAAAGTAATTCCAAAAGCTTCTTTTCTGTTGGGCCCGCAGCAAACATTAAGTCAGCAAATGACATTTTAAACATTTATTAAATGTTGCACTTTTATCTTACTTATAGGTCTTATTTAATGACGATGATCTTTTCGGATTTTAGCCATTCTGAAGTCAAAGCTTAATGTCTTGGAGAGGTTTTCTTTGTAGTTTTTTTGCTCGTGTATATTAAACAATGTATTGAACAAGTTATTTTTTGCACTATTATTAATTTCGTAGTATAGTTCACTCCATACAACTTACTATACTACGAAATTAATAATAGTGCAAAAATAACCTCCTCAATACACCGTATAATATATGAGCAGAGAAACTGTAAATTAAATCACTCGAACACATTAAACTTTGACTTCAGAATGGCGAAAAGCCGAAGCGAAGGTCGTCATTAAATGACACGTATAAATAAAAGTGCAGTATTCAATTAAATAAACGTTTAAAATGTTAGTTTAAGTAGTTTGTTCAAATGTTTGTTAAGCTTACGGGACTTAACTGCGGCCGGCCGCGGTGGCCGAGGGGACTGAGGCGCTCCAGTCACGGTCTGCACGGCCACTACGGTCGGGGGTTCGAATTCCCCCTCGGGCATGGATGTTTGTGTTGTCTTTAGCGTAATTTACTTTAAGTTAGTCAAGTAATTAGTGTGTAAGTCTAGCGACTGATAACCACGCAGTTTGGTCGCATAAGACCTCTCACACATTTGACGTTTGACATAAGTTCAAATGTTCAAATGTTTGTTAAGCTTATGGGACTTAACTACGGGGTCATCAGTCCCTAAACTTACAAACTACTTATGAACTACTTACGAACTAGGACGGCACAAATATCCATGCCCGAGGGGGGATTCGAACCCCCGACCGTAGTGGCCGTACTGACCGTGACTGAAGCGCCTCAGTCACCTCGGCCACCGCGGCCGGCTGACATAAGTAGTTTGTAAGTTTAGGGACTGATGACCCAGTAGTTAAGTCCCATAAGCTATACAAACATTTGAAACAACTTAACTGCGGGGTCATCATTCCCTAAACTTACAAACTACCGCTCGGGTAAGTAGTTTGTAATTATAGGAACTGATGACCATAGCAGTTTGGTCCAATAGGTTTACCAACATTTTAACGTCCAATTTTCAGCGTAACTTTTATATGCTTTTCCTCTTCACAACCCGATTGGTCGGTGTTGAAATTAAATTCGTTAGTGAATGGCGGTACTAGCTTTTCTTCATATCTCATCATACATACAACCTTGGTTGATCTTCCGGACTCCCATTTCCTGTCGGCCCCCTGATCCATACGATATGTCACTAAGAGTTGATATTTCTTCTGTCATAACTGCTAACACAACTGTTTCAAATGGGCGTTACTAGAGACTGAACTTGTGACCTCATGCCGGCCGCGGTGGCCGAGGGGACTGAGGCGCTTCAGTCACGGTCTGCACGGCCACTACGGTCGGGGGTTCGAATCCCCACTAGGGCATGGATATTTGTGCCGTCCTTGGTGTTAGCTAGTTCATAAGTAGTTTGTAAGTTTAGGAACTTATGACCCCGTAGCTATACAAACCCCATAAGCTATACAAACATTTGAACATTTGTGACCTCACGCTCAAAGAGTTCCTTGTTACAGCTTTATGACTAACTCCAGTATATCTAGCGATAGCGTAATTTGGCGAGGTATTGTGGTTAACACACAGCCCTCCGACCGCTGATCTGGGCTTTTCGCAACGAGAGCAGCAACTTCTCGTCCGAGTGCCTTCTCGGCCGTACGCGAGAGGCAGAGTAGATCCTGTTTCAATGCTCGCGCCATGGGAAAAGCCTCGGCAGCGCAGGGGATGTGACCCGGGTTCTCCACGTAACAGGCGCCCCGACAACCCATCTGCGGAGACGAACGAACAGTCATTCCGTCCGAAACGAAACGGGGAGCGATGAAGTACAAGATCTCGGGAGACTCGGCCGTGTAAAACCAGCGGAGGGGCGCCACGACGGCCTCGCACGCTACGTGAAGGCCGGTCGGAAATTCTGAGACGATGGAAACAGCAAAGAAGGGAGCCGTGAATGAAGTTATTTATTAGGGTGTCCGATAAAATGGGCGAGCGTGTTGAGACAGCGGCGGCCGGGCCAATTACGAGCAGGCAGGCAGCAGATAAGACTGTTCATGTCTTCATTAGTCGCGGCGGCCGGCACAAAGCAGCCCATCACTTATCTGTCGCGCACTCCACGATACCCACAAATATGCACCGGCCGGCCATTACGGCGCCGATTCCCAGCTCCATCACGGCAGGCGCCGGCCAAGAAAACGAGGCGCCACTAAAAGGCGGACCGAGCTTTTTCGCGCCTTTAACATTCCCGTCCGCGCGGACAGACTTTATTAACAACTTTAATACGCGAGCGCCGGACGGTGAATTAACGACACGCACACAATGACAGGAACAACGGTACTTCTCGCATTTAGCAAGATAATTTATAATCCTTTTGCAGTTAACAAACGTCGACGGCTAATTTTCAACTGTTTTATCTAACAATAAAACCGTAGTTCTTAAGTCTTCAATTACTGACGATGCGAAATGCTGTGATAGGAGGAAGCGTGTTTCGTTTCTCCGCAAAGAGAACAATAGAAACGGAACTTGGAACAAGTCCACCATTTCCATAAACGACTGCAGATAACCCTCTCCCCCTAAAGAAACACGTGACAACTGGTCAGCACACTGGCGTCTTTTCTCCAAAAACAAATGAAACGTTTATACACTCAGGGTACATTTATACTCGAGCTGTGATAAGCGACAACAGCGACTAAAGCCAAAAATGGCTCCTACTTTTGTTGAGGCTTTCCTGACGGAACCTTGATAACACTTGGAACTGACTACTGCGAATTGCAATTATTTTTACTTTGGAATGGAACCCAAAATAGAACTTAATAAATTACATGAGTGTCTTCACCTACTTTTGTAGTTACTGAAATACGAGACTTCATATAACTAACAATTCTTAGATTTTGAAACTCACACCATACGACTATCAATATACAGTAAATAAAATAATGCATGGACTATGATGAATTCTCTTTTTCATTCCATATATCAACGGCGGGAAATGAAAATCTTGAATTCTGTCAATGAAAACCTTGCAATCCCAGTAATATAAGTTTGTTACTGTCGAAGCATTTGAGCTGCGAAAACACTATTATAGTTACACATGTAGCAACTTGCCCTGTATCACTTTCTTTTTCCAGAAAATGTTTTAGTATCTAATGTCAAGAGAAGGAGGGGGAAAAAAAGGGGGGGGGGGCGAGTTACACAGTTGTCATTGCCTATCATTGGTATCTGTAAACTCGTCATAAACTGCTGCGAAAATATTCAAAGAGGTAATTGCATAAGGAGATAATCACTTTGTCAAAAATTATAACTACACACATAGATGATTTCTGAAAAATATCGGATGACTAGTACAATAACTGGAGTTCTCCAAACTGTTTGAAAATGGGGACTGAATTCTGTTGAAAATGGAGACGAAATTCGTAAAGGAATTATCTTTTCTGTCGTTCAAAAGCTCCAACAATTTGTAAATTGTTAAAACGATAGTTTAGTAAGTTCACAAACATTAATATTGGTAGTTCCAGAAATAAAGCGATGGTCTAACATTTAGATCTTCAGATTTATCTGCAATTGTCAGGTGAAAGATTCAAAATACTTGACACGACTAACATTCTAAACATTGATATAAATATAACGTTTGTTATTAGAAACTAGCCGCGGCGGGTTAGCAGTGCGTACTGGAGCGCCGTGCTGCGGTGCGCGCGACAGTTAGCCGTCGGGGGTTCGATTCCCCCCTTGGGCATGGGTGTTTGTGCCGTCTTTAGTATAAGCTTGTTCATAAGTAGTTTAGGTTTAGGGACTGATGACCCTATAGTTAAGTCCCATAAGCTCTACAAACATTTGAACATTTGAAAGTACACACATACAACAGTAACATTTAAGTTTACTCATCGCAGTACTAAAGTCACAATAACTCGTTAACAGAACTGTGCAATACAGCGGCATAATACATATAGTGTGTATCTGGAGTTCTCCCCAACTGTACATTCCTAAACTGTAGGCGTCACAAACAGAAGTGTCGTCCCGGCCCAGGCGCTTGCAGTCCAGAGCTCGGCCACGTGCCCTCTCGGGACGGACCACGCGTGGCTCCCCGTAGTGGCGCCCGTAGAAGGCGCTGCATCTCGATACGCTAGCAAGCGTCGCAATCGATGGAGACGCCACAGCAGAATACATACACCATAAAAATTATGATAACATTCTCTCGGGCTTCCAGCCGCGTCAATTGGTTTGATATCCACGAGCTTTCGGTCGAAATCTCCTCGGCCACTGCCAAGTGGTGACTGTCTTATCATTGCTGCCGCCGTCTCTATATGCCTGCGCGGCCCCCTGTGACGTCACTGGTGCTCAGCCGCATCGCCATATATGGCAATGTTTTGCCTGCCGCGCACGCTTCAACCGTCCGATGGCCGGGTCCCAAGCTGTGCTCAGCTGCAAGCCGCCGTCTTTATTAAGAGATTTTTCAGAAGCCCTTCATCCGAAGACACGCAAGCAGGAGACCATCGAGGAGGAGACAAACAAGCTTGCATTTTTGCAACGGGAAAGATTAGCCGGCTTCTAAAGAGACACGAGTTCGACACGGTCTTCAGGCCTCTTACAAAATTGCGACAGATGTTGAGATCAGTGAAAGATGATCTAGGCCTTAGAACGCCAGGTGTGTACAAGATACCATGTGGGTGTGGACAATTCTACATCGGACAGACAGTGCGCAATATTGAACAGCGCTGCGTTGAACATGAAAGATGTTTCCGCCGACGTTATCCCGAGAAATCAGCAATTGCGGAGCACGCTCTAGAAAACAAACATCGCACTGCGTTCGAGGATACATCAGTCATTACCAGAACAAATACTTTCTGGGATAGCGTAATAAAAGAGGCTAACGAAATCAAAATATCTGAAAAATCTCTTAATAAAGACGGCGGCTTGCAGCTGAGCAGCCGGCCGCGGTGGCCGGGGGGACTGAGGCGCTTCAGTCACGGTCTGCACGGCCGCTACGGTCGGGGTTTCGAATCCCCCCTCGGGCATGGATATTTGTGCCGTCCTTAGTTGTAGCTAGTTCATAAGTAGTTTGTAAGTTTAGGGACTGATAACCCAGTAGTTGAGTCCCATAAGCTCTACAAACATTTGAACTTTTTTTGCAGCTGAGCACAGCTTGGGACCCGGCCATCGGACGGTTGAAGCGGGCGCGGCAGGCCAAAACATTGCCATATATGGCGATGCGGCTGAGCACCAGTGACGTCACAGGGGGCCGCGCAGGTATATAGGGACGGCGGCAGCAATGATAAGACAATCACCACTTGACAATAGCCGAGGAGATTTCGGCCGAAAGCTCTTGGATATCAAACCACTTGACGCGGCTGGAAGCCAGAGAGAATTTAATCGATTGCAACGCCTGCTAGCGAATCGAGATGCAGCGCCTTCTACGGGCGCCAGCCAGTACGGGGAGCCACGCGTGTTCCGTCCCCGCCAACCAGAGCCGAGAGGGCAAGTGGCACAGCCCTGGACTGCAAGCGCCAACACTTCTGTTTGTGACGCCTGCAGTTTAGGACTGTACAAATATTCAAATGTTTATTAAGCTTAATGCATAATGGCCTTGACCGCTGGCGATTTGCATGCTCGTAATCCTCACATTATTGACGGGTGATTACCAGTTTTCCGAGAAATAGAATTCGTAACAGACGGGCAGACAATAATGCGATGCAATTACGAATTAACGAATTTCTTATTATTTCCTCTACTTATACTGTAAAACGTTGTTTCTTGCTAAAATTTATGATTCTATATTGATTGGCAGTATCCTATAGCCCTATAAGATTTGATGAGTGAGTTTGCGAATCAGAGCAGTCTCAAACCTATGTGGTCCAATGGCGTAATGTGGATCGTTCTGTTTCTTAGATGTGGCGACAATTTATAGACCGAAACTGTATCCCGAGACCAGAGCAAGGTCGACCACGTTTGACATCAGAAGGAGAGGAACGTTATTTGGTTGTAAGGGTGTGCCGGTACCAGCTGCGCAGGACTAGCCGAGCGGTCTGGAGTGCCACGTTGCGGATCGCGCGGCCTCCCGCGTCGGAGGTTCGAATCCTCCCTCGGGCATGGATGTATGTGTTGTCCTTAGGTTAGATTAACTTAGTTTAATTATTTCGTAAGACTAGGGACTGATGAGCAACGTAGTTTGGTCCCATACAAACATTTCAACAATTTTATTCCGGTACCGCCGTAGTACCGGTCACCTCGCAGCATCATTTTTGTGAAGTATAATGAAACTTCAACTTCAAAGAATATTCTACACTTCATAAGTTTAGCTGAATTCTGTATTGTAATGGAGAAATCTTATCTGAACTGTTTATTGTACTTGAGCAATATCTATATCATTGAAAATTTAAAAGTGACAGGTTTTTGATTTCTAAGATGTGTCGGGCATTTCATAAATCAACTGCCTTTCACATTGGGGGCCATATAGCGTCATAGTTGTATGGTCGACTTGCGATAGCAGGCGCGCGAGTTACCTTCGGGCTGCGAGACCACACCACGAGCGTAACCGAGCATTCAGGCACTGGCAGACTCAGGCTCTCTCTCTCTCTCTCTTTTCCTCTATGTTCTTAATTGGTTTAAGGAAGAGGCCTCACTTCCGATTGAGTTAGGCAGAGGCATCACCTCTCGCTTTTGTGAATCATATTGAGCTAGAGAAAATTGTATCTGTTTAAAGTTTAGAGGCTTCACCTCATGATTAGTATGTATTTATTGTTCTAATTGTTTCCCATCAGTGGTATCCTACGCTTATTTAATAAAATATTACATTGGATAAGGGATTGCCTTTTCGGATAGAAAATGGGGGAATGAACCTGCAATTAAGCGGTTAAGCGGTCCCTATTCATGTATTACGTAAGAACAAATTATTTATGTATCGCGTCACACAATGTACAGACGGCTTCCGCAGAGTGGCCTGTACTGTCAGAAACTGCTGCAGACGTACCCCCGAAGCGACTGCACAAAAGGGAACGCCTCGAGTGGAGTCGTCAACATGCCACCTGGATGGGCCAACTATGGGCAAATGTTTTCACAGATGAGTCCCAGTTTGGTCTGGAAAGTGATTCTCGACGAATTCGCAATTGGAATGAACTTGGAATAAGATTTCAGTATCCAAACGTTTAGGGAAGAGACCTATATTGAGTGGGATACATTACAGTGTGTACAGGGATTGTGTTGACAATCCGAACACTTCATGAAGTTCGGCAACTTGACTGCATCATTCGCAGCATGCCCCGTCTTGTTGCATCTGTGGTCACACCCCATACTGAGCACATTAGCTAGTTGTCGGAATTTATGTTAAAATCCGTTAAAATGTAAAAACACGAAGAAAATATTTTTGTCGTCAGTTATGCATATTGCATTTGTTACCGTTCTGTATTCTTTACAATGTTTGTAATTTACTATTACCAGTTTATACTGTTTCCTGGCAAAATAAACCCAGCCTTGCATAATTTCTGTTTTTGCTTTAATTTTTGACACTAGTGTATTTTTAGGGTTCGCACCTTAATTTGAAAAACTTTCTACGCCCTTCTGTTCGTTCGACCAACCCACTGTTACGAGCCCGTTTTTCACAGGAACTCTTACAAGTATCAAATATTCAAATGTTTGTTAAGCTTAAGGGACTTAACTACGGGGTCATCAGTCCCTAAACTTACAAACTACTTATGAACTACCTACAACTAAGGACGGCACAAATATCCATGCCCGAGGGGGGATTCGAACCCCCGACAGTAGTGGCCGTGCAGACCGTGACTGAAGCGCCTCAGTCTCCTCGGCCACCGCGGCCGGCTTACAAGTATCATACAACATTTATATCAAACTAGCTGTGAACCCGGCGTTGCCCGGGTGTTTGTTTATCCTACATTCTCGTAGTCCACATCCCCTTCCCCCCTCTCTCTGCATCCACCTCTTTCTCTCCCATTTCTCAGTTCGTTTCCACCTTTCCCTCTCTTGGCAATGTTTTCTACAAGGTACCCTCTGTCATGTACCATAGAAACATTTATGTACCCAGTGATCTTCCTCGTGGTTTAAAGGTCATGGTTGAAAAAATTCATAAAGATTGGAGCAAAACTATGCATTTTGTAAAATTCCGTACGTTAAGTACCCTCCACCACGCACCGAACGAAATTTTATACAGACAGTGACATTCTTCTTGTTTTTAAGGTAGAGTGTGCAAAATTTCATCAATATCAGAACAAAACTATAAATTTCTATGCAATAGAAACGCAGGGTCACACTGAAGAAACGCACTTTGTTGTTCACAAATATTCCAGTTTTATTTCATCGCAACCAAAGTTATTTAGGGATCCATTTTTATGTTGCAAAGTACCCTCCCTCATGCACCGTATGAAACTTAAGGTAGACGGTGACGTTCCTCTTGTTTTGAAGGTCAAGAGTGCGAAATTTCGTGAAATTCGGAATGAAACTGTAGATTTCGTAAGTCTGTAGGAGAAATATGCTCCGCCATGCACTTATCACAAAATACTTTCTTAGCTGAAGTTTACTACCTATAAACTATATTCCTGCCAAATTTCAGCTTCATAGGTGAAGTAGTTTTCGAGATTTCCTGTTTAGTCAGTGAGTGAGTGAGTGAGTGAGTGTCCTTTCGCTTTTATATAGATAGAGATTAAGAAAACAGATTGCTTAATGTTGGATGCAAGAGAATTAAGGGAGACTTGCATACAAAAATAAGTAGTAACATGCAAATCTGTAATGCTAACTGTATTTGATACAAGTTCATGCCTGATACGACAGTTTTACGGCATGTACAGCAAAACTGTTGTGAGCTGTAGACTTCTTTTCGTTTCATCATTTTGTGGGAGGGGGGGGGGGTGTCAGTTACGATACGCTTCATAAACGTCCGAAATTACATGCAAACTTTTTGCAGGTCCCTAACTACTCTCATTTTCCCATAATTGACGCATAAATATAAGTATTCTCATGAGGTGGCCTCTCATTATTTATGACGTCATATCTCCTGAGCTATGAGTCGTGCTGTTTTGTTTGTGGATCAGGAACCTTCGTGGGCGTATGGTGAGCAGTTCAGCAAAGTTTCATCGCAATTGAATGAATGGTTTATGAACACACAGAGGACATACAAACATTCATTTTTATATAGATACATACGAAGGTGTAAGCTCTTGTAATGGTAAAATTTTTTTTAAAGTCCACGCAATCAAAATATAACCTTTTACATCCCTCCAGCACATTATGACTGGTAGGCGTCTCCTATGCCATGCTGCAACTTCTCTGAAAGCGTACACAGCAAGTGTAGGTGTTTGACTACCCAGTCAACATTACCTCGGCCGATAGGCGCCATGACGTCATCGTTGGCATGGCTTTACGGCGACCGGAGTGCCGTTTTCTGCGCGCATCACGACAGTACGGACATCTGTTGACAATTTGTACGATTATATCATGAATTCGACACAGGACGGGTAAACAGCGGATTGTGGCTTTAATTTTGGATACGAATATAGTTTACCGCGCTCTGAAGAAGATCGGGGTTGACATAAGAGATTCTATTCTAATATACAAACGCAACCTATCAGAGATATGAAAATATACATTGTATGTCGCTCGATAAAAATAAAGAAACTAATAGTTGAGAAGGATTTTAACCTACGGTCCACCTCATAATTCTGGATACAAAAGTATTTATCGAAACCACCACGAAGAAATATGAAACGATCGCAGCTGTATGTATAACGTACTGATGGCAGGAAAACGTCGAAATTAACTGAAAGCAGCTCACCGCTGACGTTTCTGTTCCACGAGGAGGGAGAAGCCAGCGCGACGGAAACGTCACTTCCCATCTACAGCTTCTACTCGGAAATGACGTTTGCATCATTTCAATTACACGCCGCAACTGGACCTCTTTTCTGATAAAAGAAAATACAAAAAAAAACAGGGCGATC
The DNA here is from genome assembly GCA_026315105.1 of Locusta migratoria. Classification (NCBI taxonomy): domain Eukaryota; kingdom Metazoa; phylum Arthropoda; class Insecta; order Orthoptera; family Acrididae; genus Locusta; species Locusta migratoria. The sequence goes on from CM048755.1 coordinate 672,979,948, forward strand.
AAAAGCGCGCAAATCAGAGTTAGACAAACAGTCCCTGAAAGCATGACAGGCGGATAAAAAAGTTAAATGGAGTCCGCGAGGCGAAAACAAATTAGTCTACTTCCCGAGACGCGGGCAGACAATGGTGGAGCAGGGCGCCCGGGAAGCCCGCCGCGGCCACAAAAACGCGACGCTGCCACTGCACCACCGCCGCTAAATGCCGCGTGCTCATCAGCATTCCAGGCCTCCGCTAGCTGCGGATCAGCGCACTATCTCAACTAGCACACATTACTTTCTCTAATCACGCGTACTTTGCGTGTGCCCTTGTTAGTCACTGATTGCCAAATACTTCGACATTTTTACCTTTCCGAAGGAGGTTCATAGACTATTCAAGAAGCGATACACCAATCTTTGTCGCAGTTAGATAAGCTAACGTGATCCCTAAATGGAAGTCAGACATCAATAAATTAACCATTTGTACCAGGTTATGTTTTCTATTAAGCGATTTATTAAGTCCACCAAAACCCTCAGCTAATAAACGAGGGTCAATAAAATGCCCCGCAAATTTTTTCTGGGAACATATCCATTCATAAGAGCTCTAAGGAGTTTTGCTGTGGATCGCGTGGTTGCCCGCCATCGGAGGTGAAGTCCTTCCTCGGGTTTGGGTGTTTGTGTTGCCCTTAGCATAAGTGAAAGTAGTTTGTGTTTTATCTGTAAAGAAGACCAAATTGCATGAAGCGTGGTATGAAATTACGAAGATCGCTGTCCGTCCCAACACACTGTCCACAATCCTCCTGTCCCCACCAACACCACCTAGAGAGAAGGCCGCGGCGCTCTCGTGTGACGTCAGGCAGAGTAGGTTGCGCGCCCATAGCTGACTCGTTCGCTGCTTCGGCATAGTGGGCCGTGTCAACACCACCTAGAGACAAGGCATTACAACAGCCTGTGCTACGTCACACTGACCAGGCCGCGGCCGCCAGCTTACTGGCTGGCCGCTACGAGGCAGTGGGCGTGCCCTAGCGGACAGCCATTCAGCTGGCGGCCGCGGCATGGTCAGTGTGACGTAGCACGAGCTGTTGTAAGGCCTTGTCTCTAGGTGGTATTGGCTATGTCCAAGCGGCTACCCAGTCAGCTATGCGCGCGCAACCTACTCTGCCTCACGTCACACGAGAGCGCTGCGGTCTTCTCTGTATGTGGTGTTGGCAGTATACGCTGCGGGAAGTCATGAATGTCGATGGATCGCACGGCGGCTGCCTCGCACGTGCAACGACAGTGGCGCCAACAAACGCCGATACATCAGTTTGTAAGTCTAGGGACTGATAACCGCAGTAATTAAGTCCCTTACATTTAAAACATTTGAACCAATCTGATGACAACATCAATCAACATTTGGTCTACATGAACTTTTTTCTACGCGGTTTCCATTGAAGGAAGGGAGGGAGGAAGCTTAGGGTTTAACGTCCCGTCGACAGCTTGGTCATTAGAGACGGAGCTAACGCTCGGAGCTTTGGCTAAGGATGGGGAAGGAAATCGGCCGTGCCCTTTGAAAGGAACCATCCCGGCATTTGCCTGGAATGATTTAGGGAAATCACGGAAAACCTTAATCTGGATGGCCGGGGGTGGATTTGAACCACCGCCCTCCCGAATACGAGTCCAGTGCGTTACCACTGCGCCACCTCGCTCGGTACGGTTTCCATTGAGTTCTATGGTCTTGCACTATTGTGTAAGATTGTGTATTCTCTATTGGTTAATGACTTTGTCTTCTACTCGTAGTAACGTTCTCATTGCATAGCTTAAGCTGTCAAATGTTCAAATGTTTGTCTAGCTTATGGGACTTAACTACGGGGTCATCAGTCCCTAAACTTACAAACTACTTATGAACTAACTAACACTAAGGACGGCACAAATATCCATGCCCGAGGGGGGATTCGAACCCCCGACCGTAGTGGCCGTGCAGACCGTGACTGGAGCGCCTCAGTCCCCTCGGCCACCGCGGCCGGCTTAAGCTGTCATCTTCAAAGTGTCTCGTGTAGATAATACTGAGTAGTCCGAAACGATGGAAGTTCTAGGACGGATGAAGCAATGATTATATCGTTTATGTTGCGAATCTTTCCAAGAGTACAGGGTGCTTTTGCGTTTTCTCTACTACTCCAGACTTACATCGCGCCTGAAATAAATGGGAACAGAATTGACTACTTCCTTGCTAATGTTGATATATCACACAACCCCTATCTATAAAATTACTTATATTGAAAATGGACGATTTCAAGATGGCGCTCATCTTCAGTACAACCTCACCCATACCTTAATGTAATATTCAGGTTTCAGTTTTTGAAATAGTAGGGTGTACTGCGACTTTTGACTCGCCCTGTAGTTTGAAAACACAGCTAAAATTGTCACATACGAGAAAGAAACGAATAATTACATACATATACAGGTACATTTATAATTCGCACAATCAACTTTTTTCCTGGGTTCACTGCACACAGAGGACACGCCGCCACTCGTTTATGGGAAAATAGAGGGCTTTTTTCACAGAGCTCCTGCCTACACAACTAGCTCATACTGAGCAGTATGGTTGTTGAACACACAAAGGCATTTATAACACCAGCTGCCAGTGGGCATCGAAATAAACAGAGGGGAAAAACTGAAAATTTGTGCATAGTCCAGATCGAACCCGGGTGCTCCTGCTTACTAGCCAGTTTTGGATGACCACAGTGTCATTGTGAACACAGCAATAACTGCAGCGTGCGAGCTAACGCAAATTCTCCCACACACCCCTGTCCATTATCTCTCATTACTCGCGGCATTTCGCCGATCCCAGGAAGAGTTCTGGCCTGGTGTACATCCGTACTGGAGAATGGATCGATGGCCGTCTCGTCTTAAATATCCCCCGCGTCACGGTGTTTGTCAGCGATGAACTCCGAAACTACTCAACTGGCCGTAATGAAATTTTACACAGTGTGTGTGATTTGGTCCGTCTTAAAATATAGGGCAGTTTTATCTCGGTTAATAATCTCAAGATTATTTTTATTGCACATTAAATATTTTTATTTAGGTTGTTTAAGTATCCAATACCTGGCGGCATTCTTCACGTTGAAGCTTTTGCTAAAGTTGAAGTGCTCTGTTGGAAAGCAAATGGTCAAGGGTTCGAGACTCACTGGGAGAACGGATTTTTTCCCCCTTTTTCACTGAGTTGTCACCTCAATGATTGGAGGAGTCGCCCGAAACGACACGTGGTAACGATTCCTCGTCAAAGTGTAGGTCCCCTTTTCCTGGTTGGATAACTGGGATAAGTTAGGAACCTGTTAGGCGCCAAAGCGGCATAAAATCGAATGACTTGCATCAGGTTACTGGGCCACACGAAATTATTTTTATATTCGATGTAGGAAGTTTCCTTGATGCTACAATTTATTTAACATCACACATTTCTTTCCAAATTTACGCAAAGCATAACAGAGGTTTTTTTTTCAATTTTTCATGTATTTTACTTAATTCTAATTTTGTTGGGTATTATCTATACATCTAAAATAAAATCCACGGCACTCCCGTCGGAGGTTCGAGTCCTCAGTCGGGCATCTCTCTCTCTCTCTCTCTCTCTCTCTCTCTCTCTCTCTCTCTCTCTCTCTCTCTCTCTCTCTCTCTGTGTGTGTGTGTGTGTGTGTGTGTGTGTGTGTGTGTGTGTGGGTGGGTGGGATCCTTACCATAAGTTAGTTTCACTTACTTTGAAGTTCGTGACATTAAGGGAGCAGAACAATGTGATCGCTCCCTGAACTTAAACACTTTTAACTCAAAAATGTTTGTTAAGCTTATGGGACTTAACTACGGGGTCATCAGTCACTAAACTTACAAACTACTTATGAACTACTTACGAACTAGGACGGCACAAATATCCATGCCCGAAGGGGGATTCGAACCCCCCGACCGTAGTGGCCGTGCAGACCGTGACTGAAGCGCCTCAGTCCCCGCGGCCGGTACACTTTTAACTGCTATTCGTAGTATGCCCGAGTCAGAAATGTCTTCACCGATTTGAATATTTTGTTTTGTTAGCTTTAAGACAGGAGTGGTTTAGGGGAAAATAGGTAAAACACAAAGAAACAGCTAAAAATCGAAATTGAAAATTTTTTAAGGGGGCATCGCCATTTCGGATTAGATTCGTATCTTATATACGCCAATACCGTTTATTTGGACTGCGATGAAATTTTGCACACTTGACATTGAAAACAGGAGAAACATCACAGTCTACGTGCAATTTCGAACGGCGCATGTGGGACGGTACCTTACTCGAGATTACCCATGCAACTGCTACCCGAGTCCGACAGTGCCCAGCTTCGCTCAGGCAACGGGAACGGAAGACCACTGTATCCACTGCAGAAGAGACGCTTTTGTCCGCGTTCAACTCTGAATATTTTGAACTGATCTTAATGATATTTTGCAATCTGTGTGTGATTTGGTTCAACTTAGGAGCTGGGATAGTTTTCATCTCGATTAATCACCTCAGTATTTCTAATTGTAAATGTTGTGGCTTGCCGGTCAGGCGCGATTTACCCATCTAGAACCAGAACCCAGAACTTCACCTTTACCTATCGAGGTTGGGTAAGCATCTAATAGAAGGCGCCACGTTAGAATTCCAAACATTCCGTTGATCTATAATTTATTTCACGTTACACGTTTTTCGAGATTTACACACGACATAACCGTGCTTTATAATATTTATGTATTTAATTTTAATTCCGGTTTAGTAAAACACACTGAAATATCTTACCTCAGTAATGCATGTATCAAAAAGCCACAACGAAACGTGTCTAAAGAATTATACGTCACTGAATATTTCCTAAACCGCTGAAACTATTCTGATGAAATTGTGTGTGGGAGCGCGCGCGCGCGCGCTTTGTGTGTGTGTGTGTGTGTGTGTGTGTGTGTGTGTAGTTTGGTCCCACGAGAATCACAGTTGGATCCGGTTAGTGGTGCTTAAAAATCTAAATAATTGTAATTGGTAATTTTGGTAATTTCGGATGAGATTCGCATTTTATGCGCTGTCATATCGTTCATCCGACTACGATAAAGTTTTTCACTCTAGACCAAAATAAGAGACGGCTGTCTACATACGATTTTGTACGATGAATGGCGGGGAATACTTATACTTCGACACTAATGTATAGTTTTATTTCACTCTTGTTGAAACTTTGTCCCACTTTGAAAACAAAAGAAACGTCGCTGTCTCTGTAAGATTTCATATAGTGCATGGAGCAGGGGACCTTTTTAGGCTTCGATACTGCTCGACCGGTCACCATGATCTTTAGAGGATATGTGTAATTTTTCACTTACAGAGGGAGGGGGGAGAGGAGCTGAGGGTACAGGAAGTGGGGGCAGGAACTGACAGATGTGTGGATGCAGGGGGACGGCTGAAGGAAGGAAGCTTGGAGTTTAACGTCCCGTCGACAGCGTGGTCATTAGAGTCGGAGCTTACGCTCGGAGTGTTTAGGTAATTGCGGAAGGAAATCCGCCGTGCCCTTTCAAAGGAACCATCCCGGCATCTGCCTGGTGTGATTTAGGGAAATCACGGAAAACCTCAATCTGGATGGCCGGAGGTGGATTGGAACCACCATCCTTCCGAATGCAAGTCCATTGTGTTACCACTGCGTCACCTCGCTCGGTGGCTGAAGGAGGAGGAGCAGAGGTTAATGGCGGAGGAGGAGGGATGGACAGAGAGAAGACGGAGGAGTAGATGGAAAAACAGAGGAACGAAAAGCCCACAGACAAACAGAATAAATAAATACCTGTGCAGCTAAAAGTTTTCAGCTAGGTAATACAGGGAGAGGCCTAAGAGGACAAAGATATGGGTAAGATACAGGCATAGATATAGGTGAGGTGATGGGCAGAAAGATTAGGGGATGCAGAGTAGAATGTATACCCAGTTCTCACCCATATTAAGCAAATACGCAGCACTGGCGGGTTGTGCGTGCGTCTAAGATGGCGGTCTGTTCTTTCTGATCAGACACCATCTATATACAGTCTAGTTCTTGCCGCTACTGCATTGCGGTGTTGCAGGATCGCAAAGGTCGGCGAGCGCGTGCTGAAAGAAATATGCTATCTGACCCACGGCTTGCACTTTATTGCAGATTTCCGCCGACTGAGAACTGATAATTTACGAGCAGAAAATAAAAGTTTGTTTCTTGTAAACCATAATGAAGCAATATTTTTCTTAAGTAAATTTTTGATTAATATTTCCTATTTATTAAAAGAACCAACAATATTAAAAATTTGGGAATTTTTCCAGGGACGCAATATACTTTCGGTAAGGTCCTAATAAAAACACACTGCAGTTGCTCACTCAGTTACCGAAAGAATCTAAGCATACGATCACACAAGAGCTAAATCGTTACTTACCTTCATCCAGTGTATAGCTCTCAGACTTTGCGAGTGTTCGATTGCCTGAGATTTTCAAGCTTTTGGTTCCTCCTTAGGTGCTAGGTTATATCAATCTAGAATTTTAGGTGTCCTTTGTTAACAAAACATGCATAATAATCTTTGCCGACAAAGTGGTGCGTGCTCGTAATATTACCCTCGTGTGAGTTTCTAATGCGAGGAATATAGTTTAGTAAAATATAATTATGTCACATGTGCTCTGCCCCTAATGATCATGAACATCTTGGCATATATCTTCATTCCTATTTTCTTTTATGAACAGGTAAGATAAGTGGATAGTGACAAGAACACGTTTCACATTATTTCCTACCGCGATGAGAAACCACTAAGCCTGGTCAGAAAATCAGGTATTCTTGGACATTCAAATATTTCTACTAAGTGTTGTTTATTGATATTTATGAGAATTACCCCATCAAAGTCACACATGACACAGAACACTACAGATACAATTTCTTACCGTTTTAGGCATGACACATTGAAAATAACGTATGGGTGACGTGAATATCCACTACAATCTAAGTGAAGTTTACCGTTGCGAGTTCGTTGTTATTGTAGTTCTAGGATTTTTTAAGGGGACTAAACAGTGCAAGTTCTTTATCCGTAATACGAGAATGCTCAAGTACCTCTACGGCTTACTAAACAAATGTGGCTTACCTTTGCATGCTTTCTGCTTCAGTTTCTCGTCGTTTAACACAATGTCTTCGAGTGAGTGCTGAAGACCTACTGCTACAGTTTCTGCTTTAAGGAGGTAATCTTCCAGCTGAAAATTCAAACAACAAACATTAGCACATAGTTATGTTAAACATTATACTCGTGCAGTTTTGCCTATGCCTAGAAATTCTACACGTATTACACAGATTAAAATGTTCGATTTTCTACAGAAGAAGTTAAGTTTCACTTGTTATACGATAAACAGTTGAAAATGTCATGTACTGGTAGGTTGGGATGAATGCCACAGTGCTTTACTAGGCATGACCCTAGCGTGCTCTCGACCTCTGAGATGATTTGCCGGGTAATTACGGGGGCTCATGAAGATTAATTCGCACTCAAAACCATAGAGCAGTTCAGTATTTATTATATTGAGAAACAATGTTAAACGTGAACGACAAAAAGTCCTAGATTAGCCCAGGGACTGAATGTAAAACATTCTGACCTGTTGTCAGGAACTTTAACACTGAGACACAAAACCCACAGGGCTTCATTGGAAGCTTTTCGTTTGCGAATGGTAAAGAAGGGATTTTTTAAAAAATTACGCCTAGCATTATGAATAAACGTTTGGTCTGAACCACTTCGTACTTCCTGCGACAGTACAAGGCAAAATACCGCTAACTGGTAAGTATTTAATTCATAAAACAATGTTTTAATAATATTAGTTAACTAATGTACTGATAAAAACGATAAGTAGCATTCGAAATACTTTGCCACGACAAATCCCGATTTCAGGTTTGGGCTACTTAATATAATTTTCGATGTAGGATATCAAAATTTTCAACTCTATAGTCGGCCTGGTTTCAGCCCTCCATTACCGCAGTGACAGCCAATAATGTTCATTCTGCGGCGCGTGGCTGGCCGCGAGTTACGCAGTGTTTCTCCCGCAGGCTCCACTGTTGGCGCCCCTCCCCTCCACGCTTCCCCTATTGGTCCGCCTCTATGCGCGGAAGCGCCTTCTTATATGACGCCAGGTATAGTATAGTGACTTTTGCTTTTGTATGTTTTAGCATGTACGTCTCGGACTAATGACCTTCGTAGTCCGTTCCCTTCAAAACACAAACCAAAAAAGTAGTCAAATGTTTGTAAACCTGTGGGACCAAACTACTGTCGTCATCGGTTCCTAGACTAACAAACTACTTAAACTAACCTAAGGACAACACACACACCCATGCCTCAGGGAGAACTCGAACCTCCGACGGCGAGCAACCGCTCGCCCCGTTGCAATGCGCTCGGCCACTCCACCGCGGCAATATAGTTTTAACAGTTTCACTCCGGCGCTGTGACTGTTGCGCCGTGCGCTGTGGACGAGCGCCAGTCGCGCCCTCTGTACGGCGCAGTTTCCGTACTCCCCACGGCGCTACTCTGTCCTGCTTTCACACCCTCAGTGTTATCGCAATTATTGGGCTTTATACTCTATATTTATAAGGGAAAATTCATTTGAAATGGAAACAGTTTTCTTCCTTCTTTCAGATAATTCGCGTAATTTTTGCGTAAATTCTAAAAGATCAAAGTTTTGGATTCAGCTCTGGATGGATGTGGACGTTATTATTATAAACGCATATTTCGCTTGTTAAATAATATTTATTTACAATTGCTTTGCGTTACATTTCAGTAGCATTACATTACGGTGTATGACGCGAGGCGGAACTGCTACAGCAGTCCACCGGCTGGGCGGCACAGGCAGCACTCGACTGCTGCAGCAGTCCACCGGCTGTGGAGCACATTCGCTCCCGATTTCTGCAGAAGTTCACCGTAGCGAAACGGTTAATTTGACCTTTAGCGTAATCGTAAATCGATAAGTAAAATTACGGGTATTTAGCGGTAACCATTTATTTCCTTTTGCTAATATTTCGAATGTATATCGCTCAGCCATCTTCGGAGCGAATCTGAAGAGTATTAGACGGTCGGCAGTGTGTTACTGTCCACCTTCTATACTGTGCAAGTGTAGCAAACCGACGGCAAAGATGTAGAAAGCTGTAGTGCCCTCCATGGAGATTATATACAATAATTTGTGGTTAGCTTTGTCAGCAGAAAAAAGTAAGGAGTATTACCAAAGAGAAATAAATGCTTACGGCTGAATAGCCGCATTTTTATTTATCATGAAATACTCTGTGAAAATTGAAGGCAATCAGAAACTGTATTAGGCTGGTGCATAGGTTTGTAGCGTTTCACCATCTACATCCATACTCAGCCAGCAACCACACTGTGTGGCGAGGGTACTTGCGTACCACTGGCACTTCCTCCTCATCCAGCAGCGTATGGTCTGCGGAAAAATAATTCTCTGTATCCTTCCGTGTGGACCCTAATCTGTGTAATCTTATCCTTCCGATCGACAGATATACGTAGTAGCAAAGTATATACTGGTTGACTCTCCATGAAACGTGCGCTCTCGGAACGTTGACAAAAACCCGTACCGGCGATACAGAACCTCGCTCTTGTAGCGTCTGCCACTGGAGTTTCCTAATCACCCCCGTGATGCTTTCGCGCTTACCAAATGAGCACAGCGCAGAAAGGCCGCGTGGTCTAAGGCGTCATGCTACGGACTGGGCGGTCGTTCTCGCCGGAGGTTCGAGTCCCCCCTCGAGCGTGTGTGTGTGTGTGTGTGTGTGTGTGTGTGTGTGTGTGTGTGTGTTTTGTCCTCAGTGTAAGTTAGTTTAATTAGTTTGTAATTCTAGCGACTGATGACCAAACCACTTTGGTCCAATAGGATTACATACATTTTGAACAATTTCTTAAATAATGAGTCCTATTCGGGTTTAGAAAGAAAGTATTGAGTTTTTCTTTCGGTGATTGTGCATGACGTCAAGATATTTTTATATACAAATCGGATGCGTATTTCAATATGCATGTTTAGTTCGACAAGCTACTCAGAGATTATATGTCGAAGTTTTAAACGTAATACTAAAACCCATCAAAATTTCGCCACAAACTCGTTTTTTAAACCAACATAAATAAAATTGCGCGTGTTTTTACATGTCAGTAAAGACGACAGAAACATCACAGCACCTCACACATAAGAAACAATAAAAGATAATGACATAGCACGCAATAAAACGCACTTGATAATGGGATTCATATTCCGAAAAGCGTCGTGCAAAGTGTAAATCTATATGTATAAATGTGAAATTCTGTTCGGTGTATGTTTATCACATCTGAACCACAAAACATAAAAAGCTAAAAATTTGTACAGTTACTAATGTCTATCCGGGGATGGCTTTAGGCACGGTTTTATGGCGATTTGTCTGTTCGGTGTACGCTTATCATGCCCGAACGACAAGACGCAGAGACTTAAATATTTGTACAGTTACTAATTTATATCTGAGGAAGGTTTTAGGTACGGTTTTATAGCGATCTGATAAATATTTAGTAATTTGAAGAATATAACACGAAATGTGGAACAATAATTACTCTTTGAAAATGGTTTTATTGGTTGCATTGTTGCTTGAGGGTTGATAATGATAGAAGGGTGGAGTATATTGTGATGGAAAGTTATCGGTGTATATAACATTCTACGTGCGCGAGCGTGTGTGTGTGTGTGTGTGTTTTAATATTTCGCTAATGGTCTGTGTGTAATTGTTGTCTGAAGTCTCCCGTTGTATACCATAGCAGTTACATGCCGATAGCTATAAGGGGGTGGAAGATATGGTTGTGGACAGTCGTCAAATTATAAAAAAATTCGGACTGAAGGCCAGCGATGACATTTGCGACTCTATAGCAAGGAGGTTACATACAGCGAAACGTGATGCCGCGGACCATATCTTTGGCCTATGCGTGCTACAATGTCTTCAACTCTTTCTCTGTAAGGATAAGCATACGAATAAGGAAATATAAGAATAAACAAATAAAGCAGTAAAAAAGAAATTACTTTTAATACATAGGTTTAAAAAAATCGATTTGACGTTTCGTGCATTATCTATCATAATCAACCAACACGCAAGCGGAGGTGCGGGTTTAAGCTAGTAAATAATAAAAACGTGTCTGGTAACAGATAAAAGCTGTTTTTTCAACAAAACCAACTGAAGTAAGCTTTAATAGCTGCGAACGAAGCTATCGTAATTTTAGTTGTGGTAGAGATGGGTGACTGCCTTTTGCCGGATAGATAATAAGTCACGTGTGGTTAGGTTACAACACGGGATTAAAATGCCTAAGAAACTCGCCTACTGCTGCAGTTCAGTCTCTGGTCACTTAAAATTAGCTGTCGAGAGAGATTTTTGCATTGCCGACATTAACTCTTGGCGGCCTCTTCCAATCCTGCTCCGCTTTATGAAGTAAGTATTTTAACAGCGTTTGTGAAGTGAGCCGCCACGTTCGTGCGTCGCCTACAGGCGAGCAGTAACCGGCTGCCTGTGTGCCAACACGCGCCACGCCACTAAAGTCAACTAGCGAGTCATTTTAATCGGACTACAGCGCTGTCGCTTTCGTTACAGATGTTCCATTACTAGTGCACCAACTAGCTGCCCTCTTTGGAAATCTGAGAGATAATGCAGTGCAGCGATCGCCTGCGCGAAGAGTCGCAGAACAAAGTGTACAGTACGCTGAATGGTAACGTCCAGGACTTGCACGTCAACTGTGCAGAGAAGACGCTTTTCAGTATGTATACGCAATCAAAATGTTTGATGCACTCTAGGGTTTTTGCAATGTTTGTGACTTTCATTAATTTATGAAACTGAGAATGCAATAAAACATGAAGTTGCATATAACACTGCGGGACCCAAGCTGAGAAGATTCGCATGGCCGTTACGTCTGAGCGCTTCTCACTGACATAAAATTACTTTAAAAGTGCCCAAAGACAGCCACTGTTGCGGAGGATTCGCTAATGGATGCACAGCGGATACACAGTGACTGGCAAAAACTGAAGCCCCTACAAGGTGAGAAGGAAGCGAAATGATTCATCACAGTTCGAGAGGGCGTTTGATGTCATTTCAGTCACAACAAACCGAATCAAATTAGCTCAGCTCATATGCGCCCACTTTCTATGGTGTTGCGCCTCCTCTAGTCGGGACACATGCACTGTCACGTTTGAGAATGATATCATAAAGTCATTGTATTTTCACTGGCCGATAACTGTAGTCCCTGATACCGTGAATACTGGCAGAGGAACAACCTTTAAGAGCTGTACGACCTGAAGACGTACGCTATGGCTCGTCACATCGTACGGCCAGGACATCTACAGCTACATGGGATACTCTGCAAATCACATTTAAGTGCCTGGCAGAGGGTTCATCGTACCACCTTTATACTATTTATCTCTCATCCCATTTTCGAATAGCTCTCGGGAAGAAAGAACACCTGAATCTCTCCGTTCGAGCTCTGATTTCTCGTATTTTATTCTGACGATCATTTCTACCTATGTAAGTGGGAGTCAAAGACATATTTTCGCATTCGGAGGAGAATGTTGGCGATTGTAGTTTCGTAAGTAGCCCACGCCGCAGAGATAAGCGCCGTTGTTGTAATGATTCCCATCCCAGATCCTGTATCATTTCCGTAACGCTGTCTCCCCTCTATAGTGACAACAGGAAACGAGCTTGCTCTTCTTTGGACTCTTTCGATATCCTCCGTCAAACCCACCTGATAAGGATCCCACACTGGGCAGCGATACTTCAAAACAGGACGGACAAGCGTAGTGTATGCAGTTTCTTTAGTAGTCCTGTTGCATCTTTTAAGGGTTCTGCCAATAAAACGCAGACTCTGGTTCGCCTTTTCCACGACATTATCTACGTGTTCTTTCCAGTTTAAGTCTGATGTAATAGTAATTCCTAGTTATTTTGTGGAGTTTACGGCCTTCACTTTTGATTGATTTATCTTGTAATCAAAGTTTAACGGATTTCCTTTAGTACTCATGTGGACGACTTCACACATCTCATTATTTAGACTCAATTGCCAATTTTTGCAACATAGTGATATCTTATTTAGATCGTTCTGCAGTTAGTTTTGATCTTCAGATGATTTTACTAGATGGTAAATAACGGCGTCATCTGCAAATACCCTAAGAGAGGTGCTTAGATTTTCTCCCAAATCTTTTATGTATATAAGGAACAGCAAAGGACCAATAACACTACCCTGTGGAACGCCCGATATCACCTCTGTTTTAGTATATGCCTTACCACTGATTACCATAACCTGTGTCCTCTCTGACAGGAAATCCCCTATCCAATCGCAAAAAGCCGTTTGTGAGGTAAGGTGTCAAAAGCCTTCTGGAAACCAAGAAATACGGAATCAATTTCAGATCCCTTGTCGATAGCACTCATCACTCCGTGTGAGCTAAGAGCTAGTTGTGTTTCACATTAACGGTATTTTCTAAATCCGTGTTGATCTTGTGTCAATAGATCAGTCTGTTCTAGATAATTCATAATATCTGAATACAGGGTAGGTTCCAAAACCCTGTTGCAAATTGACGTCAATGAAATAGGCCTGTGGTTTAGTGGGTTACTCCTACTGCCTTTCTTGAATGTAACTCCGCTGTGCGTTTTCGAAACATCTGAAGGACATGACCTTCGCTTGCAGATTGACATTATACTAGACATCCGGGGTAGTAAGTTACAGAACCTCCATTCGTCCGTGTACAAATGCGACACCATTCACCAGAAGTCCACAATACGTGTTCACGGCACCATTCCATTCATCTGCATCTACGTCTAGAAGGATACTCTGCAAGTCACACTGAAGTCAATGGCAGAGGGTTAATCGAACCACTTTTATGATATTTCTCTCTAGTTCCCCATTCTCTAATAGCATGAGGGAAAAAGGAACACCTAAATCTTTCTGTTTTCGATCTCATTTATCTTATTTTATTATGATGATCATGTCTCCCTATATAGGTGGGTGCTTACAATATATGTTCTCAATCTTAAGGGAAAATTGGTGAAAGAAATTTCGCAAATAGACCTTGCCGTAACAAATAACACCTTTCTTTTAATGATTTCCACCCCAACTCGTGCATCATTTCCGTGACTCTATCCCCCCTACATCGCCATAATACAAAACGAGCTGCCCTTCTCAGAATTTTCTCTAAATCGTCCGTCAGTCCCACCTGGTGTAGATTCCACAATGCGCAGCAATACTCCAAAATAGGACGCACAGGAGTAGTGTAGGCAGTTTCTTTAGTAGAACTGTTCTAAGTGTTCTACCAATGAAATGTAGTCTTTGGTTCGACTTCCCTACAATATTTTCTATGCGTTCTAAAATGTTTCAAATGTTTGTATAGCGTATGGGACTTAACTACGGGTTCATCAGTCCCTAAACTTACAAACTACTTATGAACTAATACTAAGGACGGTACAAATATCCATGCCCGAGGGGGGATTCGAACCCCCGACCGTAGTGGCCGTGCAGACCGTGACTGAAGCGCCTCAGTCCCCTCGGCCACCGCGGCCGGCTAAGAGAGCTACTAATATTGTCGCCTAAATCGTTTATATTAAAAAAAATAAGGAACAGTAGGGGCCCTACACACCTTCTCTAGGGAACGGCAGCTGTTTGTGGCGTGGTGTTGCATAGGACGGAAAGTCAACACTTGGACTGTTGAAAATCTCCGACCACTTGTGACACCGAATACGCTGGGGAATTCATTATGTTTTTACGGATGGCAGATATGCTTGCGATAGGGGTAGCGATATGCTAGGTGTACAACAGTGTTTCTCAACCTGTGGGTCGCGCCCCCAGGGGATCGCAAATGCTTGCTCGGGGATCGCCGTCACAGCAGGAAGTAATCGCCCCATAAAATAACCAGGAGTTATGTAATACAGAAACCATTTTCTAAGTGAAATATATTGAATGTTAAAATTATAGAGTTCCTTGCGCAACGTTGATTATGGATTGAATACATCATAGATTGTTTTATAATACAGAGTGTTGATGATGAATAAGCGCAAAGGCTTAAAACTGTTCCCAGGAACCAATGGATACAAAAATAGATACAATAAGTAATTCTGAAAAATTCTCTGCTTCTTTACAAATTATCTATACCGTGGGACCTTTCTTAATGAGCATCATTCGATTCTGATTCTTGCCTGAAACGCGAAACACTCGTTAAGCAAAATATTTTTTTTCTGTAGGAAATCATGTAAATATAGGATAATGGGTTACATCCCGAAAAATACAAAAAAACACTTCGGCCAACAATTTATAAGCAAAGCTAAGGCGAAAGTAAGAATATGAAATTTGTTTCCTTTGAGAAAACACAGTTTTGTTAGGGTTCGTGAGGTGGGAACCCCCTTCCCTAATATTTTTACTTAGTAGGGGGTCGCATATACGAAAAGGTTGAAAAACACAAGTGTACAATATGGCAATCTCCTCGTGGTGGTCACATGTGGCCGATGAGACCCTCGATGAGGAGTATTGTCGCCACGACGTTTTCTTACCGTCACTGTTAAATCGGTTATGTCCCACAAAACTAGTCACTGCACGATTTGACCAGCAGGCAAATGAAAACCTACAATAAGATCGACTTGAGACTGGAAGCTGCTCATAAGGCGGCACCACACGAGTATGCGGTATTTCCGTGACCCTCACAAGGATATCTACAGCCGATCACGTCCTTTCCATGCCGTAACTGACCTCGTAACAAAACTAATGCATTCTGGCGGCTGTTCAATATATTACATAAATTTTCATCTCCGTGTCATGACCGATGATGATTGTAAGTGTAATGAGATTCAGTCACATTTTCTGTGCGCCTTCACTTTTATTTTTTAAATTTTTATTATTATATAGATAATATTATTGTACGTTGTCACCTCGAGGAAACACGCGTCTTAAGATAAATTAATAACAAGAACCACACGGCAACATGAAAAAGTATCTTACCTCGTTTTTCCATCTCGGAGAAGCATTAACGGCCATCTTTAAGTACTCGAAGTAGGTAGACATTTCTTGCTCTTCTAAACTGTAAACAAAAAGTAGCAAATTTTAGTTAACTGAAGATTACTACAAGCAATACGACAATTACTGAAAGGCAACAGTACATTAACGTCCTTGCTATGCCCAACAATATGTGTGCACTACTCATTACTCTTTAACATTAAGCGCATATACAGAAACACCTGTCCCGTAAGCGTAAAATAAAAGAGTTTGAGGAAGCACTCTTTTAGCGTGTTTGAACAATAATGAAGGTAGGAGTTGACGTACCGCAGAAGGGGAGGTTAGAAGTGACAGACCACAAGGTAGGAAGAAAAGGAACTAGTTTAGCGCTTTCCTAAGGAAGCAGCAGGCATTCACCTTAATCCAGTTAAGGAAACTACGGAAAAAGAATCCTGAAGTCCACATCATTACGGAGCTACAAAGATCCTGTACTGTGCCTTGTTGACACCTTCAGTACAGACAGGGCTTTCTGATGTCTGCTCCCCAATTAGCTCTTACCAACTGAAATCGGGACTCATCTGACCAAGCGACGGTTTTCCAGTCGCTTGGGGTCCCATCAATATAGTGACGAGCGCTGCAGACCACGTCGTGCTGTTAGCAAAGGCACGCGAGTCTGTCGTCTGGTGCCAGAGACCATTAATGCCAAACTGCGCAGCACTATCCTATCGGATACGGCCCTTGTTTGACACACATTGATTTCTGCGGATATTACTCACAGTGCTGTAGCACTGAAAACTCGATGCAAACGCCGCTTCTATTGGTCTTTAAGTGCAGGAAGTCGGGCACTGCATTGTTCGTGGTGAGAGAGTGCCAGAAATTTTGTATTCTCAGCACACTCTTGCACTGTGGCTCTCAAAATGTTCACATGTTTGTTAAGCTTATGGGACTTAACTGCGAGGTCATCAGGCCCTAAACTTATAAACTACTTATGAACTTACTTATACTAAAAACGACACGAACATCCATGCCCGAGGGGGGATTCGAACCCCCGACGGGTAACGGCCTCACGCATCGTAGCATAGTGCCTCAATGCGCTCGGCGGCTCCAAAGTCTAAAGTCCGTATTGTGGCCATACGTTGGAAACCTTCTCACATGAATCATCGGAGTTTCGAGACACTCAGGTTACTCGAAGGAAAGCATCGTGCGGTGAACGAGAAAGAGCAGTATCTTCGGCATGTAAACACTGACTAGGGAACCTCCGATCTCGAACGCTCGGAAGCTCACGAAACCATCTTAGAATAACAAGCAATCATAAACAAAACAGTGGTTTGCGTCATTTCCATGCAAAACGCCACACTTGTCTGCTAGCGCCAACAGACGGAGGCCTGTTGTGTGATTCCTGAGCGGGTAATACAGATCGTACACTTCTAGATGCAAGTTTTCAAACAAAGATGTTACGCTGACGATCTTCCCACCGAAAGCACAAAATATTGCCAAATATTGTCTTGATGTTTACTTCTTTCGGCAATATAAACTCAATATCAGAGGGATTACTGATTTTTTAAGACTACAAGACGCCAAACCACAAGTGAAGGTACATGGTCGTTATGTCATCGTGAAACTGCACACTGAGATTTACAATCACTTTTCTGTACCTACGTATAAGCTTATGTTGCAAGCTTGGCGAAAGCCAAGGTATGATACTGGCATACCAATATCATCATTTGAAAACGTAATTAGTGAGTCTTTTGATATTAGACTGCGTGAATGATTTGGTGAGATGTGCACATTGTCCTCTCCCACTTTGTTTTAACGACTTCATCGAAATACCGCATCTGCACTTTGAGGATAATACAAGCACTTTCAAGTGTGTGGTACTGCTGTACATGTGTATTTTGCACTACTATAAGCACATTAAGGCGAGAGTTTGTGGCGCCGCCGACTGAGTATGTAATGATATACCCATTGAATTACATATAATTTCCTTCCTTGGTATTGATATCTTGTTACTTTGTTTCCCTCTGCTAAAATGTTACTTGCGAGCCGCGGCGGAATGGCCCTGCTCTCTACGGCGCCTTGCTAATGTGTACGCGGCCGTTCCACGTCGGAAATTCGAGTCCTCACTCGGGCGCGCGCGCGCGCGCGCGCGCGCGCGCGCGCGCGCGCGCGCGCGCGCGCGCGCGCGCGTGTGTGTGTGTGTGTGTGTGTGTGTGTGTGTGTGTGTGTGTGTGTGTGTGTGTGTGTGTGTGTGTGTGTGTGTTTGTGTGTGTGTGTGTGTGTGTGTGTGTGTTTTCCTTATCATAAGTTAAAGTAGTTTGCAGTGGGCATCAGTCCCTAGGCTTACAGTTTGGTCCCATAGCTCTACAAACATTTGAACATCTGCCTAGCACTAAATCTGAGAGGGGTCTTGTCGAACAACACAACAGGTGTGCCTCATATGTAGATGACGGTCGACTGAGCAGTCGAAATGTTTATCAACTTGAAATGATTTACAGATCTTTCTAATTTGTAGAAGGGAAGTGATACATATGCACCTACTAAATATTGCTAATGATAATCAGCTGTAAAGTATTGGAACACATAGTATGCGCATTTATTATAATTTGATTTGGAGATTGAAAACTACCGTATGCAGAGGTCATGCGATGCCTAAAGACGAAATGGTAAGACAAACAGCTCGCGCCATTCTTTCACGAGATCTAGATGGCAGAAAAAAAAGCGGATACCATGTTCTGTACCACCAAGAATACAAATCATACAGTTTTACATTGTCACTTCGTGAAAAGAAAAATGAATATCATTTTATCTTTTTGACTAGGCTGAATACTGTCTGGAAAATACGAATAAGGATTCCATTCTCCAAAGGGGGAAATCGTTAGGTGTGAAATTAGCTTCAGACATACACCAAGAAAATACTATTGGGCTATTGACGAATTATACAGGGAGTGGACAAAATAACATGAACACCATGCAGTATACTACATCTTGCGGCAAGTTGGCACCACTGTATACATGTTAACAGCGAGACGTGACTGCACTGCACAACTGACGTACGAGGCCTTGGACGTTACTTTGCAGTATATTACATGTTTTCTTCTGGGACGGTCAACACAGACGTGAGATCCCTCATATTTTCTAAGAAGGCAGCTCGATGTGTGCACTTAGTGGGAGCATATGTGACGAAAAAAAATTTAAAATAAGAGAAAAAGAAAAACGGCTGCACTGTTTTTAACGTTTCACTAACGACAGCAACGTCGGTAACGACAACGTACACAAAAAAAATTAAAACATCACTGACAAGAGGAATGGATAGTGGGTGAAACTGGATGTTTACTGACGACAGCCGACGAGCATTAAGAGCGGCTCTGGCCACACAACATAAAACTACCACTGCAAAACTCAACACTCACTTGAGTGATACTGTTTCGATAGTATCAGTACGGCTGGAACTTAACATTCATGGAAGGGTTGCGGTTGCTAAACTCTTAATAACTGACGCCAACGGAAATCTGTAAAGAAATTGGTTTCACAATCATGAAACCTGGACATTTGATGACTGGAAGTATGTGGTATGGTCTAATGAATCATCGTTCACATTGCTTCCTACAAATAGCCTATTTATGTATCGAACGCCCCCAAGACGCTAAAGATATGGCATGCCTGCTTCCTCCAGCCAAGCATTTGGCCACCTATATCGTGGTACTCAACTGTTCCTATCGTTAACTTCGCTCGTCGGATAACTGTGAATGAATATCTCACTATCCTAGACACCAAGCCGCTAATATATTGCTAACAAACACTGCCATAGTTCACGACGATATTGCGCTCACACACAAAACCAAAAATTTCTGGTGTACATTGTAACCTGGACAGTCACAGCCTAACTGACTCGTTTTAGAGCAGAGAGTGAGATCTAAATTTACAACTCCAACAGCGTAGTAATAATTTTGTACAAGAACAGCTAAAAATTTGTTGAAGACTATAAAGACACTTAACCATTTTTTTTCTCAGTTGCAGCTGTTCTCAATGCCATTAGTGGGTCAACCCCTTATTAATAAATAAATATTGTGTCTATATTGTGTTGATATTTTCTGCATCCCCACTGTACATTGCCACGTGTGACCACCACATGCGAAGAACGCAGTATTGTGTACCATTCTAACCTGCGCCTGCCATCCTCAAACAAGTAGTGGAGTCGCTACAACTGTCTATGTTATTCTGTATCACTGGTCGCAAACCACTTGCAGCCAGACTAAGGAATCATCGATCAGTGCATAGGTTGCCGTTAACATGCCTGATGACCTTCGTCGTCGATTATAGCGGCAATCGCGGGAGAAGATGGCTTTGTTCCACAATTCCGACAGGCACAGCGGTGCTACTACTGGCTTCATGGTGTGGGGAGCTGTTGAATATGACTTGACGACCGGACGTGAGAAAGAAAACACGTACTACGGTTTGTCACGGATATCCTACATCGTCTTGCGGCATTATCGCCATTTTTCATGACGACAATGCTCGTCTACACATGTCACGAGTCTCTGTGAACTGTCTGCGTAATATTAAATTACTCGGGTGGCCAGAACCCTTACAAATCGATTTAGTGCATGCATTCAGGCCAGAGGGGGGGCGCAACATCATACTTTATCAATATGACGTGGGCTCTTACCGGCATGATACTTGAAAATTTGTTTCTTCAGTGATCATTAAATCAACTCAATGTACACACTATCAACCATGAAGTTTCCTCCTCCCCTTTTGCGTGCTTATTTTTTTATCAGGTAATGTATAATTGAACTGCAAAATTGATGCATGAAGCCCCATCGTGCACGATTATGTGGCGCATAGGACACTCACAATGACTATATTTAAAAGGTCAGGCAACTTATCCTCCTCACAAACAAACCAGCTTTAGGTAATTAGGCGGAAAGATCCATTACTGTTTTATTGCATCACTGAAAGTTATGTCCGTACAATATTTTAGATATGAGATGGAATCACAACATAAACGTAGTAGTAACTAAGAAAAGCCTATGCCATCCTGGGATCTACTGTAAGAAGCTTACAAATCACTTGTACGCCCGACTGCGAGAATACCGTTAATATGTCTAGAACCCTAAGCAAGTCAATGAGATAGGATGGAAAATAATGAAAGACAAACTGTGCGTTTTCGTCACGGGGTCGTTTACTTACAGCAAAAGGGTTACGGAGATTCCTATCCATTCTTCCCACATATGGGGTGTCCAGATCACAAGCGAGTTAAGTTTATTTTTGGTCATTTTAGGCTGATATCACTTTGAAGCACTATTTATGAAACTGCTTTCAGGGCATAAGAGTTTCATGTAAAAATGAAGACTGGCGATCCCATGTTATATTTTTGTAACATACAACAAGAACATCTTCATACGAAACATCGACCATTAGAAAAGGAAAGAAGGAAGATTTTAGTTTAACGTCCCGTCGACACGGTGGTCGTTACAGACGGAGCACACCCTCGCATAGTATTTGTCAGGAATGGCGAAGGAAGTCGACCTTGCCCCTTGAAAGAAACCATCTCGGCATTTGCCTGGAGTGATTTAGGGAAATCGCGGAAAACCTAAATCAGGATGGCCGGAGACGAGAATCTGCCGCCGTCCTTCCAATGCGAGTCCAGTGTGTTACCTTGCTTGGTGACCACTAGCAAACGCGAAGAAAAAGGACACGGATGATTAACTATCATAAATACTACCTGTTTATCATAATTCACAATTATTTGTCCCCAAGCACTTAGTCTGTAATAAGGGCTTCTACAGCTTTGCAATATGTTGTTTGTAAATCTATGGGACACAACAGCTTGGTTATTAGTCCCTAGCTTACAAACTACTTAACGTAAGGTAAACTAAACTAAGGACAACACAAACACCTATGCCTGAGGGGTGAATCGAACCCCCGACGGCGGACGGCCGCGCGCACAGCAACACGGCGCTCCAGTGCGCGCGGATAATCCGCCGTGGCAGCTTTGCGAGAGTAAACAGAGGAATTTCAACACATTCTACTTTGAATCGATTTCCCTAGCTTCATGTTTGTAAATATTTGTTATAAAAGGAGACACAGAATAAAATTACAATCATATATTCAGAAGATGTATTTTCTTTACTTTTCCATTATAAAATCTGAGGACTAGAATAGAGATGAAGATAACATGATCGGGGTGGGAAATACCCAGAAATACGGGCTTATATAGAGGTTTAATGGTACTTGTTTATCCTGCGCCAATGGAATGGAACCAGCGAAACAGGGGGGGATAACGACGATGTATCCACCCCACCGTGCTGTCAACGGTTAACGGTTGCGTGAGGATTCCAAACGTAAGAGAGGAAGTCATAAGGTTTTAATTACTACCTCGATAAAATAAATGTACGTAATTATTTGTTTGATGTAGTCCTGGTAGACACTGACATACAGCACTGTAGGATCAGCCGCTACAGGACAGAGAATAAATTGGCGTAGTCTATTAATTAAGTGGGGCATCGTGCGGCGGAAATGAGCATATCTGTAACGCCAATACATACGGCTAAAAAAGTCATCCACACTGTATCGACTCAGCTGGAAACATTTATCCTGCAGCCCGAAAAGTATTTCCGCACAATACAAGGGCTGCGTCATTATGATTTGACTTAGGCGTTACGGTACAACTCCAATCGTCACATCATGGCAACAGATCTTGTAGATAACCCAAAGCAATTCTGGAGGTTTGGAAAATCGATAAGCGGGTCAAAGGCCTCTATCCTGTCACTCGTTAACCAGCCTGGGTTGGAGATTGAAGACAGGCAAAGGAAAGCCGTAAGTTCTAAATTTCAAGTTTGAGAAATTGTTCACGGGGGAGGTCGTACAAACATACCGTTCTTTGACCATCGCACAGTTTCCCCAATGGATGATTACTGGTGTCGAAAAGAAACTGAAAGGTATGGAAACAAATACTTCCCGGGTCCGGATGGTATCCTAATTGTGTATTACAAAGGGTAACCTGGCTCAGCGCAAAGTCCCGAGGCACTGGAAAACAGAGCAGTAACTCCTTTATATAAGAAGGGTAAAGGAACGGACACAATATTCTTGAAGTCAGTTTGCAGCAGAATTCTTAAACTTATTCTCAATCTGAATATAATAAATTTTCTTAAGACGCAAAAGCTTCTGTCCGTGCATCAGCACGGCTTTTGAAAGCATCGCCCGTGTAAAACTCAGCTTGTACTTCTGTCGCACGATAACTTGCGAGCCTTGGATGAAGGACAACTGCAAACTCCCTATTCCTTTATTTTCTAAAAGCCAATGACATGGTGCCCCACGGCAGACTGATAACGAAAGTATCAGTGTTCGGAATATGTTCCCAGTTACGGGAAACGCATGAAGATATCTTAACCCTCGACGTCGAGTGCTTATAAAAGACATGGGTATCGTTGGGAGTGTCCCAGGCAAGTGTGAGAGGACCGCTGTTGTTTTTTATGACATGGCAGACAGCCCGCCGCAGTGGCCGAGCGGTCTGCGGCGCGCCAGTCACGTTCTGCACGGCCACTACGGTCGGGGTTTCGAATCCCCCCTCGGCCATGGATATTTGTGCCGTCTTTAGTATTAGCTAGTTCATAAGTAGTTTGTAAGTTTACGGTACTGGTGACCCCGTAGTTAAGTCCAGTAAGCTCTACAAACATTTGAGCATTTGAACATGGCAGACAGGATGAGTAGCTATTTGCGTCTGTTTGTCGATGACGCTGTCGTGTATGAGGCATCGTCATTGAATGACTGTGGCGGGATACAAAACGACTTATACAAAATTTCTACTTCTTTTGAGGAATAGCAGCTAGTTAACTCTACATGCAGTAAAATGTCAATTAATGCAGATGAGTAGGGGGAGAAACTGCATGTTCAGAGACAGCATTAGTAGTGTGCTGCTTCACATAGTCAAGTAGATTAGGTATCTTAAGCGTAAAGTTGCAAAGCTACTTGAGATGGAACGTTATGGGGAAGGCGAATGGTCGACTTCGTGTGTTTGGGATCCCTACCAGGTAAGTTAAAGCAGGACATAGAAGTAATTTATAAGCGGACTGCTAGATTTGTTATTGTTAAGTCCGATCAACACGCAAATGTTACAGAGATGGTTCGGGAACTCAAATGGGAATCACTGGAGCGAATACAACGTTTTTCTCGGGAAACACTATTAGAGGACAGTGACGCGGAGATTTCAGTGTGTACAAGGACTGCAAACGAAGTATTCACAAACCAAAACAAATAGGTAACTTTTTAAGGTTTAATCAAAACTTTATGACTAACTTAGATAAACAAAATGTTCCAGAAGTAATGGTCAATATTCAGGTAAAACAGCTGATTGATGATTCGGAGGAAAGAGTCCGCTACACGGACTTTAAAATGCATACCACCTTAAGAGCCATGCATACTTCATCTTCTATACTGTGTAACAAATCTCTTCCACTTGAAGCTCCTTGCTTTTCACATATTTTGAGGGGGTAGTAAGAACCAAAACAGAACAAAATGATCTAGTAAAAATGGGTACTAAAATACATTTTTAAGAACTATGAGCAACCATCCAGTTGAAAAGAGGTAGCAAAGCTGAACTAGAATCCATAGCTCTTACGGAAGAGCACACTTTACTAGCCGTTTTTCAAATGTTCATATGTTTGTTAAGCTTATGGAGCTTAACTGCGGGTTAATCAGTCCCTAAACTTACAAGCTACTTATAAACTAACTTATACCAAAGACAGCACAAACATCTATGCCCGAGGGAGCATTCGAACCACCGACGGGGAAAGACCTCGGCATAGGAGCATAGAGCCTCAATGGCTCGGCCACTCCGCCACGGCTAGACGTTTATGTTTCGAAGCACCAGTCCTGTCATATCAACCGTCCTGTCTATGACTAGTTTTAGATTACGCATTACCAGTTTGAAGTTTGCTCTACATAGGGTAGTTCAAATGATCAAATGTTTGTATAGCTTATGGGACTTAACAACGGGGTCATCAGTCCCTAAACTAACAAACTACTTATCAACTAGCTAATACTAAGGACGGCACAAATATCCATGCCCGAGGGGGGATTCGAACCCCCGACCGTAGTGGCCGTGCAGACCGTGACTGGAGCGCCTCAGTCCCCTCGGCCACCGCGGCCGGCACATAGGGTAGTATGTTGTTTGTTAGTTTCATGAGCATCTCTATCGAGAGATGGCTGAACTACGAAACAAACATGGCGCGCCTGTTACTGTCGTTAACTTGTGAAGAGCATCGCGGCATTCTTCGGTATTTGTGGGCCAAGGAGCAGAAAGTGAGAGAAAATCACAGGGACGCGCGAGGCGTCTATGGGGACGACTTTATGGACCGTAGCGATGTGTGCATTCTTGCTAGAAGGCCGTGTGAACCTTCTAGTGATTCGGCACGCTCCAGGCAGCCGGAAACAGCTGCGAACCCTGAGAATGTCGGAGCCACTGAGGCAGCAATTCTGAACGGCCGGCGTGTAAAACTGCGGCTTCATCGCAGCAGACACTGTTCATCTGGCTGGAGTTACGCTCTTGTGGCCAACAAATATCGAACTAAGCTTCACAATTCTTCAAAAGTTGACGACAATAACGTGCGCGCCCATTTGTGTCTCGCAGTTCGTGCTCTTCTCGCAAAAGCTGCACATGAAAACAAATACTCCACAGAGCAGAGACACTTCATGGAGTGGCTATACGTCCTACATGGTTTTGGGTTAAAATGTATCTATATTATAGAACATTAAAAGTTATGCTGATGTAAGAAAAGCTGTGTAATCATTAATTTAAATTAGAAACTTACCGTGTGCTACTGACTGCTTCATGAAAGGATTATTTTCAAAATTGTTAAAAATTAGCTTTAGGTTCCAATCAGTTTTTGTCAATGCCGTGAAAAAATTAAAGAAAATTGGAAATGCTTTTACGGAGACACCTCTCATTTGTGTAGTACATATATTTACCTTTAAAGTTTGTTGAGTGGATGTAGCTGGTTGTAGGCCGAGGGGACTGAGGCGCTCCAGTCACGGTCTGCACGGCCACTACGGTCGGGGGTTCGAATCCCCCCCCTCGGGCATGGATATTTGTGCCGTCCTTAGTTGTAAGTAGTTCATAAGTAGTTTGTAAGCTTAGGGACTGATGACCCCGTAGTTAAGTCCCATAAGTTCAACAAACATTTCTATTATTTCTATTCTAGCTGGTTGTAGACGTAATTCTTTGTCCTCTTTCATACTTGCTAGCCATTCCTTTGTTAGCGTCTTATAAAGGAAAACAGTAACTATTGCAAGGCTAACTGCTTTCCTGCACTTCTTTGAAAAGTATTAAAAACTGCAAGGCGACCTTAGACTCTTTGAGAGACTTCATCACCTCTGCCTTGTAAGAAGTATTATTTAGTGTTAACCACTTCAGTTTGTCCAGCTGTAAGCCGAACAAATTTAGGCGTGTTTATATTTTGGCGAACAACAATGACAAATCATAGACTCTCACAAAGAGTGTTTACCACGAACTGTATCTTGGACAAGATGTGAATATGGCAACATGTCGTTAGTGTGTTGTGCACGGCGTGAGAAATACAAAGCTTTGGCTGCTTTTATGATAAGTTTGAACCTACTGGCTATAAAGAATGCTGTCGAATAGACGGGCAGTAATTGGACTTGCGTAATAAAGTTTTTTATTTTATTTATTTCTTATTTTTATTATTTTTGCACTGTTTTTCGCAAATAAAACAGCTGTGAAGAGATAGTACACTTAAATGAACATTAATCACGCTTCCCGATGCTCTACTTCAAGATAAGTCAAGGAAAGGTATCACAAATATGATAATATTATCAAATACACCGAAAAAAAAACTAACAAAAAATTGCCATGATGGAGGTCTGAACATGGATCCACGGTTTGACAGTGCAAGCCCTGGACTGCTCGACCGGTGACGGCGCTCGGAAAGTCGCTCATGTTTACCAGCACCCAAGTTACAGCGTGAAAACATATAAGCGTTAATTACTCCAACGTGTTGACTTTTGACCCCATATATATTAATAAAAAACGCTCAACTTCAGACGATTTTTCGGATGTATAGCATTGAAATCGCAATTTTCCATCATCAACTCTAACCTTGACTTTTTTTAAACTACCGTCTTGCAAAAAGCAGAAAGAGGCGTCTGTTTATAGTTTTATATATAGAACGTCCATGCAAAATTCGATAGAAATCGGTGACCCACATGCCTGTCCTCGTCAGTGGTTTAACCACTGGTTGACGCAAGGCACGCTGCAGATTCTGTGTTAGCTCCTTTCTGAAATTTAAGCTCTATGACAGCAAACTTGGAACTACATCGTCGTGCAATTTCAACATTCCAGATGCAAAACCACGGCATAAGAAATTACTGAGCGTTACTTTCCTCCGCATGATGGGACTCGGTTCGTGCGATTTAAGACTTGGGAGTGCACACACGAGTTTAGGTACCACGGTTATCGGTAAGAGGAAGCTCTAGTGGAGCAAGATGGGCAGCGCGTGTAGCGAGCAGCGGCTGCGGCTGTGGCCGCCCCGCGGACAACAGCTCGTTTACGCGTGTAATAAACAGAAGGGGGCTACTCCCCAGCGACTCGGCCGCTATTACCGGACGCTGGGGGCCGCAACCCCGTCCTCCCGCGCCCTAACTAAATGTTGCCAATTCAGGCTTACGCGTACAATCAAGGCGGAGCCGCCGCAACGTCCTTGTAAACACAGGGCTCACGCTCCTCTCTCTCTGCTGCGGTTCGACTTACAGTGAATAACTTTAATATTCGGACTGTAAGATATTTTTAGTTTGCTGCGTTATAACTATATTCTGAACAAACAAAAATATAATATAACTAAATATTATATGAAGGTACATGTCTTGTAAACAACAGTATGAACGTTGTTTACATAACGTAAAGCAATTGTTAAAGAATGCGATTGAAACAAACCACTCTTCGATGGTAACGTTACTTTAATATCCGGACAGATGGTAGTGTCGCACTTGTCACCGTTCACGCCGGGGTGAGTAGGCCTGCTTCTAGTCAGAAGGCAGGTGTGTGTTTACAAGCGCGGTCGACTGTCCAGGCGGTACGATGCCACGCAAAGCTAATACCAGCTTTGAGATACGACAACTTGTGATTTTTCACAATGCGAAAGGAAAATTATATCGACAAATTGCTGCCACGCTCAACATGAGTAAGAGTACTGTGGCAGATATTGTCAGACTTTTCAAAAACTAGGACCGTATAGACTTCATACCACAAATGGGCCAGCCACAGAAGTTGGATGCTCGTGACAAGAGGAAGCTAATACGAAAGATAAAGAAGGATCCTACACTCAGTGCACCGAGATTAGCACGTGAGCTTCTAAACGAGACTGGCAAGAAGCTACATCCTGAAACGATTCGCAGAGCATTGAAAGAAAGTGGATACAATGGAAGAGTGGCTAGGAAGAAACCGTATGTGAATCAACAGAATCACCAGAAAAGATTGGGCTTTGCTAGGGAGTTTATTACGAAGGATGCAATTTGGCGGAATGACGTCATTTTTTACGACGAAAGTAAATTTAACGTTTGTGGGTCGGATGGACGAAGCACGGTGTGGCGGAAGAAGGAGGAATTTACAGTCACAAATATTAAACCAACTGTAAAGCATGGAGGTGGCAGCGCCCTTGTTTGGGGTTGCGTATCGACATTCGGACCGGGCGAATTGGTGTTCAACGACATTACTATGGACACACATGTCTATTTGAACATATTAAAGAACAATTTACGAAAAAAGTGATGAAACCATGGGGATATCAAACACCTTCAAATTTTACCAGGACAATGACCCGAAACATAAGGCTCGCATTGTGCAGCAATATTTGCTCTACAACTGCTCCGAAGTCCTACAACCACCACCTCAGTCACCAAATCTCAACCCGATTGTGAATGTGTGGGGAGAACTGAAGCGACGTATTAGAAGTACGCCAATATCTTCCAAAGAAAGTCTGAAGCGTCGACTAAAGGAAGAATGGGGCGGTCTACGTGTGTTCAAAAATGTTCAAATGTTTGTAAAGTCTATGGGACTTAACTACGAGGCTATCAGTCCCTAAACTTACAAACTACTTATGAACTACTTACGAACTAGGACGGCACAAATATCCATGCCCGAGGGGGGATTCGAACCCCCGACCGTAGTGGCCGTGCGGACCGTGACTGGAGCGCCTTAGTCCCCTCGGCCACCGCGGCCGGCGGTCTACGTGTGGACCATTTAAAAAATATCATAAGCAGTATGCCGCAGCGTTTGAAAGAAGTGATAAAACAGAATGGCTATCTAACAAGATATTGAAACATTTGTTTTCCATAAAATTTAGTCTTGAAATACTTAGTTCTGGAAAGTGTCCGAATATTAAAGTAACGTGAATATAGGACCGAGTTGTATTTAAATTGTATTATTAAGTAAGTTATGTAAGTTATCTTAATAAAATTTATATTATTACTTACAAGACACATCACGTAATGTAATAATTGGTTATATGTTTTGTTATAAATCAAGTTATGATGTTCCAAGATTGAAATATCACAATGTCCGAATATTAAAGATATTCACTGTATTTCTAACGTTGCCGCGCATTATGACGCCACACAAATATCGACAAAAAAAAACTGGCCACGCTATTTTGCCTTAGTCCTTTCTCACCCTGAGGGGGAAATGTAAGATCACTGACAGTATTTTTTTCTGGACAAAATGAATTCGTTTGGAGAATTACAGTGATTAGCCAAAACACTATGATCATCCACCTAATATCGATATAAACCCTTTCGGCCGCGGCGGAGCGGGCGAGCGCATTGAGGCGCTATGTTACGATGCGCGAGGCCTTTCCTCGTCGGGGGTTTGAATCCCCCTCGGGCATGGATGTTTGTGCTCAGTACGTGCGGAGCGTCGCAATACCCGTTATTTTGCCATTCTCGCGTCAGGAAGGTGCTGCATTGTCCCAACAGGGTAATGCTTCCCCTAACACCGCGTGTTAAACCCGAAGCCGGCCGCAGTGGCCGAGCGGTCTGCGGCGCGCCAGTCACAGACTAAACGGCCGATACGGTCGGGGGTTCGAATCTCCCCTCGGGCAGGGATATTTGTGACGTCTTTAGTATAAGGTAGCTCATAAGTAGTTTTTAAGTTTAGGGACTGATGACCCCGTAGTTAAGTCCCTTAAGCTTACCAAACATTTGAACATTTGTGAAACTCGAGTTCGTCTCCAGGACGTGCAGCTGGCAATCCCCGGGCATTTCTCCAGTCGAGCACGTGGAGGGGTGACATGTGCCTCAACTACCCACACCTTTTGCAGAACTACGTGGACACGTCAGGAAATCGTGGAATAATGTATCCCAACACAGTATTTGCTACGTGTATGTTTAAATGGATGCCAGAAACTACGCCCTGTACTAATATGGATGTTCAGCATGGATCGACACCTAGTACCTCAGTACCGCTTGAGTTAGTGACCTGTAAACGTAACCATTTCATGTACTGCGTATCCACTGTATCAGTAATAAATCTTTAGTAAATTGGAAAATTCTGAGAGGGTGTATAATTTTTATTTCCGGCATTCTATTACAGTATCCACTCGTAAGTAATTTTAACCTTAAAATATAGTGTTATTTTGCATAAGTAACTGCCGTTTCCACTGTTTTAACCCTTTAATGCATGACTTTTTATTTGAAGCTATAAAAAAACTACCACGATTAATGTACAGTGCGTATACAGTGAGAAAAATATTGAAAAAGAAATTACTTAAAATTACTATGCTCTACTAGCAAAAAAAAAGTTCAGAGCTGGTCAGCTGTATAGTGCTTCCATGATGTACTCGATGCAATAAATGTCACATTATGCCTCTCTTTTTTTCTACAAAGTAACACATAATTCAACAGTAGTAGGTGATTGACTACTTTTACATGGCGAAGGAGGAATACTAAAGTAAACAAACGCACATGTTAGGAGTAAATCAATGCAGCTAACTGTCGAAATCATTTAGTAGCGCTCTGCAATTTATAATTTCTAGGAACAGCTACTAGCATATGTAACACTACGTATACAAGCAGCTACAAATGAATTTGTGGTAAAATGTTGCTCAGTTTGAGAGGTAATGGAAAAAAATAAGGTACGTAGCTTATCAGCTACACTATGCATTACAGTGTTAAAGACAAGGTGTACAGCAAATACCCCAAAACCATTGCCGAGCTAAGCAGCCATTCAGGAGGTCATCCGACAGCACTGATGTTCCGACACTTCAGTCATGAAGAATTTGGCTATTCATCTGCACCACATCATCGCCATGGAAGGCAGGCATATCGAACATGTCATCACCCAAATCCGAATATCTGTAGTGAGGTTTACATGTTGAATAATGTATGTGCACGCAGTGGTATCTAACTTATTGACGTTCTTTCATATAGTTCAATAATTACCCAGTAAACGCACGGTGAATGAAGTATCAGAGAGTGTGCTGTCCGTATGTATAATGGGGAAGCCGCGTGATCCGTATGTATTTGGCCGAGGAAAGATTGTGATGGCTAGTCGACATCTAGCGCTGTCATGACATAGCAAACAGGATACTAAAACTTAGAAAACCAATTTTCGAAAGTGTTTCACAAGCGGCAATTATCATGAAGAGCTTAAGAGACAAATCCTGTTTCCAAATTTCCAAGTGACCAAGTTCAAACACTATTCAAGGGACATTTCCACTGCCAAGACAATAAGACAATAAAAAATGACGAAGATCGGAATGACGCAGAGGGCTACTAACAAGCTTTCATACAGCCTTCCGGTCACGAATGGGGCTAAGTAGGAGGTGGGATGGGATGATAGGCGGGTGACTACACAAATTCAGTTAATAAGTGATGCCAAACAATGTTCGAAGCGACAAGCTCTCGTCGCGAAGTATGACGGGAATGTGACATGCTCAGTCAACTATTATTTCAGGTGGACAGTGTCTGAACTGTGCCAATTAACGCATTTTGAAGCCCTGGGTTTAAACTCATGCACTAACTCAACCCAACCTCGTGTTGTGCAATGTATCCGAGAAAACAGCGGTAAACAATCTGCGACAGAATTAATCACGATCGCTTTTTCACGGCGATTAAAGCTAACCTCTTCTTGCAAACTGAAAACAGAAAAATTTCAGTTTCCGCGACAAAATCTATTTGTAATTTCTGGCAAACGCTGGTAACCTGAAAGTTTTCACACTGGCTAGTTGCTAAACGACCTGCCAAGTTACGAACCGACGAGCAGTGCTGCTCGGCACTCGGATACAGGTTATAAACGACACAGGCAGATTCCAACCACAAAAGGGACGATAGGATGAAAAATACGAACAAATCAAGAAGCCAGTACGATTGCGAAAATGACGTGGCAAAGTGCTAGAAATCAAAAACTCAACTGAAGTAATTGAGTAAAAATAACAATGAAACTCATTTTGATTAAATATAATACAAATAAAAAGATAGTGCTCTCAACGAAATTCGAACCCAAGTTTTTCTGCACAGCAGCCTATAACGTTATTCATTGCGCTTACCAGAACACTGCATTGCTTTCCTTTTATGACTCTAGGCACCCAGCCTTCGAAAAGTTCGGCTCCATCTTATCCAATGTAAGATCTCTGTGGTTAAAATAACCATGTGCGTGACACTATCGCGGATTGAGCATATCAGTACTCTTTGGTCAGCGCTGTGTACAAGAAGTATATATTTCGTTAGCATTTTTGCGTGTGTATTGATTCGGTGTTATGCAATGCGTAGTAAATGGGGAATACCTTTAATTCGGGATCAAAACACACGAAAAAGCCGGACAATTAATTGGAAGAAATTCGAATAGTTGTGGTAGTTTGATAACTGTGAACGGTTCCAACCCGACTTTGAGCGCTCTGGTCGGGGAAAGCAGCTAAACGCGTGAAGTGTCAACTATCATACTACAATCGGACTATAGCAAACTAAAGGCGGTGGATAAAATAATATTAACACATGTACAAAATTATGTAAGAAGCTGCAACTCTTCGAGAAACAAATTCTTAAAATGTCTTTACAGTTTCCAACAGAAAATTATCCATTCTTGTACCAAGACTTCAGACAATTACCTGAACGACGTTGGAGTTGTAAATTTGGTCTCACTCTCGGCTCTAAAGCTCCCCATAACGGTTCAATTAATTTTGTTGTCCAGAGGAGATATTTGATAATTTTCTGATACTGTATACAGCACTCGTGTAACTTTATGGCTCTATGGGTAGGCGCATTATCAGTTTGAAATACGGCAAGCGCAAATCGTGTGACACGGCTCACAGAGAAGCCCGTCACAGCCACAACACCAAGAAAAGATTCTCGGCTTTTGGCAAGATCAATATGTCGTCGTTTTTTTTATCCGACCAGTGACGGTTATGGCAGAAACAGTTGAATATCACGTTATAGCTGCCAAAAGTATGACGGAACCATCTCCATGCTGGGCTGTAGGAAGCAAGTACGCCGTATCGTAGGCGTCTTGGGAGTTTTCTATACATAAACCCGGTGTTTGAAGGAAGCACTGTACATGATGCATAGTTGAACCAAACCACATACCTCCAATCAAGTTCAAATCAAATGTTTGTAAATCTATCGGACTTAACTACTGTGGTTAACAGTCCCTAGGCTTACAAACTATATAAACTAACCCAAGGACAAAAAACCCACACACACGCACGCCTGCCCGAAGGAGGACTCGAACCTCGCAGCAAAGCGAGTTAGAGCGCTCGGCCAGACATCTAGTGTCCAGGTTCTATGATCGTGGAACTACTTCCTTCGAAGCTTTGCGTTGGATTCCGTTATTAACGGTTTAGCAACTGTAGCCCTTCCAAGAATTTTAAGCTCTAGCCATAATGTTTTTATCGAAACAGTATTACCCCATTAAGTGTTTAGTATTGCAGTCGCTTTTTCCGTGGTGGTTTTTATGTTTTCTGACCACAACCGTTCTTAACCCTTTAATGCATGTTTTTCATTTGAAGTTATAAAAAATACCACGATTAATGTATTTTGTGTACATACTGAGAAAAATATTGAAAAAAATTTCCTTAAAATTATTATGGATTACTAGCAACAAAAAGTTCATAGCTCATAGCTGGTCAGCTGTATAGTGCTTCCATGATGTACCCGATGCTGGAAATGTCACCATTGTGCCTGTCATCTTTCTACAAAGTAACTCATACTGCAATTGTAGTAGATGATTGACTACTTTTACATGGCAAAGGAGGAATACTAAAGTATACAAACGCACATGTTAGGACTAACTCAAATGTTCAAATGTTTGTAAATCTTATGGGACTTAACTACAGGGTCATCAGTCCCTAAACTTACAAACTACTTATGAACTACTTACGAACTAGGACGGCACAAATATCCATGCCCGAGGGGGGATTCGAACCCCCGACCGTAGTGGCCGTGCAGACCTTGACTGAAGCGCCTCAGTCCCCTCGGCCACCGCGGCCGGCTAGGACTAACTCAATGCATCTCACTGTCGAACTGATTCAGTAGCGCTCTGCGATTTACAATTTCTAGGACCAACTACCGGCATACGTAACAATATGTATACAATTCACAAT
Source organism: Locusta migratoria (assembly GCA_026315105.1). Lineage (NCBI taxonomy): Eukaryota > Metazoa > Arthropoda > Insecta > Orthoptera > Acrididae > Locusta > Locusta migratoria. The sequence continues at coordinate 673,014,468 of CM048755.1, forward strand.
GCTTCCTTCAAACACTGGGTTTACGTACAGATTTTGTGGTAAAATGATGATCACTTTGAGAGATAATGGGAAAAATAAGGTATGTAGCTGATCAGCTACAGTGTGCATTAAAGGGTTAATGCTCATCGTTGTCAGTTACTTTGGAGTAACGCCCAAAATTCGACTTTGCCATTAATGTTTTATCTTGTTCTGTGTACGTCGTCATTACTGAAAACACCATCGCTAGTAAAACGTTGAACAGTGCAGCAGTGTTCATCACAGGTGCTCCCTCTAAGAATGCACCATCAATTTGGTCTCTTCGCAAGTCTGAGATGTCACACATGACGACGATCATTGGTACTGAGCATCGCAGAACAAATCTTTATACGTAGAGTGTTTCTGTGTTAGCATTGCGTACAAATCTACAGTTTTGTTGCAATCTTGACGATATTTTGCACGCTTGACCTGCAAACCAAGAGCAAGGTCACTGTGGGTGTATGGAGCACGTACAACACATAGTTCACGAAGTATGACGTCGTAAACTATGAAATGCGTGAAAACTGCTGCAATACACGACATTGTTGCACATTACCTCCTGAACGACTATACCGATTTCAGCCAAATATGGTGCGCATGTTCCTTACCGTGACATAGTGATTCTGTCAGAGACAGCAAAGAACCTGGAAGAGCAATTGAACGAAATTAACAGTGTTTCGAAAGGATGGAATAAGATGAACATTAACAAGAGTGAAACAAGTGTAATGGTATGTAGTGTCAGAAAATCAGGCAATTCTGAAGGAATTAGATTAGGTAATGAGGCAATAAAAGTAGTAGACGAGTTTTGTTATTTGGTTAGCGGAATAACTTCTGATGGCCGAAGTAAAGAAGATATGAATTGCAAAATGGCTATAGGAAGAAAGCGTTTCTGAAGAAGCAAAATTTGTTGACATCAAATATTAGTGTAAATGTTAGGAAGTCCTTTCTGAAAGCATTTGTCTGGAGTGGAGCATTGTATGGGAGTAAAACGACGATAAGGAGTGTAGACAAAAAGATGATATAAGGTTTCGAAATGCGATGCTACAGACGAATGATGAAAATTAGATGGGTAGATCACGTAACTAATGAGGAGGTGCTCAAGAGAATTGGGGAGAAAAGGAGTTTCTGGCATATCCTCACTAAGAGAAGGGATAGGTTGGTGGGACACATTTTGAGGCATCAAGGAATCGTCAAGTTAGCATTAGAAGGAAGTGTGCGGGGTAAAAATCGTAGAGGGAGACCGAGGCACAAATACAGTAAGCAGATTCAAAAGGATGTAGGTTACCGTACGTATTCTCAGATGAAGCTTGCACAGTACAGGGTAGCATGGAGATCTTCATTAAACCAGTCTGAAGAATGAAGACAACAACAACAACAACAACGAGTTAACAATTGCTGTAGGGGTAAGAACCATCTAAGGCACACAGTTCAGTAGATATGGCGTTATAAATAATGGAATACATGATAAACCCCCACTCACGCACAAAAGTTTGTTTATAATGCATACAAATCTACAGTTTTGTTCCATCTTGACTAAATTTTACACACTTCACCTTCAAAACATGAGGAAGTTCATTGTCAACACAGAACTTTGTAAGTGTATAGCAGGGAGTGCTTTACAACAGATTTCGACACGTATCTACTGTTCCACTCAGATCTTGATGAAGTTTTACACATTTGATCTTTGAAACAAGACCATCATCACTGTCAATTTACTTAAGGTGTATGGTGAAGGTTAGCTTCCAACAATTTTCGACACCGTTTCACCGATCGTCATGCAAATATACATTTCATTTTTCATAGATAGGGGCAGTGCCGGATTAAGCCCTGTGTAGGCTCCTAGGCAATCAAAATCTTGGGGCCACAATTCAAATTCATCCGTTAATAAGTTATTAATTTTCCAACAAACATCAACAAATGTTCAAATGTTTGTACAACTTATGGGACTTAACTACGGGGTCATCAGTCCCTAAGCTTACAAACTACTTATGAACTAGCTAAGACTAAAGACGGCACAAATATCCATGCCCGAGGGGGGATTCGAACCCCCGACCGTATTGGCCGTGCTGACCGTGACTGGAGCGCCTCAGTCACCTCGGCCACCGCGGCCGGCTCATCAACAATATATTAGTAATAATAATAAAAATAATAAAATTGAGGTAATCACTAATAATAATAATAATAATATAAGTGCGGTATTCCACAACCGAAGCATTCGTTTTAAGTAATTAACATGTTCAGCCATCTTGTAAGTTAGCCTAGGGTGACCATCCGTCCCGTATTTTACGGAATCGTTCCTTATTTTGCCCAAGTGTCCCGTTGTCCCGACAAAGTGAATACGGGACATATATTGTACTGTTTTTTACTAACCGCCCCATATATTTTGAAATAACGTGTTTTCAAAGAATCTACAGTCTAACCAAATTGAGAAAAATGGAATCATATCCAAACAATACAGAAAATATGCTTTAACTCAAAGTGAATAAGACTCGATTTTTTATTTGGTTGGTATTACATAATGGTTTCACATGAAACTTGGAGGTTTTCCAATTAATAATTTCATTGCTAGAAGTTGACGTGTTGAAAGTGTTTGATTTCAAGGACATTTCATGTTCATTTCACTAGACAACCGGTTATATCGCGAAATGGACTTACCCATTTCATATGCTGAAACCATGTGCAGCTCAAATATCTTCTTCGTTGGAAATCTGTCTAGTAAGGTCTTAAAACTTTACCGGAGTTTGGCGAAAATAATTTGAAAGAAAGATGTGAAAACCAGTTTCTCTTTTAGGAATTGAACCACGTCAAAAATCTGAACAAAAAATTAATTGAGAATTGCGAAGTGAGTTAGTAAAAACAGGGCTCCCATTTTCAACTTACTTCCACTTGAAGATAACTCATGGGAAACTTTATAGCTCATTACTTGGTTTGTGCTAGGTCTATCTGGCACTAATGCTGCTACACCACAAATACTTTATGGGCGGCGAAAACAAAATATTTAGTGTGAAAATTAAATAATTATAACAAGAAATCATTTTCGAAATACTTCAAGAGTTCATTATTATAAAAATCAATGAGAAAATACCGAACTCCTAAATGACAAAATGACTTTCGTCTCTTAAGACGAAAGTTTTGGGGTCATCGGCCCCTAAACTTATAAACTACTTAAAATATCTTACACTAAGGACAACACACACACACACACACCCATGCCCGAGGGAGGGCTCGAAACTCAGACGCGAGCGGCCGCGTGGTCCTTAACGTGGCGCAATCTGAGGTATTCATATGGGTCTCGTATTTTGGTTTTTGAAATCTGGCCATCCTAAGATAGCCGCTTACGAGCTACAATAATCTTTGGTATGAACAACTTCCGCTGAAGACTAAGAAGGGCCCTAAGTGAACTTCTTGTACTTCTCAAACTCTTCAGAACTATCAGGACCCATTTCCTATCATACATATTTTCTTTCACCTGCCTGCAGACAAACAACGAAAAGGCAACTAATTATTATTTAAAACGCAAAAGTCTTTCTAAAAAATTCTCACTGTTATATCGGTGCACATGGGGCCCCTAAAGTGCACGGGGCCCCTAGGCAGCTGCCTTATGGGTAATCCGGCACTGGATAGGGTGCACTGGGGCACTGGGAGAAGGGGAGGAGAAGATGTACACAGACAATGGAGAGAAGGTGATGGATGGACAGAGGAGGGAAGAGGAAGCGGATTAACAGAAGATTCAAATAAATAAAAACCCGGAAAAGCTGGGATTTCAGCTACAGTATACGGCACAGTAACGTCCAAGATTTGGTCTGCAGCGGTGCACTGCGGTAGCGTCTCCGTGTTAACATACACAGTGGTGGCGACTTGCCGCCAGATTTAGTAGACCGCATGCTGTTGTTATTATTTTATCCACCCACTGTAATACCCTCCGCAACACTCCGTCTGATTACAGATGCAAATGCAAGGACGTAATTCTGTTAGCGCTGCAAAAGCAGAGTGGTGCGGATGTGACTTACCTGATGCGAGCTTCGTGGAGCTTCTCGACGAACTGGAGCTCCGAGTCGACGAGGAAGAGCAGGGCAGAGCCGTGAGCGCCCACTCTGGCGGAGCGGCCGACGCGGTGGGCGTAGTGCGACACGGACTGCGGCGGCGACAGCTGCACCACCCAGTCCACCAGCGTCAGGTCCAGGCCGCGCGACGCCACGTCCTGCGCACGTGGTTGTTGTTGTTTAAAGGGGACCAAACTACTGGCTCATCAGTCCCCTGTTCCTAACAAAGTGTGTCCATTTAATTGGAAACAACAACCGCAGGAATACTCAAGAGGAGTACATGTCACCGATGAAATTTCAGAAACAGCACAAATAGAGAAATCAACAGCACAGATATAAAAAATAAAACAATTTAGTCAATCATGCTAAAATGTGAAATGAGAATCCGTGGCTGGGACTACACCGTAGTGGTCACCGCTCTCTAGACCTACAAACTACCTAAACTAACTTATGCTAAGGACAAAACACACACACACACACACACACACACACTAGAGGGAGGACTCAAACCCCCGATGGGGACCAGACGCACACTTCGCAGCAGTGCGCCACCCTGTAATCCGTCCGTAATAGTACACAGAAAGCCCGGCTGGACTTAACCCTTTCACTCTAAGTTTTGTCCCTGCACAACAACGTATTAAAAGTTGATTTATGAAGTATTTTGTGCATCAATACTTACAGTTGCATTTTTGTTGAAGAACAACATGCTTCTAGTACGACATATTGCCGCTTGGTACGACGTCTAGCCACTTCTAACAAATTAATCTGTCCATCTTGGAGGTTGTGTTGCGTTGCTGTCTGTACGTAGCTGTGAGCGTGAGTGTGGTTCCTTTTATTTTATTGCAGCAGTGAACTGTCTTGTCTTTGGTGCTTTGGCGAAGATTATGCTAGCATTATTGATCTTGCAATGTTAACTGGGTTGGGTTGTTTGGTTGGGATAGGGGGACAAACCTTCTAGGGTTATCAGTCCCCCGGTGGGGAGGGCAAGGGTGAGGATAAGAAAGGAGGGGAGTGGGAAGGGAAATGCAGACCAGAAAGTAAAGAAGGAAGGAAGACTGCATTAGCTCGGGACTCCGTGCTAGCTACGCACGTACTCACGAAACAACCGTGAGTCCCTAGGGTAGGGGGGTAATTGTTAACTGTCAACAAAATAACGTCCAAGTAATAAAATCCCTCGATACAAACGTATATGAAATATGTATGTATGTATCCGGATCCCGCTCCAGCTACTGGCGGGTCTGGGCGCTAACGAGTCCTCTCCATGTGGCTCGGTTCTCCCGACAGTTTTCTTCATCCACTTGCTGCCAGGTCACACCTCTTCTTTATACAGATGTTCTCACTCCCATTTTCCACCGTATACGTGGGCGCCTTCTCGGTCTTTTTCCATCCAGCTTTAGTTCGTCGCCGGCCGTGGTGGCCGAGGGGACTACGGCACGCAAGTCACAGTCTGCACAGCCACTACCGTCGGGGGTTCAAATCCCCCCTCGGGCATGGATATTTGTGCCGTCCTTAATGTTAGCTAGTTCATAAGTAGTTTGTAAGTTTAGGGACTGATGACGCCGTAGATAAGTCCCATAAGCTATACAAACATATGATTTTTTTCTTTTAGTTCTTCCATAATTTTGTGAAGTATCTGCTCACACATCCTCTTAACATGGCCGCACCATCTTAATCTCTCTTTTTCGATTTCTTCTCACAAACCGACTTGTTTAAGGTCCTTTCTAATATCTACATTCCTGACTCTGTCCATTCTTGTTTTTCCCTTAACTGCTCTGAGAAATTTCATTTCCCCTGCTTGCAGTCTGCTCCAGTTCCTTTCTGTCATTGTCCATGTTTCCCCTCCATAGGTGACAACAGGGCAGTAGTAACACTTATTCATGCGGAGTTTTGCTTTTTCTGTTTTATTGTTTGGTAGAAATTGCCTCGCTTCTGTAACCTCCTGTTAATTTCGTTGCTTATTCTTCCATCGCTAGATATTTCACTCCCTAAATAAGTGAAACTATCTACCACTTTGAGGGGTTATCCATTCAAGATAATATTCCTGTTGGTGCCTTTGTCTCTTCCAAATACCACTACTTCACTTTTATCTTTATTTATTTTTAATTCATACCTTTCCATTATTTTCTTCATGCATCAAGTTGTAACTGTATATCTCTCTCTTTATCACCTCATATTACCATATTATATGCAAAAATCATCTTTTGTCTTTTTCTTTTACTATTTCTTTAACTGATCTATTCATTCCCTCCATCAGAACGTTAGAAAGTGCAGGGGATAAAATACTTCCTTGTTTAAGTCCTTGTCTTATTTCGAAGCATTCAGTGTTCCCCAGTAGTATTCTGATTCTACCGTTGTCTCCTCTGTACATTGTCTTTATTACATTAATGTACCCATCTTCTATACCTTTCTTATTCATTTTTTCGCATAGTCTTTCCCTGTTAACTGAGTCATATGCCTTTTCTATGTCTTCAAAAACCATTATCATCCTTTTGTTAAACTCCCAACTTTTTTCCATCAGCTGACAGCTAGAAAATATCAGGGCGATCGTGCTTCTTCCTTTCCTAAATCCATGTTGTTCCTCACTCATCTCCTTTTCTATCTTTTCATTTACTCTATTTAGTCAAATTCTTTCAAAAATCTTGGCCGTGTGACTCATAAAGGTTATTCCTCTGTAGTTTTTACAAAGTTTTTTTTTTTTTTTTTTTTTTTTTTTTTTTTTTTTTTTTTTTTTTTAAGATGAGAACAATGTCTCCTCTTCTCTAGTCATCAGGTATTGTACTATTTCTCAACACACTTGACAGTGCTCTAATAGCCATTTCATTCCCACTGGTCCTGCTGCTCTTATCATGTCCACTGATACTTCATCAGGGCCTGGAGCTTCCCCCCCCCTTCCCGCCGAATCATCTTTTTCACAACGATTTCCATTTCTTCCCATGTAATTTGTCCTAATTCTGTTTCCCAACTTACCTCGATTTCTCCATCATTTGTTGTTTCCCCATGTACATGCTCCTCAGCATGTAACAGTTTCTTAAAATATTCTCTCCGGAGATCTTTTTACCCCCCAGATCTTCAATCATAGTACCATCTTCGCTTCCATTTTTATACTGGTACTTCAGTAGTCTTTCTTTCATTCTTCATCATTTTATGGAACATTTTCTTATTGCTCTCTACATCTTCAAGTTTTTTTTGTAAACTCTTCCCATGCCTTCTTCTTTGCTGCTTACACTATTTCTTTGCACTTCTTCTTTTCCTCTATATATCTTTTATGATCCTTGTCATTTTTAGTTTTCCACCACTTTCTCCATGCTCCATTTTTTCTTCGTAGCTTCTTCGGTAGCTTGGATTGTAGTGTCATCCCACCAACAAGTCTGTCTTACTTTGTCCTTTCCAAATGTTCTACCAAACACAATTTTTGCTGCTTCAACTAAAGTGTCTTTGAATAAACTCCATTCTTTTTTCTACATCGCAAAACACTTCCTTTGGAAATTTTTGTATGATTAACTCTTTATACTTCTCAGTACTTTCACTCTCTTTCAGTTTCCAATCTCGTATCCTCATCACTTTATTCTGTTTCCTATTTTTCCCATACTGTTTCAGTTTCCATTTCCCCACCTTCACATTTGTTAGTGACTCTCTCCATTCCTTATCTACAAGGATATAATGAATTACACTCTTGGTTCTTCCACCCCAGCTGTAACTGGTGATAAGACTTTCTCTCTTCATAAACCAGCTGTTTGCGATTTTCATTCCATTCCTCTGGCACAAATCCAAAAGTCTTTCCCCTTCTTCGTTTCTACCTCCATATCCAAAACATCCCAATACTCGTTCAAATCCCTTTCTGTATTTCCCTACGTGCGCATTAACACCCCCATCACTATATAAGCACTCTCCATATGTTTCTCTAACTCATTTTCAAAGTCTATCTTCTCTTGATCGTTACATCCCACTTAAAGTGCATAAGTCTGGATAACTTTTAGTTTTTCTTTTTGGAATCTGAGGTTTAAGATTATTATCCTGTCTGATACATATCTCACACTTTCAATACAGCTTTGTACATTCTTATTGACCATCACTGCAACACCATTTCTTCCAAATGTGTTGTTCCCACTCCAGTACAGTTTTCCTCCTCCTTTCAAATTCTTCACACCTTTTCCCTTCCACTTCGTTTCACTTAGTCCCAAAATATCTAACTTTCTCTCCGTTAGTACATCTGTCTTTTCTTCCACTTTTCACTTTATGGTTGATATTTTACGGGTACCAATATTTAGCTTATTGTTTAGTCGACTTGGTTTCATCTTCTTGTACTGATTCATATCATCAGATCTCCCATCATTCACACCAGTACGTCAAGAGGTAGTGTCAATTCCAGTGTGGTTCGTTCCGAGGCTCGTCTATGTTTTGAAAGCAATATATGAATGCTTCCCAACTTGCTTGCTAGGTCTAACACAACAAAGGATTTTCTTTAGGGGGTTGCATGAAATACATGATATAAAGAATCAATAGATCGACCAAAACTTTTAAAACACATATTTTGCTGTTTATTGCATTGTATTAACACAGAAAACACTGAATTTTAATTTTTCCAAAGGTGATTTCATAATGTGGGACAGAAAGGGTTAATTGCGGTGGCCCAACGGAATTGGGAACCTCGCTTTTCTCAGACAATGGTTCGTAGTTTTACGCCCTGTGCTTCTTCGCAACAGTCCACATTGTAATTCTGTCAGAGACAGCAAAGGACTTCCAGGAGCAATTGAACGTAATGGACGGAGTATTGAAAGGAGCGTATAAGAGGGGCATTTGCAAGTGTGTAAAAAGGGTTGTGGAATGTACTCTAAGAAAATCAAGCGATGCTGAAGAGATTGGATTGGGTAACAAGACAAAGATGGAAGACGAGTTCTGTTACTTCAACAGTAAAATAGCGTACGAAGGTCGCAGAACAAATGATAGAAAATGCAGAATGGCAATGGGAAGAAAAGCGTTTCTGAGAAGAGAAACTTGTTAACATCGGATATTGAGTGAAAGGGAGTCTTTTCAGAAGAAATTTGTGTACGGGAGTGAGACACAGACGATAGACAGTTTACACAAGATGATGATAGAATCTGTTGAAATGTGGTGCTACATACGAATGCTGAAGATTACGGGGGTAGATCGCATAACTAATCAGGAGATACTGAACAGAATTGGGGAGAAAAGATTTTTCTGACATATATTTACTAAAGAAGGGTATCGATTGGTACGACATATTATTTAGACTCCAGGGAATCATGAATTTAGCGTTGGATGGAAGATTGTGGGGTCAAAATCACAGAGGGAGACCACGAAACCAATACAGTAAGCAGGTTCAAATCGGTTGCCGCTCTTCTGAGCACGTGAAAAGGCTTGCTCAGGATGGAGTAAGGTGGCGAGCTGCATCACACCACTCTTAGCACTTAAGTCTACTACTACTACTACTACTACTACTACTAAAACCACCCCGACTTGAAGGCACGCACCCGGAAATGCTGACGTGTACTGTTGTCATGGCCTTTATAAAAAGCCAGTGCGTCTCATTTCTCAATCACATATTTCGATAGGCACAACTCTAAGCTGATTACGACAACCTGAATTGGAAATAACACACAATAACTATCGTGGGAAGGCGAATCAAAGGCTAAGTTTCATTGGCAGAACACTAGAAAGATGCAACAGTTCTACTAGACTGCCTACACTACGATTCTCCGTTTTCAAGCACTATTGCGCAGTGTGGAATCCTCATCAGGTGGGACTGACGGAGGGCCTAGAAAAAGTTCAGAGAAACACCTTGTTTTGGATTATCGCGATACAAGTGAGAGTGTGTCAGGGAAATCATTAAAAGAAAGGCGTTATTCGTTGCAGAGAGGTCAAAGTGCGAAATATCTTTTGCCAACTTTCTCCTCCGAATTCTAACATGTTTCGGTAGCACTCACCTAGATAAGTAGACGTGATCATCATAGGAAAATACGTGAAATCACTCTAAGAAAAGAAAAAAAAGCGACGCTAATCTAATGTTTGTGAAGCTTATGGGACTTAACTGCAGGGTCATCAGTCCCTGAACTTACAAACTACTTATGAACTACCTTATACTAAAGACAGCACAAACATCCATGCTCGAGGGAGGATTCGAACCCCACGGGGAACGGCCTCGAGCATCGCAGCATAGCACCTCAATGCGCTCATCCGCTCCGCCAAGGAAAAAGCGGCGCATTAAGAAAGAATTTTCCTACTGGGACAAAAAAAGTCGAGAGATGTGATGTACATGTACAGACAAACAAATGATTACAATTTCATAAATATTGCATGATTTATTCCAAAGAAAGGGTTTCACAAATTGAGCAACTGGTCCACGAAATCACCAAATGTTCAAATGTTGGTAAATCTATGGAACTCAACTACTGAGGTTATCAGTCCCTAGGCTTACACTAACTAGAGGACAATACACACACACACACACACACACACACACACACACACACACACACACACACACACATGCCCAATGGAGGACTCGAACCTCCGACGGAGAGCAACCGCTTGTTCCGCAGCAAAGCGCCTTAGAGCGCTCGGCGATCCCACCGCGGCAACTCGCGTTGACACTGTTTTGATTGTAGGATGTCTTCCTAAGGGATACTGAGCAAAGTTCTATCCAACTGGCGCGTAGATGGTTCAAATCCCGATCTGATTCGAGGGTCCAGCCTATAAAGCACCGAACTTTCTCAGATGGGGAGAGATCCGGTGACCTTGCTGGCCAAGGAACAGTTTGGCAAGCACGAAGACAAGCGGTGGAAACTTTCGCTTTATACTGCCGGGCATTATCTTCCTGAAATGCAACAAAACGGGACGTACAATATCGTCGACCTATGTGCTGTATGGGTACCGCGGATGACAACCAAAAGGGTCTTGGTATGAAATGAAGTGCCTTCCCAGACCACCACTCCCGTTCGTCGGGCAGAATAGCGGGCGACCGTCAAGCTGGCAATCTCATCGTCTTCGCTTATCATTGAGGTTCCGTTCGAAGAGGGACTCCTAACTGACGACAGTTCCACTTCAGTCAATAAATTTCCAGGCCGAGTGCACTACGCGACTTGTTGGTGCATAGAGCCTAATGGTAGTCCACGCAAGGGAAGCCACAAGTCCTGCGGCATTCCTGTGAGCCGCCTATCGATGGTCCTTGGTCAGTGAAGCACCAGTTGCACGTCGGGTCGATGATAACGATTAATCCGGGCCTCTGAGGATCGCCACGTGCTGTCGCCTCTCTAGGTCGGCCACTTACGTTTTGCCGCCGTGTCTGGCCATGGTTCGCCCATTCCTGCCCACGCCGTCGAATAGTAACATCGCTCCGATTCAAATGTTGAGCGATTCGCCCATCACAACGATTGTCTTATTTGAGCCCAACTATAAGTCCTCTCCCAAACGCTGGCATTTCCATATATTGGTGACGCATCTGTCTGCGAGGCATAGTTACTGTCCAACACGGAATAAAATTCGCGTAGACTTGTTACCCATGTCTTTCTGAAAGTTTAGCAGTCTGATACGGATGAAGCTTAGATGATGGACAGCACATACAAGAAGAGAAGATAAGTTTTTGAAATGTGGTGTTCCAATAGAATGCTGAAGATGAGGGTATCTCCAACAACGAACGAAGTGATACTGTACTGGAAAGGAAATGGTTTTATGGCACATCTAAAAGGCATAGATTAGCAGGACACATCTCGAGACAGCTACGAATGGCTAGTTAAATGGGTAATAAACGCGAATGTAGGGATAAAAGTTTCAGACAGAGAGCATGGCGTGACTACAAAAGGAAGATTCTGGTTTAATGTCGCTTCAACAAGTTCATTTAGAGACGCACGACAAGCTTGCATTGAGTAGGGAGGAGGAAGGAAATCGGCCATGCCCTTTCAAGAAAACCATGAAGCCACTGGCCTGCAGCGATTTAGGAAACATAGGGAAAATAAAAGAAACTTTTGGAGACAAGAAAAGTAGCGGTATGAATATCAAGAACTCAAATGGAAAACCAGTACTAAGCAAAGAAGGAAAAGCTGAAAGGTGGAAGGAATACATAGTAGGCCTTTACAAAGGAAATAAATTGTAAAGCAGTATTCTAGAAACGGAAAACTAAGTGGAGAAAGATGAGATAGGAGATACTATACTGCGAGAAGAATTTGACAGAGCACTACAAGATTTGAGTAGATATAAGGGCCCTGGGATAGATGATGTTCCGTCTGAACTGCTATCATCGTCAGGAGAGCCAGTCATGAAGAAATTGTTCCACCTGGTATGCAAGATGTATGAGACGGGGAAAATACCCTCAGACTTCGAGAAGAATATAGTCGTTCCAATACCTAAGAAAGAAAGTGCAGACAAATATGAAATTTACAGAACTATCAGTTTAATAAGTCATGTCTGCAAAATACTAACACGAATTATTTACAGACGAATGGAAAACTGGTGGAATCCAACCTCGGGGAAGATCAATTTGGATTAAGATAAATGTAAGATCACACGAAGCAATACATTAAGACTTATCTTAAGATCAAGGAAAGGGAAACCTCATTTTTGACAATGTTGACTGGAATACACTTTTTCAGGGGTAAAATATTGGAAGCGAAGAGCTATATTCAACTTGAACACAAACCGGACAGCAATTATTAGAGTCGAAGGGCATGATAGGGTCGCAATGGTTGGGAAGGAAGTAAGACAGGGATGTAGCCTTTCCTCAATTTTGTTTAATCTGTACACTGGGCAAACAGTGAAGGAATGCAAGGTGAAATTGGGAGAAAGAAGTTAAGTCCAGGGAGAGGGAATAAAAAAACCTTGCGGTTTGTTGAGGATATAGTAATTCTGTCAAAGACAGCAAAGGAAGAGCAATTAAACAGAATGGACAGTGTCTTGAAACGAAGATATAAGATGAACATTAACAAGAGAAAACGAGGGTAATGGGATGTACTGTCAGAAAATCAGGTGATGCTGAAGGAATTAGATTAGGTAATGAGGCAATAAAAGTAGTAGATGAGTTTTGTTATTTGGGTAGCAAGATAGCTTCTGATGGACGAAGTAAAGAAGATATAAAATGCAGAATGGCTATGGGAAGAAAAGCGTTTCTGAAGAAGCAAAATTTGTTGACATCAAATATTAGTGGAAATGTCAGGAAGTCCTTTCTGAAACGATTTGTCTGGAGTGACGCATTGTATGGAAATGAAACGTGGACGATAAGGAGTATAGACAAAAAGATGATAGAAGCTTTCGAAATGTAATGCTACAGACGAAAGATGAAGATTATATCGGTAGATCAAGTAAGTAATAATGAGGTGCTCAACATAATTGGGGAGAAAAGGAGTTTCAAAAAATGTTCAAATGTTTGTATAGCTTATGGGACTTAACTACGGGGTCATCAGTCCCTAAACTTACAAACTACTTATGAACTAGCTAACACTAAGGACGGCACAAATATCCATGCCCGAGGGAGGATTCGAAACCCCGACCGTAGTGGCCGTGCAGACCGTGACTGGCGCGTCTCAGTCCCCTCGGCCACCGCGACAGGCAAGGAGTTTCTAGCATACCCTGACTAAGAGAAGGCATAGGTTGGTGGAACACATTCTGATACATCAAGGAATCGTGAACTTATCATTAGAAGGAAGGGTGTAGGGTAAAAATCTTGGAGGGAGACCGAGAGACGAATACAGTAAGCAGATCAAAAGGAAGTAGGTTGCTGTACATATTCTCAGATGAATATGCTTGCACAGGAGAGGGTAGCATGGAGAACTGCATCAAACCAGTCAGCGGACTGAAGACAACAACAACAGGGAAAATATAAAGCTGGATGGCTCGTCGCTGATTAGAAGCGTTGCACTCGGGAATATGAGTCCAGTGTTCAAAGCAAAGCAGTGCGCCGCTTCGCGTGGTCATGGCAAGGAAGCATAAATTTGTCCATGAATCGTAACACAGTCTACTTTCTTTGGATCACTTTCGTTCTTACGAAGCCATCAGTAAGCCCAAAACTGGGAGTAAATATAACTACAATAGAAGTATAGAAGTATTGTTGCATTTAGAAAGTAAATCTATTGTTTTAACCCAATGATTCTTAGCTTTGTTAAATATCGTGTCAAATAAGTCGACCACACTTTCGGAAATTCAAACAAAATAATAGTCGTTTGGTGCGACATACGTGTTTGAGCTCTTAGAACGTACAGTCAACTAGCAAGGACAGAGAGCGGGTGGCAAACATTCTGTCATCAGCAGAGGGGGCGTTGCGCGGGAACGTGTCATCGTAGGTTTACAACACTGTCCGTAGAGAGCACAGTGGCGCGATCACTTCAAACGCACGCCCGCTTGAACTGAGAGCGTGCCGGCAAAATTATTTACTTCGAAGTGGAAGACTTTAATTGTTTAGAAATTAGCCACGGGCCGCAAGGAGAAGTGCATGCGGCCCGCTGGTCTAGAATAGTGCGGCATGTCCTGTGTAGGTGAAGTATCTAATGATTCCTGGTGGTGTAATATAAACTGCAGCATAGTAGCAACTCGTGTACATCGTCAATGGAATACTTGTGAAGACGTCGTTGCTTCTCCGGAACATACACCTGAATCCCAGTGGCAACCGCAGGCGCAGCTCAACACGCCGCCATGACAGACATGGAAGTGAGTCAGAGCGAATCGAATCCGCGCGCCGCATTAACGACCGCTGGTGTGCTACACGAGCCGGCACCAGTGAGCTCACACTCTCTCCTAAACGTGCCGGGATGGTGCCCCGTCGACGAATCACAAAACACGATGCACAAGTACTTCAAATACATCACACAGAATACAGCGATTGAGCGTACTGGCTGTACCCGCCTGCAGATAGTGGTTACGTCGGCACGAATGAGGCCTGTCACCTGGTTTCAGAGGCCATCCTCGGTTACCACAGACGGATACCTCATTGCTTTTTAAGACAGCTAGTCTCGATGGCAGGCCGGTAGCAGAACTATCGTGTGTAAGTGATTTATTCTTCTGGAGGGGGCAAGCAGGTGAGTGTTCAGTTATGATGATCATTTACATCGTCATCCAAAACATCTGTATCTCAACCGCCTAACTGTTTCAATATTTTCTTGAAAGGTTCACGAAGGTACGTCAGATGGTATTATAATACTCGCACAATATTTCAGCGAGACAGCTGCTCGTCATCTTCAGGTGCTACTGACGTTGTTGCACTGCTCACCAATACATATGCTGGCTTGTTGCTAAGGCGCAGGCGTCAATATTTATAACTGTCACTCAACGTGCATTGTGAGCGACTAAAAATATGTATTTTGATGTTAAAGGACAACAGTTGCATTCGTTTTATTTTTACGGAGGCCACTGTTTTAATTAGTTTAAATCCCTACAAGTAACAACGGTGATCGACATGAGTTGTGCATGGCATCCCCACATTTCAACTCAATGAGGTTCATATGGGAGTTTTAACCGTAATGACACATACCACCAGTTTTAACGTCACAGTTGTTGAGGATATGCTTGTTGCCGGGACTATTAAATCAAGTTAATCGTTAACTTCAATTAATACATGTAACAGTAATATTAGCGATGCACTACAACAACTAAAGCCGGCCGCGGTGGCCGAGGGGACTGAGGCGATCCAGTCACGGTCTGCACGGCCACTACTGTCGGGCATAGATATTTGTGCCGTCCTTAGTATTAGTTAGTTCATAAGTAGTTTGTAAGTTTAGGGACTGATGACCCCGTAGTTCAGTCCCATAAGCTATACAAACATTTGAACTTTTTTTAACAACTAAAAATGTTGCGATACCGGTAGTGCACATCAACACTGACTACATTAAAAAAACTGCAGTGGATAAACAGTCTTTCGTTCAATTACACGTGTATTACTTTTAACATCTATTATTTTTAACATTTGCAATATACTGTTTGAAAGATCCCAAAATTATGAATAAATATTTTTGCTTTGGTTGCTCTTGATTTGAAATTTTAAGAACAGACAATATAGTATTCGCCAAATACAGAGAGGACAAAGTGAAATTCAATACAGTAATAGTTACCTGCAGGAGCGTCTATCGAGAGGTCTCAGAATTACTCTAGGTTACAAACGGTCACACTGCCAATATGCTCGTTGTACTACGGATAGAAAACTGACTCAAACCAGATTTCAAGAACAATGAAATTCTAAATTACGATTGAAACATATATCTCAGAGATATACTGAACACTGAAGAGAAATATCTCGTGCGGGAGAACGGAAGATCAGTGTTACAAGTGGATCAAACATGGCCATCGGATGCTTTAAAAACCATGCCTCAGCAGCATCAGCAGTGGCGGAACATCTGAGGGACAGTTTTGACAGTATTTCCTGTAAATTTCGTAACAGTGTCATATATATTGGGGATTTTAACTTGACAGATATAAAGTAAGACACGCAAGCGTTTAGGATTGGCGGTAAGGACTGGGAATCGAGAGCAAATCTTCTATGTGCCTTATCCGCAAATTAGCTTGAGCAGTTAAACAGGCAACAGACTGACGGAGATTTTAGACTTGCTGGTCACAGATCTGAACTTTTGACTCGGTGCGGAACGAAGAATCAGTGATCATTACCTGACAGTTCACCAAGAAAATTTTACCTTTAACAAAGAAAATTTGAACACAGTTCAACACCCGCGTACAACATGCTTCAGACAAGTACGTGCCGAGTAAAGTTGTGAGATGCAAAAAGACTCAAGGTGGTTCAACAAAAGAGTTAGAAAACAGAAGAGCAAAGAAAGCTTTACTGCAAATTTAAATTTAACCAAAGCCGTGTTGCAAACTAGCCAAAACTAGTGTAAGGAAAGCCACGCGCGACGGATTCAACCAATTCGAAAGGAAATTTTTTACTTACGGACACGAGAGAAAACCATAAGGTATGGTCTTATGTTAAATGAGTGAAAGCAAAGAAATCCCTATGTGATCCTAATGACACTGAAACATGATGGCACACAGAAAACTGAAATACTGAGCGTCTTTTTCCAAATCTGTTTCACAGGCGAAGATCGCACGGTGACTACTACTCTAAATCATCGCACGGACGACAAAATGACAAGACATCGAAACAAAGCATACGAGATTCACGTTCTCAAGAAGAATCTTAGAATGGATGAAAATAGTTGGTGACGGTGGTCTGTTGTATAATTTTACACAGGTTCTATGCTCGTGTATTATGACATTCCGGAAGAGCAAAGAATTTCATATGAAGGAATCGAATTGGGCTCCTAAAGCAACCATAGTGTGAAAGTTCAAAAATGTTCAAATGTTTGTAAATCTATCGGACCAAACTGCGTGGTCATCAGTCCGTAGCTTACAAACTACTTAAACCTAGGTAAACTAACTTACGGAGAAACACACACACTCATGCCCCAGGGAGGACTCGAACCTCCACGGCGAGCAACCGCGCGCTCCGCAGCGAGGAGCTTTAGACCGCTCGGCTACTCCACCGCGGCATAGTGTGAAATCCGGCTAGATCTGTTCGATCATCTTTCTAATATTTATTGTAATGCCATTTTCTCAATCGTTATAAAAAATGTTCGAATGTTTGTAATCCTACAGGACTCGACGACTTAGGCCATCAGTCCCAAGACTTACAAACTACTTAAACTAAGGACGACAAATACGCCCATCCCCCCCCCGAAGGAGGAGGACTCGAACCTCCGACGGGTAACGACCGCGCGCGCGCGCGCGCGCGCGCGCGCGCGCGCGCACCACAGCAAGGCGCCTTGGTCCGCTCGGCTATATCGCCGCGGCAAACCGTTATCATTCCGTTCAAACTGATCGTGCAACGACTTTACCAACTCTGACATAATCACATTGTAGACCAAACAGCTTGATCTTGATTCACGTACATGACAGTTAAAGGAACTAAAATTTACATTTTGAATGCCAAATTTTGCTACATAATACGGTGCTGCTTATATGTTTGATACACACATGAACGAGTATGGTTTCATCAATTATATAAATTAAAAAAAGGAAAAATAGGGTTTAAAGTCTCGTCGATAGCGTAATGATTATATGTTCAAATGTTAGTAAACCTACGGAACAAACTAGTAGGGTCATCGGTCCCTCTAGACTTACAAACTAACATACGCCACGGGCAACACAAACACCCATGCCCCAGGGTCGAGCCTGCGGCGGGAGCAGCCGCACAATCCACGGCACGGCGCCTTACGACCACGCATAGTAATTAGAGACGGAGGACAAACTCGTATAGTTACAAGAAATGTATTGGCAACTGGGAATGTGTATCAGGGTTAGCTGAAGATTTGATAGTGACATACGAAACTTTGTGCCACACCGCGACTCGAACCCAGATCTCCCGCTTTTCGCGAGCGGTTCAAATGTTTGTGAAGCTTAAGGGACTAAACTGCAGGGTCATCAGTCCCTAAACTTACAAACTACTTATGAACTACCTTATACTAAAGACGGCACAAATATCCATGCCCGAGGGGGGATTCGAACCCCCGACCCTAGTGGCCGTGCAGACTGTGACTGGCGCGCCGAAGACCGTTGCTGGCGATCTATTTCGGAATATGTTGCGATTTCCGAGTTTCTATTAAGGCAGGAACCCAAGAAGAAAGTTTAAATCACTGCAGCTGAAACCTGTGACATTTCAATTCTGCCTTTTCACAAACAGTTGGCTGTTTATAACCGAATATGTGCCGATTTCCGAGTGCGGTAATTAGGCATCAACATTAAATTGTCAGACATGCCTGAAAAACATGTCATTGGCACATGGTCGTACATTTAGTTTCACAAAATAGGTTGTCAAGTTTCGTAATTGAGCACATATCGAAAATTTACTGCATCAGTGCACGGATACGAGATATTACAGAAAAGTAAAACCTATTCCGTGGTCAACATACCAATATGATTTACTTTACACAACGTGTAGCAGCACCATATACAGTAATACACGCTGGAACCATAGATGTGAATTTAAGAACTGATGGCAGGTACCTGGCATTCCCTTAAAAGAAAAAAAGTTCGCAGTTTATTTCCGAATAAGTAGCGATTTACGAGTTTGTGATTAGGTATATACCTAACATTATCTTCGAATGAAACGAGTTGCAACAAAATTCATATTCGTGCATGTCACAAATCGTCGACTGTTTACGTGTATGTTCATGTTGTGATCACGGCGTCGAAAGCCCTGATTCGACCACAAAACTCGATAGTCAATCTAAATTCACCCTCTGGCAACTTCCGGTGGCCGCGGTGGAGTAGCCGGGCGGTCTAAAGCGTCTCGCTGCGGAGCGCGCGGTTGCTCGCCGTGGAGGTTCGAGTCCTCCCTGGGGCATGGGTGTGTGTGTTTGTCCTTAGGTTAGTTTACCTAGGTTTAAGTAGTTTGTAAGCTACGGACTGATGACCACGCAGTTTGGTCCGATAGATCTACAAACATTACTTATAAAGTAAGTAAGTAACTTCCGGTGGCACTCTCGGTATTTAGTACCGAGTCTAGCGATGGCAGCCTATCGGTGTGACGTGACACGGACTTGTTGTGAGGCCTCATATCTAGACGGTGTTGGCTGACCAAGTCCCCTCCAAAACGCATCCGGTTACGCCTTCGGGCGGAGGATGTCACGGCGGCGGTCGGTACCCGTTGGGCCCTCGAGGCCTGTGTGGGACGGAATTTAGTTTTATCGAAAAACACGGACACAGCAGTGCGTATTTAACTCGTATACTTTTTGTTCAGAACCATCCCGCCATTTAGCTGGAGCGATTTAGGGAAATCACGGAAAACCAAACTGTGGGTGGTCGGAGGCGGGTTTGAACCGGCGGCCTCCCGAATAGCGGATCAAGTGCGCCAACTACTGCGCCACCTCGCTCGGTATATAAAGCCGAATTGACAAAGTGAATTGGCGCAGAAGATGAGAGGCTTGTGCGCGGCGGCAGCACGTGGGCGCCTTGTTTGTGGCGGCGCGCTCTGTTGAGGCTCCCCGCAGAGCGGCCCAATGCCCCCGACCGCGCCCGACGCTCTAATAGTTCACTACCGCTGTCGCACCACCCACAATTAATACCCACATATATACGCCCGCCCCCAATTAATACCAGCTCACCGTCGACGTGCTTTAACGCACCCGCCTTGCTTTGCGTTTACCCACATCCTTGTTTAAGTAAAATGAAAAGCTCCGCCCCCTCCCAACTCCTGTTATTTCGAGGACACGACTTTCACTGTTACGCCTTGGAAACGATACGAAGTAACGTATATGTACACTATCCTAATTAAAATCCTGATGATGAAACACACAAAACACAAGTGTAATGTTCTATAATACATATTACTTTACAAAACGGTGTCCGGATACTAAGTTGAAATTAGGTTCAAAGATAAATACCTGTGGCTCTGATAGCTTGTAGTATCAAATAACCCGCAACAGCCGTGCGTCACGGGCAACAGAAAAGTCGTAGGATGAAGTAGATACATCTACATCTACATGGGATACTCTGCAAATCACATTTAAGTGCCTGGCAGAGGGTTCATCGAACCACCATTATACTATTTATCTCCCATTCCATTCTCGAATAGCACGCGGGAAGAAAGAACACCTGAATCTCTCCGTTCAAGCTCTGATTTCTCGTATTTTATTCTGATGATCATTTCTACCTATGTAAGTGGGAATCAACAATATATTTTCGCATTCGGAGGAGAATGTTGGCGATTGGAGTTTTGTAAGTAGCCCACGCCGCAGTGATAAGCGCCGTTGTTGTAATGATTCCCAGCCCAGATCCTGTATCATTTCGGCAACGCTGTCTCCCCTGTATCGTGACAATAGGAAACGAGCTGCCCTTCTTTGAACTCTATCGATATTCTCCGTCAAACCCACCTGATAAGGATCCCACACTGGGCAGCAATACTTCAAAAATGGACGGACAAGCGTAGTGTATGCAGTTTCTTTTGTAGTTCTGTTGCATCTCTTAAGGCTTCTGCCAATAAAACGCATTCTCTGGTTCGCCTTTCCCACGACATTATCTACATATTCATTCCAGTTTAAGTCTGATGCAATAGTAATTCCTAGGTATTTTGTGGAATTTATGGCCTTCACTTTTGATTGATTTATCTTGTAAACAAAGTTTAACGGATTTCTTTTCGTACTCATGTGGACGACTTCACACTTCTCATTATTTATTGCCAATTTTTACACCATAGTGATATCTTATTCATATCGTTCTGCAGTTGGTTTTGATCTTCAGATGATTTTACTAGACGGTAAATGATGGCGTCACTTGTAAACAATCTAAGAGAACTACTTAGATTTGCCGGCCGCGGTGGCCGAGGGGACTGAGGCGCTCCAGTCACGGTCTGCACGGCCACTACGGTCGGGGGTTCGAATCCCCCCTCGGGCATGGATATTTGTGACGTCCTTAGTGTTAGCTAGTTCATAAGTAGTTTGTAAGCTTAGGGACTGATGACCCCGTAGTTCAGCCCCATAAGTTCTACAAACATTTGAACATTTGAACTACTTAGATTGTCCCCTAAATCGTTTATGTAAATAAGGAACAGCAGAGGACCAATAACACAACCCTGCGGAACGCCCGATATCACCTCTGTTTTAGTCGATGCCTTACCATCGATTACTACGAACTGTGTCCTCTCTGACAGGAAATCCCTATCGAATCGCAAATTTGGGGCGATATACCATAAAAGATTAAAAGATTAAAAGACGTTTGTTAGGTACGGTGTGAAAAGCCTTCTGGAAATCAAGAAATACGGAATCGATTTGCGAACCCTTGTCGATAGCACCCATCACTTCGTGTGAATAAAGAGCTAGTTGTGTTTCGCATGAATGATATTTTCTATATCCATGTTGACTTTGGGTATTCATAATATTTGAATACAGGATATGTTCCAAAATCCTGCTGCAAATTGACGTCACTTAAATAGGCCTTTAGTTTAGTGCGTTACTCCTACTGCCTTTCTTGAATATAGGTATGATCCGTGGAACTTTCCAATCTTGTGGTACAGATCCTTCTTTGAGAGAGCGGTTGTATGTGGCTGTTAAGAAAGGAGCTATCGCTTCAGGGTAATCAGAAATCTAATGAGTATAAAGTCCGGATCAGAAGACTTGTTCTTGTTAAGTGATTTAAGTTGCTTCACTACTCCGAGGATATGTACTTCACCGTTACTCATTCTGGCTTCTGTTTGTAATTCGAAATCTTGCATATTGGTTTCGTCTTCCTTCTCGTTCCCTCACACGTGAAGTACTAGCACCAATTTTGTTTTGTTTTTTGTTTTTATTTTTTTTATCTTGCCTCCATGGTCCTTATCAGAAATGCTTGTTGTTGCTAACTGCAGAACGATCTAGATATCACTATGGTGTAAAAATTGGCAATTGACTCTTAATAATGAGAAGTGTGAAGTCGTCCACATGGGTACGAAAAGAAATCCGTTAAGCTTTGTTTACAAGATAAATCAATCAAAAGCGAAGGCCGTAAACTCCACTAAGTACCTAGGAATTACTATTAGCCGGCCGCGGTGGCCGAGGGGATTGAGGCGCTTCAGTCACGGTCTGCACGGCCACTACGGTCGGGGTTTCGAATCCCCCCTCGGGCATGGATATTTGTGCCGTCCTGGTTCGTAAGTAGTTCATAAGTAGTTTGTAAGTTTAGGGACTGATGACCCCGTAGTTAAGTCCCATAAGCCTTACAAACATTTGAATTTGAATTACTATTACCTCAGACTGAAACTGAAAAGAACGCGTCGATAATGTCGTGGCAAAGGCGAACCAGAGACTGCCTTTTATTGGGAGAACCCTTAAAAGATGCAACAGAACTACTAAAGAGAATGCATACTCTACACGCTTGTCCGTCCTTTTTTGGAGTATTGCCCAGTGTGGGATCCTTATCAGGTGGGTTTGACGGAGGACATCGAAAGAGTTCAGAGAAGGACAGCTCGTTTCGTATTGACATGATTCAGGGCAAACAGCGTTACGGAAATGATACAGGATCTGGAATGGTAATCATTACAACAACGGCGCTAATCGCTGCGGCGTGGGCTACTTACGAAACTCCAATCACCAACATACTCCTCGGAATGCGAAAATATATCGTTGAATCCCACTTACATAGGTAGAAAAGATCATCAGAATAAAATAAAAGAAATCAGAGCTCGAACGGAGATATTCAGGTGTTCTTTCTTCCCGCGTGCTATTCGAGAATGGAATGGGAGATAAATAGTATAATGGTGGTTCGATGAACACTCTGCCAGGCACTTAAATGTGATTTGCAGAGTATCCCATGTAGATGTAGAAAGGGAATGCCTAGCAAGCATGTGTGATACGCATGTCGCTGTAGAAATACCGGTAACGGCAAAGTAATGCTTGCAAACAAGACAGAAACCTGAAACACCCAATTAAAAGTTAAGCTCTGGTGCCTTCCATATTGTGTCAAGTGCCGGGCGATAATAACACGAAACGATATGAAATGGAATGAACCAGTGAAATCAACAGCGAGAAAGACAAACGGCAGCCGCACGATCAAGAGGTAGACACGATCATATGAACACCTAACGTAGACACAATATTCATTGGTAAGGAGTTGGCCCACCACTGCAACTCTCCGAAGAACAAATACGTTAAGTGTCTTTATAGTTTCCAAGAGAATATTATGCATTACTGTTCCAAAATCTCCGCCAAATATTTTAACGATTTTGGAGCTGTAATGTTTTAATTTATGCATTTTATATGACCACTAAGTTTTATGTTGCACTTATTATTTTATCTCCATTTTTAAATATGACCAGCCTATAAAATGTGTATGACCAGATGATGGTGGCACAGTCCTCTGAAATAGGTCGTCATTAAATTATTAATTAGCGATTTTGGCGTTTGATTTTTGAAGAATATTTAAATCGATTCTGATGAAATTCAGTATACAGCGAGCTTGACCCCTGGTGAAGAACATTGAATACTTTACACAGCAGTGGCATTATCTTTCTCAGTATTACTAATATTTTTAAATGTGTTAGACGTGTGTGGGATGCAGACGACCCTTGCATGTAGATCCGCTGCTCATAGTGTTTATAAATTATTTCGTGACAATACGAAACGAATGTTTACCTGTGCGCGGTTTCTGAAATTAGAAAATAAAAATTGCTACACCACCTGGCGGATCTGGATAGCTTATGTGGTGAAAATTGTGGAGATGCAATAATACAATTATATGATGAGGCCGAGAAAACATTTAAAACTATTACTGCGAGAAAGTCTTAAGAAAAATATTATTAATATTATTTAACGATATACCTCCTATCCGTAAGTCTGATTTAGGGCATAGTTCTAAGAGAGCTCGAGTTGCTTATGTTAATCGCACCCAATAAATCTCAGAGCAATCTCGGATCCACCGGAACTTACGAGACCATATTATCCGATGTTTTTAATTTTCCATAGTTATGGTACGTGAAGTTAAGACCTCAAATAGTAATCAGCCAAAGCATTTCGATGCTAGTCTCAACAATGGTACATAAAATTGACTTTCAAGTTTTGCAACCACATTTAAATACCTGTTAATGTGCCAATTATTCTAATTGTCGGTGCAGCTCATTTAGCAGCGTTGTCGATTACCGAAAAAGTTAACATAGGTTTGCATGCCGCTCTATTTTTTTTTTTCGTTGTGTTTGAATACTTCAACCACCTAAATGTAATTAAAACATATACAATCGTAATTCTAATGAAAATTTACGTATTTTTCTTTACTCTTAATTTTATATATTGTGTAAATGGGTGTCAATGATTACACTTTCGATTTTTTTTAATTAAAAAAAGGCATATTACATTTTTACAGTACCTATCGACTTCCCTGTAAGCTGGTGACGGTTGCCTTTGCTTATTCACTTTATGAAGAATAGCTATGCCTACCTAGACAACCATCGTTATGTGAAGACAATGTGTTCAGCGTGTCTACATACAAAATTAAAAATAAACAAAAATGAAAACATTTTTCTTAAAAGATAACGATCAGATGTGTTAATTACCATATATCTGATGAAATTTATATTTAAGTAATTGAAGTATTAGAGCACAACGAAAAAAGAAAAAGAAGATGAAGTCGGGATAACAACAACCATATCTATGACACCTTGATCGACAATGTACAACGCTACGCCGACAGATCGAGTAACTGGCACCGCAACAGGAATATAAATGCGCTTGCAAAATTTCGAAGTCGATCTTCTCCTGCATTTTTGAGAGTTGCAACGTGTGGCTTTGGCTCATTACCATTTGAGGTCGGACCTTCACGTACCGTAAATATAAAGAAATTACAACAAATCCGATACCCATATGACCTCCCTGTTATATGAAGGACGCCTACGGTACTAAGAGATAGGGAGCCATTAAGACAATCAGAAGACCGCCGCATTTTATACACTGAGCTTCACTCGACTCTTAGATTCTGAGACGCTCCAAGACACAACGACAGCGTCATTTTAATACTGGACTGTACGACAAATAAATACGTCGTACTTTACACGTGGAACGTAGGACGATTTTAGTAAGACTGCATTGTTTCACGATGTAATAATTGACTATGCTAACAATCGATCAGTATTCTCAAGGAGAAAAGATCAAAAATATATGCGTTGCAACGGAAAGAAGAAATTGTTGATAATTTATATTCTAGTAAAGGGTGGGCAAATAGCGGCCCGTCGATGGACTTTGTCCGGCCCACGAAGATATTGCCAAAAATATTCCGAGAAGCGAGGTTTCCTTCCCCGCGCGAGCAAAAATGTCGACTAAGTTGAACATGATACGCAAGCGCAGTGCACATTCTATTTGCGTAGACAGTGTTGTCCTTGTCCCTTCAGCCACGGCGGATCCCACTATACGCGCAAACTCCGTTAAAGCTCGACGTGGTGGCTGATGGGAACGTAGGTCCCATTGTGGGTGTTGTGAACGCAATCAGAACAAGGACATTCCATCACAGACTCTTCAAATTACTTCTTGGGGATATGGGGGCCGAGTAAAAAAAAGGTAAAGCAGTCAACAATCCGAAGATTGGTTTGAACACCACAGTGCTTTACTAGGCATGGTCCTGTTTGGAGGTGGTATGCCGTTGCTTTCCTCCGACCTTCGAACTGACTTACCCAGCCAGTTATAGGAGGACCTACAGTTTAACCTGGGTTCCGAACCACGGTGCTACTCGGTGTTTTTCACATGAGCAATGCTGCCAGAGTTGAAAGAAGTGGAAAGTGACAGATAAAAATCCTAGGACCTGGCGGGGATCGAACCCACGACCTTTGGAATTGTAGTCTGGCACTCTACCACTGTGCAACCGACGCGCACGGGGACCGAGTATGAAGATGTAATTTATCAAATTCAAATGTTTGTATAGCTTATGGGACTTAACTACGGGGTCATCAGTCCCTAAACTTACAAACTACTTACGAACTAGCTAATACTAAGGACTGCACAAATATCCATGCCCGAGGGGGGATTCGAACCCCCGACCGTAGTGGCCGTGCAGACCGTGATTGAAGCGCCTCAGTCCCCTCGGCCACCGCGGCCGGCTGTAATTTATCATAGCAGTGTGTGGTGGTTGAACCTGGGGAAAGAGTTGATAAAGAGTTTGGCTATTGCAGGATGAAATTATCTTATTTCTCGACACCAAGAAGATAACTCACCATTTTGTTACAAAAATATAATGTTAGGTGTGGAGGTATGAGGTGGTGTTAACAGCTGATATATTTGAAAAACGAAATGAGTTGAATGTGACACTACAGGAAAGGGATAGTTTGCACATAAATGTGGACATACGTAATTCAAATTCAAATCAAAACCAGATCTATAATTTGCAAGGCAATCAAATGAAGGCATTTCTTGCTATTTCCCCTTACAAGGAAAATAGAACGTGCCGGAAAGCATTTCTAGTAAGATTAGGTATCATGAGCAGAGTTTAGAAGCTGAATGCACAGGAAGATGGCAAGTCGGACGCGGTGGACGAGCGGTCTGCGGCGCGCCAGTCACGGTCTACACGGCCGCTACGGTCGGGGGTTCGAATCCCCCCTCGGGCATGGATGTTTGTGTCGTACTTAATATAAGGTAGTTCATAAGCAGTTTGTGAGTTTAGGGACTGATGACTCTGCAGTTAAGTCCCTTAAGCTTGAGAAACATCTGAACGTGCAGTGAGGCCTCAGAGACAAAACAAGTACCCACCGCAGTTCTAGTGATAAAATTTCACTCACATTACTAGGTGAGTAAAAGTAACCCCTTAAGCTCTACTTCTGTAATGAATAGAGGCGATTTTTAAAATAGAATCAAAATACTGAATGGATGCTTTCAGCTGACACAAATTATTCATCGTAACAAAACTACTGATACGCGAACAAATCCCCGATTTAAATACTTTCTTTCTTTTTATTTCTAGAGACTAATGTATATAACTTTTTCGTGGAACGGTAATGAATTTCACTTATCTACATAAAATTTTACTTTATTTTCTTATATAACAATTAATGCTTGTTTCTGTGTTTGTTGGTATTTTATGCGCTGCCAAATCCGTTCATCCGATTAAGATTAAACTTTGCACACTTGATCTTGAAAACAACAGGATAGTCTGCTGCGGTGGAGTGCCCCAGCGCCCTAAGGCGCCTTTCTGCGGAGCGCACGGTTACTTACGTCCGAAGTTCGAGTCAGGGCACTTTACCTTAGAGCTTCAGTTTTATTGCTATCTTGATGAAATTTTGCCCAGTTAGCGTTCAAAACACTAGGATCATTACCGTCTACCGAAGATTTCGTACGATGCATAGCGGGGGGTACCTTGCAATAGACTTAAGACACTGATCGCCACTGTCGTGGCGTCGCCATTCGCCAGAACGTCGGCGCTCTACACACGTCGCCGCGCAGCTTCAAGAAGAGGCGGTAAGTCGCTCCACTGTACTTCAGCAGCAGGAGGCGCCTGCAGTGTCGATACATCTTTGCTTGCCAATAGGAAGAAGGGGGCTCAGTAGATATGCCGGCGCACCTCAGCCACGACAATAAGTACCAGGAAGTTCAACGAGTCAACAGATGAGTGCCGGCCGCGGTGGCTGAGGGGACTGAGGCGCTTCAGTCACGGTCTGCACGGCCACTACGGTCGGGGGCTCGAATCCCCCCTCGGGCATGGATATTTGTGCCGTCCTAGTTCGTAAGTAGTTCATAAGTAGTTTGTAAGTTTAGGGACTGATGACTCCGTAGTTAAGTCCCATAAGCTGTACAAACATTTGAACAACAGATGAGTGCCATCCACGAGAACCACCAGTCTTAATACAAGCCGCAACATTTGCTGTTGAAAGGACTCTAAGATTAGCAGAACTGTGTATCAGATAGGACTTTGAACCATCACAAGCACATCCAATTTACGTATTACTTTCACGTGTAATAAAAGTATATGTGAACTAGTCAGTTCTTTTAGTCGGACATCTTGTCCACATCCCTTGCTAACCACGGCCCACCTTTTGAACCTACAGCATCCCGAGGTCACAACAACTAGCGACAAAGACTTTAGAACCCTTCAACATTAATCGTTTCCCTTTCAGGCCCAAGTTTGCGTGAATTTTGCTCTAGTGTGCTAGTGGCCATTTTTGTTTCAGGTTGCGCACTACATTAGTTACAGAATTATTTTTGAATTGTCTTGCATTAGTTTGAATTATGGCTGTGCCGCCCCTGTGACTACCCCTATCGCCACCCACGCAGCTCCATCTAATCCACTGTTAGCGCCTCCGCCGCTATCTCCAATGGCAATTGATCTAACACAAATTATTCACTCGATTAACCACTCAGTCTCGTAGGGCCAGCTAAGGAGCAGCCTTATTGAAAAGTAAAGTTCCAGGTCATAGCTGTGTGATGCCCCACGCTCATCCGCACAGCATCCACTAAGGAGAAGATGTCACGGTGGTCGGTCAGTACTGAGTGGCTGCCTGTGAATGCAATCCCTGTATGTTGTGTAATGAACATACTGTTAAAGTAAAGAAATTTTGACCCATACAAAAGAGTTATGAAAGTATTCCTGTCGCATTACAGTAGTGAAAAGAGCAGCAATAATGAGACTATTACACAACATACTCTCCACCACAAACGTAGGTGTAGTCAAATTGTTACCGCCCTACGGTAAACAATTGGGGAGCTGCAACCACATACGCGGCTTCCCACACATGTAGTTGGCCCTGTCTTACGATAATTCCCGCTTATACTGACTCTTCTGATGGATGAATTCTCGCACATGACGTACCTACCGAATGGTGCAGAGAGAGAGGCGTCCAGTTCTGGGTATTATGGAGTACTTTGTAACGCATCAGCAGACCAAATACAGGACTCTACCTGCCGCGCGGTTCTAAGCATCAAGTCAGAAATGGGCGACCGCTCTCGCCGGAGGTTCGAGTCCTCCCTCGGGAATGTGTGTGTGTGTGTGTGTGTGTTTTATAAATGAAATCAAAAATCAACTCTTCCTTCAGAATGGAATCGATTGCTAATAAAGCACTGGAATTATCTCACATTAATGTCACTCCGTTAATAAACATGTGTAAACAGCTTTAGGTTACTACAGTTTATGATTTACAAATTTAGACACTTTTACGTGTCAGATGTCGGATAACTCTCTCCAAATCAAAAGTCTCTTAACGAAATATGTTAGCTAGCAGATAACAGCAGAAGATCGGTCTATACGAAGTGTACAAAGAAAAAGAACAATCTCTTGCACGTTTCATTTAAAACTAAACCTTGTTTCCGGTTAAAAATCTTCATATTTCCACTACACCCAGATACCCAACGGTAGCCACTCTTTAAACATTCTCTGCAGAAATTATTGCAGTAAATAAGTATGCGACCACTACATTTAGCTCTAATAAACAGCTTCGTATTATTCTATGCAAGTTCAAGAACACCCCATAGTACTTATGTCGTACATATCCGCTTCTGACTTGCAAAACAAGATTCTTTATGGGGTTTTTCAAAATAGGTGCCCTGTGAAGAAACTACACTGTCGTCACATATACGTTATTTAATGGCGAATTTTTGAATATCGATTTCTTCGCTGCGGTGTGTGGCCGAGCGCTTGCGGAGAGCACGGTTGGTTCCCGTCAGAGGTTCGAGTCCTCCCTTGGGCATGGGCGTTTGTTGTACTTAGCTTTGTTTAAATAGTTTTTAAGCATAGGGACTTCTAACCGCAGTAGTTAAGTCCCATAGTTTTACAAACATTTGAACATTTTTTTCAAATTCGTAAGGGGCCTTGCCCGTATTTCTTGATATAATTTAATTCCTTCATAACCTAGAGAGAAGCAGACATCTGCTACCACTCACTTCCCAAAACAGAAACAAGTCACATCGAAAAGCATTAAATTTACTTTCAAGTATGTTAACCTCACTACTAATTTGTCCCATATAGTAGCGTAGGCCTACTTAATTTAGCAGAGCTCAATTTCGACAGAAACGGTGTTCCGGCACCTCCAAGAGTTTTTTTTTTTTTTTTTTTTTTTTTTTTTTTTTTTTTTTTTTTTTTTTTTCGCCGATTGATTTAAAGTTTTACACAACGCTACATTTTAATACGTGCATTGCAACGCATGCAGGGTACAGCTAGTTAAAATAAGTAATTTTAATAAAAATCACCACATAATATTTTAGGCATCATTTTCGTCTGATAATAAATGTAAGCAACAAAGATTTACAGCAGTACACTTGTATTAAATGGCAACGTAACTACGTATAATTTGACGCTGAGGAGACACTAGAGAACGCGATAATGAGTGACCAACGTGATGCGATGGGTTTGACCATGGGGGCGAGGTACTGCGTTTGTGTGTGTGTGTGTGTGTGTGTGTGTGTGTGTGTGTGTGTGTTTTGAAATGTTATTTACTTTTAGTAATGAATATGAACGCAAATCATCCCAGATATAACACAACTCAATGAGAAAAAAAAAAGTTTAAAGTACTTAAAGGAATGTATATGAGGGCAAGGATTTTCGCGGAATTACTGATTAAAACCACACTCCCGGATGAAAGTACATTTTTACAGAGTAAAACATACTCCTTTACCGGATAAAATATACCTTCTCACGGGTGAAAACACACTTTTTTCGTGTGGCAATGTGCTTTCCTTTCGAGCTGTAAAATTTTTTGATCCTTTGAAAGGTAAACGTTTTGTACCCCGGCGTAGACCTTTCCCAGGTGAAAATGCATTTACGGTATCGCCGAATTTTTGCGTTACGTGTAGATGTTCGTGACGGCGTGATGATTGTTGGGAAGTAAAAACGGCCAATCATGAGTTAGGAGCAGACAGCCAATGCGAATGTTGTTTTTGTTGTCGTGTGCTTCCCAAATGAAGTTGGCCTGTATTTCAGTTTGATCGTCATGACAAATATAGCACATTTTATGACAATGCCGTTTATTTCGGTTTATAAAATACTTTGCTATTTTGCGTGAATATGTTACGATTCTGAAGAATTGCTTCACTTGCTGTGAGTAAAACAAGTAGCAATCTAATTTACTTTCTCGTTTCTATAAAAAAACTGCTATTTTCTATAAATATGTCACAATTTTAAGAGGGTGTGATTTGCCGTGAACCTAAAAAATGTTCAAATGTTTGTAAAGCTATGGGACCAAACTGCAGTGCTCACTGGTCAAGTATTCATATATTTTAAACCGGTTGCACTAAACTAACTACATAAACCAACTTACCCTAAGGACAAAACACACACACACACACACACACACACACACATACACACAACCCCGATGGAGAACTCGAACCTCCGACGGGGAGCAGATGCGAACTCCGCAGCAAGGCACCTTACAGCGCACATCCACTTTCGCGCAGCTGAACCTAACACTACAATTTTAACTGCGGTGGGTGAAACTAGTAACAATAACAGTTATACTCTCGTTAAATTATTTCGCTGTGTTCTAGGTATATATCACGATTTTCGAGTATGTGGTTGTTGTTGTTGTTGTTGTCTTCAGTCCGGAGACTGGTTTGATGCAGCTCTCCACAATACCCTATCCTGAGCAAGCCTCTTCATCTCCACATAAGAGCGACAACCTACATCTGTCTGAATCTGCTTACTGTATCCATCTCTTGGTCTTCCCCTGCGATTTTTTCCCCATACACTTCCCTCCAACGCTAAATTCACAATTCCTTGATGTCTAAGAATGTGTCCTACCAATCTATCCCTTCTTTTAGTCAAGGTATGCCAGAAATTCCTTTTCTCCCCAATTCTGTTCAGTACCACCTCATTAGTTACGAGCTCCACCCACCTAATCTTCAGCATTCTTCTGTAGCACCATATTTCAAAAGCCTCAATCCTCTTCCTGTCCGCACGGTTTATCGTCCATGTTTCACTCCCATACAAGGCAACACTCCACACAAATGCCTTCAGAAAGGACTTCCTTAGGTTTAAATCAATATTCGATGTTAACAAATTTCTCTTTTTCAAGAACGCTTTTCTACCCATTGCCATTCTGCATTTTATATCCTCTGTGCTGCGACCATCACTTGTTATTTTACTGCCCAAGTAACAAAACTCATCTACCTCCTTTACTGCTTCGTTTCTCAATCTAATTCCTTCAGCATCGCCTGATTTTCTTACACTGCACTCCATTACTCTAGTTTTGCTCTTGTTAATGTTCATCTCATATGCACCTTTCAGCACACTGTCCATTCCGTTCAATTGCTCTTCCAGGTCCTTTGCTGTATCTGACAGAATTACTATGTCGTCGGCAAAACGCAATGTTTTTAATTCTTCCCCCTGAATTTTAATTCCTTCACCAAATTTCTCCTTGCTTTCCTTTATAGCTTGCTCAATGTACAAATTGAACAACAATGGAGAAAGACTACAACCCTGTCTTAGTCCCTTTCCAACCACTGCATCCCTTTCATGCCCTTCAACTCTGACAACCGCTGTCTGGTTTTTGTACAAGTTGTAAATAACCTTACGTTCCCTATATTTTACTCCTGCTTGCTTCAGAACTTGAAAGAGTTTATTCCAATCAACATTGTCAAAAGCCTTCTCCAAATCTACAAAAGCTAGAAATGTAGGTTTGCCTTTTCTTAATCTATCTTCTAGGATAAGCCGTAAAGTGAGTATTGCCTCTCGTGTTCCTACATTTCTCCTGAACCCAAACTGATCTTCCCCGAGATCGGCTTCTACCAGCTTTTCCATCCTTCTGTATATAATTCGCGTTAATATTTTGCAACCATGACTTATTAAACTGATGGTTCTGTAGTTTTCACACCTGTCTGCGCCTGCTTTCTTAGGGATGGGGATTATAACATTTTTCTTAAAGTCTGAGGGTATTTCACCTGTCTCATACATCTTACACACCAGGTGAAACAATTTTGTCATGGCTGGTTCTCCCAGAGACTTCAGTAGCTCTGAGGGAATATCATCTACTCCAGGGGCCTTGTTTCGACTTAGGTCTTTCAGGGCTCTGTCAAATTCTTCTCTCAGTACAGTATCTCCTATTTAATCTTCATCTACATCCTCTTCCCTTCCTACAATATTGTCTCGAAGTTCACTTCCTTTATAGAGCCCCTCTATATACTCTTTCCACCTTTCAGCTTTCCCTTCTTTGCTGAGAACTGGTTTTCCATCAGTGTCCTTGATATTCATAGAGCTGTTTTTCTTATCTCCAAATGTTTCTTTTATTTTCCTGTAGGCTGTATCTATTTTTCCCCTATTTATACATTCTTCTACATCCTTGCATTTGCCTTCTAGCCACTCCTGCTTAGCCATTTTGCACTTCCTGTCAATCTCATTTCTTAGTCGTCTGTACTCCATTTTGCCTGTTTCATTTACTGCATTTTTATATTTTCTCCTTTGATCGATTAAATTTAGTATCTCCTGTGATATCCAAGGATTTTTTGTAGGTCTTTCCTTCCTACCTATTTTGTCCTCTGCTACCTTCACTATTTCATCTCTCAATTTTACCCATTCCACCTCTACTGCTTTATTTTCCCCTCTTTCTGTCAATTGTTGCCTAAAGCTCCCTCTGAAATTCTTAAGAACCTCAGGTTCCTTCAATTTATCCAGGTCCCATCTCCTTATTTTCCTACCTTTTTGTAGTTTCTTTAGTTTCAGCCTACAGTTCATAACCAACAAGTTATGGTCAGAGTCTATATCTGCCCCTGGGTACGTCTTACACTGTAGAACCTGGTTCCGAAATCTATGTCTTACCATTATAAAATCTATCTGGTATCTTCCGGTGTCTTCTGGTCTCTTCCACGTATACAGCCTTCTTTTGTGATTCTTGAACCAGGTGTTCGTTATAACTAAATTATGTTCTGTGCAATATTCTACCAGGCGGCTTCCTCTTTCATTCCTTTTGCCCAGACCATATCCACCTACTATCCTCCCTTCCCTTCCTTGTCCTACTACCGAATTCCAGTCTCCCATAACAATTAAGTTTTCCTCTCCCTTAATTGTCTGAATAATTTCCTTTAGCTCCTCATATATTTCTTCGATTTCCTCATCATC
The DNA here is from genome assembly GCA_026315105.1 of Locusta migratoria. Classification (NCBI taxonomy): domain Eukaryota; kingdom Metazoa; phylum Arthropoda; class Insecta; order Orthoptera; family Acrididae; genus Locusta; species Locusta migratoria. The sequence goes on from CM048755.1 coordinate 673,048,997, forward strand.
GGCAGAGCTAGTTGGCATATAAACCTGTACTACTGTTGTCGGTGTTGGCTTCGTATCTATCTTGACAATGATAATGCGATCACTGTGCTGGTCATAGTAGTTTACTCGCATTCCTATTTTCTTATTCATTATCAATCCTACTCCTGTGATACCCCCAATTGATTTTGTATTTATAATCCTGTACTCACCTGACCAGAAATCCTGTTCATCCTGCCACCGAACTTCACTAATCCCCACTATATCTAACTTCAACCTATCCATTTCCCTTTTTAAATTTTCTAATTTTCCTACTCGATTAAGGGATCTAACATTCCACGCTCCGACCCGTAGAATGCCAGTATTGTCTTTCCTGATGATCACATCCTCCTGAGTAGTCCCCGCCCGGAGATCCGAATGGGGGACTATTTTACCTCCGGAATATTTTACCCGAGAGGATGCCATCATCATATGTTCATACAGTAGAGCTGCATGTCCTCGGGAAAGGTAACGGCTGTAGTTTCCCCTTGCTTTCAGCCGTTCGCAGTAGCTGTGTGACAAAGCCACATTAGCTGATGTTACAAGGCCAGCTCAGTCAATCATCCAGACTGTTGCCCCTGTAACTACTGAAAAGGCTGCTGCCCCTCTTCAGGAACCACACGTTTAAACACAGTATGTGGTTAGACACGAAAATTCGACCAAGATCCGTGGACGATCGCAACGTAGACTTATTCAGAAAGCCATTGGTTTTTTCGCTTCAATTTTATTTTTTTCCGGATGATTATACTTTTTTCCATCGTTATTCCATAATTTTTAATCTATGAAGGAACTGAAGTATGATCAACTAACTTTAAAGCTTCGGCTGTTTTAGAGTGTGTAACCCTTTAAGGTGCGTCAGACACAAATCTGCCAGTAAAATTTTTAATGATGGTGTAAATAGCTGGTCTTCTGGGTACGAAATTTTCGTAAATGGGTGGTCCTGGAAGTGTTAAGCTTCAAATAGAAGTCCATCGGTCCGTGATTTAAGAATTTTATCGCACGTTCTCACTCTTTAACATAATTCTTCAGGTGTAGAAGTTAATTTACTTCAAAAGTAACGCTTGTCAAACCACTATTCGTAAACTTTTCCCGCGAGCTGTTACAAATGTAACCAGTTATGACGTCGCGTTTATCGAAAGCAGTTGGTTGTTACGAAAGGTTGCATTCTGCATAGTCTTCGCCCTTCAGTCTTTGACACATTTTGCTTTCGGCAGACGCTTGGGTTTGCACTGTGTTTGTGTTGTAAATCGCGCACTCTCTTCACAACTTATGTTTTAATCTGAAGTTATTCTCCAAAAAACTGTTCAATTGTTTGTTAAGCTTAAGGGAATTAACTGCGGGGTCATCAGTCCCTAAACTTACAAACTACTTGTTAACTACCTTATACTAAAGATGACACAAACACCCATGCCCGAGGGGGGATTCGAACCCCTCCCCCCACCCCCGCCGTAGCGGCCGTGCAGACTGTGACTGGCGCGCCGCAGACCGCTCGGCCACTGCGGCCGGCGATGTTATTCTCCCGTTTATGTTTTATTACTGCAGTATTACTCAGCAGCAGAGAACTGAAGTAACATTCTTCGTTATCGTATCAGTTCTTAGCAGTAAAAAATACACAAATTTAACAGATAATTAAAATATAAGTTTCCCGAATGATATTTTCTGGGGAGTATACAGCCTAATTTACTAAACATAAAATTCATATGTCTCATGACGCATCATTTTTAACTCTTCTATAACTCTCAACTGTATGTGACCTCGTTGGGTCAGGAATATCTTCGCCTTCATTCCTCACTAAATGGTTTATTAAGTAACCGTCTCAACGTTGCGGCTGGCAGCAGTTGAGAACGTGACGTCTTAGTCACGAAGACTACCGCCTTGCGCCAATAAATATCGAGCATAAAATCGATTCATATGATTTTCGTGACTGAGGTGAAGGGGGTGTGGCGATTGTATGCTTAAAGAGGACCGTTTAGGCACCTAAAAGTTTTGAAATGAAGCACTACTGTAGATTGTACTGGTTAATGCATGTGTTAGATAAACATCAGAACTAAAACGACGCAGTGTTCAGTGAAGTTTCAAAATTGGTACACACTCCCGAGTAATGATTTGATAACTTCGTCGAGAAAAAGAAAATGTTTAAATGTTTGTATAGTCTATGGGACTTAACTACGGGGTCATCAGTCCCTAAACTTACAAACTACTTATGAACTACTTACGAATTAGGACGGCACAAATATCCATGCCCGAGGGGGGATTCGAACCCCCGACGGCAGTGGTCGTGCAGACCGTGACTGGAGCGCCTCAGTCCCCTCGGCCACCGCGGCCGGCCGAGAAAAAGAGAAGGATTACTGCAACATTTTAGAAGATTATTTAAACAGTTCGCTGCTTTTTTTTAATAATGTTTACCAAAATCTTTAATTTTTACTCAAGAACAGGTGTTTAATATGGAGAGCGAAAAATTACTTAGTGCTTCTCCGTGCGTACGCTGTTCACAGACCTCAGAATCCAAATCTGAGTTTTCTTCCTGTCTGAGTTTTAATGAAACATTGTTAAGTAGACAATGGTACACAGTTGCGAAATCACATATTGCGGCAACAGTATACTCTCAGTCACCAGACATCTAATCAAACAAACTCACACTGTTCAGTTGGTGTTCCAATAAAAGAAACAAAAAGAATGCGATGAAAAGCTTACACATTGGTTGCCATGGAAATCCGCGAAAGTTCATCGAGAAACGTCGGAGTAAAAAGCGCGCCAGCAGTGGGCTACAACCCTCGGCAGAAATGAGATCCCAAAACGACAGCACACGCCTCGTGTGCCACGTCTGTTACAAGCAGCCGCTGTACTTTATTTTCTTAGAATTTTTTGTTGGGCGCGAAGAACATGGAATCAGCTCCGGAATGGGACTGCTGAAGGACGTCAGAAATACTTAGTGACTCCCCGGTGTGAACACACGACAGCTGCACAATAGCACGTCCGATCCACGTTACCAGTCAGATTCGTGCTGGCTGATCCGCGGGCATTCATTTCACTTCGTACGGGCCGGGGCCGGGCCCAGGGGCCAGCTGAGGTTCATTTACGAACCAATGATAAGGCAATACAAAGTCTGTACGCCACCTCTAAACTTTACTCCTCCACGTCCTTTACTTCACACTACGGCGCTACAAGGCCCCAAAAAAAGAAAACACACTTTTCCACAACAGCATATGTATATTACATAGTCGCATATTATTCAAAAGCAAATAAACGTTCAAAAATGTGCACGATACGACAGCAAGTAGCGGTTTCCGCTTTCCTTCTATGACACCCTGATGGCGGAATGGCAGTTACCGATTAGCGTCATTACAATTTGCGCTATACTAAAGAACATAGAAATTGTTATTAAAAAATTCAAAAAATTAATGGAATTTTTAATTATCAGGATAATTTTTCACACTCTCCAATTCCAAGCCCGACAGCGAAACATAAAACTCCAATATAAGAAATGTGGAAACAATAAACTACAGAAAGAAGTGTACCACAAGCAATAAAAATCTAATATTTTTCAGAATAATATTATACCTTTTCATCACACGGGAAATTCACGATTGTATTATGCCTTATCAGTAAAAGTCAAGAAACGCCATTACTGCATCACATATTTCGCTTCAAGATGTTGTCTTCAGTCCGAATACTTGTCTAATGAGGCTGTACATGACTGTACATAACTACTGAAACGTACATCCACTGTAACTTGTTTACTGATGTCTTATTTTTAGCTGCCTCGCCGACTCCCCTCCTTTAGCACATTTACTGTTCGATCTAGATAGCGAAACCAAGTTATTTTTATATATTTAAACCCTACGTTGCCTCGCTGTTTGTTTATTTATTTCAGTGTTCTGTTAACCTCTCTCCTATTCCCTGCTCTCTGTCCATATCCTCCTTCTGCCCCCCTTCCCAACCATCTCCCTGTCTGTATCCATCTCCTCCTGATGTAATGGCAAATGTAATTCACAATATTGTTCCTAAATTACGTACTTATTAAATCTTCCACCACTTTCCTCGTTCCCCCTTTTCCGGTTCACCTGCTGCTCTCCCTCTCACTTTTCATCTGCTACTCCCCTCACTCTGTCAATCTCTCTCTCTCACCTCTGTTCATCTCTTCTTCCCTTTCTCTGGGTGCACCTCATTCCCCTCCACTCCCTCTCTATCTCTATCTCTATCTCTATCTCTCTATCTATCTATCTTCTACACCCCCGTCTCTAAAAACTTATATTTACCAATAGGCTGAGTAAGCTGGAACCTACGGCAGCAGATTCGGGGCCAAAATTATTAAGTTGTAAGTAAGTGAAATAAAAGAAATTTAATTACATTTACTGAATATACATTATTGTGTATAAATATTCAGGTATACCTTACTCCCACGTTATTAGTAGAATATGACTGATTTTATTAGTTCGGAAATAGACACAAAAACTAGTTCTTGTGCAATCTTAACAAAATAGTTGTGTTGCAAAAATAATTGAGACAGTGACACTTCGATCCTCTAGTTCACAATCAAACTAATTACGGAAGAAAGGTGGTATAATCAGGACGATAGTGCACAAAACATAAAGCTACAATCTGACAAAAAATTATAATTAACATGATTGTGAAATCGGGTATGGAATTGTAGGGGTGGCAGAAATTTAAAGGCCTGCTGGCGGCAAGTGTGAAAATCCACCACTGGTGATATACACCTATTAACTTTCATGGTGATGGACCTATCAGTGTTGAAGTTTATTGCGTGGTATTCTCCGCCACGTACCGTGCGAAATTTTATGTACCGAGTCGCTTTACTCGTGAATTGACGGTGAAGTGTGTAAAATTTAATCAATAGAGAATGAACGGTATGGCATTGCATGAAATACGACAAAAAGCATTGCTAAAATCCAGAGTTGAAATGGATTTTGGCCCGAATATCTTTTAGTTTTCATTTGCGACTAAGATGTCCATCATCGCGTATTTTTATGACTGACTTATGTGATCCCGCTGTTCGTTAGGTAGGTTTTCGTCCCTCTAATGTACTGTTTATACTTTTAACGCTGTGAGTAGATTCGCGGAATAAAGCCATCATGATTTATGTTATTTCTCTTGTTATAGTGTTCTGATGATACGTCATAAGCACTAAACGCGTTAAATAAACATAATAATTTTGCAACAGAGACTATTAGATGTCACAAAATCGATTCACTGTTCCTACGCCTGGACGATGAGAAGTGGAGTGATTTATTAAAATTGGTTATTAATGCTGTGGAGGTACGATTAAAATTTAGCCTTAGGCGATAATGAAGATAAAATTAACCTCTATAATAACAAAACGACAAAATATCGTTCTCACTGTCGTCACAGGGTGCTTCCAGGTTCAATAGTTTGACTTATTATTAACCAATAGTATAGAGTTAAACGTTCAACAATCGTCTGATATCTTTACTGCAAGCCTACAAAACAAAATACAATCACCTAAATAGCCTACATAACGGAACACCATGTAACGGGGAATATTAATTGCACCGTGGAAACATATGAGAAGCACACAATTGAATCAGTGGTTTGGAAAACGGCGTCTCTTATTTATTTTTCATTTATTTAAGAAAATCAAAATTACGAATTGAATACGTTCTTGACGACTGTACCTACCAGCTGTCATTAGAATGGGCATCATTCCACTGCACATTGTAAGAGCTACTATCGTTTGAAAATTCCGTATATCTCGAAAAGAGACATCAGTTCGCGGCTGTTAGTAGAGGCAACTTCTAAGTGAAAATTTACCAGTGTAATCCACCAGGATTTTTTTTCTTCAAATGATTTTAAAACTTGCTTAAAGAAATGTTATACGACAAACGTTTTACCTACCTAATCAATATTCCAAAGGAAGAAAAGAACAGTACCGTTCATTAACATACAACCTATTTGGCTGCAACAAGAATAACAAGGGGATGTTGAAAACTTATGACTTTATCGACGGATAAAGATCGCACTGTTTTAAATTGGCAGAATGTAAAAATACAAGATCCTTACTGAACAGGCGTATCATAGCCGCGCGGGAGTAGCTGAAATGTCTGGAGCGCCACGTTGCGGATCACGGGGCATTCCGAGTCGGAGGTTCGAATCCTCCCTCGGGCATGGATGTTTGTGTTGTTTTTAGTATAAGTTATTTCATAAGTAGTTTGTAAGTTTAGGGACTGATAACCCCGCAGTTGATTCCCATAAGCTTTACAAACATCTGAACAGTTGAAAAGTGTCCTATTAACTTGGAAAAAGTGAAGGACATTGCAAAATTCCAGCAGCATACTTCGGGAAAGTATAAACCCTTCTAGGAGCAGATCCGCAAATGGCCAACAAAGGACGGAGAACACGCTGATTACGACGTGTTATGTTGAAACTCACGAAGCTAAACGTTAAATATTGTAAAAAGATATAAAAAAGCCAAGATCGCTGATCATCAATTTTTATTTACGACGACCGGTTTCGCTGAACTATGTCAGCATCATCTGGTCAAATAAAATATTTTACAAGATTATGACCTTATCCGGGGCATTGTTCGGAAGTTATCCTCTTACTTTCCTGCTTTTCAACTCGTTGATACAAGGCATGAGAACAATATTAACTGTTACAACTAAATATAAGCTTGTACTATATACGATTGACAGCCACAACTTAAATCGACGTGATTTAAGATTTAAAAGCATGTATCAAAATAAGGTCTACGGTTGTTTGTTAAACCTGTAAAATCGCATTTCTGTAATGGTGTAGAAGAGGGTAAATTGGCCACAAATGTGGCCACTTTGTCCGACACTAAACGCGTTCCACGTTCTAGGTAAATTATTTGCATGAGATCAAGACCAAGCTCATTTTGTGCATTTAAATACTTTTCCAAGCATTAAAACTTGATATTAAAACCTAGCTTAGCTTGCAGTTTCTGAGCTCCATCTTTTCCAAACGAAGATGGCATTTCTCTATGAATTACTTACGAACATTTTACTTTTTATAGACGCCGCTCCGGTTTGCCTTGCAAGAAACTACGGGGGAAAATTTCACTCTTTTTTAAAGTCGTGGGTTTACTCGTGTTTTAGATATGGTTACCGTGCTTATGCAGATAATCCTGTATTTTAATAGGTGTATATTTCAACTGAACATAACTATTTTATTTTTTAATGCAAACAGTGAAACTGTGATCGTTTTCTTTTTTCTTTTCTTTTTTATCCCCTTGGATTCATAAAGCAGGCCTTTTCATTTCGGAATACGACAGTTACTTAGAAACGAAGTTTTATTTACAGTAATCTTAAGTTGGACTCGCATGTCAATTTTCCACACTCCTGAATCCGATAAAATACTGGTAAGTTAAATATGTATTTGTGTCGAGCTTAATCATAATGAAGAACCTCTCTTTGTTTACGATTGATCTGTTCTCGCCTTCCGTCACTGGAATGAAACAGAGAGTGGCCATTTAAAACTACCCAATAGGAAAAAGTGGCCATTTTGAAGAGGATTTTTTTGTTGTTGCAAAACTGGGTAAAGGTAAAAATTTTCGCATAGGCATAAATAAGTAAGCTAACTTACTCCTTACTTCCATTTATTTCTAACAATTTTTATTTAAAGAAAAAAAAATCCCTTAGCATGACCACTATGCCCACCCTTCCCCTACGCTTTGACAGCAAATGGTACATCTACAGGGGACTCTGAAAATCACATGTAAGTGCCTGGCAGAGGGTTCATCGAACCACCTTTATACTATTCATCTTCCATTCCATTCTTGGATGGCGCACGGGGAGAAAGAACATCTGAATCTCTCCGTTCGAGCTCTGATTTCTCGTATTTTATTCTGATGATCATTTCTACCTATGCAAGTGGGAGTCAACAATATATTTTCGCATTCGGAGGAGAATGTTGGTGATTGGAGTTTCATAAGTAGATCACGTCGCAGCGATAATCGCCGTTGTTGTATCCTGTATCATTTCTGTGACGCTGTTTCCCCTGTATCGTGACAATACCAAACAAGCAGCCCTTTTTTGGACTCTTTCGATGTCCTCCGTCAAACCCACCTGATAAGGATCCCATACTGGGCAGCAGTACTCCAAATGAGGACGGACAAGAGTAGTGTATGCAGTTTCTTTTGTAGTTCTGTTGCATCTTTTAAGCGTTCTGTCAATAAAATGCAGTCTCTGGTTCGCCTATCCTACGACATTATCTACGTGTTCTTTCCAGTTAAATTCTGATATAATAGTAATTCATAGGTTTTTAGTGGAGTTTACAGCCTTCACATTCGATTGATTTATCTTGTAAACAAATTTTAACGGATTTCTTTTCGTACTCATGTGGACGACTTCACACTTCTCATTATTTAGAGTCAATTGCCAATTTTTACTATATACTGATATCTTATTTAAATCGTTCTGCAGTTGGTTTTGATCTTCAGATGACTTTACTAGACGATAAATGACGGCGTCATCTGCAAAAAACTTAAGAGAGCTGCTCAGATTTTCTCCCAAATCGTTTATGTAGAAAAGGAACAGCAGTGGACCAATACCACTACCCTGTGGAACGCTGGATATCACCTCTGTTTTATTCGATGCCTTACCATCGATTACTACAAACTGTGTCCTCTCTGACAGAAAATCCCCTATCCAGTCACAAATCTTGGGCGATATTCCATAACCACAAAATCCGATAAAATAGCAATAATAGAATAAGATACGTGATCACAAGATGAAATCAAAAAAAAAAAAAAAAATGTTCAAATGTTTGTACAGCTTATGGGATTCAACTAAGGGGTCACCAGTCCCTAAACTTACAAACTACTTATGAACTACTTACGAACTAGGACGGCACAAATATCCATGCCCGAGGGGGGGGGATTCGAACCCCCGACCGTAGTGGCTGTGCAGACCGTAACTGGAGCGCCTGAGTCCCCTCGGCCACCGCGGCCGGCAAGATGAAATTAAAAAAAAATGTTTGTAGAACTTATGGGACTTAACTACGGGGTTATCAGTCCCTAAGTTTACAAACTACTTATGAACTAGCTAATACTAAAGACGGCACAAATATCCATGCCCGAGGGGGGATTCGAACCCCCGACCGTAGTGGGCGTGCAGACCGTGACTGGAGCGCCTCAGTCCCCTCGGCCACCGCGGCCGGCGAATCCCCTTCGGGCATGGATGTTTGTGCCGTCTTTAGAATACGCTAGTTCATAAGTAGTTTGTAAGGAATCTCGAGCTCAGAGAAATAATTTGAAAGAATGACGTTCAAAGAAATCACACAGTTCCCCTCGAATTGTTGCGCCGTATCAATGAACGACTAGAAGCGATCAGACAGTTCCCTTCGCGTCGTGCGCAGCCGTCTAGTGCGCATGCGCAGACTGCCGCCATATTCCGCGCGCAGCGTGTAATGGTCGGCGTGAAGCAGTTGGTAGCTCTAGACATTCACGCAAAGGCGCTGCTGCAGAGGTGTAAACTAGGCACGTGTAGTTTGTCAACGAACTAGTTCAACTGAACTATTTCGTGAAATGAACTATAGTTCATTTTACTTCATTTTAGTGAATTACAGTTCTTTTATTCCTTGCTTTCCCGATCTGCTGGAAATTAGAAGGCGCGTGCTCAAATATCCCTTCCCTAGATACCGAGTACACTCCACCCCCAGGACCAAAAAGTATGTATTTCTGAAATCCTAACTTATAACTGTGTAAACTGCATCCGATCGGAAGACAAATAGTTCAGTTGATGAACTAGCCGAAATGCGCCAACTATGTCAGATCGGAAGGCCGAAATCGTTCTGCTAGTTCATTTACAAGGAGAGTGTATGTCAGTCGAACTTTTTTATTTATCATCATATATAAATGGGGTGAAAAGTACGTCTATTAGCGTAATCTCGCATCTAGAATAAGAAAATCCTTGTGTGGTTTTTCAATCAGACATTAAAAACTACGTAATTCAAAGATTTTGGAAATTCATCCTGTAAGAGGATAAAATAATGGGTGAAAGATTTTTTCTCGAAATAAAGTTAACTAGTTGAGTAAGAAGCACTATTCAGAAACTAACGGTTCCGCAAAAGGAACTACTTTTCCCATCTCTGGTGTAACCCTTTGGTGCATCGTGTAATTGGGGCTTTACCAAGCAAGGAAATAAGAAGAAATGCAACATCCACATGATGATCACAGTTTAGTCTGCAAGGGACTGACCCCGCAGGAGGTCAATGGCGGAGGTATAATGGTACAGAGTGACAAATATAAGAAACAAAACGTAAATTAGTTACGAACAACGGTGTAACATATAAACGTCACTACAGATAATTCGATTTAGAATAGGACATGTTCAATATGCCTGCCTTCCGTGGTGATGACATAGTGCACACGAATAGCGAAATTCTGCATAACCCGCTAAAGTGTCGGAACATTGCTGCAGATAACCTCCTCAATGGCTGTTTTCAGCTCAGCAATGGTTTTAGGGTTATTGCTGTACATCTTGTATCTCATATAGACCCACGAAAAGAAGTCGCATTTGTTCAGATTCCGGGAATATGGCTTCTGAGTATTTCAGAACCAGAATGTGGTCTCCATAGTGTACCTCTAGGACAAACGATTTCCTGCTTCGATGAGCTGGAGCTCCAGCTTGCATGAACCATAACCTGTCGAAATCGGTATGAGTTTGGGCAATGGGGATGAAATCATCTTCCAAAACCATGTACCGCTCGGTAGTCAGCATCCCACCAATGCATATCGCTTAAAATTATTCCGGGACAAGACATTGCACACGACACAGGCACTCACTAAAGGTGAAGGGGCCTCCCGATAGCGAAATTCGGATTCTCCGTCTCCCACATACATCAAAGTTGACTACTGACAAGGCCACCCAAACGAAAGTGGGCTTTGTCGATCAACCAAACCATATTCAGATGTACATGAGCACATTAATTCCCACTATGCCCCTGCTCTCCAGTGCAGTTTTAACGTCCTAAGGCACACGGTTCAGAAGTTACGAATATTTTATTCCATATGCAGTAGAGTCTCGAGTATCCGATCTTCGGTTATCCGACCCTTTCACCGCACCGGGACTGTACGCAAAAATGCTTGGATGAGCTCAGACATTTTTAAAGAATGGTTTTGTAAAGAATTCGTGCCACAAACTGAAAAGTTTTTGAAAGCCAACAACTTGCCCAGCAAAGCACTGTTGCTTCTAGACAATCCCACTTATCCTAATGACGATGAGCTTCAAGATCAAGCTATAAAGGCCATGTTTTTGCCTCCAAATCGCACATCCTTATGTCATGCTATGGACCAAGGGACCTTAGACACACAGAAGAGAAACTACCGAAGAAATTTGCTTTCCTCTTTAATTAATGCTATGGACTAGGGAGAAGACATGGTAGAGAAGTTGCGCCGTATTAATTTGAAAGACTTAGCTTATGACGTGGCCCAATCTTGGGAGAGTGTTGGAGCAAATACAATTGCAAAATCCTGGAAAAAATTTCTACGGGAAAATCAAGAAAATTCAACAGATGATGAAAATGTCCACGACCGGACCGAACCCGAAAATACTACCCTGCTGTCAAGGTTACGAAACGTTCCGGGATGTACTGACGCCACAGAAGATGACGTAAATGTATGGATTGTCCAAGATGAATTTGAAGTGACAGATGAAGATATAGTCTACATGGTCAACGAGAAAGAAGAAGACGATGAAGCGGATGAAATGGAGGAAAGTGCGGCCAAGATTTTTCACAACGGAGGACACGAAGCCTTAGAAACAGCTCTGAAATATGTACAGCAGCTGGAGGAAACAACGTCGTCCGAGGTTTTACTTCTTAAGAGACTGCGTGATTTAGTGGCAAAAAACGGCAAACAGCAGGCACAAAAAGATACTAACTTCATACTAACTTCTTTACATTGATTTAAATATGTTTTTGTAATTCAATGAAGTCTTTCACAAACACAACAGTGGACTGCTGGACATAAGTAAATATCTATTCAGTCTAACTTGATTTGTATTGTATTACATTTTTAACTCATTTGGCTTACTTCAATTTTTGTGTAACGTAATATCTTATCAGTTTTCTTTGAGTGCCGTCTAATCTATTTGAACGTTATATTCAGTTCTTGTTCGCGTGTTTAATAAGTTTTCTATGTTCAAATAATTTTTTCAAACTTTTTATGTTGTTCTTCATGTATTATTTTCGTGTTATCCGACCTGCACGCTTATCCGACATTGCCGCGACCGGTTTAGGTCCGATAGTCGAGATTCAAAATGTTCAAATGTTTGTAAAGCTTAAGGGACTTACCTGCGTAGTCATCAGTCCCTAAACTTACAAACTACTTATGAACTACCTTATACTAAAGACGACACAAACATCCATGCCCGAGGGGAGATTCGAACCCCCGACGGGGAACGGTGTCGCGCATCGTAGCATAGCGCAGCAATGCGCTCGGCCTCTCCGCCGCGGCAATGTTCGAGATTCTGAAGTAGATGAATAACCAGTCACCCTGTATGTAGGGCTACTGGCTGTCACTCGACGAACTTGTTTAATTGATACTTCGCTGAAAGAATAAGGAAATAATTAGGGAAAAGTAACCGGTGCAACTGAGGACGGTACAAAATACGAATTTAAATTCGTCTTAGCTCCCCTTACGAATTGCGACGATCCGCACGGAGGTGCACGCCACTAATCTGGCGCCAGATAAGAATCTGAAAAGCGACAGAGATAAGGCATAATCAGGTCGCAGACCAGAATGTAACGAGATACTGTGTAATTAGCGTTCCGATCGAGCTGAAAGAGGAAAAGAGAATATTAGGATAAATTTTGATGGCGAAGTACAGTATCGGTATCAGACGAGTGCGATCTTGAGTCCGAGAAATAGAATTAGGGCCGTCAGCGGGTGATGGATGGTGTTTAATTTAGTCGGGGCCTCCCGCCGAGGTGTCGGTAATTGCCAATCAGGGGACAAAGCGGCCGGCTACCGACACAGCGCATTTCTCGCATTCCTGCGCCCGATTGCCTATCACTGCTAGAAACTCGGCCGCATTCAGTGCGCTACCGGCCGCGGACGCACACAACGGCCCCAATCTCCAGCAGTCGCGGAAATTTTACGGCTCGCCGCCCATTGTGCCCCGTGCCCCACCCGCCAGAGCGCGCCCGCGACAACGTTTACCCACTGCTCGTCTTCATAACCCAAGTCCAAAAGGCGGGCAGGCCGCAATTAATAAAAACACCTCATCACCACAAATATTTTCAACGTAAGAGATGTAATCTTTTGACGTAAAAGTTTTCTGGGTATGGTACCCAGTGGCGTAGCTATGTCACCAAGGGCCCCGGGGCAAAAATGACATTGGGGCCCTCTTTAAACTAAAACTATGCAAACTTACCGCCTACTAGAAGACATAATAAGGCAAACCTAAATACTATTAAGTAAATTATTATGTGTCACGCAGCAGATAATATTTCATTGTACTCTCAAATATAATTATAACTGTGAAAGTTGGTTTGTTTGTTTGGTTACTGGGTGAATTTGAATGAAATTTTGCAGAGGGATAGATTTGGACCTGGGTAGGACATAAAGATAAACGACCTCTTGGGATAAACAATGCAGAAGTATTACTTCAAATCTTCAAAAGTTTGTATAGCTTATGGGACTTAACTACGGGGTCATCAGTCCCTAAACTTACAAACTACTTATGAACTAACTAACACAAAGGACGACACAAATGCCCATGCCCGAGGGGGGATTCGAACCTCCGACCGTAGTGGCCGTGCAGACCATGACTGACGCGCCGCAGTCCCCTCAGCCACCGCGGCCGACAAGTATTACTTAACCATGAAAAAATGGGCCCCCTGCGGCGAAGCAAACCGGAAACAGTCAAGTCCGCGGTGCCAACAGGCGGACTGTTGTCAGTATCGACATCTCACTGTCGCTAAACTCCGCGCTGTTAGGTCATTGCTCTGTACCGATCAGCCTAATTTCGTTGATAGCCCAATCAAAGAAGGAAAATAGGGGAAATATTCGTGTAAGATGGTTTCAGAAAAGAAATTTGCCGGATTTTGTTTGATTGAATACTTTGGTTTGAACCGAGCCCCTACCGGGCTTCATGAAGTATATATTAATGTCTGGCCAGGAAAAAGTAATAAGTAAAATAACTAAGTTGACATCTTCGCGTATTATAGTGGCAGTGGGGTACAGGGTAGTGTCTTGAATGCACAATTTACTATTGTGACAAAGTAACCATATTTTCTCTTGTTCTTGCACGAATTTCAGAGTGCAATTGGTTACAGCACTTCATTGGGATCTATGATTATGGAGCACACCTTCGGGGAATTCACTTCACAAACAGCTGAGTTACCATAATAATACCGTTCTGTAATGATACATTGTAGAGACTTCATATGCAAATGTGGTTACACTGTCTACTGTCAAACACTGTGCTAGTAATTCAGCACCATTCACTGTTATTTGGTAAAGATTGACAGGGACGGCAACTCCGACTTCAATCGACAATACGCTGACGATGGCAGGGTCCACGTCTTAGCAGACAAGCAAAGAACCTTGTTATGTTTATATTATGGAGTGCGAATAATTTTTGGATTTCACTTCGTGCGTTTGAGGTTTGTTGGTCAGGATTCAAAAAGTTCAAAGTCGGAAAACCTTCATTCAACTAAATTCTTATATACAGTTGAACTTCGATTATCCGAAGTAATTGGCGGACATGAAAGTGTTCAAGGATCAACGGTAACTTTTTTCGAACTTCGCTCACGTAGGCCGAGGGGCCCCTGGAGCTAGGGGGCCCCGGGGCACTGCCCCGCCTAGCCCTATGATAGCTACGCCACTGATGGTACCGCGTCATGATGTAAGGCTATTACTTAAATAACCGACGTTTCGGCCAACGTTACAGTGGCCTTCATCTGGGTATACTGATGTGAGCTGGTTGTTACTACACTTTATATTACTTTCATTTAGACATTACGTCATAATTTTTAAAAATAAGCGATGTTATTGGTGAGTTTTTGGCGGAAGAATGGAACTGCAGTAGCCGAACACCAGCAAGATTGCAGTAAAAAGATAAAATTTAACGACGCCAGAATACTCGCCAAGCAACCAGGGATGGTTAAACGCAAGATAAGGGAAGCCATCGAAATTGTAAAACACCCTAATAACATGAATAGAGAAGATGGACTCAGGCTTGCCCCCTCTTGGCTACCGGCCATCACAGCGAAATAGGCCGCACTGACAACACAACAAGCGAGCGTCACTAGTAAGCAACTGCCGCCGCGCGACCCATGGCCAGCAGGAGAGAAACGGAAGCCCTCACCCCATTCGCCGATGAACACCAATCATGGCTCGAAAAAAATGTTCAAATGTTTGTATAGTCTATGGGACTTAACTATGGGGTCATCAGTCCCTAAACTTACAAACTACTTATGAACCACTTACGAACTAGGACGGCACAAATATCCATGCCCGAGGGGGGATTCGAACCCCCGACCGTAGTGGCCGTGCAGACCGTGACTGGAGCGTCTCAGTCTCCTCGGCCACCGCGGCCGGCTCATGGCTCGCTATGCAAGAAGCAACGGCTAACGCTCACCCCTTCCACCTCAGCATCCTAACAAAATAAAGTTCCATTCTTCCGCCAAAAATTCACCAATAACATCGCTTATTTTTAAAAATTATGACGTAATGTCTAAATGAAAGTAATATAAAGTATAGTAACAACCAGCTAACATCAGTATACCCAGATGAAGGCCACTGTAACGTTGGCCGAAACGTCGGTTATTTAAGTAATAGCCTTATATCATGACGCGGTATCATACCCAGAAAACTTTTATGTCATCTGACTCTGGCCGCGGAAGCCTACGTAATTATGTAATCTTTTGTTTCCTAGTCACTTCTTCTTCTTATTATTATATTATTATTATTATTATTATTATTATTATATTATTCGGTTCCACAGTGGTAGAGTGCCAGACTACAAATCCAAAGTTCGCGGGTTCGATCCCCGCCAGCTCCTAGGATTTTTATCTGTCAGTTTCCACTTCTTTCACCTCTGGCAGGATTGCTCATGTGAAAAATACCGAGTAGCATCGTGGTTCGGAACTCACGTTAAATTGTAGGTCCCCTTATAACTGGCTGGGTAAGTCAGGTCGAAGGTCGGAGGAAGGCATATCACCTCCAAACAGGACCATGCCTAGTAAAGCACTGTGGTGTTCAAACCAATCTTCGGATTCTTGACTGCTTTACCTTTATTATTACTCGTTCGGGCCAACTAGGACCACGTTTTGTCTTGCTGTACTTACCACTCACAAGGGGAACAACAAGGATGGTACCAACGAATTTTGATGAGTCGCAGGTATATTGTGCGGGAACTCCTCCAGACCACCAAGCTAAAAGAATTAGTTCCATTGCGCCTTAGTTTCCACGAAAATCGCGATCAAAGTCCAGCTTGTAACAGCTGTAACTGTACTGAGTCATCAAGAGCACGTGAGTCAGCGTGGTGTAATTAGTAAGGTGTTCGAGTGCCACGCATACGACCCGAGTTCAAATCCTGCTCGGATTTTTTTAATTAATTTATTTTTTTTTACACTTGTCCGGCGATTGTGTATAATTATATTCCTTATTTCTTACTGCAAAGTTAAGGTTATATCAGGTAATTACAGTTACATGTGAACGATATGCGCCGGCCGCGGTGGCCGAGGGGACTGAGGCGCTCCAGTCACGGTCTGCACGGCCAATACGGTCGGGGGGGGGGGGGGTCGAATCCCCCCTCGGGCATGGATATTTGTGCCGTCCTTAGTATTAGTTAGTTCATAAGTATTTGTAAGTTTAGGGACTGATGACCCTGTAATTAAGTCCCATAAGCTATACAAACATTTGAACGATATGCTACGAATGACTACCCGCCTGGCCGCAGCATAATAAGCCGCTGGGACGCGTCAAGTGGACACACTGCATTCGACGGTGTAACAACACTGGGGCCGGGGACTGTAAACGCAGCTAACAAATGTTACAGCTGATAACTACAGACAGTTTACTGATCTTTCAGTCACCATAATAGTAGGCTTCGAAATAAGGAATAAAATAAAATAATCGTGCGCAATACATATTGAGCAATTAACATAAGTTATTATCATGACCAATTACTCAAGCATTAACATAAGAGTGGCTATTAAAGCATATAATTATGCACAATCAATCGTCAGACAAGTGAAAAAAAATTGGTTCCAAGCAGGATTTGAACTCGGGTCGTAAGCGCGACAGGCTAGCGCCTTGCTAATTACACCACGCTGGCTCACGTGCTGCTGATGACTCAGTACAGGTATAGTTGTTACAAGCTGGACTTTGATTGCGATTTTCGTGGAAACTAAGGCGTATTGGAACAAATCCTTTTAGCTTGGTGGTCTGGAGGAGTTGCCGCACAATATACCTGCGACTCATCAAAATTCATTGGTACCATACTTGGTGTTCCCCTTGTGAGTCTGGCTTTTCTCTGAGTCCAGACTTTCCGCATTCGTTGTGAGTGAGCCCGCTTGCACTCTTCAGTCCAAGGTACATCGTGTCTTCTTCTCGGATGCTGGTCTCGGGTTATTCCGTTTGTCATTATCTTCTTTCGGAAAAGAACTCTGTCAAAGGCATCTTCGAGTTAAATAAGTACCATCTGGAAGTCTTCTATGGTGTTTATAAACCATGGCATCGTAGTTTTTGGTTTTGAATCAAAAAAGAGAAATACATTTTTGATTAACCTATTTTCGTCCATTCGTTTGAGGTGACCATAAAATCGTGCCCGTATTTTAGGAATTGTGTCTGTAAATTTTTCTATTTTGCTGTAGACTTCCTTGTTGGATCTGTATCGATGGGTGCCATTTTTGTACTTGGATCCTAAGGATTCCTCTAATGATTTTGCGTTCTTTCTTCTCCAGTTCTTCGAGGAGTCCTTTATAAGCATGACAATACTTCAGAACCTAGATGTCTCAACTGATCCCCTTATTTTTTGACCAGTGTAGTAAAAAAACTGACTTCTCCAGCCAACTGATATCGTATTTTTGACGGAATTTTCTTCGGAAATAAGGCAGTTGACTACACATCAGTGGACGAAGCAGTATCAATTTTTCAGCAAACGTCTTATGAACATAAGCTTCGTTACGCGAGAGGTCATTGGGTTACCAAGAACGGTATCCAAGTTGGCCAGTTAAGCCGTTTAGCTCACGCCGTTATAGCGGGCCGGGTAAGACCAACAACGCTCTCGCTCCAAGATCGTACCTCTCTCCAGGTAGCCTCATCATTTTAGAAAAATAAATAATAATCCGACACAACAATTACTTCCACTGACTGTACACACACACACACACACACACACACACACAAATAGTTGGAGGAAGGGGTACCGCGCACCAGAGTTCGTGCTGTTATAATAGCCGTAAATAAAGTTTACGGCGGCTTAAAAGAATGGACTGGCTGAAATGAAAACAGAGACGCCGACCGCCGCTCCCCACAACGCCTAACTTATCTCGGAAACAACAAAATAATGAAAAGCTTCCGTTCTGCTGCTGTGCAAGGAGCTGAGATTTTATCTGATCTACAAAGCTCCGGCTGCAGGTAGCGGGCAAGTGCAGAGGCGCGCGAGAAGCCGCGAACCGGCGAGCCCGGGTCTCGGCGGCGTGATTTAGGTGCTTGTGTTCTTATGATTTACTTCTCGTTACAGCCATTACGGGTCTAAGCAATTTGTCGGGTAAGACGAGTGGCAGCGCATAAGATGGCCGGAAAAGTTATTACGGAGCCTTGCCTTCCATCGCCGGAATGATTTAGGACACCAATCTGCGCCTCAAGTAGTAGCCACCGGCGACCGTCGTGTTGGGAGGCGTATTTGTCATCAGTTCCCGTATGGCGGCATTTCCGGAGGGAGACACCGCTGTCCTCAGTCCCAGACGCCTTACGCTCCAAAGTCAATGATCAGCGCCAGATTCGGTTGTTCCTGAAGATATACGACCATCCAGTGAAGAAATGGAAGCACATCTGACAAAAAATTAGCTTCCTACCAAATGCGAAAATAACTTGTAACAGCTCAGCCAATTTTAATACTGGCCTCAATTTGCAGGAAATAGTCTATACGCTTCTTCTGGTATTCTCTATCCAGGAGAACCCACCCTATTCAATACGTCACATCACGGAATCTAACTACTGTACGAGGACTAAACTTGGTTGCATTAACATTCAGAGTATGAGTGATTTCCATGCATCACAGCTCCAGCGTCAAGTTCCAACTGTGGCCAGAAGGTGACGTGATCACTCATCGTGATTCACAGTCTCCAAGCTGCAGTGCACTTGTTGGAGGTGTCAACATGAGCTTGGACAGAAGAATCAGGGCAACACTGGTGCCGCTCTGTTATCAAAACAATATTAATGCTGCAGCTGCGAGAATGTCGAGTATTACGGAAGGATCCTGTTTCTCCACCTGTGTGGAGCACGGTGAAGCAATTCGAGTCAGCTGGAGAACTTAGCGTCGCTCCGGAAAGAGGTCGACGAGCGGCTGCATCACGGGTTGCTGCTATGGCAGAAAACGCTGCGCTCAATTCCCGATCGTAAAGCACTGCGTGTGATGTGTCACGAAATCTTAACAACCCGTGGTCAACTGTACGGAAGGTGCTCCGAACCATTCTTAAATGGTCCGTATGCTACAACGTCATATTGAGCCCCTTTTGTGACAGTAATGGTAACGGTATGACGTACCGTAACACATTAACAGTATTTCAATTTAATTGATTCTTCTCGCCGTGGCAGAATAGCCGTGCGCACTGAGGAGCCCAGATGCGGTGCGCGCGCCCGTTCGCCGTCGGGGCTTCGAGTCCTCCCTCGGGCATGGGTGTTTGTGTTGTCCTTAGCATAAGTCACTTTAAGTTAGTGTAAGTAGTTTGTAAGCCTAGGGAATGATGACCAACGTAGTTAAGTCTCTTGGATTTACAAACATTTGATTTTGATTTTTCTTATTTCTCTTCCCCAAGTCCTTCACATTAATACTACCAAGTTTGGTAGTTTCCCTGTTATAATGTGTTATCAAACCTTTTGAGTCTTCCTGAAATAAGTGATAGTGGACCCACAACAGAATTGAGATAGGGAACCAATGTTTGGACATGCATATTTATTGTCATATGGACATACACATGGCATACCACATAACAAAAAAGGAATGAAAGGTTAGGATTTAACGTTCGTCGACATCGATGTCATTCAGGATGGAGCACACACTCGGATTGTTTCTTGTTCAGGATTTGGAAGGAAATTGTAAGCGTCCCTTGAAAGGAACAATCCCGGCATTTGCCTGGAGTGGTTTAGGGAAATCACGGACAACCTAAAACAGGATGGTCAGAGGCGGTTTGTACCGCCGTCCGCTAGAATGCGAGTCTAGTGTGTTACCACTGCTAAAGCCACCTCGCTCGCTCACCGTAGAACATAGTAATTACTCAATTTAATTCACTTTTCCTCTCAGATGAACAATTAAGTCGTTATTCGGAATTAAAATTCGAGCTGTCAAAAGGTGGGCCAAAATGCAAGGTTTTCTAATGTCCGTGTTGAAATTAAATGGCCCGTATATACATCCCTGATCTCTAGATGACTACTTTTGCAGGTCGCACACTGATCGATGTGGTGCAGGGATTCGCGCACTTAACTCTGAAGACAGCGATTCAAATCCGCCTCCTGTTACTCAGATTTAGGTTTTCCGTGATTTCCCTAAATCGCTCTAGGCCACGATTCCTTTGAAAGGATACGGCCTCTTTTCATCCCAACCCCATCAAAACAATCAGAGCTCTTACTCCCATCTCCAATGACTATGCTCTCGACAGGACGTCAAACCCTAATCTTCCTTCTTTTTCCCGGTCCCACGAATACATCAAAGTTTCGCTGTCACGATGCATACTGGTTTATTCATTTCTTCAGTCAATATTTTGTGCACTTCCTTACATCGATTGACACGAACCTGTCTCCGAGCTTCGCGCAATGTCAGCGAGATCCACAGCGGGCAGGTTTGTGGCACGGCTAAATGAAGTACAACAAAAATCCGTCCGAGCAGGCCTTGGAAGCCGCAATGGCACCAACCGACATCCGTGTAATCCTCAACCAGAAGGCGCTGATGTATGAGATATGGAGGGAAATATGGCAGCACAATGTTCTCCCGCCCCAACCAAACCGGGTAAGGATTAACTTCGGTGATCTGACGGGACGTCCGCCTCCATAGTCTAGTGGGCAGCGTGGTGGGTTGCCACGCAGGCGACCCGGGTTTGATTCCCAGTCGGCTCGGATACCGGGTGTTATGTCGTAGTCGTCACCATTTCATTATAACAGGCACGCAAGTCGCCCAAGTGGTGTCAGCTAGAAAGACTTACACCAGGCAGGCTGAACCAACACCATCTAGAAGACAAGGCCTCACAGCTGCCCGTTAAAGCACTAAATATACCGAGCGGAACAACCCGCCATTTTGAATCCCAATCCGACGACAGTGTTGTATGCTTCATGTGGTGTAGCGAAGTAAATCAGCGAATTTTTTGTGATTTTATTGTTTCACATTGCTCAAATAATAGCAGATGTGGTCGCTATGTTTTATCGGTTTCCTTCAAACATAGAGCGGCGTAAAAAAGATGGCTTGTATGGCGCCAAAATCGAGCAGCTATTTGTGTAACGTTAAGAACGGAACTCTTTTTTTTTTTTTTTTTTTTTTTTTTTTTTTTTTTTTTTTTTTTTTTTGCATTAGAAATATAGTTATGCTCAGAGAGAGGCAGTAATGAAAATATAGGCCTATACATGTAAGCAATAGTTTATTTTAGTTACAGATTGTTAAAGTAAGACGACATACATTGTATCTGAAGTTAAGCTACTTTTCTTGATTTTATTTAGACCAACTAAGGAGTTCTTCTAAGGGCTGTTAATTGTATATTAAGTGATGCATGAGTGCAGCTGGCTAGTGGTTTTTAAATTGTTTCTCATTAGTTCAGTTTTCGATTAAAATGTGACTCTCAACACGGAAATATGTAGGCCTAAGCCAAGTTGTGAACAAGATGACTGAAAATAATAATAATAATAATAATAATAATAATAATAATCGTAAATTGAACTTCGCAAAGAATGTGAACCGGAAAGAAGTCGTACATGAAAGGCATAAAAATCAAAACTTAGCAAGCAACATTCATTTTATTTTAAAGTGCATGCTACCAGAGACACTTCATTTAGTCGTTCTCTAACGAAACCAGACGTTCAAAGTTATTAAACACATTTTTGACGTTAAATCTTCTCTGAAGTAAGGTGTGTGTAAAACATGCGAGACATTAGAGGGGGCAATACGGGAAGTACGCTATCGCAATTTAACATTATTACGTAACTGTTTTCGAATGAAATTCTTAGTTACCGTAAACTTATGTGGAAGTACCATTTATAAACCAGAAAATACCATAATTGTAACATATCTTGACTGTGTGTGGTAAATATTTAGAACGATAACATAAGCCTTAATTTGGAATAAAAGTGAATGTATCATATCTCTAAAATCTCTCTATTGACTATTTTAAGTTTCTTGCGTGTTACAGTGAAATGTAAGCCAATAAATTTACTATGCTGTAATATTTTCTGCGTTATGACAGTACATTTAAAGACCTTATGGACGTATTAAACAGCGCAAGTGTTCCGTTTTCTATAAAAGAGTGCCTTCAACGTGGGATTCAAAATGGCGGATTGTTCTGCTTGTACTATAAAGTGCTCTACTGCCCGTGCCTACGTCACACGCAAAGGCCGCGTCGCCAGCTCACTGGCTGTCCGCTGGGGCACGCCCACCGCCTCGCAGCGGCGGGCCAATAAGGTGGCGGCAGCGGCCTTTTCGTGTGACGTAGGCACGGCCAGCTGTGAGGCCTTGTCTTCTAGGTGGTGTTGGCTGAACACGACCCCAGTTGGGGTCCACTCTCTCCCTACATAGGCTCTCTACCCAATACTAGACAGCCATTGCAAATTATTAAGAGGGGGAAGTAATAAGGATTAAGAAGGAAAGGATTGACATTAGCTCAAAAATGTTCACATGTTTGTAGAGTCTATGGGACTTAACTACGGGGTCATCAGTCCCTAAACTTACAAACTACTTATGAACTACTTACAACTAAGGACGGCACAAATATCCATGCCCGAGGGGGGATTCGAACCCCCGACCGTAGTGGCCGTGCAGACCGTGACTGGAGCGCCTCAGTCTCCTCGGCCACCGCGGCCGGCTTGACATTAGCTGCTTTAGGGCATTTCAATTATACAATGGCGACAAGTGAAAATGTGAGCCGGACTGGAATTCGAACCGGGTTTTCCCGCTTCGGGCCGGCGGTCGCGTTAACCACGTGCTACACGAGCTCGCCTCCCGTCCGTTTTAAACTTCACGAGTCCCAAGGCACGGCTTTAGTTCCACCAACGTCCATGTCCTCTTACACTCACCATTACCGATTCCCGTCCGAGGTGCTAAAGTAAGTGAAGCAGACGCCATTTTCGCGTATAATTATTTATTTATTGATTGTTTTATAGGTTGGTGTGATTTCTGTCCCAAAAGAACAGATATCACACCCATATATATTTATTATTATTATTATTATTATTATTATTATTATAAGCGAAGACGGCGTTTGGTTACTGGTAGTTTCGATTTATACCCAAGTATTACGGAGACGCTTCGGGAACCCAAACAGCAATCGCTGGAGAGAATGAGTAGTTCTCTTCGACAAATATTGGCCGAGCGCATTGAGGCGCTATGCTGTGATGCACGAGGCCGTTTCCCTTCAGAGGTTCGAATCCTCCCTCGGGCATGGATGTTAGTGTTTATAAGTAGTTTGTAAATTTAGGGACTGATGACCCCGCAGTTAAGTCCCATAAACTGAACAAACATTTGAACAAATATTACCCAGGAAATTCAGAGGCCCGGAATTTGATGCTGACGGCAGAACGAATGTTCAAATGTTTGTAAAGCTTATGGGACTTAACTACGGGGTCATCAGTCCCTAAACCTACAAACTACTTATGAACCACTTACGAACTAGGACGGCACAAATATCCATGCCCGAGGGGGGATTCGAACCCCCGACCGTAGTGGCCGTGCAGACCGTGACTGGAGCGCCTCAGGCCCCTCGGCCACCGCGGCCGGCCCGGCAGAAACGATTCTACTTCCGCAAACTTGCATTTTGCGTAAATACCACAGATATAGAAGAAATTAGGGCTCATATAGAGGCATACAAGCATTCGTTTTTCACCGCTTTATGTGGGTATGAAACAGAGAAAGAAATGATTAGTAATGGTAAGAGGTGTCCTCCGCCACATACTTGGCATGATTGCTGTTTCCGCTTACAGTGGTGTTTTCAAGTGATAGTCGTAAGAATATAAACTGCGTAAATAGAATTTATATTCGTGCAACATCACCTGAAATGGCATTGTAAGCTGAAATCACGATCCTGCTGAGTACATTAAATATTCAGTCGAGGAGGAAAGTATTAATTTTCTACAGTTTTGCAAAGACAATAGTAACAAACTAACAGAAAATAAGACTATGTAAGAGTATGTATGGTTGTTGGAGGTGGGATGCCTGTAGCTGCAGAGGGAGAAACAATTGAAGTATCATTCGGGATGTACTCTAGAGGAATACACTCACAGAATAAAGTATGTGACAACCGTCCGGTCTCTTTATCCAGATACACATCATCATGCATACTTCTGAGAGTATTAAAAACAGCCGGAACATCACCCCTGAAGTATCGGTTCTTGTTGACCGCGAAGTTTCCTAATTTTTAGTGTAGCGTGCGCCGGGGTTAATGATTCGAGACTAGGAGCGACGTCACGAGCGTACAAATAGGTTTTACACTTATGGCAGATCATATTATTAACTTCCTCGTGTCCTCAATCCTACGCAGAATCTACAAAGTCTTGGACAATAAGTGTTGGCAGACTTCATATTAAGAGTAGAATAAGTACATTGTATTTCAAATTTCGTCATTCTATAACAATTTGTTGTTTGCAGAATCATGCGGTATCCTCACATCCGTCAAGTTGCAACATTTCTGTAAATTGAAGGTTCATGGTCCTTAAATAAATAGGGAAACGATGTCTTTTATTTCCAGTGCCTTCTTTTTTAATCTTATTTTTCTGGCATCAATAGTTCGTAATGACGTAATACGTAAAACTTTGATTTATGAACAAAAATCCAGCAACCCATCACTTTAATTAAAAATTATTTGTTAGGAGGGAGGTGTCTCTAATTTTTCGAAGTATCGCTTGATTTTGCTATGGAATGTGGCGGTGTAACGTTGCTATAGTTTTGAAAACTGACATTCATTATCGTTAAAACAATGACAACGCATAAATTGCCAGTAATTCGTTGGCGGTGGGAGTGTAAGGTAACATTGTTGAACATAAGTGGAAATTGCACGTGGATGTTTTCATAGGAAGAGCGAGCACTGGTAGCACGCTGGACTCGCATTCGGGAGGGCGGTAGTTCAAATCCACCTCCCGTCATCCAGATTTAGGTATTTCGTGATTTTCCTAAATCATTCTAGGCAAATGCCGGGATATTTCATTTGAAAGCGCACAGCAGATTTCCTTTCCCATCCTTACCGAAAAAAAATTCGAGTGTGAGCTTCGTCTCTAATGTCCACGCTGTCTACGAGACGTTAAACACTAATCTTCCATCCTTCCTTTTCTTTGGATGATTAATTTTTGTACGATTTTCTTGAAGCCCTGTTTCAGCATCAATGATTTGAATCGCTTCAAGTTTTGTTAAACAATGGCACTCAGAAAAGAGTGTTTATAATTTACGTTCCGAATTTCATCCTGGCTGTGTTCCCGCCAACCGCTGATTTTCGTTAAGTTTGACCCAAATCAGTTATGTTCCAAAAAGACTTCGGCTATAAACGCAACGTGATCGTATGGGATCACATTGTGACTTACCATGATACAGAAGCATTCTTAAACACATCAACTATTGTTGTAGGTGTACATTAGATTTTTCTTGAATATTTTGCTACTTTCGCGCCATATTGGAAACACCAGATCCCATCAGATGATGACGAAATTCTAATACCATAATTTGTAACGTCACTATAGCGTCCTCCTATAGGCTAGTCTGCAGTGTAGCCCCCCCCCTCCACAAGCACATATGACATAACCATTGATGATAGATATTGTATGAAATTAATTAAAAAAATATTTTAGAATGGTTTTCTCTATTATATTTCATGATCGCAGACGTCCTATTACATACATCATGTGACGGTGACACGTAGCCATGGGTTGCCCCCACCCTCCACAATTCATAAATGGCATATCCAATGAGCAAACATCATGCATTACACTTATCACAACTTCTTGTCTTTGGATCTCTCAACTGTTTTGATTATGTAAATTACTATAAATGTATTTTTTTTTTAATTTAGATTGCCTTTTTACTTTTGTTTATTTTGTCACTCCAAGTATTACGTGACGATTACGTGTGTGCGCCAAGTGCTACCCTCTACCGTTGCCTTCTTGAGACAAGCTGGCATTCAACCACTTGCATTTATCCACAGACTGTCTTGAATCACACATGATTCTGTAATGATGTTGTTCAGTAAAATATTGTACATGAGCTTTAATGCCCTAGTTTGTACTGATTTTTATAATCTAAGAAAAGTAATATAAACTTTAGTTGTACCTGATCACTTTAAAATATCAGCTTTTTAACGCTTGTAGCCGGCCGCGGTGGCCGAATGGTCTGCGGCGCGCCAGTCACAGCCTGCACGGCCACTACAGTCTGGGGTTCGAATCCCCCCTCGTGCATGGATGTTTATGTCGTCTTTAGTATAAGGTTTCATAAGTAGTTTGTAAGTTTAGGGACTGATGACCCCGCAGTTAAGTTCAAATGTTTGTATAGTTTATGGGACTTAACTACAGGGTCATCAGTCCCTAAACTTACAAACTACTTATGAACTAGCTAACACTAAGGACAACACAAATATCCATGTCCGATGGGGGATTCGAACCCCCGACCGTAGTGGCCGTGCAGACCGTGACTGGCGCGCCGCAGTCCCCTCGGCCACTGCAGCCGGCGACAAAGGAGTACTTTGAAGATAAATCACCTCGTTGCTCTTAACTTCATTTCATAGGCGTGGAACAGGATAAGCCCCAGCAGGCCACCGCTGCTTTACAAAGCGTGGTGTTCTGGCTCCTGGGGATGACGGCGTTAACCTGCCTAATGTACAGGACGAAGAAGCGAAAGACTCGGGGTGCAGTGCGACCTGCAGACTTACATTTTAGTGAGTAGGCCTATGTTTCGTGTGAAACACACACTGTTGACCAGAGCGCATCAGGCTAAATTGTGGCGCTGGAGAAAGAAGGAGAGGAGGAAGAATCTGATAAAGATATCCCCGAGAAAGTGAGTTCTCTCTACATGGCCAACATACTCTCAGATAATGTGTGTGCAGCAATTTGATGTGAAAGCCAATACGTTCTCCATGTAATCAAATTTAGAAAACAAACTAATTACTTAAGCGGCGGGAAAAACGTAAGCAAACGTGTGTATTGGACTCGGATAAGAAGTGAATATTGTATTGTAATTACTAAATATTTAACCTGCAAATAAAACATGGCGTAGATCCAATCTGTTTTGTATTTCATATACGAACTCTCAACAATTTAAGAGCTTTAATTTGTGTATGTTGGGTCACCCAACTTTTATTTCGTATTTTATGTGTAAGAAATCCTTCTCTCATGTCTCGTTTGCATCAGCGCTGGTAGAGCACAGTATTTCGTCCACATTAAGTTTGCATTATTTTATCAGTTCAGCTCACATAACTTGACATTGCGTTTTACTTTTCTTTTACAAAATGTTCAAACGTTTGTAAACCTATTGGACCAAACTGCTACGGTCATCAGTCTTAGACTTAAAAATTACTTAAATTTATATTAACGACAATACACACCCATGTCCGAGGGAGGACTCGAACCTCCGGCGGGAACGGCCGCCTAGTCCGTAGCATGACGCCTTAAAACACGCTGTCATTCCGCACGGCTTCCTTTTACATTTTGGTACTTAAAGTAAAGAATATGCTTTTGAAATTGCTATGTCGGCGGGTTGAAATCTCTCAAAATGCGTGTTCTGGCGTAATTTGTAGTTGTGCTGTTGTAACATCCTTATACCGAGGATACCAATTTGGCGAGTTTTTACTTGGAGTCATACATCTGTTTATAAGAACAGA
The DNA here is from genome assembly GCA_026315105.1 of Locusta migratoria. Taxonomy (NCBI): domain Eukaryota; kingdom Metazoa; phylum Arthropoda; class Insecta; order Orthoptera; family Acrididae; genus Locusta; species Locusta migratoria. The sequence continues at coordinate 673,077,236 of CM048755.1, forward strand.
TGAAATTTTAGTTTCCCCAATCGATAATACGTTGGAAATGCATCACTTTTCACTTACCCAATAGCATGTTACTTTCACAGGACCAGTGAGAGGCGAGAAAAAATGGAATGGATTTATAGTGCCGATATTGAAGTGATCGAAGTGAATGAAATTGTAGCTTCATGTTTTGTGCACTATTGTCCTAATTATAATGCCTTTTTTCCATAACTAGTATGACTGAACTAGTGGATTGGAGTGTCAATTCCTAGATTATTTTGACAACCCAACTATCTGGTTAAGATTGAACAAGAAATAGTATTGTGTGTATTTCTGAGCTAATAAAAGAAGTCCTATACTACTAACAATGTGGGGGTAAGATATACTTGAACACTTCTTACACAATAATGTATATTCGGTAGACGTAATTAGATTTCTTTAATTACACTTACAGTTTAAATATTTTGGCCCCAAATTCGCCATCGTAGACTCCAGCCTACAGGTAAATCTGCCACTGTATTTCATCGCACTTTTCTTCATATTGCGAAATTTACCTCCTGTTGTCTCACTTTGTGTACAGAACAAATTGCTAAGTCATACTGCTTCGTTTCTTTCATTCCTCACGATGAGTGCTGACAACATGCACTTAAATATACCACTGGCCCTATTTTACATTTACGTACTGTACATTTTATTTCTTTCACTTACACAGATTTTAAACAAAGTCAACCAAATGGAGAGAATTACTATTTTTAATCACATACAGTATCCCATTACATAATGGGATTTTGGAAGTTTTAACGTTTTCCTTCTTTCTGTGTTTTCCTCACCTTAACAGTTTTTTTATGTCTGGTCCAAACGAATATGTAAAATAGGGGTTTAACTTTAAATTCATGTTTCTTATGAACACCAATGTGTGGCTCTGGGACATAGTGCAAAAATATGCAAAAATTACAAACACAAGCAATTTTGAGAACTGCCACTTACCAAAAGCATAGGCTCATTGACAGACACACAAACACAAAAATTCAAGCTTTCGCAACCGTTAGTTGCTTCATCAGGAAAAGATGAAGGAACCCCTTTTTCCCCTCCTTCCTTCCTCTTTTCCTGATGAAGCAACTAACGGTTCCAAAAGCTTGTGATTTTGTGTTTTGTATTTGTGTGTTTGTCAACGAGCCACACACAAACTGCATATCTTTGCTGGTTAACATATTTGAACTGACAATCTGTCACATCCCAGCCACAGTTGCTAAACATTACTCTCCACTGCACGCAACATTGCTTACAGCAATATCATTTTTTGGCAACCAATGCGTGCCCTGTTCATTATCGTTGTCAGCTTGGGTAGTTTATTGAAGATAATGGGATGGTCTTCCTATACTTCTCCTAAATGGGTGCCAATTACAGCAGCTGAAGCAGTTTTGCTTAGTGCAAACTGAGCTGCTTTTAAGTATGGGTAATTTCATCGTGGCAGCAGCTGTTTCCCAACATCCATGGCAGATAAATTCCTGAAAACCCTGACATGGAGCAGCACCTTACAGAAGTAATGTACTGGTAGTCAAGTAATGGCCAATGAATCCCCTTACATTTTGCTCCTGATTGTCTACAAAGCCTAAAACATTAATTACTTTGGATCTCCTGAAATCAACAAGTTCAGCAGCAGCCCTCATGAAAGAAAACTGAAACATTCTGGAAATGACATTAGATTACCTTCCATGCTACAAAGTATCTGCACAGCAGAACTGTATGAATTCAAAGTTTGAGATTGGCAGGAATCAGTTGTCACTTATTTTAAATATTTCTTTAGACAGATCTAGATTTCAGCTAGTGCCTAGCCATTATCCATGCAAATGTTTTCATGAAAAGTCGTTGGGTATTTCAATGTACACCATGAACTTATCAATAAACACTTAGTCCAGATACTATCAGCTATGTATTCAAAACAACTGTGACAAGTGTGTATTTAAATATCCATGGCCTACATCAAAATGACTAATGTCTTTTCATGAAACATTTGCATTGATAATGACTAGTCACTAACTGAAAGCTAGATCTGGCTGAAAAAAAGAGATTTAAAACAAATGACGACTGATTGCTGTCAACCTCATTCTTTGAGACTGTAAATGTCTTCTTGGATACAGGTATGGTTTTCAAGTTACACTTCCCAGTGTTATTTATATTCTATCAGAACTAACTTGCAATGGATCTCTGTATCAACACTTAACTGTACTTCTGTCTTATCGTTACAGTTATTATAGGCGAAGTGTTGCCAGAAGAAATATGAAGGTGATGTATTGACCTGCTAATGGTGAAGATATTCAGAACTTTGGACCGTTGCTGAAAGTAAATATGTAACTACAGGGCTTCCAATAGCTAACTTCAGATTTGTAAGAGGTTTAATCCTGTAATATGACTACATAAATTTCTGGTGTACTATGTTACATATCTAGTATGAAGAAACTTTTGGTTTTTATGATTAATTAATTTTTTCATTGTGTACACAAAAATATGTGGTGGTTAATATCTGTTAGCAATTTTAACCACTACTCTACCACACAAGGAAACTGCTTATTCTGAATATATGTCTTTTTTTGTGGAGCACCATGAAAGTTCAAACACACATATGAGAGGAATATTTAAATAGTGCCAAGAAATTTGTTTTCAAATCACATTTTGTCAACATTTGACAAGAAACAGCTTCCATTTGGCACAAAGTGTCTGCTGACATGACATCACATTTTGTCAACATTTGACAAGAAACAGCTTCCACTTGGCACAAAGTGTCTGCTGACATGACTACAGCATCAGGCTCATAGTCAGAAGTATAATGTACTTAAGTGTTATGGCACAGCAAAGTTGGCAGTGGTCAAGTGGCATGCTGAGACAAAACAGTACAAAAAAGTTGTTCAATTGTGTGCAACAAGTAAGACAGCCGTGTTTCAGTAAAAAATATTATGAAATAATTAATGTTCACTATGCAGCACTTACCACTGGAAATTATCAATGTTTCAAGTAATTAGTAATTTTTAATTAATCATGGGGCTGGGTGGCCAATACATGAAGGTAAAGGGATCAATTTATATTGTAAAATGTAATGATGTGATTTTAGAATAGACATCTCCATTGCTAATGATTAGTATCTTTAAATTAAATCATGGAACTCAGTAGGTGGATTAGTGAATCTAAATGGTTTATGTTGTATTGTAGAAAGTAATGACATATTTGTAGCATAACTTTTATGCCATTAAGCCACAGGACACACACCTTCAATAATGTTGCCATACGGTATAACCTCACTCAAGCCCAATCATGAAATTGAAATGTCTGCCATAGTGACACAAAAGTTTGACTACACTCGCAAATATAACAAACCAGACACTCACTTCAAATACAATGGTATTAATTCAGTCCACTGTTCCCCATCTCTCATGGGTTACATGAAAGTGGCACATCTTTGGCTACACAAAATGCAGTGTGTTGCCATGCTCCAACTCAGGCAAGGCCAACATTTCCACCTGGCGGGCACGCCTGCGGGCGGAGTACTATGTAGTTCACTTGCCCGCTGCGACCGTGTTTCGCTAGTGCCCCACACGCTGCTATGCACAGTGCGCAGGGCAGGGGTGCAGCAAAGGCCGCCGGCGGGTGGCGGTGCAGGCACATCGAGGGCACCCGTGGGGCGGTGTTTGGCCATGCCTGCTCTAAGTGCTACAGAAGCATTAACAACAATTGCTCTCACTACATGCCCAAGTTTAGCTACATCATCCATTTACTGCCAATTTCTCAACAGCATATTGTGTAGTATCTTGAAACTTATCCATGTGGATGCTGTTTTGAGATATAGATCACCTTTAAGAGAACTTCTACAGCATTTCCATTTAGAAGGATATTTCTTAATGGCTGAACAGACTTCACAGTAGACTTATACAAATTTCCATATGAATTTCCACTTCCACTGGTAACTAGCTGTCCAGCCACATAAAATTTTTAACCAGCAATGTTCTCCAATTTTATTTGTTTGAATGAAACAAAACATTTATTTAAAGAAACCACTGAAAACAATAGGTAGACAAATTTGGCACTTTTATGCTGAAAAGTTGTGAATCCAATTTTGTTTGAAAAATTCCGAAGCTTTTTAAATACAACAAAAAACACTCTACATCTTAATTCTCCATGTGTACATATGTATTTCTTAACAGTAACACTGGGACAAACACAATCCTCACTTTGAGAGACCAGTTGGTTTAGCAGCACTGTAGATTACTTGACTATCTTAGAGCCACAAACTCATCTATGCTTGCACCACTCCATTACTATAAGAATGAAGTACTAGTTGGTGTTCTTTCATTTTTGGAAACAGATTAAAATCTGATGGAGCCAAGTCGAGAGTATAAGCAGGATAATCAATGACAGTGTACCCTAGGAGTTGGATTGTTGTAGATATGGTCTGACATTGTCACGCTGGAGGAGAGGGTGCTCCATGTGTGGACCAGCTCTTTGAGTTTGTGTTTTCAGTTTCATGACAGATACTCATGGAATGCCATAGTCACATTACACACCACAATGTTGCACACTACAATTTGTAGCCAATCAGTGACACAGGGTTGCACCTTGTCAGCTAAGAAGAAAAATTAACTGACAAATATGTACAACTTGTAATACCTCAACAGATATTGCGAACAGAATAAAAAACAAAGAGGCATTACATTTCAGCACAGTTTTCTACTTTGTCCTACACCATATACTACAAATACACTAACTCTTCAATATCAACGACATCACGGTACCAGATCAACATATCTCCTCTTTCCTCTAATATGTCCAAAATATATGAGAAGCATTCACAGTAAGCGTATGGATGCAGGTAACAGTGTTTTTAGCAGAAATCTAAAAATAAATAGGGACTTAAGGGACCAATTTGTAAAAAAAAAGGGACCTAAAGAACTGTTAAGGGACCAATAGGAATACGAAATACGACACATCAATAAATTTCTTCTTAATGAACAACCCTTCCCAATGACCCATTTTTCTTTATTCATTTAATAAAGAAGTCTTTACTGCTAATGTGTTTTGCCATTCTGAGTCATCTTCAGAATGATATACACACAAAGCTTAGTCTCAGGGCTTCAATATTTTGGTTTCGTGGTTTGATTTATGCACATCAGCAGACACAGACCTACTGTTCTGAAGAAAAGGATGAGACAAGTTAGCAGTATATAAATGAAGTGCAACCACGAATTTTATAATTTGCAAATTGTTATCACAGCAAGTAGGTGAACACTACAATTTGTTTTTATTGTGTTTACTAAGCCCCACAAACACCAACTTAACAACAACTGTGGTTTGCCGTTACAGCACTACCGTACTCAAGTATAACATTGTTGCATGCAAGTGTTGTCTTTTCATTGCGAGTCTTCTGATATATTGTGATGTATCTTATCGATTCCATTTTTGGTATGGCTATGGGCTGAAGAAAATAATAGCTTATAAACATTGAAAGATCCGCAGTTTTAAGGGTTTGCATGCAGTGTAAGAACTCTTGGGGGAAAAAGCAAAAATTGTTTTGAAATCTACAGTACCGTATATTCCACATTGACTGTAATCTACAAGTTAAAAATTGTTTGTAATCTTTAATTTCAATTATTTGCCTGTCCCACTAAATGTTCAAACGTTTGCTGAGCTTATGGAACTTAAGCGTGTGGTCATCAGTCCCAAAACTTATAAATTACTTATAAACTAACTTATACTAAAGACGACAAACATCGATGCCCGAGGGAGGATTTTAACCCCCAACAGGAAAGGCCTCGCGTATCGGAGCATGGCGCCTCAATGCACTCGGCCACTCTGCCGCAACCTGCTCCACTAAACTTAAAAGTACTTGCATATGCAAATCTCATCTTTACTCCTAATCATTAATAAAATATCATAAGACAATGCCAATCTGAAAGTAGTTACTATACCAATTAATTCTCTCAAGTGTATTATCATGACTTTCACAGACACAGCTAACAGCCTATCATTCGGAAAGCTTACCAAAGTGCTGTAATTCTTTTGCTCACATAATGCTTTTGCTGCAGCTACAAAATTCATTGTACCATGACTGACACACACATACAGCAGCCTAGAATGACGTAGTACCACCACCAATCTCAGTAGCTGAATGTTTCTGATTGCAGCTGAAATTGGTAGCAGATTTCTCAGTACATCCTCCCTCCAACTGATATTATTTTGTCGGTAGGAGTCGCAAGTCATTCTCATTGGAGCTATTTCCAACATATGTCAACTACTTCCATGCGTCTTTTCTACTATAAAAGATGGAGAGGAAATTGCGCAAAAGTTTCTGGCACTGCACAGCCCTGTCTCCGTGTACATTTCCTCACCCTGCTTTCGAAAGTGTCCTACCTTCACTCCTTGCACTCCCCTTGACAGGACATTTCTGTATGTGCACTTACTGAGAAGGGACAGAAATGCTGAGAGAAAGGTTAAAGCTAGCTGTAACATAAAACATGCCTCAGTTAAGCTTTATTGGAATTATTGAAATATGACAAAATGTCTGTTCCAAATTGGAAAAAAAGGTACTTTCGGGACCAAATTTCAAAAAAATTACTTTTAGGTACTTTTGCAAAAAGGGGCTTTAGGGACCAATAAGACTTCCACTAAATACATTGACGTAATGAAAAAAATATATAACATCTGACCCAAGTTGTTAATACTGAGAGCAATATTTGAGTACCCACTGAAAGGACATCACATTCAGTGACCTGAAAAACCAACATGGTGAGTAAGATGTGAAAATTGAGAGTCTACTGGTTACACGACAATTATTTAAATTATTATTAAAAAGAAGTTTTCTGTCAAATTAACAATGACAAGGACATCAAATTAAACTTCATTTTGTGACATAAAATTATTTGCATCTGAGCCATAATTTAATTAAATCGAACTCCATGAGAGCTGTTATTGCTCAATGACGGGCGATTATTCAAATTCAGAGAAGGATAGCAGTCAGTTGTAAACATTGTGGGTTACTGCATATCCAAAAATTTACAAATTATCATCAGTGCTAAAAGAAAATGTCCATATGGTTGAAAATGCAGCAATAAAATATCATTATCTAGAATCATGTATGTAGAAGCAGTCAAACAATTTAATTCTGAGATTTTAACATGTAAATAAAACCTATATATTTTAATATATGATTTGCATTCATATGAAATGAAAGGTAATAATCCTGACAAATACTCCAATAGATGGCACAACTGTTCCTTAATGGTGCATTTTGTTTGGTAAGTGTTTATGATAGAGGATGCCTCATTTATGTACATATCATGTAAATCATAATATGAAAGTCATAAACAAAAATATGACTGCTTGTGGTATTTTATTATTGTATTCGCAAAAACATGGTGTTTTCTTTTAGCACTGATGATGATAGTATAATAGTTGAAATCTATAGCTCTGCAGTAAAACAGAATTTTTGCAACTGACTGCTATCCTTCATTGAATTTACACAATTTAATTACTATAATATCCAGCATAATTTATCTTGCATGATTTTACCCTTGTTCTTGTAAGAATCACATTGGGGTACAACAAGGAAAGAACTTGGCTGACATTGTGTACTGATAATTTGACAAATCTCTCATACGCTTCACAGTGATGGTCACTAATCACTTCTGGAAGTTGAAAACAACATGCAAAACAGCCACAGAGCAGAGGAAGAAAATGTCACGTATGGTGAACATACTCTCAAAGATACATTGATCTGTATTGTTCCCATTAAATACCAGATATATGAAAATGAGAAATGTAACAGTAAACTACCTTCCAAGATCTCAAAATAGCAACAAAAAGGACCCATACCTGACACTTCATTCCTTGCTTGATATCCATATATTTCACAATAATTAATTACTTTTTTATTCAGTTTAAATCCCTTGTGATACTGTGTTGCATTACTAGCTCAGTTATATTAAAATGCAAAAGAAACAGGTATGACTCCAAAAATGACCTAGTGTAGTTCGACAAAACTTAAAAAAAAAAAAAAAAAAAAAAAAAAAAAAAAAAAAAAAAAAAAAAAAAAAAAAAAAAAAAAAAAGAACAGCAGGGTAAGTTCTAGAAAATGAATCAACAATCTTGGATAAGTTTTTTCACAAATTTTGAAATCGTTAAAACATTTAGCAATATGAGAGAAACCACAGTTTCTTGCGTCATTTTCAAATTTTTTACAATTCCTGGTAGGGCCTAAATCATTTTACAGCATATCATGAAGCCTCAGATCAAGAAACACGTTTATAATGAGTTTGCTAACAAATGACCTACAAATCCATTTAGGCCTTCAGAAACTTTGACCCACTTTATAAACTACACTTATACAACAAGCTTAATATCAGACCCAACATCTAAGTCTATAAACAGAATTACAAAGAAAAAGAGAGAGACAAAAGTACTTATTAGAAGTGTCCTCAATTCTACTACTCATGCCACCATGTAATTTAACAATTCTACTATTGGGATAGTACACCAATTAACATCATATTGTTTTCCTTATCCCTCTCCTTGATCAAACCCAACCGACTTACAACATTATCATATTAAAATAATAGCGATCTAGAAAACTGGAAAGCATTTTAGATGGCAAGTAGTGATTCAGTTTGATGGTGCAAGAGCAACACATGGAAAGACACAAACCCACTGTCAGAAATAAATCAAAAAGTGAAGTAACATTTTACAACAAATCACCTTTCCTACTGTGAATCAATAATCTAAAAATTTTTCATTCAATGCACAGCAATGGCTACAACAAATGTTATTGTATTAACAACAGTATGTACTCACCGTGCAGAAAAGCACACCACGCGGGGCACTCCTGAATGTTTTAAACACTTCTGTTCTTTCCTGTAACAAATCAAGATTTTAAAACAAAGTTTTATTGGTATCAGATAGTTCTTCTCCATTACAGTATGCAAAGGCCACCTACCTGTTGAGACATATTTCCATGCAGACGGAAAACGTCAATATCTGCAAGGGCTCCTTCTTCTTCATCATCTTGTTTGACAACAATTGGTCTTTTAATTTTCTTCTTTTTCCTGAATGATTCTGATTCACTCTCATCATCTGACATGTCATCTTCAGATGATATATTACCAACAGCAGCTGAAGTATCATTCAGAACTACAGAGAATATGTCTGTATGGAAATCCACCATATCTTGTGTTCCAAGGAATACTATTATCTTTCTTTCCTCACTGAACTGTGAAAGAACAAATTTATCAGGTCAAATAATGCTAGAAGAGTAACAAAAAAAAATATACACTACAAAAATTATTTTCATACCAAATAAAAAATTTTGTACGCCAAATTTTTAACCTTTCCTGAAAATGATGTTGGCAAAAGATATGTCCATTTGTCTTCTTTCAACACAGAAAGAACAACACCATAATATATATTGTACTCTGGGGAAGACACTCATACTGCCACCACATGATCCACTTATCCCACCAAGCTTGCAGTGACTCTCCACAGATTAAGGAGATGTATTGGGAGAAAAGCCTTGTTCACTGACCAATCAAATAAGATGAAACGAAGTGGGATATGATGATGACCAAACATCTATCTACTTGATAGTTAAATTTTACTTCTCGTCCCAGCGACTTTGGATGATAATGTTGAAAAGGGATGCTGAATGTCAGCAATCACGTGACGTTGGCATTAGCCAACAGTGTGACAACACAAAATGCAATTCATCCAAAATAGACCAACTGTCCTGAAAGATTATATACTTACAACAGCAATTTAGACAAGATAATTCAATGAATTAGATAACAATTTGTTTGTTGCTGAATGATTGCATCTTCCCGAGGAAGCAGTGGTGATTGCAGTATCACCTGGCAAGGAAAAAGTGCTATTCAAAAATATGCAGTACATGCATTATCAGTGAGCATGCTGTATGTGTGTAAAACGGGGAAGGCACACGATCTATCTGAGTATGATGTGGGGTATAATGTGATGGCCCAGAGGCGAGGGGTATTTCGGCAACTGTACAACTTGCCAAGTGTTCAAGGAGTGCTGTGTGAGTGAATTTCAAGAAGTAGCAAAGCCAAGATAAAATGACACCCAAACATAAAGGAATTCTGCAGCCACCCCTCATTACACATGTCAGACCCTGTAGGCTGGGCAGATTGGTAAAACAGGACAGGCAGCAAACTGTGATGGAACTAACATAATACTTCAATGCTGGGCAAAGTACAAGTTTGTCTGAACACGAAACAGTCCTAACAATTGACAACTACAACTGACAACCCCTACAAGTGCTACTGTTCAGACCATGACATCGGCTAGCATGGCTGAAGTGGGCATGTGCCCACAGCCACTGCATGTTGTCACAATGGCAGCACATTGCGTGGTCTGACAAATCCCAATACTTACTTCATCATGTTGATGGGATGGTGTGAATCCAGCATCGTGGCACCTGTACCGTGAGACGGAGACAAGCAGTTGGAGGCCAATTATGCTCTGGGGAACAGTCAGGTAGGCATCCATGTGTCCAGTGGAACTCGTGCAAGGTACCATCATAATGAAGGAGTGCTGTATACTGGTTGCAGACCACATACAGCCCTTCTTGGCAATCATTGTTCCCAATGGCACTGGCACTTTTCAACAAGACAATCCACAGAGCCAGTAATGTGACAAACACAGTGTCAAGTTACAATTGATTTGTTGGCTCCCCAATTCAGCAGATCCGAAGCTGATTATACTCATATGGAATGTGATTGAACATGGTGTCACAGCTCGTTGATTCTCTTGCGGAAATTAGGTGACTTGTGTGTGCAGATGTGGTGCCAATTCTCTCCAGCGACCTACCTACAACTCATGGCTTCCATACCGAGATGCATCACCACTATTGTTCAAATTGAAGGTGGACTTACCGGCTATTAAGTTCTGGCTAATAATTGTACTTCCGATGAATTATCTTTTTTGAGTCCTATATACACAAAAATTATATCCTCAAACAAATAACTTAGGTCATATTATGAGAGATAAGAGACACATAATAGTATTGCTGGTAGCAACAACTGGAGCTGAGATTATATTAAAATATTCTGACAAAGACATTAACATTGATACTGAAGAAAGTTCGCACTAGGCCTACTGCCAGGAAATGTGTTGAGTTTTTATCAAAAACAGATGCTAAGTGCCTGTGTTGAAAAATTATTATGTTCAAATGTACAACTGGTAAGAGATTCAAAGTATGGCATAGTCACATTTTATATTCTAGCTTGAAAGTAGAATTAAATCCATCTCAGGAAGTTATGTTCAAGGTGACAATACATAACTGGCAACAATCTATTTTGATATGTGGTACCAAACTACATTATTTAATTTCATACCAGAGAAAATTAAGTAAATGAGTTATTAAACTCAACTGCAGACAATAAGTTTAAAGTACAATGCCTATAACAAACGGTAGAAACACATGACAAAAATTTTTCTTCTTGTAAAAGAAGAATATATCTCTTGAATTGAAGAATAGAAATCAATAAATTATTAAATCTTTTGTCAACATGTTTTGGAATGCCACTTTGGAGCAATTAAAAAGGGAAAGAAAGTGGATGGCATTGATTCTAATAACCGTTCTAGACACCAATGTATGTAACACAAATCAGATCTCCACAGATAGAAACAGAACAGGTTGTATTCCACATTCAAAAAATATGTAAACTACATTTTACAAAGAAAAACTTATAGAATTCTATATATATGGCCTCCTTCCAGATTAACAGCAACTGTAAATATTGTCTTCAGTCTTTTATACTGGAGTTATTGTATGTTCAAACTATTCTACGCTGGTTGAAGTGCAGTTTACTTGTTCAATGCCACTGCTTTATGTTTAGGTGTTGGTAGTGGCATGATTAATGACAAAGTGAATGCAGCCCATTACAAATGGCATTCAGAGAGCAAACAAGAAAATGTCTTAACGGTTTTCACTTTGTAAACATTTTGGTATTTTGGACATAATTATTTTTTATGGGTAATGTATTGCAAAGTTGCTACCAGATTGTGAACTGAAGAAGTACATTGAGAACCAGTCACTACATGGGTATACGAGTTTATTTAACGTAATGGAAATTAAGCACATTCATTCAGCAATAACTTTTATTGGTCATCAATCAAAAGAGCTTTCCAGTCAAAGCTACATAATTAAAATGAAAGTGTTACACCCATTTAGTGACTGGTTCACAATGAACATTTCAAAAAATCTTCTCCAAGGAAAGTGCCATCTATAATTTTTATTTCTGTATACATTTAAAAATTATGGTCATCTGTTCTCCCTCTTATTCAATATATAAATACATTATAAAGAAGTTGCACTTTAAATAAAAAATGCTTCTTCCAAATTAGATTCTACTGTAGCACATAAAAACGTGAAGCCATTTTCTATGAATGTGTCACAATTTTCAATTATGTTGTCACTCTGGTACCCACTAGTCCAGCTTTAATTTCTGTAGGTGAAAGAAGCAGCAATAATATGTACAGTGCAGCTCATCAAAACATTAATGTGTCATGATTTTGCAAGAGATTACTACTAAATATAATTGTGAGCAAAACACAGAATTATTTATAAATTGAAAAACAATGTCCGTTTGTTACTGGCTTTCTGAGCACCACTCATGATTGGATGCCTTCACCTCCTATGACTCGTACTGCTACGAACACCTAAATGTCAAGCAATGATAGGTAATACATGAACTGGTCTTTAACAGCTACGCTCATATGCAGTTACTTTATCATCATTCATATCCCACAACTGATATTTTCTATACACACAATTTTCAATTTCCCAGATTCTAAAAAACTCAATACTTGAAGAAATAAAATGAGGGTACCAATGAAAAGAAAATCCTGTGCTATACTACCACACGAAAGAGTTCGGCAGTAATATGTTACTGATGTCATGATGTTTTGCCAGTTTCCTATCAAGCTGCTATAGTATGAGATAAGCTAATCACGAAGAATTAAATTCTTATGGTTTTAGATAACAATGTTATCAGTCACAGCTTTAATTTTAAATACGGCATTTTTGTGTGTATTAGTTACACAGTAATGTTATAATTTTAAACAATGAGGAAATATTATTTTTCATCATAAGAAGACTTACCTGGCATTTGCTGACAATGAATGCAATGAGACTGACGAGACGGAGTTTTGCTGGTGTAATCATATAATACTGAGATAAAGTGGAAGGCAGAGTGATATCTGTATCCTTCTTTACTTCAGTTCCACCTTCTTCAGTAGTCTCTATGTAGCTTGGATTCCTCAGGGCAAGATTAGAAAGATTTTTAACAGCTGGTGTAAGTGTTGCGGACAGGAGTACACTGTGACGAAGTCTGCTGCCATAACCCGTACCGTAACATACTTCGTATTCTTGCCGGTGTTCATCCAACAATTGAAGTAACCTGTAAAATTCATGTGCTATCATTCCAAAGGTGAAAGCAAAGACTGCCAATCAACACTAATACTACCATTAAAACCTAGAGCGGTTTGTGCATACTTAGTCAGTCATTATGGACTAGAAGTATTGTACACTGGTTGCAGACCATGTACACACCTTCATGACACTCATGTTTCCCAACAGCAGTGGCATCTTTCAACAAGATACGACACAATGTCACAATGCCAGAAGTGTGATGGGTCAAAGCAGACGGGTGGTATCCCAGTCTACAGTTATGCCATTAAGGTATGCATTTTAGAGTGCATGTTTACTTGACTTTTTTGTTTTGAATTATTTTTTTCTGTTATACCCCTGAATACTGACTTCCTCACACTGCATAAGAAACTAAAACTGTCAAAGTCCATATGTCAAAGATGGGTGTCAACAATCACACAGCGTGCACCATTAAATAGTATATAAATACAATTTACTTCAGTAGGCCATTTTTAATGCCCCCCATTTTCACAAGGCTGTGTTTAGGAAACACTGCCAAATACAGTAAGAAACCAAACACTAGAAGTAACTATGATTAATTTGCTAAACAAGTGGTATTAATTCATCAAATCATTAAAAACATGATATGGTACTGTAACTGATATTCTGAGGACTTGCAAATGCAGAAAATTAACAATGAAATACTGTCAACTGTGTTAACCAATAGCATTATTTATGAATGCTTTAATTATACCATCTCAACAAACACAGAAGTCTTTTGATCCAGTTATCTTGCATGTGATCCACTAAAGACTCATTATGCCAACTGAGGAGTCATTAGAACAAACACGGGCAATTTCAATATACACACAATCAAAATGAAAGATGTAGAACAAGTGGTTGTTGTACATCTCAGGTCCAGGAAAAATAAAGTGACTAAAGCAGACATTATTCACATACACCATATCCAAACAATATAGACTGAATGCACAAGACAATGGATTTAAATGGGAAACTTATGAAATTTCATTATTCATGTAATTCATAGAAATCCCCCTCCTCTCTTTTTTTATTTCATTCTATTTATTTTTCTGTTATTGTAAAAGTTTATACTTTATAAGCAGCGGTAAAGCTCAAAATTGAGCTCAAGAATCTATTATGTCCAATTCTTGTATGTAAGGGATACCACAATTTAAAATTCACCACGTAAAGTCTTTATTAGATTCTGTCAGGCACTAATCTGTATTCATAAATAAGCACTAGCAATAACAATAAGTTCCAGTCACGTAGAAAATTGAATAAACTTTAGAAAGGGCTACAATGCTCTTGTTTGGGGGTGCAAATGCTGCCAATGCCTCTGCTAGTATGGTAGTCAACTGATTGCTGGAAAATACAAAACATGAAAAACTGGTTGTAATGACACACGGATCTGTAGGGTAGCCCAAGATCAAAGTCAGTTTGGGAGACAACATTTTGGTTGTGAGTTAGTGAAAGCAGCAAACGTGAAATTAGTAAAACTGGTTGTGATCACAGACTGCATACCTAAAGATCAATTGGGAGGCAACAATTTAACTGAGTGTTGTCAAAGCCAAGGAAAGTGAAAGCAAGAAACCTGGTAGGGCATAACTGTAGACTGGGATACCACCCATCTGCTTTGACCCATGACATCATCAAGATTTCGGAAAACCTGTATATGGTATATCTTAATACTTCTGTATTGTAGATACAAATAATCTGTAGTTATTATAGATAACAGAATGTACCATCGATTACAGGTCTTATCCCAAAAATTCGCACCTTCGGCGCTCACATAAGAAAAAAAAAATCTCTCGGTTAACCTACACCTAACCATCAGAGAGAATCTACAGATCACATTTTAAACACAAAATATTACTATGTTCTGTTTGTAAGTAAACTATCGTCTTTAACTCAGCCACCACACAATTACATACAAACACGCACACACCTTAAAACTACCGCACTGCGAAGACATCAGGGATCAAAGCTGACGGGCGGTATCCCCGTCTACAGGTGAGCCCCTGGTAGTGGTAAAACATGCTGTGAAAAATCCAATATTTGTAACCAAAATATTGTTTCTTTCTACACACATCAGCTGCCCCATTTTGGCTACTGATCACCATTGCTGGTAGGCATTACCAACAACACTTCATGGCGCAAATATATGCAGTACTTTTGAGAATTTTAGCGAAATAAGATTTTCATACACATGCAGAATATCGTTAGCAAAGCTACATAATCATATGACTGAGCCACTTTCCTATTACATGGCAGAGAGTAGAGATTATTAAAATATATCTGGAGAAAAATAAATGCAAAACACTGGAGAAATCAATTGCCATCAAATGAGTCTAACACTTAACTTTAATCTATCATATAATGTCAATACAGTAAAATAGGGCTATATGCTATAGAAAATTTTTGTGATATGTCCTTAAGTATGCCACAATATCCTAGTGAAAATTAAGAAATTATCTTGGAGGAGTTGGGGTGGTGCTATAAATATACCTTAACGGTTAAAGGTAGAAGTATATGAAATGTGAATGCTGTTAAAGCAAAAACATCGCAAATAAAAGAGAAGGGAAAGTGTTAAATGGCTGAATGGTGCCTTTTGAAGTCACAGGAAGAAATGAAAATAATTTTAAGAACTACTGATTGTTTTAACAAAACTGTTTACTGGTGAAGCAGCAGGACATATGGGGGTAAAGCAATGCAAAGCAAGAGAAGATGTGGTTAAATTGTACCTATGGTAGTAGCAGCGTAGTGTGCTAATGTCGGCAATGAAATAATCGCTTCAGAAGGATAATTAACTTGCTGATCGAACAACTGTAGATTCAACAACGTGTCAACCATAGGAGCAGGGATAGCATTTATTATTTATTTCATGGTGAATACAAAACATTATTCCCTTTGTTCTATGTGGTTTGTTTTTCAAATGCCTTTAACAATCAATGTCAACGTCAGCATGCAACTTCACAACTGCCGTAAGTAAATTTTTACCAAATGAGTAAATAAATGAAGTGGTTAAGTACAAATGAATAATCCAACACATAATAATTCTAGATGACAGAGACTGGATACCAGAAAGAACAGTTACGAGCTATCCCAATGATCAGATAGCAAAACAAAGAAGGAAAGAAAATTATGCTTTTTAAAATAAAGGGGTAGACATAATTTAACAATAAGAGAAACATTAAAGAACCCAAATCGGAGACTGGAACAGGAGAGAGAGCCATCAGTATATGAGAGAGAAGGATCATGTGTAGAAAGATCAGTCTCCTTGAAGAATACAAATGGCAAAGTCATCAAGGAGGAGGAGGAGAAACATCCATTTCATACTTTAACGTGGGACTACAGATCCCACAAATGGTTTCATTTTTCTTCCATGATCATGAAAGCCCCTAAGGATATATTTACTTTTTCCCATAGCCAGATCTGCACCTTTATTCATAGTCCATTATTAAGCAAAAACAAAGACATTAGACTAAATATTTTTTACTTAGTACAATAAATAAAAATATTAATAATAAAAACCATTTAGTGCTTATCATTGACTTACGCATTAATGTCACGTTCATAGCCCAGTTCAAAGAGTCTGTCTGCTTCATCAATAACCAACCATGAGGTACGATCAAACCTCAGGGCACGAGTTTTATTAGCGTGATCCAGAAGTCGGCCAGGTGTGCCCACCAATATTGTAATTCCTTTCCTCAGTCGTGCTTTCTCTGATTTCCGCTTTTCGCCACCCATCAGGCAGCCAGGTACTATCCATGTGAATGGCTGTCCAATAAGGAAATAACTCTCTTATATTAAGAATATTATTACTTAACTGCAGAAATAGCACTTAATAAAAAGTACAGACATGAAGAACTACAAGACTGCACAGTAATAACATGTACCTAGAATGTGGTTGGATAAGGATCTTACTTCATAAATCAGTAATAATAAATTTACTTACTTTAAGAAGTTTAACGAAAACTTCATAAGTCTGCAGTGCCAGTTCTCTGGTTGGTACAATAATAAGGGCATGGACACCATCCTTTCGTGACAACTTTGGCCTTATTTTTTGCAAAGCTTCAACTATAGGTACAGCATATGCTAAAGTTTTGCCACTGCCAGTCTGTGATCTAACTAACACATCTGTACCTGATAATATAACTGGTATTGCCTGTTTCTGAACCATAGTTAACTTACTTATGTTCATATTTTGGGCCAAGTTAGAAACCTAAAAATGACAAACACATTATTACTCCCAATTAAGATCATTTATAATTGTAGTTGGTACAAATTATAGAACAAAACTTACAGTAAAAGGATGAATAGGCAAATCTTTAAACTCCTCTGTAGAAAATAAAATTTCCTTCAGCGGTTCTGCAGGCTGTTTCTCCAACATCCTAGCTCGAAACTGACTTTGTATACTGTCCTGCTCCCTTGCATCCTCAGAAAAGCTAATTTTGTTATGTGCACCCTTAAATTTCTTTCTCTTAAAGCCTTCCGTGATGCGAGGGACGGAAATGGTAGTTCCAGCAGGCTGAATATGCGGATTTTCTTCGTCATCCTGGAGTGTATCAACGCCTGTTTGCCTCTGGAAATCTTCAACTTTTGAAATTTTTCTCTTGCGTTTCAAAGCTTTCTCTAACTTACTTTTTCTTGGAATTGAAGCGGGCACTGTTGAACGTGTCTTTCCAACCTGAAAATAATTGACAGTATATAGTGAAACTACAACTGCAACTAGGAACATATCTCATCGTGGGAAATAGACACCTAAGTACGAGAGTGGTGTACTTAATCGCGCTTAAATGAGAATCGTCAAACAATATTTTGTCACGTATTTGAAAAGAAAATACTTCATTACCTTCGATAGCTTGTCCACATCAGAACCAAAACTTCCTACATTTATCGAAATACTCTCAGTTACATCCATTTTACGTAAAAATCGAAGGAAGTTACTAAAACACAGCTAATAAAACACGACAGACAGGACGATCACCACAAGATATTCGCGCACACATCATCATGTAAACATCACTTTCTGCTTCCAAACACTTCATTTGTAAACACACGTGCTTCCTCAGCGACAGCAAAGTTAATGCGAAAGATATTCCACGCGTAACAGGCAAGAAGCGTTTGATATGAACTTTGTCACACACCCAAGCCACTTCATCCGAACGTGGAGGTTCTTTTACCTCCATGGTTCCGAACATAGACTTACTAAATAACGATTCCTTCAACTGCCTAGATAATTTTGTAGTGTGCATCTTCATTTAGTTTTCTCCTCAGACCCTTTCTGTTATGGGTGATAATGTTTAGTTCATATTGGTCAAAACAGACACGATTCATAATTTTCTGCCGGTTTTCAATCATCAGGCCGCAAGAATTCCGAAAGGGCAAAACAAACGGAGTGCGGGTGTATGACAGTTCGTACCGATGGTGTGAAAAGCACGTTTTATTTCACTGAATTTGATAACAGAGTGAGAAAAAAACACAATAAATTGGTCTTCGTTCACTGTAGCCTGCAGTGAAAATGAGTTTACTGTGTGGTTTCGCTCTCTCTGTGATTTCAGTACAGGCAACCGTTACCTTTAAAAAATATTAGGGAACCATTTACAAGTTCCTTATAATTATAATCATTATTTTTTCGGGATTCGGTGACCGAATATTCTGTATCTTTTAGCCTACAGCGCTTCGTTTTGGAAGATTAAGTCTGGTGAGGTGTCGTCCTCCTTGACACACAATAGGCCTATACCGTAAACTTTGAATATTCTTTCTTTATACTGATCGTGTGTAATTCTTTCGCTAAGTTCCCACGGCCAATCGTAAGTACTACAATGAGTTTGATCTGTCTCCTGTTCATGTTCAGAATTGTAGAACTTTTTAAAAACATGGGTCAGCATCATTAGCGCTTGCCATATTTTAGTTTTGGATCATAATCCAATATTCTATATGTTGTCTCCTGAACCAGTTTTGAGTGTTCCTTCGCCTTAGTCAGTGGAGGCGTTGTGTGTGTGCAATTGCTCAGTGAACCGCCAAAAACAGTTGAGCATATCATAAGTATAGACACGTATAAAACAGTCACTCTTCGTTTCATTCTCGTAGTGAATCAATTCAGGTGTATTTTCAAAGTACTTTTATCGTATGAAAATTTTCTAAGTCTTCTAAATTGCAAGCATACGTCCAAAGCGTTACCGAAGCTGTATGTCACTTCTGAACCGATGTGAGTACGCTCAATGGCGTTTCTGCGGTAGGGAGAGAAGGGTGAAGCGACACCTATTATCGTTGTATGTGCATTTGTGCTGCTCAAGTATCGGTCGCACTCGATAGAAATATAAGAACTGATCCCAAACTGAAATGTTCAGTCCACAACAGAAGTAATGGAGCGATTTTCCTACAATTATTTATTCAGTATTTGTACGAGTATAAGTCAATGACGAATATAGCATATAGTTTCGAGGGGGGGAGGGGGGGCAAAAGTAAAAATATTGTGGCATCGTATCTCAAAATGATGCCTAAAAAGAAAACGTTGTTGAATAATCCGATCCCTGCTCGGTTACGGCGTCTTCAGCAGAGGCTTATAATTACAATCACTGACCTTATTACTAAAAATAAAATCATTATTTCTCCGGGGGGGGGGCGGACCCCATGTCCCCCTCCCCCCTTATATACACCATTGATATAAGCCGCTTCAAAGTAGCAGCAACTTATGGATTTCTGATGTGTGGTTTTAGCTATGATTTCTTACATAAAAGAATAACAGAAACCTCAATTTAGGTAGTTAAAAGCGTCTAGTTTTTTTTTTTTTTTTCGTGTTATGACCTGAGTGAGCACTATGAAAGTATACTGATTCAATGTACCGTAAACTGGGGCTACACTGTGACGAATTTTAGTGTTTTCCTCGTTTACTGAAAAGATGTAGTGCATTAAGTGACTAAGTGTAAGTTACTTTGATAGCTTTAACCTTCCTCTTTCTGAATATAAAAGGAGTTTTGTTCTGTAACCATTCCTTTCCAAGTGAGACCCCGCTGATTTGGCCCCAAATGTAGCTCTTCATTTGGGGCAACATTGGGACAATTAATTTTTCAGGCTAAAATCAATAAACAAAAATGACTGTCCAATTGTTAGACTAGCAACTCTTTTTTGGACCAGTACTGGTTCCACTACAAGGACATAAAAGTAATTAGTAACACAGAAATTTAAAGAAAATAATAGATTTAACACATTAACGAGTTTGTTAACATGTGAACAGATAAAAAAAAACTCGAAAATAAATGCAAATCAAAAAATGAAAAAGGCATCTGGTAAAATTCAGTCAGTTTCATAGAGTTCTAACACCTTTACACAGAGACTACCCTGACGACCAACTTGCTTCAGCGGACTGATGATTTGCCCAACGTATTCTTGAATATTGTCTTTCTTGGGCCACTTCTACTGCTTCCAGATTTTTCCATGGTGGACACCATGTAACCCGTCATTATTCTTTTTATGACTCGTCCTGGATACAGTTTGCTTTCGTACGTGACATCAATGGTTACACTGTCATTTGATTCTGCATAAGGTACAGAAGACAGTCCCAAAGTTGTACCATGAAAGTCTCATTGCTGACAAAAGCAGACAAAACTATATACTAATTGTAGATTGTTTTATCCCATATTCACATAAATTGTTGGTAAAGCATGTGCTATTTATTATATTTGCTTGCCTGTCGTGGTCCAACCGCCATTCTGCTTGCGTAAGTGAAAGTTGGCAGCGATCGCATAACACGTCAACAATGACAAGAATATTGAAATGGATGCTACACACCACAGTAGATGGCAACAAGGAACAAAGATAGAGACCACGGAAGCAACAATGTAGTATCTCACAAGTTTTGGCGGCGGGGAATTTAAAACGAATTTAAGTCTTCCTGTGCTAAATTTACTCCACTAGACGCAAAGTAGCCCTAGTTTACAGTAATGGAAAGATTACGACCAATAAAAGATAACTCTTACGGTTAAATATCAACTAATGACATTGCTTGGTACAACTTTAGAATAGTATATACACTCAGACAGAATCAACGTTGCTATTACAAAGAGAAACCACAGTTGATGGCGTTGTGTGCTGTGGATTTATAAGTAGCAGGTGCGTGTCTACCTCCTTAGAAATTATATTTATTTATTTCACCTTTTCGTTTTGTAAAGATTAGCCATGAACAATTAATTTTTCTGTGGAAGATCAACTTTTCCAACTGGAGATTCCACCCTATGAAAGTCGCCATGCCTATTTTAAATCTAACTTTAGAGCTACAGAAATATGTTAAGTACCAGTAAGCACCAGTCACCATTGGTCAGTCTGTCACTTGTCCATTACTAAGAATTTCTAACTGACTATGGCTCCACAGTATATTTACACTGTTAAGCCCTTTCTATACGGGAAGTGAGAGCTTACGAGATTACCCATGATGCACCGGTCACGCCGTCCGCGTACAGTGTAGACGCGTCCACTTGCACAAGATGCACGCAAACGATCGCTAGTAGACAGTATAGGATGGATCCTGTTCTCACGCGTATGGAAGTGCTTCACGCATGCGCAGACGACCGAATGGGGAACAGCTGACAAACGAAGCCAAGTCGGGAATTTGTTTGAAAATGTCTCCTGCTCAGAGCAACGTAGTTTTTCGACTCAGTCGTAAGTATTTTAGGAGGTGATACTATAGAGGAATTGCATTAAAAATTTAATATAACCTGTGTACAATTTTTATTGAATACAGAGATATAGCTTTTAATATGAAATCCAAACAAACGTAGAGCAAATGTAAATCAAGAAATTTTCACTGATTCATCCGTCAGTTCTTGGTAGTACAACATCACACTTACTTTAAAGTAGAATTTTGTGCATCTTCTACACGTTCATTATCACTTAGTAATCCGGTTTTCGGCTTACTAGGAAACATTCAGACTTTAAACTACGTCGAAAACCGATATCCAAATCAGTTTGTTGTACATACCAAGACTGTATCTCTGTACCCTATAAAAATTGGACACACATTATATGAAATTTTAACTGCAAATCGTCTTTATTACCATCTTCTAAAATATTTGATATTTTTCCTGAAACATGCTGTAGTTAACAAATGAAATATTAGTTTTTGGTGAGCATTATTTTTAGCTTTATCAAAGTGAAAGGTCTACGTATAGACACCTGAGCTTGTTAATCATATACATAGGCGCCTCAAACAGCAGGGGCTGGAAGTATGTAATCGCAGTTTATAATGAGGACGTTAACACATGTGAGCAACGTAGTTACGCATGAACTGCTCGAAAACAATTAAATACAGTTTCACAGTGGCAGTCTAAAACACAAAGAAATGTTTTAATCATCTCAATATATCATACAGTTTCGAAAAGTGATGTTAACGTGGCGATTCATTTGCTGTAAGTTGACAACAAACGAAGCAGACCAGTGAAGCAGGCGACATAACAAATGCGTACCGTTTGAACGCTTCTTTGTAGTTCGACGGTCTATCGCAAGGGGCGCTGCAGCTGACAACGACTTCCTTGTGCGCCCAGGGGGGCGCAATAAGCGATGCGCAGTACGAAACGCGTTTTCAATGTTCTGCGCATGACGTCACTGTGGGACACCTGGGAGCAAAACCACAGACTAACATCAATACGCAGTGTTGGTTTCTAACTCGTGAACGTGTGTGATACCATTTCTGCTGTATTTGCTTAAACCTTTCATTCCCACAAGCGCTGGAAAAATTAAAATTCAATGTTTTCTGTATTAATACAGTGCACTAAACTTCAAAATACGTGTTTGAAAATTTTTGATCGAACTATTGTTTCCTTGTATTTCATGCGTAACACAGACGTTTGTATCGAGGTATTTTATTACTTGGGACGTTATTTTCTTGATTGTTGACAGTGTCAGATCAATAATCTTTGCCACAGCACCAAAGACAAGACAATTTACTGCTGGAATAAAATGAAAGGAACCACACTCACGTTCACACAGTCAGCCACGTACAGACGGCAACGCAACACAACCTCCAAGATGTATAGATTAATGCCTCAGAAGTGGTTACACGCCGTACCAAGCGGCAAAATGCGTGCTTGAAGCATGTTGTTCATCAACAATACTGCGACTTTAAGGACTGATACACAAAATACGGTATAAATCAGCTTTTAATACGTTGTTGTCGAGGAACAACACTGGGAATTAGAGGGTTAAATAGTTGTTTCGCTTCATAGTTTGTAAGTAAAAAGTTTATAGTGGAAAGTCTATTTATTTCCCGAGTGCTTGTCGCGCGTGCTATCGTTTCTGCTGTAATTCTTAGAAATACTTCTGTTATTATTTATACAGTGCCAGGCTGTGCTATGACGGGTTGTAATTCCCACAGGCGGAACACAAAGGGAACTGAAATAGTTTCATATTTTTCATCGAGACGAAACGTTAAAGAAAGAGTGGCTCTCCAAATGCTACAGGAAGGATACTGTAAACGCTGCACATTCTCGAATATACTCACGGCATTTCAAAGACACTGATTACGTAAGGGATCTACAATCGGAATTGCTTGATTTTCCGGGAAAAAGTGTTTCAAAGATTCCTGTTCTTTTAAAATCAGCAGTTCGTATTATAGACATTGTCAATATGTTTGTGACGTGATAATGTTAATCATATGTAACGCGTAAATCTACGATAGAATATGACCCAACAGTCTTAACTGCAATATTTTACAGCAGAATAGCACTTTGTGACATCAGGTAGAAACAATATCTTTCTTCAAAAACTTGATATAAATGCACATTCCGAGCCAAAGCGGACTAAATCAGTGCAGGCTGTTTGGTAGCGCGCAGTCCCGCAGTGACGTCACAGCGCCAGCCAATGGCAGAGCAGAGCGCTTACTGCCCAACCTTATATTTATTAGCCTTGCTCGTGCGCGTTGCACGTCTCGTATAGAAAGGGCTTTACTTTCCCTTGGTCTCACAAAGACTTCATATTATTCTGCTACAATATTTGTCATTATTGCAGAGGCTGGAAGAGATTTCAAACCTGTTTGGCTATACTATACATCTACAGTAGATAATATGATCCTTGTAGCCTCTATGCAAATTCTCCTCTGCATACACTCTGATAAAGGATAGTTCTAGCTGGATTACTGTGGCCACGTTCTATAGAGAGAGTGCTCATTCTACTCCAAGCTGCACCCTGTACAAGTATACTCGGCCAGTGCCTTCACCTGTTCTCTACTCATCAATAAACCAGACTATGTCTTCGGAATGGTATCATGGTTCGTTCTTCAAAATGTTCAAATGTTTGTTAAGCTTATGGGAATTAACTGCTGGGTCATCAGTCACTAAACTTACAAACTACTTATGAACTACCTTATACTAAAGACAGACAAACATCCATGCCCGAGGGGGGATTCGAACCACCGACGGGGTATGGCCTCGCTCATCGGAGCATAGCGCCTCAATGCGCTTGGCCACTGCACTGCGGCCTTCGTTCTTCTATTGCCCTTCTTCTAATAGTTAAATGTAAGAGTTTCTGAAGCAGTTGGAAGTAATATCATCAGCTAGCATTCCTCCCGACAATTTCCACATTTGCCACAACATACTAATGTGAGATTCTGGAAATCCAGCTGTTTCCAGTTTTCAGTCTGTTTGTACCTGTCGCTACCTCCAACCGTAAGTGTATTATTAGCATGTGCAGCATAGGCTCCATCCCGGTAGTGGGTGAGGTGTTAATTTTGTCTGTCATGACTAAGCAGGCCAACCTTTGCATCTTTCCAAGTTGCTTAGCAGCCACATTTTGTCCTACTCCATTCGACCATGCTGTAGTCCCACAAGTTATCATACATCATAATACTGCGCTTTAGTGCCAAATTTTTACCACAGCCTGTTCTAGCAGTCATAGGAGTCCCATTTGCCTTGGATCATACATTCTTCATTTGATTGCCCTATGATTAGTTTGCATCGAGAACGTCTCCTTATATACCAGGGCTGAGTAAAAAGTAATGCGAACTATTATTATTCTCTAAAATGACTTTTTTGACATGAGTATTTACTGTTATACACCTTCAATATGATCACCCCCGTTATTTATGACCTTTTTCCAAATGTCCAGAACATGTAGTACATCATTTGTGTGGTTACTTCTGTTGATGTCTCGTACTGACCACCATATGACATGGATGATATCATCTCTGGTGTTTCATCTAATCCCTCCTTGTGGTTCTTTCCCTTTGGTAAAAACATCACAATCATAGCAACTCATGCAGGTGAGTACGGTGGATGTTCCAGGATTCCCCATTGCCAGCAAAGCAACAGATCCTGGATAGCAGCAGCTGTATGGCATCATGTACTGTCATACGTAGTGATGGGTGCTCTCCCATGAAATATCGTTCTCACCCGGCATGAATGTGATGAAGATCCGGTACAGCACCAGAAGCGACATTATCCATGCCACAGAGCAATCAATACAGGACATCAACAGAAACAGACGATGGGAGGAGTGTATTGATGGTGTGTAACTATAAGTACCCGTGTCAATAAAGCAATTTGAGAGAAAAATATCATCATCACCATCATCATCATTAAAGACTGATTATCCCTTTCAGTGTTTATTCTGGACCATAGTTCCCCTTATAAAACTCGTCCACGATGCCCTATCCAATGCTAACACTGCTGCCTCATCTGACGTTAAGCCTGTTACTTCAGAATCGTTCTTGGCTCAATCCAAGTACACTCTCCTTGGCCTACCTCGACTCCTCGCACCCTCTTCTGCTGAACCCATGAGTCTTTTAGGAAACCTTGCTTCTCCCATGCAAGTTACACGCCGCCGCCATATAAGCATGTTCACTCTAACTGCTTCATCTATGGTGTTCATTCCCAGTTTTTCTTTCATTTCCTCATTGTAGACACCCTCCTGCCGTTGTTCCCATTTATTTGTACTTGCAATCGTCATCGCTACTTACATATCTGTAACCTCAACTTTATTAATAAGGTAACCTGTAACCACGCAACATTCACTCCCATACAACCAAGATGACATACCACTTCCAAACAGGACCATGCCTAGTAAAGCACTGTGGTGTTCAAACCAATCTTCGGATTGTTGACTGCTTAGATTCGTGCGATTCCGAGCGTTGCAAGTTAAAGATGTCTTTTGTTTGTTGTGGTGGCAGATTCGATTGAAAGGTTGCAAAATAATATTGTAGAGGAAGACCAGAGGTGTAAGGGTATGAAGATAAACATCTCCAAAATGAAAGTAATGTCTGGGAAAAGAGATTTAAACAGCCTGAATGCAAAACAGGAGGAATAAAGTTTCAAGTATTTATGATGTATTGTCTCACAGGATGAAAACACGGTGATAGAAATGGTTCAAAAATGTTGCCTTCCTCCGACCTTCAAACTGACTTATCCAGCCAGTTATAGGGGGACCTACAGTTTAAGGTGGGTTCCGAACCACGGCGCTACTCGGTACTTTTCACATGAGCAATACTGTCAGAGGTGAAAGAACTGGAAAGTGACAGATAAAAATCCTAGGAGCTGGCGGGGATCGAACCCGCGACCTTTGGATTTGTAGTCTGGCACTCTCCCACTGTGCAACAATTTTTTTTTTTTTTTTTTTTTTTTTTTTTTCATATGGTAGATATATGGTTTGCGGTCGTTCGTTCAATTTCTTCTGGGTTGTTCGTTGAATGGTTGGCTCAGCTTTTTTATTACAGAGGGCGTTTAGCCCCCTGACCGGGAGCGCTGAGCCACGGCGCCCGGTTGCAACCGATGCGCTGACCGCACGGAATAGTTCAAATAGTTGTAAATCTATGGGACGTAACTGCTTCACTATTAGTCTCTAGCTTACAAACTACTGAAACTAGGTTAAACTAGCCTAAGGACAACACATACACCCATGCCCGATGGAGGACTCGAACCTGCGACGGCTAACGGCCGCGCGCACCTCAGCATGGCGCCTCCGCGCCCCATTGCGCCGCGGCAGAAAGAAATGTTCAAATGTTTGTTAAGCTTAAGGGACTTAACTACGGGATAATCAGTCCCTAAACTTACAAACTACTTATGAACTACTTACAACTAAGGACGGCACAAATATCCATGCCCGAGGGGGGATTCGAACCCCCGACCGTAGTGACCGTGCAGACCGTGACTGAAGCGCCTCAGTCTCCTCGGCCACCGCGGACGGCAGAAAGAAATGGAATCAAGGTGTAGCAAAGTTAATGAAGTGCGCTCTCAGCTACGATATACCCTCTTCTGCAAGTAGGATGTCAGTGCCGTGTGACGTTGTGACAGAAAGAGAGGCGTCTGACACAGCTTAGATCTGTCGTACTTGCTGAATTTTCGAGTAAGTTTCACAATTCGTGTTTGCATTACCTATTTTCTAAGCAACTCGTAATTTGAAAGATCTGCAACGCAATTTCTGTTACTTTATTACCCGTCTAGTTTCGTGGATCTCAAATCCATATTCTCTGCATTAGTGAGCTGCACAAAAAAGGAAAACCTTAGTATATCGAACAAACAGTTTTCGATTTTAATTGAACACTTCTATTAGTGGTCACAGTAAAAATTACATAGTATATGTTGGCCTACACAATTACAGTTTGGATTCAGATTAATTCGTGTGACCACGTACATTAATATCGCGCACTTGTCACTTTTCACATATCATTATAAACATTTTTCGTACTCTTTGATTACAAAGAAACTTGTCAGGTTAATTCTAAACTTGGAAGGCTAAAGAAAGATGAAAATAAGAGGACAACTATTACGTGTCAACACTCAATATTCTCCAAGAAGAAAGACGATCGAACTTTTGGAATGGTTCAAATGTTCAAATGTTTGTAAATCTATCGGGCCAAACTGCATGGTCATCAGTCCGTAGCTTACAAACTGCTTAAACTAAGGTAAACTAACCTAAGGATAACACGCACACACTCACACACACACACACACACACACACACACACACACACACACACATGCTCCAGGGAGGTCTCGAACCTCCGACGGCGAGCAACCGCCCGCTCCGCAGCGAGGCGCCTTAGACCGCTTGGCTACTCCACCGCGGATTTGGAACGGGCTACTCTGCTCTGAATGTGATACAGACAATACTTGGTAAGGCAACGGCGATCATGTTAGACTACATATTTTGCATCCCTTGTCGAAATTCAATCTTACTCTATTTTTTACATCTTTTCCCGTCACTAAAGTATATTATACTGTAAAATAAAACAGAATTATTGACAAAATAAGCAAACATTTTGAAATGTACTGAAACAGAGGCAGTCACCAAAGGCGTTTATAAGACAAATCCTTGATATATCTATAACAGCGTTCAGTCCTGACCAAGTATAAATAAATAAACAGAGATAAAAAAGAACCACTTTCAATGGATCTTGGAGGGGGTCCATTAGACCTTCTGTCTTCCCATTGTCTACGTTCCTGTGTAACTATCATATACGGAAGTACTGCATCACTGATGTAAATATTAAAACTGATAGCGCAGTGTAATACTTTATAGAGGACTAAAACTACATGAAATGTGTCCCTACACAATAAAAATACTTAAATTAATTATGAATCGTTGGCGCGTTATGCGGTGAACTGCTGTTTTGGAAAGCTGATTAATCTGGCCGTGATAACGCTTCACACCTCAGTAGCTGCGGAGCATAACACTTAATAGAGAACTATGCATTAATACATTTTATATGGTGTTCTTACTTTCATCAAAATGGTCATCACAGAAGTAAACATATGTAGTCCTACTACCTTATTTGGATTCCTACAACCGAGTGGCAACATTTTAGAACACAAAATTTTTTTCTGTATTTTTTATTGATGTCTTTCTATAATATGGTACTGCACACCATTTGTAAATATTTTTTTTCGAAAAGTAAATTCCGAAGTAAGATAGCACTTTGAAAGATTTCTACAATATGAGCATACTGCTGTTCAGTGACGTCAGAGGCATCACGAGACTCAGATGGAGTGTTTTAGAGGCCTTTAAAATTATTTGAATATTATTTTTGGCCCATTTTAGCTTAGTATCATAAAAAGTGGGCCGTTTGCTATGACGTTTTGGCAGCTCCCCATTTAATTGCAAATAACGCCTTAACCGTCTATCTGAGACGACAACTGAGTAAAGGGATTTGTTGAGGAGAAATTCTCTACACTTCTGCTCTCTTATGATTTTTTTTTCCGCTTCAAAAAAAACTGTGAATTGATGTTGTCTTTACATCTGTAACGTGTTACCATGTTTTAGGTCGCGCTGTTGAACCGACAGCTAACAGATTTTACAGACGTATTTGTTGGCCGCGAGCGACCAGAACCTCTCTCTGGTGGCATAACCGGATGCCACTGGAAGGTGGTATTATATCCTATCTCGGCTATTTTGCCTCAAACTGATAATTTTTTTTAAGGTAAAAGTTGTTCAGAATTTAATATTGAGTAACTTTTGTCATTCTTTCCATTTTTTACTCTGAAAATTAGTACACACAGCTCACATTGCTCTACTGTCGTGTTCTTTTGGTTTTATTATAGTCATCATGATCGATTTTCGAGAGTCAGCAACTGCACTAATGTTTCACACAACTTATTACCATATTATCAGTCAACAGTTGCGAATGGTTTTTTACATTTACATGTTTCAATCCTTCTGGACAACCTACAAATTTAGCAGTTGCGCCTGCAAGCCGCCACGTCTATGTTTTGATTCAAGTCAATTAATGGTGGTTTGAAGAATGGTTTGAGACTGATATTTCATCAAGGAATAAATATATCACAGGAAAACACCTTTTAATTAAATAATTATAAATAAATCATGAATCATATTTAATATCATGATTCGTGACTGGTGGGATTGGTTTAGTTATTTCCGAACGTCCCCCACCAATACATAAATTTTTGCTGTAATTTATTTGAAAAGGACTTACACAAAGGATGAACAGTAAAAGAAATTATAAAAATAAATATAGCACTGTTCTGTTTTTCGGCTCAATTTTTCAAATATTTCGGATAAAGAATAACAAAAATATAAATAATATAAAATTAAATATATAAAAATATTATATTACATTTTAGATTAGTTTTCTATTAATTTGTTGTATATTATATTATTATTGTTTCAACCATTTTTTGCCCGATATAGGTAAAAAAATCACAAATCTGCAGAAAATGTCAAGTGTGCCGTAAAACACGCCAATGGTATTTTTTTTTCCTCAGAAAAACGAAATTGTGAGAGGAAAAAGCATGTTATGTGCATAAGATGTCAAAATTAACTATAAAAGACGATTTCCATAAAACTGTTGAATATGTCATTAATGGCGCATTTATCACTATTTTACGTCGGTGTCACTCTGTGTGCGGTTTAAGTGAAGGAAACTGGAGCCGGCACGGATTCGGAAGAAGAGGGCAGCGCGCCGTCCATTACAGTCGGCAATTAAGGCGCGGCCGCTAAGCTTTTAATAATATCAGCCTATTAGGGCGAGTGGGCGGCGTAATGGAGCTATCCCTCAGAACTCGCCAGCGCACTCCATTTGCAGTGAAAGGCCGTCGACGCCCTCGCGGCCTTTTCAGCAGTTAGATTTACGGGAAGTGACCACTGAGAAAAGAGCTTTTCTTTGTCGATTAAAGCAGCTACTGCCAAGCGGGCCACGTCTTCAGGGAGATATCACCTGCCCCTCATTCCCTGCTCTTCTGTAAGGCACACCGCTAAAACGCACTCGCGTCAGGCACATACAGAGCAGCTACCAAGGATAAGAGGAGGAAAACTTCAAAAAGTTAGGAGAAAGAGAAACATTCTGAAACTGTCTGTAGTTTAACTATAAAAAATAAACAGAATGTAATGGTATATAATTGAATACCTCCCTGGAATAAGGATGTAACCCACAAATTTTCGAAAAGTGTGATTTCAGTGGAAATAGGATGTCTCTGCATGCCTCTATGCTGTGGTGCCATCTTGTGTTATACATTTCAACTTCAAACTGGTTTACAACCAGCTGAACTTTTCCTTCCATGGAATAAGGATGGAACCAGTGGCGGATGGTGATAATGTGCTAATGAGCTGCACCACACTGTAAATATATTTCTAAAATTATGCCATTTCCCTTAGAATGCAAACGAGAAATCGCTATAAAATCACATCCTTTCTCTTAGAATACGAGCCAGATATCACAATAAAATTATGCCAATTCCTTTCCAATGCGTATTAGAATGCTACTAATAAGGATGAAAACGCATTCTGGAGCGCTCTCGCCGCGGTAGCTGGAAACTAGCTCGTGTGCTGAAGTGGGATTCAGCCGCGCTGGTACGTGCGCAGAGAGGCGGCGCAGTCGTCTGTTCGCTAGTGCGCATGCACAGACGTGACGCCAGGCCTGGCGAGTCATGTGTGCTGAGACCGACTGCAGCACCAGATCAATATTTCTCTTCGCACTGAGTGTAACGGTTGCGGAAGAATAGTATATGACGAATATTGCGGCATATAGAGTCAAATAGCGCGCTGGCTCAGGCGTCTTGCGCGCTGTCTCTCAAACCTACCTGTGTGAGGCTCGTATTCAAATACCTCTAAATCTAAATTTTAATTTATGTAAATAAAATTAATATTTTTAAACGCTATATTTACTACCTGCAGTGAATACATGGAGTTGGCAGCGCTGTTATAGATTCCCCTGAAGGTCTTACTGTCAATACAGTATTAATTGATATTTAATTAAAGGCAATCATACAAAGGTCGACTCTTTATATTAGTATATTTTGTTTCCTGTTTATTTTTGTAATATTGTAGCACAATGGTCAAATTTTGTACTAGCCGCCACTGGATGGAACACCAGTCAAGATGACGGATAGTGCTTTTGTCGGTTCATCACCCGATGTAATAAATGAATTAAATAAAGGCCGTAGGTGAAAAATAAATATAGATGAATGGAAAGATGTGAAAAGGAAGAGTCTAAGGCAGAGCGGAAAAGAATATAAAATACGGAAAGGCACTGTAAAAGCTGCAAAGAAGCCAAAAATGGAGGTAAGTGGAATAAGGATGTAACATCTTCAAACTATATTTTAGAAGCTTTAGTTTGATCCCTGTAAGACCCTAATGGGAATAACTATCTCTGCGAAAAGCAATATATATGTCGTCTACGAATATTAAAATAACCAGGCTAAGTAGCAAATAAGCTGATAGTTAACTTTGTACAATTTTGTTTCCAGGAAAACGCATGCAAGTGTAAATATGAAGGATGCACAATACTTGATGCCAGTGGAAACGAACGTCTGTTCGCCGAGTGTTATTCTAAGACACTCAATGAACAATCGTCATTCTTGGTTAAACAATGCATGAAGATTTGTGATGTTCAAAGATGTTTCACTGAGGAAAGTATCTCTCGCAGGCAATTCAGTTTCAAATACTTCTTAATGTGCAATTGGAAGAAAGTACAAGTATGTTTAAAGACTTTGCATAATGTTTATGCTTTAACTTCAAAACGCATTCAGGTATTGCAGTCGAAAATTAAGAATGGTGAATCACAGAGGGAATGTCTCTTATGTTACATGTAAGAAATAATGCAAAATATATTGCTGATCATACATCCTTTTTTGATTGTATCACTTACAATTATTATGTCATTTGTAAAACCTTAAGTTATAACAATAAAATATTGCTTTTAATAGCTTAACACATATGTACATTTGCATATGCAACGAGTTCCAATAATGTATAACACGAAATGGACCCCACAAGTAAGTTTTCCTCTCTCCTGAAAACTTACTGATTTGATGCTTACATCCTTATTCCGGGGAGGTATTCAATTGGTGCAATATATTCTGTGTTTCCTAATTTTCGATCAGCTTCGATTCACGAGAAATTTCGGACGGTTTGTGACGGAAATGATAACAACTTCACGTGTTATGTTATCTTTGTTCAAGAATCATCCAGAGATTATTGTACATGTTACATGCAGTTTTGTAACAGAATTAGTGATCATAGTAAATAAGGTTTGTAAAATGACGTTTCATTTTAGTTTTATGTGATGATGGGTGGCTCTAATAGTCAAAGTATTATCTTCTACATCTAAGTATACCGAACATTTGTTATTTGGTAACAAGTATTTAATTCCTTTTAAATGTAATTTTGCTAACAAGTTTTTAGTGCACTTTTAAATGTAAATATGCATAAGATTTTTGACCGATTCCACATCCATAAGGTCAATTTCATCTGTGTTCTGAGGAAGTTAGAGTAGCGTATCACTTATTATTTCTAAGTATTTATAGTCTTCTAATTTAATGTCTGGTAAGTCCTAGATCACTTAGAACCTAACACTGTGATAAACCTTTTTCTTCGTGTCTTACCAGAACTTCCTTTAGCGTTGGCTCATCGACCGCCTCCATTCTTTTTACAAAATTTTCTTCGGCTTTTGTTGTTGGATAGGAAATTTTTGCAATGTTGGTGAGTAGCTTAAATTTTTCCTTTCCGTATTGGGCTTCAGTGATGTTAAATCGTCTCAAAAACATTCTTGCCTCTTACAGCTATTCTAAGTCTTTATTTTATTTTATAAAAAATAAAAGGATTTATTTTATTTTATTATCATTAATCTATGAATATGAGTTACAAAACATTAACACATTTCTTTTTTGTGTGTAATAGTTATCTTTGTTCTTTTGCGGTCCTAATTTTTTCTGAGTATTTTCCTTTTTTTTTTTTTTTTTTCTATTGCGGTTCTTCTTGATCAACAAGTTCATTTTGTGTAAGGTATTTAGATTCGTATAGTGTTTCCGGCTTAATTCCTGTTGCATAATGCTTTTTTACCTGGAGAGATTTCATCTTTTATGACATCGATTTTGGGTGTTTGTTCTTTTGCGGTCCTAATTTTTTCTGAGTATTTTCCTTTTTTTTTTTTTTTTTTTTCTATTGCGGTTCTTCTTGATCAACAAGTTCATTTTGTGTAAGGTATTTAGATTCGTATAGTGTTTCCGGCTTAATTCCTGTTGCATAGTGCTTTTTTACCTGGAGAGATTTCATCTTTTATGACATCGATTTTGGGTGTTTGCATGCTAATTCCATTTTTTCAGTCGTTATGTACTTGAAGTGCTATCTAATCTACTGGATTGTATGCATTCGCCCAAACACTTAACATGATGGCTCTTGACATTAGCTGACACCGCAGGATGGAGGCGATCTGCATTAATTAATTATCTTCAAAAGGGAAACGCCAAGATCGTAGTATGATTAATTAATTTATTGACGACCGGTTTAGATGGGCTACGCCATCATTTTCTGGTCGTATAGATTCTACAATGTGTTTTTTTTTTATTTTTTTTATTGAGGTTAAACAAATAGTGCAATATTGCACTGAGTAAAAATATGAAATACAAAAGTTATATTATGAACTGCTTGTAAGAGACTCCATTAAAAATCAATAAATAAAGGAACATGACCACATTGTACAATATATACGACCAGAAGATGATGGCATTGCCCATCAAACCGGTCGTCAATGAAAGAATCATACAGCGATCTTGGCCTTTTTCCTTTTGACGATAATTAATTATGAACTCTTTTGTTGTTTATGTGTGGTGTCTATATACACGTTTCTTTGTCGTGCTAATGTTCAATGTATTCCGCTTTCTAATACGATATTTTCGGGCCAGTTGTAGCTGCTGTTTTGTGTTTCGGTCATCATTTCGCTGCAATATAGTGAGCGGCAACGCGAGCCATCTACTTCCTTGTCCCAGATGTACTTCTTAGATGTTTTCGTTTTATAGTTCTTTATCCTATTCTCTCATGATATTGTCTACACCAAACTGAAGAGAAACTGCGAGAGCTTATTGGCCTGCGAACTCATGTGCTAATTCTGTAGAAGTTTAGAAACTTACAAGAATGTAATTTTTTAAATTGTTTATGTGTCTGTTTGCCGAAGTATCTGACAGTTTTGTCGAGCACTGTTACAGTGTTAGTAATACTGTCTATATTTCTGCAGAATCGTAGGCTTTTTTGAAGCCAAAGTTCCGTATTGTTTTGATCCTAAGGATTGTTTGCAAGTAGAAAATTTGCTCTGATCACGATGTACTTTTACTCAATCCCGCTGACACTTGCCATTTGTGTTTTTTTAAGTTTTATTTATTTATTTTATTATTTTTTCTGGTCATTTACGTTATTCAGTAGCCTTTAAATAAAGAAAGAAAAATGCGGCTGGATTCTTTAATTTGTGACATATAGGGACTTGTCACCACTACCGTCTCTACCATAGGGACACAAGGGGTACAGGCCCAGGGCCCCCAGCCTGATGGAGGCCCCGAGAAACTAGTTCCTTTCTCTTAAGCAATGACTTTAAGTGAATTTTTGTCGCACTTATTCATTATAAAAATCCAGAAATTGTATCGGAACGTGTTATATACGGTGTGCCAAGTGACTTGCTTTGCTGTATGCATGCAAAAATCGTAATTATTATTGCGGGCTTAGCTACAGAACACACGGCGACACTATTATAGTAGACGTTGTGATAGTTGTTTCAGATGTATCCAATAGCAGCCTTCACACGACACCACACGGGGCTGCTGTTGACCGACCAAGCAACCGGTAGGCGCTTACGTCATGAGAAGTCAGCGCAGACAGCCACAGTAGCTGCTTCATCAAAGTTGCCCACAACAATACAGCAGCTGCACCGTTTGTAGTAGCAGCATTTGGCGCTGTGCCGTGGGAATCCGCAGAGTGTAATGGGTCCTAAGGAGGGGAAAGTCCAGCAATCTGTGGAGACTGCAATGCCGCGCTATGTATGACTGTTTCTATTTTTTTTTTTTTTTTTTTTTTTTTTTTTTTTTTTTTTTTTTTTAATTTGGCTTCAGGAATCAGAAACAAATCTTTAACATATGAAAGTAGCAACACATGAACTTCAATAACTAGAAGGATCTGAAGCAGACTGATGTGGCCTCCCCTTAGAACAAAGTAATGGACTCGCCCGGTGCTTAGGACGACAATGCGCAACGGTCCCCCTAGGGAATACAAAGATTGGAAGCGCATAAACAACTTGTTAAAGCAGCATGAGAATAGATTAAAGGACAAGGAATCAATGATGAATTATGTTGCAAGAAACAAAATTGTTGGACTGCTTTGCCAGTTTCATGGTGCGGTCAACTATTGAAGAAGCTTATTGAAAAACACTGTTGCAGTTGTGATATTTTTGGCGCAAAGGAGAAATATCCAGGTGCTGACTATGAGGGTAATTCCCAAAGAACAAGAATTTGCAGCAAACATATAACTTTTTCCGAAGATTCGTCAGAGACTGTCCAGCTGAGTGACAAAAATCTCGTGTAGAGTTTTCTGCCTATAATCGATACATTGGATTCTAGTTTTAAGCGACGTTCAGAAGCATACGAGAAAGCTAGCAAATATTTTAGTTCCCTTTCTCAGTTAAACCAAATTGATTCTGAATAGTTGAGAAACAGATGCAAAGAATTTGCAGAATTTTATCATGCAAACGTTAATGCTCATGAGGTCATATCAGAATGTTTTCATTTAAAACAATATTTGGAAAACATTCCAAATGAATCTTACATTTTTAAATAAAAACAGATAAAATAGAAGAAACCTTTCCGAATGTAGAAGTTGCTACCCGGATATTTCTTTGTCTATGGTAACCAATTACAGTGGAGAGCATTAATTTTCCCAGTTAAAGAGAATCAAAATATGAATTACGAACGACTACGCTACAGGAACGGCTTACTAATTTGTCAATCATGTGTATACAAAGTGACGTCCTTGGACAGTTGGACTTTGTAAACATAATGGAAGATTTTGCATTTCAGAAATCCCGAAAGAAACCTTTAACAGCAACGTAAGTCCAATTTGCAAAACAGTAATCACTAGTATTTTATTTGTGTATATCTAACCATAATAACTAATAAATTCACTAAACAAATGTACATAATTCTGTTAAGTTGATTCAAAAGAAAATTCTGTTCTGTTGTAGAGTCCCTTAATCTGTGTGCCAGTTATCTGCGTAGAAAGACATACTCCAAAAATTGTATATTTTGTATTCTAGAAATCTTTAAAGAAATCATTAATCTGAATGAAAGACTAATTTGTGGAACTAATCATTAGTATTTCATTTGTAATATTTTAACCAACTAAGCCACTAAATAAATGTACACCATTCTGATGCATTCATTTAGTTTAGCTTTTTTTTTTTTTCCTTTTTTTTAAGGGCCCCGCAACACTGAGTGCCCAGGGGCCCTGCATGGCTTAAGACGGTCCTGCTCGTCACCGAGGGTAAAATACATATATTGTTCATTTAATATACAGGGTGATCGAAAAGTCAGTATAAATTTGAAAAACAATTAAATCACGGAATATTGTAGATAGATAGGCAAAACTTGACACACATGCTCGGAATGACATTGGGTTTTATTAGAACCACACATACACACACACTAAGAAAAGCAAAGTATTGCTAGACGCGTGAAAGATATCTTGCGCGCGGCGTTTGGTGATGATCGTGTGCTCAGCTGCCACTTTCGTCATGCTTGTCCTCCCAGGTCCCCATACCTCAGTCCGTGCGATTATCGGCTTTGGGGTTACCTGAAGTCGCAAGTGTATCGTGATCGACCGACATCTCTAGAGATGCTGAAAGATAACATCCGACGCCAATGCCTCACCATAACTCCGGACTTTCTTTACAGTGCTGTTCACAACGTTATTCCTCGACTACAGCTATTGTTGAGGAATGATGATGAACTTATTGAGCATTTCCTGTAAAGAACATCATGTTTGCTTTGCCTTAATTTGTTATGCTAATTATTGCTTTTCTAATCAGATGAAGCGCCATCTGTCGGACATATTTTGAACTTTTATTTTTTCGGTTCTAATAAAACGGCATGTCATTCCAAACATGTGTGTCAATTTTCACTTCTCTATCGACATTATTCCGTGATTTGTTAAGTTTTCAAATTTATACTGACTTTATGATCACCCGGTAGATCTGGTCAAGGAAATTGATAAAGACATGTTCGCACAGTAGAATGTGATCACAAGGAGTTAACTAGTGTAGGAGAAGACATGTCAACAAACACGCTTCGAAGACTACAGAGTGGAGGGAACCGAAAGAGGGAGGGAGGAGGGGGTGGGGCAGCAACTACATCCCTGTTATCAACCAACAACGCACGCTAGCAATGAGAATAAACTATTCAGAAATTTGTGCTGGCAATAGTTTATCCATATAAGTGATGAAACGGGCAATAATAGCTTTAAACGTTTACTGTGAGCTTATCTTTTTACTCTATGTTCAATCTCCAAGTTGTTTACATGAATAAATATGCTCAATATTCGTATTCTGTTCAGAAACTCATTGTAAAGTTTTAATCCTGAATTTTTGTGACACCCTGTACAATGCGAATTTTTTTTTTGAAATTTAGAGCCTCTAAAAATAATGCTTAGTGATTGAGCAGTTGTTCGCCACACATCTACATCTTCACACATACTCCTTAACCCACCAAGTGAGTAATGGCGGAGAGTATCTTTTAACAATGTTAGATATTCTCTTTCCTGCTGCTCTAGTGAGATAAACTGTACGTTGTTAACAGTAGGGCTATTCCGCAGTCTGTCAAAAATGTTGGTTTTCTAAAGTTTTTTAACAGCTTTCCCCTGCAGGGAATCCCATTTGTGTTTACGATGCATTTTCATAATACGTCTTAATCTAGCTTAACGGCAACGAAGTTACCACATGCCAGTGAATTGCCTTGATGCATTTCTTCAATTCTAAGTGCCATGGATCCCAAGCAATCCAGCAGTATTCGAGAATGAGGTGAATGAGTTGCACTAGTTTTTTGTACGAAGTCTCTTTTATATAGAGTTTCTCAAACCTTTTTGGTCAAATTGAAACATGTGATAGTAGGTCCAAAACCGATTACACTGAGATAGGGAAGCAGTAGTCGGAAATGTATATGACTGTATAATGGATATACACACCACACATCGCATAATAACAACGTTATTAGAATGAAACTTTCACTCTGCAGCGGAGTGTTCGTTGATATGAAACTTCCTGGCATATTAAAATTGTGTGCCGGAACCCGCGCGCAAGCGCACTACCGACTGTGCTATCCGACACGACTCACGATGCCGCCTCACAACTTTACTTCCGCCAGTACCTCGCCTCTTACTTTCCAAACTTCACAGAAGCTCTCCTGCGAACCATGCAAGACTAGCACTCCTGGAAGAAAGGATATGGTGGAAACATGGCTTAGCCACAGCCTAAGGGATGTTTCCAGAATGAAAGTAGGAGGCAAGGTACTGGCGGAAGTAAAGTTGTGAGGCGGCATCGTGAGTCGTGTCGGGATAGCACAGTCGGTAGTGCGCTTCCCCGCGAAAGGCAAAGGTCCCAGGTTCGAGTCCCGGTTCCGGCACACAATTTTAATCTTCCAGAAATTTTCAACAACGTTATTATTCAAAGTGACAACCGTCAGTGTCAATGCAAGTATTGCACGTCTGGAGTGAAGACAACTCCAAAGAAACCCACATCGGTGGCCACATGCAACGATTATGTGTCAACGTCTGGACGGGCATTCTCCATAATCACCCGGTACGATCTTATTTACAGCCCCCTTACCGATTGATTGGTTCACGATATCAAGTATTCCTGCGAGGTGTGTTGCCACAGTTCTTGCAGACTGTAGGCTTCGTTGTCCGCGAGAGGACATGGTTTCAACCTGGCGATGCGCTAACCCACTTCGATGTTAACGCCCTCGAGAATCTACAACACATAACCTAGTCGTTTGATTGGAAGGGGGGTATCCTGTTCCATGGACTTCGCCATCGCCAGATCACACATCTCAGAACTTCTTCCTCTGGGGTCACGTCAAGTCTCTGTTGTATGCAATACCTGTAGAAACGGATAATCTGCTTGCTAAGGTCAAATCTGGTGTAACAAACACTAGGGATGTTTTAGTGGGCGCGGCAGAACTTCATATCCCGTTGCCATGTTAGCAATGAGACGGGCGACCGCCAG
Source organism: Locusta migratoria (assembly GCA_026315105.1). Classification (NCBI taxonomy): domain Eukaryota; kingdom Metazoa; phylum Arthropoda; class Insecta; order Orthoptera; family Acrididae; genus Locusta; species Locusta migratoria. The sequence goes on from CM048755.1 coordinate 673,117,630, forward strand.
TTCGAACAGTTACCATCAGCTACGTTGTTGTTACGCGGTGAAGGCTGTGTATGTCCAAAACACAATAAATATGCATTTCCTGCCATTGCTTCCGACCTCACAAACGGCTTTTAATCAAATTGCGTGATTATGGTATATCGCCCCAAATTTGCGACTGGATAGGGTATTTCCTGTCAGAGAGGACACAGTTTGTATTAATCGCTGGTAAGGCGTCGACTAAAACATAGGTGATATCGGACGTTCCACAGGGTAGTGTTATTGGTCCTCTGCTGTTCCTTATTTACATAAACGATTTAGGGGTAATCTAAGTAGCTCTCTTAGGCTGTTTGCAGTTGATGCCGTCATTTACCGTCTAGTAAAATCATCTAAAGATCAAAACCAACTGCAGAACTATCTGACTATCACTATGGTGTAAAAATTGGCAATTTAGTCTAAATAATGGGAAGTGTGAAGTCGTCCACATGAGTACGAAAAGAAATCCGTTAAACTTTGTTTACAAGACAAATAAATCAAAAGTGAAGGCCGTAAACTCTACTAAATACCTATTACTTCAGTCTTAAACTGGAAAGAAAACGTAAATAATGTCGTGGGAAAGGCGAACCAAAGACTGCGTTTTGTTGGCAGAACCCTTAAAAAATGCAACAGAATTAGTAAAGAGGCTGCATACACTACGCTTGTCCGTCCTTTTTTGGAGTATTGCTGCCCAGTGTGGGATCATTATCAGGTGGGTTTGACGGAGGACATCGAAAGAGTCCAAAGAAGAGCAGCTCGTTTTGTATTGTCACGATACAGGGGAGACAACGTTACGGAAATGATACAGGATCTGGGATGGAAATCATTACAACAACGGCGCTTATCGCTGCGGCGTGGGCTACTTACGAAACTCCAATCGCCAACATTCTCCTCCGAATGCGAAAATATATTGTTGATTGCCACTTACATAGGTGGAAAAGATCATAAGAATAAAATACGAGAAATCAAAGAGCGAACGAAGAGATTCAGGTGTCCATTCTTCCCGCGCGCTATTCGAGAATGTTATGGGAGATGAATAGTAAAAAGGTGGTTCGATGAACTCTCTGCCAGGCACTTAAATGTGATTTGCAGAGTATCGCATGTAGATCTAGATAATCACATATTGGAAAACTCGAATGTACACGCTTTGTTATTGTGCGTCCATACTAGTCGGCCTCCATTTGTTCTCCGGTGGGAATGGTGGTGGATTTCAATTTTATTTTCTATACCACAAAAAAAAAATGTTTGGCGTAAAGGATTTACTAAAGACTGCAGAAAACAAAAAACAATTGAAAATGACAGATTTTACACATCCAAGAGACACACACTGGCTGTTATCTGTATAAAGAGTAACTATCAACTAAGGCAAAAAAGAGGTGTGATAAAAACGTTAGTAGAACGGGCATACAAAATATATGAACCAGTATACTTGGAAGATGAGATTAAACACCTGCGATGGACGTTCAAGAAGAAAGGCTACTCAAACAAAGATACAGATAGCGGACTTCGACCTAGGAAGAGAACCGGGATCAACGAGGAACGTCACCAGCCCAAGGGGAAAGTTTTTCCTCCAATTATTAATAAGATCACAGAACGCATTGGGAAAGATTACGAAAATATGATGTGGACACTGTGTGATTTAATAGTAATTCCTAGGTATTTATCTCGTAAACAAAGTTTTAACGGATTTCTTTTCGTACTCATGTGGACTACTTCACACTTCTCATTATTTAGAGTCAACTGACAATTTTTACACCATAGTGATATTTTATTTAGATCATGCTGCAGTTGGTTTTGATCTTCAGATCATTTTACTTGATGGTAAATGACAGCGCCATCTGTAAACAGCCTAAGAGACCTGCTTAGATTTTCTCCCAGATCGTTTATGTAAATAAGGAACAGCAGAGGATCAATAACACTACCCTGTAGAACGCCATATATCACCTATGTTTTAGTCGATGCCTTACCATCGATTACTACGAACTGTGTCCTTTCTGACAGGAAATCCCCTATCCAGTCGCAAATTTAGGGCGATATACCACAACCACGCAATTTGATTAAAAGCCGTATGTGAGGTACGGTATCAAAAGCCTTCTGCAAATCAAGAAGTACGGAATCAATTTGAGAACCCTTGTCGATAGCACTCATCACTTCGTGTGAGTAAAGACCTAGTTTTGTTTCGCATGAACGATTTTTTCAAAATCCGTGTTGACCTTAGGTCAGTAGACCATTCTGTTCGAGATAATTTATAATATTTGAATACAGGATATGTTCCAAAACCCTGCTGCAAAGTGACGTCAATGAAATAAGCCTGAAGTTTAGTGGGTTACTCGTACTGCCTTTCTTGACAGCAATAAGTCTGCGAAGTGTGTGTGTTGTTTCTGTGTGGCTCTCAAAAACGCTCAACAGGACGTATATGGTATAACCAACTGTTAATAATAGACCAAAGTTTAATTTTCATACACAAAATAACGTGTTGACTCATCAAAAATGTTCACACAGAACTGTTTGGTTAGAGATGACAGCGCTACCAATGTCTGATGTTTTAAAAATGATCCTACGTGACCACACAATGTAATACCACAGTATAACATATACAGTCACCACACTCGCGCAGATTTGTGTTATACACTACGACTGCAGCGCTCCAAGAGGCCAGAACGCTACGTTTCTGAATACGGTGTTGGATGAGTGCGAATAGTATCGTTTATATTGATTTTTACAGAATTTTCACCCTAGGGAACGATGTAGTGCCATAAAAATAGGTAGTAATTCAAAATTGGCTCCACCTTAGTCTTTATTAGGTTTACTGAGATCCCCGATGAGGTAAGAAACGGTACATTGCAAGACAGTTTATTTACAATTATCTTGTAACCTACAGGCTTTTGCTGAATAATATCATTTTCTATTAAAAATAAGAAATGACTAAGAAACACCGGAAGACCTGCCTTTGGCAAAAAGTAGTCGCTTTTCTACTCAGGAACGTTATGGTCTCTTCACTACAATTCCAGTAAAATCGATGAGAGTGGAACGTAGGAAACGCATATAGAATGCAATAACTACAGTATTTAACGTACCAAAGCAGCCACCACAACTGTAGCTGAAGGAAAAACGTCACAGACCTGGCAAGAAAACGGAAAAAACAATCAAACTGTTTTCAACAAAGAAGAATCCAGTTCCACAATTGTTGCTACAAGTAATCCACAAACGGCAAGAATCTTCAACACATTGTCTTCTTAAGCTAAAGTAATGACACTCAGACGAATGTGCGCGTATCAGAAAGAAGAGTGAAGCCTAAAAATGTTCGAATCATTAGACAACACACCGAATTGACACGCGTCAAAACACTCTTGTCATAGTAAGAACACACCATAATAGAAATTTATGTTTCTCTTATGTTTATATTCTACTTACTTTCAGCGGAATAAGCTGCAAAATAACACATATTCGTAAGTATTTGTTCATGACATAGTTGTTCATTACACCTCTGAATCAGTTAAATTCGGCTGTTTTTACATTAATGCCCGTGTTATGTATATCTCGTAATATTTTACTAATGCATGTAACACGAAAACTATAACAACTATTTCGTTAATTACGCACACAAATAATTATAACGGCGGCTTGCCCACCACTAGGAGCGCTAGTATCGTTGCAACTGTCTGTCGGTAACAACTTTCACAGCATTGAGTGTCGCGACTGTATATGTTAGACCGTGGTAATACTAAGTTAGTATCCATACTAAGATAGATGACTTATAGGCCTAGTTTTCACAACTAGGTACGTTATAAAAATATGTTGATTTTCACAGCTGCACATAAATTGAAAAACCCACTGATGATGGCACAGAGGTGCTGAAACATATTTGGGTGACAAGAAAAAAGTGTTTAGCGTATCAAACGGGCCTCGTGCCAATATTTTTACTGCAAACACGGAAAACACAAGCGCTGCAAATCCAAAATAATGTGCGTGTAGATATGGATCCCGCAGCACCCTTTCAAGCTTTTGAGACTGTTTCGGACTACCCTGAATATATTCAGTAATAATTATAAATTAGATTTCACTGTATATGACGTTAAAGACTACTACTGCAGAAGATGCAGTGGTGCATCACAACCGTGTCAGGCAAGAACCGTTCCGAATGCTGAAGGACAGACGGTGGCTTTCGAGTGTTGGCTATGAGCAAAATAAGTTGCCACAGGATTTCGTCGGTGTGTCCGGCAGAATACGAACGACGTTGTGAGTGCGTGGGGTGTGAGCGAACACATCGAGTTTTCCTCGCGGTAAATGCGTTTGGAGGCGGCGCCGCTGCTCTCAGAGGCGGCCCTGTTTCTTCCAAAGTGGGCGGGATTACTCCGCCATAAGCTAACCTTACTAGCACTGACGATCCGCGAGCACAAAGGGCGGATTGTGCGCTCCATTACATTTCGTAAAATACGTCTTTCTCGGTGCGTTACAGATATAACAATTTCTTTTATTTGCGGAGCGGGGGCGGGCATTGTGCGCTGCCGAGGCTGAGTGGTGGCCTCCCCCACAAGACAATCTCTGGCGCCGGCATCGATTTCCGCGCCGCCCCCGCCCCCGCCCCCGCGCGATGCGACCCCCGTGTAGCGCGGCCGCCGACCACGCTCCTTCTATTGTTGTCGTGTCGGTCCGCATCTACAAGCGCGTTCACGATCTACGAGTTGTGGCCATGCAGGTTTAACTACAGCTTCCTGAAAACCAAACTCCGAGAAGCAAACTAACGAGGGGCGCTTGAAAACTCCGGGCAAAAATAAAAACTACTAACGTGTTTGGGTAAAACCATTTTTATTTTTCGACTTTGTGTCCTTTCAGAGCTTTACATTTCGTCCAACGCTGTTCAAATTTGTTGATCCCTTCTAAATAATAGGAATTGTCCAAGGCTGCAAAATAGCTATTAGTTTCTGCAATCACCTCCTCGTTTGAATGAAATCTTCGTATCACCAAGCATTTCTTCAAATCCGAGGGAGCCAGGTCTGGAGAATAGTGGGCATGTGAAACTAGTTGGATTCCCAATAATTTTGCGACCACAACTGCTGAGGTGTGGGCTGGTGCATTGTCGTGATGGAAAAGGACTTTTTTGTCGGCCAATCGCCGGCGTTTTTCTTGCAGGTCGGTTTTCAAAATTTTCAAATGTTTGTATAGCTTATGGGACGTAACTACGGGGTCATCAGTCCCTAAAGTTACAAACTACTTATGAACTACCTAATCCTAAGGACGGCACAAATATCCATGCCCGAGGGGGGATTCGAACCCCCGACCGTAGTGGCCGTGCAGACCGTGACTGGAGCGCCTCAGTCCCCTCGGCCACCGCGGCCGGCCTGTGGGTTTTCAAACGATCCATTAACGATGAATAGTATGCACCTATAATAGTTTTACCCTGTTCCAGATAATCTATGAGGGTTATATCTCGCGAAACCTAAAAGACCGTCGCCATAACCTTTCCGGCATAAGGACCGGTCTTCGCCTCTTTTGGCGCAGATTCTCCCTTGGTCCCATTGTTTAGATTGTTCTTTGGTCTCAGCAGTATAGTAATGTATACATGTTTCATCCACAGTGACGAAACGACGCTTAAAGTCCTGCGGATTCTTCCTGAACATCTCCATACCTTCCTTGCAATACTTCACACGATTCCGTTTTTGGTCAAGCGTGAGCAATCGCGGCACCCATCTTGCGGATCCCCACTCGGGCATGGATGTTTGTGCCGTCTTTCGTATAAGCTAGTTCATAAGTAGTCTGTAAGTTTAGAAACTGATGACCCCGCAGTTAAGTCCCATAAGCTTTACAAATATTTGAACATTTGAAAAAAGATTGCATTAGCTTGGGGGCTCATCCTCCCCACACACGTATTCACGAAAGTACCGTCTTGTTTCTGACCGGTTATTCAGTATCCACTGCGTCGTCTGATCCCTAAATCTAAGGAGGATACGATGGCGAAGCTCCATGGTTACAGGTGCTGATCGTTTTCTACAACATCTTCATCCTGCAGTTTCACACTGAAATGGATGGACGGATATGTATGAAACTTGGAACAGAGGTAGCTTATACCCTGATTAAAACATGGGCTACCTTTCGCAAGCCACCGTATGCTGCGGGACAAAGGGTATCTTACAATGGGTTAATATGTTTGCTACTCCTTCATGCTGAAAGGGATGGACAGATTTGAATGAAATTTGAATGGCGATAGCTGATTAATACATGGGCTACCTTTCGTAACACACCATACGGTGCGTGGCGGATGGTTCCTAACAGTGGGTTAATACGTTTGTTTCTCTTCACATTGAAACAGCTGGACGGATGCACATATCTTGTATCATGAATTAATGCATGAGCTACCATTAGGAAGACATCGAACGGTACATGGCGGAGAGTACCTTGACCTTTAAAACAAGAGAACCATCACCGACTACCTAAAATTCCACACAGTGCACAGCGGAGGTTACCTTGCAATACAATTAAACACCACTTCAATGATCACCATGAAAGTTAAAAAAGGTATATAATTTCTCAGAGATGTAGGACGCAATGGACTGAGGAGTTGGAGGAGTAAGAGGAGTTCGATAGAGAGAGGTGGAGATAATTGTCAAAGAAAGGGGAAGGTGAAGATAGGCAGAGGGAAGGGTAGAAGGAGATGAACAGAGAGATGGGAGATGAGGAGAAAGAGGGAGAGAGGGAGGCAATGAGATGTGGATATGAAGAGAGAAAGAATGAGAGAGAGAGAGAGAGAAATGGAAGGACATATGGACTAACTTAAATCTTGAATAAATAAATACCCGAGCGACGCCGGGTTTTCAGCTAGTTTATAATAAGTATTTACATACGAAGACGGCGTTTGGTTCATTCACCACCACACATGAGGTCATACGTTCGACTTCGCACGGGAACCCGTAATGGCGAGTGTAAGAGGGCATGGACGATGGAGGGGCTACAGCCATAGCGTGCGACTTGTGAAGTTTGAGACGGACGGGAGGCGAGCGCGGGTAGCGAAGTGTTTAAGGCGACCGCTGGCCCGAAGCGTGAAACCCAGGTTCACATTTTCACTTGTCGCCATTGTATAATTTCAGTGTTCCAATGCACCTAAAGTCAATCTTTCCTTCCTAATCCTTGTTCTATCCCCTCCCACCTTTAGTAAATAATTTGCATGTGAGTAAAGTTTGATTTAGCGACGAAGGCCACTTTCATTTGGATGGGTTAGTCAATAAGAAAAATTGCCTTATTTGTAGGACGGAGACTCCGCATTTCGCGGTAGGAAAGTCCCTTTAACCTCAGCGGGTGACTGTGTGGAGTGCAATGTTCAGTCACGGAATAATCCTAGTGATATTCCTTGATGGCACGGTGACTATCCAACGGTACGTGAAGTGTTGGAAGATGATTTCATGCATATTCTCCAAAGCGACCCTTATTGCGACAAGATGTGGTTCATACAAAGCGAAGTGAGACCCCCATCGAAGCAAAAAAGTGTTTGATGTCGTGACTCCTTTTTGTGGGGCTACATTGAAGACAAGGTGTACAACAATTACCCCGAAACCATCGCAGAGCTGAAAACAGCCATTCAGGCGGTCATCGACAGCATTGACGTTACAAAACGTCAGCGGGTCATGCTGAATTTCGCCACTTGTCGGGCCACATCATCGTTACGGAAAGCAGACATATTGAACTTGTCATAACCCAAATCCGAATATGTGTAGTGACATTTGCACGTTAAATAAACGTGTGCACGCCCTAGTTTGTAGGTCATTTACGTTTTGTCTCAGATAGTTCAATAACTGTCACTCTCTATAACTGTATACGTTCTCCGCAAGCCGCCATACGGGGCGTGGTGAAGGGTACTTCATATCTATACTAGTCATTTCCTTCCTTGTTCTACTCCCAGATAAAGAGACAAATGCTTATAAGCATCTGCATGACCCCTAATTTCTCTTATCTTATACCTACTCCTCTTTATGGTGCATAGAGTAGTGTACCATTACTAGTTATTTCATTTACTGTTTCAATAAACGACTGTTTATATGTTTCCATTGGAGCCCTCATTTCTCTTTTCTTTGTGAGCCTTAGGGTAAATATAACTTGGAGGCAGTTAAAGCGTTCTCAGTCATCTTCAGCCGCTGTGGAGTAGCCGAACGGTCTAAAGCGTCTCGCTGCGGAGCGCACGGTTGCCGTGGAGGTTCGAGTCCTCCCTGGGGCATGGGTGTGTGTTTGTCCTTAGGTTAGTTTACCTAGATTTAAGTAGTTTGTAAGCTACGGACTGATGACCACGCAGTTTGGTCCGATAGATTTACAAACATTTGAACATTTTAGTTATCTTCAAATGACGGTCTTCTTATTTTTCTTTAGAACTTTCCTCGAACAGTAGGTGGCCTCCCCTTCAGGGATTGCCATTGAAGTTCCAGAGGTATCTCCGCATGTTGATCGAACCTACTGGTAACAAATCTAGCAATTCATATTTGGAAAGTTTTTAATCCTGCCTGATGGGGATCCCAAACACTCGAGCAATACTCGATAATGAGTCGCACTTGTGTTCTATACAGGTCAGTATCAGGCATCAGCAGTCGATTGTTTCTCAACCTGTGCGTCAGATTATTTATATACACACATCAAACAAAATGTTGCATCACCACGATTCTAGGAGTTCATGACCCTTTACATAAAAATGAAAAAGATATATACAAAACAATATATATCACTTATCTTTATTGCTCATGGAATCAGAAACTGACAAGTTGTACGACAATAACCTAGACATTCTGATGTTGTAGTTGTTGGTTTGGTGTTTTAGGGGGACAAAACTGCGAAAGTCCCCCATTCCATCAAAGGTAGAAATAAGAAGTATGTCAATACTGAAAAAATATGCCCAGAGTTAAAACAGTAGTGGGGGAAAAGCCCAATCAATCAGTAAAATATCAAAAAATTCAAGAAGAGACAACACGAAACGAGACAATCACATAGAAACACCGGACTATTAAGAGAAATGGAACGACAAAGCCGAAGTTCGTGGTTGACGGACCATGAAATTAAAAATAGGAATGGTCAACCGTGGGACAACACAAGGAAACCTCCAAACGGAGGACATAAGACAAGAGAAACGTGTACAATGGGCTGAAGCAAAGCTCCATGTAGAGTGGTAAAAAGCACTGTCACGAATAAAACCTAAAACAGAGGCAGCCATTATGGCATCGTTACTTAAAACTTCAGATAAAACTGCAGGAAAATTAAAACTCCGCCGCAGGGCAGCTAAAATATGGCAGTCCAGCAAAATGTGGGCCACCGTCAAGGAAGAGCCACAGCGACAACGCGACGGGTCCTCACCACGGAGGAGATGGCCATGAGTAAGCCAATGCAGCCAATGCGGAGCCGGCACAGGACTATAGAGACCCGGTGAGAGACCCGCATGGAGGAATGCCACACACCCATAGTCGCCTTTATTGTCCTGAGTTTTTTGGGCATGGACAAGCTACGTCACTCGGCGACCCATAGTTCACGGACTCTATGTCGCAACACAGACTGGAGATCAGAAGCCGGAAGGCCAGTCTCTAATACAGATGCATGGACAGCCTGTTTGGCGAGCGTATCAGCTCTTTGGTTGTCCAGGATGCCGATGTGACCAGGAGACAAAAGAAAGACCACAGATCGTCTGCTTGGGATAGCCTTCACCAAAGCAGAACGTGAGTAACATTGGTCCAGAGCGCGAAGACTGCTCAGGGAGTCACTGCAGAGAAGGAAAGACCCACCTGAGCAGGAACGCATATGCTCAAGAGGACGGAGAATGGCCACCAGCTCTGCAGTATAAACACTGCAGCCATCGGCAGGTCAGTGTGATCGCCATGGACACAGGCAAAGCCAACACGACTATCAACCAATGAACCGTCTGTATAGACTATGTCGTATCCAGTGTACTCTGCAACAACAGCAAAGTGACGGCAGAGTGCCTCTGGAGAAACTGAGTCTTTGGGTCTATCGGCTAAGTCCAGCCGAGAACGTGGCCTCAGTATGCACCATGGAGGTGTACGTGTACGGGCCCAATATGGTGATGGGGCAGGGAAAGACTCTAGTTCCATCAACATAAGGGACTGGACACGGAAGGCGATCGTGTGACCTGAACTAGGTTGCCATTGTTGAGGACGGACGACCATGCGAGAGAAAAGCAAACGTTGGTTCAGATGGCCAGGCGAGCTATGGACATGAGCAGCATAGACTGCGAGCAGTTGCTGGCGACGGATCTGCAGAGGTGGGACTCCAGCCTCCACTAGTAAATTCTTCATGGGGCTGGTGCGGAAGGCACCATTTGCAATGTGAACCCCACAGTGGTGAATGAGATCCAGCAAGCCCATTGCCGAGGGGGAGGCTGAACCATAGGCAAGGCATCCAAAATCGAGACGGGACTGCACCAGAGCTTGGTGGAGCGATTAGCACCCCAGGTCGTATGGCCCAGGTGGCGGAGAACATTCAGATGGCGCCAGCACTTCTGTTTCAGCTGACGAATGTGGGGGAGCCATATCAGCTGAGAGTCAAAGACAAGCCCTAAAAACCTGTTAGTATCAACGTCTCTAATAGGTGGTTGTTGAGATAAAGTTCGGACTGTGGATGAACCGTCCGACGCCGACAGAAGTGCATAACACTGGCCTTCGCAGGAGCGAACTGGAAGCCATGGGCAAGGGCCCAGGACTGCGCCTTCCGAATGGATCCCTGTAATTTACGTTCAGCAACTAGGGTGCTGGAAGAGCTAAAAGCGATTAGAAGTCGTCAGCATAGAGGGAAGGGGATACTGACGACCCACATGCTGTCGCTAAGCCGTTAATGACCACTAAAAATAAGGGGACACTCAAAAACAGACCCCCGAGGAACTCCATTTTCCTGCACATGAGGGGTGCTATGGGAGGCACCAACTTGGACACGAAAGGTATGGACAGCTAAAAAGTTTTGTATAAGAATAGGGAGCTGGCCTTTGAGACCCCATTCATGTAATGTCTTTCGCAAATCAAAAAACACCGCAACGAGATGTTGACGTCAGGAAAAGGCTGTATGGATACAGGACTCCAAGTGAACGGGGTTATCTGCGGTGGAGTGGCCTTGACGGAATCCGCCCTGGCATGGAGCCAGTAGGCCCCTAGACTCAAGTACCCAGCAGAGCCGTCGGTTCACTATACGTTCCAGCAGTTTGCAAAGAACGTTGGTGAGTCTAATGGGTCGGTAGCTATCCAAACCGCGTGGGTTTTTGCATGGCTTAAGCACTGGTACAATGATACTTTATCGCCACTGCGATGGGAAGACACCATCGTTCCAGATGCGATTGAACATGGATAAGATGTTTCATATAGACTGCACAGACAGGTGTTTCAGCATCTGGTTATGTATGTGATCTGGCCAAGGGATGGTGTCGGGACTGTGTGCAAGGGCCCTGAGAAATTCACATTCACTGAATGGAGTATTGTACGATTCCAGTCTGTGAGTCGAGAAGGATAGTCGCCTCCGTTCTTCCCGCTCTTTGATAGCACAGAAAGATGGCGGGTAATTCACAGACGAAGAACTCTGAGCATAGTGCTCAGTAAGATATTCGGCAAGTGCATCTGGGTCCATACAAATTCCTCCATTCATAAAAAGCCCTGGCACACCTGAAGCACTCTGGTATCCATAGAGGCGTCTGATTCTCTCCCAGGCCTGGGATGGAGAGGTATATGTGCCAATAGTGAACACGTACCGTTCCCAACACTCCTGCTTACGACGCCTAATTAAAAGACGTTCTTGTACACGGACCGCTTGTACGCAATGAGGTTCTCCGAGGACGGATGTCTCTTATGGCGCTGGAGTGCTCGCCTGCGATCCATAATAGCCTTAGCGATCTCTGGCGACCAACAGAGCACCGTTCTCCGCCGGGGTGGGGGGGCGGGGGTCCAGAAGAGCTAGGGTTGGATCGTATGTTCAGCCGCAGAAATAATGGCTGCAGTGAGACTTTCAGTCACCACATCTATGGTGGCATCTGTTGGAGGGCCAATCGTCGCAGCAGTAGTAAACACGTCCAAATCAGCCTTATTAAGGGCCCATCTGGACAAACGTCCAGGGGACTGAGACTGAGGTAGTTAAAGGAATATGGGGAAGTGGTCACTACCACACAAGTCCTCATGCACTCTCCAGTGGACAGACGGTAAAAGGCCAGGGCTACATACTGACAGATCAGCAGCAGAGTAAGTGACGTGTGCCACACTAAAATGTGTGGCAACACCGGTATTTAAAATGCAGAGGTCGAACTGAGATAATAAAGTCTCGACAACTCTGCCACGGCCAGAGGGGTTGTGCGCGTTGAAATCACCCAAAAGTAGCAATGATGAGGGGAGCTGTGAAATCAGCGCCGCCAAGACATGTTTCGGTACTACACCATCTGGGGGCAGGTATACCCTGACTGCAACAGCTTCTAAAGACATTTGGAGGGGAACAATTTCGCTGTAAACAGGGGTGAGGACAAAAATACGGACTCCACAGGAAACCTGGTCCATAATCTGTGCAATTCCGGTAATAACCCTGATAGCCTCGTAAGGCAGGGCATCGCATCGGGGGAAACCATGTTTCCTGGAGGGCAATGCAGAGAGCAGGTGTTACACATAGAAGTTGGCATAGCTCAGCCAGGTGGGTGTAAAAGCCGCCGAAACTCCACTGCAGAATTACGTTTTCTACATGCTGTATCGCCATATGGAATAGAAGAGACAGATCATTCCATCGGAATGTATGATACCATTTGATCATCGTACCGGATCATCACGTACCATATTTATCAGTGACTCATTAACGCAAGATCCTCCGGGGACGGGAAGATCTCTATCTCATCCTCTGAACCAGAGAATGTTGGTGACTAAGGCTTGACAGCCACCGTAATTCCTTTTTAGGTTTTTTTCTTCTTGGCCTCTCGCTGGCCCTTTGGTTTTAAGGGCTGGGAGGCCTTCTCTGAGATGGCTTCTGGGCCTGATGAAGACTGAGAAGCCCTGCGACCAATGGCAGGGGGATCCGTCAGACTTCAGCTAGGATCCTCCCTGGCATTCAGAGAGGTATCAGAAGGGAGAGTCCCAAGGGACTCCTTCCGAGGGAGAGGAGCCAGGCAAGGCTGTTGCTTCTCCGGCTGAGGGGTAGGGAGTGATGTCCCTGGTATTTGGGGGGTCATTGATCACAAGGTGAAGAGAGTGGGAGCAACTGAAGAGGAGGTACCCGCAACTGTCAAAGGGCACGGGGAGTTGTTTGTGCCTGGGAGCCTACTGTCCTTAGCTGCACTGACGGTAAGTGAGGTGCTGCAGATGACGATGATGAGGCAGCTGAGGCATATGAGGTAGTTATGTTCACGGCATGCAATTTCTGAAATTTACACATTGCCTCTGAGTAGGTCCTCGGTTTTGTATTCCAATTTTCCGTTCTTGCTGCAGGACTGTACATGCAGGGGAGCAAGGGGAGTGATTCTGGCAGCAGTTGACACATACTGGAGGAGGGGTGCAAGGGACGTTTGGGTGAACCGCACGTCCGCACTCCTGACATGTAGGGTTGGCATCACATCAGGAGGACATATGTCCAAACCTCCAGCCCTTGAAGCAGCGCATAAGGGGAGGTATGTACGGCTTTACGTCACACTGGTAGATCATCACCTTGACTTTCTCGGGTAATGAATCACCTCAAAAGCCAAGATGAAGGCACCGGTCGCTAGCCTGTTGCCCTTTGGACCCCTATGGACTCGCCGTATAAAACGTACCCCCGCCGTTTCAGGTTGGCACGCAGTTCGTCGTCCGACTGCGGCAACAGATGTTTAAGGAATATTATCCCCTGGACCATGTTCAAGGTTTTGTCTGGCGTTATCGTAACGGAAACATCACCCAGCTTGTCACAGGCAAGCAATGCCCGTGACTGGGCCGGGAATGTCGTCGTTATTAAGACTGACCCATAGCGCATTTCTGACATCTCTTCAATCTCACCGAACATGTCCTCCAAGTTTTCGACGAAGAACAAAGGCTTCATCGTATTAAAAGATTTTCCATCATTACGGCTACATACGAGATACTTAGGGGCATAAGCCTCACCCTGATGTATGGCCCGACGTTCCTTCCCTGGTGTGACCAGGGAGGGAAACGTTCGGGGATTTATGCAGTGACATTGTAATCGTCTTTACCTGTCTTAGAGACGCTGGGTTTGCTTCTGGCAACGCTATGATTCCCCTCTTCAAAGTGGTCCCACGAGCAGCTAGGGATATAAAGGTCCACTCAGGCAGAGCCCCGCTTGCCTGGGTAAGCATTATACAACTATAGTGCGGCAGGTTCCTCAGAGGTTGCTCGCTAGCGACTGTTCAACCTCAATAGCCATGCATTTCCTCAGCACGTAGCACACCTTGAGATTGAGGTTTGTACCGTCTTCGCGTCCCAGACGGTTAAGCCAAGATCCCCGGGCACTGAAACGTACAACGTTCCACCATCGCGCCGAACGATGGTCGTTAAAGCACGCACAGAGCTTACGGTGTAGCGGACTGTTGGTGCGACACAGGTCTTGGCTCAGGACCCCTGGGTCACCAAGCCTCTACTCAGGAAATTCATGCTGAGCCCCTGAGGGGAGACATTCTGAATTTGTGTTCCAGATTGCAACATGCACCTGTACCTTTCATTCCATTTAACACGTCCTCTTTCCATGATGAATGTCTGTATTCGTCGTGGCATACTGACCACTAGATCATCAAGGGACTGTTGGTCCAGATTGTCTCACTCCTCAACGGCGATTCTCTATAGATCTCTCAGATTGGTTGGTGAGTCGTCTCGTCTCATCCAAAAACAGCATTTTCAATGTATTCCAAACATGTTCGACGGGTTTCATCTCTGTAGAACATTGTAAACTTGCGATGCCGTTATCATTAAGGAACGCATTCACAAGATCTGCACGATGAGCGCGAGAACTATCGTCCTTTAAGAAGAATCCCTCACCAAAATGCTGCCGATATGTTTGCACTGTGAGTCGGAGGATGTCACCCCTGTACCGTATAACCGTTTTATTACCTTTTACGACTACCAGAGTCATACGGTGACCACCCACAATATCACCTCAAAACATCAGACAAGCATCACCTTGTTGCGCTCGTTGGACAATGTGTCTATGACCAGGCTAATTACAAAAACGTGTCCGACGATTGTCTTTTTGAAGGCAGATGTGAGTCACATCTGCGAATACCACTTGATGGCAATTCTGACGAGTCCATTCAGAATGCTGTTGGGTCCATCTGTACCAAGATGCGTTGTGTGTTGGTGTCCAGCTGGAATTCGCCATGAACGTAAGGAGTGAAGTTGTATGTTATGTAGCGTATTACGTATGGTTTGAGACAAACACAACGCCCTGTGGCTGCACGAAAATCAATATTCAGCTTGGTGTCTTTCCTCTCAGGGTTCTTCCTAGCTGAAATCCGTAAGTAGCGGTCATCAGCTGATGTGGTAGCCTTTGGACGCCAGAACAATGCAAATCATCGACAGTACCACTGTACCTCCTCCATGTCCAAAAACATCGCTTTGACTCTCTTCAATAATTATACAAACAACCAATACCTCCTAGGTGGAAACAGAAACTTAATACACACATCAAAATAATGTTGCATAACTGCGGCTCTAAGGGTTCCTGATCCTTTAAATGAAAATGGAATTATATATTTTATAGATTGGCAAGCTCATTAATTTTTGGGAACTAGTTCTCCATTAAAAATTCCTTTTGGGAACCTTTCCTTTCTATCCAGTTACTCTCCAATAACACAATCAAAATAGTCAGAAATGATTAGTTGGTTTAAAAGCTACCTCTGAACAATAATTATTTATATAAAAAGTAAATACGTGTTTTTGAAGTGTACATCTTTCAGAATCGAAATCCCTTTTCCCATTGCGCCAAAATCACACATAAATGGCTTTTTTTCATTTTTTCATCCAAATAAACATAAGTAGGTAGCACAAAGAAGCAACAAACTTTAAAAGCAGCTAGGGAGTAAAGGGCGAAAATCTTGATTTTATGTAAACTCTCTTACACTACATTTTAAGGAAATGATTAAAAGTTACGCCAAAAACTAGACAATAAATGAAGCAGATGAAATCTACAGTTGAAAAAATAATATACATATAAAAAAACTGCGAGGATTATGTCTTCTGCCGCAACCGTTCCGGCGTTCCGGACCGGAAACGGTGAATGGAACCGACCAAGAGAACGGAGGTGGACGGAGAACTGCGGTTCCTAATAGGTTGTTCCTCGGTCGTTCCGTTCACTTCTGTAAACCGTTCCTTTAGGTCCGTTCGTTCGCAAACGATCTATCTCTAATATACTTCAGTTCTCTTTATTGGTCACAAAACAAACAATTGCAAGTTCCACAACAATAATCTAGAATTTCTGAATTTGTGTTCCAGTTTGGGACATACACTACTGCCCCGTAATACGCCCTCTTGCATTTCATGCCTGTGTTCGACGTGGCAAATAGTCCAGAGTGTCCCACTGCTCATCTGTGATTAGGCGTAGACCTCTCAGATTGGTTGGTGAAACATCTCGTTAAAAAGCAGCCCTTTTCAATGTAACCCCTCTCCTCCGTCCCACAGAAAAAAGGAAGGCAGATTAGGGCTTAACGCCCCGTCTACAGCGTGGTCCTTATAGGCGGAGCTTATACCCGTATTGTTTGGGTAAGGATGGGAAAGGGAATCGGCCGTGCCCTTCAAAGGAACCACCCCGGCGTTTCCTACAGAGCTTTAGTAAAATCACGGAAAACGTAAATCTGGATAACCGGAGGGGATTTAAAGACCGTCCTTCCGAATGAGTCCAGTGTCTTACCACCGCGCCACCTCATACTACGGTAAAGGAATGGAATGCGAGTCACAAACCAATTCATTCGAGATGGGTTGAAGTATTTGTAAAATTTGATGAATTAATATGATCGTGCAGTTGGTAATATTGTTGAGTTTTTTCTTCGCCTGCCATCTACAAATGCGCCAACAGAACGAGTACTTTTCGTAATGAACAATATTTGGTTCCATGAAAATTCCACAATTAAGCCAGAAACATTTGATTATTACAAAATGTAATTTTAATCAAAAACTGTGTAGAGTTCTATGATACAATTCTGGGAAATTTTGAAATGATGAAAGCACTTCATGTATTTTAATATATACTTGATTAAGTTTCACCATATTTAGATCGTAATATTCAACTTAACTGTATTTCACCTTTGTCATTTGCTTGACTACCTATGTAGAGTTGATGCCTACTGTACCTGTTGCATGTTCCGTTAATCAGTAACATCTACATAAATACTCCGATAATCACATTTAAGTGGATGGCGGACGGCTCATCGAACAGCGTTTATGACATTTCTCTACCGTTCCAGTCTCTCGTAGCGCGCGGGCAGAAAGGAACACATGAACCTTTCTCTTATTTTACTAAGTTGATGATGTCTCCCTATGTAGGTGGGCGCCAACAAAAAATGTTCGCATTCGGAAGAGAAAGCTGGTGACAGAAATTTCGTAAATGTACGATGAGAGCGGAAATGTCGTAAATTAAGACGATCCCCTCTAGCAAATGCTGCCGATGTGATTGCGCTACACGTCGTAGGATGTTGTTCCTGAACCGTATAGCCGTTTGTTTGTCTTCAGTGAGCACAAGTGGCGCATGGTGGCCCCACATAACATCATTGGACCTCCACCTCGCTGCACTCACTGGACGCTGTGTCCAAGAGTCCCATCTGTTTAAATGTTTATATAGCTTATGGGACTTAACTACGGGGTCATCAGTCCCTAAACTTACAAACTACTTATGAACTAGCTAATACTAAGGACGGCACAAATATCCATGCCCGAGGGGGGATTCGAATCCCCGACCGTAGTCTCAACTGTGAATAGAACTTGATGTACATTCGAGTCACATATTATTGGCCAATCTGTGGCGCGCTCTTAGGTATCAAGGCCGGATCTGGCGTTGTACATCGGGAGTGAAGTTGCATGTCGAGCAGCCTATTTCGTACAATTTCAGACACAACGTACTGTTGCTGCTTGAAAATCATTAATCAGCATGATAGCGTTTCTCTCAGGGTTCTTCCGAACTGAAACTCGTATGTAGCGCTCATCGACAGCAATATTAGCTTTCTGGCGGGCTAAGGGAAGCAAGTCATTGACAGTTCCTTTATCTCTATACTTCTCCTGTGGTGTCGCACAAGTCTGAAGTGCGCGTCACGTACTTTCGCCGCGCGCCGCCATGCACGCACGGCGCGGCGTTCTTACGACGTCAGCCACGAGCGCCCTCTGCTGCAACTTCGCTCGTGGCCACGACTGAACTACATCGGGCACTTGGGATTAGGACAGGCACTAGGACTTATCAGTAGGCAGGCCTCTACCTATTTAAGCTATGTCTCAGTAGTACACGTAGTTGGCAGGCATGAACTATGTAAAAGTTAAGTATTATATTTCTATACAACTTGTTCTAATCTAGCTTAGTGTTTCTAGTTTCTGCTGTCCCACTGGCTGGTCACCTCAGACTCTGTACCCGCACACGCGTGCATCCTATTTCCCTGTGTCGGTCTCTCTCTACTAGGCCACCGACAACCAGGACAACCGGCGGAAACGAGACACAAAATCTCCCATATTTGAACAAGTCACTTTGGTCCACTATGCGACACGTGGAAACGTCCCATGGTGCAAGCTCTTGATACAATATAACAATGCGGTTACAATCAAACTTTGAAACTGACCATCCAGACTTGGCAAAAATACAAACAACACCATTGGTGTAGTTTCTTCCAGGTGTCATGACTGGAACTGATTTGCCGTCTTGCCCACCACGTCGCATAGCCAGTCCTATTGCATGTTTGTTTACATCTGTGTGCGGCTTGCGTCACATTATGAGCAGTCTTAGGGACTGTGTTGTTGATGCAATGTAAACATTCAGCGTCAGTGCTTGGGTGAGCTTGGAACAGAGGTGATGCAACACTCTTTTCGATATGAGCATATACGAATGATCGAGACAAACTATTCGCTTTCAGACTGTAGAAGACTGTTTTCTTAATAGAGTGTCTAAAATTATCCTTTTCTTTTACAAAATCAATAAAGGTTTCTAAATACTGTTTATGCTTAAAAATCAGTTTGTTTATTAAGAATTTTGTCTAGAAATTCCTCAGTGTGGTTATGTATTTAAAATTCTTTCAAAATATGAACTATGATTCCTTTGGGTAGACGATGTCGAATTTTCACTGCATTTTCTATTTGTTCCACTTTGTGACCTAAAGCATAAGCAATACTGATAAACCTTAATTGATTTCATACAAGAAAAAGGATAATTTTCTTTACTTAATTATGAAAATAGTAGAAATATCAACGTAAATTATGTAGCATCAAAATAAAAGCAAAGCATTTGGCAAATCACTAGAGTGGACTGTGCTGTCGAAGAAATATAAATGCAAATAAAAAGTGCACAAAATCCAGTAAATAACACGTAAATTCCGTGAAAGCGAGAGATGAAGGCCAGTATAAATGTTAATATGTAAAATTCTAACTCTTCAAATGTTTGTAGAGTTTATGGGACTTAACTACGGGGTCATCAGTCCCTAAACTTACAAACTACTTATGAACTAGCTACAACTAAGGACGGCACAAATATCCATGGCCGAGGGGGGATTCGAACCCCCGACCGTAGTGGCCGTGTAGACCGTAACTGAAGCGCCTCAGTCCCCTCGGCCACCGCGGCCGGCTTCTAACTCTTCGATCTTGTCAATTACGTCAGTCACTGTAACCCAGTATAGGAGTCTGTATCTTTCCTGTTGTAATAGAACAGAGCACATCCGTACTGAATATTTATTCTGAGTTGATTTTCAAATTTCTGCTAGTTCTGGTTTGTTCAAAAACTTTCGAAATTATGCTCAGTCAAAAAGTCAGTTTATTCAGTATAACAATCAAAAATGAACGTCAGTATAATTTCCGTCTCTAATGACCTAATTTCCTTTTTTTCCTCTATGTAATTTTAATAATACTACAAATGAAGTAATTGTGAAATGTATTTTATGTTAAAGATAAAAATCCCCTAGCTCAAGATAGCAATAAATCACTTTACTAGCTAGTACCCGACGTGTTGCTGCTGCAGAAGAAATAATTGTGCAAATAACTTTTGAAATTTGAAAGGGTTAGCTTCTTTAGTTACGAATGATAGAAATAAATATTCATTTTACGTCGATAATACATTTATTGAACTTTAACAGTATATAAAGGAGAAGTATAAATCACAATCATTTCATTTTGTGACTTCATTATTGAAGTGCTTTAGGGTAGACAATATTTTTTGTTTTTCCGTCTTCAGCAAACCCAAACAAATTTCTTGGTTGTCCAAATCGTGAGCACGCAATATACAACTGGTCATACGAAAAACGTGGATTTTCAAGATGCAAACCGCACACATGAAGTGACTGACCTTGTGCTTTGTTAATGGTCATTGAGAATGCAAGTCGAATGGGGAACTGCAATCATTTGAAATCAAATGACATGTTGGTGGGAAAGATGGGATTGCGTAGAATGAGCACATCTCCTCCTTTCGACTTTCCAGAACGAATAGTTGCCTCGATGACATTCGGCATCATTTTCTTCACAGTGTGTCTTGTTCCATTTCTACTTCAATGGCCGTTCAAACACATTTGCCGGTACGAGACGCACGCAACCTACTCTAATTTAACTGTACTATGTCCATAACCTTCGCGTAAGAGCAAGAAGTAAGATGACGAAGTTTTATCACAATCAGATAAAAGTTATGACAGCGCATAAATTACGAACAAATATGTATGAGGTTTCCAATCTTCCATTAGTCCGTCTCCTCATATCCTTCCTCTCTCTCTGTTCACATGCTCCTCCCTCGTCTCCTCCTGTTCCTTTCTCTGTCCATTTCTTTGTCCCCCTCCCGCTCTTCATCTCCTGTCAGCTGTCTGCCACCACCTCCATCTCTCACTCTCATTGCCGGCCGCGGTGGCGGAGCGGTCTGCGGCGCGCCAGTCAGTCTGCAAGGCCGCTACGGTCAGGGGTTCGAATCCCCCCTCGGGCATGGATGTTTGTGTCGTCTTTAGTATAAGGTAATTCATAAGTAGTTTGTAAGTTACGGGACTGATAACCCCGCAGTTAAGTCCCTTAAGCTTAACAGTCATTTGGACATTTTCACTCTCATCCTCTCCCCTCTCCAATTTCCCCCATCCTATTACATTTTCTTCCCTTTAGTAATTTGAAAGGAAAGTTAACATTACTTCTGTTATTTAGCAAAAGTGACCAAATAAATAGCTTAATAATTACTGTTCTGATAACTATTTAGGTAATATACAGAGTGGGTACAAGTGGTCTAGAAGCTAATTTATAAATAACTTTATTTATTTGCTGTGCCTGTATGTCTTGCGGTCATCGCATAGTACCACATCGTATAATACAGACTCTGAAATTTGCGTTTTAACACCTAAAGCAAGA
Source organism: Locusta migratoria (assembly GCA_026315105.1). Lineage (NCBI taxonomy): Eukaryota > Metazoa > Arthropoda > Insecta > Orthoptera > Acrididae > Locusta > Locusta migratoria. Next base: position 673,139,115 of record CM048755.1, read on the forward strand.
GCCGCGACATTGTTAATAGAAAATATCTCCATGTGAAGGAATCATGGGCCCTTATGTACGAGCAGCAAAAGAAAGTTGTCAATGTTTCGCGTAAGATAGTTTGGAAGCGTCCGGGAGGTGTTCACGGATAGACGGAATAGTTAAAAGTCGCCGCGGTAGCACAGCGCATTCGGTCAGACAGCTGGCCGTCAACTGTAATAATAATAATAAAAACGAGCAAAAACCTCATCGATGAACAAGAACGACAACGATCCCATGTCTATATAATAATAAACGTACCGAAAGGGAAAAAAGCGATCTGTCACGATAACCTGTGTGTTGGATACGTGTACGAAGTTAAAGTGACATCCAACCATGCCTTCTGAGTGCTTGAATATCTTTTGCGAGGCACTACATGAAAATTTTTTGGGTATAATTCGTACCTTCGAGCATACTTAGTACTGTGTCAGCGGAGTGCAAAGGTTGATGTTGGGGCACCGTTAAGCAGTGCGAGAGGAATGTACAAGTGGCTGCCTTCCGAAAGAACTGACTGATAGCAAATTTCAGTTCTCTTAGCATTCTTCCGGTGTATAATGCAAGCAATCGGAACCGCACGGGAGTGGCCGTGCAACGCCGCGGGCTCCCACCAGACGATCCAATGCTGTCTCGGCCAAGGCTGTTTGTACTGCCCGCAGAATCATTTAGTTTAAGTAGTTTGTAAGTATGTGGACCGATAACTTAAGCGGTTTGAATAATAATGATTGGATTCTCCTGGGTTTAGGGCTTACATCAGGCTACCCAGGATGGTCGTAATTTCCCTGCAACACACCACGTGAAATTTTTCTATCGCCAGGTTATTTTCGATATCTCCCCTCATATTCCGACACGTTAACTAGTGTAATTAATAAAAATAGATACTACAATTCGTGTCCAACAGGACGTAATACGACTACAGTGGCAGTTTACATGACAACAACGAGATGATAACTAGTAAAAGAAGTTTTGGTTTTTCAACTTCCTTTCCAAAAACAAATTTATGTGATCGACATACGTCATTCAACTCCAGACTAGTATCACCAGGTAATTGGTGGCTATCATATCAATAAACCGAGCGAAATAGCGCAGTGGTTAGGGCGCTACGGTAACAGGCAGATGGAACATCCTATTAGTTTCTCCGCAGCTCATCTAAATCGTTCAAAGAGAATGCCGAAGTATCTCCACTGAAAATGCCAGAACCGATTTCTTTCTCATCCTTGTTCAATCCTAGCTTGTGTTCCGTGTCTACAGACCACGATGTCGTTCAAATGTTTGTACATCTATCGGACCAAACTGCGTGGTCATCAGTCCGTAGCTTACAAACTACTTAAACCTAGATAAACTAACCTAAGGACAACACACACACCCATGCCCCAGGGAGGACTCGAACCTCCACGGCGAACAACCGCGCGCTCCGCAGCGAGACGCCTTAGACCGCTCGGCTACTCCACCGCGGCACGATGTCGTCTGGACGTTTAATCCTAATCTCGGTTATGTAATTGAAGTGTTTTGTAATCAAACAGTATCGAATATAGCAGTACAAAAGAAACTTACGTACTGTATCAGTCAATGTGGATACTGGAAACTTAGTTCTACGCTAAGAAATAATCTGTGGAGGCTTTGTACGTCTGAAAATATGTCAGTCGTATTAACACTCATTTTCATGAAATATGGAGCAGGCAAGAGGTGTGAAAAGTAGGTAACAAGAATTATTCAATATGCCGCAGTTGTAAATAATTACAGGTTAATATAGATTTTTTGTCGCCGCTAGCACAACTCTCTCTCTCTCTCTCTCTCTCTCTTTTTTTCTTTTTTTCTTTTTTTTTTTTTTTTTTTAGCATCTAGACGACACTTTATGGGCTGCGTGATAACAACCAAATTCACTTTTGTGTGTAGGTTTTATTCTTGTTCCAGCTTTGACTTCCTGTCAGCACCTTTTGAGTCCAAAAGTGCCTGTTTATGCTCCTCCCACAAAGATTCTCCCTGTCTTCTGGAGGTTGATGCCATTTTAAAGCCGTGGTAGTTGTTCACCAATCTTCTAAACGTATTCCAGTCAGAAATTTCTAGGTTTTAAATACTAATTTTTCTCAGAACTTTTCGAATTCCGGTATAGGTTCTGTTTTACAGTACAAGTTGTCCTTTGATCTCATTCGTCATTGCCCATCAACCCATCTATTACCAAAGATTTTTCTTAGTATATTTGACCTTTACTATTCCAGGTCAAGGTTTCTGAGGCATATAATCTCTCAGGTTTTAGAACTGTATTATAGTGTCATAACTTGGCTCCTATACTTATAGATATTTTGTTATAAATATTCTTTGTCAGTTAGTGTGCTTACAGTATTACTTTATGCCAATAATATTACGTTAATCGTGTGATGTACGCATTACAAGGTAAAGGACAACAACAGACAAATAATTTTTCCAAACTAGCGACTGAAAAATCAACTGAAAGGTCATAATTGACAATTAGTTCACATTAAATGAAATTACTTCCTTATATTTCACACCTCTTGCTTGTAAACTGCCTAACGGTCACCCTGCTAGCCCAAAACAGTTAAGTAAGTAAACAAACATATTTTTGTATCATTCATTTACGTGCAGATTGTTGTTATTCCGTACATAGTGACTGGCATAACATCTTATGAGTGTTTAGTTCCGTAAAAGTACCGCTGTCAAGATAACGTTTGCCATTCCGTGTTACCGGATGTATTTGCAGACTATTGCATTAGTACTCCTTTATTTTTGTGGCGAATGTTTCTCGTTAAAAAGCGCCCCCTGTAGCGGGTTCACGGATCCAACAAAACTGAACGACTGAAGATCGACGCACCCGAGGCCGCCACAGAGCTTCTCAATCTCCGAAAATTTTTCACATCTCCTCGCAGCGATACCAGAAGCCGAATTCCCGACTGATCGGCCAGGCAGTTCGCTTTGATCAACGAGAAATGGTACGACAATAATGGGGAGGTTATTGGCGGCGATAACCGCGGCAAATCGTGCAAGAATCCTTCCTGGAGCCGGCGCACAAAAACGAGCCTGCTATTTGTGCGGCTCGCTAGCTATGGCGAGCGGTTCGTTAAATTCACATTCAGCGCTCGTAACAGCTCTCGGCCGGGAAAGGAGGGAGAGGAGAGGTCGGCCGAAAAATTAGTCGTCTAGCGATTGCGGCGGGATTGTTTCTTCCAGAATGCGCTTGTTGTTGTAGCGGATCATACAATCTGTCATCGCCGGCGACCGTGATTATGCCCGCTGCTTCGGCGAGTGGAAGTGCCAGTCCGAGACTCCTGCAGTTACGCCTGACATGAAAAATTTCTTTCTCGATACAGCAGAAATTCTCAGTGACGTAACGACAGCTCGAGCCGGTAACGCACATTAGAGAGCGTCATTACGTAGCGCTGATGGAACGCATTATCTGACTCTTGTTTGCTCCTCCTCCTGGGAGCTGGCTGATAGGATGTGTGTTGTCGCAACCAGCTGCAAACGAGAAAAGGACTCGTCTGTATCACGAGAATGCTCACAGGGATACTGATCCACCTCGGCTGGTTTACTCGAGGTCCAGACACAGACCAGTAGAGAAATGACTCATCAAACATACAAATGTTTGGAAACATAAGGGACCAAACTGCTAAGGTCGTTGGTCCCTTGACGTACAAACTATTTAAACGTATGGTAAACACAACACAATCACCTATTTCGAATGGAGGACTCGAAACTTGGACGGGAGCGGCCGTGCAGTCGATGACGTGTCGCCCTAGACATTCCCGCGCATCAACAATGATTCATCTTACATGTAACACTGCCCGAGTGCTACTCGCTGATTTCGGTACACTTTGAGTGTGGTATAGTCTAGGTCAGGGGTGGGCAATTGTTTTGGCTCGGGGGCCACATTATACACACAGAGGTTAGCGGAGGGCCGCACCTTATAAATCTTTCACTTCTAATGTCGTATATATACTGGCGGCGGCATATACAAGGGTGTTTCACTAAGTGTGTTTGCCTCTGTAACTTATAAAATAATAGATGACGGGAAATTGTAATGCGGTAGGTCAACACAAGAAATGTTAGACTTTCTGCGGAGCTATGAACATAGTTTATTGTATCATTTTCCAAAGAGTTACACCACAAAGATATATATTTTTTTAAATTTAACAATAGTTTTTTCTGTCGTGTATTGGATTCGTTTAAACCAGCTGCGTCCAAATCAATTTAAACTACATTCCTATCACTGTTAGTTTGGGAGCTACAACCCTTCAAAGTTCCGGGGGCGGGGGCTGCGATAGCGTAGCTGACTAGCTGCCTAGCCCCTGGGGCACGGCCCACTGTCTCATGGCCACCAGCCAGTCAGCTACGCTGTCGTAGCCTCCGCCCCCTAAACTTTGAACGGTTGTAGCTCCCAAACTAACAGTGATAGGAATGTAGTTTAAATTGATTTGGACGCAGCTGGTTTCAACGAATCCAATACACGATAGAAAAAAGTGTGGTTCCATTTAAAAAAAATATATCTTTGTGGTGTAACTCTTTGGAAAATAATACAATAAACTATGTTCATAGCTCCGCAGAAAGTGTAACATTTCTTGTGTTGACCTACGGATTAAAATTTCCCGTCACCTATTATTTTATAAGTTACAGAGGCAAACAAACTTAGTGAAACACCATGCAGTATTCCCAAAAATTTTTTGAAAATGCTAGTTTTCTCTATTTCTAATCACATATCACACACTGAGTTGGAATTTCGGGTGTACTAGTGAAAGCGTTAAAATGCATTGATTAATTAGGTATGCATTTCATAAAAGGTATCATAAAAATCATTAGATATAAATCATAGAGTCAGAAGTAAAGGGGTATAAGTATACTTCTTATAATTTTGATAAGATTAAAGTCAAAAGTTCACAAGGTTTCAGAACTGGTGCTTTCCGGAAGCACGGGTACCTAATCACAGTGAGAGTTCACTTCTATCCAAATGTTCAAATGTTTGTACAACTTATGGGACTTAACTACGGGGTCATCAGTCCCTAAGCTTACAAACTACTTATGAACTAGCTAAGACTAAAGACGGCACAAATATCCATGCCCGAGGGGGGATTCGAACCCCCGACCGTAGTGGCCGTGCTGACCGTGACTGGAGCGCCTCAGTCACCTCGGCCACCGCGGCCGGCCACTTCTATCCCTCTGCCTCAATAATTACACATGCTTTATCATGATATAGTTTCACTAATCTCATTTTTCTGAAAAATGACACTTGTACCTCATCTGTCGGTAGTACGCAATACCAAGTAGCGCGGACGCCTGCAGATTTTTTTAGTCGCGCGAGTAAGGAAAATTTGTTTTTCCTATGATTTTTGTAAATGTCTTGGCGGGTCACACAAAACATTTTCGCAGGCCACATGTGGCCGCTATTTGTCCACACCTGGTCTAGGTCAAAGTACGAGACGCGTATTTTTTTATGCATGCCCACGCGGCCGTTGAAGTATCGTAAACCCTCATGAAGGGAAGGCGGTAGTTATCTTTCTGTGCATATATCCATCGAAACAGTAGCAGATATAACGGAAATGCTGAAACATAAGTTCCATTGTTGGTACTGTACTTTACAACTGTGCACACACATCTTTAAACATTTTGATATATTTCGGAAACCTTCTCTCACGACAAATTTCTGAAACAGTTAAAGTTCGAGTCCTTCCTCGTGCATGGGTGTGCGTGTTGTCTTTATCATAAGTTAGTATAACTAATTTGTAAGTTTAACGACTGTGACTACTGCAGTTTGGCACCATAGCTTTACAAACAGTTGACTTGAGTAAATATAGTAATATATTTAACACTTTCCACTTGATTTCTTTTCGCCCTGTACCGTCAATGCACTCGTCATATTTGTACTGAAAATAACCTCTATTACATATAATCAAAGTATACCACGGCTAGCTATAAACCAAACAATACAACAAATTCCATATACATTATACAAGTCGACTTGTCATGTTTTGTCTTTCATCTGTGACGTCACTTAGGCCCCATATTTCTTGAAACTCTGGTGCCTGTAGAAGCATTCACATGAATGATTTACTTATTTCTGAAACATGTGTTGTAGTAGGAAAGACTTTCCCTTCTGCCACTTTTGACCTTCCTGTTACTGCAAACAATACAACCCTTACTGATAGTTTTATTTGGAGTAAAAGAAAGATTTGACAGTATATCTCTCGCCATCGAAAATAGTTTTACCGTCTTTCTTCTGCTTGATATCTGTACGTAACAGAGTTTTGAGAAGAGTCACTTTGTATATCTTGTGGCTCAAACTGAGTTTCTTGTTGGAAGCAATACCCAAATTGTACAGAATGATACTACTGACTAATGTTTTCTCTGACAGCCAGAAAAGCATCTTACGCCATCACTTCTCCTGCTGACGCTGTAGGATGTACAATACTGGTAAGATACATTCAATCAGCCCAAGCTTTAAGGTTCGAGTCCTTCCTCGGGTATGGGTGTGTGACCGATAACCGCAGAAGTTAAGTCCTTTAGCTTTACAAACATTTGAACGAAATGAAGTTTGTGTCAAGCGACGCCCGGCATGAGAATCTAATGCAATAATCATGCGGCCGGCCGCGGTGGCCGAGGGGACTGAGGCGCTTCAGTCACGGTCTGCACGGCCACTGCGGTCGGGGGTTCGAATCCCCCCTCGGGCATGGATATTTGTGCCGTCCTTAGTCTTAGCTAGTTAATAAGTAGTTTGTAAAGTTAGGGACTGATGACCCCGTAGTTAAGTCCCATAAGTTCTACAAACATTTGAACATTTGAATTGAATAATCATGCGCTCTAGGCTGCCTTCCCGGTCGAGCGCAAAGGGTTAACAACAGATTCAATCATATATGTTGCGATTAAATCCCGAAGCCGCAGTAGTCAGTTATATCTTGAAACTGTCCCTTTATTCCGCTCTACGTCCTCTCTGTTCGCCGTACATGGCGGTAGTGTTGTTTCAGTTTCATAGTGCAACCATAAAAGACGAGCTCCTGAAGGATTTAATTCAAACAATAAGGTCTCGCTCTGTGTCAAGTGTGGGCATAACTAACGTGGAGGTGGCGAGAGACTTTTCCCGTTTATTTTTTCATTGTCTTTCTTTTATCTGTTTGTTTCTTTTGTTTCGTTTTTGGTTGTTCTGTTTTGGATATTACGTTTCACATCTACTTTGTTGTTTTACAGTATGTGAATTATCTTTGATAATACAGTAATGGCAGGAATTTGTATTATTCACTGCAGAAAAGTGCTGCATAAACTTACACATTGTGCACCACGCACATCTGAGTATTGTAATCTACAACATGTATCACAATTTTTAAGTAATAATTAACGGGAGTTTCACCTTGTCAGGTTTTTCTGTCATGTATACAAATGTCCAAATGTTTGTAAATCTATCGGAACAAACTGCGTGGCCATCAGTCCGTACCTTACAAACTACTTAAACTAAGGTAAACTAACCTAAGCACAACACACACACACACAGACACACACACACACACACACACATGCCCCAGGGAGGACTCGAACCTCCGACGGCGCAGCGAGGCGCCTTACACCGCTCGGCTACTCCACCGCGGCTGTCACGTATCCGCTCTTGAACCATGCGTACCTAAACATGTTCGTAAATCTGAAGGATGAAAACTGATTATGAATCAAAGATTGAATTTTCAGAATATTATTCCTCAGGTGAATTATGTTCCAACGTTTTTTGCATACGTACCGTTTCGACGTTAAGTGTTCAGAAAGATAACAACCGCCTTTTCTTCGGGAGGGTTTTCATCACTACAACGTATGGACAGGTAAAAATAAATAAATAAAGTGTCTCATACTCTGATCTCGACTGCAACACTTTCAAAGTGGATCGGACTCGGCGAGTGGCAGCTGGATAGTGTTGCTTGTCAGTTAGCTACACAGGGTGTTATTCTGCAGTAAAAGCCCTTGCTGGTGTTGTTGACGGTTTCAGTAGTGAAACTGAATTTTTACGTCCATTCGGAAGATACTGTAGATTATGCGCTCCTGGCCATTATAATTGCTACACCCGGTGACGTGCTACAGACGCGAAATTTAACCGACAGGAAGAAGATGCTGTGATATGCAAATGATTAGCTTTTCAGAGCATTCACGCAAGGTTGGCGCCGATGGCGACACCTACAACGTGCTGACATGAGGAAAGTTTCCAACCGATTTCTCATACACAAACAACAGTTGACCGGCGTTACCTGGTGAAACGTTGTTGTGATGTTTCGTGTAAGGAGGAGAAATGCGTACTATCACGTTTCCGACTTTGATAAAGGTCGGATTGTAGCCTATCGCGATTGCGATTTATCGTATCGCGACATTGCTACTCGCTTTGGTCGCGATTCAATGACTGTTAGCAGAATATGGAATCGATGGGTTCAGGAGGGCAATACGGAACGCCGTGCTGGATCCCAACGGCCTCGTATCACTAGCAGTCTAGATTACAGGCATCTTACCCGCATGGCAAGACAACAACCATCTGCACGAACAGCTCGACGACATTTGCAGCAGCATGGAGTATCAGCTCGGAGCCAAGGCTCCGGTTACCCTTGACGCTGCATCACAGACAGGAGCGCCTGTGAAGGTGTACGCAACGACGAACCTGGGTGCACGAATGGCAAAACGTCATTTTTTCGGATGAATCGAGGTTCTGTTTACAGCATCATGATGGTCGTATCCGTGTTTGGTGACATAGCGGTGAACGCACATTGGAAGCGTGTATTCGTCATCGCCATACTGGCGTATCACCCGGCGTGATGGTATGGGGTGCCATTGGTTACACATCTCGGTCACCTCTTGTTCGCATCGACGGCATTTTGAACAGTGGCCATTACATTTCACATACGTTAAGACCCGTGGCTCTACCCTTCATTCGATCCCTGTGAAAACCCTACTTCTCAGCAGGATAATGCACTACCGCATGTTGCAGGTACTGCAAGGGCCTTTCTGGATACGGAAAACGTTCGACTGCTGTCCTGGCCAACACATTCTCCAGATCTCTCACCAATTGAAAACGTCTGGTCAATGGTGGCCGAGCAACTGGCTCGTCATAATACGCCAGTCACTACGCTTGATGAACCGTGGCATCGTGTTGAAGCTGCATGGGCATTTTTACCTGTACACGCCATGCAAGCTCTGTTTAACTGACTCAATGCCCAGGCGTATCAAGGCCGTTATTACGGCCAGGCCAGAGCTAGTTGTTCTGGGTACTGATTTCTCAGGATCTATGCACCCAAATTGCGTGAAAATATAATCACCTGTCAGTTCTAGTATAATACATTTGTCCAATGAATACACGTTTTTTTTTTTTTTTTTTTTTTTTTTTTTTTTTTTTTTTTTTTTTTCAGCCTCGTCGCCGCTTTTGTGTCGTAGGTGTCGGTGGCCGAGTAGGAAGACCGACACAGGAATAAAGGTAGCACGCTTGTGCAGGTACGGAGGGGAGCAGCCAATGGGACAGCAGAAACTAGAAACACTAGAGTAAATTAGAACGAGATATATATTGCACAGAATTTATACAATACTTAACTTTTACATAGCTCAGTACTGCAGAAGGCTGATACATAGTTGAGCTAGAGGACTGCCTAGTGCCTATCCGATAGCCAAGTCTTCACTGGTGCCTATCTGATTCCGAAGTGTTAACTGGTTTCTATCTCAGTCCTAAGTGATGTCGTTTAGTGGTGGCCACGAGCGGGATAGCAGCAGAGGGCGCTCGTGGCTGTCGTCGTAAGAACGCCGCGCCGTGCGTGCATGGCGGCGCGCGGCGAAAGTAGGTGGCGCGCACTTTGGACTTGTGCGACACCACACGTTTGTCATCTGAATTTTTCTTGGTGTAGCAATTTTAATGGCCAGTAGTGTATAATTATTCAAGTGGAGGGCAGAAAAATTAGCATCGTCGAGTGAAGCTCTCAAAACACGCTCAGATACCTTTACTTTCCCCGTCGGGATAATGTGCTGGCCCCGGTTCAATCCGCACGGTGGGTTAAGGTCGTGTGTGGTGTGTCGGGCAGCATGCGTGTGGTTTTTAGGCGATTTTCCATTTTCCTCAACGAATGCAGGCTAGTTTCTCTGTTACGCTTCCGATACACTATGCCGGCAAGTGCTGTTTATACAATTGATCCATGTTCACTCATTTGATGATTTACACCCTCCCAGTTAATAACACTTGTTTAGCCAGCCTGGATGTAGTCTTCTGGAGGTTTTCCACATCGCATTAGGTGAATACCGGGTAGGATTCCAAGTTATGCCTCGCTTGAATAAATGTTTGTAAATCTATCGCTCAACTGCTAGGTTATTAGTCAGTAGGTACAAACTACTTAAACTAAGGTAAACTAATCTAAGGACAACACAAACACCCTGCCCGAGGGAGGACTCGAACTGTCGGCGGCGAACGGCAGCACGGTGCCCCAGTACGCACGGCTAATCCGCCACGGCGTGCCCCGCTTGCACGATTGAAAAACATTCAGATAACTTGCGCGCACATTGTTATACGCACATTCGTATAAGCAGAAGGCTGGGGCACACTTACCTGCTCCCGCAGTGTAATGGGGTGGCGGCGATAGGAGGCTATCCGGCCACCCCTTAATTAAGTCTGAAGCGGGAAAAGTGTAAGGAAAAGAAAAAAAAAACACACATTGCATGATTTACTCTACACGCACACATTTGGAGTACACGTCTGAGGACATTCATGGACGGAGGAGGAAAAAATTAAAAAAAAAAATCGTATAAACTAATGGAAAGAATGTGGGGGGTGGGGATTTACTGTGTCGTGCACAAGATACTCAGAGCAGCTATGCTCATTGGCGCCGCATACTGAACTTTACCTTTCGTTACTGTTTATTCATCTTAGCCAATCCGAAAAGCTCACTGACCCAATGTACTGCACTTTGGCGTTTGTTGGATCCTATTATATGCGAATTATATTCGTATTATTTTACGCTAAGTCCTAAAGTATTGGTGGTTTAATTTAATTATGCACAGTCTTTCAGCTTATGACACTGGTGAGTGATATGCGCTAAGAACTGACACGAGCTCCTTGGAGGAATGGCCGCGTGGTCTAAGGCGACATTCTACGGACTGGGCAGCTGTTCCTGTCGGAGTTTCCAGTCCTCCCTCGGACATGTGTGTGTGTGTGTGTGTGTGTGTGTATTTGTAAGTCAGTTTAAGTAGCTTTTAAGTCTAAGGATTGATGACCATAGCAGTTTGCTCCAACAGGTTTACAAACATTTAGGATCTTTTCGGCTCCGTTCAATGGTAGAGTTTGCAAGTAATTCTACGAATGTTTGTAATTATGATCGGTACTTCCTCTCCGGGGGACACCACCTTGACGAAGCACTGTCCGTGCGGGTGGAGAGGCTTGCGTATCCGTGTGAAGCAGAGGGCTATACCGAAGGTAGAGAACCTACTGCCGGAAAGGCCTCAGCTGATGTATCAGACCAAGCGTGTTCCACAACGTCCCGTCTTCCTTACCCTCTCCCAATTCCTTTCCCAACCCAAGGTGTGATACGATCCGTGCCGAGGGGTGCGTGGCACATGGGTGGATGTGTCTCGAACGGAGCCTCAGGGATACCGGGCGACCTCCCTGAGTAAGTAGCCTTGCAGCGCGTGGGGTTATCGTGGTGTGGACCATATAAATACCCAAATCTCGTGGGACTAAGATGAACACAGAGAAAGAAAGCATTTTAAAAGAATCTGTGGGGCAATCTGAGACCTCAGATACTCAGACATCGGGACCAGGACCGATGGAGTGCACTCTTACTTCTGAATCAGGGTCTAGACCTGAGCAAGAAGTGGGAACTGTAACAGAGGAGTTGGACCAGATTAGGATGAAGGCCTTGTTTGGGGCTCAGAGGAGGAAACTTCTCAAGGAACAGAAGCAAAAGGAAGGAAAAGAATGGCTTCCTAAACATAAGTGGAGGGAATCAAAAGGGCTTGAGAAAAAGAAACTGCCTCAGGTCGAAGGGGATACACAGACCCCCTCGACGTCAAAGACAGGTGGCAAGAGGGTTAGGGAGGAATCTAAGACTCCCTCCTCTCTGGACAAGCGTGGTCCTAAAACTCTGAGGCAGGAAATAGGGAAACAGACCTATAGTACTGCAGTCTTGGTCTTTAGAATGGCGGTTGTCCAAGAAGGATACCCACTGGTGAGCATCACTTCGCAGCAGGAGGAGCTCGTGCAGATGACCCTCTTTGAAGAGATTGGGGGGGACGCTGGTCCAGGACCCAAATTCAGGAGGGTCTATCTAGATCGCGGTGCCCTCATTTTTGTCTGCAAGGGGGAGCACACAGCAGAATGGCTTAAGGACAAGGTGCCCATGATATCCCTATGGGAGGATGCGAAGCTGCTGGTCAAGACAGCAACCGATCTCCTGAAGACCGCAAAGGTATCAATATGGGTACCAAAGATCCTTAAGGATGTCCCTCCAAACACTCTGTTCGAGAAAATAAGGGTCCAGAACCCAAAAGTCTCGACAGAGGATTGGAGGGTAATTAACCAAAAGGTCGTCCCGGAAGGACGAACCCTGGTGGTGGAGGTCGGAGAGAAGTTCCTGAAGGCAATGCGAGAGCAAGGCCTGAAACTGTTTTTAGGGTTCTCGCAGGTCGCCGTCAGGGTAATCAAAGACCTTAAAGGCAATAATGGCAGCAAGATGGGGACTGGAAGTGCTGCAGATAAACCTGCAGTACAGTAAAGGGGCCACTGCTGCCCTGAGCCGTCGCCTGGGGATACAGGAGGTGGACGTGGCCCTGATACAAAGAACCCTATTTATACAAAGGGGGTGTATCGGGCCTCAGTGGTACTGAAGGTAAGCTGATTTATGCCAGAACTCTAAAAAACTCCAGAACATGTATTTATGTTAGAAATGGAATACCTTTCATACCAATGATGGATTTTTGTTCCAGGGACCTGGTGACCATCAGAATGCAGCAATGTGAGGAAGGTATCAAGAGGGAAATTGTTTTGGCCTCAGCATACCTTCCTTACGAAGACAGTTCTCCTCCTCCTTTGGAAGTGAGGAGACTGACGGAAGCCTGCCATCGGCAAGGTGACGAACTGGTGGTGGGATGTGATGCCAATGCCCAAAATCTATCGTGGGGCAGCAAGGACACCAACAGTAGAGGTGAGCACCTTCTTGAATTTCTCCTATCTCACAATTTGGAGATCCTGAAGAGAGGTGATGAACCTACATTCAGGAATAGTAGAAGGGAAGAAGTAATTGACATAACTTTTGGTTCCATGATGATGGGAAATTATGTCAAACAGTGGCATGTGGTCCTGGAGCCATCCTCGTCAGATCACATGTATATTAAATTCAAGGTTGAAATGGGAACCAGACAGACCATGACCTATAGGAATCCCAGGAAAACGGACTGGGAGACATATAGGAGAGACCTTGACTTCAGCCTATCGGAAATTAAAACTTCGATAAGGAATCCAGCAGAGTTGGAGGAAGTAGCAGAGGCCGTAACCTCTGCTATAGTGACCTCATACCAGGACAACTGCTCAATCACCAAGAAGTGCACAAATAGGAGTGTGCCTTGGTGGAATAATAACCTGGAAATGCAAAGGAAACAGGTACGAAGACTGTTTAACCTTGCGAGGCGCAAAGGACAATGGGCAAAATATCGCGAGGCCCTTGTCAATTACAACCTTGCCATCAGACGGGCAAAGGAGGCATCCTGGAAGGTACTCTGTGAGGAAGTGGAGGGCACGGCTGCCCAAGCGAGACTTCATAAAATCCTCACTAGGGTACCAACTAATCCAGGAGGAACATTGAGGAAGGAGGATGGGGAGTATACAAAGACAGCACATGAAACGCTGGAACTGCTCCTCAAGACTCACTTTCCTCAATATACTCTGCGGGATAACTCAGACCAGAATGCGATTCCTGAGAGACAACGGTTCTCAGGTATTCGCAAAGAGGACTGGGATCTGGCCAAGGAGTGTGTAGATTTCAGTAAGGTCCGATGGGCGGTGGGAACATTTCAACCGTTCAAGTCACCTGGCCCCAATGGAATCTATCCAGCTCTCCTGCAACAAGCGGGAGAAAATCTTATTTGATTCCTATGCAGGTTATTCAGGGTTAGCCTAGCAGCAGGAATCATTCCCAATGCCTGGAGGGCAGTGAAGGTTGTCTTCATTCCAAAGCCAGGGAGAAATGATCATACCAAGGCCAAGGATATGAGACCAATCAGCCTGTCCTCCTTTATTCTTAAGACATTGGAAAAGCTGGTTAATGTGCATGTTGGAGAAAGGAGGTTAAGTAGGGCTCCTCTACATTCAAACCAACATGCATATCAACCAGTTAAATCATGTGAGACAGCTCTCCACCAACTTGTTGGGAAGGTGGAGAAAGCACTACACTTTCAAGAGATACTCTCTGTATCTTCCTGGACATTGAGGGGGCTTTTAGCAACACGACCTTCGATTCCATGGTTAGGGCAGCAGAGGTGCATGACCTAGGGACCACTATATGTAGGTGGACTAGGGCCATGCTCAGTGGAAGAAAGGTAGAGGCTACCATGATGAATGAAAAAATGGTAATTAACACCACTAGAGGTTGCCCGCAAGGAGGAGTTCTTTCCCCTTAATTGTGGAATCTAGTGGTGAATGATCTCATTGGAGAATTAAACTCTAGGCAGTACTTTTGCCAAGGATACGCAGATGATCTTGTCATAGTAATACTTGGCAAATTTGCTGACACAGTGAAGAATATGGCACGAGGTACACTGGACATTGTGCAAGACTGGTGCAGAAAAGAGGATCTGGGGGTTAGTCCTAATAAGACTGTTGTTGTACCATTCACAAGGAAACATATCCAACACTCAAGTTGGAATCTAAAGCTTTTCAATGAAGCACTACCTGTGAAGGGGACAGTGAAATATCTAGGGGTTACCCTAGATGAGAAACTGACATGGACCCCTCACATTAGGAATATTTGCTCCAAGGCAAAAGGTACTTTAGTAAGTACAAGGAGAGCTTGTGGCAAAAATTGGGGCCTGAGACCCAAGGGTATGTACTGGATATACACCACAGTGATTAGACCCAGGATCACCTATGAGGCGGTCGTGTGGTGGAAGAAGGTAGAACAGCAGGTTGCTGCTAAGGAGCTTGGTAAGGTGCAGAGACTAGCCTGCTTAGCCATAAAAGGCGGAATTAGCAGCACACCAACTGCTGGGATGGAAACCATGCTGGATATGCCCCCATTACACCTTTGGGTCAAGATGGAGGCAGCAGCTGGTGCATACAGGCTCAAAACTGGTAACAACTGGAACTCTTTGGGATATCCAGAATCACACACTAAAATAGTGAGTGAGGTAAATATAGGAAAGGTTGGGGAAATGCCAGCCGACTATATTATAACCCCATACTGCTTCAACAAGCCTTTCAGTATAACAATTGGAAGTAGGGAGCAGTGGGAGACAATAGTTCGACACCGTACAGGGGATATTGTCTGGTTCACTGACGGGTCGAAATCAGACCAAGGCGTTGGGGCCGGGTTATACGGGGTGCAGCCAAGACTGGAGGGCGTCATCTCCCTAGGGAAACTGGCCTCAGTACTCCAGGCCGAAATCACTGCCATCAGGGCATGTGTGGAGGAGAATCTGCGTAGGTGCTACAAAGATCGTAGAATCTACATCTATTCAGACAACCAGGCAGCCCTGAGATCACTGGCAGCTCCTGCAACAAGGTCTAAAATTGTTGCAGAATGTCACAGGGCTCTGGTGGAGCTCGGGGAAAGCAATAGAGTAAACCTATTGTGGGTCCCTGGCCACTCGGGGATCAGTGGCAACGAACATGCCGACAGATTAGCCAGGATGGGGGCAGAGTCTCCATTTATTGGACCGGAACCTGTCCTGACAATCACCAAGACAGTGATCAAATTGGAGCTACGTAACTGGCTCAGAAGACGTAGAATATTGGACCAAAGTCCATCAACAAAAACATGGCAAGGTAATGATGCCAAAGCCATGTTTTAAAAGAAGCTCTGCAATCCTGGGCCTGAACAGGAGAGAGATTAGACTCATGGTTGGATTGCTGACAGGCCATGGGAATTTCAAAAAACACCTACATACAATGGGAATAACAGAAGAGGACCCTAAATGTAGGATCTGTGATGACGGTGATGAAACTGCATCACATCTAATCTTCGAATGCATTGCATTGGAGAGTAAAAGGCACAGAACATTTGGGACAACCGAACTCCGAAGAAACTGTGTCTAATAAAGAACTGGTAAAGGGACTCCTTGCACTGTTCAAGGGCAGTGGTTGGCTTTACTAGATATACAGGGAGCGATACCGCACAATAAACTTAGTTTCGGTGCGGGCAGTGGCGGGTTGGACCAAGACTGTTTTGGCTTCCCTGGAAAAATCAAATCAAATCAAATCGGTACTTTCCATGATTGCCTATCTGCTTGTGTATTATATAAGTCTCATAGTATTTGCAACAGATCTTATGTCCTTCTGAAGAAGACAAATTTATTTGAGCCGAAATAAAGTTCAAGGATTAATAAACAAATATTTCCGCAACTGATTGCCTGTTATATTGGTATTCCCAAGTATTCGCCGTTCCTGTGGAATCACGGGGGCTATGTGAACTGGATGCACGACCAGACAGCGTCACCTTGACGAGTTGACCACTGTGGCGCATAAAAATTGCAACCAATAAGAGGACTAACAATCTGTAAAGAGATCAAATGTCCGACAAGTGCCGTAGCGTGCTCCTTGTTTCCGTCCGCGTCCATTCTCTGTTATCGAACGGCGCTTTTCCTGTGTAGTGTAGGCAGCTAACTTCCCGGTTGACCGCACTGAATATTTAACCTGCACCCTGGCCCTGCAAGAGAGTAGCAACACGCTAACTCAATTGCTTCCAAATCAATTTAAGCTCCGACAAACGTTTGCGTAAGTCTCAGTCGCTTCACAAGTGGTAACCATTAAACGCTTAAACGTCGACCACTGTACGTAATAAGAGTCTTGTTTTACTACTAAAATTAGCAAATGAGGTCCGTGTGAACTACTGATCACTTCCTGCTATAAAGCCTTATTTCCTGGCCCAAACTGAGAACTGACTCGCTTCAAATTACTTCAATAACAGGAAGTTAATACTACAGTGGTCAATATACATAGCAGCTCACACGTTATTACACACAGACATTAATAAGCAAGCCACCACAATTAAAGTTGTCTTAGAAAGGTGGCTAAGAAAACATTTATGGCGCAACGGAATTTAGACATAAGAAAAATTGCATCTGACCTTGTTCTCAGCACTTGTGAAGAACAATATTGAATAAAAGAGGGAAGGTGCTCTAAAACTACAATTTATAGACAACTTACGGATTATGCTGAACTTAAACTTGTTTATTCAGATAGAAAACAAGCAAATAGGAGAACCAATTTCGCTAATACAATAAAAATGCATCTCTTACATGGATTAATGCGGACGGTGCCCAGCCTAAGTTATACATGATTTAACGCTACTGGGGGGGAAGGATTCACAAACAACACTCATTCACTAACACACACGCAATGCCACAGCGCCGGCCGCGGTGGCCGAGGAGACTGAGGCGATCCAGTCACGGTCTGCACGGCCACTACGGTCGGGGGCTCGAATCCCCCCTCGGGCGTGGATATTTGTGCTGTTCTTAGTCTTAGTAAGTTCATAAGTAGTTTGTAAGTTTAGGGACTGATGACCCCGTAGTTAAGTCCCTTAAGCTATACAAATATTTGAAACATTTTTGAATGCCACAGCGAAACTCACCAAAATCAGCGTGTTGAGGCGAAACCAGGCGGAACCAGGCACCGCTATCGTAGACGAAATTCAGCAAGTCGGAGGTAACACATAACACAATATACAAAAACACTTTGAAGCTGGCTCTGGTCCGTCGTGCCTGTTTTGAGAGGGTACGTGTGTTTAGCCAATTTAAATTACATCTGAATTGGACCGCGAGCAAACACACTAACGGCGACACACGGCTACGTTACCTGAACGCACTCCTCTGAAGGTGAAGTGGTTGAAAATCGGGTTCATTATACAAAATCACGGTGAATTCTTAAGTTGCAGTCTGTTAGAAATCGATCTAGGTACTTGTTTTATATGAGAAGTGGGGTGAATTCAGGCGACTAGCTGCAAACCTCGGAAGTCGGAACTCGGACACACGTGGTTCCGAAAACCGATAAAATTGAATAAATTCAGATTCCGAAAAATAAAGAAAATTAGCTACAGCATGAAACCCATAGAAATGCTTAGAATTACATAATAGTTACTTGCCTGATGGGCACGGAACAAACAAGAGTGGAAGTGAAGGCTTTGTTCTATGAACCAACCATGTGGAACACATATCACTCACGGAAAAAATAGTAATCGGGCCCCACAAAGCTAGAAAGTATTTACACAGAGTTCATACACCGCCACATAATCACAAAAGGTTTTAACATACCAGGCTGTTTTCAAACTGCAATTAGAATCACACACACCACGTTTATCTTTTGGTAATCACTGAATTGAAAACAAGAACACATTTCTGCACAAGATCGGCGAAAATATTCCAAAAAATAATTATAAGTTCACGAGTCTAAGTTAAACGTGCTAGGCAATGAAATGCTACCATCTCGTAGATACAAGAGAAGAACCAACCTTACCTCACCAGACGCCCAGTATAGAATGACCAGACCGAGCGGCCACCAGACGAGGGAAGCCACTGGAAGCCGCAAAAACCAAGATCAGCGGTGGTGGGGACGGAGAGACTCGCCCTAGAGTAGGCTCGACGACTGGAGTGTAACCAAAGGGTGAAACCTCTTTGGTAGCCTCAGCAGCTATCGACTCTGAGCCAGAGAGAACGATGCAAATCGAGCTATCACCCCCCACATTCAGACAGCCATAGATTCTCGCACATCCACTTAAAAGTAAGACAAGTAGACATTCTCACAGGGATAGTGGCGTAGCGGAGAAGTCACATTTATGCCACATTAATTAATATAATAATAAATTATTAACATAACAAAATAAGAAAAATCTAGCAATATTAACTAATATTTTAACACATGAAATAAAAATGCTATTCCTCAAGCCTTGAAAAGAGTGGGGTTCAAGTTTTAACAAAATGATAATCTAGCGACATTAAATAAATCATAACTTTACAGACATATACAAAAAATATATGGAAGACGACAGACAGTCGTCTTTCACGCTGAGTTACCAGCAATGGTTTCTCGTGTAACGCGCACATTATGTTAAAGTAAATATTGCATGTTAACTGTGTTATAACGTGGACTCTTGCATCTATGATGAAGTATAACAACTCTGTTGAAATTATGATGACGATCATGTGGCATTTATAGCTGCTAGATCCCAACTGGGGTCGTGTTCAGCCTGCCTGGTGCAAGTCTTTTTAGCTTGCGTGTCAAACAATCTGCTGAAATCATTTGCTAGGAGGTAAAAGACATCTGGCAGGTGTTCTAGCAATTACGTCCAAGCGAGACGAGCGGGAATCGCCGCGCGGTCTGGGCGCATTGTCACGGATTGCATGGCCGATCCCGACGGAGGTTCGAGACCTACCTCGGGCATGGGTGTATGTATTGTCCTTAGCATAAGTTAGTTTAAGTAGTTGTAAGTCTAGGGAGCGATGACCTCAGCAGTTTGGTCCCTTAAGTTTACAAACATTTGAATATTTAGTTCTGTGCGCTAGTAAGCTTTAAGGACATATTTGATTTTATCCTCAGATAAAGATAAATTAAAGTAAGTTGAAGACTACGCGACTAGGAAACAGAGATCGTTAAAAGTCTTGTATTTGTTAGTTTGTAGTCGTACGGATGGATGACTGACAAGAACGCAAGCTGGTGCAGCAAAAGTTTCGCCTAATAACAACAATAAATTAAAGTGCTTTAAGGGGGGTGTCCTGGAAAAGACGTGGACATAGGGACTATAGGAAAAATCGAAAAGGCATGTGGAAAATAAAAACATTTTAGACCACTATCGTGCAAATTTTAGACTGTCTGAACAGAGCAGTAGGCTGAGACAAGAAAGGATATTTTTCTGTCAATATTTACCTTTTAAAGAACGTAGTACCTATTTTCATGGTCAGAGGTACTAATGCATATTACAAAAGAAATTTGTTGGCGATAATTTGGTCTTCATAATGATGAATGGCTTAACGGAAAGAAATAGTCCTATGTCATTATTAGCTGTAATGAACTGGAATACTTTTCAACTGGAAATAGTCTTTTTTTCCCTCTTTTTTTTTCATAAAATAATATACTTATATCGTGAATTGATATTGTACTGTAATATGTGTATGTGTCTGTAATAAGAGATATGAGGGTATGATTGTGACAGTGTTCATGGTGACGTGAAAGATCGAAACTACTCCTCTCCAGTAGCACTGAGGAATACTGACGTTAATGACACTGTCAAAAGTTTCTCTAGCTCTCACTTCATGAGACCGCAGGATTTCGATGATACACGACCTGGTATTCAGAAACTGTATGCACTATCTCTTCTCTCTTTATTCGTCAAATTCCTGCACTGACATTTTGCCCTACTAAAGGGATTCGGATGCAAACCGAATGTTTTTGTGTAGATCGGTACCACATTATTCAACGTTTGTGATTTTGACAGTAGAGGCGAGATTGACTCAGTAACAACGACGCTAAAACCTGTACTTCGCTGTGGCAGATGCATAAAAAGGGACTATCAAAGTATCCTTTGAACAGGAAGACAGTACACCGATGTAAAACAGTATTTACGCCTATGAAAGAAAAGGAAATGAATGATTTGACTTACTAAATATCGACATATTCAAAATCAACGTAAGAAGATAGCTTACAAGATATTAAATGCCTCAGCAACAAAGAGTGAAAGACGATGGATCACGACTCCACAAGCATTGTTGGGAATGGAAACTATGTTAAACGTAGTGCAATGCATAGAGGTTTTAGGAAATCAAATTAGCTTTAGTGACGAGTGGAGTAATTAGCGTCAAACTCATAAAGTGCCATACACGTGATCTGTATTCGACATCCATACTAATTCAGTCGGTTAACATAAATAAGAAAATTCAGAACTACTTTTCAAATTCTGTAGAATCTCGCTTGAGTGTAACTTCTCCGTTGTTATATACTAACTTTAACAAGTGTTCATTTTGATGCGAGGGCGGTCTTCCTGGAGATATTTCAAGAGTTATCATCTTATTCTTTCCGTGTTTCATTTCAGTGTAGAGGTGTAAAATCTGATGGTCGTTATCCCTGCACAATCTGTTCTCTTGCAATAACGTCCAACGGGTTATCTCGTATATTTCCATCGGAAGTAAGGTGTCATTGATAATCCATGAGGCTGAATTACTATCAGAGGTTCTCAAACAGGCCTTCGATGTTCTCAAGTCCAAGATTCTCTGTTACTTGCATTATCGACATTTAGCTGTAAGGACATATCTCCTCAAGAAACATTCACAGTTACTATGAGCATCTCTTCGTTGTCCAACGCCTTAACGTAGCACAGAGTTCCAAAACTTTTACTCTGACGAAACACTTTAAGACTCCTTCTACTCTGATGGAACACCTTGTCTATTTCACGGCCGCGGCGGAGTAGCCGAACGCATCGAGGCGCTATACGCCGATGTGCGAGGACGTTCCCCGTCAGGGTTCGAATCCCCACACGGGCATGGATGTTTGTGCTGTCTTCAGTATAAGTTAGTTTAAAAGTAGTTTGTAAGTTTAGGGATGATGACCCCGTAGTTAAGTTCCAAACCTTAACAAACATTTGAACGTTGTTTTTTTTTCTGTTTTCACGGCTAATAAAATTTTAAGAAACTGAAAAAAACGTGCATTATTTCGTCATTACTCAGTTATTAACAATAACTGATAACACAAAAATCATATGAACATATTAATAAAACAAGAAAAATTGACAAAAATGCCACCATGTTATTGAATGATTTTCGCAGATGTTCAAATGCTTGTAAATTATCGGACCAAACTGCGTGGTCATCAGTCCGTAACTTACAAACTACTTAAACCTAGGTAAACTAACCTAAGGACAAACACACACACCCATGCCCCAGGGAGGACTCGAACCTCCACGGCGAGCAACCGCGTGCTCCACAGCGAGACGCTTTAGACCGCTCGGCTACTCCACCGCGGCATTTTCGCAGAGCATTCAGCCACTTCCCACGAAACAACAATATTTTCCGGATCATAATTTGGAAACTTCTGTCGCATCGCATAATTATCTATCCATATCGTGGCCAATGGGACATATGTATACAGCATACAATTGTGTTTGCCAAGGTCCTCAGGGATATGAATGTCCTATACCTGTGAAGTGCTGCGACGTGGCGTTGATTGTATCAGCTGTTTGGGGCCCTTAGATTCACTGTTTGTATATATGAGTGATTCTGTTCCTGTTCTTTGGGATGTGCCGGAAGAACAAACACCACACCAATGTACACACGTTGCAAAAAGTGTTGTATTGCTTTTATTACTCCGCGTGAGAATGGACGCGCGCACTAAGGCGCCATGCTGCGTAGCGTGCGATCTTTCCCGGTCGGAAGTTCGAGTCCTCCCTCGGGTGTTTGTGTGTGTGTGTGTGTGTGTGTGTGTGTGTTGTGTGTGCGTGTGTGTGTGTGTGTTGTTCTCAGCATAAGTTAGTTGAAATAGTTTGTAAGTTTAGGGACCGATGACCACTGCAGTTAGATCCCATAGCTTCACAAACATTTGAACCTTGGCTCCTGAACACTGGCGTTGAATGTATTAGATTGTCCAGAGATGTCACTCAACACGCACAAACATGTAAGCAACCACGCATGAGCAGTGCCAGTGCACGCAGTGTGTAAGACGACCGATCAGTTGCAGTCATAACACCAGGAAGGAAGAACAATGATTGTGTTGACTATAGTTCTGCCATCCCTAAAAGGTCACTTCCGAATTTGGATCGTATCCGTGTTATTACATTTTCTCATCTTCCTTAGCGTGCGACTTATTGCAATTTGGGGCGGATGGGATGCGTGCTCGTGTAGCCAAGTTATATAAAGATGACCGCTGAGCGAAAACGGTTCGAATTCCGGTCTGGCACAAATTTTCACTTGTCAACGTCCAAGTATTTTAATGCCCTAATGCAGCCAAATATAATCATTTCCATTCCTTCACCCCTCCTTCCGGCCATAGAAGGTAAACACAATTTTATTTATTTCACAGGGGCCTAATGTCCTACAACTGTGAGGTGCTGTGATCTGGCGTTGAATGATCGACTGTTTGGGGGCCAATTGATGCATTGCTTGGCTGCGCGAGCTGTTGCTTTATTGTTTCTACTTGTTCATTATGTGCCTTAAGTTTGATGGTTTTACGTACTTTTCCCCTGTCTGAAATAGATACCCTCAGTAAATGTATCTATTGCTTTTTTACATATGTTTTCTAGAAATGTACAGATTTTACACGTATTTATTGATAAAACACCCGAAAATCACGAATTAGAAATATTTCAACATCTAGACTGTTTGAAGGCGTTGAATCAAATTCTACGGCGGAGTTGAAAATTTATACCGGACCGGACCTCGAACCTGGATTTTCAGTTATTGGCTAGTGGTCGCCCTAAACATTAGACAACCAGGACATGCTTCTCGTTCTGCCCAAATTCTCTACATATTGCTCAATGTTGCAGTTGTGACCCTGTCCATTAGTCCACTTGTTTGCAGCTTTAACTTGTATTAAACGTGCATTCGTACTGAAATTGTTATAGTGTCTGTAGTATCAGA
Source organism: Locusta migratoria (assembly GCA_026315105.1). Lineage (NCBI taxonomy): Eukaryota > Metazoa > Arthropoda > Insecta > Orthoptera > Acrididae > Locusta > Locusta migratoria. The sequence continues at coordinate 673,162,896 of CM048755.1, forward strand.
CCTTTTAAATTCGTTTAAAGGTTTTGCCTTATGGCCAGGATGGGTAGAGCATTGTTGTTTTGGCCTTTTGTTCATATTTATTTATAAATTTTAACATTTATAATGCAAATGTATTTTATTCTGTGCTGAGGATCGGTTCGACCAGCGGAGAGAAAGAACTTAGAAGACGGTTGCTCAAAAGATGGCAGTGTCTTTTTTCTTTTCTTTTGTGAAGTGTGATAACGAATGAAAATATGACCAGCTTCCTTTTCGCCTTCCTCTTGTAAGGCAACTTTCGGCTGGGAGAAATACGCAGTGGAGGGAAAAGGTTAGCAATCATCACAGAACAAACCAGTAGTTAATCTAGCCCTGATGGTGTACTTATATGTGTGGTATCCCGCTTTTCACTTGACCACTTTGCTTTAATCTCCTGAAAAACTTAACGGTAGTTCTGAAGACAAAGATAACCCATAAAATCAGTAGAATTATGACGTCTATCACTTACTGATATCTCTGCAGAGTCTTCTAATAGTTTATACATCGACGAACAGAGTCATACAAATTTGATCTGGTACAAGATTAAGCGTAAACAGCTATACAAGGAGTCTACTCGAAGTTACATTAATCAAGGCGACACTAGAAGAGGTTAGACATTAGACAACACAAGAGCGATTCATTGAAATTTTCGTCCTTATAAGAGATTAATATTCGTAGCACGCTCGGATGTCGTTGATCCAATCTTCACAGCGCAGTCGTGAGCTTCGGTGGCGTAGTGAACTTAGCATGGGCCGCGGTGGAATCGCCGTGCGCTCTGAAGCGCCTTGCCGAGGAGCGCGCGGCTGCTCGCCATCAGAGTTTCGAGTCCTCCCTCAGGTATGGATGTGTGTGTTAGTTTAAGTTACTTTAAGTAGTTTGTATATATTTATTTAAGGGTTTATTACACTTGTGATATCAATTCATTATGGAAATATAGTCAGATGATTGTATCCTCCACAGTGAAGCAGAAATTCCATGAAATATGCTATGCCCATCTTGTCCTCATGTTGGTGTAACTATCTAATGAATATTGATCTATTTTTTCAGTAACTTTATGTAAATATTGAGTAGTATGAGTGGTCAGAGTCATGAAATCTAGTTTGCTAATTTATTTGTATAATGCATCGCCGAGGCGGATTAGCCGTGCGTACTGGGCGCCGTGCTGCGGTGCGGGCGGCCGTTTGCCGTCGGGGTTTCGAGACGCCCCTCAGGCACGGTTGCTTGTGTTGTTCGTAGGTTAGTTTACCTTGGTTTAAGTAGTGTGTAAGCTACGTACTAATAACCCTGTGCCGCGGTGGAGTAACCGAGCGGTATAAGGCGGCACGCTGCGGAGCGCGCGGTTGCTCGCCGTCGGAGGTTCTAGTCGTCCCTGGGGCATAGGTGTGTGTGTGTTGTCCTTCAGTTAGTTTACCTTAGTTTAAGTAGTTTGTAAGCTACGGACTGATGTCCACGCAGTTTGGTCCGATATATTTACAAACATTTTAGAATAACTAAGTAGTTCCATAGGTTTCAAATCAAATGTTCAAATGTTTGTAAATCTATCGGACCAAACTGTGTGGTCATCAGTCCGTAGCTTACAAACTACTTAAACCAATGTAAACTAACCTAAGGACAACACACACACCCATCCCCAGGGAGGATTCGAACCTCCGACGGGGAGCAACTGCGTGCTCCGCAGCGACGCGCCTTAGACCGCTCGGCTACTCCACCGCGGCCCGATAGGCTTACGAACATTTGTATCATGCATTTACCTGTACTGCTGATAAATACTTGCAAGGTGACTGAATATTTATAAATTTTCTATTTCATATTTTCAAAACGTTAAGTCAGTGTGGAAGGGTCCAGTTAAGTCAAAATAAATATTTTATGCTAAGAACTCAAGTACTTTTGGAGGGGATGGCCCATCTACAATAATCGGATGGTGCACCATCGTGCTGAAACCAGTGCCTCGCAGCTAACTGAAGTGGGATGTCTTGTAGGAGACATCCAAGTTCCAGCTCATTCTGTAGGAACTGCAAATACTGGTGACCAATTAGTCGCGGAGGCAAATAAACTGGTCCAATAATGTGGTATCCTAGAATCCCGCACCGTATGGTAACACCCCAGCGCGCTTGCATGTGATGTTCTCGTAATCAGTGAGATCTTGCAGGAGCCCAGTAATGTAGATTATGTCTATTCACAGTGGCGTCGTTACCGAAATAGCATTCATCTCCCCATAAAATCTGCCTGGTGAAGTTCAGATTTACGCCTACTTTATTTAACAGAAGTCTTCAGAACGATACCCGGTTTTGGAAATAGTTTCCTTAAAGGGATGCCATTTTCGTTCCTTCAGTATCCTTTGTACCGAAGACCTCGAAACCTCCAGCTCTGCTGCAGCTCTTCTTTATCCTAATTACGATGGAAAGGATGCACTAGTGGGTGATAGCTAAGGACTTGTGTAATACTAATAACAGTGATCATATTATTATTATAATCATGTGTACAAATAATATTGTAACCTAAATTAAGTACCATGATACCTTTTTTGTTTATATTACGTAGTTACTACGTATTATTTTCATTTAAAGTAGGCTTACCTCGCTTCTGATGTGTTCCAAAACATTCAGTAACTTTCTCGGAAACATTAGGTGCGTCGCGGTTCACGACTCGTTGGATCTGGAAAGCACCCTCAGTTCTTAGCTGCGCAGAAGGTAGAGGTCGCGTTGGAAAACGTTGTGAATACAGCCTTCGGATCGAGGATGCATTGCAGTGCGTCTCCCCATATATCAGTATCATATCTGTGTAGTCGTCGCTGGATTACATTTCAGTAGTTACTGTTTGCATGTAAGACCTCACGCGACTTCTCCAGAGCGAAAGCAGGAGGGAAACTACACAGATGGCGACACAGCTCAGAGGAGGTTCGCTTATAAGTGTACTTCCCCTTTGGACGAGGCAACATGTCTTGCACTAACGTATGTGGGAAACATTAAACTACAACGGACGGCGTCCGTGGGCCACCTGGTATATTTTGCATTATTCATTTTCTAAGACACCACACAAAAGTAACGTTGCATGCTTGAAGACAATTTCTAATTGTAATACTATTCTTTTCTGTGATAACGCGAAATATTAATAACAATGTTTTAAATGTTCAAATGTTCAAATGTTTGTAAAGTCTATGGGACTTAACTACGGGGTCATCAGTCCCTAAACTTACAAACTACTTATGAACTACTTACGAACTAGGACGGCACAAATATCCATGCCCGAGGGGGAATTCGAACCCCCGACCGTAGTGGCCGTGCAGACCGTGACTAGAGCGCCTTAGTCCCCTCGGCCACCGCGGCCGGCTTTTTTAAATGTTTTATTCATGCAGCAACTGTGTTTTATACGTTACAGAAGAAAACAGCCACCAGTTGCTAGGTTGCAGATTTCTTCACAACCGGTTTCGAGCAATTATTGCCCTTCAAAATGTTCAAATGTTTGTATAGTCTATGGGACTTAACTACGGGGTCATCAGTCCCTGGCCGGCTGCGGTGGCCGCGGGGACTGAGGCGCTTCAGTCACGGTCTGCACGGCCACTACGGCCGGGGGTTCAAATCCCCCCTCGGGCATGGATATTTGTGCCGTCCTAGTTCGTAAGTAGTTCATAAGTACTTTGTAAGTTTAGGGACTGATGATCCCGTAGTTAAGTCCCATAAGCTTAACAAATATTTGATTTTCATCAGTCCCTAAACTTACAAACTACTTATGAACTACTTACGAACTAGGACGGCACAAATATCCATGCCCGAGGGGGGATTCGAACCCCCGACCGTAGTGGCCGTGCAGACCGTGACTGGAGCGCCTCAGTCCCCTCGGCCACCGCGGCCGGCTATTGCCCTTCTTCGGGTATCTGTACAGGAAACAGTTTAGAAAAATATACAAATATTACATAAAATTCGCAGTAGAAATACAAATATTTGTATGTTATTCGAAACTCTTTCCTGTGCATATACCTGAAGAAGAGCAATAATTGCTTGAAACCGCTTGCGAATCAATCTGCAACCTTACAACTGGGCTGTTTTCTTTTCTAACGAACAAACTTTTTGTTACATCTACAAGTCTGCAACTGTAGCGGGTAACGGCTTACACGGATCGGTAGTCGCCATAGTGGTAGATCAGTGGACCTATCAACATAAAATTTTGAAACGAAACCTGAAAATCCTGGCGGCATGATAGTAACAGGAAAATTTACTGCCGCGGCGGGTCAGCCGTGCGCATTGGAGCGCCGTACTGCGGTGCGCGCGGCCGTCCGCCGTCGGGGGATCGAATCCCCCGCGCTGCTGACCCCGATGTTGAGCGCCCTATATCACCAATCAATCGAATCCCCCTTCGGGCATGGATGTTTGTGTTGTCCTTAGGTTAGTTTACCTTAGTTCAAGTAGTTTGTAAGCTACAGACTGATGACCACGCCCTTACGTCCGATAAATTTACAAACATTTGACTTTTTTTAAATTTACTTCTGAAGTGTTGTTGTTCTGAGAGAATGAACATTTTGTATACAAAGATTTTTCATTGATTGACTGGAGACATTATTTATAACGATTTATCAGCCAGTCATGAAACAAAATAATTAATTAATTAATTAATAATTAATTATATTACAATTTGTAGCAATCGAAAAAAATAACAACTGAAATTATCCGGAAAATCTAGCTTGTTTTTGAGAGACCTCCTTTGCCCCCCACTCCCCACCCCCCACCCCCACCCGCTAAGTCTCTGAGTATGGGAGTCATCACAAAATTTCACGTATCGATATCCACTCTCGAACCCACACAGTCCATGTTTTATTCTTTTCTGACATATTTGAAATAATTACATGGGTCTTGATTTTGAGTGATTTCAACATTGGAGGCAGAATGAAACAGACGTATCCTGGAGTAACTAACAGAGTAGGCCTATTTATTAAAAATTATAGCATTTCCAGGAACTATAAGATACATACTCATGGCATAAATTTCAAGTGATTATCAGTGAGTAAAACGTCATTGCTGGAGATAAAGTGGCAAACGAAACGCAACTTTAGGGTTAGTACGAATAAGTGGACAGACAGTATACTGGAATGAGGAGACTCACCGTGTGGGATGAAAACAAGAAAAAGGAAGGAAGATTAAGGTGTAATATGGTTGTCAGATTTTCAAACTGAGAACACGCGAGATTTTGAAAATGGTGGCCAAAATTATTCCCTCGTGACACTATCGACGTCTTTAACCTTTACAAGGACGTTATATACCTTGTTAATCTTGGCCTAGGCTTAAGGAATAACTGCATTCTTCCAATATAATAAATTATTATTTTACGTGTAGTTGATGCAAGCGGTAACCAATGAATTGCTCCTTCAAAAGCGGCTAAAAGCACCAGCTGTGCTCTCCATCGAGAAAGATTTCGTTCAAATGTTTGTATAGCTTATGGGGCTTAACTACGGGGTCATCAGTCCCTAAACTTTCAAACTACTTATGAACTAACTAAGACTAAGGACGGCACAAATATCCACGCCCGAGGGAGGATTCGAACCCCCGACCGTAGTGACCGTGCAGACCGTGACTGGAGCGCTTCAGTCCTCTCGGCCACCGCGGCCGGCAAAGATTTTGTACGCAATTTCATAAACTTCAATGAATGCTTCCTTCATAGATTTTTTGATATGATGTCCGATCTTTTCGGACATGTCCGAAAGAAGAGACACCATATCAAAAATTGTAAAATATACCATCAACAGGCAATTGACAATTTCAGTGCGGACGCATTTAAACGCTCGATTCCTTGCAGTAATCCAGTATAGGCTGCGAGCAAGAGGAATCAACGGTCAGGAGCCTAGAAGTTGAGAATTTGGGTTGGAAGGGAAGCGTGCCTGGATAGCCTAATTGGTTAAGGCGACCGCTGGCCCGAAACGGGAAATCCGGGTTCGAATACCGAGCCAAGTCAAATTTTCAACTTTGTCGTTGAATTTATTTTAACTCCCTCGAAACGGACGAAATGTTTCAATATTTCGATTTCGTTCCTTCATAGAGTCTTTCTTCTTAAGGTGAGCAGAACAGAGTTTTAATTCAAACATTCGTCTTAAGATAAACGTTTTCCCTTACGGCAAATTATTTCAATCTTCTTTTTTAGCCTTTCATTTGGAACTTCTGTACAATCTTGCCGTGTACATTCCGATCTGCCGCTCGGTAATGGAAGTAGAATCGTTAAAAAATTGAAAGATCATTGCACCTCGACCGCACAGCATTATATTAGAATGAAATACGGGAGAAATGTTTTTTAAAAGATAAGACGGGAGACTGAAAAAGGTCCAATATACGTGGAAGTCCGAGAAGTAGGGGAGCCCTGGCAACCCTAGGGTTTTGTTGTGGCGTAAAGTCAGCGCCACACACCAGACGTAGAGAACGATCGTGGAGAAGGCAGCGACCGACAGAAAGCCAATCGCAAGCAGGCGCCGCGCATCCTGGAGGGAGTAACCGAAGATGCGCGCCCTCTTCAAGCGGCTACATCTAGGCCGACATACGTCTGGACGCCCGGCAGTTACTATTGAGAAATACGTCAGTTACTATTTAGAACTCGTCAGGTACTACTCAGGACAGTTACTAGTGAGAACTCGGCAGTTACTAGTGAGAACTCGGACAGTTACTAGGCAGCTACGACGACAGAACTAGGACACTACTAAATCAGAACGCGGCTACGAACTTAGCAGTAACTAGGTCTCAGCGCAGCTAGCACCATACGGACGACGCCGCGAGAAGCAAGAAGAGAGAAGAAACAGACACATGCTCTAAAGTTCAGTATTATACTTTTCAGTCAATAAATATCTTGTAATACTAACTATATCAATGTTTTAGATGTCAAAGGATTCTGCAACAGTACCTTTTCTAACAACTAGACCGGGACGAGTAAACAACAAAAGGCGACGAGGTCACAACAGGTTTAACGTGGCGTCGACATGTTGGTGGTTAGAGATGGGCAGCTGTTGGCGACAGTGGAAGCACGGGCGCCATGAGGCAGCAGCGGCGGCGGTGGCTGCCTCAGTCGATAATTCGCACGCACAAAATGGTGGTCGCCACGCGACGCCGCAGCAGGCAGCCTGCTGCCTCCGAGGTGAGCGGCTGCTGGACCACTAGCCTTCTCTCAGGGGCGGTCGCCTCTGTCACTATGGACCACAGAGGTAACATCGTCACAAAATGCAGTAACTGCAACAGGACTGGCTGTAGTACATGCAGTGCAGGACTTACATATAAACTAAGCAAGCTATAGCTTAGGGCCCCACTCTCTTTGGGGCCCCAAAAATATCCCCGAGCGAGCAATTGTGATATATACAATTGTCGTATATTTAAACTATTGTGAAAACTTGAGAGGATGGACTGGGAGAAAAGGAACGAAAGAGGAAGTCGCTTGGTAGAATTTTGCAGAAAATCAGATATTCAAGAAGGCATATTAATGATGATGAAGAGGATGCTTTAGAGAAGCTTGAGCCAAGAGACAAGGTCAGAATCAAAACATTTATACATGTGATGGATGCATTAGAATGAAGTCTGGCAGTAAAGGCCTCAGTATACAATGATGCTGCAAGAAAGTTTTCTTTCTTAACAAAATTAGAAGCTACAGATGAAGAGATTCATGAAGAAGTTACTGCTTTATGCCAAACATATCCTGCAGATGTGGACGTGAATCTTGCGTGAGAAATCAAACATTTTCACCAATACGTTAGACATATTCAAGCCTATGGTTCAGTGAAACATGATAGTCTTACACATCTGCATAGGGTTATATTTTTTTGTATCCCATTCTCGTCGCCACTTTTGTATCCCATCCTCGTAGCCACTTTTGTGTCTCGTTTCCGCCGGTTGTTCTGGATGTCGGTCGCCAAGTAGAGAGAGACCGACACAGGAAAGTAGGATGCACGCGTACGGAGGTGACCAGCCAGGGGGACAGCAGAAACTAGAAACACTAGGTTAGATAAGAACAAGATGTATATTTCGTAGAAATTACACAATACTTAACTTGGAGGGCAGCAGACTAGAGGAATGCTGGTACATAGTCGAACTAGATATAGGCCTGCCTACTGATGATTCCCAGTGCCTAGCCGATAGCCCAAGTGGCCGATGCAGCAGTCGTGGCCACGAGCGGAGTTGTAGCAGAGAACGCCGCGCCGTGCGTGCATGGCGGCGCGCGGCGAAAGCACGTGGCGCGCACTTCATAGTTGTGCGACACCACATATTTGACGATTGTGTCCAAACAGCATTCCCTAATGTAGAAGCAGTTTTGAGATTGTTTCTTAGTACGTTGGTTACAAATTGCTCTTTTTCTCAACTGAAGAGGATAAAAAACGAATTATGTTCCCTCAGCCTCATATTCGTAGAAAGTGACAAATTACACAGTTTATCATTTGATGACATCATCTGTGACTTTGCGCTGGCAAAGGTAAGAAAGAAAATATTTCAGTGTTAATATAATTTCGAATTCAAAACTTGTTTCAAAATATTAGATTATAAGCCTTTGTAAATTGTGCCTTTTGAAAGAATTTTCGTTTCTTTTTACCAGAGTTTGTTTTTTAAGTTTGTGATGTTTTGTGATGAATAAAAATGATCTTAAGTTAAACATTCATTATTTCCCTATCTATAATTGTATATCAGTTAAATCCTTTAGGTATAAGAAACTCATATTTGACACTAACGTATAATATCTGGACATCTAAAGGGCCCCATATCTCAAATAGCTTAGGGCCTTTTCAAGTCTAAATCCGGCCCTGAGTACATGTACAGCGCACGCATGCTCGTAGCTGGCTAAATTCTGAACGATGTCGTACTCTACGATCTTAGAAAAACAGGCATAATTCGAAATTTTTCCAACTGCTAAAACAGCCTTACTACAGCGAACATTAAAATAGTATAATAAATGTTATTGTAATAATCTATGCCTCACAGGAGTGGCCGTGCGCTCTAAGGCGCCTCGCTGCGGAGTACGCGCCTGCTCCCCGTCGGAGGCTGGAGTCCTCCCTCAGGCATATATGTGTGTGTGTGTGTGTGTGTGTGTGTTTTGTCCTTAGCATAAGTAGTTTGTAAGTCTGAGGACTGATGGCTACTGTAGTCTGCTCTCATGGCCTTAGACACATATGAACAGCTTAATAATCTATTAACTGCAGAAGCGGTGATGACCAGCCTGTGGTCTGTGGACTACAGGAGGTGCGCAAAGAGATAAAATTTGAACATTTATGCATCTTAATCATTAATTCCCTCTTACATGATCAGTCAGTCTCTTAAGTATCTACTAAAAGCTTCTTCTGTAATAGCACTGTTAATACACATTACTTTTGAGTTTGACGAATATGTTAGGAGCTCTGATTAAAGTTTATTTTTAGATTGACAGTTTATTTTTCTTCTGGTCCCTCCTCACAACGAAGGATTGCCGCATTCACAGAGGATTCTGTAAACACCCGCTTTGCACAGCTCCAGGTCGTCTTTGAAAGTTTCCAACAGCGAAGAAATTTTAAGAGAAAGGCAAAAGATGATTCTTGCTCTGTATTTTCGATGAAACGTTCCAAATATACGGTAGACTAGCAGTCGACTTGAACGCTTCTTCCTTTTCCTTGCTCTGCCGTTTGTAGGTCTGGCCGCGGTGAAGCGGCCGAGCGCATTGAGGCGCTATGCTACGATGCGCGAGGCCGTTCCCCGTCGGAGGTTCGAATCCCCCCTCGGGCACGAATGTTTGTGCCGTCTTTAGTATAAGCTAGTTCATAAGTAGTTTCAAAGTTTAAGAACTGATGAGCCTGCAGTTAAGTCCCATAAGCTTTCCAAACATTTTTGTAGGTCTGCATCGCTCTGTTCACCTGCTTAATTGAATACCTATTCTTTAGGAACACTGTTTGCAGGTGTTCCAGTTCCGTCCTCCCGCCCTCCTGCCAAAATGTCGTTGCTGTCGGGCTCTGTCAAGGACAACCTGGAGTTGCGTAAAGCAAGATTCCGCGGGAATGCGGCAAATCCTCTATGTACCGGCACAGAGAGCACATTTGTCTGTGGTACCGGGCAAACGACGCGCACCGTTCGGGATCGGATCGTAGAACACCAACGACATACTAGCCTCCTTCAACCCACGAAGTCCGCAATCGCCGAACACTGTATTTCTACGTACTGCCATGCAATGAATTGGAATGAGACGAAAATTGTGGCCTATACGTGAAACTTTTGGAGCTCAGCTATCGAAGAATCTGTGGAAATGGCATGTCTGACAGCGAGACTCTTATCAAACGAGATGGTTGTTTCCAACTAAATTCTGCTTGCAATCCTCTCACAGAAACACTCGGTAGTCGGCGTATTTGTCTGTTACCGAGTGAAGATAAGAATATAGCAGACCTCCGCAACGGTGGGCGCGCGACGCAGCGCACAGCTGTAGTGGAAGCGCACGCGCCCAAGCAGCGCATGCGCACCGCCGCCTCAATACAGCGCATGTGCCAGTATGCTCTTAAATATCACAGCTTAGCCACCACCACCTAGAGTGAAGACCGCGGCGCTCTCGTGTGACGTCACGCAGAGTGGGCCTCCATCACGTAGCTCACTGGGTAGCCGTTGGGGCACGGCTCTCTGTGCCGTAGCGGCCAGCCAGTTAGCTACGCGATCGCGGCCTACTCTGCGTGACGTCAAACGAGATCGCCGCGGCCTTTAGCACGTCTTCTCCTGTACTTCGGCGGTACTCACAGCAAGATGACCCCAAGGCGCTGTGCCGAAATATCGTGGCAGGAAGTTACAGACATCCGTCAGTTTGCAGTTCTTTTACTTTCGCTACTTGTCAAGTACGAACTTGTTAGAATTAAATAACCTGCCTAACGTCTGCTCCCCAGTTTTAATGTTTGTTAAGCTTATGGGACTTAACTGCGGATTCATCAGTCCCTAAACTTACAAACTAACTTATGTAAAGACTGCACAAACACCCATGCCCGTGGGGGGATTCGGACCCGTCGGAGCATAGCGCCTCAATGCGATCGGCCACTCCGCCTCGGCGTTCCCCACTTAACAGGTAGGTTTATCTGAGTATCTTCTGCTGCTACGATCACTGCCAGCATAGAACCGTCTCTCTTCTAGAAGGGGTTTCTGCTTGTTACTTAATGGAGGAAAATGGATAGCAACAGGGGAAGACTAGTAGACCAGAAGTTGGACAGTTTAGTGAAATTAAATGGTCATTATATTCTGAAACTGATATATTGAAAGGTTAAGTAGCCAAACACAATCTGACACTGAGAGCCGCGGCGGAGCGGCCGAGCGCATTGAGGCGCTATGCTACGATGCGCGGGGTCCGTTCCCCGTCGGGGTTCGAATCCCCCCTCCGGCATGGATGTTTGTGCCATCTTTAGTATAAGCTAGTTCATAAGTAGAACTTAGTTCATAAGTAGAACTTATTCATCACAAATTATCAACTGTCCTTCCGGTCTTTGACATGTCTGTTGACTGTATTGAACTTTGTGTCTGTGTTCTAGTGTAAAGTTTTCTATTAGAAGTCGAGAGATAGTGGCTTTTGAATGGCAGCCGCAAACGTTCGATGATAAGACGACAGCCGAATCCTTCATTGGAAAACACGTCTCATCATACACATGCCGTGCGATCCATCACCATTCATGGCTTTCCACAGCGGCCGCAAGACGTCGCTAGGCGCCTATCACGTGTCCACGCCGCCGCACCCTGGAGGCAGTTCAGAGTGTTACAGACTGTGGAGCTGCTCCCGGTAGTTGCACACGAGTTGCTGTTGGACGAGATACCGCATTGGGGACAGAAGTATTGTGGACAGAGAGTTGGGGCGAACGGCAATCTTCAAAATGTTCAACTGTTGGTTAAGCTAAAGAGACTTAACGGTGGGGTCATCAGTCCCTAAACTTACAAACTACTTATGCCCGAGGGGGGACTCGAACCCCCAAAGGGGAGCGGCCTCGCGCACCGGAGCATAGCGCCCCAATATGCTTGGCCACTCCGCCGCAGCCAGCAATCTTCGACAAAACTTTCTTTTCCAGCTGGCATCTCTCTTTGTAGTTTCATGCCATGCTTCATGTATTTAGAAAGAATTGATATTTGTTGGTTATGTGATATAGTTAAGCTAAGCTGTAATCTAATAAATAGTCTTCTTCAGAGACAAAACAACTTGTAAACCTGCTGAGTGAGTGAGATATGTCTCCTTGACCGATTTATGTGTTGGTATGAATGTGAATGTCATCACTCCCACAGAAATGATGAAAACAAAACAGTTTGTCACATTAGTGCAACAGAGGAAAACAACAGTTTCACAATCACAAACTTTTCCTTGTGCGAAGTTTTTGACATGTAAACCATTGAAATTTGCATATGTCCAAGCTAATCAGAAGATGTCCTGGAATTTCGGAGAGCGAAGTTGCCAATGTTTATCATTGTCTGCTCTGACTATTATCACATTTACTTGTAACAGTAATATACACTTAAGACATGACTTATGTGAAATATGACGATTTCCAAGGCTACAGAAAGAGAACGGAGATGCCAATGACTGAACGGACAGTTGACAATTTTATGAAAAACAAAACGTAAAAAATATGAAGACTAAAGGTGGTCTGAACACAGACCCCCAGCATGGCAGTCCAGCACCATAAACCACGACAGCACGCCCCTAGCAGTAGCTCGATGTCCCATATTAGCATTGCGAACATTAATTGTCTCCATTTTCCTTTTTTTAATTTCAGAATTCCACACAACGTCTTCCAGGTTTCGTGCTTAATATGTGTTCAGTTTGTGATGGGCTGTCTGCTGCCTCATCTTACCACAAAATCTCAGAGGGATGCGATGGGGCGTTCCCCTTGTTAAGGTCCAGTTCTGCAGAGGCGGCAAACATCCGAAGTAGGGGCGCTCAAGTGGTTTCCCTGCGCTGGAAATACGCCGTTCAAAATAACGGAACGGCCCTAGTGGCTTTTCGCCATATTGTGAATACACAATGATAATTCATTTGGGACCCGAAACAATGCTCCGCCAATACAAGACGACAGTCCTCTGATTGGGCAATTTCCCCGAAATTTGATGGAATAATCTGTACAGCGGGAAAGTTTTAATTTGACATCTGAATTTGTTTAGCGTAGCGGCAAATCCACATTTACATTTGCACTTCACAAGTCACCTCGCAGTATGTGGCGGAGGGTGCTTTGAGTAGTCGGCCGCGATGGCCGAGGAGACTGAGGCGCTCCAGTCACGGTCTGCAGGGCCACTACGGTCGGGGGTTTGAATCCCCCCTCGGGCATGGATGTTTGTGTCGTCTTTAGTATAAGGTAATTCATAAGTAGTTTGTAAGTTTAGGGACTGATGACCCCGCAGTTAAGTCCCTTAAGCTTATCAAACCTTTTTTGCTTTGAATAGCTACCACTTCCCCCCTTTTCTGTTCTAGTCTCGTATGGTTCGCGAGAAGAGATATAGTTGCGTGGGTTAGGATCTCTCTCAGTTTACCTTCGTGATCTTATCGCGAAAAGAACGTAGGTCGAAGCTGCGTATTCGTTACTTCATCCAGGAACGTAAGCTCTCGGCCATATCTTGAAACAGAACGGCTCACATCTGTCTGCCGCTGGAGCTCGCTCAGCATCTCCGTCACGTTTTCGCAGACAAGTAAAACCTAAGCGATGCCAATATTAGAATAAGGAAGCTCGTGCGTAATGTATTCGACGACTTCGAAAGTGAGGTTACAGGTACCGACTTGGCAGAAAATCCTAAGACGTTTTCCATTTATTTCAAATCAGTAAAAGGCTCGAAACCATATGTCCAGACTCTACGTGACCATAATGGCGGTGAAACAGAGGATGACATACAAAAGGGCCAAAATACTAAACATATTTTGCTAAAGTTGTTTCACAGACGAAGATCGCACTTTAGTTTCTTATCTAAATCGTCGCACAACTGACACAATAGCAGATAACTAAATAAATGACCAACGAATAGAAAGACACCAGAAATCGTTCAACAATATGCTAAGCAATAATTAACACGCATGTTTTGCCCATGGCGAGTGATCCTAGATTTATAATGTACACGCCTTATTTTGAAGAATTTAAACCCAAGATCGCAAATCCAGTGCCAGCTGCTGTCGCTATCACATCGTTCAGAGCGCTAAGTATCATAATTTAATTTGCGTGAAATTTCTTTGCCAGTCAATTTCTTAATTTCCGTTAGCGCTCCTGTTTTTTTTCTTTTTTTGTTTTTTAAGAGATTTATTCCCACGTACCTGGCAGATTTAATTTGTGCTGCAAGCTACGCAATTTAAGTATCAACTTACCACTTCTTTATTTCGTGTTTCGCATTCAGAAAGCTTTTATTCCTGCGTGTTTGATAATAGTGTATTCCATAGGTTTTCTTGTTTATTTTGGAAAACATCCAGAGACAATTTCGTTGTTTTGACAGTATAGTTACCAGTGACCAAAATTAAGTCAGCTGCCAGCCGCCTTTATTAATATACTAGACTAGTGAAAAGTTGATTATTTAGTTTTCCACTCTCCAAGTTAATTGTCTCGATGGGATGGATAGGATGTGTGCCTGCTGTGTGCGGACGCAGGAGGAGTTGGCCGCAGTTCGCGAACAGCTGAGCGTGCTGCTGGCTACGGTCAGCCGTCTCCAGGCTGATGTCTCGGGTGCACGGCGGTGAGGAGTCTGGTGCGCCGAGTGGGACACCTCAGGTGTCTCATGCCTCGCCCTCTGTCCCTGCTACCGAGGCACCTTCAGGTGTACCGGACGTGCTCGGCCGCCCTCGCACGAGTGGCGGGATGTACGGCGTTCGCGTCGCTCGAGGCGGAAGGCCAATGTGGAGGCTGGCCGTCCAGCCACGCCCGTTCGTCCTGTGAGTGGACTTGTGGCCACTGCTTCGCCAGGGTCCGAGCAGATGCACGGGGGAAGGGGGGATTATTTGTTATTGGGAGCTCCAATGTTAAGCGCGTGATGGAGCCCCTTAGGCAGATAATGTCGAGATCCCGAAAGAAGTCAATGTGCACTCGGTGTGTCTGCCGGGGGGCCTCATCCGAGATGTGGAGACGGCCTTGCCAGGGGCTATCGAGGGTAAGGGGTGCGGTCGATTGCAAGTCGTGGCTCACGTCGGCACCAATGACGCTTGTCGCTTGGGTTCTGAGGACATCATCAGTTCCTACAGGCGGCTGTCGGAATTGATGAAAGCTGCTGCCCTTGCACACGGGGTGCAAGCAGAGCTGTCGATTTGTAGCATTGTTCCCAGGGTTGATCGGGATCCTTTAGTTTGGAGCCGAGTGGAGGGTCTGAACCAGAGGCTTCGGTGACTCTGTGACAGTCATGGCTGCAGATTTCTGGAACTGCGTTATCGGGTGGGGACGCCCCTAGATAGATCAGGGGTACACTACATTAAGAAAGCGGCTACTCGGGTAACAGAGTACTTGTGGAGTCCATATGGTTTTTTTAGGCTAGGCGCCAGCTCTGATGAGCACTCGCCTGTCAACAATCAGACAGCGAATTCAGCTCGCATTCAGCACAAATATTCGACTATAAAAATATTAGCCGTGAACTTTCAAAGCATTAAAAACGAAGTTCACGAATTTGCCGCGCTGCGTAGAAATTATTGTGCTCTGGTAGTTTAAGGCATCGAAGGCTGACTAAATCATGATGTGTCAAGTTCAGAAATATTTAGCGAGGCTTGGAATGTTCAAAAATGCCTGTAAAGCTTAAGCGGCTTAACTACGGGATCATGAGTCCCTAAACTTACAAACTACTTATGAACTAGCTAACACTAAAGATGGCACAAATATCCATGCCCGAGGGGGATTCGAACCCCCGACCGTAGTGGCCGTGCAGACCGTGACTGATGCTCCGCAGACGGCTCGGCCACCGCGACCGGCAGGCGTGGAATGTATATCGGAAAGACAGATCTGACACAACTGGTGGGGGAGTGTTCATCGCCGTGAACAAAGATATTGTTTCTACTGAGGTCGAGTTTGAGAGTAACAGTGGAGTTAACTGGACACGTATAACAAGTCTAAGAGAAGAAAAGTTAATAGTTGGATGTTTTTACCGGTCTTCAATGCTGCTGTAGCAGTTTTAGAGTCATTCAAAGAAAGTCTACACCAAGTAGTGCGTAGGTATCTTGGCCATGCAATATTAGTCGGGGGAGACGTCAATCTTAAGAGTATAGATTGGGACCTCTTTAGTTTCATATCAGGCAATACAGACAAGCAGTCTTGCGAGCTACCTTTGGACAAAAAATTGTCTTGAGCAGTTAAACCGACAACCCACACGCAATGGAAATATTTTAGATCTTATAGCTATGAACAGGCCTGACCTTATTAGCGATGTCAGTGTAGAGACGGTAGTTAGTGATCATGATATCGTCATAGCGTCAATGGTGACCGAAGTTTATAAACGAATCTAGGAGGCTAGAAGCGTGTTTTTGTTAGGAAGAGCCAATAAGCAATTGTTACTATCACACTTAGAAAATGAATGGATATCGTTTAGTTCCGGTACAATGGATGTAGAGGAATTGTGGACTGAATTTAAATGCATTGTAAATAAAGGGTTAGAGAAATATGTGCCAGTAAAGACGATTAAGGATGGAAAAGATCCACCATGATATAATAATAATGTTAGAAAACTACTGAGAAAGCAAAGACTGTAGCACTCTCGGTTCAAAATAGAACACGCTTATGATGACAGGCAAAAGTTAGTAGAGATTCGTGTGTCTATAAAAAGATCGATGCGCGAAGCATACAATAATTACTACAGCCATACCTTAGCAAAAGATCATTCCGACAACCCGAAAAGATTCTGGTCCTATGTAAAATCGATAAGCGGGTCAAAGCCCACTATCCAGTCACTCGTTGATCATTTCGGGGCAGTAATAGAAGAAAGCAAACCGAATGGTGAAGTTCCAAATTTAACCTTCAAGAAATCTTTCAAGCATGAGGACCGCACAAATGTACCATCATTTTATCAACGCATTAATTCCGAAATGGAAGATGTGGTGTCGCACAAGTCTAAAGTGCGCGCCACCTACTTTCGCCGCGCGCCGCCATGCACGCACGGCGCGGCGTTCTTACGTCAGCCACGAGCGCCCTCTGCTATAACTCCGCTCGTGGCCACCACTGAACGACATAATTCTCTTGGGACTGAGATAGGAACCAGTTAACACTTCGGAATCAGATAGGCACTAGTGATGACTTGGCTATCGGATAGACACTAGGCAGGCCTCTAACACAACTATGTATCAGCATACTGCAGTACTGAGCTATGTAAAAGTTAAGTATTACTAAGTCTCTAAGAAATATATATCTCGTTCTAATTTACTCTAGTGTTTCTAGTTTCTGCTGTCCCACTGGCTGGTCACCTCCTACCTGCACAAGTGTGCATCCTTTATTCCTGTGTCGGTCTTTCTACTCGGCCACCGACACCAACGACGGAAACGAGACACAAAAGCGGCGACGAGGCTGGGACACAAAAGAGGACAAAGTAATAGGTATTTCCGGTGTAGAGAAGCAGCTGAGAGAGATAAATACAAAAGCATCCCCTGGTCGGATGGAATACCAGTTCAGTTTTACAAAGAGTATTCTTCGGCGTTGGCAAATTCAAAAAATGTTCAAATGTTTGTAGAACTTATGGGACTTAACTACGGGGTCATCAGTCCCTAAGCTTACAAACTACTTATGAACTACCTAAGACTAAGGACGGCACAAATATCCATGCCCGAGGGGGGATTCGAACCCCCGACCGTAGTGGCCGTGCAGACCGTGACTGGAGCGCCTCAGTCCCCTCGGCCACCGCGGCCGGCACGGCGTTGGCCCCTTACTTAGCTTGCATTTATCACGAATCTTTAATTCAGTGCAAAGTTCCTAGTGATTGGAAGAAAGCGCATGTGATTTCCATTATAAGAAAGAAAAGAGAACTGACCCACATAATTATAGGCCAATGTCGTTGACATCAGTTTCCTGTAGAATTTTGGAGCATATTCTCAATTAGAATATAGTACATTTCCTTGAGACGTAAAAGCTTCTTTCTCTGAATCAACACGGGTTTAGGAAATGTCGTTCATGTGAAACTCAGCTTTCCCTTTTCTCACAGGACATCTTGCGAGCCATGGATGAAGGGCGACAGGCAAATTGTGTTTCTCTCGATTTCAAAAAGGCGTTCGACGCGGTGCCATGCTGCAAACTGCTAACGTTCATCAGAGACGCTCAAGGAACAAATTCAATGAGACTGGGGATCCTGATAATTTTGTAATTTTCACACTCGTCTGCACTTGCTTTCTTTGCAACTGGAATTATTATATTCTTCTTGAAGTCTGAGGGTATTTCCCCTGTCTCATTTATCTTACACACAAGATGGAACAATTTCTTCATGACTGGCTCTTCGAACTATCTCAGCAGTTCCGAGGGAATATCATCTAACCCGGGGCTTCTTTCCAGAGCTCTGTCAAATTCTTCTCGCAGTATTCTGTCTGCTATCTGATCTTCGTTTAATTCCTCTTCCATTTCTGCAATACTGCCTTCAAATTCATTTCCTTCGTATAGGCCCCCATATATTTTTTCTACCTTTCAGTTTTCCCTTCTTTGCTTTGTACTGGTTTTTCATCTGAGCTCGTAGTATTCATGTAGCTACTTTTGTCGTCTCCAAACGTCGATTTTGTTTTCCTGTAGGCGGTATCCCCTAGTTATACATTGTTCCACGGTCTTGCACTTGTTATCTAGCCACTCCTGCTTAGCCACTCCTGCTTAGACACTCTGCACTTCCTGTTAACCTCATTTTTTATCTGTCTGTACTCCCTTTTGTCTGCTTCACTTGCTTCATTTTTAATTTTCACCTTCCATTTAAGTACACTATCTCCTGTGTTATCCAGGCCTTATCCTTCTACCTGTATGATGCTCTGCGGCCTTCACTTCTTTATCTCTCAAAGCTACCCATTCTTCTTCTACTGGATTGCTTTTTGTATTGTTTGCAGTTTCTTCAGTTTTAGCCTACAGTTCATGAACAATAAGCTATGGTTGGAGTCTAAACTACTACTACTACTACTACTACTACTACTGCTGCTGCTATCTGCAAATTATCTTATTGTCACTAGCGGTCAACGTTTGAAAGATCTTCAAAAATGTTCAAATGTTTGTATAGCTTATGGGACTTAAGTACGGGTCATCAGCCCCTAAACTTACAAACTACTTACGAACTAGCTGATCCTAAGGACAGCACAAATATCCATGCCCGGGGGGGGGGGGGGGAATTCGAACCCCCGACCGTAGTGGCCGTGCAGACCGTGACTGGAGCGCCTCAGTCTCCTGGGCCACCGCGGCCGGCCGTTTGAAAGAAATCGAAGTATTCACCGCCAGTCACGATTATTAACTAACTGACGAATCTTATCTCTACCTTACTAAACTATTTATTTTCTTGTTAAACAAAATTTTATGTATGTTCAAAACTCCAAATATTAATTGTTTCAAAATGTTTTTTTAATAACTCCGAGCGAAGCTACTTGTTTAAGGACCGAAACTTAAGAGTTATCGCCGACTATCTCAAGAGAATTTTGAAGTATCATTTAGTGTCTGGAACTTAAACTTTTTCTATCTGGAATTACTGTATTTTCTCCAACGCCCAAAGATAAGTATTTGTTCCCCTTAATAAATAAACATGTTATTAAAGTGAATGGATCGTTTCTACACTACTGGCCATTAAAATTACTACACCAAATAGAAATGCAGATGACAAACGGGTATTCATTCGACAAATATATTATACTAGAACTGATATGTGATTATATTTTCACGCAATTTGGGTGCATAGATACTGAGAAATCAGTACCCAGAACAACCACCTCTGGCCTGGCCGTAATAACGGCCTTGATACGCTTGGGCATTGAGTCAGAGATTTGATGGCGTGTACAGGTACGGATGCCCATGCAGCTTCAATACGATACCACAGTTCATGGAGAGTAGTGACTGGCGTATTGTGACGAGTCAGTTGCTCGGCCACCATTGACCAGACGTTTTCAGTTGGTGAGAGATCTGGAGAATGTGCTAGCCAGTGCAGCAGTCGAACATTTTCCGTATCCAGAAAGGCCCGTACAGGACCTGCAACATGCGGCCGTGCATTATCCTGCTAAAATGTAGGGTTTCTCAGGGATCGAAA
This sequence comes from Locusta migratoria, assembly GCA_026315105.1. Taxonomy (NCBI): domain Eukaryota; kingdom Metazoa; phylum Arthropoda; class Insecta; order Orthoptera; family Acrididae; genus Locusta; species Locusta migratoria. The sequence continues at coordinate 673,183,031 of CM048755.1, forward strand.
GATCGCTTCTTGTCTAGGCGTCACTACTTAATCTTTGCTTCTGAAATCAATGAAAACAATCTATTTTTCTCCACATTTCACGTACATTGATATGCATAGGTCTTCACCAAATAGAATACAGTTTGACATAATATGTTGTCGGGTATATTGTCGAATATCAGGGTCGAATTTGTACGATACTTCGGCTATGTAGCTCGTCCCCTTCATTAGGATCAACCTGAGAAATTTTTATATTGAGCCTAGGAAGCCTATGTGTGTTAGTAGTAAAGGTTTTCATCATAATGTGTTTTCAATTTTTTTGAAAGCTTGCAGCCTACTAAGCATGCAAATTGGTTGTTGTGCAGTTATGAGAAGGTGTTGCTTTCCAAAGCTGTTCTAACAGTGTATGGTTTCAATGCAAAGTCTCACATCGCACTTCATGAAAGGTACGAGTTACGTAACCGAAATATCGTGCAAATTCGACACTGACATCCGGCAGACTATCTGTCAACCCATTATGTCTTTAGAACGCCGGGAAAGCTTGACGAGTTACGGAATACAGTTTGACTGGCAGAAGTTTGCATATCGTAATGATACTAAGGCGAAATATCATTCACATGTGCTGATCAACAAAACATTATTAACTGAAATGAAAATGACACGAGGAGAGACTAACTCGTGTGAGTGTTCTTTAAACATGTCCAGAAAGCCAGCGTTGGTATCAAAATGAATACAGGTAATCAAGATATCATAAAATGTTTATAAAAATCTGAAAGACTTAACTGCTACGGTTAGCAAAAAAAAAAATGTTCAAATGTTTGTTAAGCTTATGGGACTTAACTACGGGGTCATCAGTCCCTAAACTTACAAACTACTTATCAACTACCTTATACTAAGGACGGCACAAATACCCATGCCCGTGGGGGGATTCGAACCCCCGACCGTAGTGTCCGTGCAGACCGCGACTAGTGCGCCTCAGTCCCCTCGGCCACCGCGGCCGGCTACGGTTAGCAGTCCCTAGGCTTACAAACTACATAAACTAACTTAAACCCTTATGCTAAGGACAACACACACACACACACACACACACACACACACACACACACACACACACACACATGCCCGAGGGAGGACTCGGACCTCCGACGGCGAGCAACTGCGCGCTCCGCAGCAAGAGGCCTTAGTGCGCTCGGCCACTCCATCGCGGTCATGATGTAATCAGGAGATACGTTACGGTCAAGTGACACTCAAAATGACTTGCGGAAGATGAAGAGCAGTTCTGAAAATTTTTTATTTACTTCAGCTGGTGTAATTAGTTGTCAACATAAACATCGCTTCTTAAACTGATCTGAAGTATTATCTTATTTTCTGATACGAGCGAACCCGGCCCAGCGCCAAGTGAATATTTGTTAGCATTTGTGCGGTACATATTGGCAGGCTGCTGGCTCGGGTACAGCAGAAGAAAGATCAGACAAGTTTTGCTGGCGGACGCGGCGGTTCCGCAAAGCGCGCGACCGCTGCGGCTACTTTTGCGTGCGGCTGTACCAAGGATTTGCGGGGGGAGCTGCGTATTGAGGCGGGTTATATGGCGGCCTACTGGGAAATGGTCTTAAAAGTTGATAGCTTCCGGAAGACATCTAAATAATGTGATTACCAACAATAGCCAAGGACATTATTGCAACGCGGGGGATTTTAGCATGCACTTCCGACCATTACAGGCGGCCTCTATTCATCAGAGGCCTCTCTTGTTGACTCCGGCAGGGCGCGCCGATCGTATAAATAAGTAAAATGTTTCCCAGTGTTATTGCTCCGCGATTATAATGCGGCGGAAGCGTTTATTCCGTAAACGGACCTCTGTTTTCTCCTAAATGCGCTCGGACACTTTCAATTAGCGTACTTAAGAGAGCTTACGTCACGATTTCTCACTGTCGGTCACAATACGGCGACACCATATTCCAGCCTCGTGACTGCGTCTCGTAAAGTTTGGAATGTAAATTAATGTTAATGACCCAGAAGCCGTTTTATTACTCTATAACGCCAACATTTTAGTAAATAATTAAAGCCCTAATATAGCTAAGGTCATTGAAATACTGCTTCTAAAAGCATGTCATTCTAACGATTAATGCCTGGCACTATGACTTTAATCTAGCAAATATCTACACATTTATAAAATGTTTACTGGCAGCAATTTGAAGACAATAGAGAATTGTGAGAGATCTGAAATCCACTCACACTGTCCGGTACTCGAAATCAATGGTCGTAAATAAGGTGAGTAGATTACATTTGCGAATTCAAAATATTTAAACATATCTACCGTTCCACGACATTGAAATAAATACAATGGCGAAGAAGAAAATTTGCGCTGGACCGGGATTCGATCCTATATTGCCGGGGTGGAGTGGCCGAGCGTTCAAGGCGCCTAGATGCGGAAGGCTCCGCTGCTCGCCGTCGGAGCTTCGAATCATCCCTCGGATATGGGTGTAATTGTGGCTCTTACAGGGTGTCCAGAAAAGGACTCCCTGATTTCAAAATTAAATATCTCGAAAACAAAGATCGATAGAGGAATGCAGTAAACGGTATGTTTGTTGTGAAAGCTGTAAGACTTTTATACAGTAGTTTGAAATAATAGTTACGAAAGCTGCTAACAGTTGGCGCTGTAATCGCCATACGTAATGCCTAGTATAAATAGTAATCCGAAGCCCAGAGCGATCAGTTCCACTATTGAAACGTGAAAGGAGGTTAGCGTACCGAAGGAAGAGATTAAAACCATGTACTCCATTGAACAACGCGTTTTTCTGGTGCAAGAGTACCACAGGTTAGAAGAGAATCCTACGGCAACAAGGCGAAGTTTTCAAGAACGATTTAATGTCCCAAAAGGACCCGGTGCGAAAATCATTCGTACCCTCTTCGCAAAATTTCAACGAACAGGCAGCGTAACTGATGATCTAGTGGGGCAGTTACGCCTGAAAATATCGCCACAGTTTCTGGAATTATTCAGCGAAATCCAATGTCATCCGTCCGTAAAATTGCAGCTGAGACTGGTTTGAGGCGTTCCAGCACGCAGAAAATACTGAGAAAGAGCCTACACATGTTTCCATTCAAAATTCAAACGCACCAGCTGTGCAACAAAGGGTTGCCTTTGCTAATCAGATGCTCACAATGATTGATAGTGAAGGATTTGATGTTGGCTGCATCTGGTTTACAGATGAAGCACATTTCCACCTGAATGGATACGTGAATAAGCAAAACTGGCGATTTTGGGGTTCCGAAAAGTCATATTGGTGTGAAGCGAAACCCCTGTATTCTCCTAAAGTTACTGCGTGGGCTGCAGTATGCAGCAGAGGCATTATTGGCCCTTTTTTCATTCGAGAAACGGTCACTGGTGCACGTTACGTTGCAATTTCGGAACAATTTGTCGCCACACAGCAAGCGTTAGAGGATCGACCAGGTACTGAATGGTTTACGCAAGATGGAGCCGGACCACATCGGACGGAACAAGTGTTTCGCTTTCTTGAGGAATACTTCGAGAATTGAGTCATTGCTTTGGAATATCCCAAATTTACTGGTGCAGGCATGGATTGGCTCCATATTCGCCGGATTTGACTCCCTGTGACTTGTGAGGCACAGTGAAAGACATGGTCTACCCGAAGCATCCCGCCACGCTAGACGAGCTTGAATCGGCGATCTCCGTGGCATGTGAATCCATTTCGGTTGAGACACTACGAAATGTCATGGCGAATTTCATTCTTCGTTTGCGCCACCTCTGTAGTGCCAATGTTGAACATTTTGAAAACATTGTGATGTGATTGTTTGCAAAGAGTGTTTTCATACGACTATTTCACTTATGTGTGCTGATATGAGCTGTACATCGTACAGCGCCATCTGTTAGCAGCTTTTGTAACTATTATTTCAAACTGCTGTATAAACTTCTTACAGCTTTCACAATAAACATACTGTTTACTGCATTCCTCTACCGATCTTTGTTTTCGAGATATTTAATTTTGAAATCAGGGAGTCCTTTTCTGGACACCCTGTACCATAAGGTAGTTTAAGTAGTTTGTATGCCTAGAGACTTGATGACCAGAGTTGTTAGGTCCCATAGATTTACAAATATTCGAATGTTGTTCCTGGATTTCCCGCTTCGGGCTAGGGACTCTTCCCATCCTTCCCAAATTCTCAACTTATCGCATACAGCAATGGTTGTGCCCACTGCCCATTACTTCCTCGTGCCGTATTCCCAGAAGGGATCGAGCGTATTTTTGCATTCGCAAAGAAAATATCCGAAGGGACAGACATCATGTCAATAATTGTACGTATGCCCCCAACAGGCAATTCACAATTTGTGCAGATACACAAATAAGTCGGAGACAGGGCTGGATGCTCTCGCTAACAATAATAATAAAAAAATTAAAAAACTGAGGCAAGCACGCAACGATCAACATAGAACGAGCACGAGACCACGTCCGCAACGAACCAAACTCCCCGAGGGGGGGAAAAGTTAAGGCGACCTCTGGCACGAAGCGCGAAATCTGGGTTCGAATCCTGGTCCAGCAAAAATTTTCAACTTCACAACTGCATTTATTTCAATGTCCTGCACTGGTTGAGATGTTTCAATATTTCGAATTCGTCAATTTACGGCCGGCAATGTCAACCGCTGGTGTCTGTTCTTAGGTACATGTTCGAAAGAACAGACACCATATCAACAAATAATTGTCTTCGTATCTGAAGAGTTAACGCGCTACACGTCAAGCTATACGATCAGATCATAAAAAAATCGAGTTAAGAAAGAAAAGTACAACCGTTCTCAATCGTGAATTTGGTTACAGATTCGTGCTTTAATACTTACGGTACTACTGGAGGCTATATTCTCGACATCATACGAACATGGTGACACGAAGATATCAAAATCCACCCCAAGTAACCTCCATTCCTCGAATCTTTTTGGGAATGCAACATCTAAATTATCGAAAGACTGAACTGATGTATCGAGAAGGTCACTATTAATATTCAGATGTGTATAAAGCTATGGGACCATCAGTCTCATCAGTCTCTAGACTTACGAAGTACCGAAACTAACTTATGCTAACAAAAACAACAACACACACACACACACACAAAACACATGCCCGAGGAGGACTCGAACCTCCGACTGGAAACAGACGCGCACTCCGTAACAAGGCGCCTTAGAGTGGACGACCACTTCTGATTTCGTAACACTCAGAAGCTGTATAATTACGGTTGTGGAACTGATTTCTTCACATCTGCAACTTCATTTTTATTGCACGGATTTCAGAAAACAGAGATTCAGTTTAGTTGCCTTTTCCTGCTCCAGCAGTCACTGCAGGAAGCCAATGGCCACGCGGGAGTAGCCGAGCGGTCTGGAGCGCCACGTCGCGGATCGCGCGGCCTCCCGCGTCGGAGGTTCGAATCCTCCTTCGGGCATGGATGTTTGTGTTGTCTTTAGTATAAGTTAGTTCATAAGTAGTTTGTAAGTTTAGGGACTGTTGACCCCGCAGTTAAGTCCCATAAGCTTTACAAACGTTTGAACATTTGGAAGCCAGTGGGTTTGTTTACGCAGCCAAGCTTGCCGCCCTACACAGAGCGGACGGTACCCGGTTTGAACAAGCCTGGCCTATAGCGATTGCAGGCGCGCAGGGGGAGGAGCTCACACTAGGCATTACCACAGTCTAACATATACAGTCACGAAACTTCCACTAATTTTTGTCATACACTGTGACATCAGCGCTCCGAGCGGCCGGCAAGGTACATTTATAACAAGATATCGGATGGCTGACAGCAGCATCGTATATATATATATATATCAGGAACGTATGTAGTGCCACAAAAGTCGGTAATAACAAAAAAGTCGACATTTGTTTTAAGTTCCTAAGGTCCTTGGGTAGGTGTTAAATAGTATATAATATTTTTTTACGATTCTCTTGTAACCTAAAGGCAGAACTTCTTTTTCCTTTACGAACAAAAAATGGCCAGTAGATACCAGAATAATTGTCCTTTTGCAGAAAGACGACGCTTTCTACTCCGGAACGTGAAGGTTTCTTCACTACAATCCCAGTCAGAACAGTGAGTTGGAACCTATGAAATCTGTATGGAATACAACAACTACATTATTTAAAGTACCAAATCAGAAATCACAGCGGTGCCGAAGGAAAAACCTCAAAGATTGGGCAATAAAACGTCGAAAACTATAAAACTGTTTCCAAACAAAGAAGAAACCAAAAAAATGTTCAAATGTTTGTTAAGCTTATGGGACTTAACTACGGGGTCATCAGTCCCTAAACTTACAAACTACTTATGGTCTACTTATGAACTAAGGACGGCACAAATATCCATGCCCGAGGGGGGATTCGAACCTCCGACCGTAGTGGCCGTACAGACCGTGACTGGAGCGCCTCATTCCTCGTGGCCACCGCGGCTGGCAGAAGAAACCAATTCCACAATAATGCTGATGCATTTGACATTTGCTTTTTAAGCATAAATAATTACATTCAAAAGCAGGTGAGTGTATAAAAAAGTGAAGTGTAAAAATGTGCGAATCTTCAGATTCCATGCCAAACTATTAAATGACAAAGAAAATTGCTATCAAAGTAAGAACAAACCAAACAATAAAAAGAATATATCGGCAGCTGCAAAGATCAGACACTACAAGGCATCAGTAAGAGATGCATTATTATACGCTGCTGAGAGAATAACACGAGGAATAAATGGTGCAGAACAATTGGAGAAGGAAGAGAGAAAAATACTGGGTCCAAGAAGAGGTAGTAAGAGATGGATGGGAAGACCGAGGGAAGAGCTGTACCAAAATATGAGAACAATATCAGGAGAAATCAGACTCACAATCAGAAGAGCAAGGGACATGTAATCAGAATGAATGTTGACAGTATCACGAGTATGGGGAACAATAGGGAGGACAAGAAGAAAGACAGGAACCAAGTGGGTTGTTGACCTCCAGAAGGAGTGGTTGGAATTGGGGATCAAGGTTGAAGGAAAGGAAAACTGGAGAAGTAAGTACACACTGACAAATATGCCGAATATTGAGGACAGGGAAAGATACGGGAAAAGCATAGAAAACCACCAGTGGGGCAGACCGGAGAGGAGGATATTGAAGATTTCTGGAGAAGAGTGGTAAAGAAGAAGAGAAAGTATGAAGAGGTTCTGGGAGGGGAAGAGAAAGATGCAATCCGCGAAGGGGCTATCCGTGGTCCCACAGAGGCCGTAACTCAATAAATAAATAACAACAAACCATAACAGACATTTATGTTCCTCGTATGTTTATATTGCCTTACTTTCAGTGGAATATGCTGCAAATATACACATATTCGTAAGCATTTCGTCTTGAATGAGTTGTTGTTTATACCACAAAATCACTGAAATACGGCTGTTTTTACATTTATATCCCTATTATTCGTCTCTCGTGATATTTCACTAATTTTTGGAAAACAACAATTAATTGCGTAGAAAAATGACTGTAAACAATCATTACGCTTACGACGGTTCAGCCACTGCTAGAAGCGCTAGTGTCGTTACAACTGTCGGTCAGTAACAAGTTTCACAGCAGTGAATGTCGCGATTGCGTAAGTTAGACTCAGACCCAGTGTTTGTAAATCTATGGAACTTAACTTCTTCGGTCATCAGTCCCTAGGCTACTTAAACTAACCTAAGGACAATGCACACACCCGTACCCAAGGGAGGACTCGAGCCTCCGACGGCGAGCAACCGCGTTTCGCAGCAAGACGCCTTTTAGCTCGGCCACAAAGCAGCGGCTATGTTAAACTGTGGTATTACTTTATAATGTCGCCAATGCCAATGATATCGAATATGTAAGAGGATTTCAGCCCCCCCCCTCCCCCCACTTTAAATGGAATCGCAGTGCACACATATTGCCTGTTGGAGTTATTAACAGTTACAGTTCATCACCAGCAACACTTCCAGTCTAGCCAGCCGCAGTTGCCGAGCGGTCTGCAGCGCGCCAGTCAGTTCGTAAGTAGTTTGTAAGTTTAGGACAGGATGACCCCGCTGTTAAGTCCCTTAAGCTTAACAAACATTTGAACATTTGAACTTCCGGCCTACAGTTGTTGTCAGCCGCCGCAGGTCATCAGATGCAAATGTTATAGCCAGTCACTATGAACGAATTATTGTTATAAAGTCTGTTTGCGATATTCTGATCAGAGCAATACTCACAAGGAAAGTACTTGGGCTCGAACAAATATAAATACACGAAAATCGTGTGAGAGATAATGTGAAGGTCCCTTATTGCACTAGTGGTACTCGCGCATCTGCAAAACTCTGCAGTCGCCCATTAGAGGCCTCTGCGTGTGACACGCCGCATTGCACATTAACCTGCCGGTACACCAGTAGTGACGGTGCAGTGTGCCTCTGAAGTTGCGTTTTGTGACGTTATTTGTGTGGTGAAGCGTCGGATAGGTCGGCGACTGGTAAAAAATCCAGCTAATATAGTGAGACTGGTTGAGATGAAGTTACGAAGAAACCTTCTTGAAGATGGTATTGGCGTAGAAGATGAATCATTCGCATATTACGTGGTATCTATTATAGTGTTTCTAATGTATGCTCATATTTCTGCACTATAATAGATTCGGAATTTCATGTCAACCAATCGCAATACATCAGCAGGATTAATTACCAATCGCCGACCCATCTGACTCTTCATTACACAAATGACGTCACAAAATGCAACTTCAGAGGCACACTGCACTATCCCTACTGGTCCCGACTGGCGTACCGGCATTTCAAATGCAATGCGGCATGGTACACGCAGAGGCCTGTAATGGGCGACTGCAAAGTTTTGCAGATGCGAGAGTATCGCTAGTGCAATAAGGGACCTGTACATTATCTGTCACACGATTTTGGTATATCTGTATTTGTTCGAGCCCGAGTACTTTCTTTGTCAGTAAGTTTTAGATACTGTAGTCCACACTGGACGTTTATGGATTAGGGTAGAGTAGCGTGTAAGACTTCGACTACACAGCTAAGCACCATACATCAATAGATGATGAGAGTTCTGCATAAAGTCTATAAATACGTATTTGTTACTTGTTTCCATTTTGTGTCGTCCATTTCATTTGGTTTAGATACAACACCCTCTGATCACATTTGTTGCTAGCGTGCAAGCCATCTGCTTTGTAAATCGACACTTTCTGTAGTAGTGGTTCTCTTCTTGCCATTTTGGATGTTGGACATCAGATTTGTGCCGATGACTACAACAAATTTTATTTGTTTTAAACCAAGAACATCTTTTTGAATACTCTTTTGACCACAATGGCTACTCACAATCACGTGCATAGTGGAGGTATACTGACGCCTGCAGTGTCACTGCGTCTTCATCCGTGAGCGGAACAATGCGTGACTACATTAGTCTGTCAACATGTCCCGAAGGATCATGTGAAACTTAAACCTTGCGTGCAATGTCACTTTGCTGCACGTAGGTTTCTCAGCATGGGAAGTTGCCTGCCGCTTTAATGTACACCACAACGAAGTCATTCCAAACTTTGGCTGCTATCGTGAGACCCGAGAATTTTAATATCTTCCATGTAATGGACGCTCGTAGTCAGAAACACCTGGTATTAACCCCTACAGCCGGCCGCGGTGGCCGAGGGGACTGAGGCGCTTCAGTCACTGTCTGCACGGCTACTACGGTCGGGGGTTCGAAACCCCCCTCGGGCTTGGATATTTGTGCTGTCCTAGTTCGTAAGTAGTTCATAAGTAGTTCGTAAGTTTAGGGACTGATGACCCCGTAGTTAAGTCCCATAAGCTTTACAAACATTTGAACATTTAACCCCTACATTCAAATAATTGCTCTCTGGTACCCGGAGTTGAGTACTACAAAATAGTGCGTATTCTTTTTAGAGGAAACTGGGAAGGTTTTACCAACCCAGATAGTACGCAATCATCTCCAGGCGAAATGTCTGATCTAAGGACGTCCATGAAGAACGACAGCATAAATGTCCCAGCACAATAGCTTACGAAGAGCTTTGGTAAAGAAACACTTGAAATGAAACCATGATCACAACTTCAGGGTCTCATCACTGACGCGCGTTAATAGGCTATTCGTCTCGTCTCTAATCATGGTAGCATCCAGGTGCAATTGTATACATCAGCCATTGTATCCCACGAGCCCAGTAGGTACGTGGGTCAGTCTTGTTTTGGTGCGTATAATGCACGCTTGTTACCGGCATCTGAAGGTATTCTGAGTGCTGTGCAGTGTAGGAGAAAGATCCTCAGCACATTGTCCGACACTACAGTAATGCTTTTGGTTATGAGTGCTCCCTCAGTCATGCGAACTTATTCTTGCAGCAGTCAGAAATCAACCAAATGGGTTCACAGCGGGTGACTTTCAATGTTTTACAACCTTACGATGTGAGCGTCTATATAAAGCACTCACCATGGGGAGAGAAAAAAGTTCAAATGTTTGTAGAGCTTATGGGACTTAACTACGGGGTCATCAGTCCCTAAACTTAAAAACTACTTATGAATTAGCTTATACTAAATACGGCACAAACATCCATGCCCGAGGGAGGATTCGAACCCCCGACCGCAGCAGCCGTGCAGACCGTGACTGGCACGCCGGAGACCGCTCGGCCACTGCGGCCGGCTGCAAATTTCCAAATAAAAACCTTATTTCTCGAGTTCCTCTTTCACTATTTCTACCCCACAGTGAATTTTGTTTTACTGATTTAGCTTTAAGGTCCACGAAAATGAATAGCGTTCATATCTTATACCTATGACCCTGATGTTCTCAGTCATCGATCAGTAGAAGAGAATAATTCACACAAAGACAGATAAGTCGTGAGTATCTGAGTGAGCTGCAACTGTAACCCAGGATTGTTTGCAGTGGGGCTACGTGATGTCTCGCTCTGATGACGCCCTGGTGAAATGACAGAGCCGTGCGCACTGAGGCGTCGTGCTGCGATGCGCGCGGCCGTTCGCCGTCGGAGGTTCGAGTCCTCCCTAGTACATGGGTGTATGTGTTGTTCTTAGGTTGGTTTAACTAGTAGTTTGTCTATTAGGGACTAATAACCAAGCAGTTAAGTCCCATAAATTTACGAACATTTTGATTTTTGAAGTGAGAGAAAGATTGCGCGAGTTATGATAGAGCAGGACGTAATACCAGAAATTATCAAACGGGTGTACCGAAACTTTATACAGTAGAACGATGTGAGTGTCGAAGTAAAGTAATGGAATGATCTGCGGTATATGTTGCCATGAAAACGATTGAGCGGACATGGGTCGAGTTGAAGCTTCACTGGCGTGGTCGCAGGAACAGTCATCTTGCGCCGGGTGATATCAGGTGGACCATCGTCGAAGAATAACTTGAGTAGACGTCCTGACAGTGTTACAATGCACAGGCTGCATGAATGTTAGTCAACAGCAGAATTTTATTTCATAGTTGTACAAGAATATGATAAGATTCTTAAGTTTCTAGCACTTAGTGTGTCTGGGAAGCGCAGTATCAGCAAGTTCCTGATATTATAAGCTATTGCTTGTTATGTTTGGAGAGACGTCAATGACTTGATACTTTCAGAACGAAAAACTATATTCAGTAGACACTCAACAAAGACCCAGATATCTTAGAATTGTAAAATACACTCTTACTTGATTATTGCCATGTTTTACGGCTGTTCAAAAAGAAAAGATACAAAATACAAAAATTTGAGGTAATTTTCTAACAAGGCGATGATGTTTACTAAGTTTTGTACTTGAATAAATATTCAGAACCATTCCCTGATGATGTTATAAACTTTCAGGGATCTTGGAGGTGGAGAAATGTATGAATGTGAGGTAGGGAACTCTAGTCCAGGAGCGACCGAGTGGAACGAAATTAAAATCTATGGTATTGCGGTACGTGGCGCCCCGTCGCGGATTGCATGACTGCTCCCGTCGCAGGTTCGAGTCCCCCTTAGTGATGAGTGTGTGTGTTTTCCTTGGTGTCAGATAGTTTAAGGAGTTCGTAAAGTCTACTGATCGATGACCTCAGCAGTTTGGTCCCTTATGTTTATAAACAAGGTGAAAATTTTTGAAAATATATCCAGGTTCTGCCTCAGCCACACGCTATGCTAAAATTAATGACCCCAACTTCCGAACCTTAATCATAATTTACAGAAATACAAATGAATGCTTCCCGAATCCCTCGGATAATTTCCCCTGATTTGATTTGATTTGATTTTTTCAGGGAAGCCAAAACAGTGTTGGTCCAACCCGCCACTGCCCGCACAGCAACTGAGTTTATTTTGCGGTATCGCTCCCTGTATGTCTAGTAAAGCCAACCAATGCCCTTGAACAGTGCAAGGAGTCCCTTTACCAGTTTTTTATTAGACACAATTTCTTCGGGTCTGGTTGTCCCAAATGTTCTGTGCCTTTTACTCTCCAATGCAATGCATTCGAAGATTAGATGTGATGCAGTTTCATCACCGTCATCACAGATCCTACATTTAGGGTCCTCTTCTGTTATTCCCATTGTATGTAGGTGTTTTTTGAAATTCCCATGGCCTGTCAGCAACCCATCCATGAGTCTAATCTCTCTCCTGTTCAGACCCAGGATTGCAGAGCTTCTTTTAAAACATGCCTTTGGCATCATTACCTTGCCATTTCCCCTATTAAGGGCTCTTGATCTGAGAGGGAGAGATAGAAAAACCTAATGTCTACGGGATAGTAACTAATTCCCTTTACCTGCACAAGTTTCACAAACCGTTACATTTACAACACGTTTGTAAAATGGTGTCTTCCAGCGTCAATGTAGGCATGACATCGGTACACGAAGTTCTGTCGCACGCGTTCGAATTTCCTCGGTGTCTCACAAGAAGAAACCAAGCAATGGCCACGAACACCACCTCTTGCCGTTGGAGGTATCGGGACGATTTCTCTGGTAACTTTCAACTCGTTTCCCTTACCTCAGATTGGGCGGTGGTTCAAACCCGGCTCCGGGCTGATATCCTGCCGTGCGCACTGAGGCGCCGTGCTGCGGTGCGTGTGGCTGTTCGCCGTCGGGGGTTTGAGTCCACCCTCGGGTATGGGTGTATGTGTTGTCCTTAGGTTAGTTTAACTTAGTGTAAGTAGTTTGTAAGCTATGGACTATTAACCAGGCAGTTAAGTCCTATAGATTTACAAACATTCGAACATTTTTTATTCTGGTTCTTACCCCTGCCGCGATTATTACCAGTTGATAACAAATGTATGCACTAACTTTGGTTAAAATTGGACGAGTAATTTAGGAAGAGATATATAACATACTCTGTGATGAAAAGTATCCGGACACATGGATGAAAATTAGTTTAAAGTTCGTTGCGCCCTCCATTGCTTATGTTGGAATTCACTATGGTGTTGGCACAACTCTTAGCCTTGATAGGAGCTTCCACCCTCGCAGGCATACGTTCAATTAGGTGCTGGAAGGTTTGTTAGAGAATGGCAGCCCATTATTCACGGAGTGCTGCACTCAGGAGAGGTATCGATGTAGGTCGGTGAGGCCTGGCACGAAATCGGCGTTCCAAAACATCCCAAAGCTGTTCTGTAGGATTCAAGTCAGGACTCTGTGCAGGCAATCATTACAGGGATGTTATTGTCGTGTAACCACTCCGTCACAGGCCGTGCATTATGAACAAGTGCTCGATCGTGTTGAAAGAAGCAATCGGCTTCCCGGAATTGCTCTTTAACAGTGGGAAGCAAGAAGGTACTTTAAACATCAATATAAGCTTGTGCTGTGATAGTGCCGCCGCGGTGGATTAGGCGTACGCACTGGGGGCCGAGCTGCGGTGGGCGCGGCCGTTCGCCGTCGGAGGTTCGAGTCCCCCCTCGGGCATGGGTTTTTGTGTTGTCCTTAGGTTAGTTTACCTTAGTTTAAGTAGTCTGTAAGCTACGGACTGATAACCAGGCAACTGAGTCCCACAGATTTAAAAACATTTGAACTTTTTTTTGTCATAGAGTCACGCGAAGCAACAAGGGGTGCAAGTCCCCTCTATGAAAAACACAGCCACACCATAACACCACCACCTCCGAATTTTCCTGTTGGCACTACACACGATGGCAGATGACGTTCACTGGGCATTCGCCATACCCACATCCTGCCATCGGATCGCCACATTGTGTACCGTGATTCGTCACTCCACACAACGTTTTCCACTGTTCAGTCGTTCAGTGTTTACGCTCTTTACACCAAGCGAGGTGTCGTTTGGCATTGACTAGTGTGATGTGTAGCTTATGTGCAACCATGGCTCGGCCATGAAATCCAAGTTATCTCATCTCCTGGCTAAATTTCATAGTACCAGGAGTGGACCCTGATGCAGTTTAGAATTTATGTGTGACGGTCTGGATAAATGACTCCCTATTACACTGTACGGCCCTCTTCAAATGTCGGCGGTCTGGGTCAGCCAACAAATGAGATCGGCCTGTACGCTTTCGTGCTCTACGTGTCCCTTGACGTTTCCACTTTACTATCTCATCAGAAACACTGGACCTAGGATGTTTAGGAGTGTGTAAAACTCGCGTACAGACCTCTGACACAAGTGACACCCTATCACCTGACCACATTGGAAGTCCGTGATTTCCACGGAGCGCTCTAGTCTGCTCTCTCATCTCTCTCATCATATCTAACGACTATTGAGGTCGCTAATAGCAGTAGGTGGCAGCACATTACACCTAATATGAAAAACCTATGTTTTTGAGGGTGTCCAGATACTTTTGAGCACATGGTGTACGTACTTACATTTTTGTACTTACATTTTTCTCGGGTGTGTATTTATTCCATTCTTATGTTAGTTTATCTTTCTTCTCCTCTCTGCCCCTCGCCTTCTGCACCACTGTCTGACCATTTCAGTTTAGCTTTCATGTAGCTCACGTCATATTTGCTGCGCAATGAGCCCTACAATTAATATAATTTTGCGGGCACTTAGAGTGGAATATTAGGAAACTGTGTGCAGAATATGTTGCTAATAGATTTGGTATGACGTAATAAACTATAACTTTATGCTTGATGACGCTTTTTTTAATGAACCTTCTTGATTATGACATATCTGTGTGTCGTACTATTACATTCCGTGGTATATGAGTATACTGTCTGTAAAGTGTATCGCGAATATACTTCGTAGTGTAGAAGTAATAAGTTGTAACTTCATGCCGAATGACGTAGTTTTACTGCATAAACAGCGTAAAAGTAGTAAGCGATAAACTTCATCTAATTTCAAATGTTCAAGTGTTTGTAAACCTAAGGGACAGAACTGCTTAGATTAGTGGTCCGTAGCTTACAAACTACTTAATCTAACTTTTGCTATGGACCACCCAAACACCCCCTATGGGTGTTGAGCGCTAGATATTTACTTTTTTCGGCCTTTTCTGTGACGTCGTAGTTACGAACAGTGAACTGATGACCCAGCAGTTTAGTCCCCTTCAAAATTCTAACAACAACAACAACACACCAATGCGTGAGGTAGGTCTTGAACCTCCGGCGGGAGCGGCCGCACGATCTAAAAATGTTCAAATGTTTGTAAGCTTATGGGACTTAACTACGGGGTCATCAGTCCCTAAACTTACAAACTACTTATGAACTACTTACAAACTAGGACGGCACAAATATCCATGCCCGAGGGGGGATTCGAACCCCCGACCGTAGTGGCCGTGCTGACCGTGACTGGAGCGCCTGAGTCACCTCGGCCACCGCGGCCGGCGGCCGCACGATCCATAATATGATGACCTAGACCGTACGACCATTTCTTCGCGGCAGACTGTCATCCAGCATTCAAAATTCAGCCATATCTTACATGTACTTAAACACTATTAAATTGTAAAGTTGAATACTGCAGTCACAAAATTAGTTATTATTTACTGAGTCGTGCTAGCTCGATTTACATGTATTGGAGCCAGTTACCTCGCGCCAACTCGCGTATCTATATCTCTGCGTTACTTCACCGCGGGTGGCGTGGATAGTTTTCTTTTGTAATTTGTCTGGCGGCCGGCGCTAGTTGCGGTGATCGGCGAGTATATCTGGTGGCGCAGGGAGTTCGGTGCCGACTAAGGAAACGGCGAGTGGGTCTGCAGCCGCTAAGAGAAATGTTCAAATGTTTGTATAGCTTACGGGGCCATCAGTGCCTAAACTTACAGACTGCTTATGAACTAGCTAATACTAAGGACGGCAGAAATATCCATGCCCGAGGGGAGGATTCGAACCCCCGACCGTAGTGGCCGTGCAGAACGTGACTGGCGCGCCGCAGACCGCTCGGCCACCGGGGCCGCCCAGCCGCTAAGAGATAGTGCGGCTCTGACGTCCAGCGGAGTCACCACCGGCAAAGACAGGCAGTTCCGGGCAGCCGTATTGACAGCTGGCTCGACACTGACCGATGCGAGATATGAAGGGGAGACAGCTGTGAAAACAGCCGGCGGCTGGTTTTGGTGCGCCCGCATTAGTCGGAAAGTGCTCTGTTTCTTAATCTCATCCCATTAAATACATCGTGGTGACAACCGACTAGTGCATTCCTCACCGGAAGACCAAGTTTTATAATTTTGAGTCATCGAATTGGAGCGGACCGAGTTTTCATTTTGGTGATTTTTAGATTAGTATGTTGTCATCCTGTTACAGTGTGTGTTTCCAGAAATCCTATTGTGGAGTGCAGATACTGTTTTCGGTGGCTCCGGTTGATGATACAATTTGCTGTTTGCGACTAGTGCCCTGTTTTGAATTTCTCCCTATTGTTCCATCTTTCCCCTGGTAATTTAATTTTTCTACTTGTGTGCACGTCGCTTTGACTAGGCCTCATAACTGAAGCCCAGCGGCTGCCTTGGTCTAATGTTCGTGTGTACTTTTCGATATTTATTATCGAATTCTGCTTTATCGTTGCTGACGTATCCGTACTGATCGTCATTACTGATGTATTCAAATTCATTAATTTCTTGATTGCCGAGTCGGTCTGAGGTTTTTATTTGCTGTGTGGCCGTTTGTTACTCCGTTGACTTGCCCGGGGAACAGGCGTTCTATTTGGTAGGGCCTATTCCTTCCAAAATGCTCTGATGATTTGCTGTATTTTATGAATCATCAAACTTTGTGCTGATACCCTAAAGTGCGCCGATATTGCTTCGCAGCCCGCAGTCCTGTCGAGAGCGTAGAAGCGGCGGGGCCGGTCGCGGTGGCCGAGGTGACTGAGGCGCTCCTGTCACGGTCAGCACGGCCACTACGGTCGGGGGTTCGAATCCCCTCTCGGGCATGGATATTTGTGCCATCCTAGTTCGTAAGTAGTTTGTAAGTTTAGGGACTGATGACCCCGTAGTTAAGTCCCATAAGCTTAACAAACATTTGAACATTTTTTTTGAAGCGGCGGGTGTGGGCCCCCACACGACAGCTGCTGTCAGTCTTGAAGACTCGCGACAGTTTTGTGTATGGCCCGTCCCGCCACCGCCCTCTCAAGTATTGCAGTCCGAGCAACACCGAGTGCTCCCCGCTTCCGCGATGACTGCTGCCTGAGGCACTTCAGATTCTCCACATTCGTTATCTCTGCCGTTGAAAATTGCTGAGCAGGAGTCACCACAAGTTCTTTCATTTTTCGACTGCTGATCCAATATTTGCACCCCTGTTCAAAATGGCAGATGATCGTCTTGTGGAGAAATTTACTTTTTTGACTAAGGCATTCCTTGGGCATAATCCATATACATCTCCAGTTGCCGATGGAAAAAATACAACAGGATCGTGCTGCATCGTGCAAAAAATCTCGAGGTAAACGTTCTCTAAGGCGTGAAACTAGCCCTTCTTCGGACTCATCTATGGATATTGTAACTGACTGATGCTTGGACTGTGTGAAGGAATCAAGCTGGTAGATCACTCAAGCATACACATGTGTTACATCGAATCTAAATCATATTGAATCTGAATAACGCCTCGCTGCTCTACGTCAGTTTATCTATCATTCAGATACCGTTTTTGCACTTTTCAAGAAGTTTGTATTACAATACCCTATCTCCCTCGTTTTCATATCTATTTCAATGTATATTCTGAAAATTCGCCAGGTACGTCGCTATTTTACCGTGAAAGAATCACTTTTACTGATTTTAAAATACTTTATTCGGGTCGTTGGATTGGATGTTGTCTTTTTTATCTTACCCACATTATAATTTACACGCCCTCTGGCAATAGCAAAACGGTAGAGCTAGAAATATTACAGAGAGGGACTACCTTATATTATACGTAATAATCAAAGGAATATTCTGTTAGTCGGTGATTTTAACTGTGTGTTGCGATCAGTTGATCGTCTCCTCATTCTAATTTTAATCGTGGTCTTATAGAATTAGTCAGTACGCTGCAAACATGTTCAAATGTTTGTAACCCTAAGGGACCAAACTGCTTAGATCATCGGTTTCTAGGCCTACAAAATTCTTAAACTAACTTACGCTAAGGTCAAGACACACACACACACACACACACACACACAAGTCCGAGGCAGGACTCGCACCTCCGACGGGAGCGGCCGCGCTGCATTTGAGGGAAGTGTGGGTACCCAAACATTTTTAAAATTCATGTTTTTTACTGCGACATCTGGCAATAGAGGCGAAAAATTTTACCTGTCTGATGTATTATGCCATCGTATCCTCGCAATTTACGTAATTCCTGCACCTTTCACTAATCATACTAATCAGTGTGCTGTTGCTGGTAGCTGTTAACCACCTCCGACGACCTATTAAATATTCGTCCACATTAGACGAAAACGTGACCCACCTTGCTGATAGCTCCATTGACACAGTGATAGGTACCGAATGGTAGTATTGCATCCGTTCGGTAGTCGTTAACACCCTCTCTTCTTATTGGGATGGTGGTCTGATTATGCAATGCCACGAATCTTATATAGACTGTATATTACTGTGTTGCAACAGCGAGAGACTCTAGGACCACACATCAATTTTACTTTTCAGTTCTTAGGGAACTGTATGCACGGGTTAGTTCAAAATGTTCAAATGTTTGTAGAACTTATGGGACTTAACTACGGGGTCATCAGTCCCGAAGCTTACAAACTACTTATGAACTAGCTAAGACTAAGGACGGCACAAATATCCATGCCCGCGGGGGGATTCGAACCCCCGACCGTAGTGGCCGTGCAGACCGTGACTGGAGCGACTCAGTCCCCTCGGCCACCGCGGCCGGCGCACGGGTTAATGATGCCCCTTTGAGGATCCCTGAGGTTTGTAAGGCAAAAGCGAAATTTCTTCTGCTTAAGGAGAAGCAAATGGATGGGTTACAAACCACGCTCACTTGTTCATAAAGAACCGACATCGTTGTACCACCTGCAACGTCATCACACTCATTGTCGATGCTCATTTATTTCATTCTTTACTGCATCTGATGGT
The DNA here is from genome assembly GCA_026315105.1 of Locusta migratoria. Lineage (NCBI taxonomy): Eukaryota > Metazoa > Arthropoda > Insecta > Orthoptera > Acrididae > Locusta > Locusta migratoria. Next base: position 673,202,357 of record CM048755.1, read on the forward strand.
CGTCAGATGACGGAGGAGACTCAAGCCATACATCAGTACTACGCACACTAGTATAATGCAGATGATCCCGTGAAACAGTCTATGTGAATCCGAACAGCGGGCGTTGCATATGTGGTGTAAAGAAGTTTGGGCTGTTACAGCTCGTCGTTGGCAATATTTCGACTTTACGTCAAATGATTACGTCTGACCAGAGTCTTGAGTTTTTGGCTGATTTTATGAAGGATGAAGTATTTGATTTTATCAACCGTTCCCCTTCTCACAAATCACCTAGACCGGTTGGCCTACAGAAGGAATATAATTTACATCTTCGAAATCTGTTAAGTTCTACTTTCAGTTTCATATCGAACAAGATTTTTTAGGAAGGCGTTGTGCCCAGGAGCTTCAAGGAGGGGAAAATACTTCTCATCTGTCACATTCTGGCTATTTAACGGCGACACATTTCCATATTCTCACGCTACTCAGTTTTGACTACGAAACTGTTGCATGTCCCGTGAACAGCTGTTTGTCCCTTTTGCTTGACTGTGTGATTGGCAAACACCAATGTTCCCTTGCTAGCAGCACGATCCTTATCCCAGTGGCAGAAACACAGGGACATTGTGTCTTGGCCAGGCCAACGATGGTATAACAGTGTCTCTACACATCGCGGGAATCACACTAAATGTGCGCGAACACAAGGGAATGTAGGCAAGTGTGACTTATGGAAATTTTGATCTGGTCGGGGAGCTCTTTGGTTTCTCTATTCTAGGAGGATTTAGTACAGACCAAAACAACAACAATAAAATGTCTAATGAACGTAGGCTCTAGAATGCCTGCCTTAAGAATTACGCGCTCGTCTTCATCCTCAGTACTGTGAACACGTCTCTGCAACTGGTCAAGTGTTCAGATTTATTAAGGTATGGATTTTAGAGTCCATTTTACTACATGGTTTTTTTATATTGTTATGGTCCTCCAAAAATATGGAACTAAAGAGTTTGCAGTAGAAGAAATTGGTTTAACAACGTTAAAGATAAAAGATGTCCTCATACCGTTACTGTATGACATTTCCAGACTTGGTTTTCCGTGTCAGAATGTTATATCATTACTTTCCTCTAGAAGTCTTCGAAGTTTGTCACGGGAATTTAAGAACACTTTGCATAATGATTTGCCATGTAATGTCTCGTGTGTCGGAATGTAGCTTTCCGCGACTTAAAAGGTATCTGCTTTTCTGTTTATTCGATTTTAAAGGATTTTCAGTGACGTCCATGTCATTTACAAGCTCAGCCTGACCGGCACCAGAGCGTTTTCGGTACGGTACTTCGACGGAATGTGGGATGGGAGGAGTTTCCCGTTCTGATAAACCCTCAAAGGACTGCTGCCACCCTCATCCTTGTTAACGGACCAGCCTGCTTCTCGCTACATCGTACCCTCTTGCTGTCCTCACATATTTTTCTGGACAGTTTTGCCTGCTGACCATCTTATCTCTATCGCTTACTCTCATTAGTATTTTATTAAGGCAAACTGTGAATGACTACTTTATCTGACCTGTGTTGAAAAATAGTTAAAATATTGCTGTACCTTTTACTTGTAAAGTCTTTAGTGTAACTGTGTAGTCTTTCTATAAAAATATATATATATATATGGAGAATTACTTTCTGGATGCTCCTCGTATTAATGTCGACTGTATACGCGAGTCAAAACGCAATACGTCTGTCAGAGAGATGTGCGTATCTGATCTGAAGGCTCGTAAAACTATACGAAGCCGAACAGCGGGCGTCGCACGTGTGGTGTAAAGAAGTTTGGGCTGTTACAGCTCGTCGTTGGCAATGACCGCGAGCTCTGTACAGCGAGCACTGCATCAGCGAACGGCCTTCCCTTTGTCAGAGTATAATAGCGCGACCACGTTTGCGGGGGCGTCATTACCATTTACTGTCGTAAGTAATCTGAGGTACATTTGGAGCGCGTGTCACAATGCCGGCTTCAGTTCATAACGGCAAACAGCCGCCGCCCTCCAAAGAAATATAGATTTTTATAGCAGCTAAACGTATAATCTAACGACATTTCTATTCTCTTGTTTGTTTATGCAGGAGCTTTAAACTGGCGTTTCTGTTTAATAGACGGATTTCCATTCACGCATTACGAGAAAACAGCCCATTAATCTCGGATTCTTTTCTGCCCGCAGATTCGGCTACGCGACGGTCCTTTTTTTATTATTTAAAACCACAAAGCGTGTCCTTATAGATTATTGCATTAAACATTTTAATTTAGTGAATAATTCTTTGCGAACAATGGCAAGCGCGCAAATAAACGGGGCGCCGGGGACGGCATTTTTATCTTTATTTGAGCCGTGCCGGCTCGGTAATATGACAACTTAATGGACAATGAAGTGAACGCGTCGAAAAACAAGTGTTCCACGTATCCGCATAACTTTTATTCTAAAAGGTCCTCCCTCCCCTGGCCTCGCTCCCTCTCTCTCTCTCTCTCTCTCTCTCTCTCTCTCTCTCTCTCTCGTCCGCTCTTCGGACGCCGAAAATAACTGTTTCCGAAATTACGCTTTGTTGCGCTTTTGTGCCCGTCCGGAGAATCGCAGGCGGGGAGAGAAGAATCGAATGTAGGGCGTGGTGCGGAACCTAGCGCATATAACGTTTATCTTATTGGCTCCCCTCCCCTCTCTTTATAGGACTAACTAACTGGATTATTCCGACGTGCGCTATGAAAAGGGATTTATAGGAGGGAAGGGCCAATAAAAGAGCGCGGCGGCGCTTACGCAGCACTGCAGTTGAGACGCTCTGGCGCTCAGAGCTCCGCACTGCGCAAACCGCCCACACAAAAACGCACCTAGCCCGCCCTGCGCGCTTTATTTATCTATTTCTCCCCACAATGGCCACTCTCAATGCTTTCTTTTTTTCTCTTCCGGCAGCAGAGGAGAGAACAGAAGGCGTTCTGGTGACCGCACCCACTTACCGACCAGCTGCCTGACGGCGAAGCGGCGCAGAGCAGTAGCCAGAGATATGATTTGACTACATCGGGAAACGACGTTGGCAGACTCTGTGTCAAGAGGTACATCGTAAAATGCAAAGCCAAATCTTCTTCTGTACCAGTCCCCATCCATGTACACCTACTTCTATGTACATACTACGCAATGAGGGGGTACCTCGTATCAGTGACGTATATAAGGGAGGAGGGCGAGGATGCCAGCAACTCCCCCCCCTCCCCCCCCCCCCGAAATGATGAAAATAAAGAAACGAAATAGGCATAGGTACGGTATTTTTATTTATTTATATTTCTTAGAAAGCAGGTCATTGATTTTATGCCATAACCAAGCAAGGATCGCAACACCCAACAACTTTTTCTTTTTAGTTATCTGTTTGACATACAATGCCACAAAATGTTAAGTCCAGCCTCCCATAGAGGAAAAACTCCTAGCAGGAAAAATATATATAAAAAGTAGACGAAGAATACTTACCAGGCGAAGGAGCACAGGTAGTGATAGTCACAAATAAATAAAACACACACACACACACACACACACACACACACACACACACACAAAGAACGCTAGCTTTCGCAGCCTAGCTGCTTATTCAGACAGAAGAGAAGGAGAGGGAAAAGGAAATGATGAGGGTTTTAAGGGAGTGGGTAAGGACATACCTGTCTGCCTAGGTGTGTTTGCGTTTGTGTATATGTGTGGATGGGTGTGAATTGGTTTACCCTCCTTTTTTCCCCAAGGTAAGTCTTTCCTCTTCCGGGATTGGAATGGCTCCTTACCCACTCCCTTAAAACCCTCATCATTTCCTTTTCCCTCTCCTTTCCTTCTGCCTGAAGAAGCAGCTAGGCTGCGAAAGCTAGCGTTTGTGTGTGTGTGAGTATGTGTGTTTTATTTATTTGTGACTATCACTACCTGTGCTCCTTCGCCTGATAAGTATTCTTCATATGCTACTAGCTGAAAACCCAGCGTTGCCCGGGTATTTATTTATTTATTTCTGCCTTGAGGTGGTACTTTTCCTATCTCTTCTCTCTGTTCATCTCCTTTTTTTTTTCTAAAATCATGTTATATTTATCGGAGAATATATAAGAAATAACGCTGTCTTGCATAGTGTAAAAAATTATAAGCGTAGTATCCAAACATATAAAATTCGTACGATCTCATATTTATTGAATTATACGTTGTACAATTGTATAATTTTTCACGCATATATTCATTTGTATAAGTGCTGTATGTCTTTAAAATCTCTTGGGAATACAGTTAGTAGTAAAGAAGTAATAGATTAAAACTTGGCGGCGATGGGGCGGTTTTCCACGAACGTTACTGTTTATGTGATGATATATCATGAACTACGTTTTGTACTGTGATACAATTTAGAAGGTACATTTAACTATATGTGTGTATACTGTCTGTAAAATTTCCTGCGGCTGCAATTTGTAGTGTAGAAATTATAATTTGTAACGTCATAACAAATGCCGGAATTTTAGTCCATGTACAGCGGAAAAGTAGTAAGCAAGACTATTGTTTTCATTCATAATTTTGCTATGATTGTCAGCGAGAAATAGTTCAATAAAGATTTGAAATTATGTTTAAAGTTCGTTGCAAGTCGCTAAGTAATCTCGTTCTCATATACCCTACTGTATTCATAAAGTCTCGTCGCATTATGTGGCAGCTTCTTGCAACTCCTATTGTTTATGACGTTATATCTCCTGAACCATGTGTCGTATGTAGTTCTTACCATCACAGAATTAGTACCTCGCGATAAATAAGATTTGTACCAAATTTGGTTGAAATTGATCCAGTGGTTTAGGAGGATATGTGTAACATTTTCGCGTAATGCAGCAGTTCTTCTCCCATCTCATTTTTTATGACGTCATATCTGTTGTACGTGATCCATTCACTCACGGCGACCATCCTCATGGATTGAAGTTTACGCGTGTAAAATTTCATAAAGATTGGAACAAAACTGTAGATTTATATGAAACACTTACACAAAAACATACGGATCTCTGCTTTATATATTAAGACATTCGCCACTGCCTCTTACCACTACTAGCCATTTCTTTTTCTTTTCCTATCCTTAGGGCCCGCAATGTGGAATATCGAAGGTGTGCAATGAAAACCTCGTAACTCCATTTTCTTAAATTTTATAAGAGACCCAGAAATGGTACCTTTAGAATAATATAAAGTGGTAAGAAAAATATTATTGAAAGTGCAACTATATAAGTAAATGTTCAGAAAGCCCAAATGCTTCGTCAGCAACAAATGTAATGTTTTACATTGTCACTGACAAATGGAGTCAAGGGGCTTTCATTGCCTACCATCGATATATGTTTTAGCCGTGCGGGAATGGCCGTATGGTTTAAGGCGCTATGGTAAGAATTGCGCGATCGCTTCCCGTCGGTGGTTCGACTCCTTGGGCATAGGTGTGTGAGTTGTCGATAGCTTAAGTTAATTTCAGTAGTGTGTAAGTCTCGTGACCGATGATCCTAGAACTTTGGTCCCTAGATTGTCAAACATTTGAACATTTGTGACTTTTAGAGACATAATTTTAATACATACAATTGTATATCCGTTAAACTGTTATTTTATATTACGTTATTAGGTGAAGAGGCGTACACAGGATATGGTAGCGTAGAGACCTGCACCAAACCAATCTTTGGACTGAAGATCACTACAGTGACATACTAATTAGGAAATCCACAAATTTTATATAGGTCAATAGGCAGAAACTTCATCTAATAACAAAAATGAATGTACGTTTGTTTCTATGTTATTCAAACGTTCAAATGTTTGTTAAGCTCATGGGACTTAACTATTGGTTCATCAGTCCCTAAACTTACAAACTACTTATAAACTAACTTATACTATAGACGACACAAACATCCATGCCCGAGGGAGGATTCGAATCCTCGACGGAGAACGGCCTCGCGCTCCGGAGCATAGCGCCTCAATGCGCTCGGCCACTCCGCTGCGGTGTTTATATGTTAGTTCGTATATTATGCACTGTCGTACCGTTCAACCGATTGCGATGAAACTTCGTCAAAACACTACCTGCCATTTCGTCAAGATTATAGACATAATATATTACTGTAAGACAAATAGTTCAGGCAATATGGACACTGAGATGTTTGAAAAACTGCCGCATTATGAATGACGATTAAATTTATTACTTATTTAGTACTAAATGTATTCAAAACAAATTTTGCAAACAGTATCAATCTATGCTAATGACTGCATCTATGCTGTGCCTACAAATTTATTTCATATTACGACTTATAGTTTAGGAGATATGACGCCATAGACACTGACACGTGTGGGGAACTACCGCATTATATTTATTTGTATTTTATGTACTGGCGTATCATTCATCCGATTGCGATTAAACTTTGCACACTAGATCTGTATAACAAGAGGAAAGTCACAGTCTAAGTCAAATTTTGTATGGTGTATGGCGTAGGGTACTTCGCCTACGAACGTGGACAAAATCTACTCTTTTATTCCGATGTTGATGTAAATTTGCACACTTAACCATCAAAACCAGAGGAACATCGCCGTAAACCTAAGATTTAATGACGAAGGGTACTTTGCAATAAACTTAGACACCAGTTCATTGATCTCCATGAAAGTTAACAGTTACATCATTTGTCACAAATGGAAGAGACCGGGCCTAGTTGTTACACGCGGCAAGTTGTTACTTTACAATGATAATTTAACTGTTATAGCAGTTTCCTCCTTTCTCCATCATATGATAGGAACCGAGAGTCTACCACCTCCGGCCACTACGGTCGGAGGTTCGAATCCCCCTCGGGCGTGGATATTTGTGCCGTCCTTAGTATAAGGTAGTTGATAAGTAGTTTGTAAGTTTAGGGACTGATGACCACGTAGTTAAGTCCCATAAGCTTAACAAACGTTTGAACGTTTCTACCACCTCCCTTCCTTTCCCTATCCACCTGTGGTTGATAATAAGGTGATAGTGACGGATAACGTGTTTTTTGTGCTGGTGAAATTATTTCACACTGTGTATATTTCTTCATAATCAGCAGAAAATTTCGGATTTCAATTCACATGTTACAATAGTTGAGCATCCAACATACATGTGTGTTGTTTTACACGTAGGACTTCCAAACAAAAAAATTAAATCAGTGTTTCCCACAATAAGACAAAGGGACATAAATGGGGTCAGTTGTTACAAAGGGGCAGTGATAGGTTCTTACGGTGTAACGCGCCCCGAAGGGTTTCTGCTTTCCCTTAATTTACAAAATTATGTTTATCTTCAATTATAATGCGTAATTATAAAAGTAAGACGACATAGGAACTGCACCCAAGGAAACACACGCTGAAGCAAGCAAGTAAATTGCTGAGTGGTTTATCTTCTCTGCGAAAAGCGGGCTAAAGGTACTTGCAGAGGTTTTGTAAGAGAATGGAAGTGAAGTTTATAATCGATAAAAATTTCAGTTCCAAGATGTGTACTATATGGACGATACTACCGTCACTACGGTACAATAGCCTGCCGAAATTGTGGCAAGTAAGGGCGTGGAATAAATTGGTACTATAACCTCTGCGGAAAGAGGAACTCTAGTACTCTTGTCTGGGCTGTGAATGCGTGTGGAAACAGAATTTCGCCTTTCATTGTATATCAAAGAAAGACCTTTAGGGAATATTTCCCCGAAAGGGCCAGAAGGAAGAGTAGCGTCTGCAAATAAGTCAGGGTTGATGACAGGGCAAGACTTTCGCTCACTCGTGTAGCATTACTCTCATCATTCCAGAGTTAGAAGAGAGCGACTGGTTCTCCTTCTTCTGGACAACCATCAGCAGCACCTTGGTATTCTGTGTCAGTAATAACCGACGAAAACGCCGCGAGTGGCCGAGTGCATTGATCCGATGCGCCGGGCAGCTCCCCGTCTGGGGTTCGAGTCCTCCGGTGTGGATGTTTGTGCTGTCTTTAGTATAAGTTAGTTCGTAAGTAGTTTGTAAGTTTTGGGACTGATGACCTCGCAGTTAAGTCCCTTAAGCTTAACAATTGAAAACGCCGCTGCCATGCTCCCTTTCCCGCGTTTCATAAATTGCAACCTTTAGATAGAGCGGTGTTTTGCCCATGTAAAAAATATATTTATTCTGGATCGGACGCGTGGATGCAAACCAATCCTGGAAACACTATGAAAAAATATGATATTCCATTCATAGTGAAGCAATGTTATGTATCGAATGTATGGAGCCTTCCTGTAGATCAAGACCACCAACCACATGGCACCAAGTGTCAAAGATGGGCACATGACGTGTGTCATGGATGGCAATTTTTTTTCCTTAAAAACTGCTAGTCTGATAATAAAACTGATATTTTTTCACCAGAGAAGGGATGACGTTATAAATATTCTGTGTGTCAATACTGTCTTCAAGTTTTATGGTTTGTTACAACCTAAAATTGTTTTTCTTGGATTAAAAGTATTGATTAAATAAATCTGTGTTATAGAACCAAAAAAGATATTACTTTTTAATTATTACATAATAACTATCTCCGTATAGTGTAACAATGTGTAGCATTACTGGGGCCGGCCGCGGTGGCCGAGGGGACTGAGGCGCTCCAGTCACGGTCTGCATGGCCACTACGGTCGGGGGTTCGAATCCCCCCTCGGGCATGGATATTTGTGCCGTCCTTAGTCTTAGGTAGTTCATAAGTAGTTTGTAAGCTTAGGGACTGATGACCTCGTAGTTAAGACCCATAAGTTCTACAAACATTTGAACATTACTGGGGCAAGTTGTTACATCATGCAAATTTGCAAATACATTAATATAGAGTCTAATAATCTGAACCCACATCTGCGACATAAATCGTTTTCTGAAGATTAAATGATCTAATGTTAGGTACGTGTTCCATGGCCATAGTGTTTTGTTTCGAGATATATGAGTTTTCAAAAAGAAGAGTATCAATTAGCCCCGGTCACCCCTGCAACAAGAAATGAATGCTGCTCTATCAATGCGGTGTAACCGCACGTGATGTACATGAACGTATGGAACATTTCAAAATTGCTTATGCCACTATTCACAGACAGATGAACCAGTCTTAGACATAATACTAAACTGGGAGATCTACAGCTGTGCAAATTTAACTGAAGAGTGGATTGATCCTTTGTCCAGTGTACGAAGTGAAAAATTTGTTTGTGCGTGAACAACGACAGAAACTGTTTAAAAATGTTTCATACTTCGTGAGGAAAGTAGTATTGATGTTGATCGTATGATGCATATAGTATGAGTGTAGGTAGCTATGTCGCGTAGTACGACTGAATAGTGTGTGTTAAACTGCCTAATGGAAGAATTTTGTGACATGTTTCACTTCAGAGATATTATATTGGCATCAGATTTTAGTTCTAGCTAAAGCACTTCCTTCCTTATTGTACCCTCTTTATATCAATGGTGTTGCCACGACCTATGTGCGCCCGTCGCTCTTTGTGCTAGCAATTTAGAACAAGTGAGGCGCGTTGTTACCTTCCATCACGTTGATAGGGTCTCTTTTATGAAGTTTTCCACTGATCCAAGGTGTTCTCGGATGTAGTTGTCCCAGTGCAGATGGATTTTCTCAGTTCGCAGATCCGCTGTCTTGAAGTCAGACTGTAAATACAAGCGAGGTTTGTGGGCTCTAAAGTATACTGAAATACCCACTCTAATTTTTATGGGATTCCAGCTACTATAATTAACACAACGCACGAGAACAATACAGAAAAGTAGCAAACTGCAGTCTGACTATAATACGATTCTCACTTTGCAGTTCAGTTTACTATATCTCCGATCAGATAACTTTTATAAACCTTGTACACAAAAGAATAAAATACTGTACTGTGTTAACGCGCCATTAAACGTTTTATCACACTACTTGAATGTTAGTCGAGCGGCCATTCGCGTATAACTCAGTTAACGTTACGGCACGGATCATGCGCATTGACTGCTGAAACTGGCTTGGTGGCAGCGCCTAGAAGCAAGTCGCTTCTATGCGCACTTTTGGCGGGATAGAAGGTTCCCGAACTGCTCACATTAATTTCATTATTGTTTTGTTTATAAACATTAATACTGAATAAGAATCTGAAGAAGTCGGAAGTTAGTGTGTTAGTGAGAGACTTTACTGCGGACCGCGGCTCTATAAGCAGCTGCGACTTCCTGTCGTGGAGGCAGTTACTACAACACCGCAATGTAGGAGCAGCAACTAGGACTGTACTTCACTATATGAAATGTATGCAAGACCAGCGCTTGACTACTGAGAGGTATCATGGAGCGAAATAATCACACAATGCGACAGAATGAAAGCAGCAGACAGCAGGATGCTCAGAACAATAGCTAAAATTCCTTACGAACGCACAAATACACTCGATACAACATTGGACATTAACCCCATAGAAGAAAGGATAGCGAAACAGATTGCCACATATGGAGACAACAGACGGACTACCAGTGAAGAAATAAAACAACTGATCACCAAGACAGCAAATTGCCTGAACATACTAAGATATAAATATCAATGTCCGCCAGAAATCACAACCATAGTAACGGAAATGACCTACCCAGGAAAACATGAAGTGCTCCCAGAAATTACAGTCAACAAGGAACTTCCCAACCACTCAAAACACCACTGATTAAGAAGAAAATGAAAAGGAGTGAAAACCAGGAATGACATCCCAATCTGGCTAAGTTTTGGGGGTTTCCATCGGCTGTAAGGTGAATGCCGGAGTTGTGTATATTACTCATATATAACGAAAGGAAAGAAATAAATGTCCAACCTTAGCCAAACTTCAAATAAACAGAGCCACAACAGAATTAAATAAGATATGCCAAGGCTTCAAAGGTCAGTAAGTTCTCCATGAGCGCTCCTACACCCATGTGGTGAGAGAATGAAAGATGGAAAAAAAAGTCTGGATTGGGCTGCTTTACAGGCAACTGCATTGAAGGGCTCAAGAGGTGCCACGCTATTTCCGTCGTAGAAGGCGCTCTCGCGCTAAATTTTTAATAGCGGTGCTTCTACTGCCAAGACTAAAGGAATGGGACTAGAGGCTATACTTGACCGCCTTGCTGTTTCTGTAGGAGCTACTTTCAGTTTTAGTATAGAGAAGAATAATACTCTTCAGCAAGTTGATGGCTTACTGTAGCAATCGTTCGCGTTGATTCTTTGAATGACGATGAATGACTTTAGAGTTTTAACGATTGTGACATTATTACTTAGAGGACATTTATTATTGGAGACGTTCCTGTTAAAGATATTGGAACCTTGTTCACTCATCCCACTGCTGACGTCGCGGGAAGCTACTGAAACTCTCGTCGTATACTACTGAAATGAAACTTAACCCTTTAATGCATAGTGTAGCTGATCAGCTACATATCTTATTTTTTCCATTATCTCTCAAACTGATCAACATTTTACCACAAATCCATTTGTAGCTGCTTCTGTAATAGTGTTACACATGCAAGTAGCTCGTCCTAGAAATTATAAATTGCAGAATGTTGCTGAATCAGATCGACAGTTAGCCGCATTGAGTTACTCCTAATATGTGCGTTTGTTTACATTATTATTCCTCCTTTGCCACGTAAAAGTAGTCAATCACATACTACTGTTGCAGTGTGAGTTACTTTCTGGTAAGATTAGAGACATAATAGTGATATTTACTGCATCGGGTATATCATGGAAGCACTATATAGCTGACCAGCTATGAACTTTTTGCTGCTTTTAGTGCATAATAATTTTAAGGATTTTTTTCAATATTTTTCTCAGTATATACGCACTATACATTAATCGTGAGAGTTTTTATGGCTTCAAATAAAAAGTCATGCATTAAAGGGTTAAATACTGACTCCAAAAGCCAGAACCGTCATAGAAGTAAGGAATCATGGAACTGTTAGATACTGCATGTTACACGCATGGTGTGCCACAAATGTACCAAATCATTTTTTTCCTTTCTGATTAGATAATAAAACATCGTCTTTTCTTTATCAGTACTGCTTGGCAGCATGGTATAGTATTAGTAAACGGAAAATCGAACCTTTTTTTTTCACTGAGTTAAAGAAATTCGCGAAAAATGTACACCACGATTTTACGGATTGGTTCACACGAAGTTAGGGGTTAAGAAGCTTTTCCTTTTTCTGGTAACGGTTATGAGACTTTGTCTGGTTCTTTTAAAGTAATGATTTACTTTATTTTTTTAATCAAATTGTTTGTAACTCTTGATGGATAACAGTAACAGTTATTATCGATAGCTAGATTTGTGCTCACGCTGAAGGACAAATAAAAATAAAAATTAATTATAGTTCTGAAGAAGATAGCTCATTTACCTAGCGCTGTACGTAACAAAGGGAAAGAATAAAGACCGTTTTGCTTTCTTCCTGATGCATTAAAAATAGCTGCGGCGTTGTTGCCTTACGTGATCGATCCAGCGCGGCACATTTGTCAAGATGGCTGCGATTGTAGCTGCAGGTCAGTAACGCATCATCAAGATGCGGTCGCTCTCCATTCCGGCGGAAACCTTTAGCCCGAGTCAAATCGAGAGACCATTTTCGTATGGAGGATTTTTGAAGTGGATATTCTGTGAAAAATGAGGGGCAAGTGCTTCGGCGAGCGGGGGAGCGCAGCCATGAATAATGTGTGGTCGGCGGCTGACCCAGCTCCAGCTTTTGTCGCGCCCCTGGCGTGTTTGCATAGCTTATTGCCAGCCGCCGATACGCTAAGCGCTCCGCCTCTCGCCGCCCCTGAGCTGCTCAGGCACTTCCCTCAAGTGGTAACAATCTCCCATGCCATTCTGCAACTTTGCAGATAGCGGCTGGCTTCTATAAACATCCCGCGATACTTACATTGACAGTTACTGTATTTGGCCGTGTACTGCAACAGAAATAAACCAATAATTTTGTTTGCCTTAAGCGTTTCGCCTTTATTATATACAGGGAATGTAACTGTATATGTAAAAGTGAAAGCGCGCACACAACACACACACACACACACACACACACAACAGAGAGAAAGAGAAAGAAAGGAACAGTATAAAAATAAACGGAAAAAATATATTTTGCATTACAGTTCAAATACACACCTTAATGAACACATACAAACAAAGAAAAGAGATGGGAGAGAAAGAATGAGATCATTGATATCACAGACACACACTCAACACAGCTGGTAACACATTCAGAAGTTGGCAACAAAACAAGAACATAACGTAAAAAACAAACACTAGTCATTTCCTAGTGTTGTAACAACGAAATTTCCAACGGGGAAAATGAATAACAGGAATGACTTGGGAAATGCATTTCCAGTAGCACAAATGTAGACCAATATCTATAAAAATTGTGAGCAATATTTATATACCACCATAGCAAATAAGAGTGTGCCAGAACTGTTTCTAACCTCCATACAAAACAATGTAGAGAAAACCATTTGTAAAGAAGTTAGTGGTTATTTCAGTCCACGGATAACGCCTTGTAAACAATACAGCCGAAACACGAATGGCAGACAAAATTATCATTTTATTTCAGTTGCAAATAAAGTAATTATCAATATAATATTACGCAACTCAGGAAGGTATGACAAAATAATCGAAGATTATACGATTGTGTATTGAATATCTGTTTGGAATTGGGCATATTCAAAATGCGTCGTATTTAGGAGCAGCTATCAGAAATATAATCCGTAATGTCTCATTTCGATTTTCAAAGGATATTGATGACTGAGGCAATAATGTCACGATTAACAAGTATTTATTTACGGTGGATATAAATTCTTTTAGGCATGGAAGAAAATCCAAACAATTCATTCACTTTTAAACTTCGGCTTTTAATGAGAATCGCGAAAGCTTAATCACTGCTTGATAATACTGATCATATATAAAATAACGTCTCAAAGTTTCCGATTGTAGTTACTCAACTATTTCAGTAGAGTTTACTTAGTTTCGTACTTCAATTTCACAAAAACTCTAAGCCTATATAACGACGTCTGAAAAAGTTAACGCTTAGCTACGAACAAATAATATGTCCGTATATAAATAGTTGAGGAACTGTTGATATTAGCATGTCACGTTGTTGGACATATACAATTTGATAACTTCCAAGTATCTAAAAAATGATGATAGATGCACGCAAGGCATAGAGGCAAGAACAAGGCGAAAAGGGCGTCCAGATTATGTAGCACCTAGTCTCCAAGAATGTAAAAATCGTGTTTAGTTTTGAATATATTACAATGTCCAAAATCCGCTAAAAATTATAAATAAATAAATAAAAAGTTCGGGCGACGTGAAAATACGCACCGAACATGCGAATACAATCATGAAATGACCATACAGCATAGCGCTTTATACGTGAAAGAGGAAAAGACTTCACCTGCTGTAATGTAGGACATGCAAAATCAACAAAGGCAGACTATAATACAAGCCAAAAGGCACACAACGACAGCAAACAGTTATATTAATATAAACGTATCTAATATGACAATTACTATGAAATTCTGCGAGAGGGTATATATGTCTGGTTCCACCGCCTTCCACAAAATAGTTGAAATAAAACTTTACTTATACAGCAATGTGTATTTCTTTTTAATTTTCGAAAACTGAGTGTGCACTGTGCTACCAAAACTCAGTACTGCAGGGTACAATGCAAATATACAATAACAAAAGTAAATGATCACCGTTGTCTGCTAAGGGGCTGGGAGGTTACCTAACTCTACTAAATTAAATTATGTAGGCAATTAGCTGTTATTGCTAATTCAAACCGAATGTTTTGAACAAACATTGACATATTACTAAAATTCTGTTAGTTTATAAAAGGGAAAACAATCAGAATTATTAGAAAAATAAAGTACAAAAATGTTTCTTCCTAGTACTGTTAAGAAGAGGAATTATTGCATAGCGTCTTCCAGTATATAAAAAATCTTATGAAATTACAATGCTGTATCATGGAAGTTCGTCAGATCTGACAAAGATCTAAAAATTGCAAAGTTAAAAACATAAATGTTACAGAATGCTGTGTTATCCGTGTAGACTTGTCGCGTTGGTACAGAGATGAATAATACAGTATAAACAAATTTTCCCACACAGGCCCAACACCTGTACAATTCAATATCCGCTACTTCAAAGGAACACCAACAGCGTTACCAAGGCAAAGATATATGCACGATGTAAACACAGGAAGAGCGGCACAAGAAACTTTGATAAAAGCAAATACTGTGAAGATAACAGGAAACTTTGTCTACAATCAGGAAAAGCGGCAGATGCTGCAATTCGCAATAACGTGCTGTGTTAGCCTCAGGATCGTACCCTGTCGTGGGGCGGATGGGGGATTCTATTTGAACATTTGTGCTATAAGAAAGAAAAAAAGGACCCGCATAATTACAGACCATTATCACGGTAAGTTTGATGTATAAATCTTGAACATATTCTCAGTTCGAATTCAGAAAGATTCCTTGCGACGGAAAGCTTATGTCCATGTATCAGAACGGCTTTAGAAAGCACCGTTTGTGTCAATTTCTCCTTATCCTTATCTCGCATGATATCTTGAGAGTCATATATGAAGGGCAACAGGCACACTACTTATTCCTTTAGAGGCGAAAGGAGTTTGACACGGTGCCGCATTGCATACAACTAACAAAGGTAAGAGGGTCTGTAACAGGCTCCCAGAAATGTGAGTGGCTCGATGACTTCTTAAGTAGTAGAATCCAGTATCTCATCCTTGACGGCGAATGTTCATCAGGGACAACGATTGCATCAGGAGTGCCCTACGGTATTCTGACAGGCCAGCTGTTATTTTCCATCTACATGCACGAACTGACGGACAGGGTGAGAAGCACTTTGCGGTTTTTTGTTGATGGCGATGTGGTGTAGGGAAGGTGTTGTCATTGAGTGACTTCACTAGTATACAAGATGCCTTAGACATAATTTTTAGTTTATTTGTTGAATTTGGTTCATCTGAAAAGAAAACCGCCATAGAATAAAATTGCGATCCATTCTTGGGTAACCTCAAGTGTTTGGGATCACTACCAGATTGGTTTAAAGGAATATGCAGAGGTAATACAGAGACGAGCTGCTAGTATTTTACTGGTGGTTTGATCAACACGTTAAGTCTAACGGAGCTGATGCGAGAATAAAATGGGAATCCCTGGAGGGCAACGACGTATCTTCAAAGAAAAGTGAGTGACGAAATTTAGAGAGCTGGCATTTGAATGTGATTGCAGAGCGATCCTACTGTGGGCAACTTATATTGTACGTAAGGACCGCAAAGACAAGAGAAATTAGAGCTCTTACCGAGGAATATTAGTGGTCGATTTTGGCTCGCTCTATTTGGGAGTGGACAGCGGAGGAAATGACTGGCAGTAGTACGAGGTACCTTTCGCTAGGCCTCGTATGGTGGCTTGCGGAGTACGTACAGATGATAATTATCGAACTATACGAAACAAAACGTAAAGAGGGTACAAACTAAGGCGTGCACACTTTATTCAGCATGTCAAAGTCACTGCAGATATTCGAATTTAGCTTATGACATGTGTTGCAGTCATGTGAGGTAGACGAATATCGAAGTTCTGCATGACCCGCTGTAACAATAAAACAATAATTCGAAATTTAAAAAAGCAGTCAAGTTCGCGTGCGGAGACTGCTCATCGCCTCGGCACAACGTTGAGTCGAATTCGGTCTGATGATGATCTCTGCGTAGATCGAAACCGGTCACCAGGTGAAAGAAGTGGAAAGTGACAGATAAAAATCCTAGGACCTGGCGGGGATCGAACCCGCGACCTTTGGATTTGTAATCTGGCACTCTACCACTGTACAACAGTAGTATAATTGATTTATTTATAAATAGTGTACAAATAAATCATAGCTTAATAAATTCAATAGGCTTTATTCTTACAT
This sequence comes from Locusta migratoria, assembly GCA_026315105.1. Taxonomy (NCBI): domain Eukaryota; kingdom Metazoa; phylum Arthropoda; class Insecta; order Orthoptera; family Acrididae; genus Locusta; species Locusta migratoria. The sequence continues at coordinate 673,219,184 of CM048755.1, forward strand.
CATTAGCCCCCTCCCCCCGCCACAGAACCAAAGCCTGGTTGCGCTACTGATGTAGAAAATCCATACACTGGGACACACATTATGGAATGCGTTGACGGTCTCCAGAGTTGAAATTAAATAGGGAGAAAGCCATTGCATTTCTGCTCTCGGCAAAACTCTCGATGCCTCGTTTATCTACCATTATTTTAACTCACTGGCTTTTTTTTCTTTCCTCTAAAACCCCACTCGAAAAAATGAGGCAAACGGAGGTCTTGCCGGCTCCCCAGTTGCGGTCACTTCGGCTTTAATTAGGCGCGGCGAATGAAAGGCGGCGCCATTGTTAAGTGTTGGCAACATCTGGCGGCGCGCTTTATAGCAGAGCGGCAGCATAATTAGAGGCCACATGCCTAATAAGCCCCGCGCCGCGCACGCACGCCGCCAACTTTATTTCATCTCAATAACCCACATAGCCGCCCGCTGCCGCGACTACGCTCGGTAAAACACGCCGACGCCAAATAAAACGACAACTCTACATTTAATCTCAGTTGGCTTCCTGAAGAGCATATAAAACAGAAAACTCCCCCTCCCGCCCCTTCGCAACTCGATCATTATATCAGCGCCATTAAAGAACAAGGGCCGTGTGCAATCTGAGGAAGAGCGGTGGAAACGAGAGAGAGAAGGAATAGAGACCCGCGGTGGAGTGAAAGAGAGAGAGAAAGAGAGGCACAAAAATGAAGAAAAAAGCCAGAAAGAGAACGAGAAAAAAAGGAGGCTTCCTCGTAATGTAATCAGTAGTTTTAAAAAGTTTCTCAGAGCTAAAATCTTTTATGGATTTTCTACGTCCCCGGAGAAAAGAGAGGAACGATTTGCGGAAATAGGGAGTAAATGGATTGAACGGTACGGGGGAGGAGGCAGACAATGGCTAACTCGGCAAATGTTCCCGCGGCTCCGTTATTCACACAGTACCAAAACATTTCCCAGCCGTAAAAGTGCGCGCCTCGTCGTAAATCCGCGCCCAATGACGTGGCACAAACAAAGCCGCTGTTTACGTGCCCTATTTGTTAACGCACATGGAAACTGCTAGTCGCGTGCGCTTGCAGTGTAGCCTCCCCGGACGCTAGAACGACGGCGCAGCATGAAAGCCATTTTCCTGCCCTTTGGCAGATTTGTGCTCTGTTTTGCAATGAAGCATTTGAGAACGCAGAAATTACTGCAGCTACTCGCCTTTTTTGATAGGGGCATTCATTAAACCGTACCCGATATCGAACTGCCTACCAGCTCATCATCAGATGGTACATACCAGGCAGGGTCCTGCCTACCCCCTCCCCGGAAATAATGAATATAAAGAAAAAAAAGGACGGCATGTGAATTATTTTAATGAATGATGCGTGGAGGCATCGCCGTGGTGAGGGGAATGGGGCAGTGGCAAATCCACGATTTTGCTGGGGGTTGTGCTCATCTCATAGAATCGTTTTGGCGTCATAACTCAAAAGAAAAAAAGAAAAGAAAAAGTCATTATTTCGATGTCTTGTTTGTGCTATTTTCCGAAAGGGCATAGAATCATTTACTTGCCGGCCGCGGTGGCCGAGGAGACTGAGGCGCTCCAGTCACGGTCTGCACGACCACTACGGTCGGGGGTTCGAATCCCCCCTCGGGCATGGATATTTATGCCGTCCTTAGTTGTAAGTAGTTCATAAGTAGTTTGTAAGTTTAGGGACTGATGACCCCGTAGTTAAGTCCCATAGACTCTACAAACATTTGAACATTTTTTTGAAAGGTAACTTAGATACAGTTTTCCTCATATTTATTTTTACATTGCTATATTCGCTACTGGTACATACAATACATTTCAGTGCATTTTGGTTGTAAATTCGTGGGGGTTGCTGTGTATCTGTGGCAAGACACAAAACGGGAGCACGTAAGCACTATCTTGCCACAGATACACAGCAAGCCTCACAAAGTCACAACCAATATGCACGTATTGTATGAACCACCTGCTAGGCAGTTCGGAACCGGTTGTAATTGAATAAATACCTCCGTCAAGAAAGGCGACTGGATGCAGTTATTTCTGAAACCTCTCTTAGGTTACAGTGGCATTTCCCATATCCATAAAGAACGAAAGTTTTATTACAGCCAGTGTTTACAACGTCTTTGCCGCTTCTCGCATCTGAAGCGCAATTGATCCTTGTCTATACAATCTCCTTGTTCCAAATCTCTTTTCTGCATTTCCTGCCGGCCGCGGTGGCCGAGGTGACTGAGGCGCTCCAGTCACGGTCAGCACGGCCACTACGGTCGGGGGTTCGAATCCCCCCTCGGGCATGGATATTTGTGCCGTCCTAGTTTGTAAGTAGTTCATAAGTAGTTTGTAAGTTTAGGGACTGATGACCCCGTAGTTAAGTCCCATAAGCTTAACAAACATTTGAACATTTTTTCTGCATTTCCTCTTGAATACAGTGCATCCATATTTTAAGTGATCTCCTTACCTTATTTATTTATGGTGGAATCCAACTCCATGCTTGTAGTGGTGTCCTTTCCTGTCCCGTAAGTCGCAAACGTCCGTATCATTTCAATGTTTATCATTAATTTCAGCTATAATGGTGGTTCCAACTGCCATTCTCCCTCTAATTATTTCAGTTTATCACGTGATCAAATAAAATGTTAAGCTGCACGATCTTCTCCAGAATGACATCTTGCAGCAAGTCATTTCTGTTTTTTTATTTTTATCCATGACCCACACCTCTGACCCACACATTATCAGTGATTCTCTTATTGCCTTAAATAAATTCTTTCTTGTCTGAATAGACAAGCTGTTATTCAACAGTATCGGATGTCGAGTCTCAATTATTTACTTCCCTTTCTGTGTCCTTACGTCCTTCTCATTCCTTACATCTTCACCTGACATTTATCTTCCCTCTCTTCCATTACCATATACTTTGTTTTCTCAGTATTGACTTCAAAACCCCATTTACTACACATGGAGACGCGAAATCCTCTCATTTGGGCTTCGCAGCGCGATTCCTCACATGCCAACGATAAAAAAGTCTCTCCGAAATTTCATCCTGCGCATATTTCTGAAAGTAAATGGACGTCGAAGACTGAGATAGGTGTGTTCTATACGTCAGTCTGTTTCAGAATTAGACAATTACACCAACAAAAACCTACGGGATGAAGAAGCCATCTGGAGGGAAAAAATGAGGATAGAAACCCATACCCGGAAACATCATCCAAGCGTCGAAGTTGCTGGAGGGGATATCTAGCGGCAAGTGCCGGTGCCTATAACTTGACTCTCTGTGGAGTCGTTGAATGGCGTTTGCATGCGTGGATTTCTATGCTCATTTTGTTCCTCATGACGCCTTTTACATCCACTAGAAGTTTGTTGGTGTAATTGTGTAATTCTAAAACACACTGACGTATGGAAAACACACCTCTCTCAGTCGTCAACGTCAATTTACTGCTGGAAATATGCACATGACGTAATTTGGGAGAGATTTTTTATTATATTATTGTTGGCATGGGGGGAATCGCGCTGCAAAGCCCGAGTGCGAGAATTTCGCTTCACCCTGTATTTTCCAATTAACGTATCAGGCATGTAAATTATCTTCAACTATTTCTATCTGGTCATCTAGAAGTAGAATGGAATGTAGATGCCTTGTCATGTCAGAGATTCCTATCGGTCTACAGTTTCTGATCTATTGTTTCAGAGCCGCACTCAAATGTACTTTAGGTAAAGTGTGTGAAAGACAGAATCCTTGATTCATCCCCTTTGTTGTTAAAAATGAGTCACAGGTACAATTTCCGACCTGCATTATAGACTTATTTCTATACGTTCTTTTTATTGCGTTTATGTATTTTTTACGTATTCCCAATTTCTCCACAAACGAGCCATAGCTTCTGCAGTGGGACCGAGTCAAAAGCCTTCTGCAGATTACAAAAGTTATATGTAGTTCCCTTCCGTTTGAAAAACACAATAAAACAGGTGTACCATTACGTTAAATGCCATTCCTATTAAACCTACAGCTAAAACTTCAAAAACAAGGCGACTCCGTGATGTTACAAACTTTCAGAGGTGATGGAGAAGGGTAAACGTATCAATATCAGGTAAGAGAGGCACGTGTGGAAACGATCGAGTCCAAAGTTACAATCGAAAATCGTTCTGACAGTACACATTGTTATGAGAAACATGCCCAGCTTCCTCGAACAAATGCTCCTTGTTATTCGTCAACAGATGTGGTTCTGTCGTAGTAGGCCTCACAGTGCCGTGTCCAGGATGTTGGCTTGGAAGGAACATTACCCAAATAAGCTAAAAACCAGGCACTTTTATGAGGGGAAGGGGACGCTTGACCTAGTTGAGGATGAGCTTTTACAGGGTAAACACTTAAAAGAAGGTACTTACGTTCACCACAAGCGTCGTTGAGACTGCAGAGGATCTGCGACACTATTCAAACGACACCAGGGATATTCAGACAGGTCCGGCAGAGCTTCATGCGACGATGCATGTCTACATTGCGCTGAGGATGCCATTTTAAACAACTGCTGTAAATGTAGCAGCTTGTGAAACTCGTGCAGTTAAATTAATTTGTTCACGAGGCGCATCCAGAAGTAAGTTTCCCTTTTTTCAGCAAAGTTCCACGAAAAACTTTATTGGCAATTGGTACAACAATTTTTCGACAGGGTCACCAAAAAAATTAAGACACTTGTCATATCGTGGGACCGGCTAAAACTACTTTAAAGGAAACAACAACGGGAAACTTACTTCCTGGATGCGCCTCATACTTCACCGCAGATTTTCGGTTTCTCAAATATTCAAATGTAAACATATTGGACCAAGCTGCTATGGTCATCAGTTACTGACTTACAAATAATTTAAACTAACTTCTGTTAAGGAAAACACACACACTCATGCCCGAGGGAGGACTCCAACCTCGGCGGTAACGGCCGCCCAGTCGGTAGCATGACGCCTTAGACCACGCGACCATTACTCGCGGCTTCCGTTTTCTCTGACATCAAATTACGTGCACCGTTACTAGTCCATCAGTAGAGATAATCATTTGAGGGTACTGAGGAATTACCACTGCGGAATGCCGAATGCTCTATGGCGCCTTGCTGCGGAGCGCGCGCTTGCTCTCCGTCGGAGGTTCGAGTCCTCCGTCGGGCCATGTGTGTGTGTGTGTGTGTGTGTGTGTGTGTGTGTGTGTGTGTGTGTGTGTTGTCCTTAGGTTAGTTCAAGTAGTTTGTAAGGCTAGGGACTGATGGGGGTCATTAGTTAAGTCCCATAGATTTACAAACATTTGAATTTGAATTATTGAGGAATTACAGGGGGAATTCTGTACGTCATGCTCAGGGTTCGTTGGTTATACCTTCAGGTTGATCACTGTGCGAGGCCAACGCGGAATTTTCGTACATTTTCGATTATAAATTTCGATTCGGTTGTTTCCGGAATAGAATCCTTTACCTCAAATTGATATATTTGCCATTCGCCATGATTCCTAAAAAGCTTGTAAAATCATCACAGAATATATTATCGCCGAGGTCATTAGTGAGATATAAATGTGTGGAGGTAACCTGTCCCATGTCTGGTAAGTTGTTCCATGAGAGTCTCTTAACAATATAGAAAATTTCGACAGCGATGGTTACTCGTGACCAATGCATATCAGATAAACACGTGATGTACCACCCAATCACGGAGCAAAGCCTTCTAAACGAATTGTAAATTAAAATGTTTATTTGAAGAAAGCAATATATTTCTTTAATGACTTAGGATTTTTTTTGTCTTTGAATTACAAAACCGAAGTTCTAGTGGCACTTTGTTTCCAGTGGTATTTCTCAGGGGAAACTATTGAGCATTTCCGTGCCGCTTTTGCACAGACTAAATAAATTCATTAGGAAATGACAGCTCTTCTTTTATTTTATTGATTATTTATTTTACCTGGCAAGATTAGGGCCTTCAGGCCCTCTCTTACACCTAACCAGGCTTACTGAAGGTGAATTATTTTAGTACATTACAGACAGACAATGTATAACACAAATATTAAAGTAAAGAAAAGTATAGATTATTACTAGAATGTAATTGTAACAATAACAATTAGATAACTTATAAGAATCAAAAATTATAATAATGAAAATAATAGTGACAATAATAATAATAATAATGACTTTGCAAAGGACAGTCAGCATGTTTCATATTGTGAACATCAACCTTACTACCATTTAGGAATTATCTCGTTATGGTCTTACAGATTGTGAGTTATTCACATCAAGCAGAGACATAAAACGACTGAATGTGATGAGAAAGATATAAAATAGGTAGATTGGTTAGAGGAAGAGAAATAGAATGGTAATGTTCAAAGCTATGGTGGAGAAAAGAGAGTAAGAACTGAGAGAAGGGGAACAACGGAGGCTGCTTTGTGACATTCGATAATCCATTTTGGTTTGCCTTTCAGACTAAGTCAGGCGAATGTTGTATATGCTGTCTACAGTTCCCTCGTATCTACCTCTGCCGCTAATAAATTTTGAACTCATGTTAAATCCCTCGGACGGGGTATTCCTAGGTGTTTGACCATTTACAGATGTTCGACACCTTAAATATCATCAGACCTAATCTTATATTTTAGTCCATTAAAGTACATTATACCACTAAGATGACAGTGCTGATCGTTCTCAAACGTTTCGTAAAAGAACAAAATATAACATTTAGTGAATACATTGTAATATTTGTGAACTTTGAAGTATATTCCTGTGATCGGTTTCAAGGCATAAACCACAAAATCATGCGGTTCAGGTTGGGAGGTATACATGTCAATTTTCATGACGACAGTGGAATAATAGCGTTGCTTAGGAATTCCTGGAACGTCATGCTGGAAATATGACAAGTATAAAATGTATGTGAGATAGTATCACTTCATACAGGGATACGTTGTCTATATAAATATGCTGCGTTATCGTTACTCCTACATCACTGGTGATTTTTATTAGATTATTTGAAATAAATCAGCTTGAACATTCAGCTGTATGTTTTTCCACTTTATTACTTATTTAGTTTCGTTTATTACAAGTTTCATCATAAGAGCAAAAGCTACACAAGGGAGACTAAATTTAACGTGTTTGTGTGTCCCATCTGCAAAAGTGTTAAGAAGGAACTTGGCAACTACTATGCTCTGACGTTTACATTCATGACTAATTTGAAAGTAACTTTGTTTTGACTCTTCCGTTCAAATGCTCAAGTGTTTGTAAACCTATTGGACCAACTGCTATGGCCATCAGTTTCTAGACTTACAAACTACTTAAACTAACTTCCACTAAGGACAACAAACATACTCATGCCCGATGGAGGACTCGAATCTCCGGCGGGAACGGCTGCCCAGTACGTAGCATGACGCCTTAGATCACGTAGACATTCCGAGCGGTGACTTCCGTATGTAGCTTTTATTCCCATGGTTATGCTTGCAATAAGCGAAATTAATTGAGTAATAAAGTGGAGAAACATACAGTTGAAGGGTCAAGATTATTTACTTAAAATATCTCATGGCGTAGGCATTCACTTTCATAAAGTTCTGGAAAATATTGCTTTTCATTTATTATACTTCTTTTTCTCTAGAAGAAACATTTCTCCGAGTTGACCAACATCGGTGTTGTATAAAAAAACATTAATTTAGAAAAAGATAAAAGAAATAATTTATGTAGCAACAGTATGGCAATCGTAATATGTGATTACGATGTTAGATTAAATTTGTCTCATAGGTTACCCATGTACGACCTGAACTAAAATCAAAATAATTAGGTTACTCTGCCATTTCAGCAGGATATTTGTATCTCTGTGCAAGGAGCTGCTATCAGATAATTTATCCAAAAACGTGCTACATTGCAGTAATTTGGTTCTGGTTACTTAAATACCTGTCATTGTGTATTTCTAAGATTATGGCTCATTTTACATCCTACCGGACATAAGTGGCTAAAAGAGTTAAGTATACAATAAAGTTACTACATTTACACCCCTTAAACGATCTCTCCACAAATAAATAAATAAATAAAATAAAATTAAAAATAAAAAAAAAATATTCGTATAGACTTAGGCGTTCTCTACTGCAGCAAGCACTGAATTACCGATTTATTCATATGGAAAAAAATTCTTAAATGACTAGAACTCAGTCCTAAGATGTTTCAAAATTGCATGTTCAAGTTAGAAAGGTAGCGATTATAAAATCAAAACACGTCGCCCCGTAAGAAATTTTCAAATATGTCCTTTACGCTGAACGGTACCTAATGCTACTGCTATTTCTATTTGTTTGTTTGAAAATCATCGTACTAGAATACTGTTTCTGAAACAATATTCATATAACGCCCGGAAATTGTAGACTTAAGTGTGATGTCGCGTCAGATTTGTTACACTGATAGACCATTTATGCATATTACATTTTTATTTAAGCTAATTTTTACTTCAATATTTGCAGTTGTAAAAGCAATTTTGTGACCAAGTCCAAAATTTATGCCTGAAATTGACATTTTGTTCCATTTTCATAAGTAGTGCATGCCGTGTAATTTTACATTTTAGCTACTGAGGCAACGTTAATCCTTTTGTCGTGAAATCAGTGATTTTCGAACTTTTTGTCTAAAATATAATATAACGTACGACGTAACGCAAGTTCCTCATGCAGAAACACTAATTTCTAAATATCTTTAAAAAATTATAACTACTTCACGGCTAATGGTAAGTACTTAATGAATTAGCGATAGAATACTTGGACTGATACCTTATCCTGTATTAAAAGTTGCTCATACTCATTGTTAATTGTTTATACGGTAGTTTGATTTTAAACAATGCGTTCCGCTATCCAACTGATTCACTGACCACTTATATAAAATTATGTGTTGTGGTAGCTTGTAATGTCTAAGTCAGTCAAGAATGATTATGTGCACGCTTTATTGAACTTGATCATTACACCTTTCGTTTCAGTCAATTAAATATATTTTTAATTAGTGGGAAAAATATGGTATTCACATATAAAGTAAAGAAATATAAGGCAACCATTTACGTCTTTAATTTATTTGGTTAGGGCGTTGCAGTTATAAAGCATGATGCTACCATAAGAATTTATGTGCAGCAGTTTCCAAACATTAATGTCCTGTATTTATCGTGAAACGATTTTAGAAACGAATATTACGCTAATCGGTTATTCATTTCCGCATGAACATAACAGTAGGGTTCAATCTCTAATATATTCGTCATAAATTCTCTTGGACTTTCAGCTTAAAATTATCAACAGGTGAAAAGTGGTTTCATTTCATTGCCGAGGGAGTCTTACAATTATATATCACATGTGCATAAGTAAACATAAATCCACAAGATATTAATACAAAGCATCAGCATGTCGCACAGAGAAATGAATAAGTTGACAGTTAAGTAAACTAATAGTTATAAGGAAATTAACAGAAAGTTTAGAGCCTAAAATCTTTTGAATATATACGGGAAAAGTCTGAAATCTGAAATACCGGAAAATGTTTGTAGATCTACTGTCTTCCCACATTCCCCCGCGTGGATGTCAGTCTTTTGAAAGTTAATCAAACATAATAATGTAGTTTTTAATGCTGAAATACAGTCAGAGCTTACCTCAGGCAAAAATAACGTTTTTTACTGTAAAAATCGGCATATGAGCTACTATCATAGCCTTGCTGATGGATGAAAAGTTTACTTGCACCGATGACAATTATCTTACCTAATAAAATCTGTCCGTGTAAAATGGTTTGTAGCACCACGGCCACTTTTTTTTTTTTTTTTTTTTTTTTTTTTTTTTTTTTTTTTTTTTTTTTTTTTTTTGGAACATAGCCCCTGAATATAAAGTTAATGAACGAGACAATTTCTAAGTAACAACATGACAATAAAGGTAAAGACGGCGCATCAGATCTTTTAATTACAATGGAAACTGTTGTGTCTTTGTTAATACTCTCAATGTGATTCCAAATTTTTATTGTGGTCCGCTTTTCATGTAATGTAAGATCAACAACGTACTATGTAGAAACAAAACATAACTTATGACTTCACTGTTCACTTGGGTTACTGAAAATTCTGTGTGTGAAAATAATCATGTTGTATAAGAGAATGTTCCTGATCTGAATTTGTGCATTTGGATAAAACCTTGAATTATGCGCCGCAGCCAAATTCTTTGTGTGTGTTCTAGAGTTTCAAGGAATATAAAGAATCACACATGAACAAACTAAATAATTTTAGGTAAGCTGCTGTGAAAGTGTGAAATGTTGAAGTAACGCAATAATGTAGAAGCGGGCGACAGCAGTGTTTCATCGCCATGATTGAGAAAATAAATTTGTGCTTCTCTGTATTAATCGTATCACATGAAAAAGATTTCATGAACGTAAGTTTTATCTTAGCTTCTTCCCTAAACGACTCTTTATCATTACTTTTACCTCCCACCATGCACATGATTTCGTGAATAGGGATGGAAGTTTTTGTCTCAGTGCTGTATGTATTTCGGCAGTGAAAATTCCTTAATATTTCAAACAATTAAAAGTATCTGCTAAACAATCATTGCTACACAGTTTAACAGAAGCCAACTTTGATTTAGTTCTGTGACGGGGCAGTGCTAGAGCCACCCGCAACTTAATGTGCCGTTGGTCTGCCCTGACATTAATTTTTTGATTAGAGCCGAAGTATCGGTTGGTAGCACTGGCTGGATTTCTCGAATTTTTATACTTTCATAATTTTTCCCCCCATCATCTGTTGTTGATTTTCAAAAATTTTATCCTTATTTAATGGTATCAGCATACGGACATCAAAATAAGGCATAAAATACAGATACAGAAAACAATGACTGGAAGAGAAGACGAAACAGGGTGTTTCGGGGGGATAGTTTCCACACACAGCAGTCATAATCAAAGGCGAGAGAATGAGATGGTATGGTCACGTGGTGAGATAAGACATTGTTTGAGACGTGATGGAAGAAAGACCGGAGTGAAAGAGACCATTGGGAAGAAGAAGAATTATGTGGATGGATGATATTAGGAAGGATCTGTAGAATATTGCAAGAAATGAAGAAAAATAAGAAAACAGTGAGGAATGGGGCGCTGTTGTATGTGAGGCTAATGACTGACTACGGTTCAAGTGGCCCTGGCAGTAACAGTAACAGTAAATTGTAATTTATACTCTACTAGTACTAGTACAGTAACAGTAAATTATAATTTATACTGAACTAGTACTTAAAGGACGACGGTAAGTAAAGGTGAAGAAAATGTAGGGTAAAATATGAAAAGTAGGCATAAGTATTTTTGTACAAGAAAACTGATTCTGTTGGCATAAAATTATCAGCCCCAGTGAAGTCACGGTTTGAATCCTTAACACTAATAAACATCCCCGTGATAAATACCCACATTTAATTTGAGACATTCGAGTTATAAAATAAAATTTACGGGAGCTAGGACTAGTGTATTAAACTATGTACTAACGAAATAAGATAAGAAGAAAATTGGAAAGTTTTAATCTTATGTTGATATAATGGCAGAGAACGGATTCGGAAGTCAGCAACAGAAGAAACATGCAGTATAATGAAAACAGCATATGGTTTCACTAGGAACATCCATGTAAACAGTCGTCCTCTTGGAAATAAATTTAGTAAACCATACTATTGCGCTGCAGTACAGTAGATAAGTTAACATAATGTTTATAAGTTTGTAAATACTTAACTCTGAATTATTCGTGGGCAGGCCAAATACACTAACAAGAAATACAGAAAGACAAGTAACAAATTCATGTCAGGCCAAAGATCAACGAAAAATGAGAGTTAGTGGAGTAATCTACGTAATTATTCAGAAAGTATCTGTGCTAATGACGAAAACAAAGCCGATCTTTTCAGAAAGTTTTACAAAATGTTAGAGAACACTTTAATAAAAGAAGTACTTAAGATATGAACAAAACTCATCCTGTTCCGAACAAAACAAAGTAATCTGAAATGAATTGGAAGCAAAAGAGTTCAATTCATTTTAAGGAATAAAAAATTTTTAAAAATAAAAAATAATAAATCTATGTATAGGACACACATGAAGCGTGGGTGAAAGAAATAGAGAGGAAACACGAGGGAAAGATTAAACAATAGTACAAACGCCTGAAACAGCTAATAATTATAGCGGGGAGATCGAAGATGGGGCGAGATCCTGGTGAACAACAGGCACTAAGTGAAACGTTTTTATGAATACAACTGAAAAAACAAGGACCACACTGGATGTATTGCTGTCAAGTTGAAAATGTAAACTGAAAAGCAGAACAGAGGTGGAAGGGTCTTCATGACGGCATACTTGTGAGATCAAGATAGGCAATAAGACTTAGCTATAGTATGGAATGAAGGTGATGGTGACGACGTTTATGGTGCTGTCAGTGATAACGATGCAACGCTGATGCTGCTGGGTGTAGCAAAGATGCAGCAAGTGACTGTGCTTCCTCTGCTCACCCCAGGCATTTTTCTGACGTTCTGACGCTCGCCGCCTAATGTTGCGTTAAACTCGGCAATCAGAAATCTTATGCGCTCTTTTGAGTATCCACGCTGTTGGGAGTCCGCCAGACGATAGGGAGAAAGCTCTCTCATCTAAAACACCGTAAAAATACATCCCAATCCCACTTTACATGAGAAACAAAACTGTTTTCTGAGATCTCTGTAGTTCTTAAGGTGATATATCACTGTCAGAGCTTTTTCGCTACATTTCTTCTGTTCTACACGTCATGATTGATTCAATAACGCGCAGTAGTCAGCTACCACCGTTTCCGTTTGAGAGATGTATCCGTCTAGTTCCACAGTACCGTATTTTACGACTTTTAAATATACTTAATAACCATTTAGGTTTTGACTAATTTATTTTCACACTTACAGTTGGAACGTCTGAACAATAGCTAATAAGTTATGGAGACAGTCGTTATATAGTTAATTCACACAATGACGATTAAAATAGAATATTTTACAACTGTTTACACGGATAAGTTAAAAAATACAACTAAAGGCTCTAAATTATTATAAGGCATCTTTTTGTCGAAAAATTATGACATGAGGAAACAAATCAATTTAAATTACTGACGAGTGTTATTTATTTCTAATTTTCACATTTGTAGCAAGGTTGCCGACAATGCAACTTAATTTTTGAAATTTGATTAAGGAATCAATAGATTCTAGGTCTAGTGAATGCTGCAGTTTTTTATTCCGTTCCATCACATCAGTAACAGATAATAACTTTATATAGACGGAGGACAGAGTTAAAACTCAAAGAACTTTCACCTTTATCCATTACGTATTGACACAATACATCATTCAGACAAAACTTTATGTCCATGAATAATATTCTTTGCCAGGTGATAGAGTTGTATACTACCACAGACACAGGAACCGAAAACAAGCAAGTTAATTAAGAATTGGCGCTTCAGCGTTAGAGACCGTTGAAGTCATTGTTATGGTGAAGACAACATCACTCTGTATTGTACACAAAGTACTGAATTAGGTACTTCCAAGGAAACAGTGTACCCATTACGAGTCCTAAGAATTGTTAATGTACGGTTTAAATGATTATTTGATGAAACTGTCGTAAGAAAATATCATTTTTATTGGGCCAATGAGTCAGAATTGTATGGAGTGTGGTTTGCTATAATTAAGCACCAATCTGTAATACTGAACTTATTCACTGTCATATCTGCGAAACCAGTTACATCATTTTCCGCATAAGTCACAAAGATATATGTACCTCCGACAAATAGAAAAAATGAGTTATTTCAGTATGGTTTGCTGTAATTAAGCACCAGTATGTAATACTGATCTCATTCACTGTCATATGTGCGAAATCAGTTACATCACTTGTGGTGTGATTAGCAGTATAGACGACAGTGGGGGAGGGGGTTGGAGAAAACTATCGACATTCAGAAATATATATATACCTCCGGCAAATAGAAAAAAAAAATGAGATGTCTCTCGCGTTTACTTGAAAATTAATGAAAATATAAGAGAAAGCACATATGATCTTCGCAATTCCCTCTAATTCAGTAAGAACAACGATAGGCCTTTCTGTAAATTTCACGAGTCACGGAAGAGTCCGTAATCATCAGTAGAATCGTCAGTAATTTTCGTACCATTTTATTAATATTCTACATTTTATTGACGATCAGTACTGCGCAAGTGTTGGAACTTCATAATTGAAGTGAAACATTTATTAAAGTTTACCCTAAGTAAACCGAACAAGATAGCGCAGTGGTAACTCACTGGCCTACTATTCGGGAGGACGGTGGTTCAAATCCACTTCCAGCCATCCAGTTTTAAGTTTTCCATTATTTCCCTAAATCACTCCAGGCAAGGTTTCTTTCAAGAATGGCTTTTCTTCCCTATTCCTGACAAAAATTATTCGAGCGTGATTTACGTCTCTAACGACCACGCCGTCGACGGGATGTTAAATCTTAAATCCCTACTCCCAAAGTAGAAAGTACTGTTCTTGCTCTCAGAGATAACACGCAGCATTGTGGCCGATGAAAGCGTGAATAGACAGAAAAAAAGAATATACTTTACTTTAAAACAGGAAAGAAAGTATGTATTGTGCCGTGAGGCACGGAGGTACTACAGATGGTACTAGCCAAAATTACTTATGTACAGATACACCATTCATTTTCCCAGGATAATGGAGTCTGTATCACTCATGTAATTGACTAATAACCTAACGGAAAGGAAAAGTTCTTAACAGCTAGGGGAGAGTTCAGTATTGTACTAAAGTAAGTTAATTAAGAATTGTATTTTGGGTGACAGTTTAAGTATTTCGGTACTGAAAGTAAATTAAGGTGCCGCGGTGGAGTAGCCGACCGGTCTAAAGCACCTCGCTGCGGAGCGCGTGGTCGCTCGCCGTGGAGGTTCGAGTCCTCCCTGGGGCATGGGTGTGTGTGTTTGTCCGTAGGTTAGTTTACCTAGGTTTAAGTAGTTTGTAAGCTACGGACTAATGACCACGCAGTTTGTCCCGCTAGATTTACAGACATTTGAACATTTTTGAAATTAAGAAACCAGGATATGCAGCGGGTTCAGGAGATGGAGCGTGACGAGCAAGGATGTGCACTTGAGTCCGTAACTAAAAGAACTGATTAGTCCACATAGTATCTATCGACATGATGAAATGAATACTTAACTTAGCTGTACTTGTGTTGGTACAAATTTCTTCCTACTAATACATAGTTTTGCAATGTATCACTAGAGTCTTCTGGCTACTGTTCCAGCTTGTGCTAAGACAGACTGTTGGTTATCGTAGTTGGACTCTTCTGTTGACTCCTGGATCGGAACAGTAGACCTGCTGTGGTGCGCCGGCATATGTAGGCGAGTCCCCTTCTTCCTATTGGCCGGAGCGCGAAGCACGCAGAAAGGTACAGAGACTGCGGGCGCCCCCGGCGGCCGAAGTACTACAGAGAAAGGCTATTCTATAAGCTACAGAGCGACTTATCGCCCGTCTTGTAGTGGCGCGGCGACTTGCGTGGACCTCCGGCGTTGTGGCGAATAGCGACGCCACAACAGATGGGGAAGGAAATCGGCCGTGCCCTTTCAAAGGAACCATCCCGACATTTACCTGGAGTGACAAGTAACACCTGAATCTGGGCTAAGGTGGATTTGAACCACCGTCTCCCGAATGCGAGTACAGTGTGTTACCACTGGCCACCTCGCTCGGTGTGCACAATTACTTGTGGTGAAAGCTGTTCACCACCAGTATTTAGACGGCAGTGGGGAGAGGGGGTTTGAGAAAACTGACTGTGTAAAGTCCCTAACGGCGCTTAAGGCGCCTTGCTGCGGAGCGCGAGTCGGCTCCCCGTCGAAAAACATGTGTGCAGAAATTAGTTTAAATAGTTTGTAACCGTAGGAACTGATTACCACTGCAGTTTGGCCCCATAGCTTTACAAACATTGGAATATGACATAAAAGTTTTCTGGGTATGGTACCGCGTCAGGATGTAAGGCTATTACTTAAAAGTAATAGCCTTACATCCTGACGCGGTACCATACCCAGAAAACTTTTATGTCATCTGACTCTGGCCGCGGAAGCCTACGTAATTATATACAAACATTGGAATATTTTGAAAGTCGCTTATCGTCATACTCTGCACCAATAACTCTGCATTCAATTCCCAAACTGTCTTCGATGTCGGCGAATAATACTGTTATGCTGGCAACGAGCTATATCATTTGCTTTCTCTCTTAATCATAAACTATAACCAGACAAACACAACAGTACGATACAGACTCACAGTTGTTTTTTTCTTCTTTTTTTCTTTTTTCAAAGGGACTTAACTGCGGGGTCATCAGTTCCTAAACTTACAACCTACTTATGAACTACCTTACACTAAATACGACACAAACATCCCTGCCCGAGGGGGGATTCGAACCGCCGACGGCGAACGGCCGCGCGCACCGCAACACGGCGCTCCAGTACTAGCGGCTAATCCGCCGCGGCAGACTCACAGGTTACAGTCATCCACATGAGGATATTATACAGGTGGGGCAAGTAAATGCGGCCCAAACGAGTGGATACGATTGGATGTGGATATAAGCATAAACATGCCTACAGTTCCTTTCAACAGGGTGGGGCAACTGCCTATACAGCTGGCCGAAATTTGGGTCTCATTTCCGCGATCTTCACACCCGACAGATTGTAGCAGAGGGCAGGCTGGTCGCGGCGCTACCTGGCCATCCAGGTCAGCTGATCTGCTAATGTACAGTTACCCAGAGGCGTATATAAGAGAGGGCCAGGGGACTGGGCCCTAACAAAATAATAAATATAAAGAAAAAAGTACGCTTTCTGAATTATTTTAATGAACGATGCCTGAAGGCATCGCCGTGGTAGACGGGCGTGGGGTGTTAGTGTGTGAATTTCGTACCAGTTTTTTTAAATAGCTGTATTTTTTATGATTTAATGTCAACAATAAAAAGCCTGATCTCAATAAAATACAAGGGGCTTCAGCGCAAATTATCCTCTGAATATGAGCAGTAAAACGGACACAAAATATCATGGGGTGTCTACTTAAAATTTCTTATCTTTACATTAATCTTGGCCCCTCCCGAAAATATATGCTATATTCACCACTGGAATTATCTCAAGGTATATCACAACTCTCATAGAATTTTAGAACTGCAGCAGAACGTTTCGAATCAGATGGCAGAAAATCCAGCAGTACAGCTTCGATCCGCTTTCATCAACTTGGTGACAAGACGGAAAAAACGTGCCAAGAGATAAAAGGGGGTTGCTTTAAACATCTGCTATATTCTGGTTACTACTGTATTTCCTTTCTTCTGCTGTGTTTTTTTGTACCCTAAAACCCCGTTCTCTGGGTCACTTTCATTTGCCTTATTCTGTATTTATAAAACACGACTTGCAAGCTACTCGGATTCGGAAGTTAGGAAGTATTTCACGAGGCCGTGAGTCATAAGAGCAAAAAAATAAAATGAATATGTTACATTTAAAAAATTACGTTAACCTAAGAACCTGATGTTTTCTTAAAACCCTCTGGCACAAGCTATGGTAAAGAGATGGCGATAAAGGAGTGACACCGGCTAATATACTCACGTATAAAACGTAACTGAGCGTAACTTTTGCGTAATTTGTCACTCTCAAGTAGCATAGCTTGATGAAACTTAGACCATACTTACAAGGAAATATTTTGAACAGAAGGTGAGTGCTTGAAATACACTTTAGAGTCGTGACCACAAATTTCAATTTATTGAGGCCTTACGCGTTTCGACGTTTCGTCATTATCGAAGCCTACAGCAAGACAATGGAATTAATATTCATCAAAATTTTGATAAAACATAAATGAGAACACTATCATCACACTCACCATATCTTTTAAAAACGTATTAAAAAGGAAAACTAAAACATTCCTTTTAAAATAGTCACTGTCAAAGACATATGTCAAGCACAAAATAAATTTAAAATTCCGCCCAGAACATCCCTGTAGGATGTTCAAGTGCATACTAAAGTTAGCAAAGCGGTCAGTTAGTAACTGGAGAATCCGCTAGATGGCGATGTTGTCATTTTACTTCTCTCTCACTCACATATGCGCACTCACCCCCTCTGTAGGAATTTTAAATTTATTTTATGTTTGACATATGTCTTTGACAGTGACTATTTTAAAAGGAGTGTTTTAGTTTTACTTTTTAATAAGTTTTTAAAAGATATGGTGAGTGTGATAACAGTGTTCTCATTTATGTTTTATCAAAATGTCGATGAATATTAATTCCATTGTCTTGCTGTAGCCTTCGATACTGACGGAACGTCGAAACGCGTAAGGCCCCAATAAATTGAAATTTGTGGTCTAGACTCTAAAGTTTATTTCAAGTGCATCAAAATGGCCACGTCTCACAAATATCTAATGGAGACAGAAAAGAAGGTGAGTGGCTAATATACGCGATTGGATAGACAGAAATGTCATGTTTATCGACGACAATAACTATACTGTTGTCACCACCACCGTTTGATGGTCCCACAGACGTCGCAAAAGATGGGACATGCCTCTTAATAGAGGATGCCTCTTAATAGACGGAAATATGTGCTTCGAAATGTTCTCCCACGCTGGGCACAAGATTGCTACATAATTGCTGGATGGTCTTGGAGCATGTGGACGTGCTGCATTGCATTTCCCTAACGCGTCCTACAGGTGCTCGATGGACTCAAGTCGGAGTTACTTGCAGGTGAGTGCATCGAACGAGTATCCTTTCGTTTCAATAGCTCCTCCGTCTGCGCTCATCGCTTGGGCTCTGATGACTACATACTATGATTTTAGTCACCATTTTTTCTCCAAAAAACTTATATCTCTGTATAATATGGTTTACACTCATATTCATGATCTCTTCACCTGGAAACTAATCGATGCAGCTACCTGGAGGAATACGCACCTTACAGAAAATTGTCTCGTCGTACAAAATTCTTTTCCATGCAACACTTCACTTGTGCGTCCTAGGTTGGAGTATTGCTGCCTCAGTGTGGAATCTCCAAGTGAGAGTGACGGAGAATATAAGGAAAGATCAGAGAAGAGCACCTCGTTTTGCATTACCCTGATATAGAGGAGACAGTGTCACAGAAATGACGCACGAGTTGGGGCGGAAATCATTAAAAGAAATGCGATATTCATTGCGGCAAGCTTCATTTGCGTAATTTTTTTCACCAACATTCTCTTCCGAATGCGCACATATTTTGTTGGCACCCACCTACATAGGGACACATGATCATCTTAATAAAATAAGAGAAATCAGATCGTAATGGAAAGATTCAGATGTTCCTTTTTTCCTGTGCTATTAGAGAATGAAACGGTAGTGAAATATCATAAAAGTGGTTCGATGAACTCTCCGCCATGCACTTAAATGCGATTAGCGGAGTATTTGTTTAGATGCAGATAGTATACTGTAGGTGTAGCTAAAACGTTACATTTTAACATAACTTGCGTTGGATGGGAGATGCTTTCGTCTTAACGTTTTATTATGCATACTTTTTTTTTTCAAACTATACAAATGGGTCTAGGTATATGTGTCAAATAGTTACATACAGAATTCATTTTATATATGCAGCACACGCTGCTGTAGCAGGTAAAAGAAGGGACCAGCTGTAAAATGTTCCTTTCGGACCACAAAAAAAGGCGAAATGATGCTCTCTAACAGACTGACAGAAAATTGGGAATAAGCTGTCTCAGTCTTTAGTCCGTCATTCCAAAGAAACAGAAGAGAGAGAGACGAACGTATTCGAACTTTCTTTTTGTGAAAGAGAGAGTCAGAGAGGTAGTGGGGGTGGAAGAGATAGAGATACGATGCCGGTGAATGAGAAAGAAAGTAAAGTCAGTGACTGCGGGGCAGAGAAGGTGGCAAAGAAAAGTAAAGGGAGATGGGTGGGAGCCAAAGACTGAGAAGATGGTGAGGGTCAATAAGAGACTTGTCAGTAAAACGGAAAAATAGATTGATGAGGGTTAGTGCCAGTGGGACCAAAACAAAGAGGAGATAGTGGAATGAGAGACCAGCGGACTGCCGGTCTGGACACCCTGCTGGATTAGCAAACTTCTACACCAAGAAATTTGTCCACTTTCCCCCTTCCTCCTATCCCTACGTCTTAAACTTTTATTATACAGTGGTCGAAAAGTCGAGAGCATGTGTGGTTGAAGGGAAAGCCAGCAGATTGTGAGCGAGAAGTAAAGAAGCAGGGGCAACAGAAACGGAAAAAAAGAGGCAATCAAGTGGATACAAATGCAGTAAGAGTCAGAAAAGGAGACATGGATAAGCAAGAGCGACAGAAGTTAATGTAGACAGCTGGAATGGTAGAGAGAGAGACAGAAGAAATTACCAATGGGAACAAAACGAGTCAGTGTGAGAGAGACACAAATAGGCAGTGGCAGTGAGAGGACGATGCTGATTGTGAAAGCTAAATCACAAAGAGAAGTAAAAGTATGCAGGAAGTTCTGTGTTAAAAGAGCGTGAATATGTTAGCATAACAAAATGTTTAGTGAGGAATAAGAATCGAGGGAGCCGGTTCTCCACTTTTCTGTCAGAGGCTTTTAAGGAAGTATTTCATATAGGATGAGAGAAGTAAGCCGTTGTCCTATTAAAAACATTGCAAGAAGGTTTAGATAAGTTTTGAAAGTTATAATGGTGAATAATTTGCTGCGCGAGTCTTTCAGTTAATGTTTCACTGAAAGAGGTGTGAAATTTGTTAAACATAAATGACTGAACTGCTTCAGAAGATCTGAATACCCAACATACCCTGATGAGCCGCAATATTTTGACCATCTGTTCAGTAGCGTATTGGTTCACCTTTGGAAGATAATAAAGCAGAGATTCTGTGTGGCATGACTTAAAGTCCTTCGTAGGTGTCCAGAGATATGTGACACCATCTGTTCACTCACAGTTCAAGCAGTTTCGCTAGATTAGGGGTCACTGTTAGTTGGGCGCGGAGGTAAAACCCAACAGCGTCTTCCATCGGGTTTAGTTTAGATGAATTTGGTGCCTAACACATCACAGAAGTTAACTACAGCACGATACGGCATTGTGACACCGACAATTATTCAGGTGCAAGATGCCATTGCCGTGGGAAGACATCGAGCAAGCAGGCCCGCTAGTGGCACGCAATAATGTACACGTAGGCCATAGATATTGTAGGCGCAGGACCGTGAAAACCCGAGTAATTGTACACCATAGCATACTTCTGTCCACATAGGCCTGCACCCACACCACCCTGCTCTAAAACGCGGCGTTCTGAACATTCTAGTTCACCGTGCAAAAGTCGTCTCAGACGCTGAAAGTCAGCTACGAAAGCTAACCTATCTCCGAAGAGTCTTCAGGGGTAATGGCTACATTCACCACCGAATACAACAAGCAATTTCAGTTGATAAAAGCAGAAAATCTACGACGGAACAAGAAATCAAGAATCTCGCTTTTCTGCCGTTCTGTGGAACAGTGTCGGGAAAGATTAGCCGGCTCCTGAAGAGCTATAACATCGCTTCTGTGTTCAGACCTCCAACAGAAATATGAAAGATGATGAGGCCTGGAAAAGACGATCTACATTTCAAAACACCAGGAGTTTATAAGATATCATGTGAGTGTGGCTGCTATTATATTGAAGAAACTGTTCTCACTGTGGAGCAACGCCGGACAGAACTCGAGAGGTGTTTGCGTTTTCGTTACCCCGAAAAATCAGCCGTGGCAGAACATTCATTAGAAAATAGACAGCGAGTTCTTTTCGACGAAACGTTTGTCATTTCTAAAACGAAAAGATATTGGGATAGTGTTATAAAGGAAGCAACTGAAATTAAAATATCAGAGAACACCATTAATACGGAAGTCGGCTTGTAGCCCAGCACAGCTTGGGACCTTGCCATAGCGAGGTGGACACTGGACGAAGAAGCGAGCCCGTGGCCAACGAAAAAGACCGCGGCGCGTACGTTACGTTACGTCATCAAGATAGTCCTGTGCCAGCGCATTCACCAGACGACTGGGTGCTCTCTGGGACACATCCACTGTCTCATAGCGGCCAGCCACTTAGCTAGCGATCGCGATGGCTCTGGCCTGTCTTGATCACGTGACGTTATGTGCCTTTCTCGTTGGCATCGAGCGAGCCCCAGTGACGTCACAGCCGCAGCCAAAAGCGGACGCAACCAACCTGGAACGTAAACATTACCTTATATGGGAAGCAGAAAAGCTCCAGTGACGTCACAGCCAGCAGCGCCGCTATTTAACGGCAAGGCAACGACAATTGCCAAGGAGAACTTGGCCGAAAGCTCGTAGGTGTCTAGTACCTGACGCGGCTGGAGGCCCGAGAAGATTTTATATTATATCACCGCAAGACCATACACTCATCCAGATCTCAGTGTCTCAGTATCTCCCCATACCGCCATATATCCCCCCTCCCCAATCCGCTTCTATGTCTTTTCCCCAGCTCTCCTCACATCCACGAATCTCTCCAAATATTTCGCTCATGTCTCCACATCCCTGTCTCTTCCCATATCCCAATCTCACTTCAAATTATCCCATCTCTCCACAAATCAACAATATCTTTCCACATCTTCCATCTCCTCTCACGTTCTCCATCTCTCCGCACATACCACTAGTTCTCCTCACGCCCCATATATCTTTCCACATCCCTTATTTCTGCCCATCTTCCGTATATCTCTCCCCCCTCCCCCCCCCAAATTACCCAATTGTGGCCAGATCTGTCATCTCTCTCCTTATTCACCAGTTTTCGCATACTCTATCACTCTCCACATCCACCAAACTCTTCAAATATTCCCCACTTCTCTCTCTACACATCACCCCATCTCTCCGCACGTGTCTCATCTCTTTGGACATTTCCCACCTCTCTCCACATTCCCCATCTCTGCCCAGATTCCCCATCTCCCCCCTCCACATACCACCATCCATTCTGACATCCCATATCTCTCTCCACATTCCCTTTATCTATCCACATTCTCCATCGCTTCCCATATCCCCATTACTCGTCATATTCCTTTTATCTCTCTCAAACACTCCACATAACCACATATCTTTCCACATCTCCTAATCTCTTCCCACATTCTCCACTAGTGCCCCATCTCCGACCATCTCCACATATCAGTTTCTCCCATCATCTCCCATCTCTAGCCATTCGTCACATCATCCATTCATTACCCATAAACCATATTTGCCCTCTCCTTTCTTGTCATTCGTCTCTTCACATTTCTGCCCTTCTCTCTCTGTCTCTCTCTCTCTCTCTCTCTCTCTCTCTCTCTCTCTCTCTCTCTTTTTTCTCTCTCTCTCTCTTACTCTTAGGCTGTGACGTCTCATTAACTGTGGTATTATTATACGTGTAAAATCAAAATAGCTTGCTTGAGAGTGACTACTTCTGTAGTGAATTAGGGTAAACCGGCATCTAAATCAGACTGATCGTCCTACGGAGAAACCTCGCTTCCATTATACACGATCGCTGCACTACCTGACTCAGATAACAATGACGAATAACGAGTGATTCTTGCCTTCGACAACAATAAAACTATTCATGCGTCTGTGTAATGAAAATTACAGTATATCTAGGAAAGTAGAATTCGATATTTATTTTCCTAAAACCTGCAACGCTTCTTTGTAGCACCTCAGCGAATTAACAGTATCCATTTTTGACAAAGAATACGCTATATCTTTTAGATGACACAAATTATGGCAAAAGTACTCAGAACACAGAGAGAAACTTCACTTAACAGTCGCTTCTACGGGACAAGTAATTCGAAATTTCCGTAGCTGCGGCAGTTATTCAGTCCAAGCGCGCCAACGCTGAAACATGTCGCAAGAAAAAGAGAGGCAGACAATAGCGCGAGCAATGCATTATTCAGTGGAGTGGAGTTGTGAAGTTTGATAAATAGCCTGATGTTGGTAATTGGCGCGGATGCTTGTTGGCTGCCTTCCTCGGACGATACCGCCCTATTTATTCTTTTTTTATTCTTCTTTTTGCCCGTTCATTGAGCGCGCTCCCCTACACCGAAACCCGAAGACAACTTGTATGAAAAATGGTCAGGAGCCGCGCGCTTTTCACTCGGCGATTAAAGCTTTCTATAGACATGATGTTATAGACGGGCCAACCTTCAGCACATCCGCACCATCGATTATCTCTGTCGGTATTAAAGTGTCGCGCTCCGTGAATACAGAAAACATTTATAAAGCCAGTCACCTCTTATGGACTGATTCCAAGTGCCTCGGCCGACGGCGGATACTTGCGGTTCAGCAGTTTGAGGACAGAGGTAGTGCTCGCTTCCACGCAGACAAAGAGCTGGCCCAAACAATCGCTATGTGGATTACAATGAATTTTCACGTGCGAGGAGCGAATCTCCCGTAAAGCAGGTACGTCGCAAATATCGTTCCCATTCTGTGGCTGTAAAAGGGAGTGAGGAATGCAGGACGAAATTTGATGCGTTTCATTTTTGTTGTTGTAGCGTCGCTTACTGTGTCAACTACAACACTATTCGTAGGACCACTATAAGTCCCTACGTTGTCACAAGAGGCCGTGCATTACGATCAGTACCTCGTGTGTGAAACCTGATTGGCCAAAGCATCGTTAAATAGTCCATGAATAAGGCCTATAGACAAACTGGGAATCGGGTCAATACTGATAGCGAGGAATCACTGGAAAATAAATGAGAGTGAAACTATGACAATTTGGTTTAAATGAAGCAATATATGTTCTTCAATAAAGATTGTTGGAAATGTAACAGCGCAGCGAACCTTCAGACAGTGTACTTGATTCACGACAAAGTACCACGCTTCGCAGAACAGTGCCTCAAGACTTGTATGTTGACACAAATTATTGCCTTCAGTCAAGGAACTTCGAAGTTCTAACGCACGATGTCTGGACTTGAACTTTATCAGTCTGATTGTTCTTCTACAAAGCTCAAAGCTGAGTATTTATTTACTGATCAAGAATTCTCTGGCTTCTAACAGGGTGTCAGTGCCTTCAAGTGAAAATTTTTATTCGCCGCACTTTGGTATTCCATCTAAACCTAGTACAGTGAAGCCATAACTGATCGCAAATTGCGATTTATTTCATTCATTGACCTGTGTAACGTCGTCAAAAATATATAATTGTATACAAGACAAGGCTGGGCTCCTGGCGACAATTAATTGTGTCTCATACCTCATGGTCTGTTCTCCCTGATGCGGGAATACCGTATTGTGGTTGCGAGCATTACAGAACAAATAGGCTGTGGTAATAGGAAAGAGACAGCGTGGCGAATGGAGATTTGGGTGTGGTGGGAGACGTGCAGGGAAGAGTCCTCTGCAGTCTGGTTGGTCATTGTGTCCTCGGTGGCGGAGTGGTCAACGCGTCTGTCTAGTAAGTAGGAGATCCCGGGTTCGAATCCCCAGTTGGCCACTGCGGCCGCGCGGTGAGGTCGCGTGCTTCGCGTCTCGCCGTCCGTGTTGTCGTGCGCGAGTTTGTTTACTTCCTTCGAGCGCGAGTTGTTTTTCCTACACGTTCACTGCAGTGACATGGCTCACCTTAGAAAGCACACCGCCAAGATCACGTTCCAACCTGAATATCCAAGACCACGAGCTTACGAATTAGAACAGTTTCTTCGCGAAGAAATACGACTAGATCCACAGCAAATTATTGGAATACATTTTTCGATCATTGCAGTTGTCGTATACGTTAAGATGATTACCGAAGAAGCATGCAGGAAAGTCGTTAGCGGAACAGCAGCAAAACTACAATTCCGACACTCTGATGGACATATAGGAGCTGTTACTATTGAACGTGCAGGACTAGGTATAAAGACTCTCAGGGTATTTGAACTACCATTTGAGGTAGCCGCCGACCAACTCATCTCGGCACTTACGCCGCACGGAACAGTCATCAACCACGTCGCGGAGAAATGGCAGTCCTTTAGGACGTATCCCGTACTCAGTGGAGTACGGCAGGTCAAAATCGATCTCCGCAAACATGTCCCCTCCTACCTAAATATTGCCGGCTGCCGTGCCATTATCATGTACGAAGGACAACCAAGAAGATGCTCCGGATGTGGACAAGAGGGACATGTCCGCTCTGAATGTATGCAGCGACGTTTCACCCAGATTCCAACGGGCGAAGAAGTTCAAACAGCCCCTCCATCGATTCTGCCAATGACATACGTACAGGCGACGTTACCTAGGACGACGGTTGGAAGTGAGCAAGATACACAACCTCCGCTGTCTGACGGACACGTTGTCGCGGAACATGAGAGCCCTCATACGAACGAGTTCACAGACGGATCCGAAGAGCAACTGTCAGAACAAAAAGATAATTCAGAACCAAACGAACGAATTGAAGTCGACCCAAGAGTAGTACCAAATCAAGGCTTCCTTTCGGAAAGAACTGAAAGGTTGGATACACCAGAACACTCTGACTCGGAGAAGCATGTTCGAAAACAAAAATCGCCTCGCAAACACAAGAAACATCGACGCACACCGTCTGACGAATGTCTTGAAAAGACGGATACAGTCGATCATTCCGATCAGGATTGTGACGTGACACACATCGCAACAGAGGCATCGAATGTCACTGGTACCCCTCTCAAAACTGACAAGATAAAAATTTCTATACAACACATTCCACGTGGTGATGGAAAGAGCGATGGATCACCGTCCCTGGTTCGAGAAAATACGGAAGGGGAGCCCTCAGCAGCCGCGGTCACAAACCCACAGCCTCTTTCCAATGGCCCGTGGCATGAAGAAGTGGAAGAACAAGACTTGATGGACACTTTACTTACAACAGAAGGGGAGCACACGCCCCTACATCCACTTCAGACGGAATGAATCTAAGAGAGGGTGGCATCGAGGCGATATCACTCGTCTCCACCACCCAGAATGTCGCCTGACATGGATTTACAGGGTGAGAAGCAGTCATACCGATTCGCGACTATCAACATCAACACAATTAGGTCGCAAGTGAAGCTGTCATTGTTACGTGACGCACTTTATGCGGCTGATATAGACGTGGCCCTATTGCAAGAAGTGTAAGTGCTTTGTTTCTCGGACTTATTTGGATATACCACATACGTATCACATGCGTCCGATACGGGTATCGGAGTTGCAGTACTTCTCAAAGAAAGTTTAATAGCCACTGATGTACGCTATCTACCTAATGGCAGGAGCATGGCTCTCACGGTGCAAGGGATACACCTAGTAAATGTGTACGCACCGTCGGGTACAAGCAAGAGGCGTGAAGGTTCGGTCTTTTTCGCTGAGGTCTTGACACAACTATGTCAGGGCAACATCGGTTATCGGGGGAGATTTTAATTGTACACTATCCCCTAAAGAACAAATTCCCCATCACTCATCATGTCCAGCACTCTGCGCTGTCATTCGCAATCTCGATTTGGTTGACACTTGGGAAATCATGCACGCTGATAGACCTGGCTTCACGCATTTTACGGAACATTCGTCCAGCAGAATCGACAGGATATATATCTCCCGCTCGCTGATTCATGCGACCACTGCAGCAGAATTGTGGCCGGCAGCTTTTACCAACCATACAGCGTATATCTGTAACATCAAGCTTGGAAGACAACGAGTTTGGAGAAGTCGTAGCCCTTTGGAAACTGAACATTGCTCCTCTGTAGATCGGCGGTGTGCGAAGCGTGGAGATAGTGCCTACGACGACGTGAAGCGTACACATCAGTCTTACAGTGATGGTTGGAATGTGCAAAACCGAGACTTCGTCGCACATTGATGACCTTTAGTAGGGAAGCTGCTGCATGGAGACGCAGCACCACAGAGTTTTACTATGCCATACCGAGGGAGTGTTCCGTTGTGCCTCCAACCCCAGAACATCAGATGATTGCCAACAGTGGGAAAGCAAAGTTTGTAGTTTTGACACGTCGACACTTGGAAGGAGCGATCGTTCGTGCACACCAAACAATTGGAATCAATAATGAACGACCCTCTATGTACCACGTAGCAGCGGAACGGAAACGCAGGCACAAGTCCTTAATCCGCCAGGTGACGACAGAAGAAGGCGTACGTCACGACACGCATCGAGCTATCAACGACGTATTCTTCAAACACTACTCTCGCCTGTATACAGAGGAGAGATCCGACCCAGAGCTCATTGATGCTGTCGCTTGGTTAATACATGACACGATCCCTCTAGAGCTCCAACAAGAATTGTTAGAATCGATCTCTGAAGACGAAGTTGTGGATGCCATTGGGAAAAGAGCACCCAACAAGACAACAGGACTGGATGGCTTACCGCTGGAATTTTATAGGGCGTTTCAGGGACTTCTGGTACCTACTTTGACGATTATCTGCCAAGAGCTTATGACGCTTACGATTAAACGTCCGGCTGCTTTCACGGAAGGTGTCATTATCCCGATTCATAAACCGCGTGGAGGATCGCGTATCACAGACTACAGACCACCAACTCTGCTGAACTGTGATATGAAAATATTCACACGTTTTATTGCCGGCTCGTATACGGCGCACGGTATGTCATGTTCCATCGGCGGATCAGACATCGATGGGCGGGACCCATAATATATGCGCCGCCCTGTGTCTCTACAGAGACATTATTGCCCTTGCCAAGTTGCGGCGGCGATAGACTTTAGTCAAGCATTTGATCGAATCAATCACACCCACTTAACTACTGTTCTGCGGAAAATGCACTATCCGGATACCTTCATTGAGGTGATACTGCGTCTTCTTTGTAGTGCATCATCAAAGGTACTTGGAATGGAAGAATGGAAGAATGTCAGACCCCTTCCCAATCCAACGCTCTGTTAGACAGGGATGCCCACTATCAACGATACTATATGCGCTGGCCTTGGAACCTTTGTTGTGTGGGTTGAGGAATCGCCTAACAGGATTGACTCTTGGCGGCTATGTTTTTAGCTGCACTGCTTACGCAGATGATCTAGTGTTAACTCTTCGAGACGCACAAGATGTACACAGAGCTATGGAGAGGCTTACCACATTTAGTAAAGCATCGAGGAGCCGCGTAAACGCACAAAAATCGGTCGCGCTGAATATTGGCACCGGGATGACACCGGAAAGCGTCGCGCCATTTAAACTGTGCGACACAATTCGCTGTCTTGGTATCGAATTCACAAATGACATCTCACGCACGGCGGTGCTTAATTACCGGGAACTATTAAAATTCAAATGTTCAAATGTTTGTTAAGCTTATGGGACTTAACTACGGGGTCATCAATCCCTAAACTTACAAACTACTTATGGACTACCTTATACTAAGAACGGCACAAATATCCATGCCCGAGGGGGGGATTCGAACCCCCGACCGTAGTGACCGTGCAGACCGTGACTGGAGAGCCTCAGTCCCGTCGGCCACCGCGGCCGGCGGGAACTATTAAAAAATATCCGTGCCGGACTTATGGATCACCGTCTCCGGGCTTTGGACATTCATCAACGAACCGAATTTATAAATGTATATCAAGCATCCCGACTGCCGCATGTGGCGCAGACACTGTCTATGCCAAAACACATAGCAAGGAGCCTAATGGTGGCCTTCGGATCATTCGTCAGTTATGGAATGATATTTAAAATAAAATACGAATTCCTCACCCTACCAAAGAACGTGGCGGACTAGGACTTGTTAATGTTTATGACCGAGCGATATCATACGTAGGTACGCACCTCAAGCTGTGGAAGCGTAGCCCGTCCAGTCTCACGGGCCTACTGGTAGAGGCTTTGGCACCGACTTCCCTCTACCCTCCGGTGGAGCTTACTAACATACCGACAGTATTTTCCTATTTTGGGAGTTTTTATCTAGGATATAGCTACATTAAGGCCGCCCTACCTGTTACTCGCTTACCAATGGCCAGAGACATCTATTGCATCGTGCTGCAGCGCCGGGAACCTAATATTATGGAAATGAAACATCGCAATGTGCACTGGAGAGTGGTTTGGCGCACAGTGAATGCACCAATGCTGGACACCGACGTGCGATCAGCTTGGTACGTGACGGTGAACAATAAACAGATGACTAGAGAGAGACTCCATAAGATTCATCTAAATGATTCGCCAATGTGCGTGAAATGCGACGTACCAGACACTGCCAAATTCTGGCTCACTTTTCACGGGTATCACCAGCTGCAGTCGATTCACGCATATTATTCTATCCGGACAATACCTACTACCCTAGGACAAAACACAATGTTGTAACGTGGATAAGAGGCCACGCAATCCATTACTTGTTTCGAAGTGGTGTCATAGGGGTGATGGATTTCTGGAACTACCTCAACGAACGTCACTGTGCATTTTTGAAAAATCCGAAGTACGGTCAATATTTTTCGAACTTCTTGAAGAGCATCTTTCACGATCCGCCCCGCAGCTGGATTATTCACGGCAAGAGATGACAATGAAATGATAAAAAAAATGGGAACAGATTAACGGTAACTCCAAAACATTTCGAGAAGACATGCTATGAATATTTAGCAGCGGAGATCGTGGAGTAAAACGTAGATTATGCAGGCTTCAGGAATAGTCTTTTCTTTTTCATAATTACTTTATCTTATTAATTTTCTTTTCGCAACAGAAATCCGTCATAAGCAGATGGTGTTATTTTGTTAGTATTACAAACACCAAAAAGTGAAAAAATCGCGGTCGGGCACAAATTTTCGTTCGCCGCACTTTGGTATTCCATCTAAACCTAGTACAGTGAAGCCATAACTAATCGAAAATTGCGATTTATTTCAAATATCCTTATGGTCAGGAAAACCGTACCGTAGTATTGTATTACGAACAGAAACAATAGTTCCATATTTGACATTCATATTCAACCGCTCACTCAACGAAGAATTTGTTTCCAAAGACTGGAACGTTTCACAGCTCACACCAATATTCAAGAAAGACAATAAGAGTAATCCAATAAATTACTGACCTATATCACGGCCGTCGATATGCAGCAGGTTTTTGGAACATACACTGTATTCAGACATTTTGAATTACCTCGAAGAGAACGATCTATCGAACCATGGTGAACACTGATTTGGAAAATATCTTCCTTGTGAAATACGACTGGCTCTTCATTCACACGAAGTGATGAGTGATATATACCAAGGATCGTAGACTGATTCCATGTTTCAAGATTTCCACAGAGATTATGACCCTGTTCCTCACAAGTGTCTTTTTAATAAGATAGCGTGATTATGGGACAGCGTCTCAGATATGAGACTGGATTAGAGATTTCCTGTTAGAGACGATTTAGTTATTAATAAGTGATGGAAAGGCATCAACAGAAACAGTGGCATAAGTAGTATCAAAGCATAAAGTGAAACGTCACGCCTGATGTTGAAATTTTACTTTTCACCGATGTAAGAAGAAGGTCCTTTTTACGCGTGTAACCGTCTTTCACGTCATATATCTGAATTAAATGCCGTACTGTGATATATATTTCCATTTGCATTCAGCTATGTTTAGAAGCGATACATGCAAAGAGTGTTGAAAATTAAGTTAGTAGTTAAAAAGTTTTAAATTTAAATGTCATGACAGATGCTGAACCGCATGAGAAGTCAAATGAAATATGTGATAAATTTTTTTTTTCTCGTCGTTTTGTGTGTGCGTGGGGGAAGGGGGGAGGGCTTGCCGAAATATCGCGGCTTTTAGACAACGGCACCCGACCGAATTCCCGAGAAATTTTCAAGAAAATGATAGCTCCTTGCAGTACTTGAAGAACCTGTCACCTCAGTCAAGAATGTACACTTGGTTCGCAGTTAAACAGTCGCTTTCACATTCCACGACACTTATCTCAGATATTCGTCAATTCGGCGTTCGTACGAAGCTGTCGGCGCGCACCTTTCACACGAGGTAGTTGCCGCGCGTTATCTCCCCAAACGAAACGGGCGCTGTAAGCTGCCAGAATTGGGGGTTTCCTCGTAAATTAGGTCGTTCCGAATTGAGTTTAAAGGAGAAGGCCGCCTTTATGCGGGGATGAAAGCGGCGCCTTTGAGGCATTGTTTGTCGCTGTGGCGAGGTTCCCGCCGCCAAATGACGGGGCTATGCAAACCAAACTCCATTGTGGCGGGCCGTTTAGCGCCGCCGCGGCCGGAAGCGCATTCTCGTGCTCGCCAAGCATCTCAGCAGGCGCCGGATGCTGCCCAAACTGACCGCGCAATCCCTACATTTCCTGCGTTACGCAATTTACAGGTTGACAATTATTCAACCACACGAAATAAAATTGTTGTAACTTCTGTGCGGTTTGTATTAGGACATTCAAACAGCACGCGTGTTTGCGGGGCATGGTGAGAATTAGTAAGCGCATGTGAATATGGTTTCATTTAGCGACGAAGCCTACTTTAATTTGGATGGGTTGGTCAATAAGCAAAATTGGCTCGTCTGGGGGACGGAGAATCCGCATTTCGCGACTGGGAAGTCTCTTCACCCTCAACGGGTGACTGTTTGGTGTGAAATGTCCAATCACGGAATAGTCGGTGACTACCGTACGGTACGTGAAGGTGTTGGAAGATGATTTCACATCCATTATGCAAAGTGACCCTCATTGCCACATTACGTGCTTCATGCCGTGGTGGAATGGCCAAGCGTTATAAGACGCCTAGCGGCGGAGCGGCTCCTGCTCGCCGTCGGAGGTTCGAGTCCTCCCTCGGGCATGGGTGTATTTGTTGTCCTTAGCATAAATTAGTTTAAGTAGTTTGTAAGCCTAGGGACTGATACCCACAGTAGTTAAGTCCCATAGATCTACAAACATTTTACCATTTTTTATGTGCTTCGTGTAAGGCGGAGCTCGATTCCACCGAAGCAGGAGAGTGTTTGATGTCCTGGAGGAGCAGTTTGGGGACCGTATTCTGGTCCGGACACTGGCACGGGTCTCGATTTGGCGCCATAGTCTCCGGATCTCAACACAAGCGACTTCTTTTTGCGGGGCTATATTAAAGACAAGCACCAAAACCATTGCTGAGCTGAAAACAGCCATTCAGAAGGTCCGACACCTGAAGGGCTCATGCAGAGTTTCGCTGCTCGTCTGCGCCACATCATTGTCACGGAAGTCGGGCATATCGAACACGTCATAACCTAAACAGAATATTTGTATTGACGTTGACATAATGAATTAAGTGTGTGCACTCCGTAGTTTATAGCTAATTTACGTTTTGTTTCATACAGTTCAATAATTGTCACACATTACCTTTCCCAACAATTGAATCAATGAGCTCTAAAACGGTCGACTCCACTTTTTTGACCAAATATTTGATAAAGCCAAACACAGTGTTGCAGCTGACCTTGAGGTGCGCTGAAGAGGTAGAAAAAAATTATGCTACAATTGATGAAGTAAAGAAACTCTGCACTCGTGAAGATATCACTGCTATTACATGCAGATTACATACAAAATTTGCCTTTCCCAGAATTGCTATTATTGTAGGCAGTTATGCATAAATGAATTTTGCACCCTTGCTCTCACAATGAATAGGTCTGTCTACTATTCCTAACATGAAGGAATAGTCAACAAAGAGCGAAATGAAGATTGTTCTTCTTCAACACTTGAAAATAATATAACTACCTTGACCACACTTAACACTTTATTTATGCCTAACGCGTTTAGGCTTTTCAACATTTTCTAAGACAAAATTTTGTTTAAAAAATTCCCCCTTTACAATAACTTGTGTCACAGACATATGTTATTATATGAAAACAGATACCGGAAATATGCGCAGGACGAAGTTTTGTGAGACACGTTTTTAATTGCTGCCATGTGAGGAATCCAATGCGAAGACCTAGGGCGCGAATTTCGGTTCACCCTGTATATAAGCTATATTTCCAGGAACACTGCAGGTTCCAGTACAATAAAAGATTGGGAACTTCTGGTCTAGACGTCCTCGAACGTGAACAGTAGCTGACTGGCGGAACGTAATGTAATTTGACATACTTAAGTCAATTAAAATGACGCATGTCTTTAATGTGCGCAAGGGCTGGTCCGAGACAGAGGTAGGTCTGACATGTTTTGAGGGGCTGCGAGGGAATGGTTTGCATACTGGGCCGCCTTCTCGCGAATTGCGCGGCCACTGCCGTCGGAGGATCGAGTCCTTCCTCGGGTATGGCGTATGTGTTATCGTTAACATAGTTTAGATTAAGTACTTTGTAATTCTAGGACCGAAGATTAATCTTAACAGTTTGGTCTCTTAAGTTTACAACCATTCGAAAATTTTATTTATTTAATTTTTGAGGGTGTTTAACTCATCATGAATTGGGCCACCTGAATGAAGTGACCGCTCGATTGAAGTAGAATCTGTGATTAAACATTCTGAAAAAATTGGTTTTGCCTTTCAATCAACACATGCATGGTGAGTCTGTTTTCGATACAGTAATTTCCATCGCACTGGACGAATACTGACTTGTCTTTTGAAAACTCCCCCACCCAATTAAATCTCGATTGGCAGAGTCATCTGACTTGAACCCCTCTGAAAAACTGTGAGACATATTGGAACAGCGGGTAAAACGTGGATGTTAGTATCATCGAAATTTGGTGCAATTGAGCCAGCAATTCCTCATAGCGTGGCTTAACATAGTGCTTGGGGCCGAAAGGTAGATTCCCATTCCCAACTTTGCGTCAGGATGAGGCGAAAATACCTAGCGGAGCGTCAGAGGATGCTAGTAAAGCACTATTAGTGTTTTCAGGTTACAAGATTTCGTGGTGTAGGCGCTAAACTCGGCAGGAGGTAGATCAGCACAGCAGGTGACATCACCTGTCAGCTTGCTGTCTCGCTACGTCTAGTATGATCCGGCTGCTTTGTTGCGTTCGGAGGCGCGGTAGCCGCGCCGTTGCGTCTGGGAGTCGAAGAAGAGACAGGAGAACGTGTGCTCGATCCCACCTTCGGTCTATGCAGCTGCTTGTGAGTTTATACTTGTAACCGCTGGAGTCGGATGCCGTGGTGACCAATGAACTCTTGGTACCAGCTAGGAGGATTACCACCAGAGTGCTAGCACGTCGACAGGATCATCGACCTTCAGGGAAAGAACCAATGAAGTTTGAGCGGGCCTTAATTAACAACCATACTCAGCGTTGTGGAGACGGTAGTACCTCATTTCACCATCTTCCTTGGATGATGATCAGTTCGAACTGTAGTAGTTTCCGGACCCTATCTCCCAGCTGCGACTAGGACTACCTACTACCCTGTAGTGCTTTATCTAAGCGGGATTATATATACAGAAATTGGCTGAAGCTATGACGTGTGGGACGGCTCGTAATGTGTGCCACTTGTGAGTGCACGGTTCACTCGATTCTCCCATTCACCGTTGACTTATCACCTGGCTATGCACTCTTGTGAAAGAGTTAGGTGTACTTATGAAATGTTAACAAGCCATTGAATACACCCTCTCGCTTCTCTTGTCTTCTGTCGCAGTCAACAGACTGCTGACTATAAGCTTTCAACTCGCCGACGCAGCGACTATCACGGGCTCTGCATTTACGACATAACCGATTACCTGCTTCCACCTAACTTGGCTGGCGATTGATTGCTCAATGTAAGATTTTAACAAGTTTGTTGCTATTTTGCGCTGTAACAATAGAGTGACGTAGTTGCACAATGTTGGTAACTCTCGTTGTAATCGAATCCAGGGGGTCGTCAAATACATGGCGGTATTAGATGGTATATTTGTAAGGTATTCTCCATAGTTAATTATTTTTCTGGTAAACTTATAATGAGTGTAATCTCTCTGAGATTTCTACGGGAGCCATAGATAGGTGGCTATCTTATATGTCGTAGTTTCCTCGTTTCAAGCTGTTTCTTGAAATCTTGTAAGTAAACTTCTACGGAATGGTCATAGTTGAAACTAAACCGCCTACGTGGCATGGTGAAAATGTGCCTGTAAGTTGAATGCCGAGTTACTGGATATGTCACATTGCAAACAGAAAGTTCGCTATCGGATTACATAATTCCAGTATTCGCCATGCATGGCAAATCAGGAAGTCCAATTCAAGGTTTGTAGCCTGATTCGCTTTTGACGTTTTTTAAACAAACAAAAAATGGCTAGTACTTTAAACTTCAATAAGATTTCGTATCTACGAAAGACCTTTTCCCTAATATTTCCAATGAATTCAGGGCTGAATGATCTGAAGATGAAGTTTACAAAGTCGAAACTGGTTATCATGTTTATTACAGTACGCCTTAGTAGCTAAGTTCGGTAAATCAGAGGAATAGCTACCCACTGTAATAAAAACTGAATCAAGATTTTACAGATCAATAATGAACAAACAAAATCCCAAGCCCGCAAGGACCTATCGAGCTGAAGAGGAGAAATGGTAAACTACCAGACACTGAATTCAAATCTGATCCCTTGTCGATCGTAAGATTTTTATCGGTCACCACGTATGTCTTCTCTGATTATGATAGTTAATTTGAAAACTGCTGAGTTGCAACGTGGTTCCGAATCTGTTTTATCTGTAAGTCCCCCTATAACTGGCTGGGTGAATGAGTTCAAAGGCTGTAAGAAAGCAACTGCATACAGCCTCCTGCAGGGCCATGCCTAGTAAAGCACTGTGGTGTCTAAACCAATCGTCGGATTCTTGACTACCTTACTTTTTATTGTAATTGCAATTAGGCTTTTAAAATATTTTTTGCGTATTTTTTTCATTTCATTGTAATAGGCCAACCAATATTTAATGGAATGGTTTCGTTCAATCATTGATGTCTGTAACTTCTGATTTTTCTTCATCCCCATAAGCCCTCCTATGGGTAAAACAAATTTGTAAACATTCGTGCAGCCCTCTTTTGCATATTGAGACTTTACGTGATATTCTTATGTGTTGACCAAGCTATGCAGTATTGCCCAAACACGATGTATGGATCTGTTAAACAAACAAGGCTCGACGTAGTGTTAGCGTCGAACCGTACACGTCTGCTTTCATGCCCAGCATGCAGAATAGTTGCAAATAGTACCTTGTACCTGTGGTCTTACAGTGAAACACTCTATATTGTAACATTTGCGAAATGATAATAAAATATGAAATCAAACGAATCACTTCTGCTAACCAAGCAGGTCCTTCTTCATCCAAGACGAGACATAAAGTGTTCTTATAGCCCCAAGGAACTCTGCTAAGAACAGTCCAAGTATTTTACTTGACGATAGCAGTTTTATGTTCTCTCATTGGCGGATCACAATCTTCTCAAAAAGCAGCAGACTTAGTAACATGAAAGACATTTTTAACCTAAATTCGACCACTTCCACACTAACTTAAATTTTGACAGTATTAAACAGGAATAAGGAATAAATATACTGACAGGCAGTAGTTAGTATACCTAGTTCTTTGAAGAGGCTTCTACAGGATGTCCGTGAATTTACTCCACAAATAATACGTATTATACGCCTTTGGACTCTGAAAACTTTTGTTTGACTTAAAGACTTACCCAAACATATTATACCATAAGCCATTATGCAGTGAAAGTAAGCAAAGTATGCAAGCTTTTTTATTTTTATTTCTCCTACGTCTGATAATACTCCTACTGCGAATACAGACTTGTTAAATCGTTTCTGCAGTTCTGTGGTGTGCTCCTCCGAACTGAATTTATTATCAAGCTGTAAACCGAGGTATTTATTAATGTCAACCTCTTCTATCTGCCCTTCTTCATACTCAATGCATATGCTGGATGGAAATCTCTTACATGTTCTGAACTGCATGTAGTGAGTCTTTTCAAAGTTTATTGTCAATGAGTTGGCCTTAAACCATTTATTAATGTTCATGAAAATATCTTTTGCAGACCTTTCTAGAACTAGGCTCGACATTCTATTTATTGCAGTACTTGTATCACCTACAAACAAAACGAACTATGCTTCTGGTAGTGTAAGTGAGGAGAGGTCGTTAATGCAAACAAAAAAAAGCAGTGGCCTGAAGATGGATCCTTGTGGAACATCACATGTAATTTCTTCCCAATCCGATGATGAGTGATGGCCTAATTCACTAGTCCCTTGCACTGACACACTTTGTTTCCTGTTAGTGAGGTACGACTTGAAATATTTAATGTCCGTGACACTGTAGAATTCTAATTTACTTCAAAGGATGTTATAGTTCACACAATCAAGTGCCTGTGACAAATCACAGAACTGCTGCTGCAAATCACTGCTACTTGAAATTTATTATCTAATTTTAAGAATCAGTATTTGTGTTGCATATTTAGCACTATAACCGCAATACTAGCAGTAATAGCACTATTGGTGTGCTATCTACATAAGTCATAGTAGTAGCAGTAAAACCATTGTGACCGACACACAGCAACATTGAAGACACTAACTAATATAAAAGGGATAACTATTAACAACAATCCATTCACCAGATAGACATACACATTTTGCTTTGATATGGCGAAATTTCTGCAGTCATCGCTGGTGTAGAAATGCTGGAATTGTAACCCTGAATACCAACCCAGCTAATGAACGTGATACTGTTTACTGTTTAGCATACGTGGTATTAGCAATATGACACTCTTGCTTACTTACAGATCGTAATCCTACCGAATACAGTCTGCATTAAAAGACTTCCGTGTCTTCTTGTGTTTTCAAAGAGTAGTAATAGTTCGGGTAAGAGAAAAGGAAAAAATATTCGCAGTAAGGGTTCAAAATGTTCAAATGTTGTAAAGCTTATTGGACTTAACTGCGGGGTCATCAGTCCCTAAACTTACAAACTTCTTATGAACTACCGTATACTAAAGACACCACAAACATCCATGCCCCAGGGGGATTCGAGCCCCAGACGGGGAACGGCCTCGTGCATCGGAACATAGCGCCGGTAAGGGAAGGAGTTCTTGTGTGTCGAGCCGAGGAAATGATTTAACGATACGGGGAATTCTTCTCCTCCCCATCCAAATCCACCCCGTTAATTTTAACATGGCATTCGAAAATTTAGCTGCAGTTGGTTTCACACTCACTAAATATAAAAACTGAACATAAGTACAAAGATAGTGAATGTAGTATCTACCACATGTTTCACCTACGACGATGTTATGTGATCGTTTCGTTTCATATTCTTACACACAGGTATTTGTATGCGTTGACCAATTTCATTTGTGGCTCAATGCTATTATTATTACAGGGACTACATTTATCGGCTTGCGAAAAAGTTTGTGTTTCTGCACATTGGAAGCAAGTAGCCAACCGTGCACTAATTTGAAATTTTGTCAAGATTTCATTGGTAGATGTGTAGATTGTTTCAAGTAGCAGTTCATTATAAACGGCTGCATCTTCTACGAAAATTGAGGTTCCTGCTAATATTGTCTGCTAGATGTTAAACATAAAACTTGACGAAGAGCTAGCGTCCTAACACACTTCCCTACGCAACCCTGAAATTATGTCTACATTTCACGCATGTTTTAACTGTTCTGAGGATCGGTTGCACTGTATACGAGCAGATCGTCTTAATTGTATGTTTTGACTGCACGTTGTGAACGTGTTCCTGAAACATCACAATGTACATAAATAAAAGAGGAACCTGAAAGCTTTAAAATTATTTATAAATAATAACTGAATTATATAGTATCGATAATTCACAATAATATTATTTTATTATTTTTTCCTTACAAGGGAGGTGATTAAACGGTGTGAAATGTATTTCGATGAAAATCATATGTCAGGCTCCTTCGAATCAATGAATGAGTTGATGAACATCCGCCGTTTCGGAAATGCCTTATTTTTGAGTAATAAGGCCATACATATGTAGACTTTCCCGGCGAATTAATTGATCAAATTCTTCACGGGTTTCCAGCCGGGTCATTCTGACATCAGTACACAATATTTCTGCGGTCCAACTCGCCGCTATCGTCAGGTGAGGAAGCTAAGCCGCTCTCGCCGTGACTGAGCGAGAAGGGCTTAGCTTCCTCACCTTATGATGGCGGTCAGTTGGACCGCAGAAATATTGTGTACTGATGTCAGAATGACCCGGCTGGAAACCCGTGAAGAATTTGATCAAGGCCATACATAGATGGAACATAATGCGAATTTTGCAGGCAAACATCGGTGTTGATCCGCACACAACTGAAAATACTGTTCCTTATTAACGGAATTATTCGATTTTTTCGGTCAATGATAATGTAATTCACATGGCTTAAACGTCTCCGTTATAACGACTAGAAAAAAAAAAGTCCGCATACTATATGCGGTATCCCATAGATTTGTAAAACTACGTTTTACAAACAAGTATGACCTTTTCGGACTATATATCCACATGAAAAACACAAGTTTGATGATATACACAAGGAATCAGTCACCAAATAAAGATATTTATTCATAGCTACTTTCATATATCATTATGCTTGCGTTGTTGGTATTGATATCTAGTCGTAGAAGCTCGCATTTTTGAAAAAAAAAAGTGTCTTTGAACTTTTATACTCTGGCGTGGAGGTTGTTAGACTATCTCTTTAGCCTTAAGTTGTCTGACATAGGACTTAAAAGGCGGAAGCCGTTTCACAGCCGAGCGGGAATGGCCGCGTGGTTTGGAAGCCACGTTAACGGATCGCGCGGCCTCTCGCATTGGAGGCTCGAGTCCTCCCTCGAGCACGTGTGTGTGTGTGTGTGTGGGGGGGGGGGGGGGGGTTGTCCTTAGTTCAGTTTAATTTAGTTTAAGTATTTTGTAAGTCTAAGGACTGATGACCACAGTAGTTTGGTCCCAAAGAATTACCAACATTTGATTGGAGCCATTTCACAACGAAGAATAAAATAAATATTATTGTGATACATCAATATGAGATATTTCAGTTTTTAATATGTCTATCTTCCTCCAGATGTCAGCCAAATATATATGTGATTAACACACTGTATGTCTTTAGGAATGCCATTTTTCTACACATGGAAAATCTTGAACGTTACACTAATTGCACTTTGCTTTTAGGAATCCGTATAGCAGATCATCTTCTTGAATAACAATTAATGTGATACCATTCCAGCCGTTTTGTTTTCACAGAAACCTTTCTTTCTTTTATCATCGCTGTGCTGAAACCATAATCTTCCAATTTGTTTCTCGTAAAAAGGTTATGCCGAGAGGGTCACTAATAGTGACTGCCATTGTGTCCCTTCCTGGTTAAAGTGTCGGCATAGAAGGATCCCACGCCACGAAATACAAATCTGGCAGACCTCGCTACTTCCTTCACACCTTACGCAACGCTGCACACGGAAAAAGTCTTAACACCGTAATTTATTCTCGTAAATAGCATCTTCGTGGCAACTCATTTCGGTGTAAACGGAAACAGTAGGTTCCGTCTTCAACGGGATGTGCCTCGTTTAATTGTTTCTTTTTAATTGACGCAAGCGACGCACGTGTGCACTGGTGCGCCTGGGCCTAT
Source organism: Locusta migratoria (assembly GCA_026315105.1). Taxonomy (NCBI): domain Eukaryota; kingdom Metazoa; phylum Arthropoda; class Insecta; order Orthoptera; family Acrididae; genus Locusta; species Locusta migratoria. The sequence continues at coordinate 673,260,422 of CM048755.1, forward strand.
ATGAAGTTAGGGAGTCTCTAAGGAAACCGTTGTGCTAGGTGATTACATATTAGATACCGTGTTTCTCTGTCCAAAACTATTGTTTCTAATTTCTCTGTTACCATTTTTTCCAGTTCCTGCTACGTTCCATAATCCTTCATTACGAAACAAAGTGAAACCCTGTAAGAGACAAGTAGGAGTGAAGGTATTTTAGTAGTTGGGTTACTAATAAAATGTACAAGCATGCAGTGCGTAGTGAGTGAATGGAGTGAAAGATAGGAAGAACACCGTAGAGGTTATAGACAGGGAGAAAGAATTTCTCGAGAAAGCTGCTTATCACTTTCTAAATGTAAGTCGGAACTCAACCGTTAACATACTACAGCAGTGGTTCACAAACTGTGGATCGCCGAACGACTTTTAAAATACCCAAGTAAAATAACTTGTCGACTGAAATAAGTATTTCGTAACTCTTATGGCGTTCATTATATTAGTTTTCACTCAACAAAAAGTACCAATTGAGTTCTATCACGTCTTTATGTATATTGATAATGATTACATGCTAATGTTTCAACATTAAGGATTTCACGAACTGATATTGTTGTTCGGCCCACTAAATGTTGTTAGCTTATGAAAAACTATTACTTAAAATTTATTCTTCTTTCGTCTTCAAATAATCCCTACTTTCTTCAAACGCAGTGTATAAGTTTTTCTGTCGTAAAAATCTCATATGTTTTTACGAAACTAATATGGCACGCAAAACACACGTAACAATATTCAAAAGAATTCCTGGAATTCCTGATTGTTATGGACAAGAAATTGGTTTGTAGAGGACAACCTTTAAAACCTAAAATTTTAACTATCTGAGGAAGATTAACTGATGAAACTACTTTGCGATTCTTTTTTGAAAACTGTCTTTAAAGGCTAAAACTTGATTCGAATTAAATCACAATAAAGGGAGAGTATCGAGAACTTGCAGCTACGGTTTTGAAGGAATTAATCGGTTTCACAACTATCACAACTACTTACTTGCGCGGAAAATGATTTTCTTGTTGGAGAAGATGTTGGTTTTCTTTAATAATGTTCCCTTCGCCATTTTTGAAACCTTACCGAAGAAAGCATTCGACCTTCATTTTCATGTTACATATAATTTTTAGTACTATTTCATAGCTGTATTTTAGCTGTTCTGGTAATATTTTCCAGAAAGATTGTGGGTCTCATTACGAGAAAGATGAACTAGAGGAAGACGTTTAAAGCATAGAAATAATCCTCGCAATATTATTATTATTCTCGATTATTCCCCTTTAAGAGATCGCGCGAACTTGAGCAAATCACTGTTTCGTTCCCCTTTCTTCGTTTCTTTTCCTCCCAAAACCTCTTCATTAGTTCACTATGTTTTTCCCTTCGTTTTGTCTGTTCAGTTTTTCTTTCCTGTTGATTCTTTCGTTGGAGCTTGTTTAGTTTTATTGTTTCTGATTTTACTCCCGAACTGTTTCCAGTCCGTAAGTTCTTCTTCTGAAACTTTCAGTCGTTCCAGATCATCCTGTGTGTCTTTCATCCAACTGGTCTTTAATTTGCTAGAATTAACGGTGTTTTAAATTCTCTTACTGAGTTTGTTTCCATCTGTCTTACGTAGGTGTTCGTAGAACTGTAGGAATCTGTTTCTAAATTTATCAGTGATGTTGTCTACGTTTTCGTGGAGTTCCCTTGTAGGTTGTCTGACGGATGTTCCGTTGTGGAGAAAAGCGCCATAGATTTTTCTAAGAATTTTTCGTTCCTATTTCTCAATGTCGTGAATTTTTGTCATCCATCTAATTACTGTGGTTTCTGCCACATACAACTGGTAAGACAACAGTGTTGTAGTGTCGTAGTTTAGCATTACGAGATATTGCCTTTTTCATTGTAGTGATTCCATGTCAGTTTTACGCCTTTTGCATTTGGAATATTCTTTCCGTGTTTATTTATATGGGTTGGATGGTTATTATACTGGTATTATACTGGGTACTTGAAACGAGTGACTTACGAGATTTACCCATACTGTGTTTTCAGTTGGAATTTTCCTGTTGATTTCGTGTCCATATACTGAGGTGTTTTTTTTTTTTTTTTTTTTTTTTTAGTTGGAAATTGGGAGTCCGGTTTTACGGAGATTTCATGTAGTTTTTCTAGTGCTTCAGCTCTTTTGTTCCTTAATATAACCGGGTCATCTGCAAAGGTCAGGCATTGAATGAACAGTGACTTTCTCGTTTTTCTTTTTCAATCTGCATGCTTTCATGTTCTTTTTCCACACTCTGGTTATTTTTTCCAGCGCAATGTTGAACTAAGGTGGCAATAAGTCATCTCCTTGGCTGACTCCCGTGTGTATTTCAAATCAGTTTGAGATTAATTCAATGAATTTCAGTTTTGAGGTGGTTCCTGATAGTTTCATGGATGATGGGTCTGGTCTTTCTATTTACTTCCAATTCTTCTCGGCTATTAATCAGCGTGTGATTTTTTTGAAACCCTCAAAACAGACTGTAGTGTTACGGCGTCGTCCGATGCGTAGTATGGTTTTGAGATTCCAGATCTGTTCAACACAGGATTTCCGGTCCTTCACTACATGTCATGTATGGTCCCCCAGAATACTATGGCCAGAACGAGAATTCAATCTATTGATTGGTACCTGGGGTAATGGATTTCTTTCTTGTCGTTCCACAATGGTTGCTTCAAGTTGAAGATTTTTTTTTTGTAATCTCATCTGGAAATCAGAAGGTTTTAATCCTTAAATGTTGAGATCAAACCATATTCTTACAGCCACACTACCGCGGTGGAATGGCCGTGCGCTCTAAGGTGCCTTGGTGCGGAGCGCGCGGTTGCTCCCCATCGGATAAAATCATAAATGTCTGTAAAGCTTAATGGACTTAACTGCGAGGTCATCAGTCCCTAAACTTACAAACTACTTATGAACTACCTTATACTAAAGACGGCACAAACATTCATGCCCGAGGGGGGATTCCAACCCCCGAAGGGGAACGGCCTCGCGCATCGTAGCATAGGGCCTCAATGCACTCGGCCGCTCCGCCGCGGCTCCCCGTCGGAGGTCCGAGTCCTCCCTCGGGCATGGGTGAGTGTATTGTCCTTATGTTAGATCAAGTAGTTTGTAAGCCTAGGGACTGATAACGTCTGTAGTTAAGTCCCGTAGATTTACAAAAATTTGAACAGCCGCACCAACTAGGTAACAAACGCGTTATTAACTTCGGTTCCGCAGTCGGTACACAAATAAAGCTGGGACCATCAGCCTTTTGACATTACACAGCAAGCCTCAAAGAATGTGTGTGGCTGCGTGTTTGACTGTTCGTGAGATTACTCGAGTATCTGCATAAAGGCTGTATGCGTAACGTTGTCCCGTTGCCCATCAGAAATGCAGTGCACAACATGACCCCTTCTTTACCTTTCGCGTGTCTAAATGAACAGTCGGAGAAGCAAATCTGCCGGAATCCCCATTCCGTCAGCACGCAGTTGCACGACACAACAAAGCATTCGTTCCGTGTCGACGGCCACGTGAAGGCACTGTGTAACCCAGAAAAAAATATGCTCAGCTGCGACTTACTTTTAACGACACCGTGTGTGTGTGTGTGTGTGTGTTTGTGTGTGTGCAGTTAAACTGTCAGTGACCATGTCAACAAGACAGCTCGCGTGCACCTAATGAGAAGGCATCCAAATTACACAAAAACGTCGGAGTATAGAGAAAGCAGCCGGAGCAGGCATTCGTCAAGGAAGCGAGTGATTGTGAGCGAGCAAAAGCGCAGACAGGATAAGAGAGTAATTTCTTGTCGTTACAGGGAGACAGCCCGCGCAGGTGCCACGCGCCCCCACATTATCTGTCATTTTTTTGCGCAAATTTGAGCGGTCTCAAACTGCAGAACCGCCGTGAGCAGCGAAAGCGGATACGCTTGATGGCAAGTAAGTGGCTCTTTCTTCTAGACAACTGTCAGAACGTGCAGACACGCAGCGTGTACAGACGCGGAGATAAAACGAGCCCTTTTATGTCGTTTAAAGAAGACATGGATTCGTAGGAGAACACGACGAAAATACCTTGCCTCTCAGTGAAAGACTGTGTCTTTTATGTCAAACATTCCCTTTTTATATAGATTTTAACTGATATTTTAGAAACGGCTACTGGCAGGCGTTGCGAACTAACAGTGTGGACACATGAAAATTTGTGTCGAGGCAGGTATTCGAATACTGGACATCCTGCTTTCAAGGCAGTTGCGCAGGCCCTACGCCACCCCATGCACCCAGACGGACTTAACACACTTGCACGGGACTACCCAAGCAAGAACCCCCCTCCCCCCGATCCAAACTTTCATATGATGCGCCCAGTATCAAAAGGGTGTAAGTGCCTAAACACCGGTTTTGAGTAATTTGGCTCCAAAGTTAAGCTACAATTAAAAATTCCAGTTAAGTGTTGTAATTTGATGAAGTTCACATTATACATGTATTGTGTGCTTCTAGAACAAGTATCATAAAATAATAAAATGTTATTAAGCCATAATAATTGTCTTTGTTAGGCCATGCATGAACGTACACCCCCTTGCTTCCAAATTCATCACTTATACCCTTTTGCGTCCAATGATTTATTCTATATTGTTGTATTTCCCATGGGAATAATATAAACGTAAAATGTTTTTATTCAAATTCCCACAGAAAGTCATGTTCCAAGTCTGACATTTGGACAATGTTTTTGTCCTCTGCTGCAGTAGAGGTTCGCGGCTTGACGGCGTTTTCTTCGTCTTCTTATCTGTTCTTCCATGTTCGGGGTTCTTGTAGATGAATGTTTGGTACAAATTCTACTAGTGATTAAAGAGCTTTGTATTTCTTAGTATCAGTTTAACTGATGAATCGTACAGAGCCTTCAAGGTAAGTGACATGGATGGACGTCCAATGTTAGGCTTTCTCATATCATAACTATTGAATTATTCGGTGTCATCGACAGGATATTTATACAGCTCAGTACGTGGATCGCTCTTCTGAAACCTCAGGCACTGAAATTTGCTGATTCCTGCTACAGAATTATGAAACGTAATTTTGGTTCTCGTCCGTATCATCAAGAAGGTCTGAAATACAAATTCTGAACTAAATGTTTAATAACTCTTTAAGGGTAACTTGCCTAGAAAACGCCAATTATTGATAGCACAAATGTGCCTTTTTGTACTAAAGTGAACAAACAAGGCACAAAGTTAGCGTAGGATTCGTTTTTCCCTCGTCCTATATGGTAGTGGAAAACAGGAAAGCCAGTTACTTGTAGTGGTACTAGCTACCCTTCGTCACGCACCTTTTGGGTAGATTGCGGAGTATGTCTATAGATGTAGGTTATCTCTATGCTGTATACAAAGAAAGTTTTATTTTTAATGAAGTAAGTAATTATCTGTGTCTTCGTCGAGTAAATAGTCACTGATCTCCTGTTCACTCATTGCATGAAATTGTTACTCAAAACTCTTCTCAAGTAACTGCTCGAAAATCAGTGAAAAACAGACCGTCACAAATTGCTGTAATATAACTTACTTGTGAATGTCGGCAACCAACCTGGACAGCACAGCAGTGTAAGTGACTTGTATCCATCTTTCTCCAAACAAACGGGTCGAGTGATAAAGTAGCTTTTAGAAACTTCGTCGGATAGCAACAACTGACAAAGAGTCTACCCATATCCCTGTCAGTGGCGGCGCGTCCTATGTGTTCACTGGTTCAGTGAACCCCCGGAAAAAGCTTGTCGTGAAAAAAAAGTAAATAAATAACATACAAAGTGTTATTAAACTATCATTCTTCGTTTCGTTCTTCTATCAGGTCATTTTATATGCACATTCAAAGTATTTTTATCGCATGAAAAACTTTCACGTCGCGAAGTCGAGTCGTAGAGCGGCCGCTTAATATAGGCGACAGTGGCCGCAGCGCTGCAGTGCGCAAGTGCAGCTGAGGTTCAAATTCTCTTCTGAACCCTCTGGAGGCAGCATATGAGCGCTCCCACGGCAGGGATGGGTGAGGGGAAACGCCGCTTTTAACATTGGAGTTGGAGCTGGTAGGGACGCCAGGTCCTGCCTACTCGAGCTCTGGCTGTTATACACGAATGGCCCCGAAGCAAAGACAAGACAGAATGCGAACATATATTGTTAGCACCCACCTACATAGGGAGACATGATCATCATAATGAAATAAGGGAAATCAGATCAAAAACAGAAAGATTAGGTGTTCCTTTTTCCCGAGAGCTATTAGAGAGTGGAACTATAGAGAAAAAGTGGTTCGATGAACCGTCTGCCATGCACTTCAAAGTGATTTGCAAAGTATCAATTTAGATGTCGACAATGGGACTACTGCGTACCTCGCCTTGCGCATAGGCAAAACCTCGATTAAGGCAACATCCGCCCTCCAAGTTTGTTTTCCGCGCATTGAAGATTCGTCAAAAAACGCGTCATGTTTGGAAAAATATCATACAACTATAAATTAAAGACGCAATAACTGTAAAAGCCTTCAGAAGATCCGATCATGAATACTGATGAAGTCACTACTACTACCCTAGCAAGAATAGCCGTGCTGTTGCGGCAACGTGTTACGCTGTCGAAGGTAGCGGGTTCGAGACCGACTGTAGGCAATTTTTTTAAACCCAATGTTCTTTTTAACAAACAAAAATGTTCAAATGTTTGTTAAGCGTAAGGGACTTAAATGCGGGTCATCAGTCTCTAAACTTACAAACTACGTATTAACTACCTTATACTAAAGACGACCCAAACATCCATGTACGAGGGGGGATTCGAACCCCCGACCGTAGCGACCGTGCAGACTATGACTGGCGCGCCGCAGACCGCTCGGCCACTGCGGCCGGCTCTTTTTAACAGATACGGGAATAACGATGACATTTGTATTGTTACTTGGCACATATCTTTGGACGTTTTAGCAAATGTGTCACGATTTTTATGGTGACATTTATACTCTTCGTTGTAACAAATATGTAACTGTTTGAAAAGATGTGGGGGAGAGAAGCCTTTGCATATGCGTATGGTTAAGAGGGGGCGTTGATTACAGTGTCACGTAACCCGAAAATAGCTTGTTCATTCATCGTAACAAATTCCTTTTGTTATATGTTCTTGGTGTTCGTTGTTATCAAGGAAAGATGAACAAGTTCAGTATCTTAGTATCTTTTCGAAACAAATTACTCAGCTTTAAGCTTGGAACAAAATTGTGAAATAAAGAAGCTTGGTAGGCGTCGACGCGCCGAGCGGGGGGAGGGGGGGGGGGAGGGGAGAGGCCGCCACTATCAAGATCCGGCACTCAAAGAGGTGAACCCCCTCTCATCTCAAGCACCAGTCGCCACTGATCTCTGCCACAAAATATAAGAAGATCTCCTCTTCCAGCTGCACGCACTAACTCCATTTTTTTTAATTTTTGGCACTTCTTTCACACTTTTGCTTGTACGTGTCTCATATGTCCCCATACTTCCTCCATACTACTCCACAGCTCGCAGCTGACCCTGAATTCCGACCAGGAGTCTGGTGTTCATGTACATACGCACCTAAATATTCATCAGTCCTCGACATGGAGAGTAAGAATTGCGTTCTGTGTTGCGAACTGTGGGGTAGAATTGTGGAAGCATGAGGACTTACGGAATTTCTGGTTGGATAATCCGTGCAGATGTGTGAAGCCCGGGGTGGCACAGGGAGTTAGCGCAACTCGTAATATTTCTGGCTTGTAGCCATCATAATCATTTCTTTACAGCAAGTCAGGACAGACCTGTATGCAGCTGACGCAGAGTGGTGAGAGGCACCGATAACGGGTGGTACAGCAGGTACTATTCCCGTGGTAAAGGCCGCCTAAAGTGTTAGTGCTCTGCTGTGATTGGTCAGTGCATATGGAGGCTAGGCGCCATATCTAATTTATTCTTTGCTTAATATGCATTTTTTTTAAATTCCTATTTACTTGATTTCCTGAAGTCGTCACCTCTCAATATCATTCTACCATTCTGTTGTTTACGATCATTTAAAATCATGCAGATCAATAAACAAAAGTAAAACGAAAAGGCAGACGAAACGCTTCGGCCATGTTTTGGCGCGAGTTAGCGCATCAGCTGACCTAGGTGTCTCGCGCTGCTAGTCGCTCCGGTTTCGGCAGTCATCACGGACAGACCGGCTGTCCCATGCGGTCGTTCATAAACTAGTAATACATCATATAATAGTGAAATACAGTCTTGTTAAAGCAACATCAGTCATTTCAGTTTGTTAAATTGGCAGTTTCTTAGTTTTACGTAAATAAGCAAAGTGGCATCCTTCAAACATTTGTTTTACAAGACTGGTTTCTCGCTAATTAACCTAACAGCCTCTTCATCGAGAACCAACGACCTGCGTGCCGCCTTCTGGGCTGGAGACATAATCTGTGAAGACAACAGGTTGCTCAACATTTTATTTAGAGCTTTTGGACTTTCACTGAGAAAGGTGAGAGTACTGCGGCACCTCGCGAGTACTGTACTTTCTTTACAACCGAATTCAGTTACTCGAAATTCATTCACGGAATGAAAATGTAATACGTGGGAGAGACAAAGTATCAAACTAAATGTCTCTACATAATTAAACGCACTTTTTTTCATCCCCCTGCTGTAAACATCCTACTAAGCAGGATGTCCCAGGTTCGAATTTCGGCAGCAGCTAAAATTTTCATTTGTCTATGTTGTATCGTTACACCACCTACGAATTAAAATCTATATGAAGATCAGCGGCAACATTACACAGCCGACGTGAGACCTTTAGGACATTCCAAAGAAAAGACGCCGCAATTGATAATTGAAAAATTCTTTTTGTATGTAATACCATTGTATGGCGACCAAGTCTGTCCACCCTTTCTCCTCTACGTTCCATCGCTCAAACCGGATTGACGAATGACTACATCAGGTTTATCTACGGACACGTGGGAATTACGGACATCGCCGGCCAGAGGCAAAGAATTACCACAATGGGGAAGACGAAAATTTGTACCGGAGCAGGATAGGATTCGAACCAGGCTCTCCTGCTTAATAGGAAGTTGCACTGACTGCTACGCCAGGCCCTGACACAGTGACTACCTTAGCACGCCAACGTATCCAGACAACATTGACGTGGTAGTCCCTTTGGTCATTATCTTCTTTACTCGAGGAATGTGCGCGGACTCTTAACGGAAAGTGGTGGAATGCCGCGAGTAAGGAGAATAATGAGCAATGCCGGCCGCGGTGGCCGAGGTGACTGAGGCGCTCCAGTCACGGTCAGCACGGCCACTACGGTCGGGGGTTCGAATCCCCCCTCGGGCATGGATATTTGTGCCGTCCTAGTTCGTAAGTAGTTTGTAAGTTTAGGGACTGATGACCCCGTAGTTAAGTCCCATAAGCTTTACAAACATCTGAACATCTGAATGAGCAATGACGCACTAGGTCGGTAGTGTGTGCAAGTTGAGAATGTGGGCAAGGCGGGAGCATTGATCACTGTGTCTGGCTGGCGTCAACTGCCTTGTAAGCAGGAGACCATGAGTCCAGTCCCGGTCTGGCGCAAAATTTCAACTTCCCCCAGTGACGTAATTAAATGTTTCTGGCAGCTAATGTCGATAATTCCTTTGAGTCCTTATTTATAATGGCTCCAGGATCAAAATGATGTCCTTTCCGACATGTCTGACAGAACAGACACAACACACACAATATATCTTTATTTATATATACAAACCCCGTGTCACGAGATTTGTATGCAATAATACCCGAAACCACTCAACTGGCGTTCATGAAATTCACTACATACGAGTTGGTTCAATTTAAAAGACAGGACAGTTCTATCTCGTTTCAAACATTGCATGGCAGAGTGTACTTTGGAGCAGACTTCGTCACCAATACACTGTTTTCTTACGATATTGATAAAACTTTACCACTCGTGACCTCCGGAGCAAGAGAAACATCACTGCGCACATAACATTTGTTTACGGTACACGGCGGAGCGTACCTTTCTCTAGACTTCGACATGGTTTGGCCGAACGCTACGAAATTTGGCATATATCTAATTTTTCACGCACATGGGAGAAGGAGATGAGCAGAGAAAGGGGCAGGAGGAGATTGGCAGAGTGCAGGAAAGGTAATGAGAGTGGCTGGGGAAGGATGGGTGGATAGTGCAGGTGAGGAGGAGGAGGAGGGTGAGGTCGTGGACGAGGAGGAGGAGGTAGAGTCGGTAGATGGAGACAGAGGGAGGAGGGAAGTCGAGTTGGACAGAGAGAGGAAGGAGAAGTACCTGGGCTAATTGAATATTGCAATAAATAAATACCCGAGAAACGCCGAAATTCAGATCGCTTATTTATTTTCCGTGTCGAGAACATCAGCCTTTAAATCTACTGTGAGTCAGCTGTAATAAAAATTATTATTTTTGCCCAGTGATCAGCCATGCTCATAACCTTGTCATTGGTTAGTTGCAAATGCAAGAAGGTACAGCCATTGCCAATGTTTGTGCACGTCAGTAAATGGTCGTCACATAGGGATTCCCCACCAAGGTAGCCCCATAAGGCAAGGTTACACTTCCTATTTGAGATCTCAGTCCTGAGCCTGTTGAGAGCATTCCAGGATGTGAAGGATTTATTACTTCTGGTCGAAAGTTCTTCTTTCAGCTCCATGTTAGGATTAGATGTTGCCTCCACTCAGAGCTGAAGTCTCCTGTCTTCGGTGGATACGTCGATTAGTTGTGATGTCCAAAGTATGCACTGTCTTGAGCGAAGCCGCTTGGGCTGACGTGGTGACCGTGCAGGGGGATGACGTTTATCAAAAATGTTCAAATGTTTGTAGAGCTTATGGGACTTAACTACAGGGTCGTCAATCCCCAAACTTACAAACTACTTATGAACTACCTTATAGTAAAGACGGCACAAACATCCATGCCCGAGGGGGAATTCGAACCCCCGACGGGGAACGGTCTCGCGCATCGCAGCATAGCGCCTCAATGCTCTCGGCCGCTCCGCCGCGTCCATATCGATTATCTGTCATACATTTTCTCCGTCAGCGTGGGCCTCAGTCATCCTGATATGATGTGGGCAGACTCATTAACAGCTGCATCAATATGTTTTACAAGGGCTGAATTCGTCCAAATAGGCACGGCATTTTCATCTATAGACAGACTCAGTTGCACTGGCTCTTTTTCGAAGCACTTGTGAGTTAGCACCTAAGTTTGTGTTGGTCAGTTTACGAATGATCTTTTTCCTAGTGCTGACCTTTTTCCTAGTGTCCAAAAAGTGCTGTTTCAATGACACAGTTCTATCTAGCTTCACCACTAAGTATTTGGGAACATAGCAATGCTCTAGCTCTTGTCCTTCCCAGCGCACATGCAGTTTTCTTTTGGCTTCTTTGTTCTTCAGATGAAAATTGAAGACTTGGATCATAGACGGGTTTGGTTTCAGGTGATTCTGCTGATAGTAATACCTAATATTTCGATGGTTCTGGCTAACTCCTCCTCCACTTCATTGACGATGATACCCTGGGCGGCCACAGCCGTGTCATCAGCATATATGAACTGCCTCACATCGGGTTGCATTGCCTGGTCGTTTGAAGTATATGTTGAACAACGTATTTTTTCCTTGCATGGTGACATAGAAGCACCTATTCTGAAGAATGTACTCTACAAATTGTGAAAAACCAAAATCTTTAGTCATCTGATAAATCTTATAATCCAGTCTACTGTGATTCTGTGATTAATGGCATCATAGGCTGCATTGAGACCAATCCCAGATATGCTGCGTTATATTCAAGATTTGCCCAGTGTGTTGGGTCCTCTGGATGCTGTAAATTCGAAAGGTGATGGGCCATGGGTACAAGGAGGTGGACAAGGTCTGGTACTAAATAAGTGATTAGTCCACAAAAGAATGATTAATACACTGATATAAATACTCAGCTTTGGTGTGCTTCTTCTGAAGTATAAACAGTTCTGCTATGTAATTCTATGACGACACCTGGCAATAGTACTGTAAACTGCTGGTTCTTCTATGATGAGCTTCTGGAGCCGTCGGATTCCTGGTGCTGCCTCGTACTGACTGTTGTGTCTGTGGGGCGCTGGCATATCTAGCCGAGCCCATTTCTTCCCACTGACCGGCGCGAAAAACAGGCAGAGTGGTAACGAGACTGCGACGTCCCCAGCAGCCGAGGTACTAAAATCAAATGTTCAAATGTTTGTAAATCTATCGGACCAAACTACGTGGCCATCAGGCTGTAGCTTACAAACTACTTAAACTAAGATAAATTAACCTGAGGAAAACACACGCACACACCCATGCCCCAGGGAGGTCTCGAACCTCCGACAGCGAGCAACGTGCGCTCCGCAGCGAGGCGCCTTATAGCCGAAGTACTGGGGTGTGACTTATCGACTCTTCTTGAAGAGTGTAGATCGCTGGCGTTTTAGCGAATAGCGACACCACAACACAGTGCATGAACGTCCTGGTTTAAATCCACCTTGTTCTGGCCTTAGGACCTCACCTATAGGTTTCCATATTCTATTCAGCACCATTCTCTCGAGGGCCTTGAACAGGTGGCACAGTAGGGATACTGGGCGAAAGGTTTTGGCATCTGTTTGCTCTTTGCCTGGTTTTAGCAGGGCTACCAATCTTGCCTTCTTCTACACCATGGGGATCTGCATGGCGTTGATACGGTTTTCCATTAGGTTAGTTACCCACCTAAGAGTCTTTGGGTCGAAATAGTTAATTTTTTTCTTACCCTTAAGTCATAGCTGCCTTATTATTTTTCATTGTGTCTATTGCCGTTTGCAGCTCCTCGGCCATGAAAGGTGTTTCAAGTGAATGGAATTTGTTTTCCAGATATCCTACAGAAGAAAGACGTGGTGTTCTGTAGATTGTTTTCCCATTGAGTAGGAGGTGGTGGGCAATTTGGTTTGAGGAAACATTAGTTTGAGGTGTTTTGGAGCTTGTTGAATAATTCTAAGACATTAGTCTGGGGTGTTTTAGAGCTGTTGGATCATTCTAAAACATCTCAGACTAATGTTTCCTCAAACAAAACTGCCCATCAGCTTCTATGCTGAAGCAAAACAACCCACAGAACACCACAGCTTTCAATTATAAGCGATCTGGAAAATAAATACCATTCACTTGAAGCACCTTTCACAGTTGAGAAGCTTCAAATGGCAATAGACACAATGAAAAATAATAAGGCAGCTGGCCAAGATGACTTCAGGTCGTTCATGTAGAGAGATGCCTAAGAGGACAAAGAGGAAGTAAGAAATAGGCAGAGAGATGAGGGAAGTGATGGGCAGAGAGATTAAGGGAAGGAGTGAGTAAGGGGCCAGTGGGCATTCTAGATGACCTTGACCCTTAACCAGAGATCATTCCAGGCATGCTGACATCATCCTTCCAGGAATTACACTATGGTCAGCACTTTAAGTGATGTACAATGCACCATATTTTTTGTGTCCCAGCCTCGTCGCCACTTTTGTGTCCCAGCCTCATCGCCGCTTTTGTGTCTCGTTTCCGTCGTAGGTGTCGGTGGCCGAGTAGGAAGACCGACACAGGAATAAAGGTAGCACGCTTGTGCAGGTACGAAGGTGAGCAGCCAGTGGGACAGCAGAAACTAGAAACACTAGAGTAAATTAGAACGAGATATATATTGCACAGAATTTATACAATACTTAACTTTTACATAGTTCTGTACTGCAGAATGCTGATACATAGTTGAGCTAGAGGCCTGCCTAGTGCCTGTCCGATAGCCAAGTCTTTACTGGTGCCTATTTGATTGCTAAGTGTTAGCTGGTTCCTATCTCAGTTCCAAGTGAACGATGTCGTTCAGTGGTGGCCACGAGCGGCGTTTCAGCAGAGGGCGCTCGTGGCTGTCGTCGTAAGAACGCCGCGCCGTGCGTGCATGGCGGCGCGCGGCGAAAGTAGGTGGCGCGCATTTTGTACTTGTGCGAAACCATAATATTCACTCTGGGAATCCAGAGACACAGTTACACCATTAATATTCCGGGAATTGTCCTTATGCCAATATTTTGGGTACACAAGTGCACTAGGGTGCACTCCATGATGTTCATTCTGGGAATTCAGAGTATTATAGTACACAATAGCTGAACTGGTGCTTCTTACATCAATATTCTGGGAATAGAAGACTTACATGAGAGGTCCCCGACCCCAGGCCCCCTCCCTAGCTAATGGGATGCAAGGGTTGATTGCTGAGAGATATTTACATCAGAACAAGCACATTAATTGTTTTCTTTCTTTGAGATGAAGATGAGCTGCAGCCAGCAGCAGCAGTAACAGTGTTCAGCAGCTAGAAGGAGACCTATAAGTAAGTATAGTTTCACTCAGAATTACTAGTAAGAATATTTTTCAGTATATGTGTGTGTAATTATACTTAAGATATTGTTTATTATTGTTTCAGAATATGAACCAGTGTTTGACGAGGAGATGCAAGCATTTCCTACAGTACCACAGCAGCAGTCCATAGAAAGAGCTCTTCCTGATTTATCTGAGCTGGTGTCGTTCAACTACTGCTTCCCAACATACCCACAGCCAGAAATTGAACTTCAGATGAGCACCTGCAGAATACTGTTGTTTGCAACCACCTACAGTGTGTCTACATGTTGATCAAAATGTGTGAATATAGGTCTAACTTCTGACAGAGACTTAGATGTGGTTCTTGAAATAGAGAATGTCCAAAGACTTGGAACAAAAGTGCAGTGTATGTGTTGTGAATGGGACTATTTGTGTGACTCGGTGATGGAAAACATACAGACAGAGGTAACAAATGAATGCAATCCATCACGCACCCTTATTAACATTAACTCATTAAAAGATAAGTCATCAATTATCGACATGTGTGATGCAGTGCTTGAATTAAAAGTTGATGGTTCAGCTGTATATATGAAACATTCAAGTGTGGAGAAAATAAATGGCTTGTCCAATGCTTTATTGATTACAGCAGATAGACCAAGCCTCTACCATCCCTATATTAGGGCTGCATACTATGACTTCATTACGTATGTATGTCAGCACAATGTATCTGGAAAGCAACTACAGCAGTGTATAAATGCGTGCATTCATCCAACATCGAAAATTTCAATAGTAAACCTAATAAGCATGAATTCTGTGGAAGCTGAATTTACTGCAGGCATGCCTATGTTTGTGATTGCACCTATAGGGCTAAGTACAATTCAGGTTGATTCAGAGCCTATATATATATATATATATATATATATATATATATATATATATATATATATATATAAAATTGTTATGAAAAACTTTCTATTGCATCTATCCTCTTTAATTATATCAACAATAAAAAAACAAAGACACTAGCAGAATATTGATTAAAATTATTTAGATAAACATCTTACTGTTCTTTCAAAATATATATTCTTTGTAATTTAAACAAAGAGAACTGGTCTACATGAAACAAACCACAACAAGTAATAACTGTTTTAAGAGACTACTGGAATATTGCTTTCTTGAGCCTACCCCCATACAAGTCATTATGAGACTGAATCATTATATGTTTATAGCAGCAGCAGTGTTGTAAAGGAACCTATTGGCACTAGAGCACATATAAAATACATGACACCATGTACAACTACATCAAACACCTCTGTATTAGTCATTATCAGACTGGAAGACTAACTGATTTTTTTTACCTTATAAACAATATTTTGACACTAAAATTCTTTCACCAACTTTCTCTTCTGAATGCGAACACATATTGTTAGCACCCACCTACACAGGGAGACACGATCATCACAATAAAATAAGAGAAACCAGATCGAAAACAGAAAGATTTAGGTGTTCATTTTTCCTGCGAGCTATTAGAGAATGAAACTATAGAGAACTATAGAGAAATATCATAAAACTGGTTCGATTAATCCGCTGCTATGAACTTCAATGTGACTTCCAGAGTATCCATGTGGATGTAGACGTAAAAAAGAGGAATACATTTCGTACTATAACTGGAGTATACATACATTTAAAAAAACAAGGTGACTAGCAGAATATTGATTTAAAAAGTTCGCTTCACAATATGCATTATTTTTTTACTTTTAAATGAAGAGAAATGATCTGTATAGGGATTCATATAGTATCATACAATACATACTTTTTGTCTATATATAGGACTACTGGAATATTTACAAAAACATATTGCTATTCCATCAGTACATATATGAGTATTGTTCTGTATATAGGGAGGACTAGCAGCACACAGCCAGAATAAGAAAAGAAGAGGAGGAAGAGGGTTCACACGTACACATTCAGTCTTTATTCAAGTAGTGTGAGAATGGGCGGGTTCCAATGCCGTCCTCACAGATGAAGCGTTTGTCATCATTATATGTTAGCCCAGCCTTCAGTTTTAGTGCAGTATGTACATCATGGCCACTAAGAAAATAAAACTACTTGACGCACCATGTGGGGAGCACCGTAATTAAGTAGACAGTCCTTGTAATATTCGATCGTGAGGATCCGAGAGGCTGCATGATGCACACCCTCAGTCCGCCTTTGTGTGGCGCCTGTATCTGCACAGTATGCGTACATTTTGGGCCCAAAAACTCCGTACTAAATGACCCATTCGCCTCGTCTTTTATCAGGCTAATAACCTTGTTTTAAGGTGTTATACCGTAAGGATTATTGACCGCATATCCAGGCGTGTTGAATTCTTCAGGATTGCACCTAATTACTTCATATGGATCGCGGCCTTCCATCCAGTAAATGAAACTGTCCGTACTCATTTAAAGCAATTTGGGATCAGCAAAGTTCTGTTATGCGATCTCATAATGAAACCAGTATATATAGTGGTTGGAGAGGTTCAGAACACACATCTCGATATAAATAGGCTTTTTAAACTGCACCACCACCTTAGTCATTTCCACAGAAACCAGTCTTTCATTAAAGACTATGGCACACTTGAAGTTTGGTTTTACGATATAATTTAGTGTTTCATAACGTCCATTCCAATTGTAAAACCAATGAATTTCACGGTGGTGCCTAATTTTTTTTTTTCAAAAATTTAATTGTTCGTTAATTTGTAGTAGTCTTTATTAAATTCGCAGGTTGCTTGTGCCCTCTTCCCAGTATTTAAATCAGTATAATTCTTCAGCCAGGGTCGGTGAACTTTGATAACTTCCATCCCCAATCTGAGAAACTGCAAGAGGTTTTGGTAGTGTATAACGTACCCCTGTTTTTCCCCCAACATTGTCATCAGCTTGGGTCCCTTTTCATGAGACTGTGTGCTCCAAATAGAGTGGCAAATCAGTGTGCGTATCATGAATGTGAATGTCAAGTCTACCTCTAGGACATATTCCACACCAGGATCAGCAGTGTAAAGCTTAACATCACTTATAAATCTGACGATTTGCTTTTTGGACAGCCACTGAAACCCTCCTTTTTTAGAGGTTGATACATGGCATATTTGTATAGATCGTTCACATCAAGGTAGAGGATGTAGCTCAAATCGCAGATGGTCAGTACTTCACCTCACTCATTCGCGGATTATTTGCCTTGGCATACCTACGCAAACACTGGAAGAGTCCCCTGCGGATCCTGCGTTCCAAGAACGGCAGCATATCAACATCAGTCAACAATTCGAGGTTGATATGCATTCTTCAGCATTGCGTCCCACGAAACTCCTTGCATGGTGTAATAAAAGGGAGGATCCAGAGTGTATGTGTCGATGAATACACTCCGAAATTTTTCAAAGACGCCTGCGAGCAGGCGTACATCAGTATCCATACACAATTTAGCATATTACTCTAAATCAGAGATGTTAAATTGCTGCCAAAAATTAACTGCGTGCTCATACTCTGCATTCTTTATGGCAGTGCCTGTAAGTGTACTAGTGAATGCAGACATGTCGGACAAACATGGGTTCTCAGAGTCTCTCCATGTAATCCATGTATTTGTAAGGAAAGACTCTTCTTCGTTACAAGCTGAAACTTTGCCTCATCAGGATATGCTGCTCGAGTGATACGCATGTCTTCTTGATACATCGTTTCAGCAAGTTTTTGAAGAGGTGCCTACATGAAAGACAATGAGTCTAGAAAGTGAAGTGTAATTCGTGACGTGATTTACTTGGAGGAAGAGATGTACTGTTCTACATTGTCAGGTATGACAGTGGCTTTATCTTTCTCAAAGCCGAAATCACCCAAATGCGCAATAAGGAAGTCAGCATCATATCTACTCAAATTGTGAAAGTAGACGGGTATGTGTCATGGCAGTAGATACTGCAAATTACATGTATTGTGAGCTGTACTGCGGAACCTACCCGTTAGGTGGCAGTGGTCCCTACGAGGAGTTTCTGATTCCCAATCAAGTGGTAGTCCACAAATGTGATCATCAACTGCTAGCTCGTATAAGGCATCATTCTCCTTTGAGTGGGTCATAGGATTATTGTTGCTACATAAAACGTCAACTTTCACTACAAGGTTTTCGACCTTACAGAGCAACCGTCTCGCAGCATCATCCCCGACGTACGATTCAAATTTATTCAGATGGGAGTCATACGAACACACACAACTTGATACGTTGCCACAAACGGTACTGTCGTTCAGTGAAGCTAGTATGAGAGGCAGTGAGATCACCTTCATAACATGCCACTGTAACTAGTAGACACATGAAGTCGGTATATACGGCATAGGTACAGCGTCTTGGTGGTGGAACGTCTTAAACTTTAAGAAGTTATTACCCCCAGTGGACATTTGTACACAAATCGGTTCATGACTGATGCAGTCAATTAGATGTCTCTCCAGAAACTCTCTCTTAGCAAAGAAGTTGAGACTTCGATGGCAAAAATGCCTTGCACCATGATGTTTTGACTTTGGGTTGGACACTAGGAGGGACATGTTTCTGTTCCAAACATAGTGTTGCTTCTCTCTCGTCTCAAATAGCAATAAGTCTACATGTTTGCGTCGCTGACCACCGTCTGTGGAAAAGTAGATGGGTTCATTACTTACACAGTTCCAAGAAATTGGAGTAGCATACACACTTATGCATGTATTTCCATAGTGGAAACGGAACAGTAGGTAATAAAAGGCGGCTCGATCGCCTCTGATGTCAGTGTTATGTGATAGTTGAAAGTGTCAAGATGGGTTCCTCGCCCACGAGACCCAGAGGGTAGTAAATACAGGATCACGGGTAGATGCCGTCTTTCTTATCTTCCGCAGCAGCAGCAGACACGGGTAGCGTCCTCTGATGAACAAAGTGCGTTCCTAAAACTATGAAAACAATCTTTTCCTGCCATTCCCTTCTCTTTATTAAATCTATGAGGCATTTTGAGAGCTTCTGCAAGATCAAACGCTAATTTCAAAATTATTTTCTACTCCATGGCATTAGACGGTTGTCAAGTTCTTTAACATGCTCAGAAAGTTGATTAGAAAAGTTCCCAGAAAACGTGGGTACGAATCATCCTACCTTCGGTTGGAAATCGGGCTGTTTGCCACTTTTCAAACATTTCAGGTGACCGTGGAGTGAGCGTCTTGGTATGTCATATCTGTCTGCCGCTTGTCTTACTGATAAATTTCCTTCCACCACACATTTAACGGCTTCTTTCGTTTTATTTTCGTCCCATATTTCTCTATTAGTGATTCTTCCCTTAAATTTCAAGTCTTCCTGCAACAATAGAAATCCCACTGTAAATTAATTTGCATAAATAAGCCAAATTAAAAACATTAAACAACACCCGACATAAGTGTGTCCAGGGCTACCCCTTTGTTGTCTTGCAATATTTTTAGACACAGTTCTTAAATTGTATGAGAAATGTTACAAATATTATTACAGACTTTAAATATTTCAAATTTCTTTCAACTTGAAATGTTAAACAACTACGAAAATTTGCTTCTTATTGGAGAAAACCGCCGAAGAAGTTTAACAGGAGTGAAAAATCAGTGACGCGACAAAATTTACAGTTGCGAGTAGCTCGCTCGGCGTCTATGCCGCAACTGACTTGCGTATGTTTTTACTCCTCAGGGCGCGCATTTCAAATGCAGTCTTTTTTGTATCCCATCCTCGTCGCCACTTTTGTGTCTCGTTTCCGCCGGTTGTCTTGGGTGTCGGTGGCCGAGTAGAGAGAGACCGACACAGGGAAATAGGATGCACGCGCGTGCAGGTACGGAGGTGACCAGCCAGTGGGACAGCAGAAACTAGACAAACTAAGCTAGATTAGAAAAAGTTGTATATTTCCTAGAAATATGATACTTAACTTTTACAAAGTTCATGACTGCCAACTAAGTGTACTGCTGAGACATAGGTTAACTAGAGGCCTGCCTACTGATGAGTTCTAGTGCCTCCTAATCCCAACTCTTAACTGGTGCCTATCCGATTCCCAAGTGACGATGCAGTTCAGTGGTGGCCACGAGCAGAGTTGCAGCAGAGGGCGCTCGTGGCCGACGTCGTAAGAACGCCGCGCCGTGCGTGCATGGCGGCGCGCGGTGAAAGTACTTGGCGCGCACTTCAGACTTGTGCGACACCACAGTCTTGCCAACGCAACGTGCTTGGTTTCTTAGAAATTGAAATTTCCATGGTTATTCGCCTTCCGGGGCTACCCGACCTTCCCCTACTTTCATAAAATATCTTGGAGTAAACATAAGGAGTGATCTGAAATGGAACGACCTTATAAAATTAATCGTGGGCCAGACAGGAGCCAGACTGAGATTCATTAGAAGATCCATCATGAAGCGTGGTTCGTCAATAAAGCAAGTAGGCTTCAGAAAACTCGTTCGGCCGATGTTTGGGTCTTGCCCATCAGTGTGGGACGTATGGGTAATCGAAGCCATAGAAAAGATTCAACGGAGAGCAGCACAGTTCCTTACGGGCTCAGTTAAGTAAGCGCGAAAGCTTCACAGAAATGATCACGAAACTACAGTGGTACGTGCTGTAAGAAAGACGTTCTGTATAGCGGTACGGGTTTCTGTCAAAGTTCTGAAAGCTAAAGTTTCTAGAGGATTCAACCTATATATTCCTTCCTCCTACGTACATCTCGCGAAAAGACTACAAGGGTAACACTAAAGAGATTAGAGCCCACATGGAGGCAAACCAGCAATCGTTTTTTTTCAGCGAACCATACACGGCTGGAATAGGAGGAGGAAGTGACTATGGTACACAAAGTACCCTCCGCCCGTGGTGCTATTTTTACGGCGTTTTGAAAGTTTAACTTCATTAATCACCCTGTATATCGGGTGTTTGTTTTCTCTGACATGTCCAAAGGAACAGACATTATATATACAGGGTGAAAATTATTGAACTATATGAAATAAAATCTGTATAACTTCTTAACTAATTCTTCTTTGTTTTTTGTTTTTTTTGTTTTTTTTTTTTTTTACCTTCTCCTCCGCAGCTGTAGTTATACAGTTTGTATAGGTTTAGTTACCGACTTTTGCAACTGTAAATTAGTCTGCTTTAGATCAGACGCGTTTTGCTTTATTTTAAAGCATCTTCAGTGGTTAACAGTACTGGAAATATTTTTTTGTTTTACATTTTTGTGTGGTTTTTCCCAAATTCGATCAACAGTTCTCATGCTATGGGTTTACTTTATTCTGTGTGAAATGAACTATTAAGATTATTCAAATTTTTATGTGCACTCTTCATGTGTTTCTTGTAGCACATTGCCACTTGTTGTCACTATTTAGCCGGCCGCGGTGGCCGAGGTGACTGAGGCGCTTCAGTCACAGTCTGCACGGCCACTACGGTCGTGGGTTCGAGTCCCCCCTCGGGCATGGATATTTGTGCCGTCCTTAGTACTAGTTAGTTTGTAAGTTTAGGGACTGATGACCCCGTAGTTAAGTCCCATAAGCTATACAAACATTTGAACATTTTGTTACGGTGCAAAGAAATAACACCAAGTCCACTTTACCTTAGAGGTATTCAACACCATTGGACAGTGCTGTATACTTTTTCACACTCTGGTGGCGCTAGTGTGAACAAAGGATAATCCAGTCAGTTTTACATGGGATTTGACAGCGTTATCTCCAGTGTGTGTTTCGTACAAGTTATTACTGATGAATCCACACTATCGTGGGCGCAGAATTATGACATTACTTAAGGCAGTAATAGTGCTGGCTCAATAGGTAAGCTATAATGTTTTATATTAAAGAATAATTTGGTTGTAAAACATAAAGTAACTTACGAGGCATTTGTATTTCACCAGATGAGTAACCATTATGTGGTCTGTTTTGTTTCAGAATCAAATACTACTTGAATAATAAGAGCATTTTAACACCCTGGAACTGGCAACAGTTGGTAAGACACAATTCCAGGAAGTACATCGTTTATAATATAGAACTTCAAGATTTCAAGTTTTAATTCACTGTATGACACAAAAGACTCTGCAAGGCCTCCCTTGTTCAGAGGAAAATGGGTATAGAGAAACCACCATTTTTGTTATCTAAGTGTGTGCAGTTACAAGTGAAACAGGAAAACATGGGAATTCTGTACTTAAAAACACCCTTTGATGGTGACAACAAACAGTCCAACTTCGTTAGGTTACGCAGACACGGACTTACATTTCCAGCAGATTTGAACAATTCTCAGATGTCCCAATACCCTTTTCGCTGCAGAAATATAATGATTTAATGGCACTGTTTTCATATATCCCTTCTGTTTGTCATGCATTTTATAAGTACTAGAATATACACGTAATAGAAACATATCAGACTATCCAGAAGATGTAGATGTGATTTAGGACCAAATGTGATATTTATGTTCGTACAGCACTTTGTACCACAATGTGAGTAATGTTCTGTAAATGTAATATATTCTTAGATTGAAATTAATGTGATTGAGTAATATCATTCATTAAATACTAAGAGTACTATACCACACAGTGCAACATGTTTATGAGAGATATAGAATACCATGTCCATTATATATCTGCCAAACTGGTACAAAATGAAAAAAAAAGGCAAATACATGTGAACTAACATGATACGTAATGTTCAAAGTGTAAACTGACCAAATTTCGTTGTTGTTGTTGTTGTGGTCTTCAGTCCAGAGACTGGTTTGATGCAGCTCTCCACCCTACTCTATCCTGAGCAAGCCTTTTCATCTCCTCATAAGAACAACAACCCACATCCACTTGAATCTGCTTACTATACGCGTATCTTGGTCTCCCTCTACGATTTTTACCCCACACACTTCCCTCCAACGCTAAATTCACAATTCCTTGATGTCTAAGAATGTGTCCTACCAATCTATCCCTTCTTTTAGTCAAGGTATGCCAGAAATTTCTTTTCTCCCCAATTCGGTTCAGTACCTCCTCATTAGTTATGCGATCCACCCACCTAATCTTCAGCATTCGTCTGTAGCACCACATTTCAAAAGCCTCTATCCTCTTTCTGTCCACACTGCTTATCGTCCATGTTTCACTCCCATACAAGGCAACACTCCATACAAATGCCTTCAGCAAGGACTTCCTTAGGCTTAAATCAATATTCGATGTTAACAAATTTCTCTTTTTCAAAAACGCCTTTCTACCCATTGCCATTCTGCATTTAATATCATCTGTACTGCGACCATCATTTGTTATTTTACTGCCCAAGTAACAAAACTCATCTACCTCCTTTATTGTTTCGTTACCTAATCTAATTCCTTCAGCATCACCTGATTTTCTTACACTGCATTCCATTACCCTAGTTTTACTCTTGTTAATGTTCATCTTATATGTACCTTTCAGCACACTGTCCATTCCGTTCAATTGCTCTTCCAGGTCCTTTGCTGTATCTGACAGAATTACTATGTCGTCGGCAAAACGCAATGTTTTTAATTCTTCACCCTGAACTTTAATTCCTTCTCCAAATTTCTCCTTGCTTTCCTTTATAGCTTGCTCAATGTACAAATTGAACAACATTGGGGAAAGGCTACAACCCTGTCTTACTCCCTTTCCAACCACTGCATCCCTTTCATGCCCTTCAACTCTGACAACCGCTGTCTGGTTTTTGTACAAGTTGTAAATAACCTTACGCTCCCTATATTTTACTCCTGCTTGCTTCAGAACTTGAAAGAGTTTATTCCAATCAACATTGTCAAAAGCCTTCTCCAAATCTACAAAAGCTAGAAATGTTGGTTTGCCTTTTCTTAATCTATCTTCTAGGATAAGCCGTAAAGTGAGTATTGCCTCCCGTGTTCCTACATTTCTCCTGAACCCAAACTGATCTTCCCCGAGGTCGGCTTCTACCAGCTTTTCCATCCTTCTGTATATAATTCGTGTTAATATTTTGCAACCATGACTTATTAAACTGATGGTTCTGTAGTTTTCACACCTGTCTGCACCCACTTTCTTTGGAATGGGGATTATAACATTTTTCTTAAAGTCTGAGGGTACTTCACCTGTCTCATACATCTTACACACAATGTGAAACAATTTTGTCATGGCTAGTTCTCCCAGAGACTTCAGTAGCTCTGACGGGATATCATCTACTCCAGGGGCCTTGTTTCGACTTAGATCTTTCAGTGCTCTGTCAAATTCATCTCTCAGTATAGTATCTCCTATTTCATCATCATCTACATCCTCTTCCCTTCCTACAATAGTGTCTCGAAGTGCATTTCCTTTGTAGAGCCCCTCTATATACTCTTTCCACCTTTCAGCTTTCCCTTCTTTGCTGAGAACTGGTTTTCCATCAGTGTCCTTGATATTCATAGAGCTGTTTTTCTTATCGCCAAATGTTTCTTTTATTTTCCGGTAGGCTGTATCTATTTTTCCCCTATTTATACATTCTTCTACATCCTTGCATTTGCCTTCTAGCCATTCCTGCTTAGCCATTTTGCACTTCCTGTCAATCTCATTTCTTAGTCGTCTGTACTCCATTTTGCCTGTTTCATTTACTGCATTTTTATACTTTCTCCTTTCATCGATTAAATTTAGTATCTCCTGTGATATCCAAGGATTCTTTGTAGGTCTTGCCTTCCTACCTATCTTGTCCTCTGCTGCCTTCACTATTTCATCTCTCAATTTTACCCATTCCTCCTCAACTGTTTTATTTTCCCGTGTTTCTGTCAATTGTTGCCTGAAGCTCCCTCTGAAATTCTTAAGAACTTCAGGTTCCTTCAATTTATCTAGGTCCCATCTCCTTATGTTCCTACCTTTCTGTAGTTTCTTCAGTTTCAGCCTACAGTTCATAACCAACAAGTTATGGTCAGAGTCTATGTCTGCCCCTGGGTATGTCCTACACTTCAAAACCTGGTTCCGAAATCTATGTCTTACCATTATAAAATCTATCTGGTATCTCCCGGTGTCTCCTGGTCTCTTCCACGTATACAACCTTCTTTTGTGATTCTTAAACCAGGTGTTTGTTATAACTAAATTATGTTCCGTGCAAAATTCTACCAGGCGGCTTCCTCTTTCATTCCTTTTGCCCAGACCATATTCACCCACTATCTTCTCTTCCCTTCCTTGTCCTACTACCGAATTCCAGTCTCCCATCACAATTAAGTTTTCCTCTCCCTTAATTGTCTGAATAATTTCCTTTAGCTCCTCATATATTTCTTCGATCTCCTCATCATCGGCAGAGCTAGTTGGCATATAAACCTGTACTACTATTGTCGGTGTTGGCTTCGTATCTATCTTGACAATGATAATGCGATCGCTGTGCTGGTCATAGTAGTTTACCCGCATTCCTATTTTCTTATTCATTATCAATCCTACTCCTGTGATACCCCCAACTGATTTTGTATTTATAATCCTGTACTCACCTGACCAGAAATCCTGTTCATCCTGCCACCGAACTTCACTAATCCCCACTATATCTAACTTCAACCTATCCATTTCCCTTTTTAAATTTTCTAATTTTCCTACTCGATTAAGGGATCTAACATTCCACGCTCCGACCCGTAGAATGTCAGTATTGCCTTTCCTGATGATCACATCCTCCTGAGTAGTCCCCGCCCGGAGATCCGAATGGGGGACTATTTTACCTCCGGAATATTTTACCCGAGAGGATGCCATCATCATATGTTCATACAGTAGAGCTGCATGTCCTCGGGAGAAATAACGGCTGTAGTTTCCCCTTGCTTTCAGCCGTTCGCAGTAGCTGTGTGGCAAAGCCACATTAGCTGATGTTACAAGGCCAGCTCAGTCAATCATCCAGACTGTTGCCCCTGTAACTACTGAAAAGGCTGCTGCCCCTCTTCAGGAACCACACGTTTGTCTGGCCTCTCCACAGATACCCCTCCGCTGTGGTTGCACCTACGGCACGGCTATCTGTATCATTGAGGCACGCAAGCCACCCCACCTCGGCAATGTCTGTGGTTCATGGGAGTGGCAAATTTCGTTACGGTGATGCTATTAATATTCAAGATATTTAAGGGATGACACAGTGAAACACCTTCACACTGATCTGTAAAATTTAGTAAATGTGAGATAGTGTCCTGTACCTCAGACCCACAAATATGTAAAGAGAGAAGATTTATCGTATGACTACGCAACTGCATAACAATCACAAGAAGCAGTTACTTCCATGACATATCCGGAAGTGTGAAGGAGGAAAGGTTTGAAGTGCTGGCCGAGGAGACTGAGGCGCTCCAGTCACGGTCTGCACGGCTACTACGGTCGGGGGTTCGAATCCCCCCCTCGGGCATGGATATTTGTGCCGTCCTAGTTCGTAAGTAGTTCATAAGTAGTTTGTAAGTTTAGGGACTAATGACCCCGTAGTTAAGTCCCATAAGCTATACAAACATTTGATTTTTGTTTGAAGTGCGAAGAAGACAGATTTAATAAATGTTCAAATGTTTGTAAATATCGGACGAAACTGCGTGGTCATCAGTCCGTATCTTACAAACTACTTAAAATAAGGTAAACTAACCTAAGGCCAACAGAAACACCCATGCCCCACGGAGGACTCGAACCTCCGACGGCGAGCAACCGCGCGGTCCGCAGCGAGGCGCCTTAGACCGCTCGGCTACTCCACCGCGGCACAGATTTAATAGTGGGAAAGGCAGATACCAGACTGAAATTCATTGGATGAAACCTCACGAAATTTAAGTCCATCAACAAAGAAACCAGATTACAAAATACTCGTTCGATCAATACTTAAATTATTGCTGATCAGTGTGGGATCTGTACTAGATAGGGTTGACAGATCCAAAGGAGAGCAGCTCGCAACGAATCAAATGTTCAAATGTTTGTTAAGCTTAAGAGACTTAACTGCGGTGTCATCAGTTCAAATATTCAAATGTTTGTAGAACTTATGGGACTTAACTACGGGGTCATCAGTCCCTAAGCTTTCAAACTACTTAAGAACTAGCTAAGACTAAGGACGGCACAAATATCCATGCCCGAGGGGGGATTCGAACCCCCGACCGTAGTGGCCGTGCAGACCGTGACTGGAGAGCCTCAGTCCCCTCGGCCACCGCGGCCGGCGGTCATCAGTTCTAAACTTACAAACTACTTATGAACTACCTTATACTAAAGAAGACAAAAACATCCATGCCCGAGGGGGGATTCGAACCCCCGGCCGTAGCGGCCGTGCAGACTGTGACTGGCGCGGCGCAGACCGCTCGGCCACTGCGGCCGGCAGCTCGCAACGTTACAGGGTCATTTATTGAGCGTGCAAACGTCGTCAAGACGATCGGCATACTCCAGTTGAAGACGCTGCAGACTTGCTGCATGACGGCATGAGCTGCTGTCAGAGTTCCAAGAGCACAAGTTTCTTCAAGAGTCAACTAGTATGCTGTTTCCTCCAATGTATATCTCGCGATGGGACCATGAGGATAAAATTACATAAATAGAAACCACTCGGAGGCATACTTGCAGGCTCTTTCGCGCGAACCATACACGAGTGGAAAGGGAGGAAGACACACTGGCGCAGAAAGCACCCTCCGCCACACACCGTGATTTGGGTTGTGGAGTAGACGTAGAATCCCACCTAGTGGCTGTTCCAAATACTGAAGCAGTACTTACCAATGGGCGGCACTAGCTTTCTATAGCCCTATGGGGACTCAGTTGCAGAAGAACCATATTTCTGTAAAAATCTCTCAGAGAACCCAAATCGACCATTCCATGCGTCCTTACTTTTTTATAAGACTTCGTGTAGCTCAAATAAATACTTCGCAACCACCGTTCTGTGCAGGCGTCGGGTATTTCATACCGATACTATCGATTTTCCTACCCACTCCTTATCCTGTTCAGCAAGGGAACATGTCACTTAGACGTCGATTAATTTTCTAAGTGCAATGTTGCAAAGTGTACCCCATACTATTTTGACATCTCTTGCTTTATCCACAGTTTTTCTTCCGTCTTTTCCACATGTTTTGCTGCAGAAGAGTGCACGTTGATATTAATAGTAGCGTACTTTGGAGTTATTTTATTAGTCAGGCACTGTTTATTAAACCAAACATTATGACATGCTTTCGCCTACTTGTTTAGGAATCGTCTATAAAACACAGTTAACGTTGCTTGTCTTGTAAAGAGTTTGAGTACTGTTATATAGGACAGACAAGTCGGTAAGTCTGCACTAGGCTCAGGGAATACCACAGGTTTGGAGATCAACAAAGCCAGATTCTGCCTTCGCTGAACACTGCATAGACCAGGAGCACAAATATGCAATAGTCGTAGAAGTCTTACATGTAGAAGGTAAAGGTGCAAAACTGACCCAATTAGAAATTAAAAATACAGATGCGAACGGCCCCAAATTTACTACTGAACGAGCAGACCGAATTCAGTTAATCCTCTCTTTTAGATTACTGTTAACATATACATAAAAGATAACAGTATTCACAATATGAGGCAATTAAGGTAGGAATCAATGACATAAATTCTCAGGGTACAATAATTAATTGTCACTAAACAATTCCAGTAAGTCATCAGCACTAAAAAGTATATATGGAACTTGCAATAATCTAGTTAATAACATCAATAATTATAAAAGGTAATCCAATGAATGCAACACGCAAATGTAATTGTTTCTAAATTAATTATCAAACAATAATACTATCCAGTATTGAAATAGAAAACCAGAGAAATGTAATAATGTTGTGGTTTCTGTTTACCTGGGTACTTTGGAATCAGGAAGTCACTAGAAAACCCAAAACCTAGGTCGTGAAAATAAAATAAAGTTTTGTGACACAAGGCAAGAAGTGTCGCTCACTTTCTTTAAAGATAAAACATTAATAATATTGAATTTAATAAAATAACAGATACAGAAATATATAAAATTAATATAATATATAATATTTGATTTAATATTAATTACTATTTATGTTTTTATTATTTTTGTCCTAAATATTTGCAATTTTGTGGGCCGAAGAACAGGAGAGTAAGATTTTTAGTTTTATAATTTCTTTTACTTTTCGGCCTATTTGGCAGACCTCTTCAATGAAGTTCAGTCACGGAAAAAATTCATGTATTTCGGGAGGACATTCGGAAAAAACGAAACCAATCCGAATAATCATTAATTACGATTCATGATTTATATATAAAATTTTTATTTCCTTACAGATTTTCTTGTGATATATTCATCCCTAGACGAAATACCTATCTCAAACTATTCTTCCAACTTCCATTAAATGACTTACAGCAAAAGAATATGACCGTAGAGCCATATGAAAAATTATATCTTTAGACACATATACCAACTTTAAAGAGTCTCTAGTGCCAACAAATACGTCTGCAAAATTCGGTGCCTGTGGGTTGATAATATAATAATGTCTGTAAATCTATCGGACCAAACTGCGTGGTCATCAGTCCGTAGCTTACAAACTACTTAAACCTAGGTAAACTAACCTAAGGACAAACACACACACACCCATGCCCCAGGGAGGACTCGAACCTCCACGGCGAGCAACCGCGCGCTCCGCAGCGAGTCGCTTTAGGCAGCTCGACTACTCCACCGCGGCCCCTGTGGGTTGAACTGCGCGACATAAAAAGTGGAAACACGTTGTAGACAGACACACACACTGTCAAATAGCCGTTATTGTTGCAAATATCTCTCTAACGGCACGGTATATGGAACGAAAAACATAAGAGAGCAAAGTTGTAGAGAATTTTCTGCTCTACAAATTCGTTTATTCAATTTTCGTCTCAGAAGAACGGTTAAGGCGTTATTAGCAATTAAATTTCGAGCTGTTAAAGCCCAATGCAAACGGCCCACATTTAGTGTTACTAACCTTAAGTGGACCAAAAGACTGCAAGTACAGTATAGCTTCAAGTAGGCTGTATTCCTCTGAAAATCAAATGTTCAAATGTTTGTATAGCTTATGGGACTTAACTACGGGGTCATCAGTCCCTAAACTTACAAACTACTTATGAACTAGCTAACACGAAGGACGGCACAAATATCCATGTCCGAGGGGGGATTCGAACCCCCGACCGTAGTGGCCGTGCAGACTGAGACTGGCGCGCCGCAGTCCCCTCGGCCACCGTGGCCGGCTATTCCTCTTATTTTGTCCTCATGCTCTCTTCGCGAGATATACGAAGGAGTAATCGATATATTCATTGGCTATTCCGCTATTGAAGAACTTGGGGAATATTTATACAAATTACTCAAGGGTAACATGGAGACAGAATGAAAGTTTGAAAAATGTTCAAATGTTTGTAAAGCTTATAGGACTTAACTGCGGGGTCATCAATCCCTAAACTTACAAACTACTTATGAACTAATTTATACTAAAGACGACACAAACATTCATGTCCGAGGGAGGATTCGAACCTCCAACGCGTGGTGCTCCAGATAGCTCGGCTACTCCCGCGCGACCATGAAAGTTTGTTATATTGAGGGAAACGTACTGAGGTTATTACGTGCATTCGTATTGTACTTAATACAGGGGCGGCTGAATTCACAAAGCGACTGCCTAGTAGTTCAGCGCTTTCGCACAGATGGCTGTAGCAAAAAAAAAAAAAAAAAAAAAAAAAAAAAAAAAAAAAAAAAAAAACTGAGCCAACAACTTCTTGAACAGCGTAGGACAAACACGGTGTCACATCTGAAAAGAACCGATCCACGTGAAGAAATGGGAGGAGGGCGGAAGTGAGGGTCCCGGGTTCGTATGCCGGCCATTGCAAAAATTTGAAATGAGTGTCTCGCCTACAATAATTGTTTGTGCAGATGTAGACGTGAACATCAGTCGTACGTGTTGACGTGGTGGAATGAAGAAAGACACTATATCATGGGATTTGTAGATTATATAGTTGTTGACTTCGTATATCGTTGAAAGTTACATACACATCTAGAAATGTTCAAATGTTTGTATGGCTTATGGGACTTAACTACGGGGTCATCAGTCACTAAACTTACAAACTACTTATGAACTACTTACGAACTAGGACGGCACAAATATCCATGCCCGAGGGGGGATTCGAGCTCCCGACCGTAGTGGCCGTGCAGACCGTGACTGGAGCGCCCCAGTCCCCTCGGCCACCGCGGCCGGCACACATCTAGAATACTGAGAAGATGTAAAAGTTTTACTAAAGGCACTACGTATACTACACTTGTATGTCGAATTTTGGAGTACTGCTGCGCATTATGGGGTAATCGCCAAGTGGGACTGAAGGAAGACAGAAAAAGTTGAGAGAAGGGCAGCTCGTTTTATATTATCGCAATACAGTGGAGAGAGTGTCAGGGGAAAGATACACGACTTTGGGTGCAAATAACTGAAAAGATTGCGTTATTCGTTGCGGCGAGGTGTATCTGCGAAATACCTTTCATTAACACTCTCTCTCGAATGCAAACACTTTTTGTTAGCACCCACTTACAAAGGGAGACATGATCATCATAATAAAATAAAAGAAATCAGGTCGAAAATGGGAATGAGTTAGGTGTTTCTTTTTCTCAGGAACTTGAATGTGATTTGCTGAGTAAATATATAGATGAAGATCGTTACTTTGCAAATCACAATGAAGTGCATGGCAGAGGGAATCAGTTTCATACTATTTACCACCCCATTCCCGAATAGCACGCGGAAAGAAAGAACACTTAAATCTCTCCGTTCGAGCTCTGATCCCTCTTATTTTGTTTTGATGCTCATTTCTCCCTAAGCTACATGCCATCTGTGAAAATCTACTGCGGCCTGCATACATACATCAATAACGTGAGCTAATAGTGGAGAACGGGTCCAAGAAAATATCACCAGATCTAATTTATTTTTATTTCAAAATATATATAACATTTTGTTTTCTAAAATTAACCACGAGCGTGAACAATATTCAAGTGTTCCCCAGTTCTTAGGGCCTCTCTGAACTCAATGTTTTAGGCCAATGCGTGTGCACGCTCGGAATTAGCAGTGTTGAAACAAGCGCCACACAAGTATTGCCGGCCGCGGTGGCCGAGGTGACTGAGGCGCTCCAGTCACGGTCAGCACGGCCACTACGGTCGGGGGTTCGAATCCCCCCTCGGGCATGGATATTTGTGCCGTCCTAGTTTGTAAGTTTAGGGACTGATGACCCCGTAGTTAAGTCCCCTAAGCTTAACAAACATTTGAACATTTTTTGAACACAAGTATTCCCTGCCACGGCCAGGCGATACCATTTCTTACTCTCAAGTAGCGGCTACGGCCTAGATGACATTTAAAAAGTAATTATTGTAGCAAAATATGCTAGGTTTTGTAGGCATTTCTTAAATTTTGATAGCAGAAGTTAAAGCCTATCAATACGTTTTCAATATCGTAAAATAATCATTCCATAACACTGAAATCCGGTAATATATAATAATTCATTCGCTAGCGCTTCCAGGATTTTCTTCTTCTTATAACATTGGCTGCACCAATCCGCTGCCAGATACGTCAGAGGCGCCCCTATGATAATCCTTGTTCCTGGGTTTTTCTACATCAGCTGCCATTCGCAATGTAACTGGCAATGCCTAAGCGTAGTTTAGTGGTTATCGCAGGTTTCTGCCATATAAACGTATGCAAGATTTTTTTTTCTTTTTCCTTTCCCTGCAGAGTAAACAAAAGTATAAGCATGCACTGAAACAATTGAATTGATGCAACGCATTTCACTTTTAATTTGCACGCGGAATGACCACAGGGAAGAATTGTTGTAAGCATTTTCATATTTGCAAAGCCAAAGCATAGTTACAATTCTGTTATTTAAGCTGGAATTTGCCACAGAGGCTTTCCACAATAGGTTACATTTCAGGTTATACACATGTCGTTCGTTTTTATGGCTAAACGCTACAGGGAATACGCTAGAATTAACTATAAAAAGGCTGAGTTTGCAACACTGATCGAAATGTCAGTCTGTCGGTGTACATATGATGAAATGTATATAAAGCCGATGTTACTGTGTTAAAACTGAATTTGTATCAAAACTTATGTTACGCGGCACGACGATAAATCTAAGGAAACCTGAAGTCGAGGGCAAATTCATTAACGTAGAAAGGTTTGTTTGCATGCTGCACCCCATTATTTCCGACGCAGTAACCAGGGGAAACGCACGAGAACGCATCGGCATACAACATGCAACTCTTTCTCGCAGGAGATGTTCAGTATGTCGTCCGTGAGCACTGGTACACGCAGTAACACGCCGTCTTAGTGAATGCGCTATGTATCCCTGGGTATTGCGTGTGGTTTCGCAGGCCTCCATAATACGGGCACAGAGACTCAGAATATCTGGTACTGGGGATCGATGCGCAAGAGCTTTCAAATGCCCCCACAAATAAAAGTCCAGTGGTTAGGGTCCCACTGTTCCTTGTCTTTATATACGATTTAGAAGGCAATCTGAGCAGCTCGTCTACACTGTTCGCAACGATGCCGTCGTTTATCGGTTAATAAAGTCACCAGAAGATCAAAAGCAACTGCAAAAGATTTAGATACGATATCTCCATAGTGCGATAATTGGCAGCTGACCCTAAATAATGATGAGTGTGAAGTTACCCATATGAGCACAAAAAAATCCGTTAAACATCATTTACACGATAGATCAGTCAAATCTACAGGCCGTAAATTCAACCAAGTACGTAAAAATTGAAGTTAGGAACAACTTAAATTGGAAAGAACAGACAGAAAACATACGTTTCATTGCCGTATACTTAGAACATGCAAACCTAAAGAAACTGCCTAAACTGCACTTGTCCGCCCTATTTTGGAGTGCTGCTGCGCATTGTGGGACTGACGGAGGATTTGGTACAAGTTCAGAGAACGGCAACTTGTTTTGTATTAGCGTGATACAGGGAAAGAGTGTCATGGCAATGGTGCACGAGTCGGGGTGGGAATCATTAAAAGAAATCGTTATTCGTTGCGACGAGCTCTATTTGCCAAATTTCTTTCGCGAACTTTGTCCTCCGAATGCGAACAGATTTTGTTAGCACCCTCGTAGCCTAAATACGTGAAATCAGATCGAAAACGGAAAGATTTAGGTGTTCCCTTTTCCCGCGAGCTATAAGAGAATGGAACAGTAGAGAAATATTATGAAAGCTCAGCCAGGCACTTAAATGAGATTTGCAGAGTTATTACGTAGATTGAGATGTAAGCCCTTCTAACAGAAGAGGTACTAGAACTTTATCCACGAAACTTTGGTAACTGTGTCCTTCCTGGGAGGAAGAACGTGAGGCCCTATCAAATAGACAATGACGAAACTAAACATCTGCGGGCCCGTGTCTTATAACATGTCTTCTTCTACGTGTGAGAAATGCTCCGAAGTTTGCGTCGTACATTTTTGTTACACCCCGTGTAAAATGAGGTACGCAAATAAATAGTCAGCAACAACGATAAATAGGTATGCGAACGGCAAATATATTGAGAAAGATTAACACAATGAAGATCTTAGGTGAAAATGATTCACTTGATGTGTCTTACTTTTTTCCTGTACACGCTGTTAAACAATCTTAAAAATGTCTTATTATCTGGAAGCTATCGGGGTTTCTTGCGAACGCAAGTAAAACGGTTGAATTGTAAAATTCCAAAGGAAGAAGCACGCAATTTGGTGCAGGCCTAGCTTGATCGTGTATAACGGCAGAATAAAAATACATAGCCTATTAATCCGTAATCGGTAACAAATTATCGTATTACTCTTTGTAATTCAACGTCCCGCTTTCGTACACTTTCGCTTTCTGACACCTAATTTTGTGTTCCTGTGGCCGCTACTACTTTAATGATGCACATATAACCAAAGGTAAGGTAGCGGAAATAAGTGACTGTGAATTTACGGTTTTCCTTTCTAGTTTACTGGGTTATATATTTGGCGAAGCTAAGTCATCTAGTAGTAAATGTAAATAAAAACAATTCCCGCACGACGCGAAGTTAGGTCACACGTGAAAAAAACAATACTGCAGTTACGCGAATCAGGTTACAATAGTAGCTAATACCAGTATGTTCCTTCCAAAACAGAACGCACAGCTGCGGCCCTGTTTAGCAAAACACAAATGAATTCACAGTCACCTAGACTATCTTGAAACTACAAGTAAGTTGGTACAAACTCTACTGGTATGTGTAAGACAAACAGATAAAGTCGAGGAAGAAAGCGCGACGCGTTATTTCTGCGGTGTGTACTCCGAGAAATAATTCCTGCCGCACAGCCAGTGGGCACAGCCGAGTTGCTAGTCGAGGCATCTGGCGGCAGCGCAGCGAACTAAGAGCAAACAGGCAGGCGCGAGGCTATTGGCCGGCTGGCGGGGGAATGGGCGGGTTGAGTTGCCATTGGCCAACGTGTTCCTCCTCGCGTGCTCCTCCCTTTCCACTTGAGCGAGTTGGAAGAGTTCGCAAGTGTGCGTCGCCTCACTTGCGGCAAGAACAAAACGCCGGAGCTCGGAGCCGACATATTGGAGGCGTGGTAACGGGACTCCGCTGCTGAGAATTCGGGCGGAGTCGCTTGCTTCTACTCCTGTGTCTAAAAAGAAAACTACATAAAACGTGATTTTTCACGTTGAAAACCAGTGTAACAAGTCTTCCAACAGGCTACATAGGCTTCCTTTCTCACGTTTTATACTGCAGCTTGTTCATTTACGACATATTGTGAATACCGGCAGCTGTGCTGCAATATTTTGTATCTGACAACTTCTTTCACAGTTAACCTTAAAACTGATATTCAATAGTGTGCGCTTATGAATATAGTTTTATTCATGTCATGTAACTGAAAATCGATATTGAGGGCATTTATGACTACAGCCCACATAGTTACGCAAGAGACAGATATTTTGGAACCGAGGTTGTAAACCTCCTCATACGTGACGTCGACTCTTACATAGAGAGACCAATAAGTAAGTCTACACCGTGTTGTGTGTATAGCGGCAGTAATGGAGCACGCGTAAATAAATAATACAGTGCACTTGTTGCTGTTTACGATGTAGTACTAAAGGTATATCTAAATTGTATTCTAAACGTAGGCCTACTAGTTAACTTCTGAGCAAAAAACATGTTTCACGCTATAAGATCTATTCACCACTTGGAAAACTTAACATCAAAAACATGTGGACAACGGAAAAAAGGTATATATAGTCATTCACACTACAGTCAACTGGGGTTACTTTGTGCTACTTTTGTAGGTTTCCTTCTAATAATTTTTTTAAAAGTCTTTCCAACAGAATCAGAAGGGATATTGCAGTTTCACATTTGTCTCAACCAATAAACGTATAAATTCCTTGGAGTTCACCACTGGTAACAAAAAAAGGAAGTCATAAATTTGACTTTTCTTTGCTAATCTATATGTGGCATAATGACTATCTGCTTCATGGTAACTTTGTGACAAGTAAAGAACGAATCGGAAGTTTCATGATTTTCATTGAATTTTGCCAATACCATTTTCGTCTTAATGTTACAAAATTACTGGCCCCCAAATTCCGTTTAATTCAGGAATACCAGTGTACATATGCATGGGATACTCTGCAAATCACATTTAAGTGCCTGGCAGAGGGTTCATCGAACCACCATTATACTATTTATCTCCCATTCCCTTCTCGAATAGCGCGCGGGAAGAAAGAACACCTGAATCTCTCCGTTCGAGCTCTGATTTCTCGTATTTTATTCTGATGATCATTTCTACCTATGTAAGTGGGAGTCAACAATATATTTTCGCATTCGGAGGAGAATGTTGGCGATTGGAGTTTCGTAAGTAGCCCACGCCGCAGCGATAAGCGCCGTTGTTGTAATGATTACCATCCCAGATCCTGTATCATTTCCGTAACGCTGTCTCCCCTGTATCACGACAATACGAAACGAGCTGCCCTTCTTTGGACTCTTTCGATGTCCTCCGTCAAACCCACCTGATAAGGATCCCAAACTGGGCAGCAATACTCCTAAAATGGACGGCCAGGCGTGGTGTATGCAGTTTCTTTTGTAATGCTGTTGCATCTTTTAAGGGTTCTGCCAACACAGACTCTGGTTCGCCTTTCCACGATATTATCTACGTGTTCTTTCCAATTGAAGTCTGAAGTATTAGTAATTCCTAGGTATTTTGTGGAGTTTACGGCCTTCACTTTTGATTGATTTATCTTGTAAACAAAGTATAACGGATTTCTTTTCGTACTCATGTGGACGACTTCACACTTCTCATTATTTAGAGTCAATTGCCAATTTTTACACCATAGTGATATCTTATTCCGATCGTTCTGCAGTTGGTTTTGATCTTCAGATGATTTTACTAGACGGTAAGTGACGGCGTCATCTGCTAACAACCTAAGACAGCTACTTAGATTTTCCCCTAAATCGTTTATGTAAATAAGGAACAGCAGAGGACCAATAACACTACCCTGTGGAACGCCCGGTATCACCTCTGTTTTAGTCGATGCCTTACCATCAACTACTACGAACTGTGTCCTCTCTGACAGGAAATCCCCTATCCAATCGCAAATTTGGAGCGATATACCATAACCACGCAGTTTGATTAAAAGCCGTTTATGAGGTACGGTGTCAAAATCCTTCTGGAAATCAAGAAATACGGAATCGATTTGCGAATCCTTGTCGATAGCACCCATCACTTCGTGTGAATAAAGAGCTAGTTGTGTTTCACATGAACGATATTTTCTAACTCCGAGTTGACCTTGGGTCAATAGATCGTTCTGTTCGATATAACTCATAATATTTGAATACAGGATATGTTCCAAAACCCTGCTGCAAATTGACGTCAATGAAATAGGCCTGTAGTTTAATGGGTTACTCCCACTGCCTTTCTTGAATATAGGTGTGACCTGTGCAACTATCCAATCTTTTGGTACAGATCCTTCTTTGAGAGAGCAGTTGTATATGGCTGTTAAGTAAGGAGCTATCGCTTCAGCATAATCAGATAGAAATCTAATGGGTATACTATCAGGACCAGAAGACTTGTTCTTGTTAAGTGATTTTAGTTGCTTCACTACTCCGATGATATCTACTTCTACGTTACTCATTACGACCTATGTCCGTAATTCGAAATCTTGAATATTGGTTTCGTCTTCTTTGGTGAATGAGTTTCTAAAAGCTATGCTTTAGTAACGCTGTCATCGGCAGGATCGCCATTACTATCACGTAGTGAGGGTATTGTTGATGTTTTTCCCCTAGTACATTTAATATATGACCAAACTCTCTTTGGGGTTTCAGTCAAATTTCGAGAAAGAGTTTCGTTGTGATAAGTATTGTAGACATCTCGCATTGAAATCATCGCTAAATTTCTAGCTTCTGTGTAGGATCGCCAATCCTGGGGATTTTGTGTTCGTTTAAATTTAGCATGCGTTTTCCTTTGCTTTTGCATCAGTGTCCTGACCTGTTTTGTGTACCAAGGGGGATCGCCTCCTTCTTTTATTAATTTATTTGGTATAAAACTGTCGCTTGCTGTCGATACCACTTCTTTGAATTTGAGCCACATCTGGTCTACACCTACGTGTAGTGTTAGAAACGAGTGGAAGCTGTCTTTCAAGAAGCAATGTATTTTATTTCTATCTGCTTTCCTGAATAAATATAATTTTCGTTTACTTTTGTTAACTTTGGGACTTTCGATATTCAATCTCGCTACGACAGCTCTGTGTTCACTAATACCTGTATCCATTTTGATGCTCGTTATTAAATTATTTCATCTCTCTCTTTCGGCCATTAAAAAACCACCACTTTTTATAGAAAATATTACTCTCCTTCATACCTGACAATTACAAAACCACCTACAGAAAGATATTCACGATACAGTGCATATAGCGAACCACTGTTGCAGGAATAATGCACTAATGTAGGCTCCTCATTACCGATAATTTCACTGTCACTGATAGACATGCCACTGCTGCTGTCTTGTTACGATACTTGAACCTCATCCTCAATGCTGTTACTAGAAGATCGTATTTTTCTTCGGACTACATACAACAGTATCAGTTTTCTCTCTTAGGCAAAAATTCCGAGAAATACCGTTAAAAACATCACATCACAGGCAGAGGAGAATGTAGCACAAAGTCGCCACCCTATTTTTCCGTTTCTGATTTATCCCAATAACATGTGAAACCAAGCCCGGAGAGAATGCTGTTACTGCAGCACCATACTGAAGAATGAAACATGATATATTCACTTGACTCTTGTAAAATTCTTTTTTCCGTGATCGACACTAGAAAGTTTCCAGTAAACATGTTCGCAGAACCAAACATTAGGACTCTACAGACGATCTGACGTGAATGCCCGCAGTAGAATATAAATAATGACTATACAGCAGTCAGATTTATTTTAGGCACTTGAGCGCTTCTGGTTGAGAGAATATTTGCCAGGAGGAGTTCGTTTGGAAAAGGTGGGTGTGGCACAGATACACCCTCCTGGTCAAAGTCACCTCGGTTTACGGTAACTTATTTGCTGATTAATTTCTCGAACATCATGGCTGAAATAAGGATATATTCATGCGAAATGAAAGCTAACATATTTCTTTCTTCACAAGGATAGCAAATCTGTTTATGAAAAGCCGGCCGCGGTGGCCGAGAGGACTGAGGCGCTCCAGTGACGGTCTGCACGGCCACTACGGTCGGGGGTTCGAATCCCCCCTCGGGCATGGATGTTTGTGCCGTCCTAGTTCGTAACTAGTTCATAAGTAGTATGTAAGTTTAGGGACTGATGACCCCGTAGTTGAGTCCCATAAGCTATACAAACATTTGAACATTTTTGTTTATGAAAATAATAAGTTGATAACACGGTATTGTGTACCTGCGACCTTCCTAACGGTTCTCACCAATAAGACTTGGGCAATACATAACTCAGGGTAGTAAAAGTTTATGGCTCGTTGTCTCTGTTCATAGGCGTCAGTTATGTATGTCAGCTTCTATGCCCTAAACAGCTACCCAATATGTTTAAACAAGATTTTGTTTGTATAGTCTATGGGACTTAACTACGGGGTCATCAGTCCCTAAACTTACAAACTACTTATGAACTACTTACGAACTAGGACGGCACAAATATCGATGCCCGAGGAGGGATTCGAACCCCCGACCGTAGTGGCCGTGCAGACAGTGACTGAAGCGCCTCAGTCCCCTCGGCCACCGCGGCCGGCTTTAAACAAGATCAATACTTAATCTGTAGCTTATCCAGTCTATCAATCTGCATATGATGACGTGAAAATATATTTAACAAACATAAATTAAACTCCTGAATTACCAACAAAATGGATTCTAAGATAAGGAAGTGATTCACTCACGATGTAATTCTTAATAAATGGAGTTTATTACTCTTATTAGACCTGAAACTCGGAGGTGGTCCTACTTTATACACCGGTAAATAGCTAAATATTTCCCCAACTATTGTTCATGAGAGGCACAATAAGTATCACACGCACTCGAGAGTAAGAGTTCCAAATTATCACTCGTAAGTTAACCCGCGACAAAAGTATTTGTTATAAAACACAATACGAGTACACGATTGCTAAATTATCACAGTTCCATAGCCCTACTACCGTGCATAGGGTTTCCTTTTTTTCTTTTTTTTTTTCTTTTTTTCATGCAGAGACTAAGTTCTGCAGTCACAGTCCCGTAAATTTTTAAGTCCATACATGCCTATCTTTTCAAATCACAAGTTCGTAACGCAGCTTCAGACCCCCCAGCATGGTAACCTTTCACCACCACGTCCAAGTTACGAGTCCATTTCCAAGCGTTCGAAAGGCGTGCTCTCCCTGCTCCCAAAATTATATCCTTCCGTGCATTCTAACGCCTCTTTTGTAATATAATTTCCTTTCGGAAATATTATACATTTAAATATTATAGAATTAAATGTTTTGACCACTTCCCTACAAATATTGTTTACATTTAACAAACAAACATATATTTAACAAATCTAAAATCCGGTTAAGACTGAAGCTCTTTGCTCAGACTCAGATAGCCATTAAGCATGGCATCTCACTGTTCAAATATACTGCCGCCGTCGAAATATAGTTACACAATATTTAATTTATCATGGCTTTTTATGCAAATATATTCAGTTCTTGTCCACAAACACATATAATTTTGGCAGTCTACAACATGAAACGAACGTTACTAAGAATAATATCGAATATAATAAAATACATATATAGATGTAATGCGCTTTGATGGATTCATGTTTTGTGTTTCTGTGGTGGAATCTATGTTCTGACACAAGAATATTATTATCTCAACGAAAAGCATAACAAGAGAGTAAAATAAAGTTTATTGAGAGAATACGGAAATAACGTGGCACGTCTTTTAAGATAGGTAGCGTGGTACAATGCTACCCATTTGCTTCTTAAATTGTTACTGATAAACACTACGTATCAATAATTGTAAATATAAGTCTTATAATATTATTATTATTATAGTACTTAGATTTATCGGCTTTTTATCTGTAAGGGGTATTGAAATTGATTACGGAGTTTGATTCTCACAAGTCTCCTGCATCCATTCATATAATTATATTTGCCGCATGATCATTCCCTGATTTTATATGGACTTTTACAATAATGTTTGTGGCTATATTGTATTTCAGTTGCAATCTGGAATAGCCGCCCTCGCTCAGCCAAGCGTTTCCAGTTTCCGAGCACATTATGGAAACCCTGTCCAAACACTAGGTTCAAACTGTTAGTCGGCCGGCTTGGGAACCCAACACCCTGGCAAAACCCGCCTTTCACATGGAAACAATCAGCTTCCCCCTGTATCTGTAATATCACATACCTTCGAGTGTTTTACAGCGTGAATATCACACAAGTATCTAGATTTATCGTCAACCACAGAGTTGACGATCGGTCATTTCGAGAATGGCAGGTTCGAACAAGCATCAGATAAATTGAAAGCAACGGGTCTCAGCGCGCTAAGCGAATACACTGACATATTTTGAATTGTCACTAAACTATGTGTATCTTACAATTCGTGCGAGCATAAATGCCAGATGCAAAACTCGGAATCACTCCTCATGAATACGAAATATTTACACACATTGACCTTTGCAGGGCGTTGAAATAAGTTAAATGGCCAAGTTGGAAATTTGTGCTAGACTGGGATTCGAAAACGGATTTCCCGCTTCGGGCCAGCGGTCGCCTTAACCAATTTGGCTATCCAGGCACGCTATCCGTCGTACCCGAATTATTAAATTATCCGTTATCACACACAGGATGGTAGTTCCCCCTGCATATTACTTGTTTTGTAACTCTATTAGACCAAACTGCTATGGTAATCATTCCGTAAACTTACAAATTACTTAAACCAACTTACAGTAAGGACAACACACACACACACACACACACACACACACACACACACACACACACATGTACGCGCGCACGCCCGAGGAAGGACTCGAACCTCCGGCAGCAGCGGCCACCCAGTCAGCAGCAAATCAAATGTTCAAATGTTTGTACAGCTTATGGGACTTAACTACGAGGTCATCAGTGCCTAAACTTACAAACTACTTATGAACTACTTACGAACTAGGACGGCACAAATATCCATGCCCGAGGGGGGATTCGAACCCCCGACCGTAGTGGCCGTGAAGTCTGTGACTGAAGCGCCTCAGTCCCCTCGGCCACCGCAGCCGGCAGTCCGCAGCATGACGCCTTAGACCACACGGCGTTTCCGTGCGTTTGCCTACCCATTACTTCCCGTTGCTCGCGACCCTACTGTGTTCCCACAAGTCTACATGTGAATCCTCACAGAAACCGCCACTTGCCTGTCGGGAGGCATATATATACAATTATTCAACAAACTGTAAAACTAAATTCAAACCGAAACGTTATGGTTCATGGTAGTTTCAGAGATAAGAAAGGCTGTAAACTGCCACCACTGTTGCTCATTGCTCGTATTATTAACTTATGGATCATATGTCGAATACTATAGCCTGGCAGTGCGAAAAATTCTATGGGACCAAACTACATTGGTCATCACTCCCTAGTCTTACAAACTAAGTTAAACTAACCTAAGGACAGCACACACATCAATGCCCGATGGAGGATTCAAACCTCCGACGCGGGAGGCCGCGCGATCCGTAACGTGGCGCTCCAGACCACTCGGCTACTCCCGCGCGGTACACTACCTTGATTGAAACAAATACGGTACCGTGATACTGTGGTACTGTCCATACCCTATTCCCCTACACATCTCTCTAAGCGTTATCAGTTTGTGTGACAACACGGGTCACTACGTGTAATCCGACCTGACCCGAAATCCCCTTCCATTTTAAATCTGAATTACTCCCGCCACAGCCACGCGAACAGGCAAACAAATTTATAATCGTCAATCCTGAAATCTGACTTACAACTGACGTAAATTTCAACTTGATGACGCCATCACAACGGTGGGGCATGCGCCTTGTGCGGCAGTTGTGAAATGACTCTCGTACTTTAGAAGTTATGGCACAATAAATATTGAGTAGTGCCAAAAGCAGTTTTTCTGGAGTACAAAGTGTAGACCTTTAACCTCCTAGAAAGCTTAAATTCTCTGTTTCAGTAGCACAAAATTTACATTGAATTAAGGAAAGAAAAAAGTATCAGAAGGCAGTTTCTGTGGTCTTCAGTACTTACAAGAGAACATCAACTCGACCTCATATTTTCTTGAGAAAAAATACATTAG
Organism: Locusta migratoria; assembly: GCA_026315105.1. NCBI lineage: Eukaryota > Metazoa > Arthropoda > Insecta > Orthoptera > Acrididae > Locusta > Locusta migratoria. Next base: position 673,304,242 of record CM048755.1, read on the forward strand.
CTAGATGTCAACCCCAGAAATCGATATCACGTGAAAATTCGGGCCATTATTCAGATACTACGCAGTTACGGCCTCCTCAAAGTACAGCTTTTAAACATTCGCGGGCTCGGGTTGTTCCTCACTCGGCCCGCTTCACTGCGGCCGCTTAATGCCCCAACACGTACTGCTGTGCAATGAAGGGACAACAGCGAGTCTCCGGAAAAGTGAAATTTGAAGAGCTAGGGAAATAGAGGAGGAAATAATATTACAAAATGAAACACATGTACTGTAACTGTTTGAAGTTTACTCCACTTCAATAGTGTCAGCTTTACATATAACAAAATGATGTGCATAAGAGGTATTGAAAAACCGTCTCATTCGTTTCCAATTCAGTTGTGACGCGCTGTATAAAACGATTTTTCTGTTACAGAGACGGGCAAAGTGGTATTCGACGATTTAAAATCATCAAAGCAGCTATCACCATCACTGACGACGTCAATTCCACGCCAAAGCTCCGTCGAAGCAATGAAAGCGCTCGATGAATCAGACGGTGGTGAAATGGCAGCGTCGTTATCGTCGACGTCAGCCTCTTGTAAAACTGCACCGAACGTCAACCCGCTATTTTCTACTATATCCAGCACTTCATCAGTACAATTCTCTATTATATCTGCAACGCAGTTGAAAGATATAAGGAAAAAGCATAAAGAAAGCGCCATGTATTTTCTTTTACCGTCTATAGTACGTCTAATAACTGCAAATGATTATGCTTTCAGTGACGACTGTACACACCTATAATTCTTTAACATTTAATCGTTTCAGATTAGCCATCATTCCATACCGCTCCTGGAGATGTCGCTTGGCAGCATGTTGGTTAATTCACATCGCGAACACAAGCCTCTTACTAAACTCTGCTCACAGTACTTGACGTTCGGGCATTAAGCGGCCGCAGTGAAGCGGGCCAAGTGAGGAACAACCCGAGCGCGCGAATGTTTAAAAGCTGTACTTTGAGGAGGCCGTAACTGCGTAGTATCTGAATAATGGCCCGAATTTTCACGTGATATCGATTTCTGGGGTTGATATCTAGCTCATGTTTTTTTTTTTTTTTTTTTTTTTTTTTTTTTTTTTTTTTTTTTTTTTTTTTCCAATACAATATGAGGTCGAGTTGATGACTTTCCCTTGTTAGACTGATTTGATGCAGCTCTCCCTATTCTGTGTGAAACGTGGATTTGTCAGGTGTTAATATTTACAGGGTGACCGGATGCCCTTCCTGCCTCCCTCCCCCCCCCCCCCCCCCCCCCCCCCCAGGAGGATATGTGTACCCCAAATGTCTGAGTATAGTGCTATGTGTGGGAAAGTGTAAAGTGTTACGAAATGTTTGCGAATCGTGTTACTGAGGCGGAACGTGGGGACCAGCCCGGTATTCATCTAGGGGATGTGCAAAACCGCCTAAAAACCACATCCAGGATTCGAACTGCCGGCCGCGGTGGTCGCGGGGACTGAGAGGCTCCAGTCACGGTCTGCACGGCCACTACGGTCGGGGGTTCGAATCCCCCCTCGGGCATGGATATTTGTGCCGTCCTTAGTATAAGGTAGTTCGTAAGTAGTTTGTAAGTTTAGGGACTTATAACCCGTAGTTAAGTCCCATAAGCTTAACAAACATTTGAACATTTTTTTGGATTCGAACCGGGGCCGGTACGCCTCCCCATTTCGGAAAGCTGTGCGTTAGACCACACGGCTAACCGAGCGGCTTCCTTGGTGTCTCAGAATGTGTTCCAACAATTGATCCTTCCTCTTAGTCAAGATATGCCAAAAATTTCTTTCTCTCTCTCTCTCTCTCTCTCTCTGTTACGCTCAGCACCTCCTCATTAGTTGTGAGATCTACCCCTCTAATCGTCAGCATTCGTCTGGAACACTACATTTCAGAAACTTCTACCATATTTTTGTTTTGAACTCCTGATGGTCCAAGGTTTCCTCGCATACAAGGCCACACTTCAGAAAAAATGCTTTCAGAAAGGGTTTTCAAACATTTAAATTAATACTGGATGTCAACAAATTTCTCTTCTTCAGAAATTCTTTTCTTTCCATAACCAGTCTGAATTTTCTATCTTATTTACTTCGGCCATCAGACTTTTTTTTGCTGTCCAGATAACAAAAGTCATCCTCTGCTTTTATTGCCCCGTTATCTAATCTAATTCCTTCTGCATCGTCCTGTTTTCTTAGATTACATTCCTTTACACTTGTTTTGTTTTCGTTAATGAAAATGTGTTTGTAAATCTAAGGGACTTAACTACGTTGGTAATTAGTCCCTAGGCTTACAAACTACTAACACTAACTTAAAGTAACTTATGGTAAGGACAACACAAACACCCACGCCCGATGGAGGACTCGCAACCCCGACGGCCAACGGCCACGCGCACAGCAGCTCAAATCAAATGTTCAAATGTTTGTAAATCTATCGGACTAAACTGCGTGGTCATCAGTCCGTAGCTTACAAACTACTTAAACCTAGGTAAACTAACCTAAGGACAACACTCACACCCATGCCCCAGGGAGGACTCGAACCTCCACGGCGAGCAACCGCGCGTTCCGCTTTAGACCGCTCGGCTACTCCACCGCGGCGCACAGCAGCTCGGCGCCTTAGTGGGCACGGCTATTCTGCCGCGGCTTTTGTTAATGTTTATCTTATACGGTTCCGTCAAGACACTGCCCGTTCCGTTCAATTGCTCTTCCAGGTGCTTTGCTGTCTCTGACAGAATTACGATGTCATCGGCAAATCTCAAAGTTTTTATTTGTTGTCCTTGAACTAATTCCTTTTCCAAATTTCTCCTTGCTTTCTTTCATAGCTTGGCCATTGTAAACATTGATTAACGTCGGGGAACAGACGCCAAATTACATAAAAACGACGTTTCATGTTTTACGTTTTACGTGCACGTAACTGTGAAAAAAAAAAAAAAAAAAAAAAAAAAAAAAAAAACCATGATCCTGTTTGAAGGCGATTAATAATCGCCGAGCCAATTTCCCATACATATCAATTACTAACCGTACCCTGATGTAAGTACTTCCAGAAGCTCTCCCGGAACACTAGTCGAGTGTGGAGTTGCCCAAACTGTGTTCTACGGACCACTGGTACTCCGACAGTTTGACGACACTATTTTCCGTGTTATTAATCATTTTTGAAACTGAAGTAAACAGTGAATAAACAAGTTTTTTCTCATTTACAAAAATTAATAATCTTATTCACCTTTGGAATAAAAAAAATACATGCATTTACAAGGATTCTCTCCAGCGTTCTATCAGAGTAACGGTTTGGGATCCCCTGGTCTAATATATCAACACTGGAGTAGTTGAGTCTGATAGACGGTAGCTCCAGTACGATCACTATGCCACAGTGACAGTCCATGCCAGCAGTTAGTGAATTGCGGCAGAATAGATGAAGATGTAGCATCGCAACTCCTGCTGAAATAGACGTTTACGAAAAAAAAAAAAAAAAAAAAATAAATAAATAAAAATGTTCAAATGTTTATAGAGCTTATGGGACTCAACTACGGGGTCATAAGTCCCTAAACTTACAAACTACTTATGAACTATCTTATACTAAAGACGGCACAAACATCAATGCCCGAGGGGGGATTCGAACCCCCGACTGCAGCGGCCGTGCAGACTATGACGGACATGCCGCAGACCGCTTGGCAACCGCGGCCGGCTACACGTTTATGGTTTATTGTGCGACACAGGGGACCAAAGTTGTAAGATACCTCCTCATATCGGGTCTGACCTCTCCTTTCTTGGTGATGTGCAGCATCTCAACGAGGCATCGATTCGAAAAGTCGTTGCAGGAATATTGAGCCGTTTGACTTGCATAGCCGTCCATAACTCCCAAAGAGTTGCCGGTGTAGAATTTTGAGCTCGAACTGGCTCTTCGATTATGTCCCACAAAACTCCGTGGTGCGCATGTCGGGCCTTCTGGGCAGCCAAATCATTTGCTCCAATTGTCCAGATTCTTCTGCAGACCAATCTCGAATAATTGTCGTTCGATGGAATGACGCACTATCATCCATAAAAATTGCGTTATTGCTTGGGAACACGAAGTCCAGCCACGAATGGCTGCTAATGGTCTCCTAGTAGCCGAACACGACCATTTCCAGTCAATGATGTGTTCAGTTGCAGCAGAGGACTCAACTTGCAACACAGTAAATAATACATTCATATATGTAAACACGCACTATTATACATGACAATAGCTGGTAGCTCTATCGAGACCTTCACGCCTGAAAAAGGTAAAAATAGAAGATTATCAATTACGAAGATAGAGTGTAAGACACATCTCTACAATTCCACTTAAACTCTACCCCATGTACTGCATTGTTTGCATTGTTAATACCTGGCATTTTTTCGTATGATAGTTTACTACTAATAAGCACAAACAAATTGTGTAAGAGATACTTTAAGGCTTCTAAAGCTCCAGATTCTCCATAACACTACAAAAAATTTTGTTCAAAATGTTTGTAAATGTATTGGATTAAACTGCTATGGTCATCAGCCCCTAGAGTTACAAACTACATAGCCATGCCCAAGGGAGGAGTCCAACTACGGCGGGAACGGCCGCCCAGTCCTTAGCACGACGCCTTAGACCACGTGACCATTCCTGAGTAGCGTAAAATTTTGTAATTTTTTATACCATTCATAATAACACCAGCAGCTGTTTAGCAATACAACATAAGAATAACTGCATGTAGTTACATTTCAAGATGGCGAGTTTCTCTGTATAGCTGATGAATAAATAAATGATGGCTGCCGCCTGGCAATAAGGTGTGGTCCAAGGCAGTGTTACTTCTGTTACGGTCTGGGATGCAATACTAGCAGTCCTGGAAGATACCGTAACGGTGCTACGATGTGTCTAGATGATAATGCACCGCGGGAAATTGTTCCAAAAACATGCAATGAGGTCCAAACAATGAGAACAATCCAAATCCCAGATTTCAATCCAATCCAGCATATGTGGAATGTAATGGAAAGCAAAATCCGTGCCCACGCGAGAAGATCAGAATTAGCTGCAGTTCTGCAAACTAGTTGGCGTTAGCTGCTTCTGGAGAAGTCTCAGGGACTTGCAGACAGCCGCGGCGGATTAGCCGTGCGCATTGGGGCGCCGTGCTGCGGTGAGCGCGGGCGTTCGCCGTCAGGGGTTGGAGTCCCTCTCGGGCATGGGTGTGTGTGTTATCCTTACGTTAGTTTACTTTAGTTTAAGTAGCTTGTAAGCCTCGGACTAATAACCCAGCATTTAAGTCCGATAGATTTCCTTTTTTTTTTTTTTTCTTGGGCGTCATCAGCACTAAATTAATGGGGGGGCAACTCAAGTGGGACTTGAAGCGGCGGTGGGAGGGGCTGACACTATCAAGCGGTTTCAGTGGCACGTCAGATTCCTAAAGTGTGCCAATTTAAGCCCGGATTAAAACATATTCTGCAGTTACCAAGTGTAAAAAAAGTTACATAACATGTATATTTATATTCATTGACACTGTAATGATTTTTTCGTATTATTGAAAAGAACTTTGAGTTACTTCAAACTGAATGTTGTCAAACTAAATTCTGTTTGATTTTGATGGAAATAAAAGTAAATAGGTTAATACTAACACACTTTATTACCGTATTCAAACATTAAAATTACATTATAAAACAAACAAATTTAGGAACAGGAAACGATAGTTAAATATAGTGTGAAAAGCGTAAGGTGAAATACGCTTACAAATTACGTCCTACGGTGAACCAAGCACAATTGTTCTGTTGTAGGATTTGGATACAAATATTCTAGCAACATTCCTGAAGTCTGATTCATCCAACACCAACTTGTGTACATTGTAAACTACTACGTGATTCAGCCTTTGCTGAGTCACTGTCAAACGGTACGCATATAGTTATTCAGTCGTCGTAGAGCAGGAAAAGTGCGTACTGCTTCACAGCTTGTCACTGGGCACAGTAACAAGCCTTACAAACACTTCGACATTAGCAAATAAATGACCAACTTCTTTTTTCATAGAAACGAAAACATCTTTTGCATCTTTCAGGCACTTTACATTGTATCTCAGATGAAAGAGTTCAAGTTCTGTTTTCAAAGATTGCAGGTATGTTTGTGGGTATGTAACTGCCACCACATAGTATCCTTTTTGCTCCAACAAATCCTCCTCCAAGGAAGCCTGTATCTTCATGTCAGTTTGGTCGAGCACTGGATATCTAAGCTCTTGGGCTGCCGAATCATTGATTTCAGAATATTCCTGCTTTTAAAGTTCTTCAAGCGATAGAAATTTATGTGGATCCATGCCCTCTGACAACCTCTGAGGAATTCCTTTTTTTCCTTGGAAGTTGCAGTTGTTGTAAGTCAGGCTTGGATATCTTAACATTACATTATTTTTGTACACATAAAAAACTTTTAATTCGTCGTGAGATTTTTACGGCCATTAATTATTTAATTTCAGCTGATGAATAAAGTCCTCTCTTTGGAAACTGCCTTTGCGACGGTTTGAAGTTCAAGATAAAAGCGACCAGCATCTGTTCTCTGTCCATAAAAAAAGTTCACGACTTAGACTGCTCATATTCGGGTAGGTTTGCTTGGATAGACCAAAAGAAGTTTTGTTTCGCTATTCTATATACACGTACTGTATATGCGAAATGCATGATGGAGACAAACATACATTCATATTGTAGTTTCCTTTTTAATAATAAAAGCTATGGGGGTAAGAACGAAGTACCTTCCAAGAGTGGGAATGAAAAAAGGGTTTCCCGCGACGCGTGAGCACTGATATTTTATTCAACGACTATTTGTGAACGAGTGCACGAAATGTAACAAACGTTCAAGAAACTTTTTCTCGCTGACAGCGCCTGAAAAACGATGAAAGGAAAAAAATGATAATCGCTTACTAATTTTCTGCTGTTCATACAGTAAAATTACGGCAATCGACATAACGTTACAAATTATTACTTGCACAACGCAAATTGTATTCTCAACATATTTGGCATGCAGTATCCGGCCGCGGTGGCCGAGGAGACTAAGGCGCTCCAGTCACGGTCTGCACGGCCACTACGGTCGGGGGGTTCGAATCCCCCTCGGGCATGGATATTTGTGCCGTCCTAGTTCGTAAGTAGTTCACAAGTAGTTTGTAAGTTTAGGGACTGATGACCCCGTAGTTAAGTCCCATAGACTTTACAAACATCTGAACATTTTTGAACATGCAGTATCCAAATATACTGCTAAATATAGTAGAGCCGGTCAGCAGGCGGTACAAGCTCGCTCGCTACTCGTGAACGCGGCCGCTGCTCGGGAGTGGCGCAGCTAGCAGCTCGTGGCTCGAGCACAGGCGCAAGCGAGCGAGGCGACTCGGTCAGACTCGTGGCGGAAGGGAACTCGACCAAGTGTGGTGTACTGCATCTCAGAATGTGGCATATGATAAGGCTTAATAATAATAAACATGACAAACAGCTGTAATGTATGAAACTTCCTGGCAGATAAAAATTGTGTGCCGGAACCGGGACTCGAACCTGGGACCTTTGCCTTTCGCAGGCAAGCGCACTACCGACTGTGCTACCCCGACACGACTCACGATGCCGCCTCACAACTTTACTTCCGCCAGTACCTCGCCTCCTACTTTCCAAACTTCACAAAAGCTCTCCTGCAAACACGCAAGACTAGCACTCCTGGAAGGAGGTCCGAGGTTCGAGTCCCGGTTCCGGCACACAATTTTAATCTGCCAGGAAGTTTCATATCAGCGCACACTCCGCTGCAGAGTGAAGTTTCATTCTGGAAACATCCCTTAGGCTGTGGCTAAGCCATGTCGCCACCATATCCTTTCTTCCAGGAGTGCTAGTCTTGCGTGTTTGTAGGAGAGCTTCTGTGAAGTTTGGAAAGTAGGAGGCGAGGTACTGGCGGAAGTAAAGTTGTGAGGCGGCATCGTGAGTCGTGTCGGGGTAGCACAGTCGGTAGTGCGCTTGCCTGCGAAAGGCAAAGGTCCTAGGTTCGAGTCCAGGTTCCGGCACACAATTTTAATCTGTCAGGAAGTTTCATATCAGCGCACACTCCGCTGCAGAGTGAAGTTTCATTCCAGCTGTAATGTATGTTATAAAAGAAAACTCTTGAGAAAATATTACTTCTGTGTAAAAATACGGCGATAATAAATGTTACAAAAAGAGATAAAAATGAAAAATACCAGTGCACTAGACAATATAAAATGGGAATCTTTTGTCTCTAGTAGTCTGCTATTCTTGTAATACTGATGTCGTACTGCTTAGCACTCTAACGAGTAATGTATTTAGTTTTACAAGGAAATATGTTTAACAATGTTTACAATATTTTTATTCATTCATAATAATACCCTTTGCGGCATCTTAGTCTGATAGCAGTATTTGCTGGCGAGATTAGCGGCATCAGTACATGTTTTTCAATCCACTGTCGTTGAATGACATCAATACATTTTCACTTAAATAGGACCACCAGAACCGCTAACTTCTAAAGGACAATAGTTCATTGCTCACCTTTTACGAAATCTTTTACAAATAGGACTACCAAATCATTTAAAACGATAATAGTAACATCTTACGTACAATGTCCGGTGTGTGTGTGTGTGTGTGTGTGTGTGTGTGTGTGTGTGTGTGTGTAAATCTACAGTTTTTTAGCAAACTTGATGTAATTTTGCACACTTGACCTTCAAAACAAGAGGAAGAACTCTATCTACATAAAATTTCATATGGTGGGTGGCAAAGATACTTAACAACAGACTTCGACATTGTTTGACCAGTGACAGTGATACTGACTCGTGTACTTGTTAGACTTGGGAGCCTTTCGAGTAATGCTTGCGAGCCACCCGAGCATATAGCTTGTCTGGCTCAGGCTGTTGTCAGGGGACTGATAACCCATCAGTTTAGTCCCCTCTAAACACCCAAAAACAACAACAACAGCTGTTGTCGGTACGGCACGAGCGCAAGCTAGACAAGTTTGACAAGTCTCCTGACAGACGAGTATGGCGAGCACGAGTAGTGTGGACGCACCTTGAGATGACCGGCTCTAAAATGTACCTTCCTAATTGTATCCTATTACGACGCCTAATTTGTAAGATACGAGATGCCTCGCTGGATTGGCTGCGTTCTAAGGCGCCTTGCTGCGGAAAGCGCGGTTGCTTGCCATCGGAGGTTCGAGTCCTCCCTCGGGCATGGGTGTCTGTGTTGTCCTTATCATAAGTTACTTTAAGTAGTTCGTAAGCCTAGGGACTGATGACCAACGTAATTAAGTCCCTTGGATTAAAAAAAATTGAATTTGAGATACGAGGTCATAAATAATGAGATGCATTAAATAACGCCCCATCACGCATGCGGATATGATTTATTACACATTTACTGCTAACTCTATTCGCAACAGATTTAGCAGACAGTTGTCTAATATTCTAATGAAGGTACCTGGGAACTTCTGTTATTGCAGGGTATGTTGTTGGGAAGACGCGACTTCATTGGTCAGAACGCCGGGTGCTGCGGCTAGTTTTGTAGCAAATATTTACTAACCATCATTCCTTGCCTTTCAGAGAAAGTCAAAATTGATGACTTGCCTTTTACTCTCTTCGTCGCTATTCCCTTTGCGTGCACTGACTGTAACCTTACACCAATACTTGTCAAATAAACTGACTATAATTTACAGCAATCTGATTTACTGAGACGATCTGGTGGATCTAGTCAGGTGAGGCACACTGTCAGTCGTGTATACTGTAGCTGTGTCGCTGACATCTCTGTGGCTAGGTACTTGACAGGTGGCCGCCTGACCCTCACACCATCTGTAGTGTGACAATTTCTTATAGAGCTTCGAAAAACCTACGGGTATGCTGCCAGGTACCAAAATCGACGACGGCCCATATTTCGGCAGGAGACCACCCTGCCATTTTCAAGGCGAAACTGCAGTAAGAAATCAATGCGCAACGATCTATAAAACCTCGGTTTTCAATGAGTAAACAGGAAAGACAACACACACCGAGCAAGCAAGCACACAGTACCGACACGACCAAAGATGAAACCGGTCAGAATATCGATAATAAACAACAGTTATCGACAGATGAGGTCGGATTAGTTTTCTCCCTCTGTTTTTTGACAAGTGAGAGAGCAGGATCCCAAGCGGAATTTAAGCAGAAGCCTCCATCCCTATTCATAAGGTTGTCACCTAGTTTTATTTCTACCGCTTCCTTGATAACACAGTCCCAGTAGTTGGAAGTGCATGCCAGAATTTCCGTTTTTTCATATTCCATAGGGTGACCTGTGTCAAGACAGTGTTCGGCCACAGCAGATTTGTTTGGCTGTTGTAAACGTGTGTGACGTTTATGCTCAATACAACGGTCCTCAACAGTCCTAATAGTTTGACCAACAAATGACATGCCACAGCTACATGGGATACGGTAGACACCCGCCTTACGCAAACCGAGTTCATCCTCAACGGATCCCAACAGTGCCTTAATTTTTGAAGGTGAACGAAACACACATTTTACATTATTTTTACGCAAAATGCGACCAATCTTATTAGAAGTGCTGCCAACGTATGGCAGAAAGGCTACTGACGTGGGTGCCAACTCAGTGTTATCATCACTAGCCCGTTGCACATGTGGTCGATAGCGCAACGCTCTTTTAACCTGCCCTGCACCATAGCCATTCTGTCTAAATGTTACCTCCAGATGAGACATCTCAGCGGGCAAACTTTCTGGGTCAGAAATGACATGAGCCCTATGTACTAAGGTTAGAAGGACCTCTTCACGTTGAGCTGGGTGGTGACAACTATCAGCTTGCAAATACAAATCACTATGCGTTGGTTTCCTACAAACCGAATGTCCCAACGTACCATCTGCCTTTCTCCTGACCAACACATCAAGGAAGGGAAGGCAACCATTCTTTTCCACTTCCATTGTAAAACGGATGTTGGGGTGGATTGAATTTAAATGTTCCAAAAAATTATTCAAGTTCTCACTACAATGAGGCCAAACAACAAACGTGTCGTCTACATATCTGAAAAACAAGCAGGTTTCAACGCCGCTGACTCCAGTGCACGATCTTCGAAGTCCTCCATGAATAAATTAGCAATGATGGGCGACAAATGGCTTCCCATTGCAACTCCATCTGTCTGCTCGTAGTACTCGTCATTGAATAAAAAGTAGGTGGAAGTCAAAACATGTCGAAATAAATTCGTTAAAACAGTACCAAACTTCGTCTCAATTAGTTGCAACGAATCAGACAGAGGAACGCGAGTGAAAAGAGAAACCACATCAAAACTAACTAAAATATCGGAGTCAGCCAAGTGCAAACCCTCCAATCGACCTAGGAAATCCACAGAGTTCTTAATGTGGTGTTCACAACGGCCTACCAGTGGGCTCAACAAACCAGCAAGAAGTTTTGCAACACGATATGTGGGAGCACCAATGTTTGACACGATAGGCCTAAGAGGGCACCCATCCTTATGCACCTTAGGGAGGCAATATAATCTGGGAGGTACAGCACAATACGAATTAAGACTCTTGATAGTTTCCTGTGACAAAGAACTTTTCTTAAGGAGGTTATTGGTCTTCCTCTCAACACTTTTTGTAGGGTCAGCAGAAATCCTGCTATATGCTGGATCAGAAAGTAAACACTGCATTTTTTAAATAATAATCCTGTTATATTACTCACAGGTGGACGAGCCCTACTCAACACACGACAAGCTTCCCTCTTAACCTCCTCTTCATGTCAGAAGGTAGTTTAAAAACAGCCTGTTCTATAGAACTAATAAAATCAACAACAGGTAAACGTTTAGGCGTCGGTGCATTTTTTTAACCTTTCCCCTATAGGGATGTTCGTCGTAATATTCGCTGTTGCTTTACCAGCACATTATTAAATCGTGTAAATAATTAAGTCACAATGACTAAAGCAAAAAGAGAAAAAGAGGAAACAGCTGTCCAGAAAACATTGAGGGACACATCCCCCTATCCCCCACTGCGATGACGCAATGTTGGAGTCCACGCGATTAGAGGATCCTCCACACGATGTTAGTACCTATCGACAGTGGATTATTGTTCACTTTATCTTGTGCGCTGTTGGATGGTCGTAATACAATGATAAAGTGGTTTTACGGAATAAAATTGCAATAAAATCATCATCTCATCTTTCCCATTTCCAAAATAGAAGTGTTTGCTTTTGACGTGAATGATTCTCCTCACTGAGTATATCACTAACTCGTTTTCATATATACTTAACGTTTCGTTTAAAATAGACTACCTTAAAGTGGTTTCACTTAAATGCAATAATTTAAATAATAACTTTCTTTAAAATCCTGACCTGTCTAAATGGTGCGCACAGTGGGTGACTCGGACAGTAAAATTTATATATTTCAGCGTGATAAATCTTCTTGTTCACTCACAAACCACTGACTTATGAGTTCTACTGGGTGTTCGTAAATTTCCTTCACAAACTTCGGGCCATTGTGAAGGGGAGTGAAGACTGTAATATTTCTGGCTTACAGCCATCATATTCAGATTTGAGAATCGCTTCCGTACAGCAGGCTACAACCAATAGGCGACAAATGGTACAGGCAGTGAGAGAAGCTTAACAGCTTCTACCAGTAGGTATGGTTTCCGTGGGAAGGAATGTAGCAAAGATCCCCGAGTTCTTTTTTTTTTCATAAAATCTCGGGCGAACAGCCGGATGTCCGTAACTTCTTGCCACGATATTTCGGCGCAGTATTCTGGCCATCTGCAGGTGAGTACTGGCGAAGATGCACTGAGCTGTGCTATTTATGCCCAATCCAGTCGACATTGCGCATGCGCGTACCTAGCGTGCGCGTTCACTACAGCTACGTACGCTGCTTAGAGCGCCCTGCGTGGTGGAGGCTTGCCGCTTCGATATCAGATCGATTCTCATCGTCATTCAGTTGCAGGAAACTACGCCGACTACGAAGTTTTTCAATGATAGGATTCCATGCAGCATTTATTTGGAAACCGCTGTGTCGATTGATAAGAGTCTCACTGTCAGACAATCTTATTTCCACAGCTTCATTAATAATTGAGCTCCAAAAGTGGAGCTCAATTTTCGTTTCATTGTAGTTCATTGAATGATCTGTGGAAATACAATGTTCGGCGATTGCGGATTTGGTGGGTTGGAGTAGCCGAGTATGACGCTGATGTTCCACGATGCGGTCCTGCACAGTGCGCGTCTGCCCTATATATGACTTGCTGCACTCGCACGGAATCCTGTAAACACCTGCTTTACGCAGCTCCAGATCGTCTTTGACAGAACCTAACAGCGATGAAATTTTAGGAAGGGGGCAAAAGATGACTCTTACTTTATGCTTTTTTAGTATTCTGCCTATCTGCGATGAAATACTGCCAATATATGGGAGATAAGCAGTCGATTTGAAAGCCTCTTCTTCTTCCTTGTTCTGTCGTTTGGAGGTGTGCATCGCTCGATTTACTTGCTTTCTTGTATATCCATTCTTTAGGAATACTAGTTGCCACCATCCGGCACAAACAATGGGCGTCTTCAAGTCTTTAATCCATCGAGCCCATACCATCTCTGATGCCGACAGCCTTCACACGGAACTGGAACACCTGCAGACAGGCCTATATCTCTAACGTCGGTCAGTTGTAGAATTTTGGAACACGTATTATGTTCGAATACAATGAATTTTCTGGAGACTAGAAATCTGTTATGTAGGAATCAGAATGGGTTTCGAAAAAGGCGATCGTGTGAAACCCAGCTCGCGCTATTCGTCCTCGAGACTCAGAGGACCATAGACACGGGTTCTTAGGTAGATGCCGTGTTTCTTGACTTCCGCAAGGCGTTTGATACAGTTCCCCACAGTCGTTTAATGAACAAAGTAAGAGCATATGGTCTATCAGATCAATTGTGTGATTGGATTGAGGCGTTCATAGATAACAGAACGCAGCATGTCATTCTCAATGGAGACAAGTCTTCCGAAGTAAGACTGATGTCAGGTGTGTCACAGGGGAGTGTCGTGGGACCGTTGCTATACACAATATCTATAAAGACCTTGTGGATAACATTGGAAGTTCACTGAGGCTTTTTTCGGATGATGCTGTAGTATATAGATAGGTTGTAACAATGGAAAATTGTATTGAAATGCAGGAGGATCTGCATCGAATTGACGCATGGTGCAGGGAATGGCAACTGAATCTCAATGTAGACAAGTGTAATGTGCTACGAATACACAGTAAGAAAGATGCTTTATCATTTAGCTACACTATAGCAGGTCAGCAACTGGAAGCAGTTAATTCCATAAATTATCTTGGAGTAGGCATTAGGAGTGATTTAAAATGGAACTACCCTATAAAATCAAATGCCGCGTGGTAGTAGCCGAGCGGTCGGGAGCGCCACGTTGCGGATCGCAAGGCCTCCCGCGTAAGAGGTTCGAATCCTCACTCGGGAATGGATGTGTGTGTTGTCCTTAGATTAGTTTAACTTACTTTAAGTAGTTTGTAAGCCTAGGGACTGATGACCAACGTAGTTTGGTCCCATTGAATTACAAACAGTTGAAACAGTATTCCTAAGGAAATGAATTCCGAAAACAAAGGTTGTAGGTTACAGTACACTTGTTCGCCCACTGCTTGAATACTGCTCACCAGTGCGGGATCCGTACCAGGTGGGGTTGATAGAGGAGGTAGAGAAGATCCAACGGAGAGCAGCGCGCTTCGTTACAGGATCATTTAGTAATCGTGAAAGCGTTACGGAGATGATCAATAAACTCCAGTGGAAGACTCTGCAAGAGAGACGCTCTGTAGCTCGGTACGGGCTTTTGTCGAAGTTTCAAGTACATATACCTTTACCGACGAGTCTAGCACTATATTGCTCCCTCCTACGTATATCTCGCGAAGAAATCATGAGGATAAAATCAGAGCCCACATAGAGGCATACCGACAATCTTTCTTTCCGCGAACAGTACAGCTGAGATCCGGTGATAGTGTACGGTCACAGTAAATTCATGTTACATTTAATAGTTATGAACTGAATGCAAAGACAAGGAACAATACAGTTAATTATGTGCAGTTTGCTAATTTTCTGCGGTTATGACTAATAAATTACATATTTTTGGAAAAATTTTCGTTCCACTTTTTTGAGCAACAGCACTCTTATTTAAATTTATATATAAAGAACAGTCTAGAGTGAAATAATTTATTTTATTCAACTAGTTTCGGTCTAAAAGAAGACCGAAACTAGTTGAATAAAATAAGTTATTGCACTCTACACTGTTCTTTATATATAAACTAATAAATTAGCTCTCGTCCCACCATCTTTAGCTCATCATTTAATAGAAAAATTACACAAAACAGTTCCTTGTTAATTGCAGCCTCAAGATCAAGAAACAACGACCTGCGTGCTGGGACAATTACGAAAGAAGACGCCAGGTTGGTGAAATAACTTTTAGAACTGATGCATGCTATTCAGAGCGGTAGCAGCAACTAGGCGCCTCACGTGTTCAGTATTATTGTTACAACCAAGAACGGGTTCACGGTGTCCATAGTACTAAAAAAAAAATGTTCAAATGTTTGTATAGTCTATGAGACTTAACTACGGGGTCATCAGTCCCTAAACTTACAAACTACTTATGAACTACTTACGAACTAGGACGGCACAAATATCCATGCCCGAGGGGGGATTCGAACCCCCGACCGTAGTGGCCATGCAGACCGTGACTGGAGCGCCTTAGTCCCCTCGGCCACCGCGGCCGGCATAGTACTATGGAGGAGGTTCAATTATAAGAAATTAAGAAGAGAATATGTAGGGGTGTTCGCCTATGGTGAAAGCAGGGAGAACCAAAAGCTAGCTCCCGTAATTCTCCCGTAACCTCCCACGTCGGAGGTTCGATCCTCTCTTGGGCATGGATGTGTGTGTTGTCTTTAGGTTAATTTAACTTAGTTTAAGCAGTTTGTAGGACTAGGGACTGATGACCAGCGTACTTTGGTCCATAGGATTACAAATATTTGAACATTTGAGTCAAAGTTAAACCTCAACCATACTTAAATTATCTTTTATTTTTCTTATATCCTCTGTAAGAGGAGGTCCGGATCAAAACATCAACAAAATTTCTAATAAGGAAGGAAGGAAGATTAGTGCCCCGTAGAGTACGTGGGCATTAAAGGCAGAGCTTACGCTCGGATAGTTTGGGTAAGGATAGGGAAGGAAATCGGCCGTGACCTTTTGAAAGGAACCATCTCGGCATTTGCCTGGAGTGATTTAGGGAAACCACGAAAAACCTAAACCTGGATGGGCGGAGGTAGATTTGAACCACCGTCCTCCCGAATGCTAGTCAAGTGTGTTGCCACTGTGCCACCTCGCACGGTACATTTCTAATAAATTTGGTTTCTAAAATGTATACCTAAAGAACAAACTTCTTCGTCTTCGAAACTGCCTCTTTTACTGGTTAAGTGCTTAGTGTATGCGTTTCAAATCACGTTTACTAAACTTTCATTCCTGTTTTGGTCCAGACTACCTCCTCGCAAAATATAGAAAGCAAGGAGCTTGCAGTAGAAGATATTTGTTTCACAGTGCGAAGGATGAAGAATTACTGATAGGGCGCCACTGGATGACATTACCGGAGATGGGTTCATCATCAGAACATTATGTCCTCCCTTCCCTCTAAAAGTTCTCGAAGTTTGTAACGGAAATTTCCGAATACCCTGTATGAAGGACGAGTAGGAGATGAGAACACTCTTGAATCACCACTTTTCAGCGGATACAGAGGTAAACGACGAATTACACAACGGGCCTCCTGTCCTCGAGGCAGCAGAAGAGAGTTGGCAGGAAATACGTCTGTTACGCAGCGCTTCCTATGACGTCTTTCCGGCATTTTTCCGCCGCACAATTTTCCGCTTCCGCTGACAGGTATAACCGCCACCTCATCATTTATGTTATTTTCGTACTTTTGAATGAATTGTGGAGTTTCATACGTCACGTATAATTTTCGATAAAGAAAGGAAAACTGAGACATAAGCCGGCTAACAATGGTTTCATATTCCAAACGTTATGTACTGTATGAGTCGGGTGGCTGCAGGCATTATTTAAATTATTTATTTATTGCCACTTTCACTAGTTACAATGTTTCCTGCAAGCAAGGCGAGGCATCTAACAAGGAGACCACATGGATATCCGATTGTTGACTTTTATATTTCAGGTACGCGAAGTTCAGGCCTCAAATAGTACTCAGCTAAAGCCATTCGATGCACTCTTAAATTGCTCAAAGAAATCGACTTTGAAGTTTTGTTAGCACATGTAAATATTTTTATTCTATTTTCAGAGGTCTGAAGATGATCTAAACTTAGATCGAAACCGGTCACCTATAATAATAAATTGTAAAAATTTTGCGAACTAGACTGTTACACTTATCATTAAATAATTATAAGTTCGCTGTTTTTTCCAAATAAGGAAGCCATGTTTTCCAAACTGATTAACTTTTTGTCGAGTCAGTCTATTGGAAATTTTAAAAAGTTTAGAGGGATCAGGACAAAAATTATGAAGCTTAACACGAAAATTAATTTTAATAAGCAATGTTTATCGAAGCATGTAATTCCAAATTATGCAAAGATTAATGTACGAATCAATTCTCCTGTTTCTTATCGTGTTCAGCAAAAGAGCAGCCAACTTACGATTAAATCTGAAATCAAAGAAACCTACAAGTCAAAAGATATTTTAAATAATGAAATGTATAATTTGCACTTGCTTTTAAGTAGTCAAACTTCTCCCCTATTTTTTTCCAAGATGCTCAGTTTTATAGATGACAAGATTAATGTCCTGCGAAATACAGTTGCCGATAGACACCAAAAGAAAATCAATTCCTTGATAAATAAACAAAATAAAGTCATGAACGACAATACAGAAGATATACATAAGTTTTATGCTAGGGTTGTGAACCTTACTGACATACAATTTGATAAAAATGAAACTAATATTTTAAACAAAGGCCTAAAATATAACCTAATTCCTTCTTCAAATCAAACTAACATTAGACGTATAATTGCGGATGAGAAAGTTGCAGCCCAATCTGCCAAACTTAGTAAGTCAGAAGCATGTAAAATAGCCCTGCAAACCAAAGAACTCATCGCGGAAGAAGAAAGTAGGCGGAAGTTAAATAAGGAACACCACATTACAGAAAGTATAAACAACAAATTGACAATAGGTAAAGCAATTATAACTGAGGCTGATATAGGGAATACACTAGTGATCACAGGTGAGGATGAATATATTGCCAAAACCATCCAGTTTTTCAATGAAAATGATATCAATGAAGTCAACAAAGATCCAACTGTTAAATTTCAAAACCCAATTAAAAGGTTAATCGATAATAGCAATTTTCTGCTCCTCCCGAGGAAAAGAACTCCCTCAAAATAATGAACCCACAGTTACCTAAGCTTAGGTCACAATTTAACAAAATGCCCCTCTACGTCCCGTTATTAATAAAAGAAGCTGTCCTTCTTATAAGCTCAATAGGAAACTCAATGAGATTTTAGTCTGTGTATATTTATGAGGACAATTTTCATATTAAGAATAGCTTTGAGCTTGTCCAAGCAATCTATCCCATGGACATACCAGAAGATGCTAGATTTGCCTCATTGGATATTACAAATCTATATACCAACATTCCAATCAAAGAAACTATGGAAATAATCAAAAATAATCTATTGAAACACAAAACATTGAGTGTAGGAGAAATGGTAGAACTCTTAGAACTACTAGAGTGTTCTCTTGATTTTAATTATTTTTCTTTTAACAACAAAATTTATCACCAGAAGGATGGATTGGCAATGGGAAATTCATTTTTTAGCTTTAGCAGATATATTTGTTAACTACATTGAGGTCAGATTTTTTAAAGAGAATCCTGAAATCGCCAACAAAATTATCTATTATAGGAGATATGTGGACGATATCCTATTGCTTTACAGGGGTTCAAAAGAAGAAATTGATACTCTAGCTATCACTTTGGGCAACATGCATCCAAAATTACGCTTCACTGTAGAATATGAAACTGAAAAAACAATCAATTTCCTTGATCTTACTATCTCCAATAATAATGGTAAACATTACTTCGCCATATATAGGAAGCCAACGGTAACAGATACTATAATCAATGCCACTTCTTGTCACCAATGGAAATATAAAAGAGCCTTTTTTCTATGATCCATAGATTATTAAAACTCCCTTTAACTGATGATGAAATTCTAAAAAAAACTGGTCTGCTAAAACAAATAGCTAAAGCTAACGATTACAATCCAAGGGACATTGATGTTTTGTTTTATAAACTTAAACAGAAGTCTTCACAATCTTCAACTACAGCTGACAAGAAATTTATTAAAATGACATACATGGGTAACTTATCTGACAAAATCAACAAATTATTTAAAAATACTGATGTAGCCTTGGAATTCCCCACTATTAACCTCCTTCAGAATAAGCTTAGGCATAATGAAGACAAATTTCTTAATTCTGGTGTCTACAAGGCCCAATTCAATGACTGTAACAAAAAGTACATCGGTCAGATAGGTCGCAATTTTCTCATTCGTTTTAAAGAACACTCAACTGGAGTATCAGCTACTAAATCTGTGTTTGGCCAACACCTACTGCAAAATAAACACTCTGAAGGTCCCATGGAAACGAATCTTAAGGTCTTACACAGGGCACCTAAAGGTCTCTTATTAAATGCCCTTGAACAAATTGAAATTTTTTCACATCATAAAAAATAACCATCGACGTTATTAAATGAGCAATTGGATTTTAGGGAGAAACATTTTTACGACGTTTTTGACGACCTGCTATAACGCATATTGGCTCTTGTGGTACCTTTCCTTTTACAGTTTTTATCTGTTATTTTATGGTTGACTTGTTGCTATTGTAACAAATCTTGACTGATGCTACATATATCTGTTCTTTCGATACACTTTGTCTTACACTCGTTATTAATTATTTTATGTTTGACATGTCCTTCGTGACAGTTCAAAATACTAGAATTTGTTGCACAGCACTCATATTTTAACACCTTGACTAACCAATAATCAAATTAAATACTATTTTCACCTGCTACATATGGCATCGACGACGTTTGGGGCATTTTGGCGTTGTACGTGCTATCACCGATCCTCGCTGCTGTCATGGCCTGTCTCCACGGTGACGGACGGCGTCCCCTGGCCGTTACATCTCTGACGCGCCGTCTGCTTTGCTGCTGTACGTGCTAGCACCGGTCGCCTCTGCTATCGCGGCCTGTTTCCACGGTGACCGACCGCGTCCCTGGCAGCTACATCTATGGCTCGTCGTCTGCTGCACCACTGGCACGACTACTTATCAATGTTTCCACGACGCCGTATCCAGGGCAACCATCGGCATCGCTGTAATTTATCTTTGACTCACACTGTCTTCGATTTGAAAGTTATTATTATCAACTGCCAATAGATGGCAGATATTTCCTAGACAGACAACTTCTTTTTATTAATAAAAATATCCACGGGTGTACTGCCGGTCTATAGTGTCCAACGGGCCCGTTGGACACTATAGACCGGCAGTACACCCGTGGATATTTTGATTATCAAATACGCCGGGAGAAACTGAAGAATCACAACTTCTTTTTATTGTCTAATGCTTCAATTATTCTTTATTATAGACATGGCAACAATGTTTTACTGTTAACAAAATGCATTTTATACCCATTATGGATTATTTATATATACAAATACATTTCTTGCCCTATTTCTTACTGTATGACGCTCCTCATTGGTTTATGATGTGCTGATGCTTCAGGCGGTGGGCGGGGCTTTTCCTTTATAACACACAGCAGTCTCTCGCTGGTTAGCAGTCGCCGCACGCTCACCGCCTGAACATCTACAGCGAGGTATACTGTTTTAAGTAATTTTTTAATCCTGTTTGTAAATTTATTGAAGCTACTAATAATGTACCCGTTTCCCTCTATAGCTTGTTTTTTTTTCTATTTCTATTTTCAGAGGTCTGAAGATGATCTAAACTTAGATCGAAGCCGGTCACCTATAATAATAAATTGTAAAAAATCTGCGAACTAGACTGTAATTCTTATCATTAAATAATTATAAGTTCGCTGTTTTTTCAAAATAAGGAAACCATGTTTTCCAAACTGATTATTTAAAACTTCCACGCGGGAGTGGAACTAAGGCGCCTTGCTACGGAGTGCGCTGCTGCTCACCGTCGGAGGTTCGAGTCCTCCCTCGGGAAGGGTGTGTGTGTTCTCCTTTTCGTAAGTTAGTTTAAGTAGTCGAGGGACTGATGACCACTGAAGATTTGTTCCATAGCTTTACAAACATTTTATTAAAAGCTCATAATGGGCTCCTCAGTTAGTGGGACTAAAAGAAGACATAGAAGTTCAAAGAAGGGCATCAAGTATTGTACTAGGCCTATGGAGATGCAAAGGAGAGTTCCACAGAAATTATGCACGACTTGAGATGGAAATTATTTTTAAAAAAGCGGTGGTCGCAAGAGGGCCAACAGCGCTGCCACAGTGCATACACCGGTTCCCGTTAAATCACTGAAGTGAAGAACTGTCGGGCTTGTTTTGCACTCGATGGGTAAACACTTGGCATGCGGGATGCACTCAGCGGGAGGCCAGCCGAGGAGCTACTTGACTGAGAAGTAGAAAAATCACACAATGGCCTTGAGTGTGGGGGGTGCTGACCACGTCCCCCTCCGTACCGCACCCGGTGACGCCTTCGGACAGAGAATGACACGGCGGCCGGTCGGTGCCCGATGGGCCTCCGAGGCCTGTGTGAGACGAAGTTTATTTTAGTTTCAGGCATTCGTTGCAGCGAGAACTATCTGTGATAGTTCTTTCACTAACTTTTTCCTCCGAATGCAAATTTATTTCGTTAAACCCACCTACATAGGGAGTCATCATCAGAATAATAAGATAAGAGAAACTATAGTGAAAACGAAAAGATTTAGGTGTTCCAGTGTTCCTTTTTCCCGCGGGCTATTAGAGAATCAAATGGTAGAGAAATGTTGCGAAAGAGGATCTATGAACCCTCTGCCAGGCACTTAAATGTAATTTGAAGAGTAAATATGTAGGTGTAGATATATATCGACACTCCTGGCCATTAAAATTGCTACACCACGAAGATGACGTGCTACAGACGCGAAATTTAAGCGACAGGAAGAAGATGCTGTGATATGAAAATGATCAGCTTTTCAGAGCGTTCACACAAGATTGGCGCCGGTGGCGACACCCACAACGTGCTGACATGAAGAAAGTTTCCAACCGATTTCACATACACAAACAGCAGTTGACCGGCGTTGCCTGGTGAAACGTTGTTGTGATGCCTCTTGTAAGGAGAAGAAATGCGTACCATCACGTTTCCGACTTTGATGAAGGTCGGATTGTAGCCTATCACGACTGCGGTTTATTGTATCGCGACATTGCTGCTCGCGTTGGTCACGGTCCAATGACTGTTAGCAGAATATAGAATCGGTGGGTTCAGGAGGGCAATACGGAACGCCGTGCTGGATCCCAACGGCCTCGTATCACTAGCAGTCGAGATGACAGGCATCTTATCCGCATGGTTGTAATGGATCGTGCAGCCACGTCTAGATCCCTGAGTAAACAGATGGGGACGTTTACAAGACAACAACCATCTGCACGAACAGTTCGACGACGTTTGCAGAAGCATGGACTATCAGCTCGGAGACCATGGCTGCGGTTGCCCTTGACGCTGATTCACAGACAGGAGCGCCTGCGATGGTGTACTTAATGACGAACCTGGGTGCACAAATGGCAAAACTTCATTTTTTCGGATGAATCCAGGTTCTGGTTACAGTGTCATGATGGCCGCATCCGTGTTTAGCGACATCGCGGTGAACGCACATTGGAAGCGTGTATTCGTCGTCGCCATGCTGGTGTATCACCCGGCGTGATGTTATGGGGTGCACCCGTCTCGGTCACCTCTTGTTCGCATCGACGGCTCTTTGAACAGTGGCCGTTACATTTAAGATGTGTTACGACTCGTGGCTCTACCCTTCATTCGATCCCTGCGAAACCCTACATTTCAGCAGGATAATGCATGACCGCATGTTGCAGGTCCTGTACGGGCCTTTCTGGATACGGAATATGTTCGATTGCTACCCTGGCCAGCACATTCTCCAGATCTCTCACCAATTGAAAATGTGTGGTCAATGGTGGCCGAGCAAAGTGCTCGTCACAATACGCCAGTCACTATTCTTGATGAACTATGGTATCGTCTTGAAGCTGCATGGGCATCTGTACCTGTACACGTCATCCAAGCACCTTTGACTCAATGCCCAGGCGTATAAAGGCCGTTATTACGTTGTTCTGGAAACTGATATCTCAGGATCTATGCACCCACTTTGCGTGAAAATGTAATCACATGTAAGTTGTAGTAAGTTCTAGTATAATATATTTGTCCAATGAATACCCGTTTATCATCTGCATTTCTTCTTGGTGTAGCAATTTTAATGCCCAGTAGTGTAGAAATATAAATCCAGTCTTTTACTTTTTCATTTCACTTTTTTTTTTTTTTTACATTTCGCATTAAATAATAGTCCATCTCTGCAATATTTGTTGTCTCCGCCTTGCGTACAGTCTCTGCTCCATACCTACACCTTAGTTGCACAGTTACTACCACTGAATTGCCTGGGTTGCTACTGCCCCAGTGTAAAGTTAATACCGCGGCCAACAACATAGCATCTCTGATGGAGTACTCGCGGACGTCAAAGCAGTTCAGACGTTTTTTCCACGTTCACAGACGTTGAGTCGTGAATAACATCCACATTTTAACCTCCAACACCTGCCTTACAGTGTGTGCTCCGTCTCCAATGACCACGATGTCGACGGAAGTTACATCCTAATCTTCTTTCCTTTCTTCTTTTTCCTCACTACCGAACTGATGTCCTCGCATGTGTTCTTCAAATCGTTGTATGGAAAACTATGAATGGCGTCGGATTGTTGCAGATGTTGCAGCGCCCGTGTATTGTTGGCTCTGACATGACGAAGAAGAGCTGCTTAGTGTATGGACGAACTCTTTGAAATCAAGCTTTCAGTTCCCACACACCGACAAGTTACACGCTACATTTCGATGCCTCCATCACTGGTATGCAACTTACCTCACCAGAGCCGCTATTACATATCATTATGTAATTAAAGCACAGGGAATGTCGCACGCCTTGCTTTGACTTAAACAGCATGTGTAGTGTCCGTGTAAATTCCAACTTCTTTTCACATTGGTTCCACTGGCCACACTGGGCCCACCGTTAGTCTATTATTGCAGTTTACAAAATTAGTTCGCATGGAATATTAAATGTTAAAGGAGATACTATACCATACGTCATCCAGGCATATCTTTGACAAAGCATTATCCAAAATGGCTGGGATAGAGAAATCATCCGTTTAAGCAGACCACTCCTGCAACAACGCCGCTGAGGATGAGCTTTGCACCGCGCAGAAATGGCCGTACGGTCTGGAGCGTCACGTCATGCACGTCATGCACTGCGTGGAGTTACAACCGGCTTTCGTGTTCTTAGGCTATCATCAGGTAACAACTGAATGCTGCTGACATTTCTTTACAGATGTGCGACTTACGAAAATGTTATTAAATTACGAAAGATACAAATTTACATGTTCACAGGAACGTGTTACATTCTCATGGTACTGAATTACATTTACTGAAATATAAAAATATCTAAAAAGATAATTTTATAAATAGAGATTCAAAGCTTGAATATTATCTTTAAAATTGGGGGGGGGGGGGAGGGGGAGAGGAAGGTGGGGGTTGTTACACTGTGAAATAGAACGGAAATGGTCACACTAGAGACATTTAACAATCTGATAACTCAAACTGATTTTAGTAGAATGGAAAAGGGAAAGTGGGTTTGGTCGTTTAATACTATATTGGCATCCTCTGCCATACGTTTATTGATTTGCAGTATTTCCAATAGTGTCATCTTTCTGCTTACAACTTAAACTAATAAGGGGAACACCAAGTATGGTACAAACGAATTTTGATGGGTCGCAGCTATGTTGTGCGGGTACTCCTCAACACAACCTAGCTAAAATGATTTCTTCCAATGCGCCTTTTCACAAAAATCGAGATCAAAGTCCAGCGTGTAACAGCTCTACCTGTACTAAGAGGGCGACGGAAGGTGAGTGAGCGTGGTGTAATTAGCAAGGCGCTCGACTGACACATAGGCGACCGAAGTTCAAATCCTGCTCACATTGATTTATTTATTCATTTGTCCCACGACTGATTGTGTATAATTGTATTTCTTTTCCCCACTTTATCAATTCTTATTGCAAAGATAAAGTTACATCAGGTACTTACAGTTGCATGTCAACGATAATCTACGAATTGACTAGCCGGCTGGCCGCGGCATAATTATCTGCTGGGACGCGTCAAGTGGGCACACACTACTGCATTCGACGGTATAATAATAGTGGGGCCGGGGATTGTAAATGCAGTTATCAAATGCTGCACAAATGTCATAGGTAAATGGAAATGAGAGTATGGCTTTCTTGGCCGGGAGATCAAAAAAAAAGTTCAAATGTTTGTAGAACTTATGGGACTTAACTACGGGGTCATCAGTCCCTAAGCTTACAAACTACTTATTAACTACCTAAGACTAAGGACGGCACAAATATCCATGCTCGAGGGTGAATTCGAACCCCCGACCGTAGTGGCCGTGTAGACCGTGACTGGAGCGCCTCAGTCACCTCGGCCACCGCGGCCGGCACCGGGAGATCCCTTGCGGGATTGTTCGGGCGCCTTAGTGTAAGTCTTTTTATTTGACGACGCGTGGGCGACTTATGTGCCAATGATGATGAGATGATATGATTAGTACAACACACAACACCCAGTCCCCTGCCGGGAATCGAACCTGGGCCTCCTGCGTGGTAGTCAGCGATGCTGCCACTGAGCTACGGAGGCCGACATGTCATAGGTGATAACTACAAACGGTTTACTGATCTTTCAATCGCCGTAAAAGAATGCTTCAAAATATCGAATAAAATAAAATAATCGTCGCGCAATACATAACATATTGAACAATTAACAAAAGTTATTATCATGACCAGTTACTCAGGCATTAACATAAGAGTGGCTATGAAAGCATATAATTATGCACAATCAGTAGTCGGACAAGTGTAAAAATAAATAAATAAATAAGGTTCCCAGCACGATCTGAACGCAGGACATCTGTGTGGAAGTCAAGCGCCTTGCTAATTACACCACGCTGACTCATGTATAGCTGGTGACATAGTACAGGTATAGCTGTTAAGCACTGGACTTTGATCTCGATTTTCGTGGAAATCAAGGCACATTGAAACAAATCCTTTCAGCTTGGTGGTCTGGAGGAATTCCCGCACGACATACCTGAGACCCATCAAAATTCGTTTGTACCATGTTTCCCTTGTAAAGTTAAACTAACCCAAGAACAACACATACAGCCATGACCGAGGGAGGATTCGAACCTCCAACGCGAGGGGCCGCGCGATCCGTAACGTGGCGCCCCAAATCGCGCGGCTGGAAAAAATTTCCAGACGAAGATTGCTATACAAGAAAAAAAAATGGATGAAGAATTTAATTCTTCATTGAAGTCTTCTGCAGTGTTTATGTAAACGTCAGAAAAGCTTAATAATCATTTGGTATTACAAGCGAGCTATCAGGGTAATTTACTAATAGAGAAAAGATTTACGGACGACGTCAGTTTTTGTGTACTGTCGGACACCGCGGCTGTGACGTAGACGTACTGCAGTGTAATGTCTCCCAACTTATTATTCTGTTGTCAATATCGGTATTACATTTCATACATATTACATCCTTCAAGCCGTGAACGATATCTAATATTTTGTAATAGAAATATGCATAGAAAAATGCGTAAGCAGAGAAGCCAAGATCGCTTATTTAATTTTTTTTAATTTTTTTTTTTTTATTATTATTGATACCGGTTTCAGCAAACTTATGTTTGCATCTTCAAGTCTTTTAATATCTAAATTAAGCGTTTTAATATTTCGTCACTCTAACTTGTAGTCTGGGCTTCGACAGGACTGTGTCGAAAAGAAAACACTTTTATTTCTGGGATAAAATATGCTACACCAATGTTTCAAGCCCATCACTAACACTGACTGTTTACAAATTTGAAGACGACAACATATTTTTGCCGAAACAGGTAGCGATAAAATAATTTTAAATAAGATTGGATTGCATTATCAGGAACATTGTGTTTTACGACCACAGAATGATTTTTAACCAGTGAAACGGCCAGAATTTGTTGTAAAATCTTGATTTTAGTATTAGCTAGTTCATAAGTAATTTGTACGTTTAGGGACTAATGACCCCGTAGTTAAGTCCCATAAGCTATACAAACATAAAAAAAACATCCGCCCTAATAAAATAAGAGAAACCAGATCGAAAACGGGAAAATTCCTTTTTCCCGCGCGCTATTAGAGAGTGGATGAACCCTCTGCCATGCACTTAAGTGTGATTAGCGGAGTTTTTATGTACATGTAGACTTACGATATTTTGCGACAGTTCTCTCCCCCGGATTGAAATTAACTACGATCCGGATTCTACCCGCGGTTACCCAGCCATGTTATCGAGGCCACCGAAAAAAACAGGCCTTGGCGCGTACATCACGACACGTCATAAGAGAAGGCTTGGCACAACACGATCGCTACCTAACTGCCTGGCAGCTATGAGACAGTAGTCCGTGCCTCAGCGACCAGCCAGTCAGCTAGCGATCGCGTTGGCTCAAGCAACACCACGTAGAAGACAAGGACTCATAACTGGCCGTGCCTAAGTCACACCGAGAGGGCCCGGCAGCCAATTGTGTGCCACTGTGGCACACCCACCGCCCCGTAGCGGCCGGCCAGTCAGCTAGCGTTCGCGGCCTCTCGGTGTGACGTAGGCACGGCCAGTTGTGAGGCCTTGTCTTCTAGGTGGTGGTGGCTCAAGCCTTCTCTGATGACATGTCGTGACGTACGTGCCAAGGCCTGCCTTTCTCGTTGGCCTCGCCCGCTGTAGATTGATAGTTGGCGGCTGATTTACACAGTGACTTCGAGTATCCAATTTTCATCGGGAAGTCCCTCGTCTAAAACTAGCTGTAGCCATCCGTTGTTTACAAGTTTGTGCGTTTGGTCATGTTTCAGTAATCAATAACGCTTTCCCGAAGTGACATTTCTATTTACTCTTGACAACATCATTGTGAGAAAACGATGATTTCCAGATCTAGGTATATCGGGCAGTGGAAGAAAGAACGGTGAAGTGAGCTGGCGCAGTAGGGATGGCGGTAGGTGTGTCGGTGTTTTGGGCGTGCGGTTTTCCTCGCAATTAGACAGCGGCGGAGAGCTGGCCGGCGCGGTAGCGCGGCACGCGCATGCGCGCGCCACCCCTAGGCCCCTCCCTCTCCTGATTAGTGTCGGCACATAAAAGGCTGTAAATGAAGACAAGGCGGGAAGGGTGAGCGGCGGTCAGCCAAGAGCCGGGGCTGAGAAGTCACTGGCTCGGAACGAATGGACCGCTAATGGGGGCGAGGGGAGCGCCATTGTGCGCTGTGTTGAGTTATTAGCCCCCGGGAAGCCCATCAGATTAGCCTCCTCCTGTTGAGCCGCCGCAAATACGCTTATCACACCTCCTCTTCTCCTCTCGGCCAGTCCTCCCCACACGCTGTGCGCTAATTCCTCCATTACGGCTCGTATCGCCGTTATTGTTGGCGTCTGCTTGCGCCCGGTTTGAGCCACTTAACGGCGTCCTGCGCGTCTATTCGCTTACGCAGTTTACTATCGCTACACTCGAGCCTGCAGCCGTCGATGAACTAGTGTCGCATCTTCCGAAACGCCGTGTCTGATTTATTCGATAGTTTTGCTGCGGCGAAGAAGGGTTATTCGGCGCACTCGTGTAGTGTGATGTCGCATCGTAAACATTGACAGCAACATTTTTAATAAATGTTTGTTTAGCCAGATTGTCGCATATATCTCACCATACTATGATTCACGAGCTACTCCAATTTATTTATGTTCTTGCAAATTATTTAGCCAGCCGCGGTGGTCGCCGGGACTGAGGCGCTCCAGTCACGGTCTGCACGGCCACTGTGTTAGGGGGTTCGAATCCCCCCTCGGGCATGGATATTTGTGCCGTCCTAGTTCGTAAGTAGTTCATAAGTAGTTTGTAAGTTTAGGGACTGATGACCCCATAGTTAAGTCCCATAAGCTTAACAAACATTTGAACATTTCAACAAATTATTTATGAAGGAGGGGAAGGAAGAAGGATTAGGAAACAAAGGATTGATATCAGCTGCATTGGGGCAATGAAATGAAACAATGGCGAAAAGTGAAAATATGAGCTGCGCCTGGAATCGAACCCGGCTGTCTCGCTCAGGGTCGGTGGTCGCATGAACAACTTTTTTTTTTTTTTTTTTTTTTTTTTTTTTTTTTTTTTTTTGTGTGTGCCATGAGTAGTTCTGTTCGTTGCGGTCGCTGATCGTGTTTGTTCGTTATTGTTCGATGTTTTCAGCCTTCTGACCGGGAGCTCTGAGCCACGGCACCCGGCAACCACTTGGCTACCGCCGCTAGCCTCCCGTCGGTCTCAAACGTCCACAAGTCGCACACTACGGCTGTGTAGCGTCCCCTTCTTTCATGCCCTCTTGCCGGCCGAGGGGACTGAGGCGCTCCAGTCACGGTCTGCACGGCCACTACGGTCGGGGGTTCGAATCCCTCCTCGGGCATGGATATTTGTGCCGTCCGTAGGGTTAGCTAGTTCATAAGTAGTTTGTAAGTTTAGGGACTGATGACCCCGTAGTTAATTCCCATAAACTATACGAACATTTGAACATTTAATGCCCTCTTACACTCGCCTTTACGGATGCCCGTGCGATATCGAATGTCCGAAAAAGCAGACACCACACAAATCTATAATAAATTGTTTATGTTCATCAGAGAGATACCCTGACTGTTCGTTTAAGCACTTGTATTTGAAATAGTGTATGTGAGTTAACATATTTATTGCAATATACTAATGTGATATTTGATCCCATACCTTCACTCAGCCCTATCTTTTATATTCATATTCCATTTTATTTAACGTCGTAGTAGATTCAATGTAACTTCTCCCATAGGCTACTTAAGCCACTGGGCGAATGTTCCTCGGCTCATGCGCCAAAGGTACTATCATCCACGCTCTCCGTTTTCCATTGTGGCCTCATTCCCTTAATATGCGCTGTCACCTCCTGAAGTTCCGCCGATCGATCTAATCATTTCATTGACATTCCCTTGATTGTAGGGATTTTTCATCTACTGTAATAAGCAATTATATTAAGTACCAGTTTTGTTAACTTTATTTCACGATGTTTTTATACAATAATCTTAGTATGACGCTTAATGTCAGATATGATGATTATGAATTTGTAATTTATGCTGGCATTATGTCACACATGTACTTCTGATGTTAACGGATTTGTATTCATCGAAACCAAGGTAAACTACTATTGCAAATGGTAAACTGACTATTGATTACCCATTTTAATAACTGAAAAACTACGTTATAATTTTTATAAACCTTTCAAATAATGAAACTATTTTTTACCGTCTGTCCAGCTCAACAACCTCTTATGCTTAATTGATTGTAGCCATGATAGCTAAATGACTGTGTAAAATAACATTCGTAATTTCTGCTACCAGTCACTCTGTTTGCATTTGTTTAATTTAAGACAATGCTACTCGTATCGATCATTTCCTGCTCATCTTCAGGCGCTGTTTACATACAGAAAAACACTTAGATTACGTTACCATAAACTACTGTAAGGCCACATCTTTTATTGTTCGTTGTTGAGGTGGTAGCTGGGACGTGCAGTGATGTCTTCTGTCAGTACTGATGTAGATTGTGATTTAGAGTCTGATGCATTGGTAAAGCTAGTGTATGTTATTATACTGATGCACCATTTGATTCTCCACTGATTTTTGGTGTAACACACACACACACACACACACACACACACACAGAGAGAGAGAGAGAGAGAGAGAGAGAGAGAGAGAGAGAGAGAGAGAGAGAATGTTTATTTCGTAGATCATACGTTATACGAATATCGTGTAACTGAAAATACAGCCCCCGTGAAGTGAGGAAAATGATGAAATCAGTCTTGAGCGTTGCCGCTATTGGCTATATCCGCCATTGTCTATATCTTCTTCTACAAACCTCGATACTGAATCATAGAGGGTTTGCATGTGTTGTAGGAATACAGCAGTTCCATACTGCCACCAAAGATTGCACAAATTGACCTGGTATGACAGCTAGTGGTGTATCCTATCATAGACAAGACGAGAAAATAGCGAGGCAATGGAAGCGATGCGATTCAATGGTCGACGAAGGGATGTGCATTATCCTGTTGGAAATTGGTCGTCGCCATGCTCCAAAGGTATGAGAGGACAGATGTTCCAAAGCGTCAGAGATCTAACGATGGCTTATTAGTGTACCAACAATGTGCAGTGCGGGGGGGGGGGGGGAGTGCGGGACTGGAATCCAGTACGATCTCAAACCATAACCACGGGCGCAGAAACAGTATGGCGATGCAGAAGGCAACAGTTCAAGCGCCTCTCACCACATTGTCCACTGTTTGTAATCCGACTATCTTGATTGTAGAGACAGAATCGGAATTGGAACTTTCTGCCTGCACCATCACCATTGACGGATTAGAACCTGGAGACACCGTGGTGCGACACCGGAGAGCTGTTGCCTAATAAATCCCCATACTGGTCCTGCTCTCGCTGTTATGGTTTGGGTTAGTTCTGGATCGGAGCCAGCGGCTGTGCTGCAGTGGATACACCGGTTCGTGTTAGATCACTGAAGTTAAGCACTATAGGGCTTGTCTACCACTTGTATAGGTAACGGGTCTGCCGAGCGCCTTTGGCAAGAAGGGTGCACTCAGCCCTTGCGAGGCCAATTGAAGAGATTGTGGCGCTCTCTTCGCCAGCTGCCAGGCGTTATCGCGAAGTTCAGTGTTGGAAAGTGCAACGTAGTGGCACAATCAAGTGAACCGCGTTTATAATGAGTTCCGCACCGTCCACCAGAGGCGCACTATTATCTCTAGTGTAATAAGAGAAGCGCGCTTGTTAATCATATTTCCAAGTCCAACGACCAGGAGCGCTGTATTTTCGTGTGTGCTGGTTTACATTCCATGCGCGATGTTTACTCTATGATTTTTATGTCACTCTCTCTGATATTTACTCCCTGAAAACTTTTGTTTTTTAATTAGTTCCTTCTTTTTTCTAATAAAGAGTTGTGTTACCAGTCATCCTCTCTCGTTGGATTTATTTATTTTATATAGTCGATCAGCTCAAATTGCGCTGATACCGACAAGCTACTTGATTGCGTTGGCAAACCGACATAACGGCCGGGAGTGCGGGGCGCTGACCACGTCCCCCTCCATAGCGCATCCAGTGACTCCTTCGGGCGGAGGATGACACGGCGATCAGGCGGTACCCATTGGGATCTCGAGGCCTGTGTGGGACGGGGATTTGGTTAGTTTTAATATTGGATTCCATTCCGACCGCTCTCCCAAGTATACATTTCCGACACACTAAACAGCCAGCGTTTCATCTCTGAAAGTATTTGAGCATGTTGTCCTCCATACGTTTGGAGATGCCGACGGCAACATTGCAGCTGGACAATGCATAATCACACAATGCTCGCAGCATTCATCACTTCTTCGTTGCGCATTAGATTGCATTGTTACCTCGGCCCCTTTTGTTCTCGCCTATCGAAAACGTCTAGCAGATGACTGTGGAACGAGTAGAGCAGGTTATACCACTGGCTGCAACACCATATCGACTTTGTCAATATGTGGAAGCAGCAAGGACAGCTACTGTATGTCCTAACAACACAACAAGAGCCTCTTTGATTTAATGCCGGGGCGTGTAGCTGCGGTTATAGCCAGCAATGGCGAAACAATACTGATTTCATCATCTCCACTTCTCACACGAGGCTGTATTTTAAATCATGTGTTATTTCTCTAATTTTTCAAATGAATGCGGCTGTTTTTCCATTTAATATTGAAATTAAATACCTTTTATTTCGCGTTTTTGTAAAATGTTTTATAAAGGACATCCCCCAGGCTTGCTAAAAGTACTAATTTTTCAACCCCCCCACCCTCCCCAGGAATTTCAATGACGCAGTTTGCGTCATGAGCCCCCCATCCCCTGAGGGCACCTCTGCATTCGATCCTTTTTTGTTTTATTTTGGATGGCGAAAAGTGTTGGATTTAATGCATAATGTAAATAACGCAAGAAATTCACATCAAGTGAATCTACGCAGATGACTACACCTTGCAGTAAGGTGCTCCACCGAGATCTGATAGACTCGTCAGTGTACCTGTGTAGTAGTCGTGGTTCTCCCGCCAAAGGCGGTCACTTTTCTGACCACAATCGCTACTCGCCCTCCATTATACACACTATACCGCGAGTACATAGAAACCCATATGCATATCAAGTGGTGTCTGTTGTTTCAGCAGGACAGGCAACACACCGTATATGTTAGCAGGTCTGTTAGGAAGCGACGAAGGCGGGAATCCGGGTAGCGAGCATATGACAAAGTGGACAATAAGGGTGGTACTTCCTAGCGTGCGACCTGTGGGAATTTTGGGAGGAATGGAAGTGTGTCTGAATACCCTAACTATTATGGCGACCGCTGGCCCCAAGTGGGAAGTCGGCGTTCGAGTCCTCGTCCAGCTCAGATTTGCATTTGTCACCACTGAATTATTCTAATGCCCTAATCTAGCCAGAGTAATTTCTTTCCTTGCTCTCTTTCGGTTCTTTCCCGCAATTTAACGTATGTATCTAGAAACCGTCGCCTCCTGAGTCAAATGCCATGAACAATGACTTATTTGATGTGAACTTAGCTCATTGTATTAGCGAAATAACAACAATAATAATAATAATAAATAAATAAAAGTAAAAATAAAATACAAATATCTCTCATTTAGTGCTGGACAGTGGCAACTGGTGAGCTGCCATACCAGATCATTGCTGTGGTGTGCGGAACCCACAGACTGATAATACACGTCGACTGATGGAACGTATTCAGAATGTTATAGTCACAATGACACCGCCACGCTCGGACTGCTGTGTCACAGTACACGTTGGAAACTCGACCCCTAGAGATGAAATTACGTTATCTGAGAACTTGTCATTGATTGTGCACAACAATTCTAGCACATGCAGTGGCTGTAACATCAAAGGTCAAATCTCTATGTTTGTGTAACTAAAGGGCCAAACTGCTAGGGACATCGGTCCGCAAACTAACTCGTAGGAAGGACAACAAACGGAGAGAGGTGGCACAGAGGTAACACACTGGACTTGCATTAGGGATGACGGTAGTTAAAATCCACCTCCGGCCATCCAAATTTTGTTTTCCGTGATTTCTCTAAATCACTCGAGGCAAATGCCGGGATAGTACCTTTCAAAGGGAAGGGCCGATTTCCTTCCGCATCTGCACCCCACAATCCGAGCGTGAGCTCCGTCTCCAGTGACCACCTGTCGACGAGACGTTAAACGCCAAGCTTCCTTCTTCCTTCTTAGGGAGAACAAAAAACATACCCAAGCCCGAGGGAGGACTTGAATCTCTAGGCGGAGCGATTCAAATGTTCAAATGTTTGTAGAACTTATGGGACTTAACTACGGGGTCATCAGTCCCTATGCTTACAAACTACTTAGAAGCTAGCTAAGACTAAGGACGGCACAAATATCCATTCCCAAGGGGGGGGGGAATCGAACCCCCGACCGTAGTGGCCGTGCAGACCGTGACTGGAGCGCCTCAGTCCCCTCGGCCACCGCGGCCGGCTAGGCGGACCGGCGGCGTAATCCGTGACACGGCGCCTCAGACCGCGCGGCCAACCCGGCGGCGCCATAACATCAGTGGCAAGGAAAGTTTATTGGAGTAGATGCTTGCCTAACGATAACGTGATTAGCACAGCACAGCAGGTGCACGTGTTTTACCAAGTATCCGCGAAAGACGTCAACGAAATTGAATAACCCTCTTCAAATGTATGCTACCATTTTTGGCCCACATTGCGTGTAGATTTAATAACTATGTCACAGACGTGCAGGTGTGCATTGTTAGACACGCACGATCAGACTTTTAATGATCAATATATTGATTTAGATAAGAGTGGACATAACAGAACGCATTAGTTTAAGTAGATTGTGTGTCTAGGTACCGATGACCTCATCAGTTTGGTCCCTTTAGTTTACAAACATTTGAACATTTTTGAACAAAAAATATACTCGTTTATTACATATTCTGTAATGAAGAATGTGGCAGCTGCTTGGTAGTCTAGTGAATAACATATCCAGAATTAAACTACGTGGATATCGAAATACAAGAGCGCTCGGCTAACAAAATGGATTCAATAGCAATCACATTAGTTCAGAAGGAATAGAGAGAAGTAAGTTCTAGCGACCGATGCAGAAGCGTTACTAGGAGACACGGCACGACTTGGTCTTTGCAACGAGGCGAGTTGTCAGCAGTGTACGGGAGGCCAGTACGTAAAACAACTAACAGAAGACAAATGTTGTGAGAGGGCGGGGTTGGGCAGCCACTACCGAGCCCTCCAGGGCATTCTAGAAGAAGTGGCTCCTAATGAGTCCTGAGGGGCCAGCTAACAACCACTCGCAGGGTACAGAACCGCCGACATGATGAAAGGAAAACTTAACTGATAAAAGGAAGTCATCTCACACTCAGAAGAAAATGTTCAAATGTTTGTAAACCTAAACGACCAAGCTGCTAAGGTCACGGCTTCTTAGACTTACAATTACAAACTACTTAAATTAACGTACGCTATGGATAACACACACACACACATTCCCCAGGGAGGACTCGGACCTCCGACGAGAATGGTCACGCAGTCCGTGTCATGGCGCCTTAGACCACGCAACCATTCGCGTTTAGAGAAAGCATACGATTTCATGTTAGAAAGACTTTCAGGGAACTCAATTACGTGATCATGAATACAGTTATTCATCATTACTCAGATTATAGTATAGTAATGTACAGCTACGGCGCGTATTTTTTTATTCTTGACTGGTTAAGTACGGATTTACTTGGAGTATTTTTGTCGCAGATGCTGATAGGTGTTGTACTCCTGCAAAGTGGGCATATGAAAATTTGTGCCGGGATTCGAACCCACGTATTTTGCCGCATTGGCAGTTGTGCTAACCCTTGTACCACACTAGCACACGCGCTCCGTACACATACACGGATTATTCAAGCACGTCCCGCGTCTGGCTTAAATTCTCGTATGTCCTCGTGTGCATCCGCACTCGAAGAAGCATCAGACCTCGACTTGGTGGATCACAATTAATAATTGCGCCTTCTGTTCTTCGGACATCAAGAGACGCCGGAATTCTTAATTGTAATCCACCAAAGTTAAGTACAGGTTCTGAGCGTTGGAGCACTAGTTTATCCAGCAATTTCGGTCCATAATTCATACATCAAAATATAAGGCCCGGTCGAGACTATGAAAATGAGTTATTAGATCTCCATTTCATTGACGCAACTGATTGTTTATGACGTCATACCTCCTGAACTATCTGTTGTACAGTCATTTAATTTTGCAGGTTTATTCACTGATGTAAGTGTAGATACCGGACGCAAAACGTGTTACTACACACCAATACACTCAAAAGGTAGTTTTTGACGTATCTAAAACCTATCTATCAGGTTGTAACTACTTTTCGTGCAGTGATATAATTTTGTAGGTGCATTTAAAATGTTTTGCGAATAGATTAGTAGTTAAAAATTAACTAATCGAATGGTCATGACAGATGCTCAGATTTGATCGCAAGAACAGTGAAAATAAGGCAAATGATTTTTTTTCACGTTTTGTGTCGGTATCTCAACGATAAAAAGTTTCGTAAAAAGTTTGACATTTTATCTGAAGCTTTCTTACCAGTCGCTAAGTGTTACTATTTTCGAGTAATGGATGAGCAAAGATGGAATATTTAACGCCATCAGCTTCAATAGAAGTACACAGTTTGTAATTATAACACTTATCTAATCCTCTTAAACTTAATGTAACTTTACCTCGTAATGCGAAGATTATGACAGCATTAAAATTGTTTGAAGTCGTTCATAATTTCGCGAAATGATGAACACGACATATTTCTTGTCACCGGAATCCATCCGAAATAAAGTCCAGCGCGAACCCGCCAAAAACGGATTTTATGTTGTAGGATGGGGCATGTATACTCAAAATAGCATAAATCCTCGTATTTAGTTTTAAGGAGGTAGACGGTGATTTTTAGGTTAGTTATTACAGCTGTTGCAAATTTATCCAACTCACATAAGAATATTGATATATGCTGTAATAATTGAATAATTGTTATTTCTGTTATACGCGCAGCATTATACAAAAAATGTTCAAATGTTTGTACAACTTATGGGACTTAACTACGGGGTCATCAGTCCCTAAGCTTACAAACTACTTATGAACTAGCTAAGACTAAAGACGGCACAAATATCCATGCCCGAGGGGGGATTCGAACCCCCGACCGTAGTGGCCGTGCAGACTGTGACTGGCGCGCCTCAGTCCCCTCGGCCACCGCGGCCGGCAGCAGCATTATACAACCTGCATGTTTTATTAGAAATAAATAAATACGTATATACAATGGAACAACTTGATAGATGATGAGTAAGTTGAAAGCCACATGAGACGATTCATTCTATTTGCCAAAAGTATACTTTCAGAAATGTAGCGCAGTTATTCCAATGTAATGTTGAATACACGGACTGAAATTCGACACCTGACAAGAATCTCAACGGTGAACGATACAGTTATCTATTTTCAGATCATGGACATCTGTTTGTCCCTCTACAGAGCCATTCAGGTGACCTGTCTCTTCAGCAGGACTTTTTCCCAGAGTATATCAGAACTAATAAAAAGTTATCGGTTTCAGTCCGCGGCAAGTGATTAAAACTCCACGACCTTTCCGCCAAGCACTCCTTGGACATTGTCAAGTGGTATGGCTGCCCAGTAGCTGCTAGTACGAGATTATATACACAAGCAGCCAACTTTAACGTCACAGGTGCGCAGCGGCGGAGCGGCCGAGCGCATTGAGGCGCTATGCTGGGATGCGCGACGCCGTTCCCGTTTGATTAACCGTGAATCCGTGCGACAAATCTATACCCAGCAGTTATAGAAGAAGAAAACGTGCTCTCATCTGGAGTCATACCGGTTGACTGATGATCAGAAGCAGGCACGTTTAGAGGCTTCACAGGATTTTGTCGAAACGGTGGATGCGACACCCAATTCATTGTGCCGTATTGTCATTAAGGATAAAACCTGGTGTCTCTGATACCACCCTGAAGCGTCAATGCAAAACACGAAATGGCGTTCTCCGACATCAACTAGTCAGAAAAGTGTCAGAGACGAAAAATCACGCATCAAAACGATGCTGATCAACTTTTTTGATAGTGAAGGAATTATCTACAAGGAATTTCTACCTGATGGAACTACGTTGAACGCTGTTGAAATAAACGCTGTTGAAAAAAATGTTCAAATATTTGTAAACTTATGGGAACAAACTGCTATGGTCATCAGCCCCTAGACTTACAAACTACTTAAACTAACTTAAGGACAATAAACACACACACACACACACACACACACACACACACACACACAAACAGGACTCGAACCTTCGACGGCGAGCAACCGCGCGCTCCGCAGCAAGGCGCCTTAGAGTGCTCGGCCACTCCACCGCGGCGGGTATGTTGAAATTTTGACCTGTTTCAAATGTTCAAATGTTTGTAAATCTATCGGACCAAACTGCGTGGTCATCAGTCCGTAGCTTACAAACTACTTAAACTAAGATAAACTAACCTAAGGACAAACACACTCACACCCATGCCCCAGGGAGGACTCGAACCTCCGACGGCGTGACCTGTTTCATCCAACGTCTACACAAGGTACGATCCCAGTACGCAGAACAAGATTCCTGAGTTTTTGTTCACGACAACGCTCGCCCACACACAGCCAATATCGTCACACAGTTCCTGGCAAAAAAGGGTGTGGTGGAACTTGAACATCCAGCATACTCGTCGGATAT
Source organism: Locusta migratoria (assembly GCA_026315105.1). Lineage (NCBI taxonomy): Eukaryota > Metazoa > Arthropoda > Insecta > Orthoptera > Acrididae > Locusta > Locusta migratoria. The sequence continues at coordinate 673,343,321 of CM048755.1, forward strand.
CAATACTCCAGACTTCTCCATATTCCCTCGATTCAAACTCTCTTTGAAAGGAAAGATATTTGACTATATTCTTGACATCCATCAAAACGTAACGAGGTTTTTGAACACCACCGCAAAGGAAGACTTCGTGCAAAGTGTCAAGAAAATGTATCACAGAGATCAGCAGTGCATAATTGAGGGAGGTGACTATTTCGAAGGATAGTAAGGTAACTGCAGTTCATATCACATCTACGTGGACTATTCACCGAAGTTTATTGTCAAATGTTGTATCTGAGAGTATGCGTACGGAGTGACAATGTAAAAAGGCGTAGAAAAGGCAGATCCCATGCTGAGAGTCAGTGTAAGAAATCTAAGGATGTGTATTCCATCCACGAAGAAAACAGCTTATAAAACCTTCGTTCGACTGTCAGGTAAGAATTGCTCGGGACTTGCCTGACAGGATACGAGAAAGACAGGAGATCTAAAGAAGAAAATTCAATGAAGATTATGGTTTCTAGTTCCGCTGGAACGAGGTCGTTAGAAGCAAACATAGATCTGGCTGTTTTTGTTGAGGATGTGCTTTGAAAGTAACCATTCCGGAATTTAGCTAGAGAGATTTGGGGAAATCATGGGAAACTCAAATCCTGATGACCGAAACCGGGTTAGAACCGCCGTCCTTCCAAACACGAGTGCAGTGTGCTTATCAGTGCGCCACCTCGCTCGGTCATCAAAAGAAATCGATCGCATTTCTTCACAGGAATGAACAATAAAATTTCCTTAGCGTAGTTCCAAGACAGTCAGTCAATATATGGGTCTCTTCAAAAAGAAGGAACAGATTTCAAACATTTCTAACTTACCAACTCTTAATGAAAGAACCATAATTCCAACGTTCTTGGAGACACATAAACGTAAAGTTGAAACAGTCCTGGCAGACGCACCAACCGCGGCCGCATTGGCACTGTTGCTTGTCCCGCAAGGTCGTAGTGGTGCCGTTGCTAGATATGCTTTAAAAATGGTTATTTCCTCAACTTGCAGAAGATTCAGACGACTTCAACTGTATGTAAAATGGTGTCCCACCTCATTTCTCCATACATGTTCCACGTTACTTGAATGGCACCATATCAGGACATTGGTTTGGGCGAGGAGGAGCAGAAAATTAGCTTCGTCGCCTACGGCTTTCCAGGTCTTCAGAGGTCACAGCTTGTGATTATTATCTTTGCGGTTACATAAACCACCATGTTTGTTCCTTCCTATGCCTGACAGTCTTGAAAGTCTGCGACATCACCGCGCGGGGATTGCCCTACTGTCAGAGGCACCGGGTCAGGACTTGAGCGGTCGCACCCGCTGTAAGTTCGAGTCCTCTTTTGGGCATAGGTGTGTGTATGTGTGGTGTGTGTTGTACTTAGCAATAAGTTAGTTTAAGTAATGTGTAAGTTTAGGGAACGATGACATCAAGAGTTTGGTCCTTTACGAATAAAATCTACATTATCCAATTGTTGAAGCTGTCAATTCGATAACAAGTCACCTGCTGCTTCGAGTGCGGAGAGAAATTGACCGCCGTTTCGATATTTGTCCTGTAATTTATTCTGAACATATAAGTTTGGCCTTTTTTCTCCCCAGCAACAGTGGAGTTGAGTTTCTATGTTTTGCAGTTTGGAAACAATAAATGCTTATATTCTGTTCCTTGTTTCTGAATAGCTCTGTATTACCTCCTTCTGTGAATATCTGACGAAAATAGATAAGGTAATATTGGAGAGAATCGCGGTTACGCACAGGTCTGTCAACTAGCTCACTATCAGAGGCAGTGCAGGTTTCATATAAGATGTTTGCGACGCGAGAGAGGCTATTTGCGATAGGAGCAGCGCGGCGGGCTTCTTGCGGTGTATCGACCAGGCCTTTGTTGTGGCCGCTCGCACGCCATTAGAAAGCTTCCTACGGGACGCTGCCTCTCTCCCCAGCCAGCCGCTTACCCACACACAGCTCTCTGTTTCACCCGGTCGGCCACGCTCAATTCCAACAGCAATAACTTCACGTTAGTACACATGCCAAAACTATAAAAGAAACAAGGCACAAAATATGGGAGCGTGCTGAAAGGAAACGTCTCCTTACTTATATATGAAAATTCCTTGAGCTTTTTTTTTTTTTTTTTTTTTTTTAATAAAACAAAGTTTGTCTATAAAATTATTCTGGAAATTGAATCGCATTACAGTCCATTGGGCCCTCCCGAAAACAACAGAACAAAGTGCACGCCTTGGCCGGCGCTAGGCAGCAGTGCTACGTCACAGCTGCCACCCGCCTCTCATTCGCCACTTTCAACCAATAGCAAACGACAGTGCAAACACCAGTCCAGGACTACTTTACCCACTAATAGGAAGATATAAAGTAAACATCAGTAGAAGAAAGCCTCACTCTCTTCTCCCATTTTTCCGCCGTGGATTAGCCGCGCGCCGGCCGCGGTGGCCGAGGGGAGTGAGGCGCTTCAGTCACGGTCTGCACGGCCACTACGGTCGGGGGTTCGAATCCCCCCTCGGGCATGGATTTTTGTGCCGTCCTAGTTCGTAAGTGCAAAGGTTCAAATGTTTGTACAGCTTATGGGACTTAACTACGGGGTCATCAGTCCCTAAACTTACAAACTACTTATGAACTACTTACGAACTAGGACGGCACAAATATCCATGCCCGAGGGGGGATTCGAACCCCCGAACGTAGTGGCCGTGCAGACCGTGACTGAAGCGCCTCAGTCCCCTCGGCCACCGCGGCCGGCAGTTCGTAAGTAGTTCATAAGTAGTTTGTAAGTTAAGTCCCATAAACTATACAAACATTTGAGCATTTGAACATTTTATTAGCCGCGCGTGCTGGAGCGCCGTGTTGCGGTGCGCGCGGCAGTCCGCCGTCGGGGGTTGTATTCCCTCTTCGGGCATGGATGTTTTGTCGTCTTTAGAATAAGGTAATTCATAAGTAGTTTTTGAGTTTATCCCCCTCAGGCATGGATATTTGTGCCGTCCTTAGTATTAGTTAGATCATAAGTAGTTTGTAAGTTTAGGGACTGATGACCCCGAAGTTAAGCCCAATAAGCTCTACAAACATTTGAATTTTTGTAAGTTTATGGACTGATGACCCCGCAGTTAAGTCCCTTAAGCCTTACAAACATTTGAACATTTTTTCCCATAACCGAAACCTCCAATCACAATCTGACAAGAGTTACTACCAAGAAGGTAAAAATAAGGGGAGATGGCGCTACTATACGAAGCTTGGCTGCCGACTGAAGCCAGTCCACCATCTAACGGAGCCCTGTTAACTTTCATACATTTAAATGACTGTCATTTCTGAGTACGTATTTGATATAGTAAAATTTTGTGGACAAATACAGTCCTTCCTGATTTGTCCTCATCGGCCTATCTTTCGGGAAAGGATCTGCTCAGGACGCGTGGGATGCGTGGACAGCTAAAACAGCTATACAGATTAGTAATAAAAGTTTTATTTACTAAGGTATACAAAATACTTTGGTTTAGGAGAGAGTATGTCTGTTCTCGCGGCGGTGTTTTCTTGCACGATGCTAGCTGCGCTGAATGATAGTAACTGCCTAGTTCGGAGTCGAGTTCGGAGGTGCCCTTCCAGACGCATGTCGGCATAGATAAAGCTGCTTGTAGAGGGCGCGCTTCTCGATTGCTCCCTCCAGGAGGCGCGGTGCCGGCGTGTGATTGGCTGCTGGTCATCCGCTGCCTTCTTTACGATCGTTTTCTTGCGTCTGGCGTGAGGCGTTGACTTTACGCCACAACACTTCCAGATAGCTGAACTGTGATTTATTAACGCAAAATCTCATTCGATAAGTGCCGTGTTGCAGTGTGCGTGGCCGTCCGCCGTCGGGGATTCGAATCCCCCCTCGGGCATGGATGTTTGTGTCGCCTTTAGTGTAAGGAAGTTATAAGTAGTTTGTAAGTTTAGGGACTGATGGCCCCGTAGTTAAGTCCCTTAAGCTTAACAAACCTTTGAACATTTGATTCGATATGTATGACATGAGCTACATATCGGGAATTCTGGATAGTACCCAAATGCTTTAAAATGTTCAAATGTTTGTATAGTCTGTGGGACTTAACTACGGGGTCATCAGTCCCTAAACTTACAAACTACTTATGAACTACTTACGAACTAGGACGGCACAAATATCCATGCCCGAGGGCGGATTCGAATCCCCCCCCCCCCCCTCCCCAAGTGCTTTACAAGAACTGACATTGTCGGCTATAGTAATTCACAGGAAATGCAGAACAAGCTTTTTCCAGTACTGAAAGAAGCAAACAGTCTCATTTCCGTAAGTTCAGAAATGAAGGAGCGATTTTTATGTTGAATACTTACGAAAATTTTTTCTACAAGTTCGACGTCTTGAAATATTCATAATAAAATTCTGTACCAACAGGTCTTTAAAATTTCAAGGTAACCTTGAAAATGAAAAGTTGTTGAGGGAAAATGATGGAAACTAATAGTAAGTATTAATTTAACAACAAAATTTTTCTGTGTAAAATAGCAGATGACTTTTTTGTTCTGCTTCCACATCCATAGGTAAAAGAAAGTACCACTTTCAACTCAGAATGCAATGAAAACACACTTGTCACCATAAATGTTATTATCTCCGTAATATGGTGACAATGGCTTCACTTCTGTGGCGTTAAGGGCATCTCGCCCTACTCTAACCTCCTTGATTACTACCACCAGTATTTAAGTTCCTAGCTTTCCGTCATACATCAGTAAACACGAGATCTAGAAGAAGACTGCTTCCAATAGTGGCCGAAACTTCGGTCGAATTTGATGTGTTGGTGATGCGGTTCAATGCCTAAAATAATTTTATTCATAACGTCAACGGCCGCGGAAGTCTTCGTTTGCACAACATCTAAACTTCATATTTTTGTTTGTTTTGATCCAGCGGAACAACGTGTCCTTTAGCTGAAAAATGCATATCAAGATCAACCTCCGCCGTTGTTGTAATGATTCCCATCCCAGATCCTGTATCATTTCCGTAACGCTGTCTCCCCTGTATCGTGACAATACTAAACGAGCTGCCCTTCTTTGGACTCTTTCACTGTCGTCCGTCAAACCCACCTGATAAGGATCCCACACTGGGCGCAATGCTCCAAAAGAGGACGGACAAGCGTAGTGTATGCAGTCTCTTTAGTGGTTCTGTTGCATCTTTTAAGCGGCGCAGAAACTTCACCGGGTCTTTAAAAGATAGAACGGAGCCCTTCTTTCAAAAATTAAGAAGATTAGAAATACTACGGGAACGATTACAAAGAACACAATATACCCTTATCTCAAGAAAACTGAAGACCCTTCTTCTTTGGAACCAAAGAGGTTCCCTTGCAAATTTCGAGGCAAAGTAGCAGTACTAGAAGATGAACAAAACACTGCAAAATCGTCTACAAATGAGGAGCATTGTACGCGGCTCTGCACCATAGATGTGATACTGTTTATGGTTATGGCACAGAGAATAACGCTTAAAGACACTGCCATAAGGAACACCATTCTCCTGCTTAAAATTATACAACAGCACGTCACCAACTCGGTACCCTAAAACCGCATAGAGAGAAAAGAACGTATGAACATGGAAAGCTGGTCAGGAAAGCCTTATTGATGGAGCTGCTCTTAAATACCGTGTCTTCAATTAATGTCATACGCCTTACTGATTCAACGAAGATATCGATACAGTGAAGATTAAGTAGAAAAGCTTGTTGGAAAACCTCCTCTAACAGGGTCGTATTATCGGCAGTGGATCGAAATCTCCGGAATCGACAGTGACAGTGGCTAAGCAGTAGCATCCGGACAGGAGCGGTTAATCATTCGTTTCAATTCGTGCTTACATCGTTAGGGCGACGCGCCGTTAAGTAAGAGGATACGTTCGCTCGTTTCCCCATTTAAGAAGAGGAATCCAGATCACCTCTCTCCACGAGGCGGCGCGGTGCTCAGCACACTGGACTCGCATTCTGTAGGGCGTCGATTTAACCCACTCCTGGCCATTTTGATTTATATTTTCGATGATTTCTCTAAACCGTTCCAAGCAAATTTCGGGATGGTTCTTTTCAAAGGGCACGGTGGTTATCTTTCCCTATCTCTAACAGAACTTGTGCCCCTAATGAGCACGTTGACGACTATACGTTAAATCCTGTTTTCCTTCCTTACTTTGAATCAATGCATTCGAGAAGGATTTCTTTCGACTGTGCAAGCAAATTTCGAAGCTTGCTGTACTGAACTTGGTAATGAGCGGGCGTAATACCACGAGCCGCTCGATTCAGCCGCCACATGGAGAGCGGGCAGTTTTAAGATTCAGAATTGCTGGATCTGAAGGTCAACTTGCCTCTCTCCATGGCAGCACGACATCGGCGGAATGCTGGAACGTGGCTAGCTATACCAAAGTACGCAGCCACTGTCTGGCCGATGTCTCCAGGCACTAATGTTTAAGTAGTGCTGGTTCCAGGTCTCAAAAATCAAACACTCAAATGTTTGTAAACATAAACGACCAAACTACTGTGGTCATCGGTCCCTAGACTTGCAAAGTACTTACACCTATCCTAAGGACAACACAGACACCCATGCCCAAGGGAGGTCTCGAACAGCCGCGGCGGATTAGCCGCGCGTACTGGAGCGGCGTGTTTCTGTGCGCGCGGCCGTCTGCTGTCGGAGGTTCGAATACCCCATCGGGCATGGGTCTTTGTGTTGTCCTTATTGTTGGTTTAGTTACCTTAGGTTAGGCTAGGCACTCATAACCAAGCTGTTGAGTCCCATAGATTTACAAACATTTGCACATTTGAGGTCTCGAACATCTGGCGGGAGCGGTCGTGCAGTCCCTGATATGGCGCCTAGAACCGCACGGCCATTCCTGCACGAGGTTTGCAGCTATTAGATTTGAAGTGGAATGGCCCATATTTGGAATTCTTCACAACTGTCGGTAACGGTACTAATTGACTGATGGAGTTGTTTCTCCACTGACAAGAAATCTGATGAATTTCAGACACCCTGAGAGCAAGACTGTCCCTGCCCAGATTTGTCTGTCTCGCTTCCAACCTTCCTAAGGCTCTCCATACCACAACTTCGGGTAAGTCACGTTGTTGTTGTATTGCTCTACTAGCTCATTACACTGAACCCAACTGCTTGTGTAATTCCCGTGGTAAACACAAGTCGCCGGCCGCGGTGGCCGAGGGGACTGAGGCGCGCCAGTCACAGTCTGCACGGCCACTACGGTCGGGATTTCGAATCCCCCCTCGGGCATGGATATTTGTGCCGTCCTTAGTCTTAGCTAATTCGTAAGTAGTTTGTAAGCTTAGGGACTGATGATCCCGTAGTTAAGTCCCATAAGTTCTTACAAACATTTGAACATTTGAAACACAAGTCAACATTAGCCCCCTCTGCAGCAACGTTCTGTTGTTACCGCTATCTCGGTTGCCGTAATGGCGTTGTCTCCACTGCGTAGTACCGACATAAAGACGTCGAACCGTTTTAGTTCATTCTGCCGATGGCAATACTTCGGAATCTAGACATGTCAACTGATCCCCTAAATATTTTGAGCAGTGTAGTTTGAAGAGGAAGGTCGCTCCGACCAAACAGCTGAGCGTTTGACAGTGGCCACCTTTGTTGCTCGCGTGCTGCAACAACCAGCCGCTACCACATACGACTGTTTCTCTCTTCTCCAGAGTACTCCGTCGAGCCACAGGTAAACAGCGCTGCTCGCCGCGCGCCACCACTCGAGAATCCTCGCCTCGCTCCCCGATATCACTGCCCTCAAGTTTAAGAGGCCGCAGTCCGTACTGACAAGTCAATGCTGCGGGATGTACTGTCCATACAAATGTTCCGAAACTCCTCTCCAATACACTCACCTCCTCAGGCCCAGCGCCGCCAATCAAATTGATGACCAAAGACGATCGACCGCAAACGCTATTACAGTAAAGACAAATCATGAAGGAAGGTCGTAGCAACATGACCGTGGTCGTAGCCGAGTACATATTATACTTCACAAAATGGACATTTTCCACATCCAAGAAATGTTCAAAACAAACCATTAACACCGAATAGAAATGGCGCGACATAGTGATCACAACGATGCAGCATCAAAAGCGAAGAGAACTCCTTGATAACTACGTAGCTTGTTAGATATTAAGTTAGGTATCTGTTATTGTAGGTTATAGAAACCTTCTTCGTGAAAATATACATACATGTGGCAACTTTCACGGTGTTAGGTTAAACGGCGTCGAAGTCTCTTGTACGATATCCTTCGTCATGCACCGTATGAACTATTAAAATCAAATGCCTGTAAATCTATCGGACCAAACTGCGTGGTCATCAGTCCGTAACTTACAAACTACTTAAACCTAGGTAAACTAACCTACGGACAAACACACACACCCATGCCCCAGGGAGGACTCGAACCTCCACGGCGAGCAACCGCGCGCTCCGCGGCGAGACGCTTTAGACCGCTCGGCTACTCCACCGCGGTTGATACGGTTTGTTTGTTTGCGACAGACGGACCAAACTTCTAAGGTCATCAGTCTCTCATTGTGGAGGGGAAGGAGTGAGGAGAGACAAGTAGAGGAAGGGAAAGGAGGGAAGAAAGTCTGCGTTAGTTCTGGGCCTATGCTTGCCATGCACGTTCTCACGAGAGAAAAGTAATCCGCCTGGGGGGTAAGAGACAGTAATCGTCCTCTTGATTTTTTTTTTTTTTTTTTTGTTAATGTGTGGAAAATTCCGTTAAGATCGGAAGCACTCACTCGTATTTTCATCTTTGAGGCTCTGTTGATTGTCGGTTACGTAACACTTTTCAAAGTTTTTGCACGTGTGCGAGTCTGGCGAACACCCCACTTCCCTTAAGCCAAATTATTATGAGCCGAGAAACGGAGAAAAATTGACACAAATTAATTTAGCTCTGCAAACATTTAACCTAAGGTGGTGTTACGACTTAACATAATTTTTCACAGTCTCTACAAGAAAATTTATAACTGAAGCATCTGAAAATTTTTAAATGAATGTTATATAGTTTACGACTTTTTTTGCATAGAGAATTAAAATTCTGTCATCTGTTGTTCGCTACTGCTAACTCCTTCCTCATTGTTATTTTTATTATTCGTTTCTGCACATGACTTTGTGTTGCAAGCACACAACACAATACAAAATAAACGATGAAGGAGAATGGCTAATTTTCATAAAGCTATTTTTCAATAATTTAAGTTTATCCAGAATATCAAAAAAATTAATCTTCAAGACAATGTTTATTTTCAAAGAACATTCAACATCGCACTACGTTAATGCGTAACTCCGCATGAAGCATTGAACATCAAATTATAGTGAAAATATCTGTAGTACATCTTATCATGGTTGGTTACTTTAAATATTGACATGGAAAAAGAGGATGAACTCAACTGACATTTACTCTAATCTTCCACAAGATAAACCTTGTGGTTTATTACTTAAAAAAAGAGATACGAAAACTACAAAGAAATCGGCGCTTCGTCAGAAATGAGCGAGAAGCGCGCAACAAATTGTACGCGGCCGAGACTGTGCAACACATTAGCCTTGCGTTCAAAGCGGCAGCGGCGTTGCGACCAACAGACGCGATGTGCCGACTTTCCTGTTGTATTACGCTTCTGTATTCACAGATGTGACCGACGCTGGAACTGGAGATGACGTCTAACCTCCCCTAAGCTGAAATTAGGTACCGAACAATCCTACGATAATTTACGAGAACGAAGGTATGCATCCGCCAGAAAAAAAAATAATAATAGTAATAATAATAATAATAATCTTTGCACAAAGTCACGGTCTGCACGGCCACTACGCTCGGGGGTTCGAATCCCCCCCTCGGGCATGGATATTTGTGCCGTCCTTAGTGTTAGCTAGTTCATAAGTAGTTTGTAAGCTTAGGGACTGATGACCCCGTAGTTAAGTCCCATAAGTTCTACAAACATTTGAACATTTGCAAAGATAAACATTTCTTCCACCATGCATAGTCAAAGTAGAAGCGGTATACCATCAGATGCCAACACACAACTTGTCTGACTTCCATAGGATCTCTGGAACCATCATTCGTTTCTGTAAGATGAGAGACTACGTGACACCGTCTTGTTTACGAGACGAACCAGTCAAGTGAAGTATAACGTTTTTAGTCACCAGCAAACTTCCTTCTTTCCCTATATTCTATAATTTTTCCAACGTCTTGTCCGATTACAGGCTAGGCTAAAGGCTTATTCATAAAAAGAAGAAATCTCCCCCTCTCTCCCTCCCCCCAAATTATGGAATTCGATACTATTTTTATGGCTCGAGTGGGCGCGAGAAAACGTCTCCTCTATATCATACCGACCCCGCCTAGTTCAAATGTTCAAATGTTTGTAGAGTCTATGGGACTTAACTAAGGGGTCATCAGTCCCTAAACTTACAAACTACTTACAACTAAGGACGGCACAAATATCCATGCCCGAGGGGGGATTCGAACCCCCGACCGTAGTGGCCATGCGGACCGTGACTGGAGCGCCTCAATCCCCTCGACCACCGCGACCGGCACCCCGCCTAGTGCTGGGTGACGGAAACAGACAACTTAAGAATAGATGGAAAACTGAAAAGATCATTGACCTAGCCACTGTCTTTCTATATGTTTATCTGTCGACCAATTTCCCCAAAGGCCTGGTGGCCTCAGTGGCGGACTAAGGCTGTCGGAAACCCGGGACGGCGGAAAAACAAAATGAGGCCCCCAGTCCACTTGTAAATACATGTATTACTATAAAACAGTAACTTTTACGTTTTGGAGTCCCTCCCAGAGATACGAGCCTGTCTACGAAAAATACGAGATTCGGAGACCTCAGAAAGAGAGGCGAAGTTAGCTAGAACTGAAAAAAAAAAAAAATCTTTCGGGGTATTTGGAGGCGCCCCAAGACGAGAGGCCCGGAGCCTACCGACCCCCCCCCCTCCCCGGCCCCACTTAGTCCGACACTGGGTGGCCACGTGTAGTTCCTCTCTTTTGGAAAGTGCAATTCTAAAAACGAAGCGAATGTTTGTGTCAAGTTCTCGAAAGTTATTCTTGAAAAATTGCGTTGCCCTCTTTTGTGGACTAGTATGGCCACAGCAAGACACTGTTAAACATTTAAAATACACGCTGTCTTTGCAGCGGAATGTTTGCCACAAAAGAAGCGACCTATTCTCCGCACTGCCGACAAAGCTGTGCCCAGTCTGGATCTGCTCTCCACTAATCGTAGCCGGCCGCGGTGGCCGAGCGGTCTACATCTACATCTATATGGGATACTCTGCAAATCACATTTAAGTGCCTGGCAGAGGGTTCATCGAACCACAATTATACTATTTATCTCCCATTCCATTCTCGAATAGCGCGCGGGAAGAGAGAACACCTGAATCTCTCTGTTCGAGCTCTGATTTCTCTTATTTTATTCTGATGATCATTTCTACCTATGTAAGTGGGAGTCAACAATATATTTTCGCATTCGGAGGAGAATGTTGGCGATTGGAGTTTCGCAAGTAACCCACGCCTCAGCGATAAGCGCCGTTGTTGTAATGATTCCCATCCCAGATCCTGTATCATTTCCGTAACGCTGTCTCCCCTGTATCGTGACAATACGAAACGAGCTGCCCTTCTTTGGACTCGTTCGATGTCCTCCGTCAAACCCACCTGATAAGGATCCCACACTGGGCTGCAATACTCCAAAAATGGACGGACAAGCGCAGTGTATGCAGTTTCTTTAGTAGTTCTGTTGCATCTTTTAAGGATTCTGCCAATAAAACGCAGTCTCTGGTTCGCCTTTCCCACGATATTATCTACGTGTTCTTTCCAGTTTAAGTCTGAAGTAATAGTGATTCCTAGGTATTTTGTGGAGTTTACGGCCTTCACATTTGATTGATTTATGTTGTAAACAAAGTTTAACGGATTTCTTTTCGTACTCATGTGGACGACTTCACACTTCTCATTATTTAGAGTCAATTGCCAATTTTTACACCATACTGATATCTTATTCAGATCGTTCTGCAGTTGGGTTTGATCTTCAGATGATTTTACTAGACGGTAAATGACGGCGTCATCTGCAAACAACCTAAGAGAGCTACTTAGATTTTCCCCTAAATCGTTTATGTAAATAAGGAATAGCAGAGGACCAATAACACTACCCTGTGGAACGCCCGATATCACCTCTGTTTTAGTCGATGCCTTACCATCGATTACTACGAACTGTGTCCTCTCTGACAAGAAATCCGCTATCCAATTGCAAATTTGGGGCGATATACCATAACCACGCAATTTGATTAAAAGCCGTTTGTGAGGTTCTGTGTCAAAAGCTTTCTGGAAATCAAGAAATACGGAATCGATTTGCGAACCTTTGTCGATAGCACCCATCACTTCGTGTGAATATAGAGCTAGTTGTGTTTCGCATGTGTCTGCGGCGTATCAGTCACGGTCTGCACGGCCGCTGCGGTCGGGGGTTCGAATCCCCCCTCGGGCATCGATGTTTATGCCATCTTTAGTATAAGATAGTTCATAAGTAGTTTGTAAGTTTAGGGACTGATGACCCCGTAGTTTATTCCCATAACCTTTTTCAAACATTTGAACATTTTGAACACTAGTCGTAAATGCATTAGCCTTCCATCTCCTACAACAGACCGTGCGAATTCCCGCCGGTAACCTTCGTGGGGCACACGGTCTGCCCAACGGTGACTACACTACAAACTGCCTTTCACAACGTGCAGATACCATTAAATTAAAACATATTAAGATTAGCTACATGAAATTAAATCACTAATGTACACTCTTTACTTTCTTTAAAATGTTACCAGTTCATGTTACTTACAACTCTCTGAATAAAATACCTTGTTACTAATTGCCGAATTGAATATGAAAAACGGAATGAGAAATTCGAGACGTTTTTCAGTGTTATTGGCAAAAACACACTGAGAGTGTAAAAACGTAGCTGTTTTATATTACACGCCGTCATTGACGTCTAAATGACATAACCGACAAAGCAGCGTATTATGTTGAATGAAAAAAATAACAGCATTTTCACATGTGCGTTAAACTTCCCAAGTCACAGAGTATATTGCTTTTCTAAGACTATAGATTGCTCCATATTTCGCGAATTATTTTTCTCCGCAAAAATCCCCACAAGCACCACGACCAAACGTCCTTACTAATAAATGTTCAAATGTTTGTTAAGCTTATGGGACTGCGGGGTCATCAGTCTCTAAACTTACAAACTTCTTATAAACTAACTTTTACTAAAGACAACACAAACATCTATGCCCGAGGGAGGATTCGAACCCACAACGGGGAACGGCCTTGCGCATCGGAGCATAGCGCCTCAATGCGCTCAGTCACTCCTCCGCGGCCCTTACTAATAGATTGAGTACAAAGACACACTACCACACAACCATAGGAGGGTGGTAGTGGGTGGTCATGGAGGAAAGTCTGTCAGTACGACCACACACGAGCATTTATTTATAGATAAATCAAATGTTCAAATGTTTGTAGAGCTTATGGGACTTAACTACGGGGTCATCAGTCCCTAAACTTACAAACTACTTATGAACTAGCTAACACTAAGGACGGCACAAATATCCATGCCCGAGGGGGGATTCGAACCCCCGACCGTAGTGGCCGTGCAGACCGTGACTGGAGCGCCTCAGTCCCCTCGGCCACCGCGGCCGGCATTATTTATAGATACAGAAGGCTGATGCAACAGTGTGCTGACAACAGATGGAATGTGGTGGCATGCGACCGAATGCGAAACAGTTTTTCCTGGACATTATCGTGAAAATGGATGTTGTATAAGTTATTCAATCAGTTCTCATCACTCTGCTCGTATATGTAATCTTTAAGAGTGGATACTTGAACATACTGAATGGTTTGTAACTTCCTTGAAGTTCGCCTTCGATCTTGAGGGTACGGTATTTTTGTAATCATAAAATGTATAAGTTTTCTATAATAATTAGGTTTTATATAATCTCATATACGAAAGATCTGTGCGAGGCGCAGTACATCTTTCAGCGCCATGCAATGCTCGGTTATCAAAAAAATGTTTGTATAGCTTATTGGACTTAACTACGGGGTCATCAGTCCCTAAACTTACAAACTACTTATGAACTAGCTACTACTAAGGACGGCACAAATATCCATGCCCGAGGGGGGATTCGAACCCTGGCCGTGCAGATCGTGACTGGCGCGCCTCAGTCCCCTCGGCCACCGCGGCCGGCAGCTCGGTTATCTTTTAGTCTGTTGAGAGAGCTGGCAGTAGGCAGCGTTAAAGCAATGCGAATCGCTGCCGATGGCAGAACTTCATTAAAACGTCTATCATTATGGAAGAGGAATGGATTTTATGTATTTTTATTTTGTAACCGGAGATAGATAACCAGTCGATGTAAATGCGCATGTGTCACCATTGTAACTACCCTATTGGAGAGGAGAATTTTGTATTCCATATTTATGAGGAGAAACAGGGCTAGGACTCGTTTAAAGGAACCTTTGTAATTAAATATTGTCGTTATATGTTTCACTGTGATAACTATCGATGTTTTTTTGTATATTTTGTGGTAGATGGCCATAAATAATTTCGAACACCATTGTTGGCTTCTGTAATGCTCAGTGGTATGCAGACGAGATCCTTGGTCCTTTTGTTGTGTCCTACGCTTGTGCCGTAGGAGATGAGTTCATTCAGTTGGAATATCACGCTCGTCCCCAAAGAGCTGCACTGGTACACAACATGCTTGAAGGTGAGGGAATTGAACGAATAGACGTCCAGCTTGTTCACCGGTCTTAAACCAGATTGAATACTGCAGCCAGACCAGGACCTCCCAAAATGGTTGCAGAATTGGATACTGCTCTCACGGAAGAATGATCAAATGTCCCTCAAGAGCTGATTGATAACCTCATACTGTCCATGCCACACAGGTGTGCAACTGTACTTGACGTACGATGTGATTACACGCGATATTAGATGGCAACAAGGATGACTTTTTCACCATTATGGTAGCCCCATGATGCCTCGCTATAAGTAAACGCCATGTAAACGTCAAGTAAAGAGTTGAAACAGGCCGCGGCGGACCGGTCGAGCGCACTGAGGAGCTATGCTACGATGCGCGAGGCCGTTCCCCGTCACCAAGTTCGAATCCCCCCTCGGGCATGGATGTTTGTGCCGTATTTAGTATAAAGTAGATCATAAGTGGTTTGTAAGTTTAGGGACTGATGACCCCGCGGTTAAGTCCAAAAATGTTCAAATGTCTGTAAATCTATCGGACCAAACTGCATCAGTCCGTAGCTTACAAACTACTTAAACCTAGGTAAACTAACCTGCGGACAAACACACACACCCATGCCCCAGGAAGGACTCTAACCTCCACAGCGAGGTGCTTTAGACCGCTCGGCTACTCCACCGCGGCGCAGTTAAGTCCCATAACCTTTACAAACATTTGAACATTTAGTTGAGACAGCAAAATATCGAACTGTATCACACATAAATTACAATTGAAACCAATATCTGAATAAAATACGTTACCATATGTATCTTCTGTACGTTTTATCAGTACATACGCCAATTGTGCGCCTCGGTTGCACAGTGGTAGAGTGCCAGACTATAAATCCATATGTCGCGAGTTCGATCCCCGCCGGCTCCTAGGATTTTTATCTGTCACTTTCCACTTCTTTCACCTCTGGCAGTATTGCTCATGTGAAAAATACCGAGTATCGCCGTGGCTCGGAACTCACGTTAAACTGTAGGTCCCCCTATAACTGGCTGGGTAAGTTAGTTCGAAGGTCGGAGGAAGGCAACGGCATACCACCTCCAAACAGGACCATGCCTAGTAAAGCACTGTGGTGTTCAAACCAATCTTCGGATTGTTGACTGCTTTACCTTTCTTTACGCTAATTATTTTGAGCAGTGTTTACGTAAAGAATAATGGGTTCACGTATTTTCACACTCGATGACTCCTACATATAACTGGAACACTCTTAGAGGTGTCAAAACTTGTCGTGTAGATAAGCAGCAAAGAAAAGCAGAAGCAGCGGTAATGTGAGATCGTCCCCCCAGGCCGCAAACGGACGGCGGACGCTATTACGGGGACTCATTTCAATTGAGCAAGAAAAGCAACCTCCGTGGAGGCAGCGCTCCAGCCGAAGACAGGAAAAGAATTGGGAGGCAGTGAATGGGCAGCGGAAGCGGCGGGGATGTTGACGCATGTGGCGGGCACATTAATCACGGCATTTGTCAGCGCGCCCTAGCCCTCGCCCTCGCGCTCGCCACGCCTTTAATCCTTCCCATCGCCTCCCGATCCGCACGACCACCGCGCCATAATGGCGAGCGCGATGGCCGCTCTGCACACAGCGAGGAGAGACGCATGCATCTCCGCCAGCGGCCGTTTACACAACAAAGCAGCACGAGGCAAATGAAATGCAGCCGAGTCTAGAGACTCCGAGCAGAAAATCGCCATCAACCCAACTTAACCATCTCTACCACAACTAACGTTTAAATAGTTCTCGCTGGCAAAAGTGTGGATGTCACGTAGTTTGCTGTCAGTGTTGCCAACCCATAATAAGGTACAGGGTGACAATTATTGAAGTGTATGTTTGCGATTGGATAGGGGATTTCTTGCCAGAGAGGACACAGTTCGTAGTAATCGATGGTAAGGCATCGACTAAAACAGAGGTGATATCGGGTGTTCCACAGGGTGGTGTTATTGGTCCTCTGCTGTTCCTTATTTACATAAACGATTTAGGGGAAAATCTAAGTAGCTCCTTTAGGTTGTTTGCAGATGACGCCGTCATTCACCGTCTATAGAAATCATCTGAAGATCAAAACCAACTACAGAACGATCTGAATAAGATATCAGTATGGTGTAAAAATTGGCAATTGACTCTAAAATAATGAGAAGTGTGAAGTCGTCCACATGAGTACGAAAAGAAATCCGTTAAACTTTGATTACAAGATAAATCAATCAAAAGTGAAGGCCGTAAACTCCACAAAATACCTAGGAATTACTATTACTTCAGACTGAAATTGGAAAGAACGCGTAGATAATATCGTGGGAAAGGCGAACCAGAAACTGCCTTTTATTGGCAGAACCCTTAAAACATGCAACAGAACTACAAAAGAAACTGCATAGACTAAGCTTGTCCGTCCTTTTTTGAAGTATTGCAGCCCAGTGTGGGATCCTTATCAGGTGGGTTTAACGAAGGACATCGTAAGAGTCCAAAGAAGGGCAGCTCGTTTCCTATTGTCACGATACAGGGGAGACAGCGTTACGAAAATGATACAGGATCTGGGATGGGAATATTACAACAACGGCGCTTATCGCTGCGGCGTGAGCTACTTACGAAACTCCAATCGCCAACATTCTCCTCCGAATGCGAAAATATATTGTTGACTCCCACTTACATAGGTAGAAATGATCATCAGAATAAAATACGAGAAATCAGAGCTCGCACAGAGAGATTCAGGTGTTCTTTCTTCCCGCGCGCTATTCGAGAATGGAATGGGAGATAAATAGAATAACAGTGGTTCGATGAACCCTCTGCCAGGCACTTAAATGTGATTTGCAGAGTATCCCATGTAGATGTAGACAAAACGTAAACTAATTTTGGCAATTGCAGCCCCAC
This sequence comes from Locusta migratoria, assembly GCA_026315105.1. NCBI lineage: Eukaryota > Metazoa > Arthropoda > Insecta > Orthoptera > Acrididae > Locusta > Locusta migratoria. The sequence goes on from CM048755.1 coordinate 673,360,911, forward strand.
AAGTAGCTATTAAAATACAGTAATTATAAAAAGAAAAAAAAAATTATCTAGAAGTCATCATCAGAATGCAAAAATACCACATGAGACTTTTACAGAAGTGAGGAATGCTCATGTTATATAAAGGATTAAAAAGCAATATGCTAGTTACTGGCTAGCAGTCTGCTGGCAGCCCCGTAGCGGCTTGCCACTATGTTAAAACTTTTTATTTGTTCAGACTGCTAGCCAGTAACTAGTATACTGTTTTTTAATCCTTTAGACAACATGAGCATTCCTCACTTCTGTAAAATTCTCATGTGGTAATTTTACATTCTGATGATGACTTCTGTAGTGTTGTCGAAATCTACATAAAAAGAATTTGTAATTATATTAATAGCAACTTTTGGGGCTGCAATTGTCGAAATTATTTTACATCAAGTTGCTGTATATAAGGCCATGTTAAAAATTGTAAAACGTAAACTAGTTACAAACTACAGCGTGCACACACTTTATTCAAAATGTAAACGTCACCGCAGTTATTCGTATTTTGGTTACGACGTTCGCAATGCCTGCTTTCTGTGGCGATGTGGTACAGACGAATACCGCAATTCTGCATTATCTGCTCATTTGACGAAATATCGATGCTGTCGACGACTTCCTGAATGGCTGTTTTCAGCTCAGCAATGGTTTTGCGGTTATTCAAAAAATGTTCAAATGTTTGTATAGCTTATGGGACTTAACTGCGGGGTCATCAGTCCCTAAACTTACAAATTACTTATGAACTAGCTATCACTAAGGACGGCACAAATATCCATGCCCGAGGGGGGATTCGAACCTCCGACCGTAGTGGCCGTGCAGACCGTGACTGGAGCGCCTCAGTCCCCTCGGACCCCGCGGCCGGCTTTGAGGTTATTCCTGTACATCTTGTCTTTAATATAGCCCCACATAAACGTGTTAAATGCCTTCAAATCCGGAGAATATAGCGGCCAATCGACCCCAATTGTAGTGGCCTCTGGGTACCCAATACCAGAAATCAGGCCCCTAAGTGCTCCTCCAGGGCATCAAACACGCTCCTGCTACGATGGGTTCGACATTCGTCTTGCAAGAACCATCTTGTCGAAGTTCGGATCACTTTGAATAACGGGAAAAAAGTCTTTTTCAACGTCTTTATGTAGCGTTCTTTAGTCTCCGTGCCATCAAGGAATATTGTACCATCTACCCCGTAACTAGACATTGCACACCCGTTGAGGGTGAAGAGACTTACCGACCGCGAAAAGCGGATTTTTGTCCCCCAAATGCGCAAATTTTGTTTATTGACGAACCCATTCAAATGGAAGTGGGCTTCATTGCTAAACCAAACCATATTCATATTAAAGTCCGCACACTAATTACCATTATGTTCCGCGGCGACCCATAAAGTTTGAACGTCCTAACGAAAAACTTTCCGATAATTTTATTTCATATACTTCAATAATTGTCACCCTGTATTTCCAGAACGAACATACGCAAATCACTCTAGATATCGAAAGGCGTGCTTCAATACTCGGTGCGGTTGTGGTGATCCCCAGTGGTGTAGCGATCAGAGCAACTGCATAGCAAGCAGGAGACACGGGTTCGAATCCTGCCTCGGTACACATTTTCAATTGTACCTGTTCGCAGTTAATGCCATACATTACATGAATATGAATAGGTAATAACTACAAGATCGAAATCGTTGCCTGTGCTTTTGGACATATCTGAAATAAAAGACACTACACACACACACACACACACACACACACACACACACACACGTGATGATGGGCAATAATCCTTTCTTGAGTGCGAAGGTACTATAGGGCAATACTCTTATCAGTTTTAATAAACCGCGAGTTCAAGTAATAATGGACAGGGAAAAGTTTAAAATTTGTATCTGCCGGGAGGCGTGCTTCAGTACTGCGAGCTGTTGTGGTGATCGCAGTGTATCCAGTGGTGTACGTGTCAGCGCGACTGCCAATTAAGCAGGGGATCCAAGTTCAAATTCCGGGTGGGTACTCATTTTAAACTGTACCCATTTGCATTTAATGTTATACATTCCATGAACTTAAATTAAAATACGATGTTAACAAATTTCTCTTTTTCACAAACGTTACCTAATCTAATTTCTTCAGCATGGCCTGACTACATTCGATTACACTTGTTTTGCTCTTATTAATGTTAATCTTATACGCTCCTTTCAACTCATTGTGCATTCCGTTCCGTTGCTCTTCTAGGTCCTTTGCCGTCTTTCACAGAATTACAATGCCATCGGCAAACAGAAAAGTTTTGATTTCTTCGCTCTGAACTTTAATCCCTTCTGCAAATTTCACCTTGCTTTCATCCACAGCTTGCTCAAAGTACAGATCACATAACAATCGGGAAAGGCTACAACTATATTATTCTCTCTTCCTTGCCATTGCTTCCCTTGCATTCTCTTCGAATCTTATAACTACTCTCTGGTTTCTGTACAAATCGTAAATAACCTTCCGTTCTCTGTATTTTACTCCTGCCGACTTCAGTATTTGAAAGAGTGTATTGAAGTCAACTTTGTCAAAAGCTTCCAACAAATTTACAAAAGCGAGAAATGTAGGTTTTCATTTCCCTAATCTATCTTCTAAGATAAGTCGTAATGTGAGTATTGCCTGACATGTTCCTACATTTTTTTTTCTAAATCTTCGTCCCCGAGATCGGCTTTGTCAGCCTATACATTCTTTTGTAGATAATTCGCGTTTGGATTTTGCAATCATGACATTAAACTGACGGTTCTTTAGTTTTCACACCTGTCTGCGACGGATTTCTTTGGAGCTGGGATAATTATATTTTTCTTGAAATGTGAGGGTATTTCACCTGTCTCGTACATCTTACGCACCGGGTGAAATAGTTTTGTCATGGCTGGTTCTCCCAGAAACTTCAATAGGTCTGACGGAATGTTGTCAACGCCAGGGGACGTCTTTCAGTTCTCTGTTAAATTCTTCTATTAGTATAGTACCTACTGTCTCATCTTCATGTACTTTCTCTTCCCTTCCTACAAAATTAACTTGAAGTTCATTTCCTTTGTAAAGCTCCTCTATATATTCTTTCCACCTTTCAACTTTCCCTTCCTTCCTTAGAACTGGTATTCCATCTCAGTTCTTGATATTCATACACCTTCTTTTCCTGTAGGCGATATGTATTTTTCCCTTAGTTATACATTTCTCTTCAGACTTGCATTTGATATCTAGCCACTCCTGCTTAGCCATTTTGCACTTCATGTCACTCTCATTTTTAGTCGCCTATACTTCATTTACCTGCAGTTTTATATTTTCTCCGTGCATCAATTAAATTCAGTATTTCCTGTTATATCCAACGACTTTTTGTAGATCTTGTCTTTCTACCTATTTGGTCCTCTGCTGCCTTCACTAGGCTATTTCATCTCTGAAATCGACCCATTCATCTTCTACTGTGTTACTATCCCTCATTTCTGTCAACTGTTGCCTAAAGCTCCGACTGAAACTCTCAAGAACCTCAGAGTCCTTCAATTTATCCCATATTTTTAATTTCCAACTTTTCTGCAGTTTTTTTTTCAGTTTCAATCTACGGTTCATGAGCAGTAAGATTTGGTCAGACTCTATACCTGCTCCTTTAGGCCAATATGTCTTACAGTTTAAAACCTGCTTCCAAAATCTATGTGTTACTATTATGAAATCAAACTGGTAATTTCCGGTGTCTCATGGTCTATTCCATGCATACAACACTCTTTATTGGTTCTCAAACCAAGTTTTTGTTATCACCCCATCACCAGACACTTTCCTCTTTCATTCCTTTTCCGTAGTACATATTCACCTATTATGTTTCGTTCGCTTCCTTTTCCTACTACCGGATTCTAGACCCCATCACATTCAAGTTTTCCTGTCCTTTAACTGTCTGAATAATTTCCTTTGTCTCCTCATACATTTCTTCGATCTCCTCATCATTGGCAGAGTCAGTTGGCGTAAAATCTTGTACTACTGTGGTCGGTGTTGGCATCGTTTCTATCTTGACTACGATGATGTGTTCACTGTGCTCTTTATAGTAGCTTACCCACATCCACATATTCTTATTCATTATTAGACCTACACCTGTAATACCCCCAGCAGGTTTTATATTTCTAACCCCGTATTCACCCGACCAGAAATCTTGTTCATCGTTCCATCGTACTTCAGTAATCTCCACTATAACTTCAACCTATCAACTTACCGAACCGATTAAGGGATCTAACATTCTATCCTCCCTCCCATCCGTAGAATGCCAGTGTTTTCTTTCGTGATGATGATATTGTCCAGAGTAGTATCCACCCGGAGATCCAAATGGGCGCTATATTTTACTTCATACATTCACACAGTAGATCTGCATGTCCTCGGGAAAATTAACGACTGTTGTTTCCCCTTGCTTCCAGCCGTTAGCAGTAACTGTATGACAAAATCATCAGAATGTTGCCCCTGAAATCACTGAAAAGGCTGCTGCGCCTCTTCAGGAACCACACATTTGTCTGGCCTCTCCACATATGTGGTTGCACCTACGGTACGGCTTGTTTATCGTTGAGGCACGCAATCCACCCCACCTCGGCAATGTCTGTGGTTCATGGCGGTAGAGAATGAACTCGTCAGAGAAAATAGCTGGAAACGTAGCCACACCTCTCAGGTGACTGCTGCATATCACAAAATCGTGTACAAGTCAGCTTTGCAGAACCGCGGTACAAGAAACTGTGTACACTGTGAGTCTCTAGAATGCTCGCTCCTGAAATGATAACCTCTCAGTCGACGGGACGTTCAACCCTAATCTTCCTTACTGAAAAAGAGCGTATTGGACACATGTCAACCATTTCTTTTGCAGTTTCAGCGCGAAGGTGATGGGTTTGTTCATAACTCTGTGATAGTGATGAAAGCCGGCTTCGCCTTTCTGATCCCGAAAACAACGGAATATCAATGGCTTTCCGCCTCAAAGAGTCACATCACACATCCTTCATTCTGCCACTCATTTAAGTTGGAGGCAGGTTTTGTGCGGTTAGTAACTCGATTACAGCGCGCTGCTTCTCACGCGCCGACGTGGTGACCATACATACCGCCATGTCACACGACACAATTAAGTGCTCTCTAGCGACAGAGGCTTGCAGCTTGCGTAATCGAAGCCGGAAAGTCGATCGCGTGATATACATCAAATGTAATACTTCAACTGATATCAAGAAATTAAAAAAAAACACCAAGAATTTACGTTTAATCATTCCTTGTAGCCGCGGTGGAATAGCCGAGTGCACCAAGGCGCCTTGCTGCGGAGCGCGCGGCAGTTCCCTGTCGGACGTCCGATTCCTTCCTCGGGCATGGGAGTATTTGTCGTCCTTAGTTTAAGTAGTTGTAAGTCTAAGGACTGATAACCTAAATCATTGAGTCCCATAGGATTACAAACGCACATTCCTTTAATGTAGATTATGAGGATAATAATTTACGCGACATTTTACTCATGTGTGTACGTAGCATTATCAGTAGCCCAGGTGGCACTACGACTTTTAACTGCGAACTATAGCTACACGAGCAGATAAACAGGAGAAATGCTGTTATTTCAGTTTTTTCCATCTAATTCAGTATTCTGATCACCTTCCTCCTTAGTGGAGCGCATCTAAATTTCTTACTTAGCCGACTCAGCCATCTGTAGTATGCCGGTGCTTTCTGCAGACTTTTGTGGATGCTGCTCTGACTTATAGCCCGCTTTAAGTTAGTAACACTAACAGTGAACTGTTTACGATGGCCTTTTGACAGCTCGAAATCGAATTGCAAGTAACGCCTTAACCGTTCAAAAATATTGAAAGGTTTGTAAAGCTGTGGGACCAAACTGCAGTGGTCATCAGTCGCTAGACTTACAAACTGCTTTAACTTATGCTAACGACAACACACACACACCGATGCCCGTCATACGACTCGAAACTCCGACGAGGAGCAGCCGCGCACTGCGCAGTAAGGCGCCTTAGACCGCACGGTCAATCCCTCGCGGCTTAAACCGATCATCAGACATTAAAATTGAATAAACGTATCTGTGAGGAGGAAGTTCCCAACAACTTTACTCTCTCCAGTTTTTTCTATATTTCTCACCGTTTCAGAGATATTTGGAAAAATAACGGCGATTTGACTGAGAGTCTATGTGCCTGGCTGTAAGGTGTTCCCACTTTCTAGGTCGTGCTGTTCAAACGATCAGCACTAAATCTTACGGAGGTGTTTGTTGGCTGTCAACGACCAGAACCTCCATCTGATGGCATAACCGGGCGTCGTTAAGAGGCGGCATATGGTCATCGCGTCTTTTATGCGTCGAATAGAAAAAAGTGTCAAGTAAAAGTTGCTCAGAATTTAATATCGAGTAACTTTTGTATGAAAATGATTTCGACATTTTGACTCTGAAAGTTCGTACATATGTATAAAGATATAATTCATCATATGGGTCTACCACCATATTCGTTTTTGTGTAAGTCATTTAATGAACGTTCGAAGAATGGTTTGAGGTTGACATTTCATCTAGGGATAAATAAATCGCCGCGGTGGAGTGGCCGAACGTTCTAAGGCGCCTTGCTGAGGAGCGCCCGGTTGGTCGCCGTCGGAGTTTCGAGTCCTCCCTTGGGCATGGGTGTGTATGTGTGTGTTGTCTTTAGGTTAGTGTAACTTAGTTCAAGTAGTTAGTACGCCTAGGGACTGATAACCAAATAAGTTAAGTCCCATAGATTTAAAAACATGTGATAAATATATCGCAGGCAAATATTTTTTATAAAGAAATAAAAAATCGAAAAACATGACTCATAATTAATAATCACGATTCATGATTATTGATTGGTATTGGTTTCGTTATTTCCAAACGCAACACCAAAATATATACATTTCTGTCGTAATTTAATTTATATGAAAAAGTTTTCCTAAAATGCTGATAGGTAAAAGAAATTAAAAAATAAAAAATTATACTGGTCTGTTTTTGGCCCAATTCCGCAATTACTTTGGACATAAAAGTAATAAAAATATAAATAATTTATAATTAAATTTAAAACATGTTATTATTTTTTGTTGTTTTAATTTTGTATTATTTTACTACATATTATATCATTGTGTTTTATGTATTTTACTTTATGATATTTTTATTATTTTTTGTTCAAACTGTTGGCAACAAGCTTAAAAGTACAGGAAATCACACCGGTGATATTTCTTTTCACACTTTATTTTATTTTCTGGTAATTATTTAAGTTACTTAAAAATTATATTCACGAAAAATAAATAGCTATAAGTAAAAAGAATGATTGGAAAGTAACGAATATATATATTACTCCCTTGGTATTGCAGTCGCTATGTTAAAATTTAGCGACTAAATAGGTATAAACTGACGGTACACAGAATATTTAGGTTTCATGTGTAGGTCTTGCGAGAAAAGCCCTAACCACGATACAATAATGGCCCATATATTACTGTCGGCAGTTAGATAAGATCTGCGAAATGTAGTTCGATATTTGTGTTCAAATGTCTGTAAATCTACTGGGCCAAACTGCGTGGTCATCAGTCCGTAGCTTACAAACTACTTAAACCTAGGTAAACTAACCTAAGGACAACACATACACCCATGCCCCATGGAGGACTCGAACCTCCACGGCGAGCAACCGCGCGCTGCAGCGAGACGCTTTAGATCGCTCGGCTACTCGACCGCGGCAGAACAGGAAGAAGAAAAATAAAAATAAAAGTTGTTCAAAATTTTGTAAACCTAAGGCACCAAACTTCTGGGACCATTAGACTTACAAATTACTTAAACTAACTTATGCTAAAGACAACACAAAACAACCATCCGTGAGGGAGGACTAGAACCTCCGACGGGAGCAGCCGCGCAATCAGTGGCATATCGCTTCAGACCGCGCAGCCATTACCGCGTGGCAACCGTTCTCGTAGCAGTTTATTTCCTTTGGTGAGGTGTACGATATTGTCCATTACACGCTGAAATTTCGTGAAGTTAGTGTTCGCTGGGTGCTTCAGAACCTGAAAGAAAAACAAGAAGGGGCAGCGAATGATGACAAGCTTAAATCACTTAACGCGTTACGCCGTGGTTACTCGCCGTCGGAGGTTCGAGTCCTCCCTCGGCCACGCGCGCGCGCGCGCGCGCGCGCGCGCGTGTGTGTGTGTGTGTGTGTGTGTGTGTGTGTGTGTGTGTGTGTGTGTGTGACTAATGACCCCGAAGTTAACCCAGATAGCGCTGACGTCCTTCCAGAAGAACGAGAATGGAGGCTTAGTTTTCCAAATTTGAGTTGCAAATTCGTGCAAAGTGTCTTATTTAATTTTTTTAATCTCCTGCTTCCATTCTTGATAAATTTTAGTTTGTATTGCTGATTGTAAAGTGGTAGGATAGGGCTGAAAAATTGAGGATCATACAGAAGATATTGAAGATTTCCTCGTAGTTAGGATCCTATTTCTTGAACATTCTTTAATTATTGCGACATTTATATGTAAGTATTTCATTTTAAACAGTGTGTTAATAATAATGATTCATCAGATGAAAATTCCAAAACATTTTGACGTCCTTCCAAAAAGATGGGCAATATTCCAAAACTAATGGTCTCTTGGTCTCTTTGTGAAAAAAAAATCACTTGTAACGTTTTTGTGCAGTCATGAAGGTAATTTATACCTTTTGCAATAAAAATAAGACCAAATATAATTCCGCGCTATCTGAGTTATGTCCCATAAGCTTCACAAACATTTGAACATTTTGTGTGTGTGTGTGTTATTAAAGTGTTCAAATGTTTGTAAATCTATCGGACTCATCTGCGTGGTAATTAGTCCTTAGCTTACAAACTACTTAAACTAAGTTAAACTAACCTAAGGACAACACACACATCCATGCCCGAGGGAGGTTTCGAACCGCCGACGCGGAAGGCCGCGCGATCCGGAACTTGGCGCTCCAGACCGCTCGGCTACTCCCGCGCGGCTGTGTGTGTTTGTACTTAGCATAAGTTGGTTTAAGTAGTTTGCAAGCCTAGGGACTGATAATCGCAGTAGTAACGTCCCTAAGATTTACAAATATTTGAACACTTGATCTCGTGGTTATTAAAAGTTTCCGAGTTCGAGTATGTCCACTTAGCCACCTACTCGGTACACACAACGATAAACGTAATGATGTGCTTCGTATGGTAAATTGCTGGAACTCACGACAAATGCAGATGCTATGTGCTATAAGTAGTAATGAAATGTAATATTTATCCACCTTTATGCTCCTATACTACGGTGACACAGTCATATGTGTAAAATATTTTAAGCAAAAGGTGATTACTCGATAATGGCATAACAGCTGTAGTGGAAAAAATAAAACTATTCTAGCAGCACCTAAAAGAGAAATAACCAAGATTTAAATTGGGAAGTTTTAGTCTCATCTGCTCGTAGGCGTTGTGATCAGACAACATGGACACACAATAATTTATGCCAGAGCCCGGATTCGAAACTGTGGCCTCCTGGTGACTAGGCAATTCCGCTTTCTTTTTCTTCTTTTGATTCCTTGGGTAGCTCGATTCCTCGGGGATTTGGTTCCGCGCTTGTTCCGTAGTAATCCTTGAATTCTTGTCTCAGTTTTTTATTTGTTTATTTATTTTTTTTATTAAAAAGAGCATCCTGCTCTCTCAGCCACCGTGACGATAAGCCTCTCCAGACGTACACTCCCCACATTCAAATAAAAAGTTTTGCCTGTGTATGGTACAGTATATCTTTAGATTGTCGAACAGACCACAATGTTTCGCCATCTACACCTACATCTACATGGGATACTCTGCAAATCACATTTAAGTGTCTGGAAGAGCGTTCATCGAACCACCTTTATACTATTTATCTCCCATTCTATCCTCGAATAGCGCGCGGGAAGAAGGAACATCTGAATATTCCGTTCGATCTCTGATTTCTGGTATTTTATTCTGATGATCATTTCTACCTATGTAAGTGGGAGTCAACAATATATTTTCGCATTCGGATGAGAATGGTGGCGATTGGAGTTTCGTAAGTAGACCACGCCGCAGCGATAAACGCCGTTGTTGTTATGATTCCTATTCCAGATCCTGTATCATTTCCGTGACGCTGTCTCCCCTGTATCGTAACAATACAAAACGAGCTGCTCTACTTTGGGCTCTTTCGATTGCTTCCGTCAAACCCACTTCCTAAGGATCCCATACTGGGAAGCAATACTCCAAATGAGGAGAGACAAGCGTACTGTATGTAGTGTCTTTAGTAGTTGTGCTACAATTTTTAAGTGTTCTGCCAATAAAGCGCAGTCTCTGGTTCGCCTTTCTTAAGAAATTAATTACATGTTATTTTCAGTCTAGGTCTGATTTAATAGTAATTCCTAGGAATTTATCTTTTAAACAAAGTTTAACGGATTTCTTTTCGTACTCATATGGACGAATTCACACTTTTCATTATTTAGAGTCAATTGCCAATTTTTAAACCATAGTGATATCTTATTTATATCGTTTTGCAGTTCGTTTTGAACTTCAGATGACCTTACTAGACGATAAATAACGGCGTCATCTGCAAACAACCTAAGAGAGCTGCTCAGATTTTCTCCAAAATCGTTTATGTAGATAAGGAATAGCAGTGGAACGCCGGAAATCACCTCTGTTTTAATCAATACCTTACCATAGATTACTACAAACTGTGTCATCTCTGACAGGAAATCCCCTGTCCAGTCACAATTCTGAGGCGATATTCCATAATCTCGCAATTTCATTAAAAGCCGTATGTGAGGTACGATGTCAAAAGCCTTCTGGAAATCTAGATAGCACTCATCACTTCGAGTGAGTAAAGAGGTAGTTGTGTTTCACATGAACGAGATTTTCTAAATACGTGTTGGCCTTGGGTCAATAGATCATTCTGCTTGCGATAATTCAAAATATTTGAATACAGGATATGTTCCAAAACCCTGCTGCAAATTGACGTCAGTGAAAGAGGCCTGTAGTTTAAAGGGTTATTCCTACTGCCTTTCTTGAATATTGGTGTGATCTGAGCAACTTTCCAATCTTTTGGTACAAATCCTTCGTTGAGTGAGCGATTGTGTATGGCTGTTAAGGGTGGTAGATGAGTTTTGTTACTTCGGCAGTAAAATAATATACGACGGTCGCAGTACAGAGGATATAAAATGCAGAATGGCAATGGGAGGAAAAGCGTTTTTGAAAATGAGGAATGCACTAACATCAAAATTTAAGTGTAAGGAAGTCTTTTCTGAAGGTATTTGTGTGGAGTGTTGCCTTGTACGGAGGTGACACATGGACGATAAATAGTTCAGACAGGAAGAGGGTAGAGGCTTTCGAAATGTGGTGTACAGAAGAATGCTCAAGGTTAGGTGGAAGGATCCCATAACTAATGAGGAGGTACTGATTAGAATTTGCGAGAATAGGAATTTTTGGCATACCTTGACTAAAAGAAGGGATCGAATGGTCGGACACATTATTAGACATAAAGGAATCGTGAATTTAGTAGCATTTGAGGGTAGTGTGTGGGGTAAAAATCGCAGAGGGAGACCTAGAGAAGAATACAGTAAACAGATTCAAATAGATGTGGGTTGCCATTCTTATGAGGACATGAGGAGGCTTGCTAAGGATAGAGTAGGGTGGAGAGCTGCATCAAACCAGTCTCCGGACTGAAGACCATAACAACAACATAAACATAACACCCCCAATAAACACGTGCATCCTTTTATCGATGGAATATACAGTCACTGCTTCCAGTAACACGACAACACTCGTCTACGCTTTCGTCATATTTCACAAATATACTCCAGATTTGCCTTGTTGTAGTAAGTTTGTCTTTTTTGGTAGCTCGACGTACTTATGTCGGGAGTGAAAAAAACCCAAAGTGGAAATTTTAAATTGACAGCTATAGATCGTTATCAATGGCAACTGAAGCAGTTACGAAACCTCAACAAATAAAAAAACGTACTGCATACAAGGAAATAACTAGCAATGACTTGCTACAATAAAATGGCTTACGGTAAGCTTGTCAAAGAACTTGAAAAAATAGCCAAGCAACAAATTTTCCTGCACTCAGTCCACGGGTTTCGAAACAAAGACGTATTTCCACATATTTTTCATCAATTTCTGCCAAAATTTGTTTCAGTTTTCTATGAGATAAAATAGATTTGTATTTTTCGTTAAATCTTTCATTGCGAACTGCATTATTTTCTCAAATAGGTCTTCCTGACAAATATTGGAATGAAAAGTTACACAATGTATTCTATTTTTTCTTAATTGTCCAACGAAGCAATTTTCGCTACCAACCATTATTGGTGTACAATCGGTAAAAAGTCGAATAGTGTTTATGAAAATACTAATTTCATCAATACACTTTCTAAAGGAATTAATAATATACAATCCTGCTGTGCCGAGCAGTAAATCCAATGCAAGAAAATCGTCTTGCAGTATAAATAAACAAACTCTTAAGTGAAGTCATATAGCATGTATGGCTGGGAAATCCAGCAAAAGAGGTTAAAATGTTCAGATATTTGTAAATCTTTGGGACAAAACTACTGTGGTCGTCAGTCCCTCGGGTTACAAACTACTTAAACTAACCTAAGATCAACACACACACACACACACACATACCTTTGCCCGAGAGATAACTGTTCAGAAACCTAACTGGAAAGATGTTTGCTGTATTTCGTGCCGCATGCTGCCGCAGCGGTGTGACGTCATAGCAGGAGACGAGTTGGAAGTGGGAAACATTCGCTTGAAGGTAATGGTTTGTTAGCCCTGATATAAAATCACTCCCTTCAAATACGAATACTATGCCTCAACCACTGTAACACTCCATTAAGTAATGGAGCGAGAAACCATATATTTATAGTCATATGAGGCGCAGGACACGTGGTTATCTTGTTATCACGATGATAATGAAGTGTTATAGGCGAGAATAAGAATTTACTATTTTCTTTGCTCATGGTGCTTTCAAAAAAGTTGCTTGCTTGAAGTATGGGACTACAAAATTCTAAGAGCAGGGTGGAAACTCCCTTTTAATGAAGTAATGACTAGAATTTATAATGTTAAGTCATGTAACAACGTCTGTTGTAAAAGTTGAGTTGCGAACCAATTTTCGCTATATTATCGAAAATCCTTAGAAATTTCTCATTAAATAACATACTTCAAGTAATTACTTTCCGAGCCACCAAGTTCCGTCAAAAATCGTTGTATAGGATATATTGTGTATGAGTTCACACTTTATTTCTACCACTAAATCCTCTCACTATAGGTCAGAATATAAAACTGTCAACTTCTGTTTATTTAAATGCAGAAGACATCTACTGTTGACATCGGTAAATACTGCAACTTCCTACGTTAGAATCATTCTACAACCTTTTAGTGATAAAACAGTGAGTCGAAATTATTATGAAGACTAGGCAAACGTTTCGTGAAGACGTATCGCCCAGTTAAAATGTCACCCCGTGTTAATACTAGTGAATTGCTTCTGTAAATTAGTTAATAACATACCAATTGTATGAAGGAAGCAAGGTTAGGGTATAACGTCCCGTCGAAATCGTCATCATTAGAGATGGAGCAAATCCTTGGATTGTTTTTGTTAGGGATGGGGAAGAAAGTCGGCCGTGCCCTCTGAAAAAAAAACGATCCCGGTATTTGCCTGGAGTGGTTTAGGGAAATCACGGAAAACCGAAATCAGCAAGGCCGGAGGCGAGCTTGATCCGCCGTCCTCCAGAATGCGAGTCCAGTGTGATCCTACTGCACCGCCTCCCCAGTCCCAGTGTTTGAAGGGCGCCTCACATTCATTACGCTTAATTTATTTATTTTTCCCTTTGTGCCTCACTTTCTTAACACAGTTTCCATTAGAAGGGCTATCCTTACTCCACCGCTGTGTTAACTTCTGCGGGCCCAACTCAAACCGCGTTTCTGGAATTCGTCGCACCCTCCACAGCACAATTGCTCACAGTTCCTGACTGAAAAATTATGTTCCCCCAGAGATTTCTTCACACCAGAATACTTGGTAATCAGAAGAGGCCAAGTTACGAGAATACGATGGGTGTGGCAGCAGGTGGAAATGCATGTTACTGATGGCAGTTAGCGCTGTCTCAGCCGTGTGAGGGCGAGTAGTATCCTGCTGCAGTAACTCTCCTCTCTGCTGTTTACTTGGACATTTCTTTTAAATTGCAGAGAGCAATCTCCGAAAAATCTCCACACACGCACGGCTGTTAATGCGCGTTCCAGTTACTAGCCAGTTAATGAGGAAGATTCCCTCCGTGTTCAAATGTTCAAATGTCTGTAAATCTATCGGACCAAACTACGTGGTCATCAGTCCGTAGCTTACAAACTACTTAAACCTAGGTAAACTAACCTAAGGACAAACAAACACACCCATGCCCCAGGGAGGACTCGAACCTCCACGGCGAGCAACCGCGCGCTCCGCAGCGAGACGCTTTAGACCGCTCGGCTACTCCACCGCGGCTTCCCTCCGTGTCTCAGAAGACCATGGCCTTGTATTTTCTCACAAAATTTGCCGCACATTGTTTCTTCAACAAGGGACTGCCTGTATGTTTCCATTCCAGTGAGTGAGCTTTGGTAGTCGGTCATTAGTAGTGTAGAGCCTACATCTACATCAACACTTCGCTAAGCACCTCACGGTGTGTGGCGGAGAGTACTTTGTGTTCCATTATCACTGCCTCCTTTTTCTTTTGCAGTCGCATATGGTTCGTGGAAAAAACCATTGCAGGTATACTTCTGTGTGGGCTCTAATAGTGGACACCTTTGACCTCTAACGGTCGGAACCGCACGAAACCATGCTTCGAATAACAGGCAGACATAAACAGGACAGTGGTGTGCTTCATTTCCATGCAAACCTTTACATTGTACCTCAAGAAATATTTTAACAAAGAGAAACAAATTAACAAGATGTTTATACCATAGGAAGGAAATCATATGTAAATTAATGACGTCAGTGTATCATTACACATTCAATCAGCAGCGCCAAAAAGTCTCCGCTTAAAGAACTTATAACAGCGCAAAGCACACATATACAGCCGTACCACACACCTTAAAGTACTGAGTGATCAAAAAGTCAGTATAAATTTGAAAACTTAATAAATCACCGAATAAAGTAGATAGAGAGGTAAAACTTGACACACATGCTTGAAATGACATGGTGTTTTATTAGAACAAAAAATAAAAAATAAAATAAAACGAAACAAAGTATTGCTAAACGCATGAAAGATCTCTTGCGCGCGTCGTTTGGTGATGATCGTGTGCTCAGCCGCCAATTTCGTCATGCTTGGCCTCCCAGGTCCCCAGACCTCAGTCCGTGCGATTATTGGCTTTGGGGTTATCTGAAGTCGCAAGTGTATCGTGATCGACAGACATCTCTAGGGATGCTGAAAGACAACATCCGACGCCAATGCCTCACCATAACTCCGGACATGCTTTACAGTGCTGTTGACAAAATTATTCCTCGACTGCAGCTATTGTTGAGGAATGATGGTGAACATATTGAGGATTTCCTGTAAAGAACATCGTCTTTGCTTTGTCTTAATTTGCTATGCGAATTATTGCTTTTCTGATCAGATGAAGCGCCATCTGTCGGACATTTTTTGAACTTTTTTTTCCAATGAAACTCCATGTCATTCCAGGCATGTGTGTCAATTTTTACCTCCCTATCTACAATATTCCGTGATTTATTAAGTTTTCAAACTTATACTGACTTTTTGATCACCCGGTAGTTATATTAGTCCTCAAAGTGCAGATGTGGAATTTCGATGAAGTGAATAAAACGAAATGGGAGAGAACAATGTGCACAACTCACTACAGCCACGTTATCATATTACAAATCATTTTCACACACACGCAGTCCCATACCAAAAGCCACACTAATTACATTTCCAAATTATGATGTTGAAATGTCAATGTCATACCCTGGCTTTCGCCAGTCATATTGCAATATAGGCTTATACGTAAGTGCAGAAAACTGATTGTAAATCAAAGAGTGAAATAACACGATGAAATAACGATCATGTACTTTCATTTGTGGTTGGGCACCTCGTAGTCTTACAAAATCAGTCATCCTTCTCATATAGAGTTTATATTGCCGAAAGAAGTAAACATTAAGAGGTTGGAAATATTTTGTTATTTTCGGTGGCAAGACCTTCAGCGTAACATCTTTGTTTGGAAAACTTGCATCTAGAAGTGTACGATCTTTATGACGTGCACAGGAGTCACACACCAACAGGCTCTTTTATTTGTAACATGTTCACCAAGGGCCGAAGTTAGGAAACGTCTCATGTATTCTTGAATCATTTTTCCAGTTTAGCTTGCATCCACAAGAATGTTTTGTGGATAGGTAGTTTCAATATTCTTCAGAACATTTGGACCGTAAGCGCCTTGTGTCTCTTAAAAAAAGATGTACAACTTGTTTCCTAGTCTGCCTTCCAGTGATAAAGCCACATCAGTTGTGTAGCTGGGGGTCGAGCTATGTACAGATTGCAACACACTACCTGTAGTTTTCTTTCCTCTGTAGGGCAGAGTTGTGGATGAAGACATTTCATACTGGAATTTACTGTGGTCACTGTTCGAAACATTACCTTTCTCTACACCCTCCCGGTTATAAATGTGTTCACTTCCTTCACAAACTTTTATGCCTTTGACGTATAATGTTATCGTCTTCTATGTCATCACGTGTGACAAATGTAGTAAAATGCCTGGATGAAATGTCATATTCAACCTTGTTAAAGTCGCAAAAGGAAATGGTCGCCTTGAAATTGACCAAGTCAACCATTTTAGCAGCTTTTAGTGCCCACATCTGCAGACACCAATAGTGAACTGTAGATCCACACCTCCTTGCACTATCAAATTGCGATATTACATACTCTTTTTTACAGTCCTGTAAAACTAAGAAAGAACACCATGAATACGTAGAGCAAGTAGAAGGACATTTTACTGACATAATCTTGAGAATGTATACAACACACGATTACACCGACAGAATCATACGCACCTGAGTATAGTCACCAGAGCGTGCGCAGTGTCGACGCTAGTCACCCTTGTTTTACAAGAATGTAAATTGCAGTTTACCCTTCCAGACGATCATAATGGTGCCCAATGTAGTCTTGCGCATTGGCCTACCATAAAATTTCCACCTGGTACCTCACTTGGACCAGATTTCGTGCCGGTCGTACAGACCGCGCAAGATGGCGTTTCATCTGGTTCCAAATATTCTCAATGGGGATCGTGCTGGCCAGGGTAGTTGACGTACACCTTGAAAATCATGTTATGTGGTATGAGATACATGAGGACGTGCATTGTCCTTTTGGAAATTATATCGCCTTGTTTGTGCTTGAACGACAAGCTGGGTTAAATGATAGTTTCAGTGTACCGCGCACTCTTCAATGTTCCCTCGACAATCACGAGAGTAAACGACCAGTGTAGGATATGTCTCCCCTCATCAAGGTGCACGATCATGCGTGCCGTCAGGGCGTCTTCCGCCGGGGTTCGAATCCCCCCTCGGGCATGGATATTTGTGCCGTCCTTAGTGTTAGCTAGTTCATAAGTAGTTTGTAAGTTTAGGGACTGATGACCCCGTATTAAGTCCCATAAGCTATACAAACATTTGAACATTTGAATCCCATACCACACAATGCGATTTTCAAGATGTACGTCAACTACCCTGGCCAGCACGATCCCCAAATCTGTCCCCCATTGAGCATGTTTGGGACCGGAAGAAACATCATATTGCACGGTCTGCACAACCGGCATTAAATCTTGCCCATCTGAGGCACCCGGTGGAAATTACATGGCAGGCCATTCCACAGTAGTATAACCGGCACCTCTACGATTGTCTCCACGAGAGAATTGCAGCTCGCGTTGCTACAGAAGGAAAGT
Source organism: Locusta migratoria (assembly GCA_026315105.1). Classification (NCBI taxonomy): domain Eukaryota; kingdom Metazoa; phylum Arthropoda; class Insecta; order Orthoptera; family Acrididae; genus Locusta; species Locusta migratoria. The sequence goes on from CM048755.1 coordinate 673,378,777, forward strand.
ATACACGTACTAGAGTCGACACTGCGCACGCTTTGGTGACTGAACTCGCGTGCGTATGGCTGTCTGTATGCTCGTGTGTTCTATACCCCCTCAAGACTGTATCAATAAAATTTCCATCTGCTGAGCCGACGAATTCATGCTGTTCTTTTTTCATTTTCCATGAGTGTAGTTTGTTATTGTGACAGTCTGTTTCCTTTGAAACGAGAACCTATTCCCCGTTTTCTAGACAAAAAAGTTACAATTGATGTGCAATTTAATTGATTTTTTATGCACTTAAGCGCTTGCTGGAAATTCATTACTTTTAGTTTTAAAGGTGCTTCCTTTCAGCAGAATTGTGTAGTTCAATGAAAAACAATGAAGATGGAGGATCTATTGCGGAGCACTTCAGACATACCAGTAACAGAAATTGCTTTATTTATTCATTTCAGTATTTTGAACAAATTCCACTTTGAGACAGATGTTCCATAATAAATATGCTGTAACATGAGCTACTGCTGACATCTTATTTCAATCCTTAACTGTGTTTCAGACCTGGGACCAATTTATTGGACAATTTTTTAAAAACAAATTATGACAAATGTTTATTTTGCTCAAATATATATTAAACAGGGTTTCACACATATGAAAAAGTGAAAGAATATTTTATGTTCCATTTTAAAAATAATTCAGGTCTGAAGTAGTCAAAACGTGAATGACCTGCACTTTTTTCCAATCATTAGGAGCGCTTCGCTCCTCTACGATGGCGCTAGAAGGGGGGAGCTCAAACAAAGGTTGAAATGTTTGTAAATCTATCGGAAAAAACTGAGTGGTCATCAGTCCGTAGCTTACAAACTACTTAAACTAAGGTAAACGAACCTAAGGACAAGACACACCCATGCCCCAGGAGGACTCGAACCTCCGACGGCGAGCAACCGTGCGCACCGCAGCGAGGCGCTTTAGACCGCTCGGCTACTCCACCGCGGTGGGTGGAAGCTCCTTCGCATACTCTGTGAGAAATTGAATTGATATTCCATCAGGTCCTGCGGTCTTTCCTGTGTTGAGCGATTTCACTTTATTTTCTATTCATCTGTCATTTGTTTCGGTATCTGTCTTTTTGTCAAGCGCGCGACGATCTAGAGAGGTAGCTACAGGGCATTCTTCCTACACGAAACAGTCTGGAAAAAAGACATTTCGTATTTCGGCTTTCTGCGTGTCATCCTCTTTTTCAACGAAATTACTCAAAGTGTCTAGGCATATATTTTCGATCAGTTTACTGATTTAATAGAAGACCAAAGTTTCCTCGAATTTTCAGCCAAGTCGACACAAAGAACTTTACTTTTGAAGTCGTTGAAAGCATCACAGATGCCCCCTGAAGCTAATTATGCCACATTATAACTTTTGCCTGTCACACAGTAGGACTAATTTTCCCAATGTTCTTATTTTCTTCATTAGGCGACTGTATGGAATGGTATAGAACGCTTTGCAGATGTTACGAAACTTTTGCTTGATTCTTGCTCTGTCTACAAATATATTTCCTGAAAAGTGTATGAAATTGCAACTCATACTACTTGAAAGCACTGGACAAATTCAGCCTGCGGATGTTTGTTTTTTTTCCGTGCCTACAAAAGAATTTATTGCACTATCTACAGCTACACTCCTCGACAGACGTTTCTCATTCTCTTGTATGGCATCGCATTCTATATGAGTTCGCATCACCCAGCACACCAGTATGGTTCTATATGCCTTCTTTATATCTGGATACCTAGCTGAACGTTCTGCGCTGTTTGTTACTCCCAATGAGTTCGCCTTCGACCTTCATGGTGCGAACCTTTGTGGTCACTATGGCGGGCGACTTTTATTTGTGTTCATGGTGCATTTCTTGGAGATCGACGACATCAATTTTGCGAAGTGTGATACTACAACCCATAGAAAGTTAATCTCTGCACCTTCCTGACAGTTATTTTCTGTCGCCCTCCTGATACACATGATTAACAGCTAATAATTTTCTTGTCATCATCATTAACACAACACTTTTAAATGAGTCGTATGAGAGGTTAAACATACGACGTCGCACGCGAGAAGCTCCTTGTCAGCATCCTTTCTCCCTTAGAATATAGAAATACGTACATACAGACGAAATTCACGTTTTAAACTATTTTATACATTTGCAAAGGGAGTAAGACAGGGTTGTAGCCTTTCCCCAATGTTACTCAGTCTGTACATTGTGCAAGCTGTGAAGAAAAACAAGGAGAAATTTGGAGAATGAATTAATTTTCGCTGGTAAGAAATTAAAACTTTTTTGTTTGCCGATGATACTGTAATTCTGGAAAAGCAAGTGAACGGAATGGACAGTGTCCTGAAATGAATGTATAGAATGAACATTAACAGGAGCAAAACAACGGTAAGGAAGGTAGTCTTATCAAATCAGTCAAAGCTGAGTGAATTAAATTAGGTGACGAGACAATAAAGGTGGTGGATGAGTTCTGTTACTTGGTCAGTAGATTAATTAACGATGGCTGCAGTACAGATGAAATAAAGTGCAGAACTGCAATGGGAAGAAAAGGGTTTCTATAGAAGAGAAATTTGTTAGCATCAAGTATTACCATATGAGTTAGGAAGTCATTTCTGAAGTCGTTTGTGTGGAGTGTTACCTTGTAAGACAGTAACACATGCACGATAAATAATGAAGAGAAGAAGAAAATGTTCAGATGTTTATTAAGCTTAAGGGACTTAACTGCGGGTCATCAGTCCCTAAACTTACAAACTACTTCTGAACTACCGGAACCATACACTAAAGACAACACAAACATCCATGCCCGAGGGGGGATTCGAACCCCTGACGGGGAACGGCCTTGTGCACCAGAGCACAGCGCCTGAATGCTCTTGGCCACTCCGCCGCGGCAAGACAAGAAGAGGATTGAATCTTTCGAAATGTGGAGCTACAGGCGAAAGCTGAAGTTAACATGGATAGATGGAGTAACTAATAAGGAGGTATTGAACAGAATTGGGGAATAAGTAAGTTTCTGGCATACCTTGACTAAAAGAAGGGATGGATGCGAAGGACACATTCTGAGACATCACGAAATGTTCAGTTTAGTACTGAATGGAAGTGTAGGGGATAAAAATCAAATAGGGGGAAAGAGAGACGAATACAGCAAGCAGGTTCAAATGGAAGTATATTGCCTTTCTTAAGTAGAGGTGAATAGCCTTGCATAGTGTGACATTACAGATACAGAGGGAAGCTGATTGTTTTCATGTGAAAGGCTGGTTTTGTCAGGCTGTTGGGTTCTCCAGCCGGCCAGCGAACAGTTTGGACCTAGTGAATGGAATACAGGCAGTTATAATTTTCCTAATCTGTTCGGAAACCGGAAAGGCGCTCTTAGCTGAGCGAGAGCGCCTCTCCCAGATTGCAACTGAAATACAATATAGCTGCAAACATTATTCTAAATATCCATATAAAATCAGGAAAGGATCATAACGCAAATATAATTATATGAATTGATGCAGGAGACTTGTGAGAATAATACGCCGTAATTACAATTTCAATATCCGTTACAGAGAAAAAGCCGACAAATTTCAATACTATAATAATAATATTTATACTTTTACTATTATTGATACATAGCGTTTATCAGTAACAGTTTAAGAAGCAAATGGGCAGCATTGCACCACGCTACCTATCTTAAAAGACGAACCACGTTATTTCCTTATTCTTTCAATAAACATTGTTTTACTCTTTTTTTCTGCTTTTCGTTGAGATAGTAATATTCTTGTGTCAGAACATAGATTCCACCACAGAAAAACAAAACATGAACCCAGCAAAGCGCATTACATTTATATATGTATTTTATTGTATTTAATATTATTCTTAGTAACGTTCGTTTTATGTTGTAGACTACCACTCAAATATTTCATGGCCGACTAAAAATAGTAGATACGCAACAGATAATTTATACATAAACAATTATATGTATTTGTGGACAAGAACTGAATATATTTGCATAAAAATCCATGATAAATTAAATATTAATTGTGTAATTATATTTCCATGGCGGCAGTACATTTGAACAGTGAGACGCCACGCTTAATACCTACCTGAGCAAAGAGCCTCAGTCTCAACCGTTTTTAGTATTGTTAAATATATTTGTTTGTTAAATGTAAACAACATTTGTAGGGAGATGGTCAAAGAATTTAATTCTGTGATATTCAAATGTATAATATTTTGGAAGGGAAATTGTATTTTAAAGATGAGGCTTTAGGGTACGCGGAAGGATACAATTTTGGGAGCAGGGAGAGCACGCTTTCGAACGCTTGGGAAGGGACTCGCACTTGGACATGGTGGTGAAAGGTTGTGACGCTGGGCGGTCTGAAGCCGCGTTACGAACTTGTGATTTGAAGAGCTAGGCATGTGTGGACTTAGAAAATTTACGGGACTGTGCCTGCAGAACTTAGTCTCTGGGGAAAAGTCGTAAACTATGCACGGTAGTAGGGCTGCGCAACTGTGATCATTCAGCAGTCGTGTTCTCGTGTGATGACAAACTGTTCAAAGGTTTGTAAATCTATCGGACCAAACTGCTGGTCATCAGTCCGTAGCTTACAAACTACTTAAACCTAGGTAAACTAACCTAAGGACAAACACACACACCCATGCCCCAGGGAGGACTCGAACCTCCACGGCGAGCAACCGCGCGCTCCGCGGCGAGACGCTTTAGACCGCTCGGCTACTCCACCGCGGTTGACAAACTGTGTTTTATAACAAATACTGTAATTAATCGCTGATTAACTACAGTGTTTGATGAACTTCACTGATTTGCCAGTGATAATTTGGAACTTCTACTCTCGAGTGCGTGTGGTATTTATTGTGCCTCTCATGAACAATAGTTGGAGAAATATTCAGTTATTCACCGATGTATAAAGTAGGACCACCTTCGCATTTTCATGACCAAAAAGAGTAATAAACTCCATTCATAAAGAATTACTTCGTGAGTGAATCATTTCTTCATCTTAGAATCCATTTTGTTGGTTATTCAGAGGTTTAATTTGTGTTTGTTTAAATATATTTTCGCGTCATCATATGCAGGTTGACAGACAGGCTAAACTACAGATTAATCATTGATCTTGTTTAAACAGATTGGGTAGCTGTTTAGGGCATAGAAGCTGGCATACGTAATTCACCCCTATGAACAGAGACAACGAGCCATAAACCTTTTATTACCCCGTGTTATGTATTGCCTAATTCTTATTGGTGAGTACCGACAGGAATGTCGCAATAGAATAATGTAAGGTCTCCGGATTGACGACCACAACAACAACATATACATTCGGGGACTTTAAATAATTGAACAACCGGTTTTGGATTGTCATTGTTTATTGATGATTATGATCGTAACTGTTAGAACGTCTTTATGAAACGTCATAGAAAACATAAAAGAAATGAATTATTTGAGTACTAATCAGATTTTGAAAGAATTCCTTTCCTTTCTGTTGGCAGAATGTGATAAATTTTGCCAGCCACTAAGCTCAGTATTTTAAAGCCGCCAATGCTCTCGTGTTCCTGTAAGAACCCGTTCAAATTTCCGCTTCGTAAGTGGTAACGATCCATGCCAAGTACTGTGCCAGTAACTTTTCCGTTGCCGCTTCCAAAAGCGCCAGTGGAGCAACTTGCTTTTTTCCTTCTTTCCTCTCTCCGTTTTTCCTTTTTTTTTTCCTTTCCTTCGCTCCTGGCATCGAGAGCCCGTCGTTCTGCTCTTTATTTCCTTTGTGGCGTTGCCATCCAGTGTTGGGTAGCTTCCAAGTCGTCCGTAGTCGTTCGCTTGTGTAAGTAATTCGCCTAGGACGCGGGGTCGTAAGTTCCAACGGCTGTTTAGAGAGCCTCAAACGACTATAAACAGAAATAAAAATATCTCTGGGGGAAGGGCGGAGAATACAATGTACGGCGCGGAAGAGGCTGCTTTGAAGCGCAATCTAGGCTGTTTATTGGCGGCGGTATGACGCGTCTTCCGCCACGCGCCGCGCTGCCGGCGTTGATTAATGGCATCGGGGGCGCAGACAGCGCCTGAATAATTTAATTTCCCATTTTGGCCCTTCTTATACGCAGAACGGCGAGAGTTGATGGCAAAATTAGCAGGCGTCGCCACCCCTTTGGCGCTGCTTTGAGCGGCTCCTCGCTCCGCTGCCGTTCTCTCCTCTCGCCCGCAGCTCGTCATTAACCGCCGCGCAACCAAAATGAAAGCCTCAAAACATCGACAATCGCAAAAAAGGGACGTTTCGTGTGTATTGTGCCTCATAAATTAAGCTCGAGAATAAAATTCGCGCAGAGGTGAAAGGGTCTGAATAAATGAGGAGTGGATGAAAAGTAATGAAAACTTCGAGGTGAGCCAAAGTCGTTAATTGATCATTTCAGTTGCCATAATTTGCTGCCAAATGTAAAGTTTGGTTTCAGAAGTGGTTTAACAACCGAAAATGTTGTGTTCTCTGTCAGGCACTTGATGGATCAAATAAAAAAAACTGCGAACGCTAGGATTATTCTTTGAATTAATAAAAGCATTGATTATGTTGATAACAAAATATTGTTGCAGATGCTGGAACTTATTGGCGTAAGGGTAGTAACTCACAAATGGTTCACCCTGAACTTTAATAACGGACAGCACAAGGAAATTCTATGCAGTGCTGAAAACAGCTATGATATGCACTCACAATGGAGCACAATTAAGTGGGGAGTACCCTAGGGTTCTGTTCTTGGGCCGCTGTTGTTTCTCGTGTATATAAATGACATGCCTTCTAGTATTACAAGTTATTCTAAGATAAAACCTGTATCCATTATGTCCAACCACACTCTTTGGTTTGTTTAAAGCCTGTAAAAGACGTGAGAGTTGCTGTCTGTCGAAATGTCTGTGCAATGTAGTAGCATTTGCAAAATGTTTTCCATAAGCGACACACATATGGATATACTTATAATGAAACTCCTAACAATACACAGCAATTTTCAGTAAGAAACATAATTGCATTGAAACGTGTTGTAATTACCATCTGATGATGATGAGCTGCTAGGCAGGTAGAAACCAGTTATGGTTTAATAAATAACTCCATCGGAAAATGAACAAGAGCCAAGCCAGCACGTTGCTTTATACGATTGGCGGCAGGAGAATTGATATGGTGCACAATCTTACGACTTTACTCGTCGTCAATTAGATTTTGTTTCGAAGGAGTTATTTCGGCTTCATTTGATGATTGCTGCTAATGTGTCTCAATTTTCTTGGGATTGGTTGGACGGTGCCTCTTCGACACAGTCTGATTGGGAATTTCAATCTGTAACGGCACGGCATTCGGCGAAATTTGAACGTTTCCTTGGCTCAGTGTCTGATTCCAATGTAGTTTCGCAACGATCTGTGATCAATCTCACGGAGAAAACCTATGACGACGCAGCTTTATCTGTGTTGGGGAAGGGTTTGAATTTCGCACCGACGCCTAAGCGTTTGCCGGTCGTTGATTTCATAAGTTCTATTGAACAGGCTGTTTCCAAACTACCTTCCGATTCTGCAGAAGAGGCTAGGAGGGAAGCTTGTCGTGTGTTGACTGGGGCCCGTCCACCCAAGTGTAATATAACAGCAGCTGAGGCGTCTGCTTTACGGTCTCTCAGAATGGATCCTGATATTGTTATCTTACCTGCGGACAAGGGAAACGCCACAGTTTTGATGAATAAAGATGATTACATTCAAAAGATGCAATGTTTACTTTCTGATTCGACATATCGTAGGATCGGTGCTGACCCCACAAAGAGTGTTGAGAGAAAGACTAATAACCTCCTGAAGAAAAGTCCTTTCTCACCGGAGACCATCAAAAGTCTTAATTCTTACTGTGCTGTTCCACCTAGATTGTATGGCCTTCCTAAGGTTCACAAACAGAACATTCCTCTGAGGCCTATAGTGTCTAACATTGGTGCTCCGACATATCGTGTAGCTAAACATCTTGCTAGTTTGTTGAGTCCAATGGTGGGCAGGTGTGAACACCACATTAAGAACTCGGCGGATTTCTTACGTCGATTGCAGGGATTGCGTTTGAATGACTCTGATATTTTAGTGAGTTTTGATGTTGTGTCTCTCTTCACTCGCGTTCCTCTGTCAGATTCGTTGCAGCTAATTGAGGTTAAGTTTGGTGTCGAGTTAACAAACCTTTTTCGACATGTGCTGACTTCCACTTACTTTTTATTCAATGGTCAGTACTATGAACAAACTGATGGAGTTGCAATGGGAAGCCCTTTGTCACCTATTGTGGCCAATTTGTTTATGGAGGATTTTGAGGAACGTGCTTTAGCGTCAGCGACTCTGAAACCTGCGTGTTTTCTCAGATATGTAGACGACACTTTTGTTGTTTGGCCTCATGGTAGTGAGAATTTAATTGGTTTTTTGGAACACCTAAATTCAATCCACCCGAATATTCAGTTCACAATGGAGGTGGAACAGAATGGCTGCCTTCCTTTCCTTGATGTGTTGGTCAGAAGGAAGGTTGATGGTACATTGGGACATTCTGTTTATAGGAAGCCTACTCACACAGATTTGTATCTGCGAGCTGATAGTTGTCACCATCCAGCTCAGCGTGAAGGAGTACTTCGTACTTTGGTTCACAGGGCACATGTCATTTCGGACCCTGACAGTTTGTCAGCTGAGTTGTCCCATCTCGAGGTGACCTTTCGTCAGAACGGTTATAGTGAGAGACAGATAAAACGTGCATTGCGCTATCAGCCTTCTGTGCAACGGGTGAGTGACGATAGTAATGAAGTGGCACCTAAATCTATGGCCTTTTTGCCTTACGCAGGAAGTATTTCCAACAAGATTGGTCTTATTTTACGGAAATATGATGTGAAATGTGTTTTTCGACCACCTTCAAAGATAAAGGCCCTGTTGGGGTCCGTAAAGGATGATCTTGGTTTGCGTAAGGCAGGTGTATATCGTATTCCTTGCAGTTGTGGCATGTCATATATTGGTCAGACAATCAGGACTGTGGAAGACCGGTGTATTGAACATAAACGTTACACGCGCTTACAACAGCCCAACAAATCCGCTTTTGCAGAACACTGTCTTGACACCGGTCATCCTATGGAATACAACAACACGGAGATCCTGGCATGCACCTCCACCTATTGGGATAGTGTTATTAAGGAAGCTGTTGAAATTAAACTAGCAAGCGACCTTATAAACAGAGATGGTGGTTTTTGTTTAAATTCTGCTTGGAATCCGGCACTGTCTCTCGTCAAAAAACAGAGGGATAAAATTCATGTTGCCTCACCTGTTGATTAAGTCACTATCGATATTTTTGATGTTTGGTCACCTTTGGTTGTGTTGACTCTGCTGTGACTTGTACTGTGTGTGTTATCTTCCTTGTTTACACTTTGCAAACCGAGGTATTAAATACGCTTGCACATTGCTTCCTTAAGTGCAGTTGTGCCTTGAGAATGGCAGGGTGTTCTCCTGCCGAAATATCGGCGGTTGTCGACGACGTCACCCGGCAGCATACCCGTAAGTTGTTTGAACATTCCTTACGCCGGGAAAAGTTAAAGTCTCACACTATTTTTGTCGACTGCAATGCACACACCTCCTCAAAGTGTGCGTAATGTATCTTCCCGATATATATTTTACGCTTCGCTAAATATTTCAGAGCTGTCAGTCCCGAGGATTACCAGACCAAATGCAGTAAATTCGGGAACTTTGAAAATTTACAATAATATTTTGGCAGTCGAAGTGTCTTTCACTGTCTGCGTGTCGAATGGCGAGTGTTCATCACAACAATAACTACCATATAGCCTAAAATAAATAAATAAATAAAAAAATCATTTGTACTCCACAAGTACTTTGCTACACAAGTAGCTGCTTTCTTTGTGTGGTGCACACTGACTTATCAGCAGGAGTCCGACAATTAGTCATCCGATAACGCAGGTCTAAAAATCTGCAGCCATGACCGTCACAGAGTCGACGAACCAAAGGATCGCGATCGGCTCTGGGAACAGTGGTGAAAATTGAAATCTATGCATGCATCCCTCGCGCGAGCGCAACAGTCTGCACTAATTCCGTCAGACGCCTGTACGATCTGAGAATGGCCTCTCAACCCAACCGATAGGCGTCGTTGGTGCCGATGAGTGACACAACTTGGTGACGACTGCACCCCGTACGCTCTATAGTTGCTTGTCTGTACTGAGGCGCCGTGCTGGTATTCTGGAATCTACTCACAAGGATAGGGTCTCATATGTGGCTCACCGATTTTGACCAAATATTGCACAGAAATTCTGTATTGAAAATAAAGAGACACATGTTTCGGCTTTGTGCTAGACACTCCATAGCCTTTGAAAAAATGAAGATCCAAGTTGATGACTGGCAATCTATTTTCATTGCCGTACGTCGAAACAGCGTCTAAACAAAAACAGGTTTTAGTAGTATAATATGGGTTCCAAAGTAAATAATCTCGGAGTTATTAACGCTTCTGTATTTTATGCTGTAGCTTAACTACTTGTAAACGGGCGATCATGTCAGCTGTTGACTGGCGCGGTAGTCCAGCCATAGATCAGAGAGCAGACCGTCCACTTGTAACCGAATGCACCGTTCTATGTATCTTAACTGACGCAAATCGATCTCAAGGATCGTTCCTTGAATTTCGTTGCTGAGAATGAACCAATAATTTTTGTTTAAGTAAAAGGTTATCTGAATTTTTATGCCTGTTTCGTGAATGCAGACTTATATTCGACTTTATGGAGCTCTTAATATCGTAGATAACAGTACCACTGTGAATCATTTCCTTTCCTTTCCCGAGTGGGTGACGCACGTCTCGCGTTTCACCTGTAGCCGGCGTGCCCGCCGGTTGGGGGAGCAAAATACCTGCATACTGGTTGCGCGACGTAATAAAAAAACACAGCCCAAAACATATCCATCAACTAAAAACAAACACGATTACAAGTGTGTAAAGACTCGATCTAGTCGGAAAAAAAGTTGTTAAGGTTTTAGACGCCCAAGCCGTAGACCCCTATTCGAACCTTGGTCATGGCTATATTTCAGTCGAAATTCTTTTCGATGTATCTAATAGTTTCTGATATTATAATTCCTCCAGTGGTGGGCTAATCGGGGAGGCAATACAAAATGAGTCCACCCTCATCGCCATTAAGCCTAGTTGCCGACGACAGCAATACCGAGTTATCGACAATAGTGACCGGTTGCCTTATGTAACGATCATTGCGATCATTTGCGTCAACTTTATCGCAGAGAATAAACTTACTAATCATAATATTATAGACCTTCTTTCGACGAAAAGCAAAGAGAGAAGAAAAATTTGTAAACGATGTGTAGAAGAGAGGTCAGGAAAAATGCGTATGTTATAGACATACTTTCAAAAATTGCACCATACCACTGTGAACTGAACGCCATTTAACTTGTTTGGGCTCAGATTAAGAATTATGTCACAGCAAACGTGAAACCTTAGAAATTAATGGAGTGAAAATATTCTGGTTGAAGCAGTCAAAGTAGGAATGCTGGATGTTTGGCAGAAAAGTGTATAGAACGTTAAAAAAAACTGAATAGTCAGTGTGTGACATGGATAAAATTGTGGAAGCTTACGGAGAGAGTTAATAGCGTCAATAGAAGTAGCAGCAGCAGCAGCAGCTCCTGCGATTGCTCAGACGGGTGGTTGTCCTGTCTGTGCTGGAAAAAATAAAGAGCTGAGTAGATTTATTAATTTGTACCAATATTTCTTCTAATCCAACTAAAGCACTTGTGTCATCGAGAGCAGGAAAGAGTGAGTGCGTATTTTTGTCCGTAACTACAGATCTTTTTGTATTATTGCTCCTCATGTTTCATACATACTAAGCGCTCCGAAGTTAAGAAATCTCGACTTCGTTTGTTTCATCCCCTGGCGAACACGTGATCAAACCGTACACTACGTTATGTAGGGCGGCACAGTGCGTGGCATTGCTTACCCATACGTCTCGACGCGGCAAATTGGATGGTAGGTCCTGTGTTTATATTCTACAAATGTATGTGGCCTCGAATTCCAGACTGTCCCTTATTCAGTGAACGTACTTGGCATTGTTTAGAATTTGATTCAAAATCATAAGGTGTTCGGGGCCTCCATATCTCAGCTTCGAGAATTATAGTCAGAGAATTTGATTCAAAAATTCTGGTCCTGCGGGGCCTTCACATCTAGAAGCTGTCGCGCGGTCCGAGGCGCCATGTATATGTGTTGTCCTTAGGATAAGTTAGTTGAAGTAGGGTGTATTTTTAGAGACTTATGTCGTTAGTATGAAAAAGAAAACAGTAGCTTTCAAGATTTGGAGCCCACCCCCATCGAGGAAGACACCCACACTCCTCGCCCTTAGCCCGCCACTGAATACCTCGCTGTGATTTTTTATTTTTTTATTTTTTATTTATTTTTTATTTTTTATTGTGAATTAATGTATCGGGAAGATTGAGTAATAATTAAATAGGCATAAAATCTGTATACAGTTATTTTCATTATTTCCATCATGATACATAGTGGAAAAATACACCTATCGTGTATTATTGGGTAATTCCAGTAATTGACCATCTATTCGTGAGCTTTCTCGCGTTCAGCGGGGTGAAACGTATCATAAAAACAGGCAAATACTTCGTGCACTCTGTACAACACACGAACGACATCTCGCCGCACTGACATGTTTTCCGAAGTATTGTTTCTGGATAATGTATCCGATTCACACACAAATCTATCAGATATCAGTTTGGGTGCGTATCAAGCTTATAAAAGTAAAGCTTGTAAGACAGGTGCGGACGACTCGTTACGGACCAGGGCATGAATATTGAGTAATCTCTGTTCTACTGTCATGTCGCATAATTTCGAAGTCGTTCGAAGAAATACTTTACCTGTCGGATAAAGTCAACGTCACATGATTGACAAATAGTGGTACATTTCCGTGGTTTCACTTTCACTGTACGTATACGAATGTCCTCTCTATGGCGTCATTTCCGTTTGGCCACCCATAAATCGAGTATCAGGATAAATTTATTGTTTTGCGTACGAAGTGTCTGAACATGATCCAGATATAACTGATACAGCTTGGAAGTAAAGTGTCTCGATTTTGAGCATGCGACGAAAACGTTTCCAAAATTCCTTTGGAGAGCTTTAACTTATTGAGAGACCTATGAACAGAATTCTCCATTGAGTTGTTGCAGACACTCTCTGTAGCTGTTCTAGGTTTAATGTTATACAATACTGAGCATTGTACGAGTGTATAACTCTATTCACACTACCAACTGCAACAAACGTTGCCTTCTGGCCACGTTGTGCCAACGCACGATTTATGCTGACAGTATATTCACACCCAGTTTGGTCGGTGTTTATGGCAAAATATCGGTCATAACCTATCATCAAGGTTGTGGTCTGTCGTTGAAAGAACTCAGCAGTTTTTAGTTGATGTCTGTTCGTGCTTCTAAATGTATTGCGTGACTTGACGTTGGCGTATGCTGTGACTTGCTATTAACCTCCTTGTCCATTGTGGCGATGCTTTGAACTCAAAATTACTTTCCTCTAATTTATACTGCGTACTTGCTGCAATAGCCAATTGCTGAAGAGTTGTTGTAGCGTGTTTTGCATATTATTTGGCTTCAACGAATCTGTCGAAAGTCCATTTATCGATAGGATGTAATTTATCGACTCTGGTTCCTCGTGTTCAGATGTCCACCTCTTTAATAAATTCTTTCTTCTTAGCCTTGAAGTTCAACCTTCGGTATACAGTGTTATGAAACTCCATTTAGGATGTATCGTTTCGACAATGTAAGTGCAGTTTTTTTGTTTTCTTGACATCCAAGGGTATGTGTTCTCACGTCTTACATTTCTTTATTTCTGGTCATACGCTGACTCTTTATCTTCCTGTCCTACTTTTTCATGTTGCAAGCTTAAACACGGATTTTCCAAACCCAAACTAAGAAAAAACACACTATTCTGAGCAGGGTGACACAATTTCATCAGTTATTTCCTTCAGTCGGGTCGAGCCCCCAGTGCTACAGCACGAAAAAAAAATCACCCATTCACAACCTGTGTTTGCTCGGAGCTCCGTGAAGTGCGGCTGTAGACCCTATTTTATTATACAAACTGGCTGCGTCGTGTCTAAGTGCCAGACACACAACTGCTGCAATGTCCCCAAAAAGTTTAGCTTTAAATAAATGCAGTCAGGAACAAAAAAATTCACAAACGACACTTTCACTATTAACTAAATTGATGTTTATTCCAACTAATACCCATCAGTGAATATTTGTTACACCTGACTTCAGAGAAATTCCGAGTTCCTAAAGGCTGCCACACAAAAACTTGGAAACTTGACTGAATAGTTTCTAAGTCGCACAGTCGCTAAATAAAAATTAAAGTCCAGCAACAACCCTGGGAAACTCTAAGTTTCACTGTCACAGAATATAGTTAGAATTCACGAAGGACCACTGAAGACACTTCTAAGTCCTACAGACGCAGAATAAAAGCCAAGTTCTCGAAGCACCACAAAACAAATATTTCTGAGTTCCACCCTAGAACATTTCGCTGAAATTTTACAGGTCCTCAAACGACTCCACAGTCGCCCATCGTAACGACATGTCTTATCTGTCGAACCGACGTTAACACACTGCCCTAACAAGCCAAAATGGCCGTCTTAAGTACCCTCGCTGGCTTACTCTGAAGTCAAATCAGTATCTTATTTTCACAAAATTACCTCTTTTACATAAAATACAAATGAAATAAATACATGTGAAAATAGTATTTAATGGAAATTTACCGCTGAAACAGAATATGGCATCAGAAACATTGTACATATCGTAGTTTTTGCATTATCAAAAATTAAACTTTTCTACATTTGCTTTTCAGTATTTAAACATAGATTATTCTCTGTGGTTTCATTAACTATTTAGTTAAGTCTAGTTTACCATACTGCCGCTAATACTACAGTTATTATTGTTTATTTATTAAAAATTCATCTTTTATACTCGAAAACCATGTTACTGGCCTCTAATTCAAATTTACTGAATTTGCGCAAAAAACTAAATATACATCTAATTAGTACTCACTTAGATCTATCATTTAGCCGTGTGGTCTAACGCACCGCTTTCCGAGACGGGGAGGCGTACCGGCCCCGGTTCGAATCTGCCCGGCGGATTGACGAAAGGGGTCGGATGCCGTCCAGCCTGGATGAGGTTTTTAGGTGGTTTTCCGCATCCCCCCTAGGTGAATAGCGGGCTGGTACCCAAGCCCCGCCTCAGTTACACGGTTCGCAAACATTTTGTAACACTTACACTTTCGCACACTTATAACACTATATGCAGACATTTGGGGTACACATTTCCTCAAAACCTATTAAAGTGGCAGGAGGCGCGTTTATATCAGCGCATCCGTCTAGTCCTTAAAATTAAATTGAGCCTACGCGCTCCTTTGTATCATATATGGATCAATAGTTACTAATTTTAGTGGTTTATTGTATATTTCTCCAAGTCCAAACAGGGCTTCTCCCTCCGAGAGCCTAACGGCCTGGATTTTCCAGTCATGTGTCTATACACAAAGCAAGCGACCAGACGCTCGTTTGACTGATGAGAGGTGCCGCTATCGATTGACTAACCTCTGAACTACGACGACTCAATAGCTGTCAAAACATCACGATTCCCGCGCATGTGCGCGATTTACCATAGAATTGCAGACTTCAAGTGTCCCCTCGAAACTGCCCCCTTCCAAGGTGATGACGTTGATGCATATAAATCGTCAACTACATTTGTACTGGAAGGGCGTCACTTTCATTCTCATGAACAACTTCTTCCACGCCTACAAATGTCATTTCCGGGCGTATAATCAGATAGCGCCGATACATTTCGTTGCTGGTTAAAGGAGATCTTCCAGATGTCCATGTGTTCACATTAGTAAAGCAAAGCTGTTACCTACGCTAAAATTCATGAAAACATGTATGGAGTCAGTGAGTTCTTTTGTGCTTTTTCCGTCAATGTTTTCGCTAATATCTGCAGCGTCTTTTACAAGCTGCAGTACATATTCCGCTGGCGCGTGGCCAACGATAAAGACAGGCCGTGGTGCGTACGTCACAGTCACGTCACGTCATCAGAAAAGGCTAGAGCCAACGCGATCGCTGACTGGCTGGCCGCCAGTGACGCTTAGCTGTGCCCCAGCGGCCAGCCAGTCAACTAGCGATCGCTTTTGCTCAAGCCTTTTCTGATGACGTGACGTGACTGTGACGTACGCACCACGGCCTGACTTTTTCGTTGGCCTCGCCGCTGACTGACGAATGTTGTTGATTATCCTCTATTCCCATAGATCACGTAAGCAAACACAAACACACTTCAACAGTGACATGAAAAAATATGATTACATTATATTCACTCGAAAGTAGCTCTCCATGTGAACTCTCTAAATTCGTGAACAAGACGGATGGTAGAAGGTTTGATTGGTCGTACGGTCGACCGCCGATGGACGTTCTGCTACACGTGTAGTATTACAGTTACCTTAGGCGTACTTTTGCCTTCCGTATTCGACGAAAATAACTGTAAGCAGATTATACACTTATTTGATTATTGTTCACACTTCCCGACGCTTTACTTCACAAAAGGGCACAGAGAAGTATTTCAAATATTAGAAGACAACCAGCTAAATTTAAAAAAAAATCGGCTGAAACATAACAGTGAACAAGGTGTGAACTGGGACCCATGGCTTGTTCTTCAACACTCTTTAGATGCATGGCATTGAAAATACGAGTGTCTGACATCAACATAGACCTTGAATTTTTCAACAATTATGGACTGTCCAGCAAAAAGCCGAACACATGGCTCTATATTTTCAACATAGATCATCAATGCAATATTTGATCAAAATAGGTGACCCACGTCTCAAACACGCTCCTTGTCAGCTGGAACGAAATGTGAAGTTACACGTTTCATTAAATTTCCACCCATCTTGCAAAGACTGTGGTGATTCACAAAGTTACCAATGATCTTAGTACGCATAATGTAATTCGATCGTTTTCGTTGCGAATCTTTAATTTCGCACGACAGGAAATGTGTGCCTCAGACATAATACACTCATATTCAGATGAACACCATGAAAGACTAGAGATAGGAAGTTCATATTCACAGAACTTAACATTAGTATGTTCTGCAGAAATAATTGGCAGCCGCGGTGGTAGTATGTAAGCTTAGGGACTGGTAACCATAGTAGTTAAGTCCCATAGATTTAGAAACATTTGAACATTTGAAATTAAGCCAGAACATTATGAGCAACTACCAATTAGCCGGAAATATATACCCAGAGGATGCCGACAACGCTATATATCAGGGCTGAATGATGGAGCAAAGGATATAATATCACAATATACAAAATAATGTAATATAGACCCATTCAGCGAAAACACCATAGACATGGGCAAAAAATTACAATTACTTAGTGCCTCAAGACAAAAAAGATGGAGTGAAACCGGCTGCGGTGGCCGAGGGGACTGAGGCGCTCCAGTCACGGTCTGCACGGCCACTACGGTCGGGGGTTCGAATCCCCTCTCGGGCATGGATATTTGTGCCGTATTTAGTCTTAGTTAGTTCAAAGGAGTTTGTATGTTTAGGGACTGATAACCCCTTAGTTAAGTCCCATAGACTATACAAACATTTGAAACATTTTTTTGATGGAGTGAAACCCTTGAAAAGATGGACATGACACTTAGTAGTAAAGAGGCCGGGAATACAGTAAAGGAACTCAATGGTGACTCCACAGAGGTCAAACAACCGTGTGCAGTAAGACCAGATCAGGTTGTTCATCAACTCCTTGTAAATGGCAAAACTAATAAATGCAAAGCCCCAAAAATTATATGAAGACCGGAAATAGACATTTTTGAATAATTAGCATTTGAACAATGTAGCCTGGCAGATTCAAGGTTGTCATCTATATCTTGGCTCAACACTACCTACCATTAAATGTGTTTGCGGCCCTGGTATACGCTATAAACCGAGGTTAATAGTACAGTGTGGGGACGAGCAGGATGCCTCCCAGACGTATGGGCGAACCGCACCGTAAAATCAGTGAGTTTGATAGAGGGCGCGTTATCGGCAAGACAGAATGTGACGTGATGCATCCATCCGGAAAAAGGATCCTTGCATGGGACGAAGTGTTTGGGCAGTGCAGCGAGGATGTGCAGAATGGTTCAGGGAAGGCCGCAGAAAACGACGGGCTGGTATAAGTCGCACCACCCAGACCACCCGCTGAGAAGACCAACACCTCATCCGAATGGCTTTGCAGGAAAGCTCTGTGTCCTCTGAGAAAGGTGTAACACATCGGACACTATTAGCGGTGTCAGTCCGTAGCCGTTTATAAAAGCCACTGGTTAGGTGCGTGTCACACAGTGGGACGGAATCGTCAAACCGTGGCGAAAACCCCGAAAAATGAATTTTAGATTCTCATTCCAGAAGGAGAGGTCGTCACCTTCGATACCTGACGAGTTACGTCAGTTCAAAAGTGACTTTCGTCGAGAGCGCTGTGTAATGTTCAAATGTTTGTATAGCTTATGGGACTTAACTACGGGGTCATCAGTCCCTAAACTTACAAACTGCTTACGAACTAGCTAACACTAAGGACGGCACAAATATCCATGCCCGAGGGGGATTCGAACCCCCGAACGCAGTGGCCGTGCAGACAGTGACTGGAGCGCCTCAGTCCCCTCGGCCACCGCGGCCGACAGCGCTGTGTAAGCAAGGCAAATTTACTCTCTGTTTGTGAGTGAATATTTTGGTAGTGATGCGAAGAATTTCAGTTCTACAAGATGAAAACGGTTGCTACAGGTATTTACAAAATGATCGTACACTAAATCAGTATAAATTTCATGTTTATCCTATCTGTATTATATTTTTTTCCGATGCCTCTGCAAAACGACCATGCATTGCAAAAGTTGCATTTTCAACTACAGCAAAAGCAGCATGTACCGGAATATATCGCGGAATTTCAAGTCCAAGACTATAGATTGATTAATTATCCAATGGAATTGACAAGAATCAGCTGCCAAAATCTGCAATTCCTCTTGTATAATGGATTTTTACAGGTGCCCGTGCGGCCGACATTTCGTAGTACAACATAGTCGATGCAGCGCGCGGTGCGGTAGGTTATGGAAGCTTAGGGTTTAACGTCCCGTCGACAGCGTGGTCATTAGAGACGGAGCTTACGCTCGGAAGGTTTGGGTAAGGATGTGGAAGGAAATCGGCCGTGCCCTTTCAGTGGAACCATCCAGGCATTTGCCTGGAGTGATTTAGGGAAATCACGGAAAACCTAAATCTGGATGGCCGGAGGTGGATTTGAACCACCATCCTTCCGAACGCGAGTCCAGTGTGCTACCACTGCGCTATGTTTCCCGTGCCATACGCTTACGATATCTGACCATTTGTCTACAATGAATCTGTTACTAATGCTATTATTATATTTTCCACATGGGTTCAGATGGTCAATACGTGAAATTCACTCGACAAGAAATATTCAGCATTGTTATACAACGGTTGAGTGATGATCTACCTGCAATTCCAGTTACATCATGATCGGCCATGGAAAATTGCGATAAGGATACTGACTCTGAGAACTTCGAGAGTGATGCTGACCCTGATTTCTAAATATAAAACCATTCATACCATTTTGTATGCATCAGAACGACATATTCAATCATATTAAGTTTTCAAGGTTATGAACGATTGTCTTTATTAGCTACACTTATTACTTATATCGTTGATTATATTGTTACATTTATTATTTGTGTTCTGTCACCGACTTTGAAGATTGTTTCATTATATTATTGAAATACAATGTGTGTGGTAACGAAAAATTTTTACGATATATTTAGACAATTATTCTGTTATTTTGCTGTAATAAACAAATCACGTAGACAGTGTATTAATTATTAGTGTCTAAATACTATATATACGCTATTATTAGAAAATTATTTTGGTTTTTCATGGGTCACGTTGTTATATTAGCTCCGCCTTGTGTTTAGACAATTTTTACCATCAAATTCTTAATCAGCGATCTCAAAAACCCCTGTGTGATTAGGTTTGTGTGAATTAAACGTCTTCTTGAGGTTTTGGCCACGAAAAATGTTCAAATGTTTGTATAGCTTACGGGACTTAACTACGGGGTCATCAGTCCCTAAACGTACAAACTACTTATGAATTAGCTAACACTAAGGACGGCACAAATATCCATGCCCGAGGAGGGATTCGAGCCCCCGACCGTAGTGGCCGTGCAAACCGTGACTGTCCCCTCGGCCACCGCGGCCGGCTTTTGGCCACGTTTTGGGGATTCTGTCCCACTGTGCGGCGTCCACTTATCCTCCTAACTAATGCGCAGAAAAATTGTAGACGGAAATCGAGTCTGATACGACGTGTTTGGGGACGGGCATGGCATCAAAAGTGTTTTTGGTGGAATGCAGGTTCTGTTTGTTTGAAATGTGGTGTCGCACAAGTCTGAAGTGCGCGCCACGTACTTTCGCCGCATGCCGGCCTGCAAGCACGGCGCGGCGATCTTAAGACGTCAGCCGCGAGCGCCCTCTGCTGCAACCTCGCTCGCGGCCACCACTGAACTGTATCGACCACTTGGCAATAGGACAGGCACTAGATAAGACTCTCATCAGTAGGCAGGTTTATACCTAGTCTTCAAGTTAAACAATGTACCTGTATGTCTGTATTCCACTAGTCTGCAGTTATGAAAGTTAAGTATTGTCATATATATCTTGTTCTAATCTAGCTTAGTGTTTCTAGTTTCTGCTGTCCCACTGGCTGGTCACGTCAGACTCTGTACCCGCACACGCGTGCATCCTACTTCCCTGTGTTGGTCTCTCGCCACTCGGCCATCGACACGCAGGACAACTGAAGGCGACGAGACGCAAAATGAAAATTATGGTGGAATTTTTGTTTTCCACAGTCAGGGGGACCGCCTTATACGCGACGATGCCAAAATTAAAAATCTTCAAATGTTTGTAAATCTGTTGTTGTTGTTGTGGTCTTCAGTCCGGAGACTGGTTTGATGCAGCACTCCACAATACCCTATCCTGAGCAAGCCTCTTCATCTCCACATAAGAGCGACAACCTACATCTGTCTGAATCTGCTTACTGTATCCATCTCTTGGTCTTCCCCTGCGATTTTTTCCCCATACACTTCCCTCCAACGCTAAATTCACAATTCCTTGATGTCTAAGAATGTGTCCTACCAATCTATCCCTTCTTTTAGTCAAGGTATGCCAGAAATTCCTTTTCTCCCCAATTCTGTTCAGTACCTCCTCATTAGTTACGTGATCCATCCACCTAATCTTCAGCATTCTTCTGTAGCACCATATTTCAAAAGCCTCAATCCTCTTCCTGTCCGCACTGTTTATCGTCCACGTCTCACTCCCATACAAGGCAACACTCCATACAAATGCCTTCAGAAAGGACTTCCTTAGACTTAAATCAATATTCGATGTTAACAAATTTCTCTTTTTCAAGAACGCTTTTCTACCCATTGCCATTCTGCATTTTATATCCTCTGTACTGCGACCATCATTTGTTATTTTACTGCCCAAGTAACAAAACTCATCTACCTCCTTTATTGCCTCATTTCCCAATCTAATTCCTTCAGCATCACCTGATTTTCTTACACTGCACTCCATTACCCTAGTTTTGCTCTTGTTAATGTTCATCTTATATGCACCTTTCAGCACACTGTCCATTCCGTTCAATTGCTCTTCCAGGTCCTTTGCTGTATCTGACAGAATTACAATGTCGTCGGCAAAACGCAATGTTTTTAATTCTTCCCCCTGAACTTTAATTCCTTCTCCAAATTTCTCCTTGCTTTCCTTTATAGCTTGCTCAATGTACAAATTGAATAACATAGGAGAAAGGCTACAACCCTGTCTTACTCCCTTTCCAACCACTGCATCCCTTTCATGCCCTTCAACTCTGACAACCGCTGTCTGGTTTTTGTACAAGTTATAAATAACCTTACACTCCCTATATTTTACTCCTGCTTGCTTCAGAACTTGAAAGAGTTTATTCCAATCAACATTGTCAAAAGCCTTCTCCAAATCTACAAAAGCTAGAAATGTAGGTTTGCCTTTTCTTAATCTATCTTCTAGGATAAGCCGTAAAGTGAGTATTGCCTCCCGAGTTCCTACATTTCTCCTAAACCCAAACTGATCTTCCCCGAGGTCAGCTTCTACCAGCTTTTCCATTCTCCTGTAGATAATTCGCGTTAATATTTTGCAACCATGACTTATTAAACTGATGGTTCTGTAGTTTTCACACCTGTCTGCACCTGCTTTCTTTTGAATGGGGATTATAACATTTTTCTTAAAGTCTGAGGGTACTTCGCCTGTCTCATACATCTTACACACCAGGTGAAACAGGTTTGTCATGGCTGGTTCTCCCAAGACTTCAGTAGCTCTGAAGGAATATCATCTACTCCAGGGGCCTTGTTTCGACTTAGGTCTTTCAGGGCTCTGTCAAATTCTTCTCTCAGTACAGTATCTCCTATTTCATCTTCATCTACATCCTCTTCCCTTCCTACAATATTGTCTCGAAGTTCATTTCCTTTGTAGAGCCCCTCTATATACTCTTTCCACCTTTCAGCTTTCCTTTCTTTGCTGAGAACCGGTTTTCCATCCGTGTCCTTGATATTCATAGAGCTGTTTTTCTTATCTCCAAATGTTTCCTTTATTTTCCTGTAGGCTGTATCTATTTTTCCCCTATTTATACATTCTTCTACATCCTTGCATTTGCCTTCTAGCCACTCCTGCTTAGCCATTTTACACTTCCTGTCAATCTCATTTCTTAGTCGTCTGTAGTCCATTTTGCCTGTTTCATTTACTGCATTTTTATATTTTCTCCTTTCATCAATTAAATTTAGTATCTCCTGTGATATCCAAGGATTTTTCGTAGGTCTTGCCTTCCTACCTATTTTTTCCTCTGCTACTTTCACTATTTCATCTCTCAATTTTACCCATTCCTCCTCTACTGTTTTATTTTACCTTGTTTCTGTCAATTGTTGCCTAAAGCTCCCTCTGAAATTCTTAAGAACTTCAGGTTCCTTCAATTTATCCAGGTCCCATCTCCTTATTTTCCTACCTTTATGTAGTTTCTTCAGTTTCAGCCTACAGTTCATAACCAACAAGTTATGGTCAGAGTCTATATCTGCCCCTGGGTATGTTTTACAGTTTAAAACCTGGTTTCGAAATCTATGTCTTACCATTATAAAATCTATCTGGTATCTCCCGGTGTCTCCTGGTCTCTTCCACGTATACAACCTTCTTTTGTGATTCTTGAACCAGGTGTTTGTTATAACTAAATTATGTTCCGTGCAAAATTCTACCAGGCGGCTTCCTCTTTCATTCCTTTTGCCCAGACCATATTCACCTACTATCTTCCCTTCCCTTCCTTGTCCTACTACCGAATTCCAGTCTCCCATAACAATTAAGTTTTCCTCTCCTTTAATTGTCTGAATAAGTTCCTTTAGCTCCTCATATATTTCTTCGATTTCCTCATCAATAGCAGAGCTAGTTGGCATATAAACCTGTACTACTGTGGTCGGTGTTGGCTTCGTATCTATCTTGACAATGATAATGCGATCACTATGCTGGTCATAGTAGTTTAACCGCATTCCTATCTTCTTATTCATTATCAGTCCTACTCCTGTGATACCCCCAATTGATTTTGTATTTATAATCCTGTACTCACCTGACCATAAATCCTGTTCATCCTGCCACCGAACTTCACTAATCCCCACTATATCTAACTTCAACCTATCCATTTCCCTTTTTAAATTTTCTAATTTTCCTACTCTATTAAGGGATCTAACATTCCACGCTCCGACCCGTAGAATGCCAGTATTGTCTTTCCTGATGATCACATCCTCCTGAGTAGTCCCCGCCCGGAGATCCGAATGGGGGACTATTTTACCTCCGGAATATTTTACCCGAGAGGATGCCATCATCATATGTTCATACAGTAGAGCTGCATGTCCTCGGGAAAGGTAACGGCTGTAGTTTCCCCTTGCTTTCAGCCGTTCGCAGTAGCTGTGTGGCAAAGCCACATTAGCTGATGTTACAAGGCCAGCTCAGTCAATCATCCAGACTGTTGCCCCTGTAACTACTGAAAAGGCTGCTGCCCCTCTTCAGGAACCACACGTTCGTCTGGCCTCTCCACAGATACCCCTCCGCTGTGGTTGCACCTACGGTACGGCTATCTGTATCGTTGAGGCACGCAAGCCACCCCACCTCGGCAATGTCTGTGGTTCATGGGAGTGGACTAAAAGAAGTACTCGACTAATAATACTCATTCCGAGATACCAAGGAATTGTCAGGACTGTATTAGATAAAGGTGGGCGTGTGTGGCCGCGGCGGATTAGCCGTACGCATTGGAGCGTCCTGATGCGGTCGCGGGGCCGTTCGCCGTCGGGGGTTCGAGTCCCCCCCTCGGGCATGGGTGTTTGTGTTGTCCTTAGGCTAGTTTAGCTTAGTTTAAGTAGTTTGTAATCTACGGCCCAATAACCCAGCTGTTGTGTCCGATAGATTTACAAACATTTGGCTGTGTTGTGTGTTAAAGTGTTAGTGGAAGGTACAATCATCTGGTTAAAATAGATGTGTATTGGCTGCGTTATTCAGAGGTTAGTACACTTGCACAGGATATAGCAGCGTGGATTAACTACATCAAACTTGTCTTCGGACTGGAGACGACAACATTAACAATGGTGGGTTATATGATAAAGCGACCCAGAAGGATAATGGGTTGAAATGTAAGACTAAGGTAACAAAATCCCGTTCCGTTGATGAAAGGATATCGATAAATATGAATGCCAATATTTTAAAAAGGTTACATCCGGTTTGAGCGGTCTCTGTCGCAATCATGACCCGATAAATCAAGATGACGCTTTAGGAGAGTCTTCTGCGTAATTAATTCATTCCAAAATAGAGCGGAATAATTAGTTATTGATACTGATACCATCTGTCATTCTTCGTTAACCCTACGATGTGAATGTAGATTCGGATGCAGAGGGCTGTTCATGAAACGGTACTAGTATAATTAAGGAAAAATACCGTTGTTGTTTTTCTTATGTAGCACACAAAGACGTAAGAAAGTATGACATTAACGTCATGGACAAGTTAGAGTTATCTGAGTTAGTATTTTGTCGAGATCAGCAACTGTTGTATAGTTGGTAATCAAAGAAGCAGCAAACCATTGCAGTTAAATTATTTTCACCATAATCGGTTTCGGGCACTTCTGTAATATGCTAAATCATGTTCAGATGGAACATATAAGAATGACAATATACATCTAAAGAAGGACATTAATAAAATTCCAATAAAATAACTTTAACTGGTACTGGGTGCTGCTACTTTGAAAACCAGTCATAGGAATTCTAAAAAGTTGGATGAGTATAGGATAATTTTTTTCCGAGGTGGGACGGTCATAAATGGTGAATTAGAAGTCATAGAGACGGAACGATTGGATGATGTGTACTATAATTATTGCCCAAGTTTTGGAGAGCCATTGATTACAGTAGGATGTCAGATGATTGAGCTGGTTTTGGAGGGATCGTTGGAATTTCTGGAATGTAGAATAGAGAACAATGAAGGCGCTGTTATTATCATACTGAAGGAGGAGGTTTGGGCATGTCTGCAGTGTAGAAGAAATAAAGAAGAGGAGAGAGGACGGAGCATTGGGACAATCCCGCAGTGGGGTGCAACATATGGGAAATGTTACTGCTAACAAAGACATTGGCTGCCGTTATCGTGAAGGAACGCATTAACAAGATGTGCACGAAGAGCGCAAAAAAGGTCGTCCATTATGACAAATCCCTCACCGAAATGCACCGATATAGTTGCACTATACGTCGGAGAATGTCATCCCTTTACCGTATAGACGTTTGAGTGCCTCCTACGACCACCAGTGACGTACGGTGGCACCACATAATGCCACCCCAAAACACCATGGAACCACCACCCTCCTGCACTCGTTGGTCGGTGTGTCGAAGACGTTCAGGCTGACTAGGAGCCTCCGAAAACGCCTCCAGCGATTGTCTGGTTGAAGGCAGAAGCGAGTCTCATCTGTGACTAGCACTTGATGTCAATTCTGATGAGTCCATTCAGCATGCTGTTGGGTCCATATATGCCATGCTGCATGGTGTCTAGGTGTCAAAGCTGGACCTCGTCATGAACGTCTGGAATGAAGCAGATGATGTTGGTGCACTTGTCAGTGAATGTGTTGGGAGAGGATTCTTTCCAGGACCTTGTTGAAGACTGGGGTGAGGTAGATGGGGCGGTACGAGAGAGTATCAGTTGGTAGTTTGTTAGATTAGAGGAAAAGTAGGATTCTTGAGGTTTCCCAAAGGTCGGGATAGTTGTCTGTGGAGAGGATAGTATTGTGCAGAAGGAGACAGGGCAGTCTCTGAGGTGTCGATAGGTAGTGCAGTCGTGATTAGGATATGTGTTGTGTTTCCTGTGAAGAATTTGTTTTATGTCATTTAGTGTCATTGGTGTACCAAAATTGAAACTACATCATATAAGAATATTTTTGCCACCAAAAACTCACATTGCATTCGTAACCCGTCAAAAATCTCAGGAATTACTATTGGGATTTGGATCTGTTTCCAGTAATATGAAGGTTTGTTCACGAGGAAGGTTCGTGTATATCATTTGCAAATATTTCGGGTTAAAAGGGTGAACTACAATGCTGTCAAGTCCCACGCACACTTATTTCATTTTATCCCCCTCTCGCCTATCTCAAATGGGCGGGGGTAGGGTGTGTGGGGGTTGGCAGTCCTGGCTAGCCGGGTGTCCGTCAAATACAACTGTTTTTCTCGGGAGCGGGGAGAAATGTCGAGTTAAAATTGATACCAACTACTAAGTCCAACGCTTCCTTGGCGCTTTAAAAAAATTAAGCTTTCAAGTAAACACAAACAAAAATAGGGCAATTTACGTCACATACTTTGATACTCGCAATTTCAACTATCAAATCTATACATGTGCTATCTGTATAGCTAATTAAGTTTGTACTTTATTCTCCAAGCGCAAATCCTACTCCTACCTGTTCGCTTTTGCTAGCATTCTGCAAATGATTACCCGACAACAGACAGCACGTAATGAGAATATGTTTTGATCCAGCTTATCCCAATGCACATAGTAGGTGTTTTTTCCCCCAATACCCAGCCATTACAATTAAGACGGCTATCAATCTATACTCCTCCTATTCTTCTCGTTTATGTGTATGTGCATGCTACCAGAAAAATAGGAAGGCTAGTGATACCACTTTCACTCGGTACATTAGTGGGCTTTGCTGTGCTGTGATACTGGCATTTTTCATTCTGAAGGGAGAAAGGACGATTGGGGTTGAACGTCTGGTTGACAGGGACGTCATTAGAGGTGGAGCTTAGCTTGAATGGCCGGGGGTAGATTTGCTCTACCGTCGTCCCGAAGGCGAATACTACGTCTTACCACTAAGTCACCTCGCTCGGCTTTTCATTCTCGTTCCCAACTTCTATACTAGCATAATACACACTTACTTCAGCCAAGATCGCTACTTTATTTGTTGGTTTTTTTACCGGTTTCGATGAACTATGTCATCATCTTCAGAAACAATTTTTATAACAATTTTCTCCTATTTTCATTAAAATAAAAATTGAAAGACGACCGTCTGTCGTCTTCCATATATTTTTTTATATATTTCTGTAAAGTTATAATTTATTTCATGTTGCTAGATTATCATTTTATTAAAACTTGAACCCTACTCTTTTCAAGGCTTGAGGAGTAGCATTTTTATTTCATGTGTTAAAATATTAGTTAATATTGCTAGGTTCTTCTTATTTTGTTATGTTAATAATTTATTATTATAGTAATTAATGTGGCATAACTACGGATTCTCCGCTACGCTACTGTCCCTGTGGGAATGTGCAGTTGTTTTACTTTTAAGTGCGCGTGAGAATCTATGGCTGTCTGAATGTGGGGAGTGATAGCTCGCTTTGCATCGTTCTCTCTGGCTCAGTCTCAGTGTCGATAGCTGCTGATACTACCAAAGAGGTTTCCACACCCTTTGGTTGCGAACTAGTTGGCGAGCCTTCCCTCTCCAGCGCGAGTCTACTCGCTCTCCGTCCCCACCACCGCTGATCTTGGATTTTCCGGCTTCCAGTGGCTTCCCGCGTCTTGTGGCCGCTCGGTCTGGCCATTCTGTGCTGGTCTTCTGGTGAGGTAAGGTTGGTTCTGCTCTTGTTTTTGGAGATGGTAGCGTTTCATTGGCTAGCACGTTTAACTTAGATTCGTGAACTTAGAATATTTTTTTTTTAATATTTTCTCCCATCGTGTGCGGAAATGTGTTCTCGTTTTTCAAATAAGTGATTTCCAGTAGATAAACACAGTGTGTGTGATTCTAGCTGCAGTTTGATAACGGCCTGGTATGTTAAAACCTTTTGTGATCATGTGGCGGTGTATGAACTCTCTGTAAATACTTTCTAGCTTTGTGGGGCCCGATTTCTAATAGGTGATATGTTCATTTTTGTACAGCGCATGTAAAAATTTTCTCATCGTTTCCTTCAGTGAGTGATATGTGTTCCACGTGGTTGGTTCATAGAACAAAGCCTTCAGCTTCCACTCTTCTTTCTTCCATGCCTATCAGGCAAGTAACTATGCGGGTATCCTTCGATTTCCACTAATATTTCGCGAACTTCTCTCCCCGCCTATTTTAATTTTGCCGTTTCTTCTCCTACTTGTAGTACGCTCTCTGTCTTTGTCAGTAATTCTCTCTGGGCCTCTTACAACCTCCTTCAATAGCTTCCTTATGTAATTCTAAGCATTTCTATGGGTTGCATGCTGTAGTTAATTTTCTTTATTTTTCGGAAACTGAATTTAGTCAATTTTATCGGTTTGCGGAACCAGGTGGGTCAGAGTTCCGATTTCCGGGGTTTGCAGCTAGTCGCCTGAATTCACGCCTCTTGTCATATAAAACCAGTACCTAGAGTTTCGCTGTGGCATTGCGTGTGTGTGAGAGAACGAGTGTTGTTTGTGAATCCTTCCCCCCAGTAGCGGTAAATCAGGTATAATTTAAGCTGGGCACCTTCCGCATTAATCCATGTAAGAGATGCATTTTTATTGTATTAACAAAATTGTTTCACCATTTTGCTTGTTTTCTATCTGAATAAACAGGTCTAAGTTCAGCAAAATCCGTAAGTTGCCTATAAATTGTAGTTTTAGAGCACCTTCCCTCTTTTATTTACGTGCTAAGAACAAGATCAGATTTTTCTTATGTCTAAAATCCGCTGCGCCATAAATGTTTTCTTGGCCACCTTTCTAAGATAACTTTACTTCTGGTGGCATGCGTATTAATATCTGTGTGTAATAACGTGTGAGCTGCTGTGTATATTGACCACTGTAGTATTAACTTCCTGTTATTGAAGTAATTTGAAACGAGTCAGTTCTCAGTTTGGTTCAAATGTTCAAATGTTTGTACAACTTATAGGACTTAACTACGGGGTCATCAGTCCCTAAGCTTAAAAACTACTTATGAACTAGCTAAGACTAAGGACGGCACAAATACCCATGCCCGAGGGGGGGATTCGAACCCCCAACCGTAATGGCCGTGCAGACCATGACTGGAGCGCCTCATTCCCCTCGGCCACCGCGGCCGGCTCTCAGTTTGGGCCAGGGAACAAGGCTTTATAACAGGGAGTAACCAGTAGTTCACACGGACCTCATTTGCTAATTTGAATGATGAAACAAAGCTCTTGTTACAATGATCGACTTTTTATTTACGGACATAATAATTGGACACTGATGCCTATGTAAGTAAGTTCGTTGGATGCCGGTTACATGACACGTTGTGAATCAGATAGGAGCTTGTCTTGTACAGCAGGAAGTGACACCAAAAAAACTTCTTCGAGTAAGCCCTGAAGGAGTGGACCGTGCACTCAAAGGCGCCACGCTACTGAATGCGCGTCTGTTCTCCGTCGGAGGTTCGAGTCCTCCCTCGAGCATGGGTGTGCGTGTTGTCCTTGATGTAAGTTACTTTAAGTGTCTAGGGGCTGATGACGATATCAGTTTAGTCCAATAAGTTTACGAACATTTGAATATTGTTTTCTTGAAGCAATAATCGGATAGAGTATATACTGGATTGCTTCCAGCTTCTTTATCTTGTCACATTTTTGGAGTACGACATGCCGTATAAGTAAATGAAGCGAAAGAAGACACTGAATCCACGCGCGTGTGTATATGGGAGTGTGTGGAAAGGGGAGGGGAGTGGGGAGATGGCGCAGTCGATGCGGGAGCCAGT
The DNA here is from genome assembly GCA_026315105.1 of Locusta migratoria. Lineage (NCBI taxonomy): Eukaryota > Metazoa > Arthropoda > Insecta > Orthoptera > Acrididae > Locusta > Locusta migratoria. The sequence continues at coordinate 673,409,055 of CM048755.1, forward strand.
GTCCTGCTTTATATTCTCTGCCGTCCCCGTCAATCACTTCACGCGAATCCTGCTACGGCTCTTTGCTCGGCAGTCACAACAGATTCTTCCCGCCGAGTTTATCAAATTTAAAACCACTCAATCTTCCCTAACTTTTGCATATGCTTCACTTACAAAACAAACGATTTTCTCCACATCTGCAGAGAGAGGACGTTTCTTTCGTTTATTCTTAAAGGGAGGAGGCGACTTGTTAAGGAAACCAGAGCATCAATTCTATTTCCTGCACTATCACAATATTTCCAGACGACAATGGCTTATATTTCGCACTGTTCAGCTTAGATCTTCGGTAACGTTTAACCAAGTGCAGATGTGTTCATTATAGCGACACTGTACCAACCCACCCCCTCCTAGGGGGTTCACGGTTCTTGTTCTTTCGTGAGTAAGTGCGTGGCGAGCACGGGACCTTGAGATAATGCAGTTTTTCTTCCTTCTTTCCTCCCTGGACTGCATTTCCTTTCCCTTCCCATCCTTTCCTATCTTCACTCCTTCCCCTCCCTGTCCCAAACAAACAACCATCCACTGTAACAACATCCAATGTGGATAGAGGCATTGAATTTCGTGAACCTGCCGGCCGCGGTGGCCGAGGGGACTAAGGCGCTCCAGTCACGGTCTGCACGGCCATTACGGTCGGGGGTTCGAATCCCCCCTCGGGCATGGATATTTGTGTCGTCCTAGTTCGTAAGTACTTCATAAGTAGTTTGTAAGTTTAGGGACTGATTACCCCGTAGTTAAGTCCCATAGACTATACAGACATTTGAACATTTTTGATTTCGTGAACCTAGCCGCACTGTACAGTGCTGGCGATGCAACAGGAGGAAGAATCGGGGATACGACAGCCAAATCTGTTTTAGAGTCAACACGTTGTGCAAAGACCACATGATTGAAAATATAACGCCATATGAATTGAAAATAATGAAATCAGTATTGAGTGTTGCCAGCATTTCTGCCTATAAACGCTGCTATACGCCTAGACATTGACTCACAGAGGCTATGGATGTGTTGTTGGGAAACTGCAGTCCATATACCTTTCACATCTGATCTGGTATAGCAGCGGGCTGGGCTGTGCATCCAGAGCCAGTCGTTCTGAAATTTCAATTCTTGAATATTACGTTCTGATTCTACTCATAAGTGATATAAAGTAAAAATTTGCACGAGGCAACACCCCATTCTTATTCTCTGTTTTCTCATATTATTTGCTCCTGCAGCGTTTTATTCTAGTTTCTGGAATCACAGTGCTCGGAACGATTGTGTAGTACATCTAGAAGGCTGTCGAATAACATTACTGGCACTAATTTTGTGTTATTTGGTTTATGGTGTTTGCTTGCAAGTGGTTGAAAAGTGTAACTTTTGCGAAGGTTGTATGTAGATATATTATTACAACCTGCAGCATGCCTCGTTCTAGTAAAGTGTTTAAAAAGGTTAGGCAAGCAGACAGCTGTGCCGTCTGTTTATTTTTATAAGCTATCTACTGATGAAAAAACTATACGTAATTTCTGTGACGTATGATGGTGCAAATTCAAGAAAGCTGAGTATGATGGTAACAACTACTCACATAAGCACAGTTTACCTAAGGTTATATTAAATACAATAAAACCAATATTTAGGTGTTTATCAGATCCAGAATTTCTACGAAAGTGTGTGCATGGAACAACACAAAATCCTAATGTAAATTATAACTAACTGATATGAAACGAGGCCTCAAAACAAAATTCGTTACCTCAGCTACTGATGAAATTGCAACATAAAACGCGTGTTTAGTTTTCAACTAGACTACGAAGTCTACAGCGGCTTGGTTTTGGTGCAGCAGCTTGTACACTCTCAATACTGAAGAAAATCGATAATAGGAGAGTTGCAGCAGCTGACATTTTTGCTACTCAATTTTAAAACCAGGTTATCCACAGAAGACAAGCAAAGAGATGGCTTCTTGAGGATGGAGTATGCGTATAGCTTGCACTAATACACTCAAATAGTGTAAGGACTAACGCAAACCTTGTCAAATCATTTTACATTTTGTAAGCTTTATGTACCTTTTACTCAAAAACCAATGATAGTAGAGTACTTAAATTTGTCATGCATCTAGCCACTATTATAGCGAAACATTCTTTGGAAGGTACTTTTACTTACTTCAACAGTAAGCCATTTATGTAAGAGAATATCCCTAAAGTTTTGTGCAATTTTTTCGCGGATTTTTGGAGAGCTGTAAAAATCTAGCAAAAGAAGATAACGGATTCTGTTCCACAGATACTTTTAATAATGGAATATCGAACTTTGCACATAAAATTATTAATTTCATTCCGATAGATTTCTCAAAAAAGGAACATTTCTTGTGACATTGTTGAAAAAATTACAATTGTTTATAATTAAAAACATATAACTTCAATAGGCATGAACATTCATTTGTTTATGCATATAACATTTCTTAACAATTTTTCCATATTTACTTACAGTGTCTTAAAAACTTTGGACTTTATTAGGTTTTTTCCAAACTATTGTAAATTCGCAAAACCCCCTCATAAAAACTGGTTCCGAAATATTTGTCTTGCCATTATGAAATCAAACTGAAACCAGTAAGTGTTTCATGGCCTATTCCACGTATACAACCTTCTTTTATCTTTGTTAAACCAAGAGTTCATCACTATTAATTACGTTTTATTCAAAATTTTACTAGACAGTTTTCTATTTCATTCATTTTCCCCGATCTTTATTCACCTACTATTTCACCTTCACCTCCTTTTCCTGCTACTGAATTCCAGTCCCCATCACAATCAAATTTTCCTCTCCCTTATTTGTCTGAATAATGAAATTGATCTCATCATACTTTTTAAGTCTCCTCATCATCACCAGTGGTAGTTGGCATATAAACTTGCACTACTGATGTGGGTGTTGGGTTTATGTCAAATTTGCTTACGATAATGTCTTCACCAAGCTGTTCTCAATAGCTTACCCACACTCCCAATTACTTATTCATTTTTAGACTTATAAACGCATTTTTGTTGTGGTCTTCAGTCCGCAGACTGGTTTGATGCAGCTCTCCACGCTAGCCTGTCCTGTGCAAGCCTCTTCATCTGAGAATACGTTCAGCAACCTACATCCCTTTGAATCTGCTTACTGTATTCGTCCCTCGGTCTCCCTCTTCGATTTTTACCCCACACACTTCCTTCTAATGCTAAGTTGACGATTCCTTGATGTCTCAGAATGTGTCCCACCAACCAATCCCTTCTCTTAGGATATGCCAGAAACTCCTACTCTTCCCAATTCTGTAGGGCACCTCCTCATTAGTTACGTGATCTACCCAGCTAATCTTCATCATTCGTCTGCAGCACCACATTTGAAAAGCTTTTACCATCTTTTCGTCTGAACTCCTTACCGTCCACGTTTCACTCCCATACAATGCTACACTTCAGACAAATGCTTCTAGAAATGACTTCCTAGCATTTAAACTAATATTGGAGGTCAACAAATTTGGCTTCTTCAGAAACGCTTTTCTTCCCATAGCAGTTATGCATTTTATATCTTCTTTACTGTCGGCCGCGGTGGCTGAGCGGTCTGCGGCGCACCAGTCACAGTCTGCACGGCCGCTACGGTCGGGGGTTCGAATCCCCCCCTCGGGCATGGATGTCTGTGCCGTTTTTAGTATAAGGTAGTTCATAAGAAGTTTGTAAGTTTAGGGGCTGATGACCCCGCAGTTAAGTCCCTTAAGGTTAATAAACATTTGAACATTTTTTTCTTCTTTACTTCGACCATCAAAAGTTAATTTGCTACCAAAATAACAAAACTCATCTCTTACTTCCCCGAATACGCTACTGAAGTAAATATAAACAGTCCACGCGGTCCGGTACCTTCAGCTCTCAGCGGAAACGTTAGATTGTTGTTGTTTTTTATTGTTTGTGTTGCCTAGAACACAAGTTTCACATTTTGTTCATAGTTTACAATTCGTGAAATGGGCTGAGTATAACATTTATTCGTTATGGCTGTTATATTTTAGTACAGCATTTCATCTGCAAGACAAAACAAACATCTCGTATTCCTTGTTATTCAATATTTGAATAAAAAAAGTTCTATTTATCATATTTACTACTGGGTTTTTAGTTCTTTAGGGCCTTAGTTTTTCATGTTTTGCAGTGTTTGCTATATGAAATAAATAACGTTTCTCGCGTATTTTTCTGTAGTAACACGTGACGCTACTGTTGGCATTTGGTGTGTATATGCAGCTGATTGCTGTGCAGTTATTGTCCTCCACGTTTTGTTTGCTGGGTGGTACGCGAATCCCAAGGTTTTTCCTGCTTGTGTGGCGGTTTGTATATTGACTGAGAATGTAGAAGCGATGCAGTACTGAGTGCATGTGCGTGCGTGTTTGTGTGTGTGTGTGTGTGTGTGTGTGTTTGTTTATGGGAAAATGATATAAATTTAAGTGTACAGTGGAATGTCCTCACCATTTATTTCTGAGCAAGCATTGAAGCATGGATTCCATCAACGTCAAAAAGATGTTTAAGTTATTCGTTGATCGCGCTCAGTTATCGCCTGTCGTCACTGTTATTGCCGTTCCGATATATGCATTTTCCTGCGTGCCAACAAGTAGCTTTATATGTCGCGGAATATTTTCTTCAGCCGACCCCTCAAGAAGTTTCCTGTTAACCCAACTCTGATTTTAGTCACTCTGTGTTATAAATTTCTTTTCTCATCGATTAATTAGTCATCCGATCTACCTACTTAATCTTCAACATTCTTCTGTAGCACAAAACAGCAGAAACTTCTGTTCTCTTCTTCTCTGGACTGTTTACCGTCCATGTTTCACTTCGGTTGAGGACTACACTCCAGACATATTCCTTCAGAAGAAACTCCCGTACATTTATATTATTATATTCGATGTTAACACATTTATCTTCTTATGAAATGCTAGCTATTACTTTTGTGTCTTGTTTCCGCCGTATGTGTCGGTGGCCGAGTGGAATGAGACCGACACAGGAATAAAGATAGCACGCTGGTGCAGGTACGGAGGAGCAGCCAGAAACTAGAAACACTAGAGTAAATAAGAACGAGATATATATTGCACAGAATTTATACAATACATAACTTTTACATAGTACTGCAGAATGTTGATACATAGTTGAGCTAGAGTCCTGCCTAGTGCCTAACTGATAGCCAAGTCTTCACTGGTGCCTATCGGATTCCGAAGTCTTTACTGGTTCCTAACTCAGTCCCAAGTGAACGATGTCTTTCCGTGGTGGCCACGAGCGGGGTTCCAGCAGAGGGCGCTCGTGGCTGTCGTCGTAAGAACGCCGCGCCGTGCGTGCATGCGGCGCGCGGCGAAAGTAGGTGGCGCGCACTTTGTACTTGTGCGACACCACAATTACCACTTTACATTGTATATCCTCTGTACTTGATCATCACCATTTATTTTGCTGCCAAAATAGTATAAGTCATGTCATGTACTACTTCAAGATTCTCGCTTCTTAATTTAATTGTCTCCGCATGACCTGTTTTAATTCGACTACATTGTATTACCTTTAACTTCATATGTGTATGCGAAGGTGTAGTCGTTGAGTGGCTGTCAGAGAATACAACTTGACTGGAACAAAATTTCTTGTTGGTGTGATGAATGGCAGATAGCTTACATTGGAGAAAAATGTCATTAAAGTAAATGAGTAGTGTATCGTCAGACGTGTCCCGGTGGAGTGTGATAGGACCGCTATTATTTTCTATCTATATAAACGATCTGATGGACAGAATAACTTGTAATTTGTGGCTGTTTGCTGATGATGCTGTGGTGTATTGGAGGGTGTCGTCCTTAATTGACTGTAATAGCATACAGGTTGACTTAGACAAAATTTCTAGTTGGTGCGAAGAATGGCAGCTAGCTCTCAACGTAGAAAATGTAAGGTGATGCGCATGAGTAGGAAAAACAATCCCATAATTTTCGAATACCGCATTAGCAGTGACCCTCTTGATGCAGTCGCGTCGTTCAAATATCTAAGCGTAACATTGCAGAGCGATATGTAAGGACAGTTGTGAGTAAGGCGGACAGCCGACTTCGGTTTATTGGGAGAATTTTGGGAAGATGTACTTCATCTGTAAAGGAGACCGCGTATAAAACGCTTGTACGACCACGTCTTCAGTACCGGGACCCGCAGCATATCAGTTTAAAGAAAGACATAGAAGCAAAGCAGCTAGGTTTGTTACTGGTAGGTTCGAACAATGCGCGAGTGTCACGGAAGCGCTCCGGGAACTAAAATGGAGATCGCTGGACGAAAGACGACGTTCTTTTCGAGAAATTCTGTTGAGGAATTTTAGAGGGACGGAATTTGAATCTGAGTTTAGTACGACCTTTCTGCCTCCTACTTACATTTCGCGTAGTGCCCACAAAGACAAGATAAGAGAAATTAGGGCTCGCACTGAGGCATTTCTTAGACTGCATTCCGTTACCCCTGTTTTGCTCTTGTTAATGTTCGTCTTATACGCTCCTTTCAAGACATTGTCCATTTCGTTCAACTGCTCTTCCATATTCTTTGCTATGTCTGCCAGAATTACAATGTCATCGGCAAACAGCAAAATTTGTACTTCTTCTACCTGAACTTTGAAATGCAGGTTTGCCTTTCCCTAATCTATCCTCTCTAATGCGTCTGATACGCGTTCTTGCACTAAATCCAAACTGATCTTCTCCGAGGTTGGCTTCTACTAGTTTTTCCATTCCTCCGTAAATAATTCGTGTTATAATTTTGAAACCACGACTTATTAACCTGATTTTTCTGTAATTTTCACTCCTGTCAGCACCTGCTTGCCTTGGAATTGGGGTTCTTTAAATCCGATGGCATTTTTCCTGTCTCATACAGCTTGCGCACAAAGTGTAATAGTTTTGTCACGACTGACTTTCCCAGAGACTTCAGTAGCTCTGTAGGACTGTCGTCTACACCAGGGGCCTTGTTTCGACTTATCTTCCTGCAGGCAGTTTCTATCTTTTCCCAACTTATACATTCTTCAATAGATTTACCTTTGGCCTCTAGCCACGCCTACTTAGCCGCTTTGCAGTTTCTGTCAATCTCATTTTTCAGTCGTCTGTACTGCATTCTATCTGCTTCCTTTACTTCATTTTTATATTTTCTTGTACATCAATTAAATTCAGTATTTCCTCTGATATCCAAAAGTGTTTTCTAGGTGTAGTCTTTCTACCTATTTGATCCTTTGCTGCCTTCACTCATTTCATCTCCCAAAGCTTCTCATTTGTCTTCTACTGTGTTACTTTCCCTAGTTTCCGACAATTGTCCCTAAGGCTCCCTCTGACTCTCTGAAGATCCTCAGGTTCCTTCAGTTTATCCAGGTCCCATCTCCTTGTTCTCCTACCTCTCTCCAATTTCAGTCTACATTTTATAACCAACAAGACATGGTCAGAGTCTATATCTACGCCTGAATATGTATTACTGTTTAAAACCTGGTTTTGAAATCTATATCTTACCGTTATAAAATCTATCCGGTACCTTCCGTGGTCTCTTGGTCTCTTCAAAGGATACAATCTTTAAATAAAATGAGTTATGTGTATTCGTTTAATTTTCATCAGTTCTGAATACTGGTTGGGTGTAAAAATAACAGTACAGACAGTTGAATATAGCAACAAACGTAAGAATCTGCAGAGGCAATGAGTTACGTGTCGCTGAGATAATGATTTGAGTGTTGCCACATTTCGTGGCAGCTACACGTGAATGTGCAGTGTGTAATCCTTTCTCCCACTAGGTCCAAACGCTAGCTTCTCGGACATTGCTTGTATTACAGACTGGCACCATCCCTTGTTTAGAAGTTTTTCACCAAGTGCAGTAGGAATGGACGTCATATCGATGTGGTATTGGAAAAACTTGATGTATCTATGTTTTCATTGACGTGCTACAAAATTTGGGTAAACACTGAACCCTTAATGTCGTGGTTGCTTCAGAGTGAAAAATTGGTACCATCCAAAAGTGACACTTCACCGAAGTCGTCAACGTATGATCTTCATTTATAATTGGAAATAGTAACAACAAAATAACGAAGATCGGTTACTTCAAAAGTCGTTTATTTTTAGTGTTTTTAATGGGTAGTTTAATTTTTTTCTTTGGCGGTAATCACCATCCCCGCTACAAATTAATATAGAGTGACATGTATTGAACTATACGAAATAAAACAGTCATAACTTCCGAATGTTTGGGTTAGGACTTTTAAACTGCAGGGACGGTCGTGGGTCATGGTGGAAATTAGTATGCGGATTTCTAGGTGAGTACAGTTTGGTTTAGCGACGAACCCCGCTTTCAATTGAAAGGTTTTATCGATAAGAAAAATTGGCACATTTGTGTACGCAGAATCCGCATTTCTAGGTCAGGAGTACTCTCCACTCTCAATGGGCAACTGTCTGGTCTGGAATGTCCAGTCACGGAATAATCGGTATCATACTCCTTGATGGCTCGGTGACTAGCGAACGTTACCTGAAGGTGTTGGAAAATGGTTTCATCCCCATAACCCAAAGTGACTCTGATTTCGAAAAGATGGAGCCCCTCAAACACCGAGCTGGATCCCAATGATCCAGCAGAGTGCTTGATGTCCTGGAAGAGCACTTTGGGGAGAGCACCCTTCTCTGGAGTACCAGAGGCCACTGGCATGGCTCTAGATTGACAGATATATTCTCCGAATGTGAACAGACACTACTCCTTTTTGTTGGGCTATGTTAAAGATAAGCTGTACAGCAATAACCCAAAACCATTGCTGAGCTGAAAATAGCTATTCAGGTTGTCAATGGCAGGTCATGCAGAATTTCGTTATTGGTCTGGGCCACACCATCGCCACGGAAGGCAGGCATATCGAACATGTCAAATCTAAATTCGAATATCTGTAGTAACGTTTACAAGTTGAATAAAGTTTGTACACGCCTAATTTACGTTTTGTTTCGTATAATTCAATAATTGTCACCCTGCGCGTCGGTAATATACCTTTCAACACCTAGCCTCTTTCTTTTTGGAATAAAAAGGTGGAAACATTAGCACAAAATAGAGAACTAGTGCGTTATCAGACCTTTAAAAGAAAGTCGTTTTGGAAATCATTGACCGTGGTTTATTATGGTGCTCTGCATCATCGGTACCGCAATAACAGTTTCCAAAGCGACGACGTAGCGAGATACGCAGTTCTTCCGTCCATTTCCTGACGGCAAACGGCGGAAGAGGCGGTCGCTGGCGTCCAGGAAACTCCGGCTAATAAATATGCGAAAAAAATACCCGCGCATTTCTGGGAAGTGCTCCTAACTGTTGAAAAAATCCATTAAGCTGTATTAATGGCTTCGGCCAAATGCGATAGTTAGAGAAGCGGGCGCTGCGAGCAATCTAGCAAGGATTGCAGAAAACGATTGAAATGAAGCGTCGTTTTTAGGTAAGGGCGGGCGCCGGCAGCGCCGCGGGCGGCGGCCTTATGAATTATTTAAATTGCGCAGCAGCACTCAGCAGATTTGCGTCCCGGCTCTGCTCGTCCTCTCGCCTCCCTTCTCCCTTCCTTCCTTCCTTTAGCGTCTTTTCCTTTCCCTCTGCTACGGAATAATAGACGTAAACGAGGCTAACAGAAATACGTTAGCAGAGGGGCGGCGCTGCACGCTTTTCATTTTTGTCACTTTGCTCCAGCGCCTCCGCCTCCTACACGCTTTCAGCAGCCTCCTCCCCTCCCCTCCCCTCCCCCCACCACAGCACACCGACGCCTCCCCCCTTTCCCGCAACGCACTGAGCTCCAGGGGCGATAAAATTTGCACTTTCGTCGAATTAACGAGAAACGGGAGTGCACGCGAAAATCCCATCATATTTAGCTTCTCATCTCGCTTGTGATACGGCGCCGGTGCCCCTCCGGCTCTGCAGCCTCCATTAAACTTACTGCAGCCATTTTCGTAGCAATTCTCCAAACACAATTCCGACGCGCGCGCAGCCGCACAAAAGGCGGACGGCCTCTGCTCGCGCCGAGCCGCAGATATTATGGATTGCGCCGGCCAGCGAGCAAAGGTAATTGCCCCGAGGTGGGGAGTCAGCCCCAGAAGACGAAACATACAACAAAATAGTCACTCCTTAGTAAAAGAATAAGTTATATCCGCTTAAAATCTCGTATTCGAAGGCCACGATCCTAATAAATACCTGCCTTAGTTACCAAAGATCGCTTTAAAAACAAAAAGTTTACATGAAACTTTCAAATTCAGATGTTTGTAAAGCTAAGAGACCGAACTGCTGACACCCAAACCTTCATATGTCATACAGCCACATTGTTACCAAACGCTGTATATCGATTGAGTATCAAACAAAACTTCGATATAATTCGTGCTATGTGCTGCCTTTCAGAACGTGCGTAAACGGGAAGCAATAAGTTTTTTTAGGGTACGGTAGTAACACTAAAAGTGGGCCTTTGCGATCGTCATTTGACAGCTCGAAATTTAAATGAAAATAACGGCTTAACCATTCATCCGACTCGAAAATGGAATAACCTAATTTGTAGAGGAGAAAATTCTCTACAACTTTGCTCTGTTACGTTTTTTTTTTTTTTTTTTTCATATTTCGTATCGTTTCAGAGATATTTGCAAAAATAACAGCGATTTTGGGATGTCTGTCTGTCTGTCTATAACGTGTTCCCTGTTGTCAAGACGAACCGCTCAACCGATCAGCACCAAATTTTACAGACTTGATTGTAGGCCGCCAGAGACTAGAACCTCCCTTTTTCAAATTTTTCGGACAAAAAATACGGTAGTAATACCAAAAAAAGCCGTTTCGATTTGGTGATGTCTGTCTGGCTGTAACGTGTTTCCACTTTTTAGGTCGAACCGTTCAATCGATCAGCACCAAATTTTACAGACATAATTGTTGTCTACCAGAGATCACAGAGATCAAAACCTCGCTTTTTCAAATATTTCGGACAAGAAATACGTCAGTAATACCAAAAAAGCCGTTTGTAATGTAATTTTAATTGCAAATAAACCGTTCATCTGACTCGAAAATTGAATAACCGAATTTGTAGAGGAGAAAATTCTCTACAACTTTGTTCCCTTACGTTGTTTGTTTTTTTTTCCATATCTCGTATCGTTTGAGAGATATTTACAAAAATAATTGAGTTTTGACACCCTCCATTGTATTAACGAAACCAGCCGTTCGCAGATGTCACGTGACATTCCTTGCCCAGAACTTTCTGGCATACGCCATCTTGCGTTGTGTATTTGATGATTTTCTTATTGTAACTTACACGTTGTCATTTCAAAGCAATGGCGCACTGAAAAATTAACAAAAAAACGTCGTTCTTCGTACGATAAATGATCATCTAATGTTTAAAAATGCCATATTAGCATCAGTTAACAACAGCCATCAATAGTATAAGATTAAATAACATAACTTCTAGTTGTTAGTGTAGCGTAATGGGCACTGCGTTGGACTATAACACTGATGGTCAGTGGTACGGAACCCGCCACTACATGAACTTCTTTTTTCTTAAAAGGGTTTCAGACATTCTTATTAATTGATATTTTATTATTTGGATTATTATTTTGGTCCAAAATGTTTGCAAAAACTTATAAAACTACAAATCTAAAGTGGGCCGTAAACACGTCAGTGCGATTTTTTTATGTTTGTAAATCTATGGGACACAACTGCTTGATTATTCAAATGTTCAAATGTTCTTATTGCTTATTGGACTTAAGTACGGGGACATCAGTCCCTAAACTTACAAACTACTTATCTACTTCCTTATACTAAGGACGGCACAAATATCCATGCCCGAGGGGGGATTCGAACCCCCGACCGTAGTGGCCGTGCAGACCGTGACTGGAGCGCCTCAGCCCCCTCGGCCACCGCGGCCGGCACTTGATTATTAGTCCCTAGCTTAAGAACTAATTAATCTGAGGTAAACTAACCTAAGGACAACACAAACACCCATGCCCGAGGGGGAAATCGAACCCCCAACGGGGGACGGCCGCGCACATCGCAACACGGCGCTCCAGTAGGCGCGGATAATCCGCCGCGGCGAAGTAATAACTAACACCTGTCCTACGGAGTACAGGAAAAACATACCTGTGAGAGTGAGTCGTGTTGAGCTCCCGTCGGGAAGTCGATAGAGCGTACGTTTGTCGTTTCAAGGGTCCTGGGTTCAAGCGCTGGTGATGCTAATTGTTTTTCTGTATTACGTTGGAAATTTTCCTACATCTATATATGCTGAGTGTTATATGTGACAACATGTTCTTGACGAATAAAAGTGCCGCGGCGGATTAGCCGCGCGTACTGGAGCGCCGTGTTGCGATGTGCGCGGCCGTCCCCCGTTGGGGGTTCGATTTCCCCCTCGGGCATGGGTGTTTGTGTTGTCCTTAGGTTAGTTTACCTCAGATTAATTAGTTCTTAAGCTAGGGACTGATGACTAACATAGTTTGGTCCCATAAGAATTACAAACATTTGAACATTTTTTGAACGAATAAAAGTGCTGGCAATTTAGCATTCTTTTGTTGTCATTAATATTAATGTTCCAGTTATTGTTATTACTATTAATACTTTCACACATGTGGTGCAATTGTTTCTTTACTCTTGTGTTCCGATGCTTCAGTTTATTCGCTGAATCTACGAATATACTCCACAGGTTTGCTGCTTTCAAATAAACGAAGCAAAAACGAACTGCCGATAATACACTACTATAAAATCCGAACAGTCCTTTTACATGTGACGAATACGTTGCCCCATATATCAGTTGCCAACGTACTGCAGTAAAAAAAAGTACCAGCAGGACGACATGAACCCAGAACCCTTTTTATAACATACTAGTGCTCTACCAACTTCCCCATAAGATATCGACGTGATTGGTTCTCACAGGTGTGTTTTCCCTATATTCCGTAGGTCATGTGTTACCTATTATTATAGTTTATTCACGTTCTCCTGGACGGCAGCAAGTAGCACGAATTGTATCGAATTTTTGGTTAATACTCAATCAATATTAAGGACCGACCGAATATTCGGTTTCGGCCAGTTGCGGCCAAAATATTGGTTTCGGCCAAACATGATCCGAATCTTCGGCTTTGTCGAAACTAGGTTTATTGTTCAAATGTTTGTAAATCTATCGGACCAAACTGCGTAGTTATCAGTCCGTAGCTTACAAACTACTTAAACCTAGGTAAACTAACCTAAAGACAAACACACACACCCATGCCCCAGGGAGGACTCGAACCTCCACGGCGAGCAACCGCGCGCTCCGCAGCGAGACGCTTTAGACCGCTCGGCTACTCCACCGCGGCAACTAGGTTTATTGAATTTACTGATGAAGTCGGGTCGCGTTCGGGATGGACCAATCAACAATAACACTTTACCTTAGTTGACGGCGGGCCGTTTAACTGCTAGAAGTCTCTCCTCCCGCATAAACATTGTGGCTTTTTGTTCTTATGCACAGTATAACGCAATAGTACCTTATAATGATATTCTTAGACTAAGTTATTTACAATTTAAAGTATTCAGTATTGTACGTAATGGAACGGGTTATCATATTGTTATGGTGAAAAGTTTTATTAATGTTTTTCCTTGAAAGCGAGGAGGTTTTTAAATAACTAATATGGATTTAGGAAACATTGTTCATGTGGTACACATCTTCTCCTGTTCAGTGTGCGCAAATTTATGCTGACAACAATCATACTGTTAGTCGGAAATGTTACCTTATTTTTCGAAATACTTTCTGTAGCACTCATTGAAACTGATTAACTGACTATAAATTATATGCGTTATGTATTTAAGAATGCAAAAAAGGAGATTCGTAAAGTAGTTTGTCGATTGCAAAATCGGGAGTAAAGATGGCACTAGCAAGCATATGCTAATAAGAATTTTTTTTTAAAGAGGCTATTTATGGAAGCAAACAAATTATTAATATATCCGTGTTGTGTATTGTGGTAGTCATGTCCAGGCTCTAGCATTTCGTATATCTACCTAACATTTCTATTGTGTACCTAAAGAGAATCTTCCTACAAGAAGATATGCAGGACTGTGGAATTTTTGGGTAGCTGTACAGCAGAGTCTCGTTAATTCGAAATGAACGGGACCGGTACCACCTCGAACTATCGATATTTATGTGCGAAAAAGAAGTAAATTGACCTTGAAAAGAATATATGTGTCAAAAAATATGACCTGTTTTGAACAAAGCGCCTAAATAAGCATTTACATTGGCAGCCTAAAGATATCAAAGTCTTTTAACTGTTTACTTTGTGATATAATGGTGGAGTGCCCATTTCGGTGAAGACAGAATGTACTCACAGTTTTGTTTTGTTTTGTGACGCTCGGATTTATGGGAAGCTGATAAATTCGAGACTCGAAATATCGAGACTCAACCGTATCGAATTCAGTTTACTTCTTCTCTTTCATTTTTTTTAGATAGAAAATGTCTGCCGCGGGGGAGTGGCCGAGCGCATTGAGGCGTACTGCTCCGATGCGCGAGGCCGTTCCCTGTCAGGGGTTCGAATCCACCCTCGGGTATGGATGTTTGTGCTGTAAGTTAGTTTATAAGTAGTTTGTAAGTTTAGGGACTGATGACCCTGCAGTTAAGTCGCATAAGTTTAACAAACATTTGAACTTTTAGAAAATGTCACAATGAGAATAGAATCCAATTTGGAAGTACTTTAATAAAAGTACCGTCGATTCTTCTAAACCTATTTTCCTCCCATGTCATCTTCTACGGACTCCTGGTTAGGCTTACACAGACTCTAGTAGGCTTCATACGGGGCTGGGGATCTTGCGAAATGTGGAAAAACTAGTGATTTGTGGTATAATGTAAATTTATCTGAAATTTTAACTTTATTACGCAAGTTTCGGTTACTGTTTCGGCTTTGGCCGAAACTAGAAGAGGATCCGAATATTCGACTACGCTTTCGGCCGTGAATATGTTTTAGTCGGACTATAATCGATATATAAAGTTTGGTACCGTTCTGATTGTCTGAGATATGGCTGTGAGCAAGACCCCAGTTGGGGTCCAAAGGCAAAAGAAAGTAAAAGAAGAAGTAAAGTCACACGTTTATCATCGTCTTGGGTGAGTGAAGAAATGTGAGAAAAAGTTGGAAATACAATTTATTCATAAAGTCAAAGATTTGACCGTTACTAAAAATTATCTGCGGTAGATAAACACTGTGTCCTGATTTCCGAAATCAAAGAAATTAGAGGTTTTTGTTACCGAATACATTGATAAAGGCAACAGTGATATGCGTCCTCCTACAATCAAGGCTCAAGGTTATTATACAGAAGGTCGAGCCTGTGTGATTGGCAGTGATGGGGCGTTTCCGCATGACGTCAATCTGGTTCAAATGTTCAAATGTTTGTCAAGCTTATGGGACTTAACTACGAGGTTATCAGTCCCTAAACTTACAAACTGCATATGAACTACTTACGAACTAGGACGACACAAATATCCATGCCCGAGGGGGGATTCGAACCCCCGACCGTAGTGGCCGTGCTGACCGTGACTGGAGCGCCTCAGTCACCTCGGCCACCGCGGCCGGAGTCAATCTGGTTTCGATGTGGACAGATGTGGTGGGAGGAAACATTCAATGTGAAGACCAACATAGGAGTATCAAAGGAGTTAGATCTCAGAACGGGCCTTGGTACTAGAAAAAAATGGATGGAGAACACAAAAAAGGGCGTTAGAATAACGTTGGGTTTTCCTACGAGATATCGTCTTGCATATATGGACGATATTGTGCTAATAATTGATAACGAAAAAGAATTGCAACAGATGACAAAATTGTACAGGAAGATTACAAGGAAAGCAGGGTTAGAAAAGAATGAGGAGGAAACAGAGGACATAATTGTGAGCAAGGCCCTCCATGCTGGTAGTCCACTGACAGTTGAAGATCACATTCTTAATCTAGTAGACACCTTCAAATATTTGGGAAGTGTCCTCACTGAAAAGAATACAATGGAAACTGCGATTAAAGCGAGAATGGCAACAGCAAACAAAGCTCAGAGCCACATTTTACGGTATCCTCAGGCTATCATGAACGTAAGAAGCGCTACGTCTACGATAGCAGGGTCATTTTCAGATACAGCTGAAGTACATCAGTGAAAGAATCATACGACGGGTTGTTGTAAAGATTTTAATTTAATATAAAGATATCAAGTTGCTACCACGAAATTTTCTCATTGTGTCAGTACTAAGCATTCACTACTGATTCCTTCGTTCGTTGCAATCACAAATTTGAGAACTAATATGTACCAGTTCGGAAAGGAATATATCACCAGATAAGATGAACACCACTCTTAACTAGTGTGGTTACCACTTATGATGATCAGAATGTTAAATATATGTGGTGCCCACATATATAATTAAGGCGAAGATACGCTAATGATTCCTTCAGCGCATATACACATCACGGTCAAACTCTTACGGCAATGACCAGGGATCCGGGTTCGAATCCCATACATAGAATTTTCGAAATAGTTAAAAAAAAAAGCTGCCAACAGATGGCACTGAACTCTACACACTGTACGGCTTGTACAGTATTAGCGTGAATAATTAAACCCTTCTTCCACAAGCAATATTTGCAATCACATTACAATATTTTCCAAATGTTCAATACTAGCAGTACGGAAGTGGCGTAACCAGCAATGAAATTTGCCATCAGATCCTGTAGTCTCCCAACGGAAATGGATACAGATGCTACATGGATCGCCGATTCAAGGTCGTCTAGTGTGTTGAGATGGTTCCCGGTAGGCAGTCTTTCAATGCACCCCACAGCAAGTAGTCACAAAGAGTCAACTCCAGCAAATATCGATGACAATCTATACCTGCGCCAGAAATTTGCAATAATTCAACGCAATCTCTTCCGATTCATTAATCAAGAAAGCGAGGCAACTCTAGTGTTGATGCAAATTGGACCCATCTTTTACTGACCACTCGATGCTTGAAACGATCCTCCAACACTAGCTATGTGGCGATAGATTTTTCAAAACTTCATAATTTCTCAAATGAAAAAACAACCAATGATGCATCTGCTGCATCCAACAGCCCAAAGAGTATATTTTGGAAAATACATAGGTTTTTTTTTCACAGATGGGTATGTTTAGATCCCTAAAATCGCCAGTTTTGTTTCTTCAAATGTTCAAATGTCTGTAAATCTATCGGACCAAACTGCGTGGTCATCAGTCCGTAGCTTACAAACTACTTAAACCTAGGTAAACTAACCTACGGACAAACACACACACCCATGCCCCAGGGAGGACTCCAACCTCCACGGCGAGTAACCGCGCGCTCCGCAGCGAGGCGCTTTAGACCGCTCGGCTACTCCACCGCGGCTTTGTTTCTTCACGATTGCATTTCTGTAGATGTGTGCTTCATTTGTGAACCAAATGCAGCTAACATCAAATCTATAATCATGAGAATATAGTTCGCAAAGCCAGCCATGTCAGGTATATAGTACAGGTAGCTTTCGATAAGAATGAAAAATGGTGAAAGTTGTCTGTCAGTATGTTATGCTGGTTGGAGCGTTTTACACTAATCTTTACTGCAATTCTTTGGAGGTAATTCCTTGATTTTTGCTGGAATCGTGGCACCGTTTTGAAAAGTAACAACAGTTTGCCCGGGGTCAAATTTTCTAGCTTTGTCATCAACCACGAGTCGTTAGCCCTCCGGTGCCGCGCGGAAATGGGCGTGTGGTCTAAGGCATCATGCTACGGACTTGGCGGTCGCTCCCGCCGGAGGTTTGAGTCCTTCCACGGGCATGGATGTGAGTGTTGCCCTTAGTGTAAGTTAGTTTAAGTAGTTTGTAAGTCTGGGGACTAATGACCATAACAGTTTGATCCAATAGGTTTACAAACATTTGAACATTTTGACATCGGGTGTTTTTGGAACATTAAATCGTGTCTGAAACCTGTATCTCGTTGCAGTAGGATTGTGTTCTAGCACCATAAAAATTTTTCATTGGAATATTTTATTTCAACCGGTTCCTTTGTCCCTTCTTTCACGTTTAAGCGTAGTATTTATTGCGATTACGGTGTCATCTATTTGCAACTTTTCGAAATTACAGCTTTTCTTTTGTTGCACTCGTTTAGTTTGGAAAATAAAACTTTGAAATCAGGGACTCCTGCGCCGGACGCCCTGTCAGGGCCTTGGGGCAGAGTGGGATAGCGGGCACAACGGGATGTTGCTGTTATGTAGACTGGAGCAGAAAAGAAAAATGAAAGTAAGAAGGAAGATTAGCGTTTAATCTGCCGTCGACATCGTGGTCATTAGAGACAAAGCACACACTGTGATAAATTTGTCAATGACGGGGAAAGGAAATTGGCCGTGCTCATTAAATGGAAATATCCCGGCATTTGCCAGGAGTGATTTTGGGGAATCACTGAAAACCTAAATTAGGAGGGCCGGAGCGATGTTTGAACTGCCTTCATCCAGAATGCGAATCTAGTGCGTTACTACTGTGTCACCTCCCTCGGTTGGACTGGAGAGTGCTACATTGTAAACAGGAATAATGTCTCTAAATGGAGTGGAAGGTGCAACAGATACTTTTATTGGTTTGGAATGCAACTACAATTGAACGGTTGTCCTTCGCGTTTTCAGTTGTGTTTTCATAACTTTTGCTTGAAGCCGTTAACTGTTCATTGTATGCCATTAAATGACATCTAACTATAAAGTACATGCCATTCGGTACACGGCAATACTACCCTTAAATCAACCAGTTTTTATGCTCCATAAAAGTTTATAACCTGAACTGCGTTCTTCGGGCGGAACGGGTAGAATAAGTGGTGTTCGGCTCCGCCGCTTGATTATTTTGTTACAAGTAAATGTGAAATTATATTTTTTCCTTGCATTTCCAGATGATATGAACTTACATTACAAAATCTGACAGACGGGAGAGCAAATGGCGGTTTCAGCCGTTTACTATTCTAAATGGGAATTTTATAAGAGTATGAGGAGTTTAACGTACCTAAAAGAATGCTGGAAAGAATCGCTGAAAAAGCTATTATAATCCCAACAACATAGTGGACAAATCATATAGGAAATTTAGAAATGTGTTCAGTGTAGAAAAACAAGACGAACTGATAGCATAACTGAAGTATATGTAGAGCAGAGGTAACCCTTTAGTTCATACTTTTAATATCCAACCAGACGCGGCTATAGTGGTTCTATCAAAGCAAAGAATACCATACACATAATCAGCTTCGCTCGCGTCTTATGCCTCGGTGAAGTGGCCGAGCGTTCTATGCGCCACGCTGCGGAGTGCGCGGTTTTTCGCCGTCGGAGATTCGAGTCCTCCCTCGGGTATTAGTGTGTGTGTCTGTCTGTGTGTGTGTGTGTGTGTGTGTGTGTGTGTGTGTGTGTGTGTGTGTGTGTGTGTGTTGTCCTCAGCATAAGTCAGTTTAAGTAGTTTGTAAGTCTAGGGACTCATAACGGCAGCAGTTCAGTCCCTTACATTTACTAAAATTTGAACATCTGAACATCGAATCTTGTAGAAGCATCGCTTAGCGAGCTCGATCAAACCATAACTGTATCATATAATTAGACAATACAATCGAGATAAACACCAATCTATTACAACCTTGGTAGCTCCACAGGACCAATTTCATAGACAAAAGGCAACTAAAGAGTAGATAATACAGCATTAGTAATAGCTTTACATTAACGCAGTGGCCCCTACTACACAAGTTCCGACAGGACTTGTCGAGTCTCTGATCATATGCAGAAGACAGTGGATGTAAATCACAGACTTTCTCAACTTATCGACCCTGAAGATCTAACGCAAATACTACAACAGACTCCAGCTAATAAACTGTCTGGAGCAGATAGTGTCCTGACGTGCTGTCGTAAGGAGTTTTGGCGTTTAATGTGCTGTAGATCTTTGGGAAAGCTTAAATGGTATGCCATTATCGTAAACTGTTACTGAGGGAGTCATCGTCCTTGGAGTCTATCAAAACCAAACCGACACTGTTGCAGTTTTATGGACCCATCATGCGCCTTTATATTTGTTTTCAAGCTGTATACTCTAACACTTAATGATCGAATGCGAACATCGACGCCTTTAATATTGAGAACTAATCAATCTATTGCAGTACCAGATGGATATGTGAGAGAGCTTTGTGCACTATCCAGGGTGTCCCATGTTTCTTGACCAAGCCAAAATATCTCTGAAACAACAACAGCTATTGCAGAACTGTATTATTTCATCACCATTCTATATCAATGCAAAACACATAAACAATGGCGTTGACTGCATCGCAATATGTCAATTACATACCGAAATATTACGAAGCGAAGTTTATGCTTGAAATACGCAAAACGCGCGGCTAGCGCACGTCCTGAGACTCAGGCGAGAACCCCATACTGATGAAATAATATAAGGTGTCCATTTAAAAAAACATAAGTTTGTGTAAAAAATACATATGCTTTCTGTGGTGTCGCACAAGTCCAAAGTGCGCGCCACCTACTTTGGCCGCGTGCCGCCATGCACGCACGGTGTGGCGTTCTTACGTCAGCCACGAGCGCCCTCTGCTACAACTCCGCTCGTGGCCACCACTGAACGACAACGTTCACTTGGGACTGAGATAGGAACCAGTTAACACTTCGGAAATTCTTTGCTGATTTGTTTCTTGTCTGAGAACGGTGCCATATTTTCAAGAAACCAATCCTTATGTTTCCTGGCCTTACAATGTTTCCTTGCAGAGATCCAGAATAGTGGTCTTCAAGCTCTAGCGCCATGTATTATATAATGTTGACAATCATTCACCGGTGTAAAGAAGCTGATTTTTGTATTTTTAAGTACAAGGCTTATACATCAAATTTGTGGCTATAGTCTTCCTCTGTTTTGTCGTTTAGAAATGTTGAAATGTTTGTAAACCTTTTGGACCAAACTGCTATGGTCAAGAGTTCGTAGACTAACCTAAGGACAACACATACACCCATCCCCCAGAGAGAACGCGAACCTCCGTTGGCGAGCAATCGTGCGCTCCGCAACAAGACGCCTTAGAACGCTCGGCCACTCCACAGCAGCCTGTCGTCTTGGCAAATAGTGAGAACTATATGACTGATCTAATGAATCTGTATTTATCGGCTCCTGTCATAGCTTAAGTGAAGAAAACATCTGTTACACTCAATCATGCGCATCTGTAGGAAATTTTTGCTTCCAAACTTGAAGTTTTTCTATAGCAAATGCATTGAGTTTGGTATCTTATGATGCCTCAAGAATTAAATTTGACTATGAGTACACTAAACACGTTGTGTGACAAAAGATTTCAATTTAATGTTTTTAAAAAGATTTTACTTTGATAACTAAAAGGTACAGTACACAAACTTCAATGTACGCAATATTTTTCTGATATCATTATGAATAGAAATTGAACCGATTCGGTTTAACAGTTAGCAATTAGCTATCCGAAATACATTAATGTAAGAAAGTAACACAAGATATATTGACAAAAATATCTTTTGCTCACATTTCGGTAATGTTTTACCTTGAAAATTAACTATCTGAAACATAAATGAAGTCTTACATCTTCTTAAAATTTCTGTTTGTTATTAAGAAAACCCACCACCAGCAATGTCTGCGATTTGTACTGATCGAGGCTGAAAAACAGGATATTAACCGCAGAACAGATTATGTAACTTATATGTCAGCTATAAAAATTAGTTCGCCTATTGACCTATACGCTTCATGATGTTAATGAACTTACTGAATTAGGTTAGCATTGTTCCGCAGTGAGAAGCCAAAACCAGCTCTTAGCGTGTTAAAATGAACTCTTCGCAAATACGTGACAGCTGCACAAGGAAATGGTAGAGAACTTGTTGGGGATTACTATATTATGACGATTTTCTGCAAATATTCTCATTTGCCATGACAGCAGGACGACGCCGCAACCACCATCGCACAAAGGAAAAGACATTCTTTCTCTTGACTAGCCTAACTACCAAGCAAAGTAAAGGTAGAAAGTCAGTGCAAAGGCCACGATTCTCCTCGCACTTCGTAGTGCTAGGTGTACAGTCGCAGATTATAATTTATAGAAACACATGAGACTTCTATCATGAACAAAGAGTCTGTACAACAGAATTCCAGGGGAGTGGGGGGACTACCCCCTCTCGCTTTCGCTGGCGGACACGTATGAACTCGCTACTTTAATAACCCGTACCACTTTACGGACAAGAAAGAGTAAACATGAGGCATGGGAAACACGCCTCTCTGGGTCAGGCAGACCAAAGTCTTCAGCGGCGAAGCAGCACTGATCTAATATTAAAGTGACATAGAATTCTATTTCATTCCATAATGTCATATGGTATGGTATTATGGGGTATCTCTTCAAGCGCCGCGCGGAAGTAGCCGAGCGGTCAGGAGTGCCACGTTGCGGATCGCGCAGCCTCCCACGTCGGATTCGAATCCTCCCTCGGGCATGGATTTTTGTGTTGTCTTTAGTATGAGTTAGTTTATAAGTAGTTTGTAAGTTTAGGGACTGATGACCCCGCAGTTAAGTCCCATAAGCTTAACAAACATTTGAACATGTGAACTTTTCAAGTCAAACAAAAGTTTTCAAAGTCCAGAAGCATGTAATACGTATTACTTGTAGAACAAATTCACGGTCATCTTGTAGAAGACTCTTCGAAGAACTAGTATACCACCTACTGCCTCTCAGTATATTTATTCCTTAATGCAATTTGTCGTAAATTATATATCCCTTTTTCCAACAAATAGCTCTCTTCATACTTACAATACTAGGAACGAAAACGATCTGCACGAGGATTTAAGAGCGCTTCCTTTAGTTGAAAAGGACGACTCCTCAGGAATACGCATTTTCCATAATTTTCCAGCAACCATAAAATAAATTAGCTACAAATAAAGATCAGCTTAACAGGAGCCTGAAATACGTACTATTGGCCAACTCCTACTCCATTGACGAACAAAATTTATTTTATTATTTAGCGTTTGGCTGATACACACAATAGAAATATATACACTACTGGCCATACAAATTGCTACACCAAGAAGAAATGCAGATGATAAACAGGTATTCATTGGACATATATATTACTCTAGGACTGACATGTGATTACATTTTCACGCAATTTGGGTGCATAGATCCTGAGAAATCAGTCCCTAGGACAACCACCTCTGGCCGTAATAACGCCCTTGATACGCCTGGGCATTGAGTAAAACAGAGTTTGGATGGCGTGTACAGGTACAGATGCCCATGCAGCTTCAACACGATACCACAGTTCATCAAGAGTATTGACTAGCGTATTGTGACGAGCCAGTTGCTGGGCCACCATAGACCAGACGTTTTCAATTGGTGAGAGATCTGGAGAACGTGCTGACCAGGTCAGCAGTCGAACATTTTCCGTATCCAGAAACGCCTGTACAGGACCTGAACCAGCGGTCGTGCATTATTCTGCTGAAATGTAGGGTTTCGCAGGGATCGAATGAAGGGCAGAGCCACGGGTCGTAACACATCCGAAATGTAACGGCCACTATTCAAAGTGACGTAGATGCGAACAAGAGGTGACCTAGACCTGTAACCAATGGCACCCCATACCATCACGCCGGGTGATACGCCAGTATGGCAATGACGAATACACGCTTCCAATGTGCGTTCACTGCGATTTCGCCAAACACGGATGCGACCATCATGATGCTGTAAACAGAACCTGGATTCATCCGAAAAATTGACGTTTTGCCATTCGTGCACCCAGGTTCGTCGTTACGTACACCATCGCAGGCGCTGCTGTCTGTGATGCAGCTTCAAGGGTAACCGCTGATAGTCCATGCTGCTGCAAACGTCGTCTAACTGTTTGTGCGGAAGGTTGTTGTCTTGCAAACGTCCCCACTTGTTGACTCAGGATCGAGACGTGGCTGCACGATCCGTTACAGGCATATGGATAGGATGCCTGTCATCTCGACTGCTAGTGATACCAGGCAGTTGGGATCCAGCAAAGCGTTCCGTATTGCCCTCCTGAACCCACCGATTCCATATTCTGCTAACAGTCATTGGATCGCGACCAAGGTAAGCAGCAAAGTCGCGATACGATAAACCGCAATTGCGATGGGGTACAATCCGATCTTTATCAAAGTCGGAAACGTGCTGGTACGCATTTCTCCTCCTTACACGAGGCATCACAAACAACGTTTCACAAGGTAACGCCCGTCAACTGCTGTTTGTGTATGAGAAATCGGTTGGAAACTTTCCTCATGTCAGCACGTTGTAGGTGTTGTAGGGACTGATGACCCCGTAGTTAAGTCCCATAAGCTGTAAAAACATTTGAACATGTTTTATAGACAAGTCTTTCAGAGAGCTTATTGCAGCAGCTAAGAAGAGCTATCGAACGATATCTTTCTGCCTTATCGCTAGATTTACCAGGTTTAATACCGAAATTACCTTTGACCAGTCAGTGGAGAATTGTGCCAACCACTTCTTAGCATATCCTCCCAAGTAAATCAAGATTCAGGATGGATGCTATCGAATCCAGAAGCTTTAAAAGGTTTAAGATACTTCAATCCCGTGTCAATGTCTAAAACTGTGAAGGAACGTGCGAATTCTGATGAACGAGATGCACAAATGTTAAGATCTCGAAACTGACGTCTAATATACCTGGTATGTTTCTTACCGGGTGTTACTCTTGACGTAATAATGATGTAGGAAGCAATTTGATTTCGAGTCACTTCAAATTGCTTTCTGCATACAGGTCCACTTCCTCCAAGTCTTCTCAGGAGACAGTGGGTGAAATTCAGCTTTTCAGCTGTGAGTACATTTTTATTTCCGTGAAAAGTCTAAGCTTGACAAAAGTTTATTTGCAAAGTCGGTGTCCCCTCATTCCTGGGATTGTTCATACAATCAGCTTTCTGGAAATTCGATCTAGCGTATGAGTTGATCGGATGACAGAGACTGTAATGCCAATTTATATAATTACAGGTCAGTGTTGGCTGTGAGGAAAGGCATGTTTGACTTTTCTTGTGGTATTCATCGGAAATACAGTTTCATTGCAGCTAATAAAATATAAGTCGGGATATGAATCGGTGCCCCAAGCAGCTGAGCTGAAATTACCTTGATCTTTGGAGTTGAAAACCAGATGAAAATTGATCTCTTCAGCCCATTTAGCAAGTTCGATTCCATTCTCATCATTGTCAGAATAGTTCCAAAATTCATGGAGGCTATTGAAGTCGCCTGCATAGATTGCAGAATCGTCTGCAGTCTGAATGATAAAATCAGGCCAGTGTGTTTTAGGTGGCTGGATGCCATGCAATTTTATGACAACTGTATGTATTTCCTACACGTGTATAACCATCACTCGCATACAGGCAGAACTTACTCTCATTAGTGAGGACAACAGACCACAAATAAACGAAATAATATGATCCCCTGACATTCACAGCATATTTATGTATTAGTGAGGTGTTAGCTCACCATTGGCTATGAGAACAAATGCATCTCTTCGAGGAACAGATTAGTGAACAGATTAGCGAAGTGTCTTCATCGTTCCTAACATAATATTATTGGTTCTTTTACCAAAATATTCACCAGTTCCTTCAACGATGTTGGAACTGCAATTTGGCCCTCACTCTATGCTTTAAAACTTCTCATAACGTTTCAGTTATGTTTAGGCGTGGCGATTCTGTTGTCCTGGGGAGATATTTGATAATTTTCTGGTGCTATGTAAAACACGCATGGATGATTTTGGTGGTGTGTGTGACCGCGTTAACATTTTGGAATATGCAACTATTTATTAGTAATGTGTTAGACATACTGAGCAGTGTGTTATCGTGGATGCCCAGATATTCATTCACCGTTCTGAGGGTAATGATAGAAATAGTTGAATAACACAATATAGGTGCGTAAATCATAATGCACCCTCCCCATGCTTGACTGTTCAAAGCAGGCACGGTGTGTCGTAAGCTTCTTTTGCGGTTTTAGTTCCATAAATCTGATTGTTTGCAAGAAGCAATGTAGACAATGATTTATTATAGTTCCCAGTCTTTTTTGTGATGAGACTCATGATCTTCATGGAAAATTTTCGCCACCCATTACGTTTATATGGGTTTAAAAGAGCAGTATTTCACA
The DNA here is from genome assembly GCA_026315105.1 of Locusta migratoria. NCBI lineage: Eukaryota > Metazoa > Arthropoda > Insecta > Orthoptera > Acrididae > Locusta > Locusta migratoria. Next base: position 673,435,106 of record CM048755.1, read on the forward strand.
CAATCAAAAATTTTCCATGTCTAAAATGAAGCTTGCTCATTTTGAACATAAATCGTTCTCTGCGCAGATTTCTCTTATATTTATTCTTACATCTACATCTACATACATACTTCGCAATTCACCGTAAGGTGCGTGGCGGAGGGTACACTGTTCCACTACTAGGCATTTCCTTTCCTATTCCACTCCCAAATTGAACGAGGAAAAAAAGAATGCCTATATGCCTCCGTACGAGCCCTAATTTCTCTTATCTTGTCTTTGTGATCTTTACGCGAAATGTAAGTAGGCGGCAGCAAGATCGTACTACACTCAGCTTCAAATTCCGGCCCTCTAAATTTACTTAACAGAAATTCACGAAAAGAACGTTGTGGTTCTTCCAGCGATCCCCAATTGAGTTGCCGGAGCATTTCCGTGACACTCGCGCATTGGTCGAACCTACCGGTAACAAATCTAGCTGCTCGCCTCTGAACCGCCTCTATGTCTTCCTTCAAACCGATCTGCTGCGGGTCCCAAATACTTGAGCAATACTCAAGACGTGGTCGTACAAGCGTTTTATACGCGGTCTCCTTTACAGGTGAAGTACATCTTCCCAAAATTCTCCCAATAAACCGAAGTCGGCTGTCTGCCTTACTCACAACTGTCCTTACATGCTCGTTCCATTTCATATCGCTCTGCAATGTTACGCCTAGATATTTGAACGAGGCGACAGTATCAAGAAGCTCACTACTGATGCTGTATTCGAACATTATAGGATTGTTTTTTCTACTCACGCGCATCACCTTACATTTTTCTAGAAATGTTGTCTAAGTCAACCTGTATGCTATTACAGTCAGTTACAGACGACACCCTCCCATACACCACAGCATCATCAGCAAACAGCCGCAAATTACAAGTTAGTCTGTCCATCAGATCATTTATATAGATAGAAAATAATAGCGGTCCTATCACACTCCCCTGGGGCACGCCTGACGATACACTCGTCTCTGATGAACACTCGCCGTCGAGAACAACGTACTGCGTTCTATTACTTAGGAAGTCTTCCAGCCAGTCACAAATCTGTGAACCTATTCCATAAACTCGTATCTTCGTTAGCAGTCTGCAGTGTGGCACCGCGTCGAACGCCTTTTTGAAGTCGAGAAAAACACAATCCGCCTGTTGCCCTTCGTCTATGGCTCGCAAGATGTCATGTGAGAAAAGGGCACGCTGAGTTTCACATGAACGATGTTTCCTAAACCCGTGCTGATTCATGGAAAGAAGCTTTTCCGTTTCAAGGAAATTTATGATATTCGAACTGAGAATATGCTCCAAAAATCTACATGAAACCGATGTCAACGCTATTGGCCTGTAATTGTATGGGTCAGTTCTCTTTCCTTTCTTATACACGGGAGTCACCTGCGCCTTTTCCAATCACTAGGAACTTTGCGCTGAATTAAAGATTCACTATAAATGCAAGCTAAGTAGGGGGCCAATGCCGCAGAATAGTCTTTGTAAAACCGAACTGGTATTCCATCCGGACCAGCAGACTTTTTCGTATTTAGCTCTCTCAGCTGCTTCTCTACACCGGAAATACCTATTGCTATGTCCCCCATTTCGGAATTAGTACGTTGATCAAATGATGGTATACTTGTGCGGACCTCCTGCGTGAAAGATTTCTTAAAGGTTAAATTTAGAACTTCAGCTTTCCGTTTGCTTTCTTCTATTACTGCCCCGGAATGACAACTAGTGACTGGACAGTGGGCTTTGATCCCCTTATCGATTTTACATAGGACCAGAATTTTTTCGGGTTCTCGGAAAGATCTTTTGCTAAGATATGGCTGTGATAATTGTTGTATGCTTCACGCATCGATCTTTTTATAGACGCACGAATCTCTACTAACTTTTGCCTGTCATCATTTGCGTGTTCGTTTTTGAATCGAGAGTGAAACAGCCTTTGCTTTCTCAGCAGCTTTCTAACATTATTATTATACCACGGTGGATCTTTTCCATCCTTAATCGTCTTTACTGGCACATATTTCCCTAACCCTTTATTAACAATGCACTTAAATTTAGTACACAATTCCTCTACATCCATAGTCCCAGAATTAAACGATGCCATTTCATTTTCTAAGTGCGATCGTAACATTTGCTTGTCGGCTCTTCCCAACAAAAACACGCTCCTAGCCTTACCTGGCTTACCTGGCTTTCACCCAGGAGGCTCGGGTTCGATTCCCGGTACCGGAACCCCACCCCCATGAACCACAGACATTGCCGAGGTGGGGTGGCTTGCGTGCCTCAACGATGCAGATAGCCGTACCGTAGGTGCAACCACAGCGGAGGGGTATCTGTGGAGAGGCCAGACAAACGTGTGGTTCCTGAAGAGGGGCAGCAGTCTTTTCAGTAGTTACAGGGGCAACAGTCTGGATGATTGACTGAGCTGGCCTTGTAATATCAGCTGGTGTGGCTTTGCCACACAGCTACTGCGGACGGCTGAAAGCAAGGGGAAACTACAGCCGTTACTTTTCCCGAGGACATGCAGCTCTACTGTATGAACATATGACGATGGCATCCTCTCGGGTAAAATATTCCGGAGGTAAAATAGTCCCCCATTCGGATCTCCGGGCAGGGACTACTCAGGAGGATGTGATCATCAGGAAAGACAATAGTGGCATTCTACGGGTCGGAGCGTGGAATGTTAGATCCCTTAATCGAGTAGGAAAATTAGAAAATTTAAAAAGGGAAATGGATAGGTTGAAGTTAGATATAGTGGGGATTAGTGAAGTTCGGTGGCAGGATGAACAGGATTTCTGGTCAGGTGAGGACAGGATTATAAATACAAAATCAGTTGGGGGTATCACAGGAGTAGGACTGATAATGAATAAGAAAATAGGAATGCGGGTAAACTACTATGAGCAGCACAGTGATCGCATTATCATTGTCAAGATAGATACGAAGCCAACACCGACAACAGTAGTACAGGTTTATATGCCAACTAGCTCTGCCGATGATGAGGAAATCGAAGAAATATATGAGGAGCTAAAGGAAGTTATTCAGACAGTTATGGGAGAGGAAAACTTAATTGTCATGGGAGACTGGAATTCGGTAGTAGGAAAAGGAAGAGAAGAAAAAATAGTAGGTGAACATGGATTGGGAAGAAGGAATGAAAGAGGAAATCGCCTGGTAGAATTTTGCACGGAACATGATTTAATCGTAACAAACACGTGGTTTAAGAATCACAAAAGAAGGTTGTATACGTGGAAGAGACCAGGAGACACCGTAAGGTATCAGATAGATTTTATAATGGTAAGACATAGGTACCGGAACCAGGTTATAAACTGCAGGACATACCCAGGGGCAGATATAGACTCTGACCATAACTTGTTAGTCATGAACTGTAGGCTGAAGCTGAAAAAACTGCAGAAAGGTAGGAAAATAAGGAGATGGGACTTAGATAGATTGAAGGAAAGTGAAGTTCTGGAGAATTTCAGAGGGAGATTTAGGCAACAATTGACAGAAACAGGGGGAATAAAACAGTAGAAGAGGAATGGGTAGCATTGAGAGACGAAATTGTGAAGGCAGCGGAGGACAAAATAGGTAGAAAGGCAAGACCTACAAAAAATCCATGGATATCACAGGAAATACTACAGTTAATTGATGAAAGGAGAAAATATAAAAATGCAGTAAATGAAACAGGCAAAATGGAGTACAGACGACTAAAAAATCAGATTGACAGGAAGTGCAAAATGGCTAAGCAGGAGTGGCTAGAAGCCAAATGTAAATCTGTAGAAGAATGCATAAGAAGAGGAAAAGTAGATACTGCCTACAGGAAAATAAAAGAGACATTTGGGGACAAGAAAGGCACCTCTACGAATATCAAGAACTCAGATGGAAACCAGTTCTCAGCAAAGAAGGGAAAGCTGAAAGGTGGAAGGAGTACATAGAGCAGCTCTACAAAGGAAATGAACTTCGAGACGATGTTGTGGGAAGGGAAGAGGAAGTCGATCAAGATGAAATAGGAGATACTATATTGAGAGATGAATTTGACAGAGCCTTGAAAGACCTAGGTCGGAACAAGGCCCCAGGAGTAGATGACATACCCTCAGAGCTACTAAAGTCTCTGGGAGAGCCAGCCATGACAAGACTATTTGAACTGGTAGGATGTTCGAGACAGGCGAAATGCCCTCAGACTTTAAGAAAAATGTAATAATCCCCATTCCAAAGAAATCAGGCGCAGACAGGTGTGATAATTACAGAACCATCAGTTTGATAAGTCATGGTTGCAAAATTTTAACACGAATTATCTACAGGAGAATGGAAAAGCTGGTAGAAGCTGACCTCGGGGAAGATCAGTTTGGATTCAGGAGGAACATAGGAACCCGGGAGGCAATACTCACTTTACGTCTTATCTTAGAAGATAGATTAAGAAAAGGCAAACCTACATTTTTAGTTTTTGTAGAATTGGAGAAATCATTTGACAATGTTGACTGGAATACACTCTTTCAAATTCTGAAGTCAGCAGGGGTAAAATACAGGGAAAGGAGAGTTATTTACAACTTGTACAAAAGCCAGACCGCAGTTATTAGACTCGAAGGGCATGAAAGGGAAGCATCAGTTGGGAAGGGAGTAAGACAGGGTTGTAGCCTTTCTCCAATGTTATTCAATTTGTACATCGAGCAGGCGGTGAAGGAAAGTAAGGAAAAATTTGGAATAGGGATTAAAGTTCAGGGGGAAGAAATAAAAACATTGCGTTTTGCTGATGACATTGTAATTCTGTCAGAGACAGCGAAGGACCTGGAAGAGCAGTTGAATGGAATGGACAGGGTGTTGAAGAGAACGTATAAAATGAACATTAACAAGAGCAAAACAAAAATAATGGAATGCGGTCTTAGAAAGTCGGGCGATGCTGAAGGAACTAGATTAGGTAACGAAACAATGAAGGTGGTAGATGAGTTTTGTTACTTGGGTAGTAAAATAACATGCGATGGTCGCAGTACAGAGGATATAAAATGCAGAATGGCAATGGGAAGAAAAGAATTTTTGAAAAAGAGAAATTTGCTAACTTCGAATATTAATTTAAGGGTAAGGAAGTCTTTTCTGAAGGCATTTGTGTGGAGTGTTGCCTTGTACGGGAGTGAAACATGGACGATAAGCAGTGCGGACAGGAAGAGAATAGAGGCTTTTGAAATGTGGTGCTACAGAAGAATGCTGAAGATAAGGTGGGTAGATCGCATAACTAATGAAGAGGTACTGAACAGAATTGGTGAGAAAAGGAATTTTTGGCATACCCTGACTAAAAGAAGGGATCGCTTGGTAGGACACATTCTTAGACATCGGGGAATCGTAAATTTAGCATTGGAGGGTAGTGTATGGGGTAAAAATCGCAGAGGGAGACCAAGAGACGCATATAGTAAGCAGATTCAAGTGGATGTGGGTTGCCTTTCCTATGAGGAGATGAAAAGGCTTGCTCAGGACAGAGTATGGTGGAGAGCTGCATCAAACCAGTCTCCGGACTGAAGACCATAACAACAACAGCCTTCTTGACTGGTTTATGAACTTTGGTCACCATCGACGCTACGACGATATCATGATCACTAATTCCTGTCTCTACACAGACATCGTTAATAAGGTCAGGCCTGTTTGTGGCTATAAGGTCTGGAATATTTCCATTGGCGTGGGTTGCCGGTTTAACTGCTCAAGACAGTTTTCGGAGAATGTGTCCAAAAGTAGCTCGCAAGACTGCTTGTCTGTACCGCCTGAAATGTAACTAGCGAGGTCCCAATCTATACTCTTAAGGTTGAAGTCACCTCCGACTAATATTACATGGCCCGAATACCTATGCGCTACCTGGTGTAGACTTTCCTTGAATGATTCTAAAACTGCTACAGCAGCACTGGGGGGCCGGTAAAAACACCCAACTATTAACTTTACTTCTTTTAGACCTGTTATATGTGCCCAGATAACTTCACAGTTACTTTCAACCTCGATCTCAGTAGAAACAATATCTTTGTCCACAGCGATGAACACTCCAGTTGTATCAGATCTATCTTTCCGATATACATTCCACGCTTCGCTAAATATTTATGAACTTGCCTCATCATCATTTAGCCAGCTTTCGGTGCCTAAAACTATCTGAGTGCAATAACTTCCATGCAGCGCTGCAAATTCGGGAACTTTGTTTCTAATACTCTGTAAGTTCGCGGCTAATATAATAATAATTCTTAGATCGCATAAGTCAATAGTTGTGAATCACACGAATTCTTTCAGAGCAATATTTGCATACACTCTTCACGCCCAGTTTCTGATTTAAAATGACATTAAACTTGAGTTTTTAAATAACGTGTTCAACGAAGAATTGCTTGATAGTTTCAACATTAAGCCTTTCTAGGGTGATGATAGTATCAGCTTCTTAAGGTTGTGCTCTGCATACGTATTTCCTGCCCACAACAATTCATTATGTATCCTTGGAAAGTAACTACTAAAGCAAGGAACATTTTTAAGTAATACTCCTAAGGTGGAGACTGGTCTCAGTGGGCCCAACATGAAAATAGTAGTTCACTAAAACTTTAAACGTAAAACATTAGTTCATAACAATTATCATTTAAAATTAAGAAGCGGTAGAACTTAAGTGTTACTTTTCCTTGTGGATACAGAGTATCATAACAGTAATAAGTCTTCTAAAACACACTTTCACTTGTTTTCAAACTGTAAGATATTTTGCTGTCGTTTGCAAGCCACCCGAATAGATAGCGCGCCACAAAGTTTGGGAATCACTGCGTCCGACCATACCACACACCTCCAGTAATTAAATGTCCAGGTTTTACGATCTTGCCACCACTTCCGTAGCAGCTTTGTGTTGGCGCCGTTATTAAGGGCTTAGCAACCGCAGTCCTTCCATAAATGTTAAGCTCCAGCCGTACTATTTTTATCGAATCAGTATTATTCAAGTGTTGAGATCTGCAGTCGCCTTTGCAGTGGTAGTTTTATGTTGTCTGGCCACAATCGTTCTTAATGCTCCTCGCTCGTTGTAAGTTAACTTCAGGTTTCGTCCACTATTCCTCTTCGCTTATGATGTTTTCACTTTGTTTTGTGTACACTGTCATTACCGAGGATACTGTCGTAGTGAAACGTTAGAAAATGATGCAATTATCATCACAGACACAAAACATAACATAACATTCTACGAGGTCTCATAGTCAACACTTATGCAGTGGTGCCAAATTGCAACAAGAGGTGTTCATATTATTTTGTTGCCGCGCGGGAATGGCTGTCTGGATGTAGGCATCATGTCAGGGAATGCGCGGCCGCTCCCGCTGGAGGTTCAAGTCTATCCTCGGGCGTGTGTGTGTGTGTGTGTGTGTGTGTGTGTGTGTGTGTGCGTGTGTGTGTGTGTTGTATTATCATAGCTTTAAGTTGGTTTAAGTCAGAGGAAGCCAACTTCAGCCGGTGTGACGTGCGAGCAGGAAGAGAAAGCCTGTCAACCCGTGTGACAGTCATGTCTCCTGAAAGTGCTAGAAAGAATAATAAAACATTGGATAGAATGGTGGTACGAGCATAACAGTCTGTTCAAGACTGGACAGAAGGGATTTTGTAGAGGCAGTGGCACTTATGAAACACTGGCACGACTCATTATAGATATCCAGATTTGTCTTAGCAACAACAAGTACCTAATAGCAGTTTATACGGATATTGAGAATGCTTATGACGATGTTGACCTACGGTTATGAGGCAGAAATATGGAGAAACACGATATCCCTCGTAAATTCATTGGCAACCTTATTTCTCTACTCAATGACAGGGAACTTGGTATGAAAGTTGGCAACAACAGTGTGGGACCGAAGAGGACGAGTAAGGGCATCCTACAAGAATCAGCTCTCTCACCGACGCTGTTTAATATTTACACCGCAGATAAGCACATCATTTTCGACATTGATATCACCATATTGCACTACGCTGATGTGTATATACAAGCGACGGTCTAGATGAAGGACAGCGCGCCGGCTGCGGTGGCCGAGGTGACTGAGGCGCTCCAGTCACGGTCAGCACGGCCACTACGGTCGGGGGTTCGAATCCCCCCTCGGGCATGGATATTTGTGCCGTCCTAGTTCGTAAGTAGTTCATAAGTAGTTTGTAAGTTTGGGGACTGATGACCCCGTAGTTAAGTCCCATAAGCTTAACAAACATTTGAACATTTTTGAAGGACAGCGCAAAATGAGCCGGCCGCGGTGGCCGAGGTGACTGAGGCGCTCCAGTCACAGTCAGCACGGCCACGGTTCGAATCCCCCCTCGGGCATGGATATTTGTGCCGTCCTAGTTCGTAAGTAGTTCATAAGTAGTTTGTAAGTTTAGGGACTGATGACCCCGTAGTTAAGTCCCATAAGCTTAACAAACATTTGAATTTGAACAGCGCAAAATGGATGCAGCAATGACAGCTCTCAGCTACTGGCTAGAGGAAAACGGCCTGTCCATTTCACAGACCAAGTCTGCGGTGAGCATCTACACCAGACATCGGATGCAAGAAATCCCATCCCTAACATTAGGAGCATACGTTCTTCCGGTGAAACCAATGGTGAAATATCTTGGCCTACACATTGACTGTAAACTACGATGAACAGTACATATAAATCAAACAGTAGCAAACTGTGAGAAAAACATTAACGTGTGACGAGCAGTGGCAGGCGTAACGTGGGGTGCGGACTGCCACATATGTATCGTGCCATAGTGCGATTGCGGTTGGACTACGGAAGTATATTCTACTGATCGGCAACAGACACCCACCTACAAAAACGTAATACCGTATAATACAAAGCGCTTAGAGTGAGTCTTGGTGCTCTAAAGTCAACCTCAACTAATGCTTTAATTGTGGAAAGTAATGGACCACCTCTACACTTACGATGCAAATATTTAAGCATAAAATTTCTAATGAAGGGGGCACAATTTTCAGAATACGTCTTATTATTTCGCATACAGGAACTTTCTGTCTTATGTTACAGCTGAAATACTCTGACTCACCAAAATAAAACCCTATTTATCCAATCACATAACACTGCCTTCTCTAAAGCATTCTGTGTCAGGAACTCGACTCGGGAACAATCTTCCTCTAGACATAAGAAAAATTAAATACGTTGCAAACTTCAAAATACAGCTAATTGTTGCATCTTCTATCACAAAAGCCGTCTCTTCCGTATACCAGTCCACCATCACCAATTCCTCCTCCCCCAAAATTTTTCCCTTCCCTTCGTCAGCAAAGCTCTTTATTAATATCTTCTTCGTTCATAACAAACACTGTCACTGTCGTTTCAATCTTCCCATCTTTATTTAATCTTTTTGCATCAGATTATACTAACCATGGCTTCATATGTGCTCAACGTATGCATATATCTTGTAAATACCATTTGTTATTATTGGTATTAGTATTGATTATTATTATTATGAATTATTCTAATGTTTGCCATATGTGTTGTTCTTGATCAGGTGTAAGACAGGGCCTTAAGGTCATGTTCTGGCCAGGCTAAATAAGAAAATAAATAAATAAAAACCACCCTTAGGCTGGCCGTACACTGATGCACGTCGTTAACCCGTCGGGCAAATTCGAACCGGGTCAGGCGTTTCGAAAGGCCTGCCCTTAACAAAAAAAAAAAAAAAAAACATTGGAGCGTGTGCTCCGTCTCAGTCCACGGTGTGGATGGGACGTTAAACACCAATCTTCCTTCCTTTCTTCCACATGCCTTCCCGACTCAGACCAAGCGGCTTAAACCGCGTGGCTAAACTGGCCGGTAATTAAATAAAATTCCCTACATTGTAAAGGAACATTGTTCATCTAATTAATGAAACAGACTCCCTAATTACAGGAAGACATTTTAAACAGTCGTTTGTAGCAGCTGAATCTAGTTACAATAAACATGTTTATAGTAAATGCATGTAGCGTGAAATACTTGAACAACAGACATTTGACGTCCATGTGTTAACACTTTGAGAGTCAGGCATGTATGCTGGTCCATTTACCTCGGTGCTGGTCATTTTCTCGGTCTCTTTCACGGCCATTGGTACTGTACCCTGTCTCTTTTGTATAGATTGAGGAATTATCAGAAATATGATTTTCTTAGACAGTAATCAAGCTTATTATTTCCTCTTCAAACACGTGTCACTTGTGGTGCCCTCCTCCGTCACCTTTCATCGCCACATCAAGGCCGCGTCCGCAATCCAGTAACCGCCGGCGCGTTCCGGCAGGGGGCAGCCTTCCCTCTGCAACCGAAAACGCATCCTAGAACGCATCCATCAACGTACAACAAACGCGAACCCACGTCCGCAAATGACTGATTTGTTCGAAGAAAAAATTACCACGCGGGTTTGATTCCCGCTGGGGCCGGAGGTATTCTCCGCTCGGGGACTAGCTGTTGCGTTGTCCTCACCATCATTTCATCATCGTCACAAGTCGCACAAGTGGCGTCACTTGACAGGCCGAACACGATCCCAGTTGGGGTCTAACGAACAAAAAGGGCAAAAAACGTCACACACTCGTCATGATCACCACAATGAAAACTGAAGTAGCTGTTTTCTGGTGGGAAAACTAGTTTTTGCATGCTATACACTATTTATTTCTACAAATGGCAGATGGTTGGTTGGTTGGTTTGATGTTTTATGGGGACAAAACTGCGGAGGTCATCAGTCCCCCCAAATGGCAGAGTTTATGTGTTTATATACATGACTATTAAATTTCTGCAAATAATTTTTTAATCCAAATATTTCCGCTTTGGATGGTGTACAAAACCTCATTTCACAAAACCAAATGCTTTTGCATGTTATGGACTACCTACGATGACAACGTAATATCAAATGTTTGTAAATGTATCGGACCAAACTGCGTGGTCTTTAGTCCGTAGCTTACAAACTACTTAAACTGAGGTAAACTAACCTAAGGACAACACACACACACACACACACACACACACACACACACACACACACACACACACTCATGCCCCAGGGAGGACTCGAATCTCCGACGGCCAGCAACCGCGTGCTCCGCAGCGGTTAGACCGCTCGGCTACTCCACCGCGGCGACAACGTAATATTACGTGCTTGGCGTTCTAAGTGTTAACAAAGACCACCTCCATTTTGTCAGCTTACTCAACACCGCTAAGCCTATCTGTTTACAAATGTCATATATCCAGATTCTATTACCTCATGAAAGACATCCTTAATTTATTATTGGAATTTAGCAAAATAATGTTGTCGACCCATATGCTATCCACAATGGTTCATGTTGAGCCCCGTTCTCTCCATTTCATTATAGTCACCGTTACGTTTTCATTACTCTTTTTCCCTGATCCAGCTATTTCTTTTCCTGTCTCTTACACATAGTGGTCAAAATTTAACTGGACCCGAAAACACAGGTTTCTCATGCACTGTAAGATCTTAACCCTGCTAGCCGTATCTGCTCTAGCACTGATGATGTAAGAGTGGGGTTTGCTATTATAAGGTACTCCTCTACCATAAGGAAAATCTCGTAATACGCAATGCAATTTTCGTTTGATCACTGTTCTGTTTCTCTATTGTCGTAAACTACTGACTCATTATATTTCTCAGAATCTGTTAGTTCCAGACGAAGTGATCTGTTGTACCTATTTAAATAAAGTACCATATTCACCACAGAAGACGTGGCAATACTGAAGGACCGGATACCAACCGTCTGCTTTGACCCATGGCGTTCATGGTCGGGGACAAACCAAACGAAAAAAGCGGAAAACAACATTCCGAAACACAAAACAAAACTCATGAAATATAACTTTTCATTACGCTCAAGGGAACTTTGCCTCGCCGCAGTGTTTACCCAGCAATTACTATTACGAACGTTCGAAGTTTCAATTGATTTGTGTTTTTAAATTAAGACACGGGGCTCGGGTAGGTGGATGTGCGAACATAAATTAATTATGTAAATATCAAATAATAAATCATTGTCCAGAGACGTATTTTGTATCGATATATCAGAGATATGAAACTGAAGGAGAGGCATTGTGCCTGAGGAACAAGGCCGGATCGTTCCTATTAGCGTTCATTGCTGGGGTGCTATTCCGATACTGAAGAGCCTTGGCAACATTGATAGTATTAGGGAAAGATGGGGAAGGGACTAAAATGTACAAATCAAAATAATTTTGATTATAATTTGTTTGTTGAACTACTGGATTATAATAACATACAAAGAAAACTGCATATATATATATATATATATATATATATATATATATATATATATATATATATATATATATTTGGAAAATAAACTACAAATTCCCCGTCTTGCCCCATATGCGGGGTAAGAGGGGTACTAGCATGAATAACGCGTAAATAAAAATTGGAAGGACGGAATAATGAGAAGATAAGGTTTCAAAATACGGTTTTGTGAATTGAAGAATCAAGTCTTTTTTTTATTTAGGCATATTACTTTCACATAGTACACAAATTTGATCAGCGTCGTCGTCATCACTTCATCACTTTCTATCCCTGCACAAGAATTATGGGCCCAGCGTCGGCATCCAATACACCGTATCCGAAAATCGTAGCACTATACTCTTCACTCTCCTCCTCGTTGTCATTCAAATTTTCAGATATTTGTAGAGCTTATGGGACTTAACTACGGGGTCATCAGTCCCTAAACTTACAAACTACTTGTGTAACAGTATACGTTGGAAACTCAACCCCTAGAGATGAAATTACGTTATCTGAGAGAACTTGTCATTGATTTTGCACAACAGTTCTAGCAAAAGTAGTGGCTGTAACATCAAAGGTCAAAGCTCTATGTTTGTGTAACTAAAGGGCCAAACTGCTAGGGACGTCGGTCCGCAAACTAACTCGTAGGAAGGACAACAAACGGAGAGAGGTGGCACAGTGGTAACACACTGGACTTGCATTAGATATGACGGTAGTTAAAATCCACCTTCGGCCATCCAGATTTTGTTTTCCGTGATTTCTCTAAATCACTCGAGGCAAATGCCGGGATAGTACCTTTCAAAGGGAACGGCCGATTTCCTTCCGCATCTGCACCCCACAATCCGAGCGTGAGCTCCATCTCCAGTGTCCACTTGCCGACGAGACGTTAAACGCTAAGCTTCCTTCTTAGGGAGAACAAAAAACATACCCAAGCCCGAGGGAGGACTCTAAGCTCTAGGCGGAACGGCTGCGCAATCCGTGACAAGGCGTCTCAGACCGCGCGGCCAAACCGGCAGCGCTATAACATCAGTGGCAAGGAAAGTTTATTGGGGTAGATGCTTGCCTAACGATAATGTGATTAGTACAGCACAGAGGTGCACGTGTTTTACCAAGTATCCTCGAAAGACGTCAACGAAATTGAATAGTCCTCTCCAAATGTATGCTACCTATTTCGTTTGTTTATATAGCTTATGGGACTTAACTACGGGGTCATCAGTCCCTAAGCTTACAAACTACTTATGAACTAACTAATGCTAAGGACGGCACAAATATCCATGCCGGAGGGGGGATTCGAAACCCCGACCGTAGTGGCCGTGCAGACCGTGACTGGCGCGCCGCAGTCCCCATGGCCACGCGGCCGGCCGTTGTCATCCGACCTCAGATTATTGTCTCTTGAGCATTAAGAATTATTTAAGAGTCAGTAACGCTCATCACTATTTCTTTGTCATTAAGTTCTTCTTTGGTATCCTAGGTTCATTAAACTTCTTTGAGAAGAGTTTTCGTGTAGATGCAGAAATTTTGAGGGATAGGAGTTTCAGTTAAAACAATTATACGAAAGGCATAATTAGTAATAAATTGGGAAAAGTTGCAATAACGAATACCATTCTATTTAAAATTGTATTCCTCGTACAATGCATTTGTTAAGAACCAGCAGCTAGGTAAACACATGCTAGGATAAGTACATAACGGTTGAACAAATAGCAGGGGCAAACGGGTAGCTCCCCGTCTTGCCCCACCCCATCTTGCCCCCAAGCACGCTATCCGGGTATGTTCAGCCTAAATGAAAACTGTTTAGTTAAAATTGAGTACTGAGACAGCAGTTTGTAGTTAATAAACCATACTGTTCAGTCATATATATTTGGTCTGGAAAAAGTCCACTAAAACACATTTTAGGATCTCGAAAACTAAAATATTGCAAATCTGTATAAAAATTGTACCTACCTTACAAATCTCAAAGAACCCGCCGCGACAACGAGGTCTAGCAATATCAAAACATTGGGTGCTGTGTATTTATGAAGTTGACGTCGTTATCCACAGATGACAGCCCTCGATCTCCCCGTCTTGCCCCGCCTTCCCCTACATAGGGGAACATGACGCAGAATTGAAGTTTGTGTTCTCGAGGAAGACGTGCCTTAAGACAGTCCGTGCATTCGCCGTATTTATTAAGTCATGATGGCTTAGTGGGTTAGCACCTGCCTAGTAAGCAGGAGGTCCCGGGTTCGAATTCTTGGCGTGGCACAAATTTTAATTCAATGCCTCTCCTTTAGTTTTATATGTCTGGTAAATTGATCAGTTTGTATTGAATGAAGTAATGACATATTCATAACAAAAGAAAAAAGATTATTGTTTCGAGTCATACAATAAAACACACTGGCGTCATGGATCAAATACGACGGGTGATATCCCGTATTTCAGTTAACCCTTTCATTTCCAGTGTTGTTCCTCGACAACAAAGCTGATTTATCCCGAATTTTGTGTATCAGTTCTTAAAGGCCCATCGTTGTTGATGAACAACATGCTTCTAGTACTAGATTTTGCCACTTGGTATGGCGTGTAGCAACTTCTGAGGCATTAATCGATCCGTTTTGGAGGTTTTGTTACGGTGCCGTCTGTACGTAGCCGTGAGTGTGAGCGTGAATATGGTTGATGTTATTTTATTTCAGCAGTGAATTATCTTGTCTTTCGTGCTGTGGCGAAGATAAGGTTAGCATTATTGATCTGACAGAGTAACTATCAACAAAATAACGTCACAAGTAATAAAATACCCCGATGTGTTGTGCATAAAATACATGACATAAAAAAACAATAGTTCTATCAAAAATTTTAAAACTTATATTTTTATGTTCAGTGCACTGTATTAATACAGAAAACACTGCATTTTAATTTTTCCAAAGCTGAATTCATAATGTGGGAATGAAAGGGTTAACCCGAAGACTTGAAGAATTCATGGTATAAACCTGGCATATATAATTAATACAGTTGAAATAATAAATCAAAAATGTTCAAATGTTTGTATAGTCTATGAGACTTAACTACGGGGTCATCAGTCCCTAAACTTACAAACTACTTATGAACTACTTACGAACTAGGACGGCACAAATATCCATGCCCGAGGGGGGATTCGAACCCACGACCATAGTTGCCGTGCAGACCGTGACTGGAGCGCCTCAGTCCCCTAGGCCACCGCGGCCGGCTTGAAATAATATATTTTCTCTGTTACGTATATGTTGATTTTATTACGTCTCAACAATTATTTGAATCGATTGGTATACCAAGGTAGAGAAAACTGACCTTACAGGGGAATAGTGCCAACTCAGATACCACCCATTGAAATGTTTCTTTCTCCCTCGTTTTTATTTATTTTTTTAGAAATATATGGCTCTTCAGATAGAAAGGAAACATATAAAACACCAATTCTTCTGTCTCCTTGCAGCAAAAGCTTTGGTAGCTCGTACGATTTTAATGAATTGTCCTTTCACTTGGCTTCGTTAAAATTCCTCGCCCGGTCTGCTTTTTATTTGGAACTTCACCAGAGGCAATCCGAAAGAGACAGAGTACGAGAGTGTGTGGGTGGGTATGTGTGTGTGTGTGTGTGTTTGTGTGTGTGACAGAGAGGGAAACACAAAGTTTCGTCGCTTAAAATGAATAATTAAGCGGCGCAATGAGGGGCGCACGCCGTGGCTTTTGGCATCGGGTTTTATTCGTCAGTGTTTTGACACCGAGAGCTCGGAGGAAAAGCGGCCCAGAGCAAGCGCGCGGCCGAAATTCCCAATATGCGCTTCGTACGTCATGATAAATTCAGTCGTCAGCCTTACTCTCAGACGGCAAATGGCAGACATGAATAAAAAATAAACAGACTTAGGGAATTAGTTTTGTAAATGTAACGTTGAGCGGTAATTAGATTGAGCAAGCGTGGCTCAAACCTATCGCTGGCGCATTCAGGAGCCGGACGCCGGCGACATAACCGAATATAAAGCGCTCTAAAGTGAATGAATAAAAGATGAGGCCGTGTGTTGGCGGGGGTCAGCGGCAGAGCTGTGGGCTCCTCGCGACCACGCCCCACGGACTTCGCGCCACATATTAAAACCGCCTACTTTTTCCACACCTACGTTCAGATATAAACGGCTGACTTACCCGGTTCGCTACAGTAATCCCTTAAATTAATTCGCCGGATTTTGTGTCGTACGCACGCGCTGGCTCGGGAAAACTGATTACACCGAGCTAGCTCGTCCTCTCCCCTGTAGCCGTAAAGTTGTCTCACAATTTTCGTCGAGCACAAAGGGACGTGTATAAATTGGACTTACTATTTTGTTTACTAAGTACATACAATATTTAGTTTTCGTAAATGTCACTGAATTTCGAAATGTACAGAAGAAATCATTAGGAGATGTTAATATTCCGCAGAAAAGTGCACTTACTGTAAGGTATTATTTATGAAATGAAAGAAAGCAACTGAAGGAAGTAAATATGAAACAGAAACAGCAGTATACTTTTTATTGCTGAATTGTTCATTTCTTTTAGTTGCTTTGCTTTTAGCATATACTGTTTGCGAACATTATAAATAATTTGGAATTAAACAAATAAAATGTTCAAATGTTTGTTAAGCTTATGGGACTTAACTACGGGGTCATCAGTCCCTAAAGTTACAAAACTACTTACCAACTACCTTATACTATGGACGGCACAAATATCCATGCCCGAGGGGGGATTCGAACCCTCGACCGTAGTGGCCGTGCAGACCGTGACTGGAGCGCCTCAGTCCTCTCGGCCACCGCGGCCGGCGGGAATTAAATACAAAGATAATTGTATAGTAATCTACATATTTTATATATCTTTCTAGTCAGTACCTGATGATAATGTAACAGCCGAAAACAGGTTCATTCAAAAATGTTCAAATGTTCGTAAATCTATCGGACCAAACTGCGTGGTCATCAGTCCGTAGCTTACAAACTACTTAAACCTAGGTAAACTAACCTAATGACAGCACATACACCCATTCCCCAGGGAGGACTCGAACCTCCACGGCGAGCAACCGCGCGCTTCGCAGCAAGACGCTTTAGACCGCTCGGCTACTCAACCGCGGCAACAGGTTCGTCTTACAACCAAAATACTGTAACATTTTACACAGTTGTCTTGACTTTCATTCAAACATATCAAATATTCCTTCAAGAAGCGACGAAAGAGTTAGTTAATGCCGTTACGAATTACCTCGAAGAAAAAGATTTATATTTCCAGAAGGTTTTCGACGCCGTTCTTCACAAGAGAGTTTTAATCAAATTGCACGCCTATGGGGCGTCTTGCCTGTGCTACTGGATCCGTGATTTCCCGGCAGAGAGTCACATTTCGTAGTGATAGCTGGAAAACCAGCAACTGAGCCAAAACTGATACCTGGAGATCTCCAAAGAAGTTTCACGAGCCCTCTGCTGTTCCCTGTGTCTATAAAAGGTCTACGCCAGTGCTTTCCAAATTGTGGATCGCGGGATCTCTTCAGATGGGTCCCCGAACGACTTTTAGAGTATTTAAGTAAAATATCTTATTGACTAAAGAACACGTACTTCGTAAGTCTCATTATTTCCTTTATATTATTTTTCACTCCATAATGAATAGTAACAATTTCTAGCAATTTTTATATCAAATTATAATAGTTACGCTGACTATTACTTAAATATGACCGTTGTTTTTGTAGTTACTTTATAAGAATTCCGTGTTAATTGTTATGGATAAGAAATTCATTTGTAGAGGACACTTCAACAAGAAAAAACTTTCAACAACTTAGATAACTCCATAATGAATAATGAACTGCAATGCGATTCTTTTTTGAAAACTTTCTTTAAAGACTAAAACTGCATCCCATTTAGAAATGCAATAAAGGAGAGTATCGAGTACTTGCGAGTTTCGTTCTGAAGGAATTAATCGGATTCACAACTACTTACTTATATGAGACCCCATTTTATAGCTTTTTTTAAACAAAGAAAAAAAGTTTGGGTGGAAAACAATTTAGTGTAAAATAACAATCTCCGATCCAGATATTGCACATGAACACAAAACTAAACAATACTCCTAATCGTATTGAGATTACCATATAGGATGTGTAAAATAAATTTCTTTTCGATAAAATGTTGTTTCATTTCTTTAATAATGTTCCTTCTCCATTTTAATTCGGATTTCATTTTCATGTTTTTATATTACTGTTAACTGCTGTGTAATCGCTGTAGAGATTATATTTGGTCGAGAAATTATTTCCAAGATATACTCTGTTCCGTGACGATAAAGATACGGAACTACTGGTCTAGGCCGTAACCTGAGCAGCAGTCTTACGCTGTCAGCATATGATGCGGTTACCTCTCGCCTAATTCAAGTGTTCAAATGTTTGCGAAGCTTATGGGACGGTATTATCAGTACCTAAACTTACAAACTATCTATAAACTAACTTATACTAAAGACAGCACAAACATCCATGCCTGAGGGGGGATTCGAACCCCCGACGGGGAATGGCCTCGCGCATCGGTGCATAGCGCCTTTGCCGTCTAGTACTGCCACTGAAGATCAATACCAATTGCGATACGATCTATACAAGACATCTTCATGGTACGTTCTTGGCAACTGATCCTAAATAAGGAAAAGTATAAGGTCATCTACACGTGAACTAAAGAAATTCGTCAATTTATGTACGATTAATCGCGTGGATCTCAAACTGTCAATTCAACTAAATAACCTAGAAATGACGATTTCGAAAACCTCTAACTGCAAAGACCTCATAGACAATATTGAGGGGTACACGAACCAAATACAACGCTATACTTATGGGACACTTAGAAGATGCAACAAATTCACTGAGAGAGACTGCCTACACCACCCTTGTCCGCCCTCTACTAGAGTACGGCTGCGCGGCATCTCATCATTACCAGATAGGTTTGACAGAGGGTATCAAATACGTCCAAGGAAGGGCAGCTTGTTCTTAATTATTACGTTGTAGTGGAGAGAATGTCATAGAAATAATACAAGAATTGAGGTGACAATCATTAAGGCGAAAGAGTTTTTTGTGTAGGCGAGTTGTGTTTACGAAATCTTAATCACCAACTTCCCTCTCCGAATGCGAATAGATTTTATTGCCCCCACCTACATACGAATAAATGAACATTATAATGAAATAAGAAAAATTAGGGCTCGAACGGAAAGTTTTATTGTTTGTTTTTCCCGCGCGCTTTTAGAGAGTGCACAGGTAGAGCCGGCCGCGGTGGCCGAGGGGACTGAGGCGCTCCAGTCGCGGTCTGCACGGCCACTACGGTCGGGGGTTCGAATCCCCCCTCGGGCATGGATATTTGTGCCGTCTTAGTTCGTAAGTAGTTCATAAGTAGTTTGTAAGTTTAGAGGCTGATGACCCCGTAGTTAAGTCCCATAAGCTTAACAAACATTTGAACATTTTTGCAACGGTAGAGAAATAATCTCCTTGTGGTTCGATGAACCCTCTGCCAGGCACTTAAGTGTGAACTGCAGAGCAATCATGTATGCGTAATCTTTCATTGTGTTATTTACTTCGTGGGGATCTTGATGGAAATTGCGACTGTTATTCAGTTAAGGATTTTTGAAGGAGAATGCAACTAGTCATAAATACTTTGAAATTGTTTATTAGTGTATCAACATCATTAGTTTCGTCTCTTCCTGTGTTGCACCATATTAGTTAATTATTTAACGCCATTTTATATGCAGTGTTGAGGGATTGTGTACTATAGAAACAATATACTAATGTGAACACAACTGAAAATATATAAAGCAAGTGAGTTATGTGCACTTACATTTGCTCTAGTGAACGATGGTCTGTCTCTAGAGAAGAACGTTAGCTTGTCTTTTTGTGAACCTAAGGCACCAAACTACCTAGGTCATCAGTCCCGAGACTAACAAACTACTTAAACTGAAGACAAGGACAACACTCACAACCATACCTATGGGAGGACTCGAACCTCCGACGGGAGCTGTCACGCAATGCGTGGCATGATGCTTTAGACCGCGCGGAAATTCACGCCTGGTGGTACAAGTCATCCGTACAGCATGTAAAATGGTGCTAACGAACCGAAATTTTTTAACGCAGCATAGGAGCAGATGAATTGGTGCTGATGATTCTGATGAAGCAATGAAGTAAGTGTAGTCTTCTTAAAAAGGGAATAATGGCCAGAACAGTTCATGGTGATAAAATGAGCCTTCCTAAAAGAATTTGTAGATTGCTGCGTTCTCTTCGAACAATCCCTATTATTTTATACCATCGATATTGGATAAGCAAATGCTAAACGTGTTATTTCATCAATACCTTTGTCTCGTTTTATATAGTTAAACTACGTCATTTCCTTCGTTCTCACCACCTGCTCTTGCTTGCATTAGGATGTTTTACATGAATATTTCACTGATACATTTGTCTGTCTTGCTGGTAAAACCAACCCGTTGTTTCTGTTTCGCAGTGCTAAATTTCCTGCACTTTTTAATGTAACGCAGGTCTCTTAACAGTGACGTATCATTTGTCTTAGTCCATTTACCGATTTACGGAAACTACAAAAAGAGAAAAACAATGTCGCTGGTCGTAAGGGGACTCTACCGGAATCTGCATCCAAAACCTTAACCATTTCATCTACGCTCGTACACACGTTTATAGAGAGAACAAGTAAGTGTTTTCAAACGATATTGGAAATTTCTTAGTGCTGTAGATCAAAATAAAAAATTGTCAATAAGATTCGACAAACACGACGCTACAGCAACTAATGCCAATGGCCTTGTTGAATAAGACGAAAACCTTATGTATGTTTAGAGGATTTTAGTAGCCGCATGGACACTTTGTAAAGTAAAAAAAACATTCGTTAATATTGTTCGTGTTCTACACATAACTTCACACGAATTTC
Source organism: Locusta migratoria (assembly GCA_026315105.1). Lineage (NCBI taxonomy): Eukaryota > Metazoa > Arthropoda > Insecta > Orthoptera > Acrididae > Locusta > Locusta migratoria. The sequence goes on from CM048755.1 coordinate 673,456,174, forward strand.
AAGTACTAACTGAAGGTATTTTTTTCAAGACGCTAACTAAAACAAATAAGGATAGTTCTTGGAGTAACAACCAGAAATTATTTAATTCGTAATTCGGTAACTGTCGTTTCTTCATCAACAGGATTCCAGTTCTTCCAGAAATGAAAAGGAGGAAGCTTTCTAATACATTCGTAATACAATGCCTTCCCAATGGACTTATTACATATCATGACTTATCACTTATCACTTGAGGAAGATTTTATGTAAAATATCAGTATAGCTGCTTTATAAAGATTGCCTACCACTATTCTGAGTTTACTTCTTAGGGTTTGTAGGTAACAGTATTACTACTCAATCTTGCGCCTCTCTAGAACTATCGAGATGTAAGTGTTCGCTGAAAAGGCTTTACTGTGAAAAATAAACTAGTGAAGAAAAAAAAGAGAGCGAAATAATAAAATGGTTATAAATAAGTCTAGGCAACAGCAATAAGAGAGACGCCCATCAGAGATTCACAACCGGACGGAAATGTGACCGTCGCATACAGGGGTATTTCGCCCTAAAAGTTGGCCAAAAGTCCGTATTTAAAATGCGATTAATTCTCGGAACTCGCTATGTCCTGTGATAGATGGGGCAGTGTTGAAGCACCATTGTGTGTGTGTGTGTGTATGTGTGTGTGTGTGTGTGTGTGTTGTGCACTGATAGGCGCTGGAGTCAGTCTTACCAACGTCTCGCCGCTAGTGCACGTGAAGCGTCTCACTTTGCTTGATAACTATGTTTGTGGCTGTTCTAAGATGTTTTCTTACTTGAAAGGTGGTGAAAATCTGTATGGATTCCGACCATCAGGGTATGTACTGTTATTTATAATTGTTGTCATTTATAGTATTGAGTATTTTGCTTAGTAATAATTCGTTAAAAGTTAACCTGTAAAGCAAAGAAAATATACTTTGTTAACACAACAATGTAGTTCAGGGTGTTTCCCTGCATAAATGTCAATTCAGTATGATAGAAGAATCAATTGTCTACCGGAAATTGTAGAACGTAGCCGCAGAATACCGCCGATATATTTTTTACGAATGTTTTGACTTTACTTTTCCCGCGCGGGATTAGCCGAGCGGTCTAAGCCGCTACAGACATGGACTGTGCGGATAAAAATTATGACAAGAAAGAAGAGATATATTGAAAACAGTTTCGTAAAAAAAGGGATTTTATGGAAAATTATATATTATCAGACTCTACTTTCCCTGATGAAGAAAAGAAAGATTTTAAACGTAAACTGTTATACATAAAGTCAGAATTCAAGAAAAGATGGCTTGCTTCACACAGAGTTGAAAGTAGCTTCTTAAAAATTAATCATATCTGGCTGCAAAATACTATTGAAATTCCATGTAACAAAAGTCGAGTTGGTCGACCAACAAAACCGTTCGTAGACTTAAGCGAACGCAGCAAAAGGCGAAAGACACAGCTCTTGGGAGAACATTTCAAAATCGCAGAAATAACGTATGTCAGCAAATGATGTTCCGTGAATCTGGAAGTGTTGAGCGTTCTAAACTAGTGAAAGGTATTACTTCATTCCCTACACGAGGAGCTATACAGATAAGCCTTAGACAGCATTCGCAGAAGAGAATTACAAGAAAGAACACGACTTTCACCTATCCAAGCCTTATCTATCTTTGTGGAAGCTTCGCTGACAAGATATCCGTGTTACAGTGTCATTCAAGAAGCTAAAAAGCAGTGCTACCCTGTGAGTGAATCTTACCATGTGACTGCCGCATGTGCGGAGATTCAGCTGCAAGCCTTGCTGAATCACACGAGTGAGCGATTAACATCATATATAGAGGAGATTTTACGCAATTTTCCATATGATGACATAGATTCATTGGAACCTATTTTTAAATGAGTTGTGATGGTTCACAGCAAGTATAGTTTAAACAAAAATTTGAAAATAGCCATTATTCTGATGCGAAAATATTTTAGTCATCTTTAGTGCCTCTTCAACTTATTAGTCGCAAGAAAAAAGTCCTCATTCTTTGGAAAAAGGCCCGCAATCAGCACTTCCGTTTTCTCACGGAAAACATGCAATTTGCATATACTGACTACTACTGACATATGATCCATTGATAATGGGTCAGAGACAGACGCCAAGGAAAAACAGCAAATCTTTCTTAGCAGAGACATTACATTTACTTCTGCCAAGTGAAGAAGGGGTTAGGCAGTTCCGTCAAGCTGAGAATGAAGATGAAGATGAGGTCGCAACTGAAACAGACTGCTCAGATGAATGAGGCTTGGAAGCATCATCTGAATAACTAATAGTCATGTAATTGTATTTATCAATTAAACAATGTAATCGACATATCATAATTTTGTTTCATTTCATTCTATCTATACGGTCTCACTGTGCAGAAAATGTAAGAAAATGATTTTGGCCAGCTTTTTGTATCAAATACCCTCGTGTGCGCCGCGGCTGAGCGGCCGAGCGCTTTGAGACGCTATGCTCCGATGCGCGAGGCCGTTCCCCGTCGGGGGCTCGAATCCCCTATCGGGCATTGATGTTTATACCGTCTTTAGTATAAGCTAGTTCATAAGTAGCTTGTAAGTTTAGGGACCGATGATCCCGTAGTTAAGTCCCAAAAGCTCAACAAACATTAGATTTTTGAAAATATGACCCGTTTAAAAAATGATAAACAGAATAAAGGCCGACTTGTAAATATACAGTTTCACAACCGATGCAATTCCGAAAGTAAGTATGGACCCACAGAAGATGCCACATACGTGTCAAAAGAAATGTGTGTGAGAAAAATCAAGTATATGACATTGAGTTTAAAGAATTCAAAATTGTAATATACACTGATCAGCCAGAACTTTATCACTACCGTTATAAACCATGCCGGTGGTGGCCGCGTCATATGAAGAATTATGGCTACTAATGAGACACACACAACGCCTGTAGCGTCGGTGAGCTTACTGTCCGAGTGCAGAGTGAGGAAGTTACGCCATTGCCTCTGCAAATTAATGGCAAATTCAGGTAACAATTCCTTCCGCCTTTGCTTAGTACTGGTTTTCCATTGGAGTTCTTTATATTCATACCGTTGTTTTTCTTGTCTCCAAATGTCTCTTTTATTTTCCTGTCGGCGGTATTTGTCTTTCTCCTAGATATACATTCTTCTACGGTCTTGCATTTCTTCTCAAGCCACTCCTGCTTAGCCAGTCTGCACTTCCTGTCAACTTCATTTTTCAGACGTCTGTACTCCCTTTTCCTTGCTTCACTTGGTGAATTTTTATATTTTCTCCTCTCATCAATTAATCTCAGTATATCCTGTGTTATCCAGCGATTTCTATTAGTCCTTGTCCTTCTGCCTATATGATCCTCTGCGGCTTTCACTACTCTATCTCTCAGAGCTACCCATTCTTCTTCTACTGTATTACTTTCCCCTGTTTCAGCCAAACCTTGCCTAATGCTCTCCTAACTTTTCTACCTTTCTGTACTCACTTGACCAGAAATCCTGTTCATCCTGCCATCGAACTTTAAGAACATTTCACGCCACGATCCGTAGAATGCCTGTCTTCTTTTTCTCGATGATGACATGCTCCTGAGTAGTCGTCGCTCGGAGTTTCGAATGGGGGACTATTTTACCTTTCGAATATTTTACCCAAGAAGACGCCGTCATCATATTCTCATCCAATAGAGCTGCATGTCCTCGGGAAAATTAACGACTGTAGTTTCCCCTTGCTTTCAGCCGTTCGCAGTAACTCCATGGCAAAGCTATGTTACCTGATGTTGCGAGGCCAGATCAGTCAATCATCCAGACTGTTGCCCCTGTAACAACTGAGAAGGCTGCTGCCCTCTTCAGGAACCACACGTAAGTCTGGCATCTCCACAGATACCCCTCCGCTGTGGTTGCACCTACGGTACGGCTATCTGTATCGCAGAGGCACGCAAGCCACCCCACCTCGGCAATGTCTGTGGTTCATGGGGATCGACTCTCAACACTAACAAGTGTAATGTAGTGCGAATGACTAGAAAGAATGATCCTTTATCATAAAATTGCACAAGTGCATAACAAGCACTAGAAGTATTTCCTCCCATAACATACTTTGGAGTAGGCACAAGCAGTGATTTGAAATGAAACTACGCCGGTCGCGATGGCCGAGGAGACTGCAGCGCGCCAGTAACGGTCTGCACGGCCATTACGGTCGGGGGTTCGAATCCCCTCTCGGGCATGGATATTTGTGCCGTCCTTAGTGTAAGCTAGTTCATAAGTAGTTTGTAAGCTCAAATGTTCAAATGTTTGTAAATCTATCGGACCAAACTGCGTGGTCATCAGTCCGTAGCTTACAAACTGCTTAAACCTAGGTAAACTAACCTACGGACAAACACACACACCCATGCCCCAGGGAGGACTCGAACCTCCACGGCGAGCAACAGCGCGCTCCGCAGCGAGACGCTTTATACCACTCGGCTACTCCACCACGGAAGTTTGTAAGCTTAGGGACTGATGACCCCGTAGTTAAGTACCATTAGTTCTACAAACATCTGAACATTTGAAATGAAACTACCACATAACGTTAACCGTGGGTAAGGCAGATCCAGATACATTCATTGAAGAATCCTCAAAAAGTGTAGTCCGCCAATAAAGGGAGTAGGTAACAAAACACTCGTTCACCCAGTACTTGATACTTGAGTATTGTTCAACAGTGTGGGATCCTTACCAGGTAGGATTGACAGAAAAGATCCAGTGGAGAGCAGGAAGAATCCACAGAATATCTTTTAACTTCTGTCATATGTTGATATCATTGTCGGATCAACAAGACACCAGTATGAGAAAATGCATTTCTCTTGAGGAGAGGACTGCCGTGATTCTAAGTTATGAAGAAAATTACATAAAACACTGAAACATATAAAGTATTTACTGTTGCTTCTTTTCTACTTTTTGTTTCAAAATACAGGCTCATTTGTTAGATGTTCAAATTCAAATGTTCAAATGTTTGTAAAGTTTATGGGACTTAACTGCGGGGTCATCAGCCCCTAAACTTGTTTGTTCCTGGTGCAGTGTTGACTAAGGAATGTTACTGATAATTTACAGCAATACAGAGAAAAATTCAAACTAGTGTTGTTGATTCTTTAATCAATTAGAAAAAACTAAAGCCTCATGTCGCTGAAAGAATACTCATATTCACTGTATAATTAAACATTTAAAGTGGCACTTATAAATAGCAGTGCCGTACCTATTCTGAAATTAGAAAAAAAAGAAACACTAATACAAAACTGTGCTACCAAGAACCGCCGAAATAAAGCATCAAACTAATTTGACAAACAGCGAGTTCCATAGCTTCTTACTATTTTATGCAATTAATATCAAAAAGAAAAAATTCTTGACCACTGTGGAACGGCCGAGCGCTCTAAGGCGTCTTGCTGCGAGGCGCGCGGTTGCTCCCCTTCGTAGGTTTGGGTCCTCCCTTGGGCAAGGGTGTGTGAGTTGTCCTTAGATTAGTTCAAGTAGTTTGTAAGCCTAGGGACTGATAACCTCAATAGTTAAGTCCCATAGATTTACAAACATCTGAACATTTGATTTTGAAAAATTATTGATGTTCTGCAAATTTATGTATTGTATTACGAACCGGCTTTCAGGTTCTTACCTGATGATGGCCTAAAAAGCCGAAAGTCGGTTCGTAACTCAAAAAAAATTTTTTTCAGATCATGAATTTCTCCTTTTTGGTATTATCTTTATGTTCTGTCAAGCACCCACTGAAAAGGTAGATAATTTTATCCGTTTAATTAAAAACACACAAAATGTTTGAGTGTTTTTATTTATGAAAGCATTGAGAATGTCTAGTTACTAGCTAAAATCTAGATTATCTTGAATAATGACTGAAATATCAACGATGACTGACTGCTACCGGCTACCCCAATGTGACTTGTATGCTTGTTGCTCTGCGTTGGGAAGAGCATGTGATCAAGCCGCGCTCCCCCGTCCGCCCCTTTGTATTTGGTGGAAGGAGGAGGTCACGTGACCGATCTCGCCCGGGACGTCATAGGAATATCATTCCATAAAAACAAACATTTGTATTCTGTCCAACAAAGAACGACAGTTAATTCAAGTACTCTACATCTACATTCATAGTCCGCATTCCACCCAAAGGTACGTGGCGGAGGGTACTCAGTTCCACTACTAGTTCCTTGCTATCCTGTTCCACTCTCATATAGATCGAGGGAAAAACGAATACTTGTATGCATCCGTACGAGCCCTAATTTCTCTGATTTTATCCTTGTGGTCTTTACGCGGAATCCAGGTTGGCGGCAGTAGAATGGTTCTGCAGACCGTCTCAAATTCCGGGCCCTCTAAATTTCTTCAATAGTGCTTCTCGAAAAGAATGTCGCCTCCCCTCCAGTGACTCCCATTTGAGTTCCCGGAGCATTTCGGTAACACGCATTGATCGAATCTACCAGTTACAAACCTCGCCGCCCTCCTCTGAGCTGACTCTGAGACCTCCTTTAAACAAGCACTTGAGCAATACTCAAGACGGGGTCGTACAAGCATTTTATAAGCGGTCTCCTTTACAGACGAATCACACCTTCCGAAAACACTCCCAATGAACCGAAGTCGACCATTCTCCGTCCCCACGTCTGCCCTAATATGCTCGTTCCATTTTCTATCGCTGTGCAGCGTTACGCTTAGGTATTTTATTGACGCGACTCTGACAAGCAGCACACTACTAATTCTGTATTCCAAAATTACAGGATTGTTTCTCCTACTCACCTTACATTTTTCTACGTTTAGCTCTAGCTGCCATTCCTCACACCACCTAGAAATTTGGTCCAAGTCATCCTGCATCCTACTAAAGTGATTCAATAACGACACCCTCTTCTACACCACAGCATCATTAGCAAACAGCCGCGGATTGCAGCTCACTCTGTGCGTCAGATCATTTATATAGATAGAAAATAATAGCGGCCCTATCACACTTCACCTAGTCTCTGATGAACACTTGCCATCGAGGACAACGTAGTTGATTCTATTACTTAAGTAATCTTCGAGCCACACATGTATTTGGGTACCAATTCCATAAGATCAGCACACTGGACTCGCATTTGGAAGGATGGTGGTTCAAATCTACCTCCGGCCATCCAGATTTAAGTTTTCCGTGATTTCCCTAAATCACTCCAGGCAAATGCCGGGATGGTTCCTTTGAAAGGGCACGGCCGATTTCTTTCAACATCCTTACCCAAACATCCGAGCGTAAGCTCCGTCTCTAATGACCACGCTGTCGATGGGACGTTAAACTCCAAGCTTCCTTCCTTCCTGCATAAGCTCATACCTTCGTTAGCTGGCAACAGGTACGGCAATATAGATGCCGTGGCATTTGATTTGAAGGTAACTTTATCTCAAAACTGCAAACTGACAATTTTTTGTCTAAAATCTGTAAGCGTCGCTCGTATTAACATAAAGAACTGTCCCTGTACTTTGGTTATGTGAAAATCTGACTTCATTCTGTGTTTATTCTAATTTAGCATCGCCCTCTTAAGTTCTGTCGTCGTAAGAAAGCCCCGCAGCGGGCTTTCTTGGGAGAGTCTCGACATTAAAAGAATGATTCATGATATTTAAAGCGGCAGAAGGGAAGCCGCGGAGGCAGAAAAAGCGCGCATATGCTGTGAGGACAGTTCCCCAGTTGACGAGACATTCGTTGCGAGGCGCATTGTGTTGCAGATGAGGCCGGAGCCGCTCGCCTCGTTTAAGTTGCCGGCCTCGCAGCCAGCTCTAAGCGCCGAAACAAAACGCTGACGCCGCACAACTTCCAGGCATTACAACTGGACAACTTTCTCTCGCGGGACAAAGCCACTAAGCCACACACTGGAACGTTACATAGCCGTCTTAAACGGAAATGACTTCCCTTGCTCGTACAGCGTAACTTGTAGGACGTTAGCTCCTGACACGAGAAGGCAAACGGCAGCGAATTAACGCTGCAACAGTCGTCGTCTGTAGGCAGTTTCTGGGCCTATTTAACATACTGCTGGGTTGTTTCCTAATTACTCAGTGGCGTAATTCACACAAATTCAAAACATTGGAACATACTTAAAATAACAAGTTTGTTTGGGTGGCCATCTTCAGCTGCAAGAGCCGAAATTCTTCATTTTTGAAGATGAAAATAAATAAATAAATAAAGCCTCGTGTTTGCTGCGATTGATTTTATTTCTCCCAGATTTCGCCTTTTATTTTAAAGGCATCTTCAGTGGGATCTACAAGTAAACTTTTTGTGAGAAGTATTGTTTGGAGATTATATACAGTTCACGTATTTTTTTATATAAGGGAAAACATTTTACTTACATTTTCGTTGCCTTTTCAACTATCGTCTGCTGTTTCCTCCATCTGGTGAAGGCCACATGTTGCACACTGTATAACTAACACAATCATAATACTACGATCATACACACACAAAGTAAGACTATTCTCTCTCTCTCTCTCTCTCTCTCTCTCTCTCTCTCTCTCTCTCTCTCTCTCTCCTTCTTATTCTTCTGTTTCAAATAACATCCTTACTCTTCCATTTTGTTCACACACAAAGGTTAGCAACCAACATACATTTCGTTATACTGGCAACAAAACAAATGAAAAACGAAAATACAGAAAGTAAAACACTTTCAAAATGTGTACAACTGTGCGAAAAAGTGCGTTAGTTATATAATGTGCAACATGTGGCCTTGACCAGATGGAGGAAACAGCAGAAGATAGTTCAAAAGACAACGAAAATGTAAGTAAAAACTTCCTCCCTTATATAAAACAAATACGTGGACTGTTTATAATCTCGAAACAATACTTCTCACAAAAATTGTACTTTTAGATCCCACTGAAGATGCCTTTAAAATAAAAGGCGAAACGCGTCCGGGAGAAATAAAATCAATTGCAGAAAACACAGGACGTATTCTTCTCCTTCAAAAACGAAGACACATAAAATACTTCCGCGGCTTCCAACCATTTTAGCTGTGCATAAAACCTATTTTAATAGAAAAACAGCGTCTAGGTCCAGTAACTAATAATCAAGTAACAATTTTATAACCATACACAAATGTTGTTGTTGTTGTTATGGTCTCAGTCCGGAGACTGCTTTGATGCAGCTCTCCACCCTACTCTATCCTGAGCAAGCCTTTTCATCTCCTCATACGAACGGCAACCCACATCCACTTGAATCTGCTTACTATACGCGTCTCTTGGTCTCCCTCTGCGATTTTTACCCCACACACTTCCCTCCAATGCTAAATTTACGATTCCCCGATGTCAAAGAATGTGTCCTACCAAGCGATCCCTTTTTTTAGTCAGGATATGCCAAAAATTCCTTTTCTCACCAATTCTGTTCAGTACCTCTTCATTAGTTATGCGATCTACCCACCTAATCTTCAGCATTTTTCTGTAGCACCATATTTCAAAAGCCTCTATTCTCTTCCTGTCTGCACTGCTTATCGTCCATGTTTCACTACCGTACAAGGCAACACTCCACACAAATGCCTTCAGAAAACACTTCCTTACCCTTAAATTAATATTCGATGTTAGCAAGTTTCTCTTTCTCAAGAATGCTTTTCTTCCCATTGCCATTCTGCAATTTATATCCTCTGTACTGGGACCATCGCATATTATTTTACTACCCAAGTAACAAAACTCATCTACCACCTTCATTGTTTCGTTGCCTAATCTAATTCCTTCAGCATCGCCTGATTTTCTAAGACCGCATTCCATTATTTTTGTTATGCTCTTGTTAATGTTCATTTTATACGCTCTCTTCAACACATTGTCCATTCCATTCAACTGCTCTTCCAGGTCCTTTGCTGTCTCTGACAGAATTACAATGTCATCAGCAAAACGCAATGTTTTTATTTCTTCCCCCTGAACTTTAATCCCTATTCCAAATTTTTCCTTGGTTTCCTTCACCACCTGCTCGATGTATAAATTGAATAACATCGGAGATAGGCTACAACCCTGTCTTACTCCCATCCCAACTGATGCTTCCCTTTCATGTCCTTCAACTCTGACAACCGCTGTCTGGTTTTTGTACAAGTTGTAAATAACTCTCCTTTCCCTATATTTTACCCCATACACAAATAGACACCCATATATGTGGGTCATAGTACGAGCCGCATCCAGAACGTAAGTTGCCGGTTTTCTTTTAATTCTTACTCTCTCTCTCTCTCTATCTCTTTTCATCAAAGACAACACAGATACATTAAAAACTTTATTGACAACAGGTATTGCAATGTTTGAGCTATTTTTCCGTATAGTCACCAAAGGAACTGATACGTTTGTCATATCCTTGGCTCAACTTTTCTATTCCTATGTTGTAGAAGTCTGGTGCCTATGAATGGAAGCAGCGTGTGATATTCGTCTTCAGCTCTTATCCGTTGGCCGCGGCGGAGTGGCCGAGCGCATTGAGGCGCTATGCTCTGATGTGCGAGGCAGTTCCCCGTCGAGAGTTCGAATCCCCCATCGGGCATGGATGTTTGTGCTGTTTTTAATATAAGTTTGCTTGTAAGTAGTTTGTAAGTTTAGGGACTGATGACCCCGGAGTGAAGTCCCATAAGCTTAACAAACATATGAATATTTCTCAGCCGTTATCAAAACGATGGCTAGACGACAGGAGTTTCTTGAGGTGCAAGAAAAGATGGAAATCGCTGGGAGGAAGATCGCGACGGTATGCTGAATGCTAAAACAGCTCCAAGCCTGACGTTTGCGAAACAGTTGCTGTGCGCTCGGCCGTATGGGGCTGTGCAGTGTCACGGAGCAGCACAACACCTGCAGTGAGCACTTCTGCACGGCACATCCTGCGGCCAGCGCTGTGACAAGGACGAATGTCATACGCTGGTTCCATCGCACCTCTCTAACACAGGAATGCAAAATAACAAATGTCTCATTTCCTTTGCCGACTTATTATTATTATGCAGTATTCTGCCCATTAGCAGGCCCATTTCTTCGTATGAAAAATTTATGATTACTTCTCTGTATTCAGCTTCTTCCTATACTCAGCAGCATCTCCTTCCATCTTTCTGGTCATTCAGATGTTGAATTTTCTTTCTTCCTCATTCTGCATTTGCTCTCCTTCTTCCTCATTCTCCATTTGTTCTGATCTTCCCATGGATTACGTTCACTTGACCTTCTGTATTTTTCTCCAACACCACATTTTAAAACTTTTCTAAGTTTTTTTTTCATTTTTTCCTCTGTTTTTCTTCTATGTTTGGTGACTCTGATGAAAATTAGCTCAAACATTGTTGTACCTATGCCGATAAAGTTTTTCATGTGACTAAGTTGTCGTTGTTACAAGAAATGGGAACTTACTCCTCGATGCGCCTCGTGTATGCAAAATATCTTTGCAGTTTCCCAACCACTTTAAATCCATGTCTGCGTGCAGAATATGCCGGCATTAATGCTTCATCTGTTGCATAAGACTGAGAAAAACAGTAAACAACACAGAATTTTCAGTTCATGATGATCCTGTGGCATTTATGGCCGTTAGCCCCCAACTGGGGTCATGTTCAGCTTGCCTGGTGCAAGTCTTCTCAACTGACGACATTTTTGAGAATTGCCTGTCAATGAAGATGAGAACGACACAACACCCAGTTCCCTAGAGGAGAAAATCTCCAACCCGACCGGGAAACAAAGCCGGACCCCCTGCGCGGCAACCCACCACGCTCTCCATTAGACAACGGAGGCGGACAGAAGTTTCAGAGCTGAGTTATAGCAGTGCATAAGTACAGACTGGGTTTTCGATGTATTTTTAAATTTAACCTGCGAAAATTGCTAGAAATATTCACTAATAACACCCCGTTTTCTCTCTGTGCACAGTCCTGACATGTCGACTGCACATTGACTACTGCAGCACCGTCAGAACAGGATACAGAAGGCGCAGCAACCTACACCGTTTGCAAGGAGATACGCTGCCAGGCCGTTGGCCGACGAGGAGATCAGCGCCCTCTATAACACAGATTTAACTAGCCACACATAGCATCAACAAGAATCAGCAAAGTTTCATTATGTATCATTTTGAGTTTATCTGCATGTCCCCCGTCCTCATCCTTATTTGTGTGGTGGCTGCTGTTTCATCTCCCAGTAGTCGACACAACACTCTCCGTATTTATTTTGAAACAACGCAGCTATAACGTTATTTTACATGCTGAAATGCCAGTGGCTCAATAACAGTTCTACAAAGCGACACAAATTTACATTCTATTGGCAACCAGATACGACGAAAACTCATTGAGTAGCTTCTCAGACTTACCTCCACTGAAACTGAGCGCATTAAATAAAAACAGATTCAGCTCTTCAGTCGTCAACCACATATCGGTTTTCTGCAGTCAGCCAGATGATTCCATAAGAATGCCGGGATGGTTCCTTACAAAATCTAGTACCACTTCCTGATCAAAGCTACGTTCCTGTTAGCTGTGGACAGGATATCAGATCCTGTTCTCTTGCTTCTCGTTTTATCTGCATATTAAATGGGTAAATTAAATAGAATCAGTTTTGTGAACAACAGTGTCCGCGGAATTACCAACCTGACAAATTAAAATCGGATGGTGGCATATTACGTGTTTCCGTCATGAGCAGCTAGCCCTGTAGTTCAGTCTGGTGACACACAATACAAAGCTATTAAGAAAGATGTAACAAATTTCAAACATTGATTGTTTCCAAACTACAGGGTGTCTCACGAAAGACGCCTGGGAGAGATCCGCGAGTTGCGCGGCGCATTTGCCGGCCGCAGCCGCTCCACCTGCCGGTCGTCGCTATGCGTGTTCTGGGACACTTGGCAACAGCGCCAAGTCCGGCCCTATTGTTGTCAGGTAGAATCACTGTGCTCTTGTGTTCTGTACTGCGTCACACAGTGTTCAGGTGTTTTGAGTTTGGTGTCGACTTTCCTTTCAGAGTTACATCAACAACCTCTTCATGACGCGAAAACTGGAGTGTGGTGTGCAATTATTGCGAGGCGAATAATTGGGCCAATATTTTTCACGAAACAATAAATTATGACAGGTACGTAAACAATATTCTGCATCCATTTTGGCCCACTTTAGGTTACGGTAGTAACACTAAATGTGGGCCTTAGCGATCGTCTTTCGACAACTCGAAATTTAAATGAACATAACGGCATAACCATTCATCTGACACGAAACTGAATAACGAATTTGTAGAGCAGAAAATTCTCTACAACTTTGCTCTCTTATGTGTTTTTTTTCATATCTCGTATCGTTTCATAGATATTTGTAAAAATAACGGAGATTTTGGGATGTCTGTCTGTCTGTCCGTAACGTGTTCTCACTTTTTAAGACGAACCGTTCAACCGATCAGCACCAAATTTTACAGACATAATTTTTGGCTACCAGAGACCAGAACCTCGCTTTTTCAAATATTTCTGACAAAAAATACGTTAGTAACACAAAAAAGCCGTTTGTAATGTAATTTTAATTGCAATAAACCGTTCATCTGACACGAAATTGAAGAACCGCATTTTTAGAGAAGAAAAATCTCTACAACTTTGCTCCCTTATGCTTTTTTCATATCTCGTATCGTTTGAGAGATATTTGCTAAAATAACGGAGATTTAACACTCTCCATTGAATTAACGAAAACCAGCCGTTCGGCGATGTCACGTGACGTTCCTCGCCCAGCACTCTCTCTGGCATACGCCATCTTGCGTTGCGTATTTGATAATTTTCTTATTGTAACTTACACTTTGCCAGTTCAGAGCAATGTCGCACTGAAGAATTAGCAAAAACACGTCGTTCTTCGTACGATAAATGATAATCTAATGTCTAAAACTGCCATATTAGCATCAGTTAACAACTGCCGTCAACAGTACGAGATTTAAGAACGCAAATTTAACTTGTTAGCCGTATCGTAGTGGGCAATGTGTTAGATTGTGATGCTGAAGGACAGTGGTTCGAAACCCGCCACTGGAAGGAAGGAAGCTTAGGGTTTAACGTTCCGTCGACAGCTTGGTCATTAGAGACGGAGCTAACGCTCGGGGTTTTGGGTAAGGATTGGGGAGGAAATCGGCCGTGCCCTTTGAAAGGAGCCATCCCGAAATTTGCCTGGAGTGATTTAGGGAAATCACGGAAAACCTAAATCTGGATGGCCGGAGGTGGATTTGAACCACCGTCCTCCCGAATACGAGTCCACTGCGTTACGACTGAGCCACCTCGCTCGGTACCCGCCACTGCTTAACTTTTTTTTTCTAAAAGGGTTTCAGGCAATATTATTAATTAAATAGAGCTATGTTCTTCAATGCTTAGAATTTTACATATGTAACAATGCTCCCTCTAAAATGCGTGTTTGTTCTATTTCGTGAACATGCCGTGAAGTACGTAACAAGAACTGAACAATGATCTTCTGAATCATATGAACGTAAACTGGGAGGATACTGTATTAATGAACATTCTGCACAAACTAGGTAGTTTCGTGTATAAAGGAAGCCCCAGATTTCTGTGGAAAGTGTAGTTCCTTAATGAAACGGAAGGGAAGTTTATACATTGCCACAAATTACCTTGTTTATTTTTTTCTAACCGTTTATTCACTGTTTGTGGAATACATTGAAAGTCATTAATTAGAATCAATGCATCTACTAAAATGTCTTTGACATGGTTGCTATGGACGCTTTTAACGTAGATGGTATTACCATTCTTGTAGTTCAGATATGACTTCGTTCATGTTACACTGTTCTGCTCTAAAATAAAGAGCAATTATTCTATTCCAAACCAGCTACAATCAGAAACGGAATACGTGTGGTAATACTGAATTAACTCTCATAACTCTAGTACACAATGTCTATACATAGTTAGTACTTTCAATACGTCATTTACAACAGTCATTGTAACAGTACGTCCACAGTTTATGTACGTGTGTTAAAGAAGTCTATGTTTACAATTCGCAGCTATGTATTTCATGGCATGTTCTCGAAACAGAACAAATCGCTTTTCGGAGAAAGTGCTGTTACCTTTGAAAAACTCAGAATCTTGCAGAATACAGCTGCGTTCAGTTAACAAGAGTGTGCGAAAACATTTTAGGAAGCAAGAGAAAAAATAAAGTGAGCAAAAAAAAATGGCAATGGTGGTTATATATATATATATATATATATATATATATATATATATATATATATATATATATATAGGGTGTTACAAAAAGGTACGGCCAAACTTTCAGTAAACATTCCTCACACACAAAGAAAGAAAATATGTTATGTGGACATGTGTCCGGAAACGTTTAATTTCCATGTTAGAGCTCATTTTAGTATTTCTCTTTAAGTGTAAATTGAAATAATTCATGAAGATAATTGTCAAAATACCCAATTGTTTCGTTAGTATGTACTGTACTTCCTCGATTCAACGCCAGTTGGCCCAATTGAAGGAAGGTAATGTTGATTTCAGTGCTTGTGTTGACATGCGACTCATTGCTCTACAGTACTAGCATCGAGCACATCAGTACGTAGTATCAACTGGTTAGTGTTCATCACGAACGTGCTTTTGCAGTCAGTGCAATGTTTACAAATGCGGAGTTGGCAGATGCCCATTTGATGTATGGATTAGCACGGGGAAATAACCGTGGCGCGATACGTTTGTATCGAGACAGATTTCCAGAACGAAGGTGTCCCGACAGGAAGACGTTCGAAGCAATTGATCGGCGTCTAAAGGTACGTTTAGGCGGGCAACATTTTACCTAAATATTTAGCTGAAATTGTGTTGCTGTCAACACTGCTGCAATATGACTGCAATACACAGCGATATTTCGGTATGGACGGTCGATATTGCTGATGTTGCAGATAGTTGCCGAGTGATTGCCGAGGGGTTGCCGTATTGTCCGGGAACGGTGGAGAACATTTCGTATTGCAATACCTATATCGGTCCTTGCCTGTAAATGCTTTCCTCTCGCTCTCAATGCTGATTTTGCTTCTCTCACCGACAGCGCTGCAGTCACGAAAACGAAGTATCGTTTCGCTTTTGTTGCTTCGAAAGTTTGCGCGCGCTGGTTTGTTTTGAAAGTAGTACCTACGCGCTATGGTAGTACTGATGTTTATAGTTACTATATTGGTGCATTGTTTTCGAGCTTACCGTGACTGTTTTGAAGGGAGGAAGGAAGAAAGGAATAATTCTTACAGTTATTGTCGTCTTGAGTTTTTTTTTCTGTCAGATATGGAAAAGTAGTCGAACGAGAAAACAATCTCATTTATTAATTCTATTGATCTACGACCTGAGTTGTGGGACGTAGAATGCAATACATATAAAGACAGGAATGTGAGAAAAGGTAGTTGGCAGGCAGTTGCTGAAGAATTTGGCATTGCAGTTCAGACTTCTATACGAGTCTCCAGTAGTTAAAAATCGAAGTGTGATCGCAAGTCGTGTTGTTACTGGAATACAGTCTCTCATGTTTGTATTGGATTTAGATATCTTCGGACCAATTAATTGGGCGAGATATTCGAAATAGTTTTTAGACATACGAGTAAAGTTTTGGAACAGGTACGTATCTAGCATTAACTCACGAGTTAAATTTCCTGAATTACTCCGCCTACTCAAAAAAGGACGCATCTACAGAGTCCGATTTCTCTTCTTTTTGTTTCGAATAGCATTAACACTTGTTTCATGTAAAAGTAGGAGAGCCGCACTCACTTCTATAACGTCGCACTCATCCATTTTGTATGAAATTGTGCAGCCTCTGCCGAAATTAGTTGCCGCAAACATTGTTGTGCAATAGATGCCGATGTCTTGTCACTTGTGTTGCTGCAATACATGTGGCTGCAATGTTGCCCGACAACATTTCCGGGATATATTGTCGACAATATGCAATTTTCATTGCCCATCTAAACGTACCTTTAGGGAGCACGGAACATTCCAGCCTCTGACTCGCGACTGGGGAAGACATAGAACGACGATGACACCTGCAACGGGCGGGGCAATTTTTCGTGCAGTTGACGATAACCGTAATGTCAGCGTCAGAAAAGGGCTGCATCAGCGCATCAGGGATTCCATGCGACGGAGGGTGGATGCATGTATCCTCGCTAACGGAGGACATTTTGAACATTTCTTGTAACAAAGTGTTTGAAGTCACGCTGGTACGTTCTGTTGCTGTGTGTTTCCATTCCATGATTAATGTGCTTTGAAGAGAAGTAATAGAATGAGGTCTAACATATTTCAGTGAAATCGATGCTTTGCGGTCGTTTGTTTCGTATTTATTCTGGGTTGTTCGTTGAGAATGTACTCAGTTTTTTTATTACTGATGGCGTTGAACCAACACCATCTGAAGAGAAGCCTGTGCACTGCCGTGCCACGTCACGTCACGTCACGCAGAATAGCTCGCGATCGCGTAGCTTACTGGCTGGCTGATGGGGCACAGCCCACCGCCTCACAGCGGCCAGCCAGTGAGCTACGCGATCGCGACCTACTCTGTCTGATGTGACGTAGCACGGCAGTGCAAAGGCCTTCTCTTCAGATGGTGTTAGTTGAAACGTCTTTCGTTTTCTCTCTTTTGATTGCTTCGTCGGTTTGAACGGGTACTTTGTGGACGTTGGTTTGCAGGGCCGTCTTAAGCCATGCAGGGGCCCCTGGGCACTCAGTGTTTTGGGGCCCTTAAAACAAACTAAATGAATGCATCAAAATGATGTAAATTTATTTAGTGACTTCATAGGGTAAAATATTACAAACCAAATACTAATGATTAGTTCCACAAATTAGTCTATCATTAAAATTAATGATTTCTTTACACATTTCCAGAATACAATATGTACAATTTTTGAAGTATGTTTCTTTCTATGCAGATAACTGGCACATAGATTAGGAGATACTACAACAAAACAGAATTTTCCTTTGAATGAACTCATCAGACTGATGTACTTGGAATTAGTGAATTTATTAGTTATGGTTAGAAGTACACACATAAAATACTAGTGATTACTGTTTTGCAAATTGCACTTACGTTGCTGTTAAAGGTTTCTTACGGGATTTCTTAAATGCAAAATCTTGTATAATGTCTTCAAAGTCCAACTGTTGAAGGACGTCACTTTCTATGCACATGAGTGACAAATTAGTAGGTCGTTCCTGTAGGATAGTCGTTCGTAGTTCATTTTTATTGTCTTTAACTGGGAAAATAAACGCTCTCCACTGCAATTGATTACCATTAGACAAAGAAAGATCCGGGTAACAACTTTTACATCCGGAAAGGTTTCTTCTGTATTATCTGACTTTATTAAAGAATGTTGAAATGTTTGTTAAGCTTATGGGACTTAACTACGGGGTCATGAATCCCTAAACTTACAAACTACTTATGAACTAACTTATACTAAAGACAGCACAAACATCCAAGACCGAGGGGGGCTTCGAACCCCCGAAAGGGAACGGCATAGCGCCTCCATGCGCTCGGCCGCTCCGCCGCTGCATTATAGAATGTAAGGATGATATACGTAGCTCTGGAGATTCATTTGGAATTTTTTTTTTCAAATATTGTTTTAAATGGAAACATCTGATAGGAGCTCAGCATTAACGTTTGCATGACAAGATTCTGCAAATTCTTTGCATCTGTTTATCAACTGTTCAGAATCGATTTGTTTTAACTGAGAAAGGAAACTAAAATGTTTGCTAACTTTCTCGTATGCTTCTGAACGTCGCTTCAAACTAGAATCCAATATGTCGATTATATGCAGAAAAACTTCTACTCGAAATATTTCTTTGGCACTCAGCTGGACAACCTCTGACGAATCTTTGGAAAAAGTGATATGCTTGCTGCAAATTATCGTCTTTTGGTAATTAACTCTTATATTGAGCACCTGGATTTTTCTCTTTGGTGAAGATTCATACTGATCGAATCTACTGCGTGCAGAACTGATCAAATAGGAAATTGATGCAAGATGCTTTGTTGCAACGTCTGCTTTGACGGTAATACCTTGTAAAGTTACATTTGTGTTGTTGATAGTTCTCAAAAGGTCACCCCCATATCTCCGTTAGGAGAATGGTCTCGAGGTTTTTCCATTTTCTTGCAGACGCTTTGAGCTGCATTTGCCTGCCGTGGTGGCCGAGCGGTCTGCGGCGTGCCAGTCACGATGTGCACGGCCCCTGCGGTCGGAGGTTCGAATCTCCCCTCGGGCATGGATGTTTGTGCCGTCTTTAGTATAAGCTAGTTCATAAGAAGATTGCAAGTTTAGGGACTGATGACCCCGCAGATAAGTCCCGTAAGCTCTACAAACATTTGAACATTTTTGAGCTTCATTTCTTGTTTCCACTGGCTGATCAATGTTGCTACTAATTGACTTTAAAGCTTCAAAAATATCATTGTAACCATCGTGCAAAGCGTTAAGAGCGTTAGTACGAGCAGACCATCTAATTTCGGACAGGGACCTCAGAACTTTATTTGCACCTAAACATTCTTTCAAAAATTTGCATCGAGTCTTCGAAGCAGAAAAAAATAGCTAAACAATTTTCGGACACACTGGAAGTATGCTACTGCTTCCGAAACACATGCAGCCGCCTGAACACCTGCTACATTTAGTGAATGTGTGGTAGATGGTACAAAAATAGCAAATTCACATTATTCTTTTATGCTTGCCTGAAGACCTGAATACTTCCACCTGAATAGACTCGTGAATAAGCAGAACTGGTGATTTTGGGGTTCCGAAGAACCATATTGGTGTGAAGTGAAACCCCTGTATTCTCCTCAAGTTACTGTGTGGGCTGCTGTATGCAGCAGAGGCCTTATTGGCCCTTTTTTCAGTCGAGAAACGATCACTGGTGCAAGTTACGTTGAATTTTGGAACAATTTGTCGCCACACAGCAAGAGTTAGGGGATCGACCAAGTACTGAATGGTTTATGCAAGATGGAAGCCCGACCACATCGGACCGAACAAGTGTTTCGCTTTCTCGAGGAATACTTCGGGAATCGAGTCATTGCTTTGGAATATCCCAAATTTACTGGTGTAGGCATGGATTGGCCTCCATATTCGCCGGATTTGACTCCCTGTGACTTTTTTTTGTGGGGCACAGTGAAAGACATGGTCTACCCGAAGCATCCCGCCACGCTGGACGAGCTTGAATCGGCGATCTGTGTGGCATGTGAATCCATTTCGGTTGAGACACTACGAAATGTGATGGCGAATTTCATTCTTCGTTTGCGCCACCCATGTAGTGCCAATGGTGAACATTTTGAAAACATTGTGATGTGATTGTTTGCAAAAAGTGTTTTCATACGATTATTTCACTTATGTATGCTGATATGAAATGTACAGCGTACAGCGCCATCTGTTAGCAGCTTTTGTAACTATTATTTCAAACTGCTGTATAAACATCTTACAGCTTTCACAATAAACATACCGTTTACTGCATTCCTCTATCGATCTTTGTTTTAGAGATATTTAATTTTGAAATCAGGGAGCCCTTTTCTGGACACCCTGTATGATTCCAATCTTTGTATCCCCTGGAAGAATTCAAATTATTGCCGACAGTGTTATTGAATAGACGGCAACAATAACAGTACACAGATTTCATGGATGGTGGATACAGAAGCCATATTCTTTACACACACTCACCATTTGTCAATTGCCGGCCGCGGTGGCCGAGGGGACTGAGGCGCTCTAGTCACGGTCTGCACGACCACTACGGTCGGGGGTTCGAATCCTCCCTCGGACATGGATATTTGTGCCGTCCTTAGGATAAGCTAGTTGATAAGTAGTTTGTAAGTTTAGGGACTGATGACCCCGTAGTTAAGTCCCATAAGCTATACAAACATTTGAACATTTGAACATTCGTCAATTAGTGACTGAAAAGTCCTAGTTAATTTTCTGGTTTTTGTTTTGCCACTTACATCAGACAAATGTTTAGTGGTTTCTGAGAAATCGCAATTTTTGTTGTGGAAAAACTCTGGACCCTTGTGAATAGGAATATCACGGACTTCTTCCGTTAAAATTTCATCACAGTACTTACTAGATAAGTGAGATATGTGTTCTAACATACTTGTGTCTGGTGAATCGAAGTGGCTTGAGATGGAAGAAGCATGCTGTGATGTGTGTGCAGCTGTCTTCATAACTGGAACTCATGAACTCGAAACACAAATGTTGTCCTCTATGTTAAACATGGACACCATTTCTAAGCTTTGAGATTTAGAGATATATTGAGATGATGTGGTAGATGAATAACTCTGCCTGCTAGTTTCTTTAACAGTGAAAACTGAAGTAAGTTTAGGTAGTGTGCTGATGGTTTCTTTTTTAACTGCAAGTTTCTTTTTTCTGAACCACTTAAGTCTGTTCTTTTTGACATTGTTGAAAGACACTACAAAAATATCAAGTAGACACTGCCAGGTAAACAGAGTGAATCGCGTAAATCGTGTACAATCAAATGAAGCTTCGAAGCATGCCGAAACGAACTATTTCTTCGTCAAGTAGAAACTCCAAGAATGCCGAATTAACCAGGGCTGGATGCATTGGCCGATACGCAGTGCCATCCTAAGAACCGGGCGAGTCCATTGGTTTCTTCTTAGGGGAGGCCGTTGCGCATTGTCATCCTAAGCGCCGGGCGAGTCCATTACATTGTTATAAGGGGCGGCCGCATCAGTCTGCTTCAGACCCTTCTAGTTAACGAAGTTCATGTGTTGCTGCTTCCATATGTTAAAAATCTGTATCTGTTTTGCCAAAGAGTGTACATGAAAAAAATGGATGGAACTCACACTTACAAACTAAACTGACTGGCTGACTGGCAGCGGGGGAAACTTAGAAATAAATAAAACTTCACTCTCTCATGTGATTGAGAGAAAAAATATTATACATGGTACACACACACACACACACACACACACACACACACATTAAGAAATAAAGTAGTTTTTAACATTGATGAAAGTGATACCTAAAGAAGCGTGTACAAGGTACATATTTTATGCCATCAAGTTACAGAATCGTGTACATGGTACACATTCATAAAGCATGCACAAATGGTATGTAGAGAATAATAGTTCGAGTATGGTAGGGTTTTAATACCACCTGCAGAAACCATTTATCACTACCACAAGATAAGCCAATTCTCGATTGAAGCATACTGTACAATTCATGATATCGTGACTGAATACTTCTCTGCTGAACTATATGTGCATGTTGCGGTGGAGCACCTAGAACACCGCTGCACAAGCACTGCAGATAGTCTTCAGTCATGAGGACATTCGATTCCGATCGTTTAACACCCTTTGCCCGTCTCTGGGTGTCACCCTCCAACGTGTGATATGCATACATTTTAGGTCTTAGACCTACAAATTCCACAATCGGTGAGCCGCTCGACTCGTCTTTTATGAGCCCGATAACCTTTTTATTCTGCTGAATAATTCCATAAGGATTATCAGCTGTGTAGCCAGATGTATCGAATGCCTCAATATGGTACCTCATCACTGTATATGGATTGCAGTTCTTCACCCATAATATGAAGGAGTCTGTATCCATATACAACAATTTTGGCTCAGGAAAATGAGTTTTCGCAAACTCATAATGAAACTGGTACATGTGCAATTTGGACAGGTCTAGTATGCATATCCCCACGTAGATAGATTTCTTGAACTCTACTACAGATTGCCCATCTCCACAGCAACAAAGTCCTTATTAAAGATGGTGACCTGTTTAAAGGTTGGTCTCGCTATTAATTTCCTAGCACTACTAGCCCCATCCCTCATGCTTGTAATTTTAATGTCGCGATGTTTTCTAACATTCTCCATAGTTTTGCCAAAAATTGCATTATTCATTAATTTATAAAAAACCCTTCAACATAATTCAACATGACAGCCCTCTTAGCTTCACCAAAACGTGCACCCAGCTATTATTTTACAAAGTGAATTGTCACCGAACTGAAGATAATATGTTATCCTGACAAATTAAAGACCTGTGTAAAGAAATTGTTCCAATAAAGTTCATCTTTCGATGCCTGTGTTCTTTTCGACATCGATTTAGTTCTCTTTCCCAGATCAATTTCGATGAACAATATTTTGAGGTACTCTCCGTCCCACTCATGTAGAACTACTGAGACTCTACTGTACCAGTCGCAACTGTGTTTCCTCCTTCTCAAAGCAATATTTGCCATCTTTCTCTCATACATGTATGGGACTGTTATGTACACATGACAGAACCGAACTAGAACGCCGCTAGTGCCCATGTACAACGCTATGATGTTAAATTAATCTATGTTTTTCATGTTCTTAGCGCTTTCGTAGTTTTGCCATTTCACGAAGTCCCAAAAATTTCATGTCGAACCTGGCGGCTGACGGGTGACGTCAAATTTCCAAAATCACTGGACATGGCAAATTTCACCTTTCAGCATTTCGTTTCAACTTCATTCTGCATGAAGGATAGCCTCCCGCCTTTATCCTGGATTGTGAAAAGGTCACGATAGTGTGGAAGAAAATGGAGAGTGACTCACTTTATGAATGAGGTTGATACAAGAAACCAACTCTCAAATTGCACTAAAGTGTTTTACGGCCCACTTTAGTTTTCCTGTAGTTTTAAGATGTTTGCAAATATTTCGGAAAAATAAAAAAAAATAATATAAATTTAAAAACATCAATAAAAATAATGAAATATATAATATTTTATATATTCGATTATATATTATTATATGGGTAAGATGTCCACCTGATATGCAAATCACTATTTTATTATACACTCAACTGGTTTCAGCACCTCTGTGCCATCATCAGTGGGTTTTCCATTTCATTAATGTTGTGAAAAAATACATTAATTTTACTAATGTACAATGTATAAATGTAGGCCTAAAAAGTCGTGAGTCTTATTTTGATTTTTCACCTTCTTTTACATTCTGTGTTCCTGTGGTACCCTTTCTACATAGTTGTGTACTGGTATCGTCGTCATCTGCAACCAAAATTATCTCTTTGAATCTTGTAAGGATTTTAAAAAACGCTACTAGAACTTACATGTGATTACATTATCACGTAATTTGGTTGCATAGATCCTGAGACATCAGTTACCAGAACAACCACCTCTGGCCGTAATAACAGCCGTGATACGCCTTGGGCATTGAGTCAAACAGAGCTTGGATGGCGTGTACAGGTACAGATGCCCATGCAGCTTCAACACGATACCACAGTTCATCAAGAGTAGTGACTGGCGTTTTGTGACGAGCCAGTTGCTCGGCCACCATTGACCAGACGTTTTCAATGGGTGAGAGATTTAGAGAATGTGCTGGCCAAGGCAGCAGTCAAACATTTTCCGTATCCAGACAGGCCCGTGCAGGACTTGCAACATGCATTCGTGCATTATCCTGCTGAAATGTAGGGTTTCGCAGGGATCGAACGAAGGGTAGAGCCACGGGTCGTAACACATCTGAAATGTAACGGTCACTGTTCAAAGTGCCGTCGATGCGAACAAGAGGTGACCGAGACGGGTAACCAATGGCACCCCATACCATCACGCCGGGTGATACGCCAGTATGGCGATGACGAATACACGCTTCCAATGTGCGTTCACCGCGATGTCGCCAAACACGGATGCGACCATCGTGATGCTGTAAAACAAAGCTGGATTCATCCGGAAAAATGATGTTTTGCCGTTCGTTCACCCAGGTTCGTCTTTGCGTACACCGTCGCAGGTGCTCCTGTCTGTGATGCAGCGTGAAGGGTAACCGGAGCCGTGGTCTCCGAGCTGATAGCCCATGCTGCTGCAAACGTCGTCGAACTGTTCGTTCAGATGGTTGTTGTCTTGCAAACGTCCCCATCTGTTGACTCAGGGATCTAGACGTGGCTGCATGATCCATTACCACCATGCGGATAAGATGCCTGCCATCTCGACTGCTAGTGATACGAGGCAGTTGGGATCCAGCACAGCGTTCCATATTGCCCTCCTGAACCCACCGATTCCATATTCTGCTAACAGACATTGGATCGCGACCAACGCGAGCAGCAATTTTGCGATACGATAAACCGCAATTAAAAAAAAAAAAAAATTCAAATGTTTGTTAAGCTTATGGGACTTAACTATGGGGTCATCAGTCCCTAAACTTACAAACTACTTACAAACTAGGACGGCACAAATATCCATGCCGGAGGGGGGATTCGAACCTCCGACCGTAGTGGCCCTGCTGACCGTGACTGGAGCGCCTCAATCCCCTCGGCCACCGCGGCCGGCAAACCGCAATCGCGATAGGCTACAATCCGACCTTTATCAAAGTCGGTAGGCATTTCACCTCCTTGCACGAGGCATCGCAAAAACGTTTCACCAGGCAACGCCGGTCAACTGCAGTTTGTGCATGAGAAATCTGTTGGAAACTTTTCTCATGTCAGCACGTTGTAAGTATCGCCACCGGCGCCAACCTTGTGTGAATGCTCTGAAAAACTAATCATTTTCGTATCACAGCATCTTCTTCCTGCCGGTTAAATTTCGCGTCTGTAGCACGTCATCTTCATGGTGTAGCAATTTTAATGGTCAGGAGTGTATCTGTTTGTCTTTATGCAGCTAATAAAATAATAATAGTACGTTTGTCCTGCTTGGACGCATTCCGTAATAACTTTGCCATAGTTCACTTATCCGCATGACGTGGGAAAGATAAGAATGCGTAGCTAATCGCTTGCCTACATATCGGTGAGTACATGCTCATATCGGAGTTCCACTGTGTTACAAATACGCTGCAACAACGCACACTAACAGAAAATCTTTGATCGCCCCTTATACACACATCAAAAGGGTCGCTCCACCTTGATTCCAAGGTCTCCTGAACAGAGATATTGAATGTGTATATTGCATCAAGAACACAGTTCCTTAGATTATTCATAGATATCACTCAACCTGCACAAAGATGTTAACAATATCGCATGAGCAGTGCCAATGCGACGGAGTAACTAAGAAGGCGCCGTGGCGGAGCGGCGGAGCGCATTGGGGCGCTATGCTGCGATGCGCGAGGCCGGTCGGGGGTTCGAATCCCCCCTTGGGCATGGATGTTTGTACTGTCTTTAGTAGAAGTTAGTTGGTAAGTAGTTTGTAAGTATAGGGACTGATGACCACGCAGTTAAGTCCCATAAGCTTTACAAACACTTGAAACATTTGAACTAAGAAGGCCGATCAGTTACAGTCATAACACCAGGAAGGAAGTACACTGCCTGTGTTGACTGCAGTTGTGCCGTACCTAGAAGGTCAATTCCGATGTTTGTTCGTATCTTGATCGTTACTGTGTGCAGGGGGACCTCGTCAAGGGAAGGTTCCAGACGTCTTTGAGTGAACCAAAGCGATGTCATTCGGACGTGGAGGAGGTACAGACATACAGGAACTGCAGACGACTTGCCTCACTCTGCTCGCCCAAAGGCGGCCGATGAGCGCTACTTACGGATTTCAGCTTGAAGGAACCCTGAGAGGAACGGCACCAAGCTGAATGATGATTTTCGTACAGCCACAGGACGTAGAGATTCGACTCAAACTGCACGTAATAGGCCATGGCGATATCCAGCATTGAAAACTAGACATACTCTGCAGCGTGGTACAGATGGTCCCGAGAAACGTCGGAAACGTTTTTGGAAGCGGCCTAATCAGCCTGGCCGTCTTAGGCGCACCGTCCAGCGAGTGTAGCAAGGTGGTCGTATCATGATGTTTCGGAGTGGCGTTGCAGCGCCATCGTACGCCATTGGTGGTCGTAGAAGGCACATTGTCCGACCTATAGTAGAACCATATCGGAAGCATTCCGGTGAGAGATTTGTCTTAATGGACGACAATTCTCGCGCTCATGGTGCACATGTAGTGAAATCGTTTCTTCGTGATAACAACATCGCAAGATAAGAGAAGCCAACATTTTCTCCAGACGTTAACCCCACCTCTGCCATGCATTTAAATGTGAATTGTAGAGCAATTACGTAAATTCCACGTCGAAGATATATTGAAAAGGGTTGTTTTTGGACGAGACAATCGACCAACCAATCTTAGAGATCCACGCCGAATTGCCGTTGAGGAGTGGGACAATCTGGACCGACAGTCCCTTGATGATCTAGTGGACAGTACGACACGAAGTACACAGGCTTTCATCACTGCTAGATGACGTGCTATCTGCTATTAGGGGAACTGATGCATCTACATCTACATCCATACTCCGCAAGCCACCCCACGGTGTGTGGCGGAGGGTACCTTGAGTACCGCTATCGGTTCTCCCTCCTATTCCAGACTTGTATTGTTCGCGGAAAGAAAGACTGTCAATATTCTTCTGTGTATGCTCCAATCTCTCTGATTTTATCCTCGTGATCTCTTCGCGAGATATACGTAGGAGAGAGCAAAATACTGCTTGACTCCTCCGCAAAGTTATGTTCTCGAAACTTCGACATAAGCCCGTACCGAGCAACAGAGCGTCTCTCTTGCAGAGTCTTCCACTGGAGTTTATTGAACACCTCCGTAACGCTTTCACGATTATAAAATGATCCTGTAACGGAGCGCGCTGCTCTCCGTTGGATACTTTACCTATTATATCAATCCCACCTAGTACGGATCCCACACCGGTGAGCAGTATTCGAGCAGTGGGCTAAGAACTGTACTGTAACCTACTTCCTTTGTTTTCTTACTGCATTTGCTTAGGATTCTTCCACTGAATCTCAGTCTGGCATCTGCTTTACCAACGATTAATTTTATATGGTCGTTCCATTTTAAATTGCTCCTAATGCCTACTCCGAGATAATTTATGGAATTAACTGCTTCCAGTTGCTGTCCTGCTATAGTGTAGCTAAATGATAAAGGATATTTCTTTCTATGTATTCGTAGCACATTACACTTGTCTACATTGAGATTCAATTCCCATTCCCTGCACCATGCGTCATTTCGATGCAGATCCTCCTGCATTTCAGTACAATTTTCCATTGTTAAAACCTCCCTATATACTATAGCATCATACGAAAAAAGCCTCAGTGAACTTCCGATGTTATCCACAAGGTCATTTATATATATTGTGAGTAGCAACGGTCCCACGACACTCCCCTGTTTCATACCTGACATCATACTTACTTCGGTAAACTTTTCTCCATTGAGAATGACACGCTGTGTTCTGTTATCTAGGAACTCCTCAATCCAATCACACAATTAGTCTGACAGACCATATGCTCTTACTTTGTTCATTAAACGACTGTGGGGAACTGTATCAAAACGCCTTGCGGAAGTCAAGAAACACAACATCTACCTGAGAACCCGTGTCTATGACCCTCTGAGTCTCGTGGACGAATAGCGCGAGCTGGGTTTCACACGATCGTCTTTTTCGAATCCCATGCTGATTCCCTCAGAGCAGATTTCTAGTCTCCAGAAAATTCATTGTATTAGAACATAATACGTGTTCCAAAATTCTACAACTGACCCACGTTAGAGATATAGGCCTATAGTTCTGCATATCTATTATTGAAAACGGGGATGACCTGCACCATTTTCCAATCTTTTGGAACGCTACGCTCTTCTAGAGACCTATGGTACACCACTGCAAGAAGGGGAGCAAGTTCCTTCGCGTACTCTGAGTAAAATCGAACTAGTATCCCATCAGGTCCTGCGGCCTTTCTTCTTTTGAGCGATTTTAATTGTTTTTCTATCCCTCTGTCAAATTATTTCTATATCTGCCATTTTGTTATCTGTGAGACAATCTAGAGGAGGCACTACCGTGCTGTCTTCCTCTGTGAAACAGCTTTGAAAAGACATTTAGTATTTCAGCCTTTAGGGTATCATCCTCTATTTCAGTACCATTTTCGTCAGAGACTGTTTGGACATTTTGTTTTGATCCACCTACCGCCTTGGCGTAAGACCAAAATTTCTAAGATTTTCAGCAAGTCAGTACATAGAACTGTACTTTCGAATTCGTTGAACGCCTCTCGCATAGTCCTCCTCACACTATATTTCGCTTCGTACAATTTTTGTTTGCCTGCAAGGCTTTGGCTGTGATTATGTTTGCAGTGAAGTTCCCTTCGCTTCCGTAGCAGTTTTCTAATTCGGTTGTTGTACTACGGTGATTCCTTTCCATCTCCTATGATCTTGCTTGGCACATACTCTTCTAATGCATATTGTACGATGGTTATGCACTTTGCCAAATGTTCAAATGCTCAAATGTTTGTAATTCTTATGGGACCAAACTACACTCCTGGCCATTAAAATTGCTACACCACGAAGATGACGTGCTACAGACCCGAAATTTAATCGACAGGAAGTGGCTGTAATATGAAAATTATTAGCTTTTCAGAGCATTCACACAAGGTTGGCGCCAGTGGCGACACCTACAACGTGCTGACATGAGGAAAGTTTCCAACCGATTTCTCATACACAAACAGCAGTTGACCGGAGTTGCCTGGTGAAACGTTTTTGCGATGCCTCGTGTAAGGAGGAGAAATGCGTACCATCACGTTTGAGACTTTAATAAAGGTCGGATTGTAGCCTATCGCGATTGCGGTTTATCGTATCACGACATTGCTGCTCGCGTTGGTGGCGATCCAATGACTGTTAGCAGAATATGGAATCGGTGGGTTCAGGGGGGCAATACGGAACGCCGTGCTGGATCCCAACGGCCTCGTATCACTAGCAGTCGAGATGACAGGCATCTTATCCGCATGGCTGTAACGGTCGAACAGGCACGTCTCGATTCCTGAGTCAACAGATGGAGACTTTTGCGAGACAACAACCACCTGCACGAACAGTTCCACAACGTTTGCAGCAGCATGGACTATCAGCTCGGAGACCATGGCTGCGGTTACCCTTGACGCTGCATAACAGACAGTTGCACCTGCGATGGTGTACGCAACGACGAACCTAGGTGAACGAATAGCAAAACGTCATTTTTCGGATGAATCCAACTTCTGTGTACAGCATCATGATGTCGCATCCGTGTTTGGAGACATCGCGGTGAACGCACATTGGAAGCGTGTATTCGTCATCGCCATTCTGACGTATCACCCGTCGTGATGGGGTGGCATTGGTTACACCTCTCGGTCACCTCTTGATCGCATCAACGGCACTTTGAACAGTGTGTTACGACCCGTGGCTCTATCCTTCATTCGATCCCTGCGAAACCCTATATTTCAGAAGGATAATGCACGATCGCATGTTGAAGGTCCTGTTCGGGCCTTTCTGGATACGGTCTGGATACGGAAATGTACGACTGCTGCCTTGGCCAGCACATTCTCCAGATCTCTCACCAATTGAAAACGTCTGGTCAATGGTGGCCGAGCAACTGGTTCGACACAAAACGCTAGTCACTACTCTTGATGAACTGTGGTATCGTGTTGAAGCTCCATGGGCACACAATGCCCAGGCGTATTAAGACCGTTATTACGGCCAGAGGTGGTTGTTCTGGGTACTGATTTGTCAGGATCTATGCACCGAAATTGCGTGAAAATGTAATCACATGTCAGTTTTAGTATAATATATTTGTCCAATGAATACCTGTTTATCATCTGCATTTCTTCTTGGTGTAGTCATTTTAATGACCAGTAGTGTACTTTGGTCATAAGTCCGTAGACTTACAAACTACTTAAACTAAGTTAAAGTAACGTAAGGACAACACACACATCTATGGCCAAGGGAAAATTCGAGCCTCCTACGCGGGAGACAACGCGATCCGCAACGTGCCGCTCCAGACCGCTCGGCTACTGCCGCGCGGCTTGAACTTTGTCCACCGCTCTTCAACAACATCTGTACTTGAGATGAAATTTCTGTGCTGAGCCGTCAAATTTGCCTTTTGTCACTTTTGCTAAACAGAAAATCAGCCTACTTTTTTTAAATATTTCTATTTTCGGCTGAAATCATCGATGCTGTAACCGCTTTATGATCGCTGATTCCCTGTTCTGCGTTTAACTGTTTCGAATAGTTCGGGTCTGTTTGTCACCAGAAGGACTAATGTATTTTCGCCACGAGTCGGTTCTCTGTTTTACTGTTCAAGGTAGTTTTCAGATAATGCACTTAAAATAATTACACTGGATTCTTTGTCCCTGCCACCCGTTATAAAACTTTGAGTCACAGTCTATATCCGGTAAATTAAAATCTCCTCCCAAAACTATAACATGATCGGGAAATCTACTCGAAATATTTTCCAAATTTTCGTTTAGGTGTTCTGTCACAACAGCTGCTGAGCCAGGGGACCTATAAAAACATACAATTAACGTGTTGGAGCCTGCTTTAACCGTCACCTTCACCCAAATTATTTCACATTTCGGATCTCCGTCAATTTCCTTCGATGGTATTGCACTTTTTATCGCTATAAACACGCCTCCCCCTTCACTGTCCAGACTGTCTCTGCCTGGTATGCTGCACTCTGGAACAAAAATTCAGAATGTCTAGGATACTGTCATACAACTTGTCAACTTCTGTTTTCATGAGCAATAATGAGAACTGACATTTTGTTTTTAATATCTATATGCCATTTTTATAAGGGTCATGACTCACCAGAAAAATTGTGATACAACACTTTTTATGTGTGTATATCCTTTCGCCCTGAGGTATTAGACCTGCCATTTTCTGTAAGAACCCCAGTTTACAAGAGAACACAGACAGTGCTAGTGGGACCCCACGGCCAGTGAAAGGCAGGCATCAAAATTCGACCCCCGGTCCGAGAGACAAGTTGAATAGAAATAACTAATTACGGTGTAGTTCTTTTGTATGTAAAGAAGCAATTTTGTTATTCTATATATGGGGAAAACTACCCCTCGTTCAGAGTCCAGGTTCCCTTCTCGTCGAAAGTGACACACGTCTCTTTCGTGACGTAGAAGCACAGCTCAGAATCAAAGCCGGCAGCGTGACCCAGGAAGCGCTACAAAACAAACTTACTAGCCGATCGCAAAGAAATTTGTAGGCAGCGAGCGTGGTGCTGTTTGTAGCTGCAAGCTCTCTCGTTAAGGAGGCATCTGAAGTCGGTTTACAGCGGGTGCGCTGCGTTGTAAGCGATCTTGGCCGACCGCGGACAATATTAATGCAGCCCACTCTGTGCCGGCACATCAAAGAGGGGCGCGGTTAGTTAGACTCAATCAGCAGCTTCTGTGTGCGTTCGAGGTAATGTTTCTGGCGAGACCTGTCGCCCGCCGAGACCGGAATGATAATGACTCTTGGTAACACGCAGGTGCAGCCCGTCGTTACGTATTCATCACTCCCGGATTTTGCAGCTCGCTTCTGTGGCAGCGGCGCGCCGTAACGACGTTTCCGCTAAGACCTCGCTGTTTGCTACACTGATTACAAATTTCTCTAATACGTAGCCCGTATTTAACGCGAGCACAATCGTGACGCAGTATGGAGCAAAAATTGACAGACTGGTTGTTATTGTTATGCTCCTGTTATACGTCGAAGAATACTTTTTAAGATAGTGACGCAACGCTTTTACTTCTAAATTAGAAATCTCATTACACACACAAACTTATCGAATACTTTGAGGGGTAGTAGTACTCATCAGAACACCAGAGTGTTTATGTAGATGTAGTACAAGAAAAAGAAGCTCAATAAATGTGGGTCCGAAAAGCTTACTTTCTGAGATAACACGTTATTAATGGAGGTGTTCCACGTGGCGTCAATTCATGGCAGAGCAATCCCCTGCCTTTCGGCGTAAGGAATGTCAAACTATTTGAAGTATACGCGGTAGTTGCTATTGTACTTCCTGGGACGCATTAAAAAGGCGATCCTATAGTGTTTGCACATAGCTGTTGCGTAAATTACTTCGTTCAACACCACAACCAAAAGTCTAGTGTAGGGCTGCCCAAAATACGTTGTGGCCATCGTCACAAAAAATCCGGCCCGCCATAACTCGACGAAGTTGTTGGTTTTACTTTATTTTCAGACACAGTAGTAAGTGAGGACAATGGTTTCAAAATTGGCCAGCTTTGTAGTGGTTCAAAGATCTGTTAGGTTTTTTTTAGCCTAACTACTAAATATCCCAAACGTAATTGTAAAACTGCAAGATATAAATGCACGATATATAGAAATGTGTGGACATATTGAAGTATTTATTACGAAGCATATCTTGTTGGAGAAAGAGGTGGTGGTGGTGGTGGTGGTGGTGATGATGGTGTAGCATTTATGATCGTTAGACTCCAACTGTGGTCGTGTTCAGTCTGCCAGCTGCAAGTGTTTTTACCTGACGCCACTTCGGCGGCTTGTGTGTCAAACACAACACCAAATCCCCGAGCGGAGAAACTCATCAGACAGTGCGTTCATTGGGAGATGCTCCCTACGCGATATCTAGTGACACTCCTTCGACAAGTACGTATCTTTTCTGTGAAAGAAGTGAATGAGTTTAAGGAAAGATACGCAGATTGTAAAAATCAAGTGCCCTGTATAAAGGTGTTCTAAAATTCGTTTCAGGTTAAGAGTGAAGACACCATATTACGCCTACACATGGTGTTTAACGAACTGAAGTAGCGTTCAGAATGGACTTTATAAACTGTATCAGTCCCTATCAGTATCCCAACCCATCCAATTTAGCACTTCAACAAGTACCCTTATTGAAAAGCTCATATATCTGCGAGCACATTTCTTTACTTGTTTTCTTTCTTATTTATTTATTTTTAATTTTCACGAACGTAAAATATTAAATCTCAAACTAGATCTCCGCTATAACGCGCCCGTTTGAAAGGATGCGTCAGAATTTAGACATCGAATACATATAAATATCTGTGAACCGCGCAAGTAAAAACAAAAGTTATTTGTCAGATCAAATTCTCTATTGCACCATTTTGTTTTTGATACGTTTAACTTCAAGTTTCCATTATCCTAATGTAAATACATATTGCCTGACAGCTAGAAATTTATTTTATTTCCTTTGGCTTAGCTCCTTTACAAAACTCCTTTTTTAGTGATAAAAGTGAATCTATATATGTACTCCGCAATCCATCGTAAATTGCGTGGCGGAGGGTACACTGTACCATTACTAGGCATTTCCTTTCCTAGTCCACTCCAAAATAGAACGAGGGAAAGAAAGAATGTCTATACGCCTCTGTACGAGCCCTAATTTCTCTTATCTTGTCTTTGTGATCTTTACGCGATATGTAAGTAGGCGGCAGTAAGATCGTTCTGCAGTAAGCTTCAAATTCCAGCCCTCTAAATTTCCTCAACAGAATTTCTCAAAAAGAACGTCGTCTTTCCTCCAGCGATTCCCATTTGAGTTCCCGGAGCATTTCTGTGACACTCACGCATTGCTAGAACCTACCAGTAACGAACCTAGCTGCTCGCCTCTGAACTGCTTCCATGTCTTCCTTTAAATTGATCTGCTGCGGGTCCCATACTCTTGAGCAAGACGTGGTCGTACAGGCGTTTTATACGCGGTTTCCTTTATAGATGAAGTACATCTTCCCAAAATTCTCCCAATAAACCTAAATCGGCTGTCCGCCTTACTCACAACTGTCCTTACTTGTTCGTTCCATTTCATATCGTTATGCAGTGTTACGCCTAGATATTTGAACGTCGCGAGTGCATTAAGACGCTCACTACTAATGTTGTATTAGAATATTATGGGATTGTTTTTCCTACTCTTGACTCATGTGCATTACCTTACACTTTTTTTTTTACATTTAGAGCTAGCTGCCATTCTTCACACCAACTAGAAATTTTGTCTAAATCATCTTGTATGCTATTACAATCAATTAAAGACGACACCCTCCCATACACCACAGCATCATCAGCAAACAACTGCAAATTACAAGTTACCCTGTCCATTAGATCATTTATATAAATAGAAAATAATAGCAGTCCTATCACACTACGCTGAGCCACGCCTGACGATACACTCGTCTCTGATGAACACTCGCCGTTGAGAACAAGTACTGCATTCTATCACTTAGGAAGTAATAGAATAAGAAATTTAGTTGGACACCCGTGGTCTAGGAGTTTGGTTTGTGGGGGCCTCCCCGAACAATCCAGCGGTCCTGAAATGTCTGGACGTAACGCCCGCCGCAATAGACGGCGACGGATTGTCACCCCTGATAGGATCAGATATCTGCCCTGCAATAGTGAGGTCTGTGTGTTGCGACCTGACTCATCTCGTAGTGTTGTGCGGCCTTCTGTCAACCATTCTATACACACTCGTTGCACTGCCGAAACGCTTCTTCCCACGTGAGCAGCAATTTACCGTATGTATCCATCACTTTCTCTCACGCCAATTATATGCCCTCTTTCAAACTCACTGATTAGGCCAGTAAAATTAGGATTCTGTCTTCGAAAAATTAGTGGAAATCTGAAAACTGTTTTAATCACTCAAGTAGGCCTCTGGTATGAATAACATGAGTTTGCCCCGATTTCTGAGTGGAGCTTCAGCTGTGATAAAAAGAAAACCACCGAAATTTCGGACTTTTTCTAAGTATTTTCAAATTCCTCGAAAACTAAGCGTTTAATCGAAAACGTTAAGGTTACAAAAAATGTAGAGTATTAAATTCCGCATCGATTGAGTAGCAAAACGTAGCTATTTGATGAAATTTTATCAGAGAGATTGTACGTCAAATACTGACAATTCTTCACTTACACAAAACCACAGCAGCATTTGGGAATTGGCTTGTTTGACGCAAATTTTATAAGAGAGAAGTTATACAACATCAAATTGTGTTTTTCAAATATCAATAAAATTGATAAGGGGACAGTCCTTTGTAAGTTTAGGGACTGATGACCCCGCAGCTAAGTCCCTTAAGCTTAACAAACATTTGAACATTTTGAAACCACTGTTGCGCCCTGTTAACAAGAAGAAAAGGCTTCAGTGGGCTAAGACACGCCAAAATTGGACATCGGAGAACTGGAAAGAGTCTTCTTCCCCGATGAAACCAAGTTAGATATGTTTGGAAGTATGTTGTTGTTGTTATGGTCTTCAGTCCGGAGACTGTTTTGATGCAGCTCTCCACCCTACTCTATCCTGAGCAAGCCTTTTCATCTCCTCATAAGAACGGCAACCAAAACTCAAATGTTTGTAAATCTATCGGACCAAACTGCGTGATCATCAGTCCGTAGCTTACAAACTACTTAAACCTAGGTAAACTAACCTAAGGACAAACACACACACCCATGCCCCAGGGAGGACTCGAACCTCCACGGCGAGCAACCGCGCGCTCCGCAGCGAGACGCTTTAGACCGCTCGGCTACTCCACCGCGGCAAGAACGGCAACCCACATCCACTTGAATCTGCTTACTATATGCGTCTCTTGGTCTCCCTCTGCGATTTTTACCCCACACACTTCCCTCCAATGCTAAATTTACGATTCCTCGATGTCTAAGAATGTGTCCTACCAAGCGATCCCTTCTTTTAGTCTGGGTATGCAAAAAAATTCCTTCTCTCACCAATTCTGTTCAGTACCTCTTCATTAGTTATGCGATCTACC
This sequence comes from Locusta migratoria, assembly GCA_026315105.1. NCBI lineage: Eukaryota > Metazoa > Arthropoda > Insecta > Orthoptera > Acrididae > Locusta > Locusta migratoria. The sequence goes on from CM048755.1 coordinate 673,492,415, forward strand.
CACCTAATCTTCAGCATTCTTCTGTAACACCACATTTCAAAAGCCTCCATTCTCTTACTGTCCTCACTGCTTATCGTCCATGTTTCACTCCCGTACAAGGAAACATTCCACACAAATGCCTTCAGAAAAGACTTCCTTACACTTAAATTACGTCGTCAATTTGTACACCGTTTACCCTACCAACGCTTGAATCCTCAGTACGTAATTCCAACTGTAAAGCATGAGGGGGTTCTGTGTTGGTATGGGGACTCTTTGGAGAAAATAAAGTTGGCAATTTGGTGAAAGTAGATGGGAAAATGAACCAATAGGATTATCATGCCATTCTCCAGCGACATGCTAAGACATCTGAATTGCGTCTCATTGAGAGAGGGTTTGCCTTGCAGCAAGACAACGACCCGAAACATACGTCTCGCTTATGTCAGAACTATGTGAAGTCTCTAGAGGTTCGTAAAATATTGAAAAATATGGAATGGCTGCTCCAATCCGCTGATTGTAACCCAATCGAACTGCTATGGAATGAATTATACAGAAGGATCTGAAAACGGGAAATCATGAGTGGGACACAATTGTGGAAGGTCCTGCAGCAGGAATGGAGATTAAATCCAACTGAAACCTTTGCGAAATTGACAACGAATGCCGAGAGCGTGCAAGACAGTGATGAATGCAAAGGGTGGCTATTTTAAGGAATCGAAAATTTAATTGTTGCATCTTTCTGTGTATTGATATGAACTATTTCAGTATAGAGAAGTCGTTTCCAAAATGAGATGAATTTTCATTATTACCCTCTTTGACGACTGGCATGATTAGTAAACTTTTTGCGATGAAGTCTGTATGCTATAATGACTGTTGTCTCTCTTAGATACCCATATTCCATACGAAAAGTAATCACCGACGTGCCACATGACTAAGCACCGATAAGAACAGCTCGGTGGAACACAGAAAGATGTAAACTGATGGTAGATGAGCAAAGAAACATGACAGTCACAGACAGGGCCGACGCAAGCCGAACTGCCGCCCCGTGCGAGATGCAACACGGCCGACCCTCCTAAAATAAAAAAAAAAAACCTTGTTAATGTTCGAACCACTTATTTTTATGACAGTTCTGCTTCACATGTTTTGATATAGAAATACGTTTGACGGATATATATAAAAGACATAAAAGTATATATGTAAGCCTTTTATACAAAGTTGGAAACGCTTCTACCGAAAACCTCTCAAGTTCTTGATGGAATTACTACAAATTTTTAAACAAAACAATGAAGAACAATCGGAATAACATGAACTGTATATTGGTGAAATATAAACGGTTTTCGGAAATTTCTATTATTAATTTCGAGGACTTGCACAGGAGAGTGGGTACATACTTTGATAAGGACCTTACGTCCGTAAATTTCATCCAGTGACCCTATAGGCACTTCTTCATCTCTGTCACTGTGAAACAAATTTTTCTAATGAAAGCTCTTTGCTTTCCATATTTTCGGAGAAGCTGACATGGGCCAAAAGAAGAATAAAAGTCTGCTAAAGATGGCGTCTACGACGAATACCTCAAGAGTTATGAGCACTTGACTAGTAGAAGAGGCGTGTAAACGTTAGACAATCTAATATGAAGACGCTGCTCAAAGCTGTAATATATGGCACCTTACACACTCTTATCTTTCGTTACATCGACGAAGAAAGCGTAACAGAGAATTACATTCTGATGAGAGGGCCTGGCTTCACGTTTTATAGCTGGATGCTGGAAGTATCAATGTAAACAAAAACCATTGTTCTACCTGAAGATGAGAGTGTAAACTCTCGAAACGCGTCGTGGCAGTAATAAAAAGAGTGACTGATGCAGATAATTGCTTGTATTTGAACTTTTGTAGAAAAGGTATAACTCTCGATCAACGTGAATGAAGTACACTAATTTTTCTCAGGGTTGCCAGATGTTCTGGATTCGTCTAGATTCTCCTGACATTTCATACAATGTTCAGACTCCAGATAAAATACAGACTTTCGTGGCAAAAAGCTTCTGATATAGTTATGTATAGCTTAATAATTTCAATACGTCACACATTCTCATTGACCTCCTTGTCGAACAGATCAAACATCGTTCCACGGATCAAAACGAACAGGAATTTAAAATAAATTATATCATTTTTATTTCTCGTCAGCAGTGTGTGGATAAGCTGGAAATTTGGGCCTTGCAGGTACGTCCTAGAGTACTCGGGGCAGGTGTGACCAGTGTGTGCAGATGGTGTAGCGGTCAGCCCGACTGCCTAGTAAGCAGGGAACTTGGGTTCGAAACGCTGCCTACCACTAATGTTTACGCTTCCCCATTTACTTAAATCAAAGCTGAGTAGCAGGTTAAGTCGAAAATACATTTGTGTCTTGCTTTAATAAAGGGTCATATCATAGCTGCACGGGAGTAACCAAGTGGCCGGCCGCGGTGGCCGAGGGGACTGAGGAGCTCCAGTCACGGTCTTCACGGCCACTACGGTCGGGGGTTCGAATCCCCCCTCGGGCATGGGTATTTGTGCCGTCCTTAGTATTAGTTCATAAGTAGTTTGTAAGTTTAGGGACTGATGACCCCGCAGTTAAGTCCCATAAACTATACCAACATTTGAACATTTTTTTAGTAACCAAGTGGTCTTGAGCGCCACGTTACGCATCTCGCGGCTCTCCGCGTCGGAGGTTCGAATCCTCCCTCGGGCATGGTTGTGTGTGTTGTCCTTAGGTAAGTTTAACTTAGTTTAAATAGTTTGTAAGCTACGGACTGATGACCATGCAGTTTGCTCCGATAGATTTACAAACATTTGAACATTTGATTTGACTCTGTAGGAAGTTGATTTGAAAAGTAAAAAGTAAGATTTTAATTTATAAAATTTATTTCTCACGACAATAATTCCAAAATCCCCAGATTCTGGATGTTTTACAGGTATAATAATTATTGTACTCAAAATTTTCCTATTACATCAATTATAGCCTATAATCGAGTCTTAAAACAAATTTTGGTGCGCCTCTGTTTCCAAGATTAGGAAAAACAATGAAATTTTGTCTTATCGGTTTTGACTCGGTAGGCCAACTGCCAATACCAGTTCTGGATTTTTCATTTGTAAAAAACTCAAGAGTGGCTAGAATAGTTCTTCTAAAATTAAAGCAACAGTTGAAAAAATAGATTTAACAGTCAACGACGACACAAACACCGCAGTGGCTACTCTCAGAACAGAGAAACGAGTTGTCCCCTCCGCGTCCTGCTAGACCTGCCACTGCCGCTCTTGTACATTTTCTAGTTAAGAGTGACTGGATTCGCAGCCAGAAATGCAATGTTTGGTACTACGAAGTATGCGATGGTGCCCGAAGAAAAAGGTGCTTTTTATGTGGAAGATACCATTGATCATAATTGTACCTATTGTGGTTCATTTTCGAACGATTTTTCTCAATTCTGTAACCTTTTTCTGTGTTTATAGTAACTTTTGTAATTGTCTAATATTTGTGTTACATGTTCATTAAACATCCAAGGACAAGTGTCATATTTAAAATTATTTCTTTTCTCAATATATTTCCAGTTACAATAATATTTGTCTGAAGTGATCAGAATTGTATCACCTTACCCTATCTGAAATTAAGAGATTATATCAGGGTCTTCCTATCATCTTACGCACCACATGTATGCTTATGTTTTCGCTCGTAGTTTTTAAAAAGCACTGATAACATGCGCGTATTTGAACATTTGTGTGTGCTGCTCAATATACATTTTTAGAAAGACTCTGAGTTTTTTTAATAGTTTCTAGCGACTGTTGTTGTGTCAGATACGCTCAATAGCTCAGTGAATGCCGGCTAGGGTGTAGCATATTCGAACAGTCTGCAGTATTTGTGTAGAATCGGAAATCCGCGAATCCTTTGGAGTGCAGCGCACGCGAATTCTTCACTGGCGGCAACGAACACTGCCAAAGATTTTCTGATTCCGATCCGAATACCTCGCGCGTTGTCATTTAAAAAGCGAAAAGGGAGGAAACCTTTTTTTCGACCCCTCGTGGCGCAATGAAGTGCGACTGCCACCGAGGTCCGTCTGGTACTTGCCGGCATCACCGCTGTTTACTAATCGCGACAGTCCCATGAATATTCATGCAGAAGCTCGCGTCACGTCTTTGTGATGCTTCAGCGTATGTGGTCGACTTTCATCCTCTCACTTTGCACGGCGTTTTATATAAATATAAGAGACCGCGAGGGAGAGAGAGATAGAGGGAGAGGAAAGAAGTGCGAGAAAACGAGGGGGAAGGAGAGCGAGAGAGGTGTGGGTGAGAGAGGATGCGTGGGGGAGGGGGAGTGGGTATCTCCGGGAGATATAAAAGAAAATTGCGCCGGAAAGAGTCGTACGGCGAGCTTCTATTAGAGTGGAGGACGCGTCAAAGCGTTTCGTTAAAGGCGTGCTAGATGGCGCGCCTGTGATGTATTATTGACATTAATTCTTGCACCATCAGCCCACTTGGAGGCGCGCTACCGTGTACACACACGCGCGCGCACACAAACACACATCAACGCCCAGACAGATAAAGGTACTTCCTTTTTTCCCCCTTTTTTTTAGAGTTAGCAAGTCGTAAGCCACTCAAAAAGCAAATACGTGTTTCAACAAAGTTTCCCCCTACAGCGGGAGATGAGTGGCGCCGGGCGGGGGAAGCGCGCCAGAGGAATGATAAAATGTAATATGTTCACCGAGAATGAAGGGAAAGTGGCGAGAAATAAAGGCCGGCGACAATCGGAAGAGGAGAATGGAGCTGAAATATAGATGGTAATAGCGAGTCAACTGCGCCCGCCATTGCTGGCAACTTACGCGGCCTAACAATGGCTGCCGGTGGCGAATTTCTTTACGGAGTCGAGTTAGTAAATCACCGCGCAGCAAAAAGATAAATGTTTATTGAGCTTCGCCAGCAGCGTATAAACCGCATTTCATTCTGCGGAATCACAATTCCTTGTTGACTTTCCCGTAGGGCGCTCGGGAGCTAGCGACACTTCTGGAATGAAGTCTGCTGTTTCGCATACGACTCGAAGACGAAACACAACATCACATCTTTCTTAGTCTTTTTTATTTTGTGTTAATAGGCATAGTTTTATAGCTCAACGTATTACACACGTTGGCCCAAAGACGCCTACTTCGTTTTATAAACACTGTTCAGAGCGTTTGCAACGTTAACACAACATTAAGTTTTTGTTAGCACTGGTTTCATTACAACTCGTGTTTGCGTACATTAGGGCATCACCATGTTCAAATGTTCAAATGTTTGTATAGCTTAAGGGACTTAACTACGGGGTTATCAGTCCCTAAACTTACAAACTACTTATGAACTAACTAATTCTAAGGACGGCACAAATATCCATGCCCGAGGGGGGATTCGAACCCCCGACCGTAGTAGCCGTGCAGACCGTGACTGGAGCGCCTCAGTCCCCTCGGCCACCGCGGCCGGCCGGCATCACCATGTAACAACTGTTTAACGACGCAAAGTATGTTCAAGAAGCCCAGTAAACAAATATATTATTACACACACAAATGGTCACAATGCACCTGTGAAGTGTCATATGGAAGTGTTAATCAGGTAAATTAAAATGTACATCCTGATATTATTACAGTAGACAGCAGGTTTAAAATAAGCAAATAAAAATAAAGTGCCAGTGTTACATGATTAACCCAATGCAATATCGACATTGCATTGGTTAAATCGTAAAACACAGAGGCTGCACATTGTAAATACTTTTCGGTCTGAACTGGCTCATGTAGTGAAAGTATAACCAATAAATAAGTAAATATAATAGTGTAGTGTAACCAGTGAGCACTGTACAAACAACATGCCACGTTCCTATCGTTATCTCACAGCAATGAGTCCGCTTGTATTTCTTCGCAGTGGTAACACACTCGACTCGCATTTGGGAGGAGGGCGGTTCAAACCAGCCACCCTGATTTTGGTTTTCCGAGATTTCGCTAAACCAATCCAAGTGAATGCTTCCGTGGTTCCTTTCGAGCTATGCGGGAATAGGCTCTTTGTCAAGGACTGTAAGGCTCTGCCCGCCGGTGGTTCGAGACCTCCCTTGGGCAATTTGTTAGCCTACGAACTGATGACCACAACAGTTTGGTCCCATAGATTTGCAAACATTTCAGCATTTTGTTCCTTTCAAAGGTCACGAACGATTTCTTCCCCATGTTCTCCATCTCTAATGACCACGATGTGGACAGGACGTTAAACCCTAATTGCCGCGGCGGAGCGGCCGAGCGCATTGAGGCGCTATGCACCGATGCACGAGACCTTTCCCCGTCGGGGGTTCGAGTCCCCCCTCGGGAATGGATGTTTGTGCTGTCTTTACTATAAATTAGTTCATAAGTAGTTCGTAAGTTTAAAGACTGATTACCACGCAGTTAAGTCCCATAAGCTTTTTTCGTTTTGTACATTTCGTGATAAGGCATCTATTTATTCTGACTTACATGGGACACTTTTGCATTCGAACTCTCGAAACCATATTTAGAATAACACACAACCACTATTAATAATGACGATTTCGTGAGGCATTGTTGGCCGTTAGACCGGTATTACACTAGCAAATTATTGGACAAAGAATTGGATAAAGAAATATTGGACGTAGTGTAATGGGAATGTCGTCCAATATTTGATCAAATCTAAGCCCAGGCCTTAGATCTGATCAAAGAAATCGCTCTTCTTCTGTTTCCTGCAGTGAGAAATGTGACCGCTCGGAGCGTTAGAAGTAGTACAGCCAACGCCAACTACCTCTTTGCAAAATGTTCAAATGTTTGTTAAGCTTATGGGACTTCACTACGGGGTCATCAGTCCCTAAACTTACAAACTACTTATGAACTACTTACTTACTAGGACGGCACAAATATCCATGCCCGAGGGGGGATTCGAACCCCCGACCGTAGTGGCCGTGCAGACCGTGACTGTAGCGCCTCAGTCCCCTCGGCCACCGCGGCCGGCTGCGTCTTTCACACAGCAGCTGATTTATGGGTAGGCTAATGTTTGATATAGCGTTCGTATTCATAAACATGGCTACTATATAGTGGCAAGTTTGTGTAGTTGTTTTCCAGCAACAAGAAAACTGATAAGAATGTATAAATCAGATGGGGCTTCGTATAACACGCGACAAGGCCAGTCCACACTGTCCGTCACGTCAATTCGCTTAGCCCAATACCCTGCGGTGAAGTGAGGTAACGAGTAAAAATATGTGATGTAAAAAGTCATAATATACTATCGAAATCGAAGAAGTAACACCCCTAAATCAAATATACGGCCAATACAGACTTTATAATGTATAGTTTTGGTCAACTTGATGTGCTAAGTGCTGGGAAGTGGAACAACATTCAAAACATCGATATCTGTTAGCCAGCAAAAATATAAACACATCATACATTTTTGTAAGGACATAAATAGAGCCTTCAAACTGACGTACCCAGCCAGTTATAGGGAGATCTACAGTTTAACCCTTTCAGACCCTCTGGATACAATTGTGTACATATTTTTTACAGTGTCTAAGATAGGTCATTAACATTTTTTGTCAGTTGAAACAACATGTATATGACTGAGTGTTCTACCTTTTCAGCGTGCACACTTACTGTCAACTGCGGAAGATCACTATAAAAAAACCAGGTAGTCAGTGTTGCACTGCGCAGCAGCTTGTGAACTCCAAAGAACACGCAAGTTGTAGGTTACTTGTATTCCACTGTACAACTGAAAAGTAGTATGGCGACTATTGAATGACCAGTTTATTTAGTACAAACGTTAGTGCTACAAAATTAATTTTATTAGTCCATAAGAAAGCCTTGCTTTTCAGCCTATGCAACTTTTTAGTATGTAAATGGATGCATACAACAGCGTAAATCTTGTTTCTAAAATCATTAAAAACGTAACTTAAGAGGAATACAGCAAAAAAATAATAATTTCCAGAAAAAATCAGGTCTGAAGGGGTTAACATGGTGCTACTCGATATTTTCCACATCGGCGACATTTCCAAAGGTGAAAGAAGCGGAAAGTGACAGATAAAACCCTAAGAACAGGTAGGGCTCGAATCCAGGACCTTTGGATTCATAGTCTGGCACTCTACCATTGTGTTACCGAGCCACATCTAACATATTTATGAAAGTAAAAATTTAAATACGGTACCATCATGCACAACTTTTACTGCTACAAATTACAAGTAAATATTTTTATATGCACAATTTTGCGCTCGTTAAGTAAATACTCTTAATGTATATGTAGACCAAACTTTATATGAATTATGGTTAATTTAATTGGTAGCCTGCCTCAGTCAGTTCTACTACTTAATCAGCTGCTGATATATGTTGCTTATCTAAACAGAAATTCGTGTAGGACGGGGGGTAAAGCATAAGGGAATTCATGCTGACATCATGATACATGTAATTGTGGACTACGTGTTGCTCTGGTCGCTTCGACTGAGCATCATTATTCAAAATCCTCGTTTACTCTGTATTCAATTAAGTTCCAGATAAACTGTTAGTCGATGTACACTGAACAGTTCACTTCCAGTTTGACACATTGTTTATGAATGTGACAGTATTGGTTTAGAATAACAGCATTTAAAGTACATTTGTGATAATTTTTATAAAGATCAGCGTCATTTAAAACTAGAGTTGGCACAATGCCGCTTTGAACTCGTCTCCTCCATACGCACGATTTGATATCTTCTTTTGTTACCAAAGTCCACCTGCTTAGATTTTAGCCCATTTTGATGTAATAGCTGTGAGTAACATTCAGTACCTGCTAACCAACGCCTTCGACAGTCGATTATGCATCTGGGACCACGAGGAGCAGCAGAACTCGTTCGAAAATTCTATCATTTAGATGCGGTCGCCTTCCTTTTTGCTCAGCACTGATCAGTCACACTACTGAAAACTAATGGACAAACAGTTACCGTTCAGAAGAAGGTCACGAGACGCATCGCTAATTCACAATGAAATACGCAAGTACTTAGAAAATGTAATAATATAGTGCAGCCTAGGTAAAAAAAAAAATTATAGACTTCTTGTCAGAAGCTCGTCAGGAAAACGTTAAACTCAGTACTGGGTACCAACAGAAACTGCTGCAGATGGCGGCTCTAGCGTTGCTGACCCCATTGGATCCTCATACATGGTGACTGTTACAAGGCTAGTTGGTAGAAATTGTCATCCTAATTCCATTCGAAATGTTTGTAATCCTAAAGGAGCAAACTGCTCAGGTCTTAGATCCCTACCTAGACTTACAAACTTTAGCTTACACTAAGGACAACACACACACCCATAACCGAGAAAGGACTCAAACATCCGACGGGAGCAGCTGCGTAATCAGTTACATGGCGCATTAGGCCACTCGGTCATTCCAGCACGGCTAACCCCATTCCATATGGTAACTGTGACTAGACTAAAATAGTCAGTGAGTCCAAAATGTTCAAATATTTATTAAGCTTAAGGGACTTAACTGCGGGGTCATCAGTCCCTAAACTTACAAACTACTTAGGAACTACCTTATACTAAATACGACACAAACATCCATGCCCGAGGGGGGATTCGAACCCCCGACCGTAGTGGCCGTACAGACTGTGTCTGGCGCACCGCAGACCACTCGGCCACCGCGGCCGGCGTCAGTGAATCAATCCATTTCCACAAAACAGGTAAAATGTGTTGAACTAGTGACGATTCCTGTTACCTAATCTCATTTAATTGCAGCTGTAATACAAATACTTAGTCCTGTCATTTTCTGAAAGAGCTGTAGCAATTGTTTTTAAACTTAAGCTTCAGCCTTTTCTGCAGCATCCACACAGCGTGTGAAGTATCTCTGCGAGACTTTTTTACTTATTAATGAACAACCCAAAGTCGCACAAATCATTTATTCAAAACGATTGTCTGATTCGGTGTTGATAATGGCTGTCTCAAGATATAGCGCACCATACAACTGCAGCTGTCGATAAACAGAGCAGCACGGCGTTAGTCACCATGGTTTACAGCACTAAGTGTGAAGATGGCCACCATCACAACTGGAAACAATCTTTTTGAATGAATAATTCGTGTAAACTTGCATTCTTTCACTTATTATAAAACCAAGTCCTCCCGAAACGTCTAACTGTCCTCGATAAACTGAAAAACTTCTGAACGGATTTTCATACGGTTTCGAGCAGTGGACGGTGTGATTCATCAGAAAGGTTTACGTGTAAAATTCATTAGGTGTGTGGCAATGGGTGAGTGTGATGAGTAAAAGTCCGCGAAATACAGCTATAAATACTTTAGGAAGATCTATAGCCGGTCTCATCTACATATACATAGATACTCTGCAAATCACATTTAAGTGCCTGGCAGAGAGTTCATTAACCACTTTCATAACTTTTCTCTACCGTTCCATTCTCTAATAACGCGCGGGAAGAAAGAACACCTAAATCGTTCCGTTTTCGATCTGATTTCTCTTATTTTATTGGGATGGTCATGTCTCGCTAAGTAGGTGGGTGCTAGCAAAATATTTTCAGAGTCAGAAGTAAAAGTCGGTGATTGAAACTTCGCGAACAGATCACGTCGCAATGAATAACGTCTTTCTTTCTATGATTTCCACCGCAATTCGTGCAACATTTCCGTGACGCTTTCCCCCCCGTAACGCAATAAAACAAAACGAACTGCCCTTTTCTGAACCTTCTCAATGTCTTCCGTCAGTCCCACCTGGTGAGAGTCTCACAAGGGGCAACAGTACTCCAGCAGAGGACGCACAAGTGTGATGTAGGCAGTCTCTTTGGTGGAGCTCGTGCATCTTCGAAGCGTTCTGCCAATGAAACGTAACCTTTGGTTCGCCTTCCCCACAATATTTTCTATGTGTTCTCTCCAGTCAAAGTTGTTCGTAATTGTAACTCCTAGGTATCTTGTAGAATTTACCAATAAGCAGGTTTGACTGATTTATCGCGTAATTGAAGTTCAGCGGATTTCTTTTAGTGGTCATGTGTATTACTTCACACTTTTCTTTATTTAGTGTCAATTGCCAATTTTCGCACAATGTAGAAATTTTGTCCAAATCGCTTTGCAGTTGCTTTTGATCCTCTGTTGATTTCACTAACCGATAAACGACAGCATCATCCGCGAACAGTGTAAGGGAGCTATTCAGATTGTCTCCTAAATCGTTTATAAACACGAGGAAGAGTAGGGGACCTATAACGCTTCCCTGTGGAACGCCAGATATCACTTCTGTTTTACTTGATGACTTACCGTCAATTACAACGAACTGTGACCTTTCTGATAGGAAATCGTGAATCCAATCTCACAATTTTGGAGATATTCCATAAGCACGCAATTTCATTAGAAGCCGCTTGTGGGGTACAGTGTCAAAAGCCTTCCGGAAATCCAGAAATATGGAATCGATTTGAGATCCCTTGTCGATGGCACTTGACACTTCATGTGAATAAAGGGCAAGCTGTGTTTCGCAAGAGCGATACTTTCTGAAACCGTGTTGACTTTTCGTTATTATGTCGTTCTCTTCGAGGAAGTTCATAATATTCGAACAAAGTATATGTTCCAAAATCCTACTGCAAATCGACGTCAATGAGATTGGCCTGTAATTTTGGGGATCACTCCTAGTGCCTTTCTTGAATATTGCAGTAATTTAGGCAACTTTCCAGTCTTTGGATACGGATCTTTCTCTGAGTGATCGGTTGTAAATTATAGCTAAGTACGGAGCTATTGCATCAGCATACTCTGAGAGGAATCTAGTTGATATACAATCTGCTTAGTGGCTGAGCGGTCTGCGGCGTGCCAGTCACGGCTGCACGGCCGCTGCAGTCGGAGGTTCGAATCCCCCCTCGGGCTTGGATGTTTGTGCCGTCTTTAGTGTAAGCTAGTTCATAAGTAGTTTGTAAATTTAGGGATTGATGACCCCGGAGTTAAGTCCATAAGCTCTACAAACATTTGTACATTTGATTGAAGATCTATATATTTCGTTCAAAATGTTCAGATATTTGTAAATCTATTGGACCAAACTGCTATGGTCATCAGACTCTTATTTACAAACTACTTACACTAACTTACTCTAAAGGCAACACACACACCCATACCCGAGGGAGGACTCGCACTTCCGGCAGAAACGGCCGCCCAGTCCGTAGCATGGCGCCTTAGACCACACGGCTAATAAGCGCAGCATATATTTCGTGACTTACAAAATTGACCGTGCATGAAAAATGCGTATTCATAATACGATGCTAGCGTGGTTTTGTCACTCAACCTTTGATAACAATCAAGACTAACGTCGTATAATATTGTCATCAAATACATCAGTTTATCACATGCCAAAAGGCGTAGTTTGAGTGGGAGGAACGGAAATTATGAAGGGAGAAAAGTCTGTTTATCATTGGACCACGATCGACATGTTGGCAAAGAGTTGGTGAGTTGTCTCTGGAATGTGGCAATTCTGCACTGCTACCTGTGAGCGACGCAGGGGCGGGTTGCTAGTTAAATAACAATTGATGAGAAATCTTTTTATCCTAACCATATTATCTAAAATCTACTAGACTTTGCCGAGGTAGGAGATTCTTCAGAACAGCGTTCTGAAGCTTTTTGAAGCACGTACGTACCCTGTAGTTCATAATAATTCATGGAACTAAGAGTAAACTCCGAAATAATCGGCCGCGGCGTAGCGGCCGACCGCATTGAGGCACTATGCTACGATGCGCGAGGCCGTTCCTCGTCGGGGTTCGAAACCCCCCTCGGACATAGATGTTTGTACCTTCTTTAGTGTAAGGCAGTTAATAAGTAGTTTGTAAGTTTAGGGACTGATGGCCCCGCAGTTAAGTCCCATAAGCTTTACAAACATTTGAACATTTTGAGTGTAGTGTAGGCAGTTTCTTTAGTGGAACTGTTGCGTCTTCTAAGTGTTCTGCAAATTAAACGAAGCCTTTGGTTCCCCTTACGCACGATATTTACTGTGTGTTCTTTCCGTTTTGAGTTATTACTAGTTGTAATTCCTAAGTATTTAGCTGAATTTACGGCCTTTAGATATGACTGATTTACCGTGTAAATGAAGTTTATAGGATATTTTGTAGTGCACAAATGGGTGACTTCACATTTTTCATTATTTTCGCACCTTGCAGATATCTTATCTAAATCGTCGTGCAGTTGCTTTTGATCTTCTTGTTACTTTACTAACCGATCAATGACAGCATCACCCGCGAAAATTCTAAGAGTGCTGCTTAGATTGTCTCCTAAATCGTTTATAAAGACAAGGAACAGTAGGGGCCTTATTACACTTCACTAGGAAACAGCACGCATAACTTCTGTTTTACTCGAAGACGTTGCGCCAATTATTATGAACTGTAAACTATCTGACAAGAAATCGGAACCCAATCGCGCAACCGAGTCGATATTCTACAAGCAGGCAATTTAATTAGAAACAGATTATGAGTACAGTATCAAAAGTGTTCCAGATATCTAGAAATCTGAAAGGAATTTTTGATCCCATGTCAATAGCTCTTATCATTTCATGTGAGTTTTTAGTTCTTTGTTTTACAAGAACGATACTTTATGAAGCCGCGTTGACTACTGGTCAATAGGTCGTTCTATTCGAGGTAATTAATAATGTTCAAACAAAGTATTTGTTACAAAATTCCGATGTAAATTGACGTCAATAATACGAGCCTGTAATTTTGCTAATTACTCCTACTCCCTTTCTTGAATATTGAAGTGACCTGTGCAACTTTCCAGTCTTCAGGTACAGATCTTTCGCTGACCCAGCAGTTGTATATGATTGCATCGGCATACTCTGAAAGGAACCTAACTTACACAATCGGTACCGGGAGACTTGTTTTTTTTTTTTGTTTAATGTTGTAAGTTGCTTTACTATTCCAAGGATATCTAATTCTAAAATACATATGCTGAGAGCTTTTATTGATTCAAATTCTGGAGTATTTACTTCGCCTTCTAGGTGAAGGAATTTCGGAAAGCTGTGTTTTACAACTCTGTTATAACAGTACTGTCATCTGCAACATCACCATTGCTGTCGGGAAGTGAAGGTATTGATTATGTTTTGCCACTAGTGTACTTGACATGTGAACAAAATTAATTTGGAGTTTCTGTCGCCGCGGTGGAGTAGCCGAGCGGTCTAAAGCACCTCGCTGCGGAGCGGGCGGTTGCTCACCGTGGAGGTTCGAGACCTCACTGGGACATGGGTGTGTGTTTGTCCTTAGGTTAGTTTACCTAGGTTTAAGTAGTTTGTAAGCTACGGACTGATGACCACGCAGCCGGCCGCGGTGGCCGAGGTGGCTGAGGCGCTCCAGTCACGGTCAGCACGGCCACTACGGTCGGGGGTTCGAATCCCCCCTCGGGCATGGATATTTGTGCCGTCCTAGTTCGTAAGTAGTTCATAAGTAGTTTGTAAGTTTAGGGACTGATGACCCTGTAGTTAAGTCCCATAAGCTTACCAAACATTTGAACATTTTTTTGATGACCACGCAGTTTGGTCCGATAGATTTACAGACATTTGATTTTTTTTCTGTCAAATTGCGCGACAACGTTTCGTTGTGGAAACTATTACAGGATTGTCGCATCGAATTCCACGCTAAATTATGAGTTTCTGCAAAACATTGCCTGTCTTGAGATTTTATGTCGTGGATTTCTGAATTTCGATATTCAGTCTCACTACGACAGATCTGTGTTCACTAATTCGTGTATATCTTTTGATGCTCTTTATGCTCAGGATTATTTGTTTTAGGGAGTTCAAGTGTGTTTTTACAACCATTTACAATTCCATTAGGTTCATGAACTAATTGTTCGAAATAGTTTTCAGAGAATCCGTGAAGTACAATTTTTGACGATGTTTTGTGGTTACCTTCGTTTTTCAAAATATATTTCTGACAGGATATCGAAGGTAAAATGAAGTCAACACCAATTATAGTTATATGCTTCGGGTAGGTGTTAGATATTTAATGCAAGATTTCTTTGGCCATTTCAGCAATTATGTCGTCTGAATAACGGAGTCGGTAAAAAGAACCAATTGTTAATTTACTCCGGTTGTTGGGTATAACCACTAACAATACTGGCTCACAGGAACTCTACTTCAATTTCGCTGCATGATAAACAGCTTGTGACAGCAATAAACACACCACCATCTATGTTATTCGGTCTTTCCTTTCTGAACACCATTTGTCCCTTTGTAAAAATTTCGGCTTAACTTATATCGGGCTTTAGCCAGTTTTCAATATCTACATCTACATCTACATACATACTCCGCAATTCACCGTAAGGTGCGTGGCGGAGGGTACACTGTACCACTACTAGGCATTTCCTTTCCTATTCCACTCCCAAATTGAACGAGGAAAAAAAGAATGCCTATATGCCTCCGTACGAGCCCTAATTTCTCTTATCTTGTCTTTGTGATCTTTACGCGAAATGTAAGTAGGCGGCAGCAAGATCGCACTACACTCAGCTTCAAATTCCGGCCCTCTAAATTTACTTAACAGAAATTCCCGAAAAGAACGTCGTCTTTCTTCCAGCGATCCCCAATTGAGTTGCCGGAGCATTTCCGTTACACTCGCGCATTGGTCGAACCTACTGGTAACAAATCTAGCTGCTCGCCTCTGAACCGCCTCTATGTCTTCCTTCAAACCGATCTGCTGCGGGTCCCAAATACTTGAGCAATACTCAAGACGTGGTCGTACAAGCGTTTTGTACGCGGTCTCCTTTACAGGTGAAGTACATCTTCCCAAAATTCTCCCAATAAACCGAAGTCGGCTGTCTGCCTTACTCACAACTGTCCTTACATGCTCGTTCCATTTCATATCGCTCTGCAATGTTACGCCTAGATATTTGAACGACGCGACCGCATCAAGAAGCTCACTACTGATGCTGTATTCGAACATTATAGGATTGTTTTTTCTACTCATGCGCATCACCTTACATTTTTCTACATTGAGAGCTAGCTGCCATTCTTCGCACCAACTAGAAATTTTGTCTAAGTCAACCTGCTATTACAGTCAGTTACAGACGACACCCTCCCATACACCACAGCATCATCAGCAAACAGCCGGAAATTACAACTTACTCTGTCCATCAGATCATTTATATAGATAGAAAATAATAGCGGTCCTATCACACTCCCCTGGGGCACGCCTGACGATACACTCGTCTCTGAACACTCGCCGTCGAGAACAACGTACTGCGTTCTATTACTTAGGAAGTCTTCCAGCCAGTCACAAATCTGTGAACCTATTCCATAAGCTCGTATCTTCGTTAGCAGTCTGCAGTGTGGCACCGTGTCGAACGCCTTTTTGAAGTCGAGAAAAACACAATCCGCTCGTTGCCCTTCGTCCATGGCTCGCAAGATGTCATGTGAGAAAAGGGCAAGCTGAGTTTCACATGAACGATGTTTCCTAAACCCGTGCTGATTCATGGAAAGAAGCTTTTCCGTTTCAAGGAAATTTACTATATTCGAACTGAGAATATGCTCCAAAATTCTACATGAAACCGATGTCAACGATATTGGCCTGTAATTGTATGGGTCAGTTCTCTTTTCTTTCTTATACACGGGAGTCACCTGCGCTTTATTCCAATCACTAGGAACTTTGCGCTGAATTAAAGATTCGCTATAAATGCAAGCTAAGTAGGGGGCCAATGCCGCAGAATAGTCTTTGTAAAACCGAACTGGTATTCCATCCGTA
Organism: Locusta migratoria; assembly: GCA_026315105.1. Taxonomy (NCBI): domain Eukaryota; kingdom Metazoa; phylum Arthropoda; class Insecta; order Orthoptera; family Acrididae; genus Locusta; species Locusta migratoria. The sequence goes on from CM048755.1 coordinate 673,509,068, forward strand.
CCAGCAGACTTTTTCGTATTTAGCTCTCTCAGCTGCTTCTCTACACCGGAAATACCTATTGCTATGTCCCCCATTTCGGAATTAGTACGTTGATCAAATGATGGTATATTTGTGCGGTCCTCCTGCGTGAAAGATTTCTTAAAGGTTAGATTTAGAACTTCAGCTTTCTGTTTGCTTTCTTCTATTACTGCCCCGGAATGATTTATGATTTAGTACATTCTATTAGCTCTTCGAGTTCTGGCAATATTCCAACACAACTACGACAGTTTAGAACTGTTAGACAGATGGTTTTTAGATCTACATTCGTCCTATGTGCACCAGTATCCTTTGAGACTGTTCAAAATTCAAATGTTTGTAACCTAAGGACAACACAAACACCCATGCCCGAGGGGGGACTCTAACCCCCGACGGCGAATGACCATGTGCACCGAAGCACGACGCCCCATTGCGCACGGTTAATCCGCCGCAGCTACTGGTAAGTGTCATAGAAACCGAGTACTGAAGCAATTTTGTAATTTTTATGGAAGAAAATAATTCATCGCTGTTCGAGAAAAGATGAGTACAGTGGTATAATGTTTGTTAATTTTAGCGATAAGATTTCTCTTAAATTGAAAAAAAAAAATATTTTTTCATAACATTACATACTCTTCTAACGGTATTCAATAACTCTGATAATGACGAGTAAAATGACACAAGCGTCTATTGCTTATTACTCTTAAATTTTAAACGTTTCGCAAATCGTTTTTTTCGGCGTGTGCTGAAAGTGAGGAGCAAAGCGGCTGCAGCGTAAACAGTGCCATGTGTTGACATCGTACCAAAGGTCTGCAGTTATACAGTACTGGCCATTAAATTGCTATACCAAGAAGAACTTATGATGAAACGGGTATTCATTGGTTATATATATAATACTAGAACTGTCATGTGATTACATTTTCAAGCAATTTGTGTACATAGATCGTGAGAAATCAGTACCCAGAGCAATCACTTCTGGCCGTAATAACGGTCTTGATAGCCTGGGCATTAAGTCAAACAGAGCTTCTATGCCGTGTACAGGTACAGATGTCCATACAGCTTCACCTCGATACCACAGTTCATCAAGAGTAGTGACTGGCGTTTTGTGACGATCCAGTTGCGCCGCCACCATTGACCAGACGTTTTCAATTGGTTGGAGAATGTGCTGGCCAGGGCAGCAGTCGAACATTTTCCGTATCCAGAAAGGCCCGTATAGCACCTTCAACATGCGATTGTGCATTATCCTGCTGGAATGTAGGGTTTCGCAGGGGTCGGATGTAGGGTAGAGCCACGGGTCGTAACACATCTGAAATGTAACGGCCACTGTTCAAAGTGCCGTCGATGCGAACAAGAGGTGACCGAGACGGGTAACCAATGGCACCCCATACCATCACGCCGGTTGATACGCAAGTATGGCGATGACGAATGCACGCTTCCAATGTGCGTTCACCGCAATGTCACTAAACACGGATGCTACCATCGTCATGCTGTAAACAGAACCTGGATTCATCCGAAAAAAAATGACGTTATGCCATTCGTGCACCCAGGTTCGTCGTTGCGTACACTATCGCAGGCGCTCCTGTCTGTGATGCAGCGTCAAGGGTATCCGCAGCCATGGTCTCCGAGCTGATAGTCCATGCTGCTGCAAACGTCGTCGAACTGTTCGTGCAGATGGTTGTTGTCTTGCAAACGTGCCCATCTCTGGACTCAGGGATCGAGACGTGGCTGCACGATCCGTTACAGCCATGCGGATAAGATGCCTGTCATCTCGACTGCTAGTGATACGAGGCCGTTGGGATCCAGCACGGTGTTCCGTATTGCCCTCCTGAACCCACCGATTCCATATTCTGCTAACAGTCATTGTATCGCAATCAACGCGAGCAGCACTGCCGCGATACGATAAACCGCAATCGCGATAGGCTACAATCCGTCCTTTATCAAAGTCGGAAACGTAATGGTACGCATTTCTCCTCCTTACACGAGGCATTTCAACAACGTTTCACCTGGCAACGCCGGTCAACTGCTGTTTGTGTATGAGTAATCGGTTGGAAACTTTCCTCATGTCAGCATGTTGTAGGTGTCGCCACCGGCGCCAACCTTGTATGAATGTTCTGAAAAGCTAATCGTTTGCATATCGCAGCATCTTCTTCCTGTCGGTTAAATTTCGCGTCTGTAGCACGTCATCTTCATGGTGTACCAATTTTAATGGCCAGGAGTGTATGTAACAAGAAATATGCGAACGCTGTCAACCCCTAGTTCGAAAGGCTTAAATTGAAGAATAGCTGTTTGAAAATATGAATATGTGTTTGTTTCGCCACTTATTATGGCTGTTTACGAATCTTAATGCTACAAAGGCAAGTCGCTGATGAAGTAATAACGTGTTACATATAATCTAGACAAGCACATACAGAAGTTTCGTACGTGGAACTTAATCATATTTTGCGAAAAAGCGAAAGATTTGTGTGAAGCAATTTATGTTACACCTCAAATTATATGATAGTATTGCTTTTAATGGCCGAGATATTTCCATAGCGGTTCTGCGGCGTACTGCAAGAAATTTTGAAGACGCCACTTCAGAAATTTGCGTAGCGATGAGAAAACTTTGATAATAAAAGGGATAGTGCGATCGAACACACAACACCCAGTTCCCATGCCCTACGGATCTACGGAGAAGGACGCGTACAGAGAGATAACTCCAAAAGATAATGTGCTGTGTTGTCGTACGTTCTTTCCTTCTTCGCAATTGAAGGGCAAATTTGGGGTATCAATAACGTGATCTAAACATAACTAATTCGCACAGCATGTTCACTCGACAAAGGCAATGCGAGGATACGCTATATCATTCTCCTTGAGGCCACAATTCAAAGAGAGCAACACCGAAAGGTACAGTGATCGGATTAGCCCGTTCTTTACCACAGCTGCTCCATTCCGTTGTGTTTTTAAAATGTGCAAGAGCAATTGTTATTTTAGGAAATGTGAAAATTTAGGTACTGAATGTGATAACACGTATTGTTTCCAGAAAATAAAATGTGTCTGACAATTGTACAACGTCTGAGAAACAAAAGACCAGGGTATCAGCAGACCTTTTTTCGCAATAGCTGAAACCAAAGACGGTATATGTGTTGGACGTCGGTTTCTAGAGAGAAATCTACGTTCTGAATCATCTCAAACGTGTTCCATCACTCACAGGCTGGGATTCTGTACAGGGCAGTAAATTTCGCAAATGTTATGGTGCAAGAATCATTGCATTAGAGAAGCTGCTTTACGACAGGTTTCATTGTCATCGTGATGCAATCATCGTCCCCGAAATGTTCTTCTGCTGTACGCCGTACTCAGTGTTGTGAGGTTGTTATATGGTACGCGGCCGTAGCTATACTTTAACACAAAGATCCCACAACTATATTAATACATGGCAAATTTATTACGTTTAAATGAATATTCAACTTGGTGTTGAAGTACAATGGTGATTGATAAAGTCCAGGCTTCATGCGTTAAACTACAAAGTTCTATTGTTGTCCACTACAACTACCAAATGTATATAAATAGATAAATCTATGCACAAAGAATTTACGGCATTAACTGCGAGTGGGCACTGAAATCAGCAGAGAAAGAGCAGATTTGTGCCTCAGCCTGGGGACGTAGCAATCACCGCTGCTACCCTTGCTCGCCTACTGCCAGACACAACTTCTCAACTTGTCCACACACAACTGCTCCTGCCCGTTATCAATCAGTACTCGCAGCATGTAGCCGATTCCATAGGTCCTGGTGTGCAGCCTCACTGAAGAAAAGATCATCAATCATAGTTACCTGATTATGTAGTTTACATATGTGGTGTTTGTTGCATTACACGAGTAATGTGTGGATACGTTGTGAATTTGAGACGGGCGGGAGGCGTGTAAAGCCGGCCGCGGTGGCCGAGGAGACTAAGGCGCTCCAGTCACGGTCTGCACGGCCACTACGGTCGGGGGTTCGAATCACCCCTCGGGCATGGATATTTGTGCCGTCCTAGTTCGTAAGTAGTTCATAAGTAGTTTGTAAGTTTAGGGACTGATGACCCCGTAGTTAAGTCCCATAGACTTTACAAACATTTGAATTTGAGGCGTGTAAAGATAGCTCGCGCACCGCGCTGATTGCTGTGGCCCCAGTGGCGTGGTGGTTAAGCGGGATTGCCAAGTAAGCAGAGGATCCGGGTTCGAATCCCGGATATGGCACAAATTTTCTCTATTGAATTATTCAAAAAGTTCAAATGTTTGTAATTCTACGGAACCACTACTGTTCTCATCAGTTCCTATACTTACAAACTACGTTAAGTAAACTAACCTCAAGACAACACACACACCCATATCCGAGGGAGAACTCGAACCCCCGACGCGAGCGGCCGCGTGATATGTAACGTGTCGCTCCAGACCATATAGAAATTCCCTCGCGGCTACTGAATTATTTCAATTCACACTCGCATTTAATGTCGTAAATTCTTTGTGTATAGATTCATTATAACTGCAGGGTCGAAAATGGTGTCTGTTCTTTCGGACATGTCCGAAAGAAAACTTTGTGCTTAATCGGAGAAGTCTATCTACTGGATCGTAGCACTGCTAACTCGAGGCACACACTTGTTGAACACGTTCCACTCTCTCTGAACACAAGAGTCCTGGTGTCTACAGGCCGTATACGCAGAGTATTTAACCATGCATCGGCCAATCAAGATTGGTGTACGTGACAGTTCGTGCTGCGCGGCCTATTGCGGTATTATACGAACTCTCGCATTTCCGTCACCATATCGATCATGTTGGTTGCCTCAAATATGCGATACTACACTCGATACTGTAAAATACGTCGATATTCTTCGGCATTTGGCGTTTGCATAAGTACAATAAAGGAATCACACCCTAATGGTAACAAAACGCCCTCCTATCCTAACACTACCATTTCCGTACTTCCTCAGTTGTCACTAGATATTTTGGAGTTTGGCGTGGCACCATCAATTACGTCAGCACTACTCATTCCGTCATAGTCGCGGTAGCGGGAACATCGCAAGTTGACAATAACACCTTCTGGATTGTCTTAAGGAAAATGTTCAGATGTTTGTATAGCTTATGGGACTTAACTGCGGGGTCATCGGTCCCTAAACTTACAAACTACTTATGAACTAACTTATACTACAGACAGCACAAATATCCATGCCCGAAGGTGGTCTCGAACCCCCGACGGGGAACGGCCTCGCGCATCGGAGCGTAGCGCCTCATGCGCTCGGCCGCTCCGCCGCGGCTTGCCGTCAGAGGCCGTGAACTGTTATTAAATAGCCGGCACATTGTCCACACCGAGCAACTGTGTCCCGCAGTGCCTCAAGACTCACCACTACCGGCTCCGAGTACACATCGCTTATTTACGCGTCGACTCTAGTTTGAGTCGAGGGAATGGGACAAGTCCGGCGAGTATGATGGATGTTCCCTTTTTTGCCAGGAACTGTTTTACTATATTGACTGTGTCTGGGGGAGCGTCGTCCTCCAACTTTAACATCCATCATAATCGCCGGATCTCAATCCTACTGACTTCTTCCTCTTCCCTCGACTCAAACTCGCTTTGAAAGGACAGATATTTGATGATATTCCGGACATCCAACGAAACGTGACGAGGCTTTTCAACACAATCCCAAGGGAAGATTTCGTGCAAAGTTTCCAGGACTTGTATCGCAGAGCTCAGCGGTGCATAGTAAGATAAGGACAGTAAGATAACTGTATTTCATAGTTCATCTACGTTACAGGACTATTCACCGAAGTTTATTGTCAGAGGTTGTATATCGATTTGTTACACTTCTCTGAGGGCACGTCTTTGAATCTGAACGAAATCTCTAGCTATGCGTACTTGGTAAGATTTTAAACATTGGAACATTGGTTTAGAATTGGTCGCACAAGCGTCTTGTGTGCGATTTTTTTATTTTGTAGATAATAGGCCGTGTTGAAAAGTAATCTTTTTATTCTGTTGTCGTGTCCCGTATGTTACTCGGTCGACTTTCCCGATGCAACTCTTTTTCCGCTACAGGGATCTGAACTGTAGACTGTCACTTCTCGGTGCGTGAGAAACAGTTGCTGTAATTGAGTTTCTAACGTCAGCAATCCTCTCACCAATTGAAATCCATAGAAAACTGATAGCTCTGTACGGCGATGATTGTATCGACATCAGTATTGTGTAGTTCACATTGTATTGAAAGAAACTGTGGTGCTAACATGACTTGTGTGACAAAGCTCGGAGTGGACACAGTTGTTGAGATATTTCCCGTCTCCCTGATGTCTTTGGGTGACATTATGTGGGACTACTGTACGCCGCTGGCGGTTGTAGAAGTCAATCAAGTGGCTATACGGTACAAGGATGACATCCTCCGATGTCTAGTGCAACAATATCTACGGCATTTCGGTAGGGGATTCGTCTTAATGGACGAAACTTCTCGAACTCGTCGTGCACATCTTGTGAATGCGTATCTTCATGTTAACGACATCGCAAGATTAGAATGACCAGCACATTCTCCAGACACGAACCGTATTCAAAATGCTTGGCATACATAGAAAAGGGCTGTTTTTTGGACGAGACGACCCACCAACCAATCAGAGATCTACGCCGAATCGCCGTTCAGGAATGGGACAATCTAGACCAACATTCCTTTGATGATCTAGTGGAGCCGGCCGCGGGGGCCGAGGAGACTGAGGCGCTCCAGTCACGGTCTGCACGGCCACTGCGGTCGGGGGTTCGAATCCCCCCTCGGGCATGGATATTTGTGCCGTCCGTAGTATTAGCTAGTTCATAAGTAGTTTGTAAGTTTAGGGACTGATGACCCCGTAGTTAAGTACCATAAGTTTTACAAGCATTTGAATTAATACAAATCTACAGTTTTATTCCTATCTTGCAGAAATTTTGCAAACTTTACCATCAAAAAAAGAGGGTACTTTAAAACAGACTTTAACACCGCTTACTAATTATTAGAAATGTATGAATGCTCTCATGAAAAGGTTGTTTATAAACCACAAGTCATCGTATGGCACATGGTGAAAGGTACCATGCAATAAATTTTGACCGGGTTTCGCTGATCCCCACGAAAGCTTGCAATACGCTAATTCAAAATATTGAAATATTTCGACCACTTGAGGGCACTGAAATAAATTTAAGGCGAAGTTTAAATTTTATGCCGGACAGGAATTCCTTCCCGCTGCGGGCCAGCAGTCGCCTTTTCGTTTTTTTCTGGTAGATCTATTCTTTGCGGTCGTTAGTTCGATTCGTTCTTGAATATTTGGCTCAGCTTTTCTTATTACAGAGGGCGCTTAGCCCCCTAACCGGGCGCGCTACGCTGTCCACGCACGCTGCACTTCCACCCCAAATTCTGAACTTGTACCACACTACGATGGTAGTGCCCCCTGCAGCCTATACTGGATTCCCACAAGGGATCGAGTGTAATAATGCGTCCGCGCTGAAACTGTCAGTGGTTTGTTAGGGACATGTCCGAGAAGAACAGACACCATATCAGTAATTGTATAAATGCCCCCAACAGGCAATTTACAATTTCAATGCGGACGCACTAATACACTCAATCCCTTGAATTGTTGTTGTTGTTGTTGTTGTTTAAAGAGGACTAAACTGCGAGGTCATCAGTCCCGATCCCTTGCGGGAATCCAGTATAGGGTGCGAGCAAGAGGAACTAATGGGCAGAGGGACCACCATCGTAGTATGCTATGAGATGTGAATTTGGGTTCGAAGGAAAGCGTGCCTGGATAGTGTAATTGGTTAAGGCGACCGCTGGCCCGAAGCGGGAAATCCGGGTTCGAAAGCAAGTCCAGCACAAATTTTCAACTTCGTCGTTGAATTTATTTCAATGCCCTGAAACTGTCAATATGTTTTAATATTTCGAAAAAAATGTTCAAATGTTTGTATAGTCTATGGGACTTAACTACGGGGTCATCAGTCCCTAAACTTACAATATCCATGCCCGAGGGGGGATTCGAACCCCCGACCGTAGTGGCCGTGCAGACCGTGGCTGGAGCGCCTTAGCCCCCTCGGCCACCGCGGCCGGCTTAATATTTCGAATTCGTAAAATTACCACAGTTAATGTCAAACAACAGTGTCTGTTCTTTCGGACATGTCCGAAGAGAACAGACAGCATGTCAATAATTGTAGATACATGTGGGTTTTCATAGAGAGGCGGAAGAGGAGATGAACCGAAGAGGCGGACTATTTATTATCTTTGTACACGGAAGATTTACTTTGGATTATTATTTTATCTGCGGTGTGTTTATCTACTTCCATACCTGTCTATAATTTTAATATAATTTTCGATGTAATTTTTATGTTGAAGGTCTGTTTGTTCGTTTAATATGATGATGTAGTTGTTGTGCGTATCTGAATATATTTTTATTTCTTCGAGAATATTCTTTGTTGGACCTTTCTGTATAATGTGTGAGATTTTAAGTGCGTTATCTATTGGTTTCACTTCGTAATTTTCAGTGACAATGTGTTGATAAAACGTAGATGGATTTTATTTTCGCCAAAAAACATATCCAAAAACATTAATAGTACATCCTGAAATAACATTAAGTAACGACATAACAACAACGATAAAAACCAACTTACATACCTACAACGTACCTAGGTAATATATCAAACAATATTAGTGAACTATTCAAGAACACAAGTCAGATTTGCCTACCAAAACAGGCACAGTATAAACCATAAAATCCACAAAGGAAAAAGACACATACAAATATATGACAATCCTGGAATCCACAAACTTACGTGTGGCACATGCCACAAATCATATGTAGGACAAACTGGTAGAAATTTTAACACGAGATACAAGGAACACACTAGAGAGAGAGACAGAGAGAGAGAGAAAACAAACCATCTACGTTTTATCAACACCTTGTCACTAAAAACATGAAGTGAAACCAATAGACGACGCACTTAAAATCTTACACATTATACAGAAAGGTCCAACAATGAATGTTCTCGAAGAAATAGAAAAATATTAACATATGCACAACAACTACAACTACATATTAAACGAACAAACAGACCAACATAAAAACTACATCGAAAATTATATTAAAATTATAGACCGGCATGAAAATGGATTAACACGCGAAAGACAAAATAATAATCCAAGGTAAATGTTCTGTACACAAAGATAATAAATAGAAGAAGTATTTTATCCATTTCAGCAACTGTTCAGAATATAAATTAGTGAAATGCAGCAACCAGTTGCTTTAACCACAAGCAACTGGTTGCTGCATTTCATTAATTTAGATAATAAATAGTCCACAAACATTCAGGGTATAAATCTTCTGATTAGTAGGAAGAGACGGAATGAACAGAGAGAGTACGAGGAGGTGGAGGGGGGAGAGAGAGATGGGCCAAGAAGGGAATAGGAGATGCGCAGGGAGAGAGAGAGAGAAAGGATTAGAGAGGAAATGAACTGCGAGAGTACGGAATAGATAAATACCCAGGAAACGCCGCGTTTCCAGCTAGCCTCCTTATGGCTCTGATATCTCCGGTCCTCTTGGTGCTGCATTTTGGACGCCAGTTATGTAATTACACAATGCGTGCAAGTACTCACGTGCTCTCAGTTTTCATCAGCCTTCGCTTAGCTTTCGCGGGTGGTTAACAAAATTAAAACGGTGTTGTGTCTTAGGCAAGTCAGTCTATGTATCAACGTTATATTTCCGATTCCATCGTCAGTGTTTAATGTAACGAGCTTCATATTTCTCGCGCAGTACTTAGAGCTGCGGAAGCTGTGACTCGGCGCATCTCAGCAAGTACTTTCAACTGAAAACAGGGAGTGTGTAGCATTAGAGAGAACGAAGTGCGGCGCAGTTAAGTGTGAAGGAAAGAGTGGAGGCGAGGAAGGCCGGAGGCAGATATTAGCAATAAATCCCGCGCTAAAAGCCAGCAGCAAGCGCCCGCCACGCTTCCGGCGCTCTCCTCAGCTGATATTGTTTCTCTTTTATTTATTGTTCCGGCACTCCCATCTACAACTCAAATGACAACGGAAGCGAGCTATACTAAAATTCGCTTCGGGTTTAACTCTCTTCTTGCCTGCATAGACAGCATATTATATCACAGCCTCACAAGCCGTGCACTGTTCTCTTGTAATATATATCGCCTTTCGGATCTCCACAGGGCTCTTTGCATTATACAGAATCCATTTGCTGCGCTATCAGGGAACGTCGCGAGAGATGTTCTGGGCACTTCCTGCGATTCGAGAATCGTGTGTGAGACAGCGACGGCTTTGTAATTCTGCGCGGGGTCACGCTTCTCCTGTAGCACACAGAATTTCTCTTCCTCATTCTTTTCACATCTTCATATACAGGCCGAACAATATAAAATTCGCACGTCGATATAAACAAGTCGTTTGTACAGCTTGTTTCTGCCTTATCTCTTAAGATTAGTCGTCGCTTAGGGGACGATCACAGAATTATCGCAGATTGTCTGATTATTAGGAAAATGTTGTCGTAGTTATTGTTTTTGTTGTGGTCTCCATTCCAAAGACTGATTTAACGGAATTCTCTACACTACTCCATCCTATGCAAGTCCCATAATCTCTACCTAACCAATGTATCACGCTTTGTACCATCAACAGTCCACTTCTTTTAGTCAGTGTGTGCGTCACATTTCTTTTTCCCCCAAATTAGATTCACCACCTCTTCATAGGATACTTAATCTAACCATCTCGTTTTCTACATACATTTGTAACAACACATTTCAAAAACTTCTATCCTCTTCTTGTCTGAACTGCTTACAGTCCACGTTTCACTTCTGTACAGACCTACACTCTACACAAGTGGTTTCAGAAAAGAATTCCTGACACCTATAGTGCCAAATTAATTCGTAATTTGTTAACTCCTGAGAAAGATTTCGGCGTTTTCCCACCTAGCCAGACGACACTTCAGTTCGAAGATTTGCCAAGACGATTCTTTTCGGGAGAATAAGACCTTTGCCGGCCGCGGTGGCCGAGGAGACTGAGGCGCTCCAGTCACGGTCTGCACGGCCACTACGGTCGGGGGTTCGAATCCCCCTCGGGCATGGATATTTGTGCCGTCTTTAGTCTTAGCTAGTTCATAAGTAATTTGTAAGCTTAGGGACTGATGACCCCGTAGTTAAGTCCCATAAGTTCTACAAACATTTGAACATTTTTTTGATAAGACCTTTAATACGATTCACAGTTTCCCTTACGGGAATACAAATAACACTTTCAAGAATGGCGTAAGTGACCCTGGATGGAGCAGATGGACAGATGGACTGCTGTTTTTAACAAGTTTTTCGAAAATTACAGCTTTCTAACAAGGAATGCAATAATTGAGTTGGCTGTTACATTTGAAACACTGAAACTTTATTTATCTATTCAATTTTTTTTATTAAATATTAAAATTAGCAGATAAACAAATTTTTTTAGTAAATCTTGCTTTAATTCCCCCCCCCCACCAAAAAAAAATTGTACATGTGATTCTTAAAGATAATCACCTTTTCATTCTCAATCAGAATCGTCTATTTCCTCTTCCAAGGCATTGAAAATATTGCTATCATCCATATCGAGAATATGCAGAGTGCGAGCAATGCAGGAGGCACACAAAAGCAGTGTAGGACTGAACAGAGAGCGAGACATACAAAGACCCTTTGTAGCGTGCAAATAGTTTAAACTCCACTCACTATGTGGTAGTACAATGCAGAGAACCTTTCTACTTCATTTTACGTGGTTAGTAACAGAGGGAATGTTGCTAAATGGCCGCTACAAATTCTTAGTCTTGTACAAGTCAGACTCGGAGGCCGTCCATCCAACTACCGCCGTCCACAATGTGCAAAAGCTGCGAGGAAGTGGAAATAATGGGCAGGGACACTACAACTAGAAACGTAGACCTGGCTTTTAAAAAAAAAAAAAAAAACACAGGATCTGCTCCTCAGGGAAACTCCAGAAGATAGGCCTACTGGGAAAGAAAACGTCGAAAAATGAACTGATGTACAATTATACGTAATCGACACGCATTGTTACAGTTTGGTTTCCCACTATCTTTTCCGGAAGTGAGCTTGATATTTCATACATATCTCCATTAGTTTCATTATTATTCGAAATATATGAAACTCCCGTGCTCTGCCGGAGTTGAATGAAACATGTGAACCCTTATATAAACACCTCGTTTACGGAAAATGATTTCTGATTAATTCGTAATGCAGTAATGTTGACTTCCCCTTTCCAGATCTACTACATCATCTTACTTGTTCCGTATGGACAGGACTTTTGTGATGGTAGTAGTGTTTTGCTAATATACTGTAATGTCGAACCTTATGCTTTTCCGACACAAGCTACTTGTGGGTAGAGCAACCATAATATGTGCGAAAGTACTAGGAGTACTTGGAGCAATTGTTTTTCTTGTTGTGTTGTTATTTTTTTTTTTTTTTTCAGTCTACTGAGGTTACTACTTTCAGCCCACGAAAACCTACAGTCGTGTATTTCACTGCTCCAAACATTTCTGTATATTCGATGGTAGATACTGTGTCTGTTCTTTGGGACCAGTTTGAAAGAACAAACACCATATCTACAATCGCATGTATGTCTCCAACAGGCAAATGACATTTTGTGTGAGGATGCAGGAATACGCCCGATCCCTTGGGGGAATACAGTCAAAGCTGTGAGCAAATGGAATTATGGGGGAGGGGGGGGGGGGGGCACTACAGTCGCAGTGTGGGATACGCTGAGAATTTGGGCAGGACGGGAGACATGTCTCGATAGTCTAATTCACAGTATCTCAAACTGTGCTCCGCGAAAAAACTCCAGATGCTCCGCAAAAAGGTACGGATATTTTAATTTTTTTAACCCTTTATGGCCTGAAATTTTATCTTTTCACTTCGATATTTCGAAATTTTTCTGCGGTATTTTAGTTGTTGGGAAATATGTTTAGTGTAAAGAAAAACTAAATCAAATGATATTATATAGCCTGATGATACAAGCACCAAATTATATTTACAAATTTATTCTGAAGATTTATAATACTACTCAGGCAGATGCAGAAAAACATGATATTCAAGCCGCGGCGGAGCGGCCGAGTGCATTGAGGCGCTAAGCTGCGATGCGCGAAACCATTCCCTGTCAGGGGTTCGAATCCCGACTCGGGCATGGATGTTTGTGCTGTCTTTAGTATAAGTTAGTACATAAGTAGTTTGTAAGTTTAGGGACTGATGCCCCCGCAGTTAAGTCCCTTAAGCTTTACGAACATTTGAACATACCATTCAAAAAACAATCAACAAAAAGACACTGATGGCATCTTACTTTGTAATTTAGAGAGTTGCTGAAACTAGTGAAGCACACACTAGCGCTGAAAGGCTTATCAAGCCTTTTGTAAAACACATTATTCAATGCATTTTGGTCGAAAAGACCGCTAAAATCTTAGAAAAAGTTCGTTTGAGAAATGATACAGTCTCACGACGAACCTGTGACTTATCAAAGGATGTGAAAGGTACTTTAATTTCACGAATAAAATCCACTGCGTTTTCACTTCAGATGGATGAATCAAGCAATGTAACTGGTTTGGCAATATTAATGGTATTTGTGCGTTACATGTACATTGACTCTTTTCAACTACGTCATTAAATACCTACTTATCAGTGTGTGTAAAAATTGTGAATCTACAATAGTTGTTGTGCTGAATTTATTCTCAAATGTTTTGTTACTGTCTTTTGTATGTGCGTGAAGTTCTGTTTAATTATGGATAAAACAAACATTTACAGTGATGAATCGTAATGTCTTGTGTGCTTAAATTGTGAAATTACTTTTCTTCGTCAATAATACTGTCAATGAATTTACCAAGTGCAGTATATATCTGCGACGTGAAATTTAATGCTCCTACTTTAATTCCAATTTTTAAAGGTGCTCCGCAACTCAGAAAGCTTCAGAACCCCTGGTCTAATTGGTCGCCGACGCGATTGCTCGTGGCTTTCGGTTAGAGGACTAGCCACTTTCTCTAATAACGAACCGAGACAAGAACTCAACAAGCAACAGACACGATCTGACGTCCGCAAAAAACCGATCTGGCGGAACAACACAAGAAAAAAAGGATAAGGCAACAACTGGCCTGAATCGGTAAATCCAGGTTCGCATCCCAGTACAGCACAAATCGAAAAATTCGCCATTGAATTTAGTCCAATGCCCTGTAAATGTTTGAACAGTATTGAGATGATGCCGCTCCGAGGACAATGTAATTCTTTAAGGTTACCCCGCCCCGCCCCGCCCCCCTATGACGACACTAAGCTTTTAAGGATGGCCACGGCCCCTTCTTCCCCTTCTTCCGATGAAGTCAACCAACAATGCGCCACTTCAGTTTCCGGAAACAAGATAGGTGCCACTGGGAAATTCAAAACTGTGTGCCGTGGTGGAGTGACCGAATGATCTAAGGAGCCTTACTGCGAAGTGAGCGGTCGCTCGCCGTCAGATGTTCGAGTCCCCCCCTCAGGCATGGGCGTGTGTGTTGTCCTTAGTGTAAGTTTAAGTAGTTTGTAACACTAAGGACTGATGACCATAGCAGTTTGGTCCAATAGGTTTACAAACATATGAATATTTCAAAATTGTGCCATGCCCCCTTCCGACTTCGCTCCCTTGCCGGGAATTTAAAAATATCGATATCCACAACCGCCCCTCTTGCCCTCACTTTCATAGGTGTTAGAAAACTCCAAACATTTTGGTAAATACTGCACATTCACCTCGCAATCCATTATTAGCCCGAGACCTCTTTTCTAACCCCCACCAATACGTTCCCCAAATATCTCATTATCGTTTCTTTCCTCTTTCCTCCCTTGTGAGACTGTTCCTCGACACGACACAGGCTATTTAAAGAATTTTTCCTGTCGCCACAACACAGCCAGAAATCCGTATACTTCTATGTCCTTTTGTATTAAACAAATAAGGAAACTAGATGGAGATTCAAATCCAAATGTTCAAATGTTTGTAAATCTAAGGGACTTAACTGCTGCCGTTATCCGTTCCTTAGCTTACAAACTACCTAAAATAACTTATTCGAAGGACATCGCGCGCGCTCGCGCGCGCGCGCGCGGCTACTCCAACGCGGCAGATGGAGATTCGATTCATAAACAATAACTAAATAAATAACTATGTCTGTTGCATGCTCTTACGTATACACATAAACACAAATGCACAAACGAACTCCAGTACACAACTGCTACTTAAAAGCAATCATGCACGCACACAAACGAACACCGCTGTACACTCAGCCGCTCACACTCAAAAATGTGCACACTCAATCCAACTCCTCCGTCCCCATTCACTACCCATTTTGGAGAAATTTCTAATTCTTCGCTTTTGCACTCCATCCAGCACTCGAAACAAGGAACATTGTACTTCAGAAAATATAACTTTGACCCACCCAGGTTCCCCACATATTTTTAACCGTTTTCAAATTGATAAGCCAAGATAGCAAACTAACGATTTATTAAGTGACGACCGGTTTAGGTGCACTGTGTCACCATCATCTGCTCATATATATTTTATAATCTGGTCATCTTGTTAAAAAAAATGGATATAAAATAACAACTGCAACATTGCACTTAGTCACTATATAAAAACTACTTAAGATAAGCTGTCATGTTTTAACTTATGTATTTGTATATAGTGACTAAGTGCAGTGTTGCACTTGTTATTTTATACCCAATTTTTTAACAAGATGACCAGATTATAAAGTACATATGACCAGATGATGGTGACACAGTGCACCGAAACCGGTCGTCACTTAATAAATTGTTAGTTTGCGATCTTGGCTTGTCGTTTTGAAAACTATAAAACGAATTGATCGCCTCCAGACCAGACTGTGTCAGGTAATCTTAATATTTTTAACCACTGGTGTTGTACTTGCATGTAACCCATTTCGATTCTCCCTGCACAACGACTTCCTCGTCACAAGTTAACTAGCCACTTGTTGCTTCCCAAATATGTTTCCTTCCGAATTCAGTTTGAAATCCAACCGAGATTGCTTCACATCATTCCAAAGGTAAATTACGATTTATGTCGATTAGTGTTGCTAAATATAACGTACACATACTGTTTTATACCATTAATTACCGAATTCATAAATTGTCACCAATGTTCCAATGATCTTTTTGTTTTTACTATTATCATTCGCCTATCCGAATGGAAGCATGGAAGTAAAAGCAAGTTTCCAGCCAGTCCAGAGTGCGAAAGTGTACCCTATATTTTGGTATTATAAGTAGCAAATGGGACGACTTACACTACCTTCAGGCCTCCCAATGCTAGATACTAATCCAGTTTGACCTCTTTTTGTAGGTGGGACTCGGACTTTGTTCTCTATCGGAAAACATCCTGTCTGTAGGTGATCCTATTAGTTCACGTAACTTCTCCATTGAAAACGCACTCAAACCCGCAGATTCAACTAGGACCTGGAAGAAAAGAAAGTACCTACCTAGGCCAAACTCAACAGAACCTAAACGTGTAAGCTTCCTGTTATGTGCACAGCTATTTGTGATAGAAATGTTTACACTTTCCTTGCTGTAATCACAGCTGATTCCACGTATACCGCTGCTTCCCACTAGCGCTAGTCTCCTGATAGAGCATTTTTAACCGTTTTCGCTACTAGTAAAATTTCTGAATCCTTACTTTCGCACCCAATCCAACAGTTGAAACAGTGAACATTGTACTTTATAATGAATAACTTCGTAGTATATAAGCTTTTACCTTACCCATTTCCTATTTCATATACTGTAACCGTTGTTCCAATGTTGTTGTTTTTTACCACCATCATTCGCCTACTCGAATGTAAGCATGCCCTTTGCGAGTAAGTTACCAAAGATTCTGTGAGAATGAGAGACACAGCTGTATTCTAAATCTCCTCCTACATAAGGTAACCATTTCAAAAAGTAAATTCAGTTACACAACGTAAATGCGTTCATTTCTCCCAATCGCCTAAGAAAACAACACTTGTAGACTGCTCCTATTACATATTTCGTATACTTTATCTTTATCAGTCCTCTATTAGTATGTAGGCAGGATAGGCAATGGAACATTATCGCATTCGGAGGCCTGTTACAAGTCATCCCAGAGTCGATGTCTACCGCTCTACGCAACAGCTGATGCGATAAATAGTTACATATATTCTAATATTTTTCTCTCTCTAGAGTCGCGTAAAGTAAGTTACTCTCCATGCCACCTCACAGCCATTTGTTAACCCCGCTAAACCTGTAGAAAACAGACGTCACATGGGAGAGCCGGCCGCGGTGGCCGAAGGGACTGAGGTATTTCAGTCACGGTCTGCACGGCCACTACGGTCGGGGGTTCGAATTCCCCCCTCGGGCATGGATATTGTGCCGTCCTAGTTCGTAAGTAGTTCATAAGTAGTTTGTAAGTTTAGGCACTGATGACCCCGTAGTTGAGTACCATAGGCTTTACAAACATTTGAACATTTCACATGGGAGAATTTTGGGAAGATGTGATTCGTCTGTAAAAGAGATCGCACACATAAAACACTTGGGCGACTCCGTCTTGAGTATTCCTCAAGTGTTTGGGATCCCCACCAGACCGGTTTACGCCGGTCCCATAAGTTCTACAAACATTTGAACATTTTAGGCCGGTTTACAGGAAGACATAGAACAAATTTAGAGGTTGGGGGCTAGGTTTGGTACAATGCGCAAGTATTACTGAGATGCTTCGGGAACTCAAATGGGAGTCTCTGGAGAGAAGACGACGGATTTATCTGGAAACACTGTTGAAGAAACTTAGAGGACCGGAATTTAAGCGGACTTCAGAACGATTCTACTACCGCCAACTTACATTTCGCGTAAAGACCACAAATACAAAATCAGAGAGATTAGGGCTCGTACAGATGGATACAAGCATTCTTTTTTCCCCTCGTCCTATGTGGGAGTGGAACAGGAAAGCGATTCTAGTAGTGGTACTGGGTACCCTCCTGCACGCATCTTTGGGAGTATATATGACGACGTAGACGTTATTCAGACCGCATTCTCTCTAATATCATAGTTCGTGTTCTGGTCTCCTTAGACTTTTATGTTGTAACAGGCATAGAGCCTGATCATCACATGTATTACAGTACGTTCACAGGCATTCCCGATGCCGGCCGCGGTGGCCGAGGTGACTGAGGCGCTCCAGTCACGGTCAGCACGGCCACTACGGTCGGGGGTTCGAATCCCCCCTCGGGCATGGATATTTGTGCCGTCCTAGTTCGTAAGTAGTTCATAAGTAGTTTGTAAGTTTAGGGACTGATGACCCCGTAGTTAAGTCCCATAAGCTTTACAAACATTTGAACATTTTTTAGCATTCCCGATGCTTGACTGACAAACACGCGATTCAGTTTTGAAGCTGAATTCTGCTTGGTATAGAGGTGCACTGGCGACATTTCGAACTCTAAATATTCCCACTGTCCCACCCATGCCCGAGGGAGGACTCAAACCCCCGACGGCGAAAGGCCACGCGCACGGCAGCAAGGCGCCTTAGTGCGCGCGGCTATTCTGGCGCAATAAAGAGAAAACTGAAATCGGCAGTTTGCTATTGAGGCTAGTATTCATTTCTTTCAGCGATCCACAGATTTCCGGAAGGGTTTCGACACTGTACCTCACAAGTGTTTTCTATCAAACTACGTGCTTATGGAATACCGTCACAATTGTGCGATTGGATTAGTGATTTCCTGACAGAAAGAACACGGTACGTTGTAATTGACGGAAAGTCATCGAGTAGAACTGAAGTGACATCTGGCGTTCCCCAGGGAAGAATTATAGGGCCTACTGTTCCTTATTTTTATAAACGATTTAGGAGACAATCTGAGCAGCTCTCTTAGGTTGTTCGCGGATGATGCTGTCGCTTAACGGTTAGTAAAGTCACCAGAAGATCAAAAGCAACTGCAAAATGATTTACATAAGACATCTGCATGGTGCAAAAAATGGTAATTCACCCTTAATAATGAGAATTGTGAAGTCATTCATATGAGCACTAAAAGAAGCCCGTTAAACTTCATTTACAAGATAAATAAGTCAAAACAACATGCCGTAAAATCAACTAAATACCTAGGAATGACAACTACAAACAACTGAAATTGGAAAGAACACACAGAAAATATTGTAGGGAAAGCGAACCACAGATTATGTTTCGTTTGCAGAACACTTAGAAGGTTCAACAGTTCTATTAAAAAACTGCAAAACTGCCTACCCTACACTTGTGCATCCTATTTCGGAGTATTGCTGTATGTTGTGGGATGCCCACAAAGTGGTACTGACAGACAATTTAGCGAAAGTTCAGAGAAAGGAAGCGCGTTTTATACTATCACGATGTAGGGGAGAGAGTGCCACAGAAATGATGCGCGAGTTGGGGTGGAAATCATTAAAAGAAAGCCGTTATTTGTTGCGACGAAATCTATTTGCGAAATTTCTTTCACCAATTTTATCTTCCGAATGCGAACATATTTTGTTAGCACCCACCTACATAGGAAGTCATGAAAATAAAATAGGAGAAATTAGATCGAAAACGGAAAGATTTAGGTGTTCCTTTTTTCCGCGAGCTATTAGAGAACGGAACCGTAGAGAAACATCATAAAAGCGGTTCGATGAACCCTCTGCCATGTACTTCAGTGTGGCTTGCAGAGTATTGATGTAGATGTAGAAGATGGTTATCCATTTGCTGGGAATGCTGTCTTGTTTCTCTTGCAGCGCTGATAAATCACAGGTGAATGCGCATCGCGCTGAGTTTCTGTGCTGTAAGTTACACAGAGTAGCATAGGCATCTCTACCACTAAACTATTGGTGGGGGGAGGGGAGCCTCAAAGGCTAGGACATATCTCATATGAAGGAATAAAAGGAAGGCCACACTATTGAGGGGGAGGGACATCACTTCAAAATATTCAAATGTTTGTATAGCTTATGGGACTTAACTACGGGGTCATCAGTCCCTAAACTTACAAACTACTTATGAACTACTAAAGACTAAGGACGGCACAAATATCCATTCCCGAGGGGGGATTCGAACCCCCGACCGTAGTGGCCGTGCAGACCGTGACTGGAGCGCCTCAGTCCCCTCGGCCACCGCGGCCGGCTCGCTCCCCTCCCCCAGTGGTGACCGTGCATGCTGGTTCTGCGAACTTGACAAAACCGCTCTCCCCCCCCCCCCCCCGTCCCCACACCACCTCGCGACTGTTTCAAGTCATTCGTGACTCAGGCTTGCGATCTGAAAGGACAAAAATAGAGTATATTTTTAGTGGTTACAATTTTCTAGTTGTAATCATATTTAATTTTATTAATAATTAATGTACAGATACACTGAGACAATTTAAATATGTTATACTGAAAACTCAGAGATGTATTCATAACTCCAACGTTTATCTTGAAAACAAGCTGTTGTTCCATATCAAGAGTTGAAGTGAAGTTACTAGTATCAGGAGTTGAACATCGGATAACTGCATGACTGTAGTAAATACATTTCATTTATTTTGTGTAATCAGCAGCACATTATTAATTTCTTAGTATAGAAATCTTGCGTTTGTTTGATCCGCTAAGAACTGACCAATTTTTCCCTCTAAACTCAGAGCTTTGTCGCTTATAAGGCCGCCATTCTTGAGTTTCAAAGCTAATGGCTCGTTCCGAATAGTTCAGGCACTAGAGGCGGTTTTTACCTGTTTTGTGCATTTACAATGCGCACATCAGTGATCGCCCGACACAGCATCAAACACACACACACACACACACACGCACACACTTTGATACTAAAATGCAAGATGCTACTATCTATTGCGATAAGTAACTACAAACACGTGCAGTAAACAAAACAAAACTCTTACGTTTATGTATGTCACGAACGAGGATAGCGTTACTAAGGCGAAGAAAGTCAGTGTGCTACAGCTTTGTTGAAAATTATGCCTTGATCCTCGGAAAGTTCCGTCAAGGTATCGAGAAAAAGACCCGTCCAAACAGCTGATAAATGTACAATATAACATCCGCTAGATATGGGTAAATACTTTACTAACCAATGAATTACAACCACCGTCGAAAACTTTCATCGAAAGAAGGCTATGCAAACGTTGACGATATGACCACATCTTGTACCTCCCAGAGCCCGATAAAGACACCACCGACAGGACACAGTCGGCGTTAATCCGCTCTTATTACAAAATATCAGGTAATCGAGCGTTGCTCGGGATTCTTTTTCTTTTCTTTTTCTTTTTTGTTACACAATGGTATTGTTATACAACTATTTTGCAACACTACCTACGCAGGAATTGCAACGGTTAAATGAAAATAACGATAACTGTACGTAGTTCAGTGTCACAGTAAATATTTTTGTACAAAATTTCCTAGATATTTCGAAGTGCACGGGTTGATTACAAATGCAAAAACTGTTTCAATTCGTTAGTGTAGCCGAAGAAAACCTTATCTAACATACAATGTAGTGCACTAGTGGCGACGGTGCTACTCACAGCGTTTTCGAGCCTATCATATCTTCTGAATCGAATTTTTACGAAAAATACAACGACGTAGGTGAACTTCAAAAGAAAAAAAACAGTGTAAATACAAATTTTCATCGAAATCGTTAGAGCCGTTTTCGAGACAGCTAAAATATATACAGGTTGAATCAACTAACACTTGCACCGCATATATTGCGGAAACAGAATGTGCGAGAGATGTGCGGTTTCCACAGAATGGATTGGTACTCAGGGGCTCGTATTTTCTGCGGAAAAACAGATTCTAATATTACTTAGAAAGTGTACTTTTTATGCAGACATACAGTTTTTGAAATGGAACAATGGTTGTTTCTCTCATACGCTGGAATTTCTGACACTAGCTGTGTACAAAGAATTTTGAATGACATTTTTATCACGTTTGGCAGCTACAACCGTTCAAAGTTTCGGGGGGCAGAGGCTACAATGGCGTAGCCCACTGGCCGAATGGCTAGCCCCTGGGGCACGGTCCACTGTCTCATGACCACTAGCCAGTTAGCTACGCTGTCGTAGATTCCGCCCAAAAACTTTGAATGGATGCAGTTGCCAAACTAAACGTGATAAAAATGTCATCAAAATCCTTTGTACACAGCTGGTGTCAAAAATTGCAGTGCATGATAGAAACAACCATTCTTCTATTTGTAAAATTGTATGTTTCCATAAAAAATACACTTTCTAGGTATTTTTAGAATCTGTTTATTGACTAACAATACGAGTCTTCGACTACCAATCCATCCTGTGAAAACCACACATCAATCGCACTTACAGTTTCCGCAATATTTGCGGTGCAAGTGTTAGGTGATTCACTCTTTATATATACACACAAGCCAGCCGCAATGTCCGAGCGGTCTGCGGCGCGACACTACGGTCGGGGTTAGAATCCCTTCTCGGGCATGGATGTTTGTTTCGTCTTCAGTATAAGGTAGTTCATAAGTAGTTTGTAAATTTAGGGACTGATGACCCCGCATTTACGTCCCTTAAGCTTAACAAACATTTGAACATTTTATATACACAAGACTTACTCGTTTAAAGATATAAGATACTGTATATGCCAGTGATACCTTATAGGATCTGCCCAAATAAACACCAGTCTACTGTACTCCTCGTCGTCCATGGCAATTTCGCTTAATGTAGTAGAATACATACATTGATTGATATGGTGTCTGTTCTTTTCGAACATATCCGGAAGACTGAGACCATTAGTTGACAGTAACGGCCATAAATGTACGAAATATTCAAACATTCGCTTCCCTTCCACCCCAAATTCTCAATTTCTGACCCTATGCCCATGTCCGAAAAGAACAGACACCATATCAATCATTGTAAATATTCCCACAACAGGCAAAGACAACTTCAATGCGGACGCATTCAAACGCTCGATCCCTTGAGGGAATCTAGTGTAGGCTGCGAGCAAGGGGAATCAATGGCCAGGGGGCTAGAAGTTGAGAATTTGGGTTGGAAGGGAAGCGTGCCTGGATAGCCTAATTGGTTAAGGCGACCGCTGAGCCGAAGCGGGAAATCCGGGCTCCAATCCCGATCCAGGATAAATTTTCAACTTTGTCGTCGAATTTATTTCAACCCCCAGAAACGTTTGAAATATTCCAATGTTTCGATTTCGTATTACATAATTATCTGTAATCATACTGACGCCCGCATATGCTTCCTCGTCCATCTCATACACAGCATCCGCTGTCTTTTGATCTCCAGCAGACAGCACGTAATGAGAATATGTTTTGATCCATCTTATCCCAATGCACATAGTAGGTGTTTTTTTTTTTCCAATACCCAGCCATTAAATTAAGAAGACTATCAATCTATACTCCTATTCTTTTCGTTTATGTTTATACGTATTCTACCAGAAGAATAGGAAGGCTAGTGATAGCACTTTCACTCGGTACATTAGTGGGCTTTGCTGTGCTGTGATACTGGCATTTTCCATTCTGAAGGGAAGAAGGACGATTGGGGCTGAACGTCCCGTTGACAGGGACGTCATTAGAGGTGGAGCTTATCTTGGATGGCCGGGGGTAGATTTGAACTACCGTCATCCCGAAGCCGAATACTAAGTCTTACCAATGCGTCACCCCACTCGGTTTTTTATTCTCGTTCCCAACTTCTATACTAGCATAATTGAGTTCATATAAAAACACACTTACTTCAGCCAAGATCGCTAGTTTATTTGTTGTTGTTTTTTACCGGTTTCGATTAACTATGTCATCATCTTTTTCTTCTTAATATTTAATTTTCACAAGTAACTCTTTTATTTTATTGAAAATACGAGGAAATTGTTATAAAAAATTGTTTCTGAAGATGATGATATAGTTCATCGAAACCGGTAAAAAAACTACCGATCTTGGCTGAAGTAAGTGTGCTTTTATATAAATTTTGATCGCTCTCCATAGGCATAATATGCCGCTTAACTATAATTGAAATTTTACGCCTAGATATTTGAACGACTCGACTGCATCAAGAAGCTCACTACTAATGCTGTATTTGAACATTATGGAATTGTGGGTAACCGGTAAAATATGTCGGTATTTAGCCGTATAATTTTTGTAAAACTGAACCACGAAACTAAGCAGGTTCAGCTGAAATATTTTATTAACTGCAATCGAGACGTTCAAAGAATACTTTTGTACAGCAGTAATACAGTACTGGTAATTAAAATTGCTACACCAAGAAGAACTGCAGATGATAAACGGGTATTCATTGGACAAAAAAAAAACTAGAACTGACATGTGATTACAGTTACACACCAATTGAGTGCATAGATCCTGAGAAATCAGTACCCAGAACAACCACCTCTGGCCGTAATGACGGCCTTGATACGCCTGGGCATTGAGTCAAACAGAGCTTGGATGGCGAGTACAGGTACAGATGCCCATGCCGCTTTAACACGATACCACAGTTCATCAAGAGTAGTGACTGGCGTATTGTGACGAGCCAGTTGCTCGGCCACCATTGACCAGACGTTTTCAGTTGGTGAGAGATCTGGAGAATGTGCAGGCCAGGGTAGCATTCTAACATTTTCTGTATCCAGAAAGGCCGTACAGGACCTGCAACATGGTGTCGTGCATTGTCCTGCTGAAATGTAGGGTTTCGCAGGGATCGAATGAAGGGTAGAGCCACGAGTCGTAACACATCTGAAATGTAACGGTCACTGTTCAAAGTTCGAACAAGAGGTGACCGTGACGTGTAACCAGTGGCACCCCATACCATCACGCCCGGTGATACGGCAGTATGGCGATGACGAATACACGCTTCCAACATGCGTTCACTGCGATGTAGCCAAACACGGATGCGACCATCATGATGCTGTAAACAGAACCTGGATCCATCCGTGAAAATGACATTTTGCCGTTTGTTCAGCAGGTTCGTCGTTGCGTACACCATCGCATGCGCTCCTGTCTGTGATGCAGCGTCAAGGGTAACCGCAGCCATGGTCTCCGAGCTGATAGAGTATGCTGCTGGAAACGTCGAGCTGTTCGTGCAGATGGTTGTTGCCTTGCAAACGTCCCCATCTATAACTCAGGGATCGAGACGTGGCTGCTCGACCGTTACATCCGTGCGGATAAGATGCCTGTCATCTCGACTGCTAGTGATACGAGGCCGTTGGGATCCAGCACGGCGTTCCGTATTGCCCTCCTGAACCCACCGATTCCATATTCTGCTAACAGTCACTGGATCGCGACCAACGCGAGCAGCAATATCGCGATATGATAAACCGCAATCGCGGTAGCTACAATCCGACCTTTACGAAAGTCGGAAACGGGATGGTACGCATTTCTCCTCCTTACACGAGGCATAACAATAACGTTTCACCAGGCAACGCCGGTCAACTGCTGTTTGTGTATTAGAAATCGGTTGAAAACTTTCCTCATGTAAGCACGTTGTAGGTGTCGCCACCAGGGCCACCCTCGAGTAAATGCTCTGAAAAACTAATCATTTGCATATCACAGCATATTCTTCCTGTTAGTTAAATTTCGCGTCTGTAGCACGCCATCTTCGTAGTGTAGCAATTTTAATGGCCAGGAGTGTATTTTGAAGTACTGGTTAAGCGTTTGCGATTCTTATTAACAGCCGAATTTTTGAAGTTAGTGATTTGTTAAAGCATAACTAACAACCGTAAATGAACACTTCTTATTCGTAATATTATTCTTTACTTCTCAGGATCCTCTGCAAATCGAAATGATATATTTATGTAATATTTTTTTATAAGTGCTAGAATTTATAGCGCCACAAAAGCACCAGACTACGGTGCCTTATTGAATGTGCTGCTCCACTCCAAATACATATTCAGTACTCAATCGTTTCGCGGTATGTTTAAAAGACTCAGCCGCTTGGTGGGTCTGCAGTTGTGAAGTTGCAGAAATTACGTGTGAGTTTCGTGACTTACGTTAGACTCTGCTGCGGCCGTGATTGAAATACACATCCGATGTCGGACGAGGTTGACTGAAAACATTGGCTGACGGAGTGGTCACACTTCATCCGATATAGTATCTCACTTGCTGAGGTTAGAATGTATGAAGTAGATTAGATTTCAATTTCCTAGGGTGCAATGGATTCCACGACACTTTTATGCTTACAAATCAGTGCTACAATGCGGATTTTTTTACTAAGCAAGACATCGAATGCATACAAATGAACTACTTCTGTCGAAAAAGAAAGTGGCCAGGATTGTATACACTGTCCTCACTTATTGGTACTACCAGATGAATATATGATGAATCGGTGAAAGACGAAATTTCTATTACATACTCCCATTATTTCTTGGTTTCATTGACAAACAATATTACAGTTTAGATGAATTTATTTGAAGTTGTGAAGACATACACCAGTTAACCTCCATGTTTTAAATAATGTAAACTACACCAGTTAGGTAATTTGTTGCTTATCACAAAGCTATCCGAAAATTTATTCGCATTTTCAATTGCATTTGTTTACATAAGTACGGTACTTTCTCGACGTCTTTCTCTTTCGCCTTCTTCCCGCACATGCAAGGGCAGCTTTGTTAATTCGGATTTGGCGTGTTAATAGTTACGGGTTGGCCGCATGCCCTTCCTGTCGCCACCCTATGCCCCTCAGGAGGAAATGCGCACCCCAAATGTCGGTGTATGGTGTTATGTGTGTGAACGTGTAAAGTGTTTCGAGATGTTTGCGAAATGTGTAACTGAGGTGGTACTTGGGGACCAGCCCGGCATTCACCTAGGGGATGTTGAAAACCGCCTAAAAACCACATCCAGCTGGCCGGCACTCCGACCCCCTTCGTTAATCCGCCGGGTACGCCTCCCCGTCTCGGAAGCGGTGCGTTAGACCACACGGCTAACCGAGCGGGTACTTTTTCGCGTTTTTAATGTATGATTTTCTGCCACTCTTGCTCTGCATTTGTCTTGTTTTATGTTACTGAAGTTCGGAAAGTCGGACAGAATTAATCTTCAGGTGTGTGTTTCATCCTAATGACAGAAACAGTATCCTTTCTGCCTACTTAAAGGTATTGTGCTTCCCTCATTGCACACAAGATCAGACGCAATAATTATGACTAGACTCCTCTTTATACAAAGACAACCATTGTAAGTGACGATTTTTGTGTTTGATAACCAGTGTAATGGAACAATGTTAAGTTATGGGACCTAAGTGCAGTGGTCATCGGTCCCTAAATTTACAAACTACTTAAACTAACTTATCCTAAGAGCAAGACAATACACACACCCTTGAACCTCCGAGGTGGAGCGGTCGCGGGCACCGTAGCAGGGCGCATAGTGCGCACGGCCATTCCGCCGCGGCATAATGGAACGGACACAGTATTTGCAACTACAGACAGAAATACTATTTAGTAATTAAAAACATGCCAAGATTTATTATGTGCGATTTCCCTCACTGCAGTAACCGCAAAAGACTACAAAAAAACTGCTGTGCAAGACCTGTATAAAATCACAGCCGGCCGCGGTGGCCGAGGGGACTGAGGCGCTTTAGTCACGGTCTGCACGGCCACTACGGTCGGGGGTTCCAATCCCCCCTCGGGCATGGATATTTGTGCCGTCCTAGTTCGTAAGTAGTTCATAAGTAGTTTGTAAGTTAAGGTACTGATGACCCCGTAGTTAAGTCCCATAAGCTTTACACAAATCACACATGGAAACCTTACGATGTATTTGTGTAAACAAATGCAGTAAAAGCGAGAAAAATTCTCGAAATGCGTTGTTATGAGCATAAAAATACATAATAAGTGCAGTTTTTCAGTATTTACATTCATGAGTAATTCAGATGCAGGCTATCCAAAAACATCCGATTATAATGAACGAAATGAAGTTACATTAATCTCCAATGGCTGTCATTCAGTATATTTGTGAAAAAACAAGTGAGAAGTTCAGAAAAAGACCATTTTGAACACGAAAACCACTGAAAAGAGGAAGCACACAAACACTATAATTGCAGTTCACTTCATAGAACAGTATCACTACCTTGTTAAACAACACCAGAAGCATTAAGAGCCGGCCGCGGTGGCGCAGGAGACTGAGGCGCTCCAGTCACAGTTTGCACGGCCACTAAGGTCGGGGGTTCGAATCCCCCTCGGGCATGGATATTTGTGCCGTCCTTAGTATAAGGTAGTTGATAAGTAGTTTGTAAGTTTAGGGACTGATGACCCCGTAGTTAAGTCCCATAAGCTTAACAAATATTTGAACATTTTTTGAAGCAGAAAGAACAATATGTGGACTGCTAATACTGGATTATCGTAAGGGCTTCTACTATAACATTAAGATACACCACAATTCCGAATTGAACACATTTTGAGGTTACAATTTACGCCTAAAATTTCTAATAAAGAATTCAACCAACTCGCCGTTTTCAATGAGCTGCAATATCAGCCCATAGATTCCGAAGTATATCCGATTGTGATATTTATCGTCTCCTGCGTGCCACAATTTGATCAGCTTCTAACAGTCCATATTTACTGTGTGAGAACGTCGGTCAATTTCACCGAAGAAAGCAAACTGAATTGAATTTCACCACCCGTCGTTCGAAGTTTGTACGTCTGGGCGACGAGATCAGCTACACCGTGGCCGCGACAGTGGTGTTCTGATTCGGAACGATCGGCCGATGCCGGTCGTCGGTAGAAGCCCCCTATATCCAATGTTCCCAACTCATACTCAGCTTCAGTCGCTAACTGCAAGTGAAACGTAGCAAGTTTGTCTCTAGACGAACAAAGTTATAAGTCGCTAGATTTTGTCGCTATGTGAAAGTGGAATTTTACATTGTAAATCTCCATATACGCCTGCAGGGCAATTACAATTAAAGTTTCGGGTCCAATACGTTGTAAACAAAATATTACTACTCAGAATGACGTCAAATTTGAACGGAACACTATTGAAAAAGGGAGAAACATTATGGAAACGAAAAAAGGACGAAAATTGTCCACAAGATGTCAGTGTAAGCGCTATACTATAAATGGGGTGAGCTACAAATGGCAGACGAATCGTAATACGACGGCTATGGTATGAGTTACACTAAACCAACCGACTTGTATAATGTGCATGACCGCATAATTCTGGTTTAATGTGCAACTTACACCATCATCTGCCATTTGTAACTGACCTCATTTATAGTAGGACGCTTACACTGACATCTTGTGGACAATTTTCGTCCTTTGCTTTCGTTTCCATAATGTTTCCCCCTTCTTCAATAGTATTCCTTTCAAATTTGACATCATTCTGAGCAGTGGTTATTTATTTTCAGCGTATTGAAACTGAAACTTCAAATATAATCACTTGGTATAAAAATTAATGTGTGTTTATTTGTACGCTACGCATTCCTACACGATTCATCCGATTGCGATGAAACTTTAGTGAGTTGTTCACCGTTCGTCCACGACGGTTCCTAGTAAAGAAAAAAAAGCATCAACTTTTTGAGAACGAGAGCACTTAACGACTAGCAAAAAACTGTAAGTACAATTTAAAACCTTTACGAAAATGTTTGTTGCTGACACCACACGCAAAATGATGAAAGGAAAATAGTTTACTTCTTACTACATTTTCGCTGTACATACCACAAAACTGTCGAATCTGGCACGACGGTTGTTGTTGTTGATGGGTTTTAGGGGACTAAACAGTTAGGTCATCAGTCCCGCACGACGGTTAAATGTACCACTTCGTTACCGCTAATCCTAAACGCAACATATTTTGCATAAAGTAACCATATATATCAGTAAAACTGCTGGTAAATTCATGTCAGTTTACGATAGATACTTCAGGAGATATGACGTCATAAACTTTGAGATGCATGAGAAACTGCCACGTCAGGCATGGCGCTTTGTTTTATTATTTCTTCACTTCTAAAGCTGTTCGCAAGACATAATTTGGAAACAGGAAAACAATAAAAGCTAATTTTGTCATTTTTGAAGGGATGTCAATAAAAGACTTGTAACAATACTATTGCCATTGATTTTGCGGAAACAAAAGATGTTTCATACACTATCCAGTTTGTCTTGACGAACCAAGTATTTGTAAAATTTGCTGTCAAACGCGTGACACAGTATGTAGTAGAGCTGTAGCAAACCGTGTGTATTAGGTACTGAGTAACGAATACTTTGGCTGATACAAAATACTGAATCGTTACTCATGAATAAATTTCATTACTCGCATCTACCGTATCAATACGAATTTATTCATACACACATTTTGTTATTCGCATCTACCATATCGATACGAACTCTGTAACGAAAACCAATACGGAGAATGCATATATCCTGTGATACTATTTATTATGAGATGAGTAATTTGTATAGACATCCGTGACGAACTTTAAGTGCATATTGCGTAGCTCCACCATTTTAGATGGTTATTTTTGTTTTTAAACATTTTGCATTATATTTCTTGGCCCGTGTTTGCAGGTTAATCTTCGATGATCTGTCGTCCGCTTTTAACGACAACGGCTGGGCAACCCTTTCCCCTACAAATTGGCGAACAAATGTTTTCCCTCTAGTTCCAAAAATCTCGAACTTCGATTCGTTGGTGAATAACACCTTTGCCCACTCTTCCCATGTCCAATTACAATGTTTTCTAGCCCATTCAAATTTCTTCTGTTTATTTATGGGCCTTAAAAGGGGATTTCTTGCTATGACACAACCTTTCAAGCCGGCTTCAGTTAGTCTCCTTTCTAGTGTTGCAACAGATATTGTTATCACGTTCATTTCTACCAATTCTGCACGAATTTGGAGCTCTGTTTTGAATCTGTTTCTTTTACTGGTAATTCTGATATATTTATCATCACTTTTACTTGTTTTACGACGTCTTCCTGGTCGTGGTATGTCCGTATTTCTACCTGATGTCTTCTGGCGGCGAAGGGTATATTGCACTCCCCCTATAGACACACTACACTGCTTTGCAATTTGGCGAATAGATAAACCTGATTGGCTAAGTGCTACAATTGCAGCACGTTATTTCTATGGATATCTCCACTCGTGGAGCCATACTAGCGATGTCTACACTTCAACTGTCACGAAGGAACTGACAGGCAGGAACCAGATGTTAAGTATCGTAGCAGTGCTTAACGTTCACGGCGGACACGGCATCACTACAGGGAACAACACAGGTGCAACAAATGCGGCATCCAAAATCCATAAACTCACAAACTACTTATGAACTAGCTAACACTAAGGACGGCACAAATATCCATCCCCGAGAGGTGATTCGAACCCCCCACCGTAGTGGCCGTGCAGACCGTGACTGGCGCGTCTCAGTCCCCTCGTCCACCGCGGCCGGACAAATGCGGCAACCCTCGGCAAGTAGGTAAACAAACGTATAAGACAGCTACTTAAGGTTTATGTATACAACATTGTTTGTGGGTACTATTGTATCTCGGTGACCACAAACAAAAATCATGACATGTGGACAACTGTTGCACTATTCCTTTGCTTCCTTAACGGTACCCACGGTGTTAGATCTTATCTACGGAGAACTAGATGTTAATTATGAAATTTATGAGCAGTAGTGTAAGTTTTAATGCACTTTGCAACTGTAAGGGTTTCACTTTAATGGTTATTTGTTTTTGATCTTGTCTACTATAAAACGTTTGTAAAAAGTATTCAAAGGTTATCATCTACACATTTTCATTCAAGCCAGTATTATCTTAATAGTTAATGTCACATAATATAGTGCAACAGTCCCACTGCTCGCAAATATAGTACTACTTCTATGATCGGTCGCACTGGCAATCGTCACGAAATATTCCGATTGATTCTGACATTCCAAGCCTCTAAGTATAATGCGGGAGAAGTACTTAAAATGGACGTCGCGGGTGGGGTCTCGTTAATTTTTATCAGCATTTTAAATCACGAGGGAAATGGACTGTACTGGTCCTTTCTTCAGTAGTATAATTGCGTCAAAAAGTAGTAATACATTATATACGTGGCAAATTTAAATGCTGAAGTAATATTAACAGTAAGGCTTAAAATTTTTTTCACTGTTTCAGAGACAGAGTAGCGATCGTATTTCTGGGTGGCACTGGTAACGAGTAACGATACGTTTGTAATTCTATAAGGCCAAGCTACGTTGGTCATCAGTCACTAGTCTTGGATTTTACAGAGCCAACCAATTTGGATCCTTCATGTTTGTAACGGTTATGGGAGTTAACTACGGGGTCATCAGTCCCTAAACTTACAAACTACTTATGAACTACCTTATACTAAAGACGGCACAAACAGCCATGCCCGAGGGGGGATTCGAACCCCCGACGGGGAACGGCCTCGTGCAACGTACCATAGCGCCTGAATGCGCTCAGCCGCTCCGCCGTGGCAATTTGGATCCTACAACAGTTTGCAGAAAAGATTTAAATTTAAACAGTTCCATCAAATTTCAACCTAATTACGTTAGCAAATTTTTGTAATTCTATGGGACCAAACTACCTTGGTCATCAGTTCCTAGTCTTACAAACAACTTAAACTAGGTTAAACTAACCTAAGGGCAACACACACATCCATGCCCTCCGACACGAGAGGCCACACGATCAGTAACGTAGCGCTCCAGACCGCTCGGCTACACCCGCGAGGCTGTTTATTCAAATCTTCGTAAATCTATGGGACGTAACTGCGTGGTTATTTGCCCCTAGCTTACAAACTACTTAAACTAAGTTAAACTAACCTAACGACAACACACACACCCATTCCCGAGGGGGGACTCGAACCCCCGACAGCGAACGGCCGCGCGCACAGCAGCATGGCGCCTCAATGCGCACGGCCAATCCGCCGCGGCTACTGTTTCTTGAAGTAACGCATCCATATAGATACGGATCTTTTCGTTACTCTCACAGTAATGATTGTGAATAATGTTGCAATTCTCGACATTTCGCCTTGTATATGATCAAGGTCAGAGAGATAGGAGAGCGTATCAGGCAGAAGGAGGGGGCAGGAGGAGATTAGGATGTATATTCGATTCCCATCAACGGCAGAGCATTGCCGGGTTCGCTAGTAATAAATGTGGTTCTGAACTCACCTATTAAGAGTCTGAAACGGAGCAGATATCCTCGAATTCTTTGCCGGTTGAAGCACATGGGTGACTAGGTGTGGAAACTGTGAATCATGTTTTCATCGTTTCAAAAAATTTAATTACCTCTTGCCGGAGTTCGTAGGAATGACAACATTTACGCAATAGCCTTAAGGTACTTCTAACTATCAAAACTGCATTTAAAGTGAGTAAGCTGAGGCGATTACGTAATTTAGTTTTCACGATATTCATCTCACTTAAAACTCGCTACACCTCGGCGTTTGATTGTGGTAAACACACTACCGTGATAGCCAGTGGCGTAACTAGGACTTGGCTTTGGGGGGGGGGGGGGGGGGGGAATCTGCTTGACGAGCAAAATTGTAGTCAGTTTCCAGGCAGACTACCATCTACCACTCCCGTTGAAGAAACTAATTCACTCCCTTTCAATGAAAGCTTATGGTAAAACACCCCAAGTTTCCAATCTTTACCTTTACCAAATTGCTGTTATACGATTTCTTTTTTTTATCTCTCTCTCTCTCTCTCTCTCTCTGTCTTTTTTTTTTCTTTTTCTCCTTTTCGGGTATTGGGGGGGGGGGGGGGTTCTATCCCCTTCATCCCCCCATAGTTACGCCACTGGTGATAGCCAAATCTCACAAGTAACAAAATGTATTTATATCCGCAGCGTCGCAATATTGTCTGACTTCACTCCAGAAGGATACAGTGTTTTCATTATATTTCCATTTTATTTGTCCTACGCTGTGCCATTGTTGAACAGTTCGGTCAATCAGTTTCTTCGTACCAAAACTCCTTCGCTAACTTCTTAATGTCATAAGATTTAATTTTTAAACGTTTCTTGTGCTCATAACTGACACGATAAAGCACTAGGACCAACCCGACTGGCTGCGAAAACGACAGAACAACCACCTCATGCACTCAGCTGACGTGACACTGCTTCCAAATAGTTAACCACTGTTTCATTATTTCGATACGCGAAAAATGTTTCACTGTTTCAAAATCGCCATGTTTCGTGGTTTCGAAGTTCAAATGTTTGTTAAGCTTATGGGACTTAACTACGGGGTCATCAGTCCCTAAACTTACAAACTACTTATCAACTACCTTATACTAAGGACGGCACAAATATCCATGCCCGAGGGGGGATTCGAACCCCCGACCGTAGTGGCCGTGCAGACCGTGACTGGAGCGCCTCAGTCCCCTCGGCCACCGCGGCCGGCGTTTCGAAGTCGCCATGTTTCATTCTGCTCTGTTTCGGATCACATTCGCGGTCAATATTGAAACTGTTCGTTCTGTCAGTTTCACTGTTTCAAAATAGCAGTGTTTCAGACCACTTACGCAGGAAGGCGGAACAGACGAATTCGATCGAAATACTGATGTTTCAAAAAATGTTAAATTTTTGTATAGTCTATGGAACTTAACTACGGGGTCATCAGTCCCTAAACTTACAAGCTACTTATGAACTACTTACGAACTAGGACGGCACAAATATCCATGCCCGAGAGGGGATTCGAACCCCCGACCGTAGTGGCCGTGCAGGCCGTGACTGTAGCGCCTTTGTCCCCTCGGCCACCACGGCCGGCCTGATGTTTCATTTTGCTGAAACTCGGCACAGATGCACATTTAATTTGCTAGTATAACAAGTTTAAAGAGTGTAAAAAACAAATCGACAGCTTTAGATCACTGAAATCAAGATTCGTTTCTTAAGTGGCTACCGTATTTTGAAATGACATAATGTCTGCATTATAAACGTAAATGAACATTAAAACATTGCTCACTATTTGCATTGAAATATCCAGTAAAATTCTAGGTTTATCTGTTCATTTACAGTAATCATATTAAAAATACACGACTAAACCTATAACTTCATTTTTTTATATAAGGGGCAACACAAAGTATAAAATGACAGACTTTATAATAACAAGGGAGATAGCATTAAAGATATCTCCAAAACTTGGATTTTAAGATACGGTTTATGTTAGTAAGTACCCAGCAGTGCGATAACGATGTATAAAAACTTAACCATTCCCAAAATTTTAGCTCAATAAATGTTCTGTGATAATATGTCTTTCCAATATCACATGTAGGTTAGCACGCTCAATACCTATCAATATTAGGCATTAGAATAGAGGAAAGCAAAATGTATTAATTATATCTGCTTTGATAAAAAAACAATATGTCTATGTATATATAAATGAATGTTTGTATGTCCTCTGTGTGTTCATAAACCATTCGTTCGATTGCAATGAAACTTTGGTGAACTGTTCACCGTACGCCTCCGAAGTTTCCTGACCCAAAAACAAAACGGCACGACACATAGCTCAAGAGATATGACGTCATAAATAATGATAGGCCACCGCGCGAGAATACCCAGATTTATGCGTCAATTATTGGAAAATGGGAGTTGTTAGGGCCCTGCAACAAAGGTTGCATGTAATTTCCCCCCCCCCCCCCTAAATAATGAAAGGAAAAGAAGACTACCGCTCAGAACAGTTTCGCTGCAGATGCCGTAAAACTGTCGCATCAGGCATAACCTTGTAACAAAGTTAGTATTAGACAACAACAATGTTGTTTTTAACAATGTTTGTATAGCTTATAGGACTTAACTATGGGGTCATCAGTCCCTAAACTTACAAACTACTTATGAACTAGCTTTACTAAATGTGATGTCGCACAAGTCCAAAGTGCGCGCCACCTACTTTCGCCGCGCGCCGCCATGCACGCACGGCGCGGCGTTCTTACGACGTCAGCCACGAGCGCCCTCTGCTACAACTCCGCTCGTGGCCACCACTGAACGACATCGTTCACTTGGGACTGAGATAGCAACCAGATAGGACCTTCGTAATCAGATAGGCACCAGTGAAGACTTGGCTATCGTATAGGCACTAGGAAGCAGTACTAGGCAGCTCTCTGGCTCAACTATGTATCTGCAGTACTGAGCAATGTAAAAGTTAAGTATTGTATAAATTCTGTGCAATATATATATCGTTCTAATTTACTCCAGTGTTTCTAGTTTCTGGCTGCTCCCCTCAGTACCTGCACCAGCGTGCTATCTTTATTCCTGTGTCGGTCTCATTCCACTCGGCCACCGACACCTACGAAGGAAACGAGACACAAAAGCGGCGACGAGGCTGGGACGAGGAGTGATAGACGAACCTTGGACAAGCCCGCTTGCAGCAGCCAGACAGCAGCAGTCGGAGCACGCAGAAATTGCTCCCACCCACCCACCCTTATTATAAGATTTTGGGGGAACACTCTCTTACGTGTTTTGTGGACTTTTTTGTTGCAGAGCGAGCCCTCCTATCATATTGCATTTGTGTTTTGTTATAATTTACTTGTATGCGCGGCGCCTAATCGGTCAGCATGGCCACTACCCCGACCCAAACTTAATGGAAATTATTCAGTTACAGACGGCGCAAATAACACAACTCCTGCAAGCAGTGGCCCAGCTCACAGCGCAAGCAGCTAACCAACAACAGCCGCCGCTTCAGCAACCCACACCTGCCGCCGCAACGCTTCCTACGTTTCGCCAGTACAACGAACGTGAGGAAGAATGGAGCGACAGTTTCAAGAACTCGTCGCGGCTCATCAACTTACAGGTCAGACTGTTAAGCATCTTTTATTGTCCGTGGTGGGCCCCAAAACCTTCGTATTACTGCAGAAACTATTCCCGCAAGCATCTCCTCGTGATGTAGACTTTGAACAAATAGTAGATGCACTGAATGCTCATTATGAGAGAAAAGTTCTCGTAGCTGTGGCGCGGTACCGATTTTTCAGACCTAAAAAAATTACCGCAACAGTCAGACCAAGAGTGGATAACTGAGTTGAAGGGCTTAACCCGCAAATGTAAATTTACTTGCTCTTGTGGACTTTCTTATAGTGACGTGATGTTGAGAGATGCGATTACGCAGAACATTCAGGACCCCACAATTAGGGCAGCAATTCTAAAACAGTCAGACCCTTCATTAGACAGTGTACTGCAGCTTATAGAAGCGCATGATACTTTTGACTTAGCAGATGTAGGAATGCAAAGCCACAGTGTAAATTCAGTGCGCCGCAACGGACGCTTTCCTAGCCGTAGTTCTCAGTGTAGCACTAGTGATTCTTATTTTTCTACCTGCCGTGCTGAACAGGCAGTGAACAGTAGCCAGTGTAAGAGTGTGACACAAAGTTCGCCCCCGTCGTGTTAGTAATTTGAATAATGGGCGCCAACACTCATTTCAGAAAAACGTTCGTAAGTCTTGCCCTCAGTGTGTATCTCGCCACAAGCGTGCGCAGTGCCCAAGGCGTAACGCCATCTGTTATCAATGTGGCAAATCAGGTCATGTACGGACAGTGTATATGCAAAACAAAAATTCTAAGAACGGTGCCGTTAAGTACAGTGCTTCGCAAAATGCAAAAACAGTTCATACAGTAAATGTTATAGACGCTGTGGAAGTGAACAGTGCGTTACTTGATTCTAAAATGCAAGAAAATTCTCCTGCACCTATTGCAAAACAATGTAGTGAGCCACGTAGCAAGCGCCGACGGGCGCGTAAATCTGTGCAACGAAAAAGGGTTCGGGACAAGCAAAATGACTATGTACAGTGCAATCCTGTAGTGAACCTAGTACCTTCTGCAACTTCTTATTGTAAAAGTGCCCAGTACTGTGTAGCTAGTGACAGTAGACGTCAAGTAGCTGCTCAAGAGTGTAGTGCAGTAGTTAGTGAATCTGTAGTAGCCTCGCATTGCGCGGACGCCGATCCGGCGGTAGTGCCATCTAGTGACAGTGTTGTTAATCCGCTGTGTGCCGATCCTGCGCCGCTTACTTCACTACGTAGCCCGCGCATGCACAAGCGCAGCAAACAACCGGTGTCAGATGTTGCCCACATTCACGAACCTGTCGAGCGCCACAAGCAAAAGCTTTTTGTGAA
This sequence comes from Locusta migratoria, assembly GCA_026315105.1. Taxonomy (NCBI): domain Eukaryota; kingdom Metazoa; phylum Arthropoda; class Insecta; order Orthoptera; family Acrididae; genus Locusta; species Locusta migratoria. The sequence goes on from CM048755.1 coordinate 673,546,964, forward strand.
TCTTTGCATAGAAAATAAGTCTGTGCAATTTCAGCTCGACACTGGTTCCGCTGTTACATTAATAAATAAAGACACTTATGAACTTCTGGGTTCGCCAAAGTTGTCGCCGTCACAGCAAGTGTTAACAGCGTACACAGGTCAAAATATTCCCGTGTTAGGAGCGTGTAGCCTGCCTGCCTCTTTTCAAGGTGTAACAAAAACAGTTGCTTTTGTAGTTCTTCAAGCCAAATCTACACAGAACATTTTTGGACTAGATGCATTTGACTTGTTTGGTTTATCAATTCAAAGAGATGTGCTTCAAATTTCGTCAGTAGTGCCTCAGGACAAAATAAATGCATTGTGTGAAAAATATAGTGAGTTGTTTTCGCCGGAACTAGGTTGTGCAAAAGACTTCGTGGCACATGTAACTTTAAAAGAATCTGCAGTACCAAAATTTCGTAAAGCTAGACCAGTGCCTATCGCAATTCGTGATAAAGTTGCAGACGAACTTAAACGTTGGCAAGATAGTGGTGTGATTTCTCCTGTTTCTGCGAGTCAGTGGGCCTCACCTATAGTAATTATACCCAAGCCGTCGGGAAAACTTCGTCTCTGTGCGGACTTCAAATCAACAGTGAACAGTCAAACAATTGTAGACACTTATCCCCTTCCCAGACCAGAGGAACTGATGGACAAATTAGGACAGTCTCGCTTCTTTTCTAAGATTGATTTAGCAGAGGCATACTTACAGATTCCGCTTGATGACGAGTCAAAAAAGTTTTTCGTCATTAATACTCACATGGGCCTTTTTCAATTTCAACGCCTACCCTTTGGCAGTTCTTCCGCCCCCGGTATTTTTCAGCGCTTTTTGGAACAGCTGACAGTTTCTGTACCGTGTTGCTCGAACTATTTAGATGATATTGTGGTATCCGGACGTACAGTTGAAGAACATTTAGCAAACCTGGAGTGTCTTTTCAAAGTTTTGACTGCAGCAGGTCTACGTTGCAATAAAGCAAAGTGTTCGTTTTTTCAAACTGAAATAGAGTACCTAGGCCATGTGATTAATGCCCAAGGAATTCATCCCTTACAGTCACATCTTAGAGCAATCAAAGACTTGCCTCCTCCTAAGAATGTGCACGAATTGCAAGCAGTAATGGGAAAGCTGAACTATTATTTCAGGTTTATTCCCAACGCCTCTCAGATTGCAGCTCCACTGCATCACTTACGTAGGAAGAATGTTCCTTTTGTATGGTCTAAAGATTGCCAGGTTGCCTTTGACAAATTAAAGTCTGCACTACTCAGTGATGCATGTTTGATTCCCTTTGACCCACAGAAGCCTGTAGTGCTAGCAGTTGATGCCTCGTCGTACGGTCTAGGTGCAGTTTTGTCGCATCGTATTGGATGTCACGATCGTCCTATTGCCTCTGCATCCAAGCTACTGACGCCGACGCAACAGAATTACAGTCAGATAGAAAAGGAGGCCTTAGCAATCATTTACGGCGTCACAAAGTTTCACCATTATCTCTATGGCAGAAAATTCTATTTGTTGACAGACCACAAGCCTCTCACGTCGTTGTTCTCACCCACAAAGCCAATTCCACCACGAACGGCACAAAAGCTTCAGAGATGGTCCTTGATATTGTCTAATTATCAGTATGAGATTTTGTACCGACCTACCACTAAACACGCCAACGCGGACACACTTTCCCGACTTCCGTTTGGCCAGGATGTGTCATTCGATTTTTCAGAAATGGCATGTTGTCAGATAGACTCCAAAGATGCTTCCGCTGTCGCAGATTTCCCTTTGAACTCTCGTCGGGTTGCACAGGAAACAGCTGCGGAAGCAGACCTAAGTGTGGTAGCACGTTTTGTTCGCTCTGGGTGGCCTGCCAGAGCCAAAGATATTGATCGGCCTCTGGTTCGACGTTATTTTGCACAACGTCATGCATTATCTTTAAGTCAGGGTGTTCTGTTGTTACATACGGACAACGACCATTAAGAGTGATTGTTCCTCGTTCCCAGCAACGTGAAGTATTACGCCTCCTGCATCAAGGACATTGGGGTATTGTTAGGACAAAGCAACTGGCCAGACGTCATTGTACCTGGGTTGGCATGGACGCTCAGATAGAGAGTATGACGTCACAGTGTACTGTTTGTGCGGAGCATCAGGCGGCTCCTCCGCAACGTTTCTCAGACTGGCCACGCCCCAAGGGACCATGGCAACGTTCACATATTGACTTTGCCGGACCTTTCTGGAATACGCGCTGGTTAATTGTTGTAGACGCTTTCAGCAAGTTTCCTTTCGTGATTGCCATGAACTCAACGACAGCGTCTAGTACAATCAGTGCCTTAACATCAGTGTTTTGCACCGAAGGCTTGCCTGAAACTATCGTCAGTGACAATAGACCTCAGTTTGTTAGTGCGGAATTTCAACAGTTTTGTCGTGTGAATGGCATTCAGCATATCACCACCGCACCTTTTCACCCTCAGTCCAATGGTGAAGCAGAACGTTTCGTTCGTACATTCAAGTCTCACATGGAAAAGATGAAAGGTCAGCACTCCAGGCAGCAAGCTCTTCAAATTTTCCTGTCTACGTATCGGTGCATGCCACGTGACGGCCCGTCTCCTGCCGAGCTGCTACACGGCCGCCGTCACCGCAGTCTCCTTCACCTGCTGCAGCCTCCCACGCACCGAGTCGGTTCGTATGGCGCTACGCGTTTTCAGGTTTCTACGCCGGTGTTGTACAGGGTGTTTGCTGGCAACAAGAAGACATGGTTGCCAGGCATCATTCAGCGCGTGCTTGGTCGCAATATGTATGTTGTACGTTCTTCCACAGGGTCGGAGCTGCGGCGCCACGCAAACTAATTGCGCCTGCACAGGCCGCGCGATCCTGTCTCGGGTTTCTTGATTCCAGACCCAGTTCACCGCCAGGGAGCACAGCCGCATCGTTCGTCCCCGGACTACGAGATCCCTATGGAGGTGGACGCGCCTCCTACGCAGTCCGCCTCTCCGCCTCCGTCGCCGCCGCAGCTGACAGCGTCACCAAGAAGGACTCCGGGACCGTGCTTGCCCCCGCTGTCTGGGCCACGCACCTCAGAAGAAGATGACCTGCTCCCGCTGGGCGGTTGGGTGCGCCCTTCCCCTCGTTTTGGCGGGTTTTCGGGGGATCGCAAGGCGGATGCCGGGGCGCGGACGGCGTCTCGATCCCAGCCTCTGCTACGACGCCCGTCCCACCAGTAACGCCCCCGCCCAGGCCCTCCTCCCAGTGCCGTCGCCGTCGCCGTGGCCCTCAGCCCTACGCCACGACGGCGCGGCGGTTTGGGGGGGGGGGGGGGAGGGGTGTGGTGTCGCACAAGTCCAAAGTGCGCGCCACCTACTTTCGCCGCGCGCCGCCATGCACGCACGGCGCGGCGTTCTTACGACGACAGCCACGAGCGCCCTCTGCTACAACTCCGCTCGTGGCCACCACTGAACGACATCGTTCACTGGACTGAGATAGCAACCAGTTAGGACCTTCGTAATCAGATAGGCACCAGTGAAGACTTGGCTATCGTATAGGCACTAGGAAGCAGTACTAGGTAGGCCTCTAGCTCAACTATGTATCTACAGTACTGAGCAATGTAAAAGTTAAGTATTGTATAAATTCTGTGCAATATATATATCGTTCTAATTTACTCCAGTGTTTCTAGTTTCTGGCTGCTCCCCTCCGTACCTGCACCAGCGTGCTATCTTTATTTCTGTGTCGGTCTCATTCCACTCGGCCACCGACACCTACGACGGAACGAGACACCAAATGCGGCGAAGAGGCTGGGACACAAAACTAAAGACGGCACAAACATCCATGCCCGAGGGGGGATTCGAACCCCCGACCGTAGTGGCCGTGCAGACCGTGACTGACGCGCCGCAGTCCCCTCGGCCACCGCGGCCGCCTTAGTATTAGAGATTTGCATGTTACTATTTATTTTTGTCTGTAAGTCTCCCTTAATTCTCTTGGATCTGAAATTAAACGATCTGTTGTCTTAATCTCTATAGAAAAGCGAAAGGGCACTGATTCACTGACTAAACACGAAATCTCGAAAACTACTTCGCCTATGAAGCTGATATTTGGCGGGAATGCAGTTTATACGTAGAAAACGTCAAAATAAGAGGAAGGTCACCGTCTACCATAAGTTTCATACGGTGCATGGGGGAGAGTACTTTGCAACATAAAAATGGATCCCTAAGTACCATCGTCGCCCCATAACTTGAGAATGGCTCGACCGATTTCAGGTTTTTTTTTCCCTCAGAACAAGTGTTGTATGAAATAAAACTGGAATATTTGTGAACAACAAAGTCTGTTTTTCAATGTGACCCTGCGTTTATATTGCATAGAAATCTATATTTTTCTTCCGATATTGATGAAATTTTGCACACTCGACCTTAAAAACAAGAGGAACGTCACTGCCTGTATAAAATTTCGTTCGGTGCATAGTGGAATTTTACAAAATGCGTAGTTTTGCTCAAATCTTTATGAATTTTTGCAGCCATGACCTTTAAACCAAGAGGAAGATCACAGGCTACATAAATGTTTGTATGTTCAAATGTTTGTATACCTTATGGGACTAAACTACGGGGTCATCAATCCCTAAACTTACAAACTACTTATGAACTAGCGAACACCAAGGACGGCACAAATATCCATGCCCGAGGGGGGATTTGAACCCCCGACCGTAGTGGCCGTGCAGACCGTGACTGACGCGCCTCAGTCCCCTCGGCCACTGCGGCCGGCAATGTTTGTATGGTACATGACAAAGTGTACCTTGCAGAAAACTTTGCCGAGAGAGGTAAAGGTGGAAACGAACAGAGATACGAGAGACTAATGGCCGGTTTCTGAAAGAGTAGTTACCTGAACGTTAAGTATAAAACGAGTTTCCGAGACAACAGTTACCGCCACAGCCGTAGTTACCTGTCCGTTAAAGATAAATGCGCGTTCCCCCGGGGTTACCTACACGTTAACGTTAGTTTTAAGTATATCCGCTACGTAGCGTTAGTGGGCTTCCAGAAGTTATTTAACAGTAGTTTTTGTGACTAGGTTCCGTGTAATTTTCATACAATTTTAAAATTTTTGAAGCTGAAGAATGGAAATTATTTCGTCATCGTCGTCACCGCCGTCTTCGGTAATTTCCTTGAAGCGTTGTTTCTCGAAACTCTAACGATTATAACGCTCCAATCATACATATCGCTCTAGCTGTGCTATCGATTATTGTTAACCCTGTCTTCGTTGTTTTTTGTCCTGTTTTTCTTTTTAAAAAATAATACAGCTCTCTAAGTTGCCTTACCATTTTCTCTCCTGTCTGTTTAAGGAATTGTACAGTTTTGTGACATCTTCCAAGGCGTGTTGTTTTTCCAAAAATAGTCAGACCATCTGGCTTTTCATTTACTATAACTACTTTCCTTTCTAAACTCAGGTCGGTCAAAAGATTTTTCTCAAATAGGGTTAATTTTTTCCTCGCTTGTCGCCCATTGCTTTTCAAAACAGAAAACTCGTAACAGCTATACAAAGACGCGTCTTCGATTTCACTTAATAATCGATAAATTTCGAGTAATTGAGATTTTCGTTGGTAGTGCCATCTGTTATCCGTTGCGACGTACTATTTGCTTCGACAGAAGGCGTAGTAACCTCATAGTTAACTAACGGTCGTTGAAAGCAGCTACGGGAAACCCAAGGAAGTTATCTGGCATGTTAAATTATAACGTGACGGTAGCTAACGGCTCAGTAACTATAGTTTTCCAGAAACCGGGCATAAGAGGTGGATGCAGAGAGAGGGGGGAAGGGGATGTGGACTACGAGAGTATAGGGTAAATAAACAGCCGGGCAACCACGGGTTTGCAGCTAGTTAGACATAAAAACGTCAGTACTCAGCTAATGGGAAAGTAGGAATGTCGTTATTGCGAACGCAGTGTATTTGGTACATGGTTTTTCACTTATCGTCCTGGCTGCCTCGCGTGATAATGTAGGCAATTATGTGACGTTGGCATTAGCCAATCGCGTTACAATGAAAATGTTTTGTCATTAAAGCTTCGTTGTACAAGGACAATTACTTTCACTGAGCGGACAAGGGTACATACAACAACCTGTCAACCATAGAGCAGGAACACCATTATATATTTACGAAACACCAATTAAGTCATTCTATGTGTGTTTCTAAGAATATAAACACATTGGCAAAAATGTTTACCGTATTCTTGATGTTGTCAACAAACCACGTGGGGCTACCGGTGTGTTACGTAAAATTTTGCCGTTGTAGGTAATATATAACTGCCAGGGCATCTGAAAAAAGTTTGATTTTTTCTCCTCCAGTAGCTGGCCTCGAACTATATAGTTCTATAGCAATACTTATACAGTACACATTGACGATGTTGCAGTAATTAGGTCCATACTATTACAAAATATACAGTTTCATGCAGGGCCGGCGCAAGGCACGTGCGAAACGTGCGGCCGCACGGGGCGGCACTTTCCGAGGGGCGGCAAATCTGCCGCCCCCCCCCCCCTTTTTTTATTTTTTTATTACAAACTCAACATTCATGCACAAGAGGGGATTCGGAAGCAAACCTCGTAAGGAGCGGCTTCGGGAACCGTGGCAAGGCGCTTCGACTACCTGCCGGCCGCCCCTATTGAATAAGGGGAGGGAGGAGGACTAATTTCTGTGGCAGCACCGTCGTGTTTACGCCGTAGGAACACAGAAGGGGAAGCAGCCTGGCGTACACGCCAGTATTCTTATAGAGCGTTTCCAGTATGTTACGCGCCTTGCGTTTACTCACAACTAATATTGCAGAAGACGAAATCTAATTTGGAAATTCAAATGCAATGTTCGATACTGCGATTATGTGTAGAGCCTCAAGCAATTTTGCTACGCCCTTCAATGGCAGTTTCCAAGTGTTTTATTCTTCCCGCATTATGGATAAAATTGTTTGAACATTACTAGTCAAACATGTCCAACACCTACAATGGCTAGAGGTATTCCAAATGGGTAAATACGCAAGGAGAAATTACAAGGGATAAAGACATTGGTTGTAAGCCTGGCATAAGTTGGGTTTCGACGTATTTTTCAAAATTTTTGCTATCCGTTTCTGAGTGATAGTCAAACGTTTTGGTTTTTGATCCATTTAACGCCTGTCTGCGCCTACATGAACAACAATTAAACTCTGACCGGCACTTTTGTTAGACAATACTACTCGCCAGTGGCGTAACTAGGACTTGGCTTTGGGGGGGGGGGAGGGATAGATCTGCTTGACGAGCAAAATTTTAGTCAGTTTCCAGACAGTCTACCATCTACCACTCCCGTTGAAGAAACTAATTCCAATGAAAGCTTATGGTAAAACACCCCAAGCTTCCAATCTTTACCAGATTGCTGTTATACGATTTCTTTTTCTTTACTTCTCTCTCTCTCTCTCTCTTTTTCTTTCGGGTTCTGGGGCGCGGGGGGGTCTATCCCCCTCATCCCCCCATAGTTACGCCACTGCTACTCGCACACTATCACTTTGCCAACATTTATTTACTGTATACGGTTTTCCGTTGAATGCATTGTCTGTTCACAACAACTGACAAATATTTATTTACGTTAATTTTGTAAGGTCATGTTGCGCGGGATTAACCGAGCGGTCTAAGGCGCTGCAGTCATGGACTGTCCGGCTGGTCCCGGCGGAGGATCCCTCCCTCCGGTATGAGTGTGTGTTTTTGTCTTTAGGTTGAGTAGTGTGTGTGTGTGAGCTAAGGGACTGGTGACCTTAGCAGTTAAGTCCCACAAGATTTCACACACATCTGAACATTTTCGTAAATTCACAAGGCTTGTTAAAATTAGCTATATTTCTTCAATCAGGTTTAACTCTATTTTTGAACAGGTGCCCAGCGACAGTTTTGTACAAATCTGTAGAGAATGTCACAGATCAGTTGTATTTTTCGTTTTTATTTTCCAGATCTACACATATTTCGGGTACAGTGTGGCTATTCTCAAAGCTTTATGTTTACATCTATACCGTCACGGTCATGCTGAACGTAACTGTCAACCTGGCGGTTTACATGGAAGCACATACTAAAATCTTTTGAGACTGGCCAGTCAACGAGCGAAACCTAGTTAGATCTGAAAAGTAAAAACAAAAATTGCGATTTATTGCTGACATTTCCTATAGATTTGTTTAAATGAAATTCCACAAACGTTTTGAAAAACCAAAAATCGTGATGTTGGAGGGGGGGGGGGCGGCGGCAATTTAACAGCTCGCGCGGGGCGGCACTTGGGCTTGCGCCGTCCCTGGTTTCATGGTTTGGAAACACTGTACGGTTTCCATTTGTTCCGAAACCATCAGATGTTTGTTTTCCCACCTTCACTTCCAAAATTTTCCAGACTGTAAAACTCGCACAGAGGGGCGGGGGAAACCCCGTCATTGCGTCATGGGCACGAGACAAGTCCTCGATAGACAATAAAAATTCAATCAGTGTTTAAACTGAATAAATAATCTTTAATGTCGCTAACATTGTCGCCAAATAATTATGTTGTCAACGCTGCTGAAGGCCATACGGAGCCACCGTGAACACAGCCTTATGACTGGGGAGTCTGCCGTTAGAGTTCGCTTCCGCTGTGTAGATTGCAATTTCTGCCGCAGAGGGCGTTACAGTCGCTACGTGTACTCAGTGTGCGTCGTTAACTGCGGCAGTTGGGTCGCATGGTAAAAGGCGTGTTTCGTTTGGCTTTGATCAGCCGCGTCGCGTGTGGCCGTTGCTTGTCTTATGTGAGCGGGGCATCCTGGTTTGCAGCATCCATGGGTAAGTCCGAAACACTGATGTCCTTCACAGAGCAGATAGCAGAAATAGATGTTCGTGAATTCGAAAATTAACCGTTGCCATTAACTCTTTACATAGTTCAAGGACAGGCTAAAAATAAGCCATTTCGTGCTGCTAGTACTACCTTAATGTAGTTAATCTTATTTCAAAAGCATTTGTTGACGGTTTCAGAAACCTATCTGTGACTATAATGCGTTGGATTATAATAAATACTGAGGGAACTTCGACATCGTAGCTGCTTTAAGCTTTGTCTCGGCCGTGATTGAAAAATGTACACCAAGCTCTGTGCGGCATCTTCTGTATTTGCAAGTGATTCATGAGCAATATTAAAACTTGTACGAATATTTTATGTGATTTGTAACGTGGCATTTTAATTTGGGCAGTGGGTGTGGCGCAAGGTAGGGGTAGAGCTGCCTCATTTAACACGGCTTATGCAGCCTGGCCATATTTGCCTTGTGAAATACCAAGTTTTATAATTTAAGTTACTGTATACTGACTGTGGCCTTAGTAAAGTAAGATATCTGAAGCGATGTAATCCGCATCAACGTACTGACTATTGCTTTCCAGAAGTGTAAATCACGGATGTAAGCAGCGAAAATTCCGGTATGATGCAGACTGCTACGTTACGAGATACACGATGTGCATCCACCTCCAAACCATTTGGAAATGTTCTAGTTCGGCGCAAACATCTACAAAGGAATTCAAAGTATTAATATCCGCATTATAGGTGGGGCTTTTTAACGGTTTTCTTACGGGCAGTAGACTTGGAAATGCAGCCTGTAAAGTGGTTGGGACAAATACGTAGCTTGATGTCAAAGATAGTTTTGGAGTAGCGGAAGCCAATGAATTTGAAGGGGTTATTAAAGTTTGCGCCATCATTTCAGCGTAAGCATGTCACATAAGTATATTAATTTGAGGTAAATTAAGTAAAAGTGGACAAGTAGGTGATGCCCAATCTGTACGCGCCATACTTAATAGAAAATGAGTGGGTCCGACATACATTTTGCAGTTTCAGTTAAGCAAGTTGTACCCTTATTTCATATAAAATCTAGGACTCCAGTATGACACGGAAAGTACTTGAAGAGCGGAATCAGTTTTGACAAAGATTCGACGAAGCGTCCGTATTAAATGCTCGTGTTCGGCTTTCGTGAAACTCATTAAAAGGGCGTCTTCTCGTCCCTACATGAAGGTGCGTTGTTCACTTCGGTAGCTTTCGCCGTGGAGTATTCTTAAACGTAGCTTAATTACATCTAGCCCACTGCTTGAACGTTCGGAGATTTTGGTACTTTCTTTTGCCTCTTACTGAATAAGTCGACTTAGTCAAGTTTATACTTTGTCAAATACTACGTTGGTTGTGAAATACTTCACCATATATGGCGCTAATAATTTGTAACGATGGACGTAGTATCGTCGCATACGTTTAGTGATAAATTGTTTTAATAACATTAATTTCCCTATCTTGAAATTCCGCTATGTAATCTAAGACCGGTAATAAAATAGGCTTCGTACTATCAGTTGGTTAAGGTTTCATACATGTAGGCATAATTTCTCCGTATTTAATTACGACATACTTTACCTTAAAATACGCGTTTTGCAAATGTCTTTAAAGCGCTGTTACATTTAGGCTGCCAACTTTTCTAATATTGAAGTATAAATACAAAATCCACCAAATACGGCACATTTGCTTCCGATCGCCTGAATTGGAGGCTGCGCAACGCGATGTTCATTTGTTGCAGCCCACGTCATTATGTCGTCAGCCAATGGTGACCAAACACCGCCGCGGCAACATGCAAATAAGAATTTTCGACGTCGAAATTAAATATGCGGTAATGCGTTTTATACACGAAAGCATAGTTGTGCATATTTCAGAGAAGAAAAGTCAATGAGATCCCAGACAAATATGCGGGAAAATTTGAGCACTAAGCAAGAATTAAACACTAACCTTGTTCTAAAAATATAAACGATATATTAATAAAGGTATATCACCACATGTGTATGTAACAGTGATTTTACTGAAGGGCACGTAATTGTAGTAGCTTGTCATGCTGTGCAATTCTTCGAAGGAATTATTGAACTACATTTCCGCCTGGAGGGTAAAGTTTCCCCACCTCGACGAAAAAGTGCTGCTATATTTCTTTCGAGCGATAAGCTCGACGGAACATACACTCAGCAAGATAAACCACGAAATGTTCATAACGTGGGATAGCACCTCTGACATCCCGCCACATTCTTTCCACATTCTGGGTGTGAACGGAACGATCTTTCACTTCTACAAAGTTCATACTATGGTTCACTCTAAGATGCTGAAAACCTTCAGAACTTAGAGTTTCTTATCAACTAAAGTACTCGCTAATGATCGTTGTCCAAGGGAGAATCTTTTCTTTGATTACTCTAAATGTTTCCCTGGTCCGATCTTCGACCGGCTCAAGGAAACACTTCTTCGACCCTAGCTGGATTCCACCGAACACCCAATTTCCGACAATTTTTCGACCTCTGTTATATTTAATTTTTCAAAATTTCGCCTCGTCTGTTTCGACGATGACTCCTGGTCCACCTAACTCTTGGGAATTGTTTATCGCCCACTCGACACACACTTGACGACAAAATGAAGACCAGTCAACCACCGTACGCTTAGAAAAGCCGAAATTTGAAAGAAGTCTGTCGAACTTCGGATAACACGAAGAGACCCGCATAGCGGTGTAGTCAGATTTTTCGGACTTTCAGTCGCGAGTTATCGAACCAAGTACCGATCCGGGCTCTACGTGTAAAATGCACGTCACATAGACATCACGACTACCTTTACGTACCCTTCGTCGCCGCCAACATCTGAAAGAGAAATCTTTCATTTAAAATGGCATCGTGAGCACTCCATACTTCCTGGGAGTATTCCATGCTCTACTAGCCACGTCCACAGGCGACTGTCACGCAGCCGGTAAAACTGAATTTCACTTGTGAAGCACCTGTAACGACATAGTTACAATGGAACTGAAGAAACTATGCTACCTTTCTAATTCAAATGGGTTCTACATTACCCAATATGCCTCAGCGTTCGATACAGTATTGATATCGTTCGATCAATCACGTATCTTGTTATTCAAATATTATCCCCGAATTCTGTAAATTATTTCTGAAGTAAAGACTAAACGCTAAACTATTATGTTCGTTAATTATCGTAATAAACCGCAACTTTTCAATCCATAACAGTAAAAATCAAATGAAACATGTCTCGAACATGTACCGTAAATAACTAATGCTACTATTGTTTTTTGTATTTCCTGCCTACCATAGTAAAAGAGGCGCTGCCAACATTTCCGCCGAGATGATGATCAGCGCCGTCGGCAGTCCAAAATAAAATTTCTCCAATAAGATTATTTTTTGGTACACCCGTTTCATTATTCTCTTTACGAGACAAACTGTATAAAATTAAGTTTCGTACGTAAAAGAAAGCAAAACATGGTAATTTCGAAACAGCCGTGTACATTGAAGTCGCTGCGCCGATACTTGTCTAACGGTTCACTCTCTAGATTCTGTCGGCGCAAACGACAAAACATTTCTCACATGTAATCAGGCAAGAAGTAAATAGAACACAATGCAATATAGTGTGTAAATGTTGGCAATGAAAGGTTCCTTTTATCCGAATAATTAGTATAGCGACCGGACAAGGTTACACACAAGAACCTGTCAGTCATAGAGCAGGAACAGCATTATTTATTTACTTCATAGTCTGTACGAACCAGTAATGAAAACATAAAAAGTACTGTTTCTCCTTTGTGATTGACAGGTTCTCGTATGTACCGTTGTCCACTCAGTAAAAGCAATTGCCCTCTTATGTAAAATTTTACTTACCATGCCGGCGGTAGAGATCGAATGAAACAATCAGATTGTGCCATCTCTTTTTCATTTTCGTTTTACAACAGAACAATTTCCTCGGTTTTCCTGATTTCTAAGTCCTGTTCCACGTGGAGGAACAAATACAGGCCGGCGATTACGTTCATTACTTAATTAGTCGATAAATTAAAAAAGTACGTCTCTGCCGCAAGTGGTAACAGTTTCTGACATTTTTGTACCATCTCGCAAATCTTTCATACACACATACATTAAAATTTGGATTTATGTTATGTACATAACACTACACGGTAGGCGATTCTACTCTATGACCATAACAAAAATAACGTGACAGTGTCCGAAACATCAAATTTGCTGTTTAAAATAATATTTTTAATGTATAGTGGCCACACAGATACTACACACGGAAAAAGTTTCTAAAAATACAGCCACTCACGTTGTCGTAAATTATTTTTGTCTTGCATACTTTACGTTATTGATGCTTATTCGTAATTAAGAGTATCAATGCCATCTAGATGGCATTGATACTCTTTGACATGTTCTTGTATGTATGTATGTCCAGTCAGTAACAGTTCAGAATTACTTGATCACTGTTTCGTACAGATCACATAGTAAATAAAACTTGCTGTACCTGCTCTATGATTCACCGATTCTTGTATGTACCCTTGTCTGATCAGTGAAAGTAATTGGCCTCGTAAAAAGAAGTTTAGAATCACTTTATCCTCTCAAGTACAAAGTATTATAGCATGTTTTACTTCTTTTATATGTACGAAACAGTCATCAACTAATTCCAAATCTCTATTTTCCGAGGCCAATTACTCATACTGACCGGACATGGGTACATACACGATCCTGTCAACCATAGAGCAGGTATAGCATGTTTTATTTATTTTATCGTCTGTCTGAAAGTGTAATCAAGTGATTTCGAAACTGAAATAATTGAAACTTCATGTTAAGACGATTATTTTGACATCTTGTAAACATTGCGCGGTTTCGTATATAAAAACAGTACCGCGTTATTTGCTTGTTGCGCGGCGGTGAGGTTTGGTTACCATTGGCTGATGACGATACTCATCTTTGTGCTGTGATTCGCTAGCCACATAAATCACGTGGTCAGCAACAAATGAACATCGCGTCGCGCAGCCTCCAATTCAAGCGATCGGAAGCGAATGTGCCGTATTTGGTGGATTTTGTGGTTATACTTCAATATCAGAAAAGTTGGCAGCCTAAATGTAACGGCGCTTGAAAGACATTTGCAAAACGCGTATTTTAAGGTATGGTATGTCGTAATTAAATACGGAGAAATTATGCCTACATGTATGAAACCTTTACCAGACAATTTATGTACAGCTCTGGAAGACGAAGAAACACTTTGTGGTTAATGTGCAGTTTGTGTTAGCGACCGGTGCTTGACTATTACTTTACTTGGCCTATAGATTTCATGTAATCTGGATTTTACTAGTGTTGGCTTGATCTTAAACCATTTCCAAAGCGCCAGTCTTTTATTCAAACGTATCAGTGTTAGAAATGCTTCTTTAGCATTCGTAGCCGTTACAACTACGGATTACAACTACTAGCTAATTGAGTTCACGCCTAGGAGCTGCTTTCCTTCAATTAGAGCCCTCAAGATCACGCCCGGCGCTTTTTACCATTGCCATGCTGCCCCAACTGGTCAGTTCAACTTCATTTCCTTATCTGGCTCTTAAGCTTTGTTGCCGATTCATAACTGTGCCCCCATTTATTTCGCATTTCATCACTTAATGATAACCATACAAAAAACAAGACACGTACAACTGTGTAACTATTAGGCAGTGTGAGGATGTTTTCTGGTAGGCTAACGGTTGATAGCGAGAAATTAGATTTTAGCGTTGTATCTGAAGGTTTTTCTTCGCTCGGGGGTAAGCTTTATTTGCCGTGAACGAAGAAATCACGATTTTTAGTTCTGCTGGAGATTGTGGAACGCCGTTTAGCTAGATACATAGTACATAACGTGTGATTACATTGAGAACTACCATATGGGTCTATTGCCGCAATTCAGTCACTGTGATTGGGTGTGTGGTAAGAAGGGGTAGCCGGTACAGTCTTTCTACTAAGCCACAGTTTTTAACTCTTGGCGGCCTCTTCCTACACAGCCTTTAGTTAATAAATTTTAAGTGTTTGTGAAGCGACCGGTCGTGTTTGTGCGTGGCCTACAGCCGAGCGGTAGCCGACTGGCTGTGTGGCAATACTGTAGCGCCATTTGGTAAACGCGAAGTAGAAAGCAATTTTAATCGTACTGTAGTGTCAAAATGCAGCAGACACGAGGAGCGTCACACATTTTAACGTTCATTGTAAATCTATAGTGCTGTAATCACACCCTTCTGTCAGTATTGCGTAATACTCAGTATGGCACAAAATCATTGTCTAATCGCCGCTTACTGCTTTTCCTGTATTTAGAACCATAACTCGTGGCAGTCTCTAGTTGGTTCCGTGTTTGAAGTTACCGGTACCCCAGTCACACGCAGGCACTAAGAATCGCTTCCCTGCACCGCCGGATTCTTCAAACGAAGCGGCCAAGGCGGCTGCGGCCACTGAGAACGGGCGCATTGTTGCTGTGAGCACCTTTGATGCTACCGCCAGGGCCTTTGATGGTCCGCTTACTGGCGTGACTTGCCGACTGTACATATGCGACAGTTTCCTCGCCTCGCAGAAAAAGTTATGCAGTATTTCGTTCCAGCCGTATGCTCGACGGAACATATACTCAGGAAGTTAACCCACGAAATGTTCAGTCTTTCTGACAACGTGGGATAGCACCTCTCACATTCCGCCACATTCTCTCCGCGTTCTGGGTGTGAGCGGAATGATCTTTCGCATCTACAAAGTTCATACTATGCTGAAAACCTTCAGAACTTAGTGCCGTATGAACTAAAGCCGTCGCTAATGATCGTTGTCCCAGGGAGAATCTTTTCTTTGATTATTTTAAATAATGTTTCCCCTGGTCCGATCTTCGACCGGCTCAAGGAAACACTTCTTCGACCCTAGCTGGATTCCACCGAACACCCAATTTCCGACAATTTTTCGACCTCTGTTATATTTAATTTTTCGAAATTTCGCCTCGTCTGTTTCGACGATGACTCCCGGTCCCCCTAACTGTTGGGAATTGTTTATCGCCCACTCGATACACACTTCACGACAGAATGAAGACCAGTCAACCACCGTACGCTTAGAAAAGCCGAAATTTGAAAGAAGATAACACGAAGAGACCCACATAGCGGTGAAATCAGATTTTTTCGGATTGTCAGTCGCGAGTTATCGAACCAAGTACCGATCCGGGCTCTACGCGTGAATTTGCACGTCACATAGACATCACGACTACCTTTACGTACCCTTCGTCGCCGAAAACATCGGAAAGAGAAATCTTTCATGTAAAATTTACATGGCACATGGCATCGTGAGCACTCTATACTTCATGGAAGTAGTCCATGCTCCACGAGCCATGTCCACAGGCGACTTTCACTCAGCCGGTAAAACTGAATTTCACTGGTCAGACACCTGTTACACGACATAGTTACAATGGAACTGAAGAAACTATGCTACCTTTCTAATTCAGATGGGTTCGGCGTTACCCAATATGCCTCAGCGAATCGATGTCGTTCAATCACGTATCTTGTTGTTCAAATATTATCCCTGAAGTAAAGAGCAAACGCTAAACTATTGTCCTCGTTAATTATTGTAGTAAACCGCAACGTTTCAATTCATAACAATAAAAATCAAATGCAACATTTGTCTCGAACAGGTACTGTAAATAACTAATGCTATTGCTGTCTTTTGTATTTCCCGCCTACCTTAGTAGAAGAGGCGCTGCCAACATTTCCGCCGAGATGAGCAGCGCTGTCGGCAGTCCAAAATAAAATTTCTCCAGTAGGATTATTTGTTTGTACACCCGTTTCACTACTTTTTCTCTTTACGAGGCAAACTGTATAAAATTACGTTTCGTAAGTAAAAGAAAGCAAAAATGGTAATTTCGAAGAAGCCGTGTACATTGAAGTCGCCGCGCTGCTGCGGCCGATATTTATCTAACGGTTCACTCTAGAGATTCCGTCGGCGCAAGCGACAAAGCATGCCTTACATGTAATAAGGCAATAAGAAGTGTACCAATGTTGGCAATAAAACTTTCCCTTTATGCAAATAATTAGTTTACCGACCAGACAAGGGTACATACAAGATCCTGTCAACCATAGAGCAGGAACAGCATTATTTATTTGTCATGGTCTGTACGAAGCAATGATGAAAACATAAAATAAATGCTGCTCCTGGTCTGTGGTTGACATGTTCTTGTATGTACCCTTGTCCACTCAGTAAAAGCAACTCCCCTCGTATGTAAAAAAATTTTACTTGCCATGCCGGCGGTACAGATTGAATGAAGCAATCAGATTCTGCCATGTCTTGGTTATTTTATTTTTATAACAGAACAATTTCGTTGGTTTTTTCTGATTTGTAATTCGTATTTCACGT
This sequence comes from Locusta migratoria, assembly GCA_026315105.1. Taxonomy (NCBI): domain Eukaryota; kingdom Metazoa; phylum Arthropoda; class Insecta; order Orthoptera; family Acrididae; genus Locusta; species Locusta migratoria. The sequence goes on from CM048755.1 coordinate 673,564,098, forward strand.
GGAGGAACAAATACAGGCCGGCGATTCAAATTCATTGCTTGTTTTGTCCATAAATTTAAAAAAAAGTATGCCTCTGCCGCAAGTGGCAAGTTTTTAAAATTTTTGTACCATCTTGCAAATCTTTCATATACGGATACATTAAAATTTGCATTGATGTTACGTAAATAAAACCACACGGTAGGCGGTTCCACTCGGTGTCCATAGCAAAAAGCACTTAACGTCAGTGTCCGAAACTTCAAATTTGCTGTTTAATATGAAATTTTTAATATATAACGGCCACACATACTCCACACGGAAAAAGTTTCTGGAAATACAGCCACTCACGCTGTCGCCAATTGTTCTTGTCTTGCATATTTAACGTTACTGATGCTTACTCGTAAATACAACAGTATCAATGCCATCTAGATGGCGTTGACAGTATGGCAATTGATAGCACATACTTCTGTGACAATGAATATTACAATTAAAAAGATGTAAGAAATTGTTGACAGGTTCTCGTATGTACCATTGTTCGGTCAGTAACAGTTATTGGCCTCGTAAAATAAAGATTTAGAATTACTTGATCCTGTCAACCATATAGTGCTATAGCATGTTTTATTTATTTCATATGTACGAAACAGTCATCAATTAATTATAAATCTTCATTTTACGAGGCCATTAACTGTTACTGACCGGACAAGGGTGCGTAAAAGAACCTGTCAACCATAGAGCAGGTATAGCATGTTTTATAATCTGTCTGAAAGTGTAATGAAGTGATTCCGAAAATAAAGTAATTGAAACTTCATGTTAACACGTTTTCACATCTTGTAAACATTTCGTGCTTTCATCTATAATATGCCTTACCGCACATTTAATTTCAAACGTCAAAAATTCTTATTTGCATGTTGCCGCGGTGGTAAGATTTGGGTACCATTGGCAGACGACGATACTCTTCCTTTGTGCTGTGATTCGCTGACGACGTAATCACGTTGTCTGCAACAAATTAACTTCGCGTTGCGTAGCCTCCAATTCAGGCGGAAGCAAATGTACCGTATTTGGTGGATTTTGTATTTATACTCCAATATTATGAAAGTGGACAGATGAAATGTAACGGCGCTTGAGACATTTGCAAAACATGTATTTTCATGTGAGGTATGTCGTAATTAAGTACGGAGAAATTATGCCTGTACGTATAAAACCTTTACCGCACTGTGAATGTAAAAACTTACCTGAATGTCTGAACATCGAGTAAGAGTAAATGTTATAATTAATCGGTCTGGCATCGACTGATAGCAATGTGTATGGCCCTATTAATGCGCTCAACTATCCAGATCACGAGTCTGGTTAAACAATGAACACAGTCCGGTTGTAACAAGTTCCGATTCGTTAATCAAACTGACAAATTATTCATTAAATAAATACCGTACTGATCAATGTTTAACACAAATTTGATATCCAAATTAAATGTGATCATCGGTGGAGTGATAGACAATCTCGAACAGTGACTGATAGCAGCGGAATGACGTAATGATAAGACACAAAACACTAAAGTTGACAATTGTGTGTCTGTTTAATTCAAGATTAAATTACTACTGTGACATAGACTAAACATGACATCTATTTCGAACTTAGTGGTGATCGTTATTCCTCATTAACAAACAAAATGTTGTGTTGTCAAAATAGTCCATTAGCTAAGTAGGGTACACACCATGTAATGCTGATTATAAATGTATTCATATGTAGCATGACAAAATACAATAATAGCTGATAGGAATGAAAGGAACCGATAATTGTGTAATTGACTATTTAAGGTACAGATCTCACTTTATTAGACCCCAAAAGTGACTAAGTATGGATTCCGTTGCGAGCCTAGCAATAATTGTTTGTCCCGACACCTTGTTATCTAACTTTATTAACAAACCAATTATGCATAACTGAAGACAAGGATACCACCTGTCAGCTTTGACACATGACGTCATCAACATGGTGTCAGTCACGTATATACTCGTATCCAATATGGCGACCAAAACACTTGCAAAACGCCCATATAAACACGCGAAAATTACCTAAAAACCAATAAAATGTTCCTAACGGGACAAGCGCGGGAATGTGGGGTTTTTCGGCGGGGACATTCTAAGCGGAAAAACATACCAACCACAAAAAAGCGTCCCATAAAAGAACCCATAACAAAAAGACCAGGTATCGGACACTTCAATTAACATTTATTACACCTCAAATGAATCTCAGGATACCAAATTAACCCAAAACGAAAAACGGAAGAAACTGATATCGGGCACGTCCTACATCACACATCAAATCAAACTTGGAATACAAAACGATCACCACAGCCTCAAAATTACAGAAAACTGCTATCGAACCTCAAAATTCAGGATAATACACAACATTCCCCAAAAGACATTTTACACTCGATTACACCCCTCTGCTTTGAGTCATAACATTTACTAGAAATCTCGATCAGCTACATGGACTACTGTACTTACGTGACATAGTGCGACACTATTGGCAACAGTCGTTGGAGATGCTCCGGCGAATGGCGGCACAGAATCTCCACAAGATGTGAAACTTACCTTGTTAGCACCCCTTATCAGTTACTTCATTTTCGAAATAAATCAAGCGATTCAAAAATAGAATATCTCACACAACAAAGCCACATGCATTGTTTTTATGTTAAGATTCAACGCTTTCTTGATACATAAACGGAAATACCAATATCTGTCCCTCAAATAATTCGAATTACTCCAATACCTTCAATATAATTTTTATAAGTATTCTTCATTTCTAACCCCTGTACCACGTGGTGGTACAAATACTACGCGGCAAATAAAATCCATCACTTGCCAATTAGAACTCCCGTTCCTGGGCATAACCGTAGACGGAGATAGGACCCGTCGGTTTAGACTCATGAAGTCATCAACATGGCGCAAATGACGCATCACACGTAGCCAATATGGCGACCAAAACAACCACGAAAAAAACCGATCGCACGCACATTTAAACACGGGAAAATTCACGAAACACCAAAAAATGACACTAACGGGACCAGCGCAGGAACGAGGGGGTTTTGGGCGGGGACATTCTAAGCGGGAAACGAAACAAAAAAACCAAAGTCTAAAAACGGAATACGCAAATAAAACCGCACCAAAATTACAAATAAACGTTATCGCACACTTCAGTTACACTAAATCTCAAAATAAGTATACATGACAATCTAGACCCCGGGCTACGGAACAGATTGCTCTTCAGCGTAGCCCAAGGTCTACGTGGCAATAATGAAACGCACGATAGGACCCTTCGGCTTCCACTGAAACTGGCAACATTCGTAACTTTCCTCGTCGGTTCCAGGATATGTTTCCATAAATGTAAATTTCGATAAGACTCGAGAATATATCTTGGTACGCCTGAGAAACGATGATGTCAAGATGACATGGCGGAACAGCTTATCTCACGTTTCATGAATAACACATCTGCACGAAAATTCACCATACCACAATTTCCATCGAAAATGATCAATGTTTCAAATTGTTACTATTTTTTGTTTAAAACATCGAGCTCGGTAGGTAGATACGTGAATCTAAATGGATCAGTTTGAACACAGCACTTGAATTCGTGGCATATTTGCAAAAATTGATACTGTACCTGCTCGATCGATGACAGGTTCTTATGGCAACATTGCCGCGAGCGACCATGGGCAACAACAGTACAGAGTGATGGGATTACTTCCTTGCGCCAACTATGAAATAAACAATTAGTGCTGTTCCTGCCCCATGGTAGACAATTTCTCGACATAACAATAGTTCTCAAAGGCAAACAATCGCGGCTTCGCTGCTCTCAGCGCTCGTCGCTTCGCTCCTCGCGCTCAAAGAACAGAAAAAAGATCCCAACTTAACCACAACCTCGGGCAAGGCTACAGATCAATCCGTTACCTAGATCAATATCCTACATGAAAATTTCCATACCTCCTAAACATCGAAATTGGCCCCTTATCCGACCAGTAAAAGAAATCGTCACTGTAACAATTCCTAACAAAACATACAAAGAACTTGCAAATTTTGACAAACTGCTTTTTTAACCAATAACAAGCAGTTACGAAAACTCTCTCTCTCTCTCTCTCTCTCTCTCTCTCTCTCTCTCACACACACACACCTACCTTAATATTTAAATATTTTTCTCCACTTCTACCAGGCATAACTGAAGACTGAGATACCACCCGTCAGCTTCAACCCATGACGTCATCAGCGTGTTAGGAAAACCGTATACGGGATATCTTAATACATCTGTATTGTAGTTAATAATCTGTAGTTATCCTCGTAAATTATAGATAACAGAATAGACCATTGATCACAGGTCTCGGCCCAAAAATTCGCTCCTTCGGCATTCACATGCAGGGGGAGAGAAACCTCGCTGTTAACTATAGCTTACCATCAGACTGAAGCTACAGATCACTTTTACACAAAATATTAATCTATACTATGTTCTGCTTGTAAACAAACTACTGTCTAACTCAACTGCCACATAATTACTTACTCCTTCTACAAACACGCATACACCTCAAAACCACTGCACTGCTGTGACGTCATGGGTCGAAGCTGATGGGCGGTAGCCCTGTCTTCAGGTGAGCCCTGCCGCCGCCGCCGCCGCCGCCGCCGCCGCCGCCGCCACCACCACCACCACCACCACCACCACCACCACGTACATATGCAATTGTATTTCTTACCTTTCATCATAGATCAACCAAGATACTAAGAAGTGAGGGCTTAAGTTTCTTCACATACCAATGACATACAAGCACCACCAAGCTTGATTATGCTGTACTATTCATCAAGCAAGTTACACAGAGCCACATGCATTGATCATTTACCTCTACATGGAAAAATGTATACATTTTAAAGTTAGGGGGTAGGCATTCTTTTATAACAGAAAAGATGTGTGTAACACTTCCAATCACTTGCAAATGTTGACCAACTACCCTTTCACCAATAAGAACCACACACTATGAGAAACACTATGTATGCAATACATATTCAGTTCCCTCGGTGACGGTAATATAGATCTATTCAGGCTGAAAAAAGACAAAGATTCTGCTCTAAACTATTTTATTTATTGTTCCAAGACTCAGATAATAAGGGGGTCAATTAAGGTCTTCAGCATTAACTGTACAAGAATTTAAATCATATTAACCAATAAATAAACTCTCCCCTCCAAAGTCCACAAAAGCAATCTTAATTTCTTTAACATTCCATGTTCTTAATTTCATAGAGCAACCAAGATGATAAAGCAGAGTAAATATAATCATAGTCTTGTGTAGAAGCAACTTATATCTACAGACATAACTTCCTCATATGCTAATGTATAAGCAGCACCAAATCTGTTTGTGCTGTACAATAAAATTTAAGTATATTCTGTGCTGTGGAGTGTTATGAATTACATACTCAATTTGTTGCAGAAGTCACTCATAACAATGCGTGTTCATCACTTACAAGTTTTACATTTTCTTGCTTAAAAAGGAGTGAGGGAGGCATCACTACTATAAATGTACCATACAAAAAATTCCTTTGTGCTAACACTTAAAAAATGTACGCAAAGAAATATTCACATCTTACATTCAGCACATCTCTGAAATAAAATAACTATATACTTCTGTTCCGCTTCCAATGTATAACGACACAAGCAGCTCACAAACATCCCAAAATTCTCACGTCATAGATCAACCAAGACACATCTGTAGAAATCCACAATTACGGCAATTGTGTGTTGCAGAATAATTATGATAAAATGTACTTTGTATGTGTAAGAAATACACACTCCATGCTAGAGATAAAATTTAAGACTGGCAATAATATGTTTGCCAAGAGATGTAATTTATTACATACTGTGTTGATTTTGTTGGTATTTGCTTATGGCAGCACCAGTGAACAGTGGTAATGTTTGTATCAAAATGTTCGCTTTAAAAAAGGATAACTCATTTACTCTGAATTTTGAGTTTCTCCCGGCGTATTTGATAATCAAAATATCCACGGGTGTACTGCCTCAGAGAGGGCCCCCATTAGGAAGGAGCGCGCCATCGGAGACGCCGGTAATCACGGGGGACACTTCCGCAATGACTTCCTTCTCTTCTTCAGTGACTTTGACCCAGAAACGAAAGATAGATTCGCCTCAGCAAAAGAAAACTCTGCCCAATCTCCCGAAATTCCTAGTTGTCTCTCGAACCGACGGTAAAGATTTCACTTCTGTAAATCCTTTTGTCATTCAGAAAGGTGTTGATGTGATTGCTGGCCCTGTTAAGACATATTCGCGTCAGCGCAATGGTACATTGTTGCTGGAAGCGGACAGTGCCTTCCAGGCGCAAAAACTAATCCGGACTCCGTTGTTACACACGTTTCCTGTCAAGGTAGAAGCGCATGGCACGCTCAACTCGTCACGGGGGGTAGTTTTTACGAGATCCCTTGACGGGTTGTCTGACGAAGACATACAAACCTATATGTCCGATCAGGGTGTAACAGCCGTGCATAGGGTGTTGAAAAACGTAGATAACCAGCTGACACCGACTCGTACTGTGTTTCTGACGTTCGACAGAGTTGAACTCCCGTCGAAGGTCAAAGCAGGGTATGAAGTTATCTCCGTCCACCCTCATATACCAAATCCAACGCGCTGTTTCCAATGCCACAGATACAACCACATCCGTCAATCTTGCCCTAATGCAGCAAAATGTCACTTGTAGTAGGGACGCCCATGAGGGGGATTGCCCACCTCCGTCCCCTCACTGCCTTAATTGCAACTGTGACCATGCGGCTTCCTCTCGGGACTGCCCTGTATATAAGGATGAAAAGGTCATTCAGCAAATTCGGGTTACGGAAGAGGTAGCAACATCTGCCGCTGGAAAGTTGTTGGCGAGTCGAAAGCCCACTGTCCTCCCAGCGGGCACACACAGTAAGGTCCTCACCTCCACTCGACCTACTAAGGATGCAGGTACGCAGACCTGTGATTTCACTTTCGCTGACACAGATGTGCGATCGGCCAGCCCGAAGATTGCCCGTTCCACGTCCCCGCCTTCTCCTGCTGCTTGTAAAGTTGTCTTCGTCAACCTCGAATAAACCGCGGGCACCTAATCAAGATGCCCGGACTTTGAAAAAGGAACCCGTCCGTGAAGATTTTCTGCGTTCTCAGGCTTTCCAACCGTCAACTGCCTCTTCTCACCAACAATCTTCCAGAAGAGCCAACAAGAGAGTTCCTCTCCTTCCCCGCCGAGGCGTGACCCATCCGTCATGCCGTCCAACAGTTGCCGGCCTCGGCCGTCTTGTGTTTCACCGGGTCGCTCCGTCTGCCGGGCACCCGCCCGGCGGTGGAAACTGCCCCTCCTAATCAACTCAGGGAGGTGGCAAGCGCGTCGGTCGAACCTATGGACCACGACCCTTTGCCCCTAGACACCGATAGCAGTGCTCCCTCGAACTCCGGTCCTCAGCGGCCGTCGAGGTGACCCCGCTTGCTAGTTGGTTTTTATCCTTATTTCTTACCATTTTTTATCATGGCGCTCCTTCAGTGGAATATTCGCGGCATTCGTTCCAATCGGGAGGAGTTAAAACTTCGGTTGCACTGCCCGCTTCTAGTCTGTCTCCAAGAAACTAAGTTGCGTCCAAGTGATCGTGCAGACTTTCCACACTACACCTCTGTGTGGTTCGACCTGCCACCCGTGGAAGGTATCCCAGCCCATGGAGGGTTCTGATGCTCCTTCGAGACGACGTCTATTTCCATCCCATTTCATTGCATACTCACCTACAGGCAGTTGCCGTCCGCATCACTTTATCCACATTCACATTTTTCCCTCTGTAATATCTATTCGCCATCGTCATCTGCCCTTACTAGGGCAGATGTGCTAAACCTTGTTGACCAGCTCCCTTCACCTTTGGTGTTGGTAGGCGACTTTAATGCCCACCACTCCCTATGGGGCTCTCTGGCACCTTGTCCGAGAGGATCCCTTTTGGTGGACCTTCTCCAACACCTCGATCTTGTTTGCCTCAACAATGGTGCACCGACCTTCCTTTCAGACACAACCCATACTTACTCCCACATAGACCTTGCGATATGCACTCCTCAGCTTGCCGGTCGGTTTGAGTGGTATGCACTTTCTGACACGTACTCGAGTGACCATTTCCCTTGTATCATCCACTTCCTGCATCATTCCCCATCTCCTCGTCCCACCAGTTGGAACATTTCTAAAGCCGACTGGGGCTTTATTCTTCCATGGCTGTTTTTCACGATCATAATTTTCCCAACTGTGACAGTCAGGTCGACTACCTCACAGAGGCTATTCTCACCGCTGCTGAACGTTCCATACCTCGTACATCCAGGTCCCTTGGTGGACTGCAGCCTGCTGCGACGCGCTTAGAGCCCGGCGCCGTGCTTTACGCACCTTCCGCCGCCACCCAACTTTGGAGAATTGCATAAATTGTAAACGTATGAGAGCGCAATGTCGTCGTAACATAAACGACAGCAAGAAAGCTTGCTGGACTGATTCTACTAGTTCTTTTAACCGTTTTACTCCCTCCACGGTTGTTTGGGGTGGCCTACGCCGTTTATCCGGCATCAAGGTCCACTCCCCGATTCCTGGTCTGACCGTGGAGAACGCAGTCCTCGTGAACCCCGCTGATGTCTCCAACGCATTGGGCCGTTTCTTTGCGGAGGTTTCGAGCTCTGCCCATTACAACCCTGCCCTTCTCCCTCGCAAACAGGTAGAGGCGGCACGGCCGCCTTCTTTCCACTCTTTTAATCGTGAAAATAATAACGTCGCCTTCACCATGCAGGAGCTAGACCGTGCTCTCGCCCTGTCCCGATCTTCTGCTCCCGGGCCCGATTCCATTCACATTGAGATGCTGAAAAACCTCTCTCCTGCGGGCAAGTGCTTTCTTCTCAGTACCTACAATCGCATATTGACTGAAGGTCATGTTCCCACATGTTGGCGTGATGCCATTGTTGTCCCCGTCCCCAAATGAGGGAAGGACAAACACCTTCCTTCGAGTTATCGCCCCATTTCTCTGACGAGCTGCGTCTGTAAGGTGATGGAACGCATGGTTAACGCTCGGTTGGTTTGGCTCCTCGAATCTCGCCGCCTCCTGACTAATATCCAATGCGGTTTTCGTCGACACCGCTCTGCTGCTGATCACCTCGTTACCTTGTCGACCTTCATTATGAATAACTTTCTAAAGAAGCGTCAAACAGTAGCAGTGTTCTTCGACTTGGAGAAGGCATACGATACCTGTTGGAGAGCGGGCATTCTCCGCACATTGCACACATGGGGCCTTCGGGGCCGCCTTCCTCTTTTCATTCAAGCGTTTTTGGCGGATCGCAATTTCCGGGTACGGGTGGGCTCTGTTTTGTCAGATACCTTTTGCCAGGAGAATGGGGGTACCACAGGGCTCCGTCTTGTGTGTGGCGCTCTTTGCCATTGCAATCAATCCGATCGTAGATTGCCTTTCAGCCGACGTCTCCGGATCTCTTTTTGTTGACGATTTTGCAATTTATTGCAGCGCCCAGCGGACGTGTCTCTTGGGGCGTTCTCTTCAACGCTGTCTTGACCATCTATATTCCTGGATCATCGCAAACTGCTTCCGATTCTCTACTGAGAAAACGGTGTGTATAAACTTCTGGAGATACACGGAATTTTTTCCACCTTCTCTACATTTCGGCCCTGTTGCTCTCCCTTTCGTGGATACTACGAAATTCTTGGGACTCATGTTGGATCGTAAACTTTGCTGGTCCACACACGTGTCCTACCTGGTTGCCCGTTGTGCCCGATCCCTTAACGTTCTTCGTGTCCTCAGTGGCACGTCATGGGGAGCGGATCGTACCGTCCTGCTTCACCTTTACCAGGCCATTGTTCAGTCGAAGCTCGACTACGGAAGCCTTGTATACTCTTCTGCACGGCCGTCGATTCTCCGCCGTCTCAACTCTATCCACCATCGGGGATTACGTCTGGCGACCGGTGCATTTTATACTAGCCCTGTTGAAAGTCTGTATGCCGAGGCTGCTGTATTACCCTTGACCACTCGACGTGACATACTCTTGTGTCGGTACGTATGCCGCCTGCTGTCGATGCCCAACCATCCATCTTACCGATTATTTTTTGACGACTCACTCGATCGCCAATATCAGTTGTCTGCGATAGCCTTGCTTCCAGCTGGCGTTCGGTTTCGCCGCCTGCTATAGCGGCTCGATTTTACACTTCCTTCCACCTTTCGGTTGAGCGAAAGCCCATTGCCACCGTGGCATCACGCTCCCCAAGGAGAGCACTCCGGATTTGGTGTACCGCTCGAGGCTTGTCGAACTCCGTTCGCGGTTCGATAATGCCATATTTATTTACACTGATGGTTCCAAGAGCACTGTCGGTGTCGGATCTGCCTTCATCGTCGGGGATAACCGGTTCCAATACAAGCTCCCTGACCGGTGTTCGAACTTCACGGCTGAGCTTTTTTCCCTCCACCAGGCCGTTTTGTACACCTGCCGCCACCGCGAACCTTTCTATGCCATATGTTCGGACTCCCTTAGTGCCCTGCAGAGTCTTAAGGACCCTTTGTCGCACCATCCTCTCGTTTATCGTATCCAACGCTCCCTCCAGTTGCTAGCAGATAACAGCTGTCACGTTTCTTTCCTGTGGGTCCCTGGCCACGTGGGAGTGCCCGGGAATGAGACCGCCGACGTAGCAGCCAAGGCCGCAGCTATTTTGCCTCGCATGGCTACGTTTTGCGTCCCATCTGACGATGTTCAACGGGCTCTTCGCCGGAGTATCTTCCTGGGTGCGGCGGCTAGGGGTACTGCGATGCGTTTCTTCCCATAGGTCGATTGAACTCATCAGCAGGTGACTGCCTGGGATAGAACTGCTCTGATGGCTGACGTCTTGCGGCAAAATAATCATCGAATACTCGCCTTCTCTCTCTGCAGTAGCGTACACCATGTCCAGGGCGCCCACAGTGGAAACACAGTGGTGTGTTGTCTTCTGTCCTCCAGACGTCTGTTCTTCTGCACGGCGTCATAATTGCTGGGGGAGTTGGTTGTGGTCGCGTCGGCCGGTTCATGGGCTCCCGTTTGGCGGCTGCAGCGTAAGTCATAGCAGGGCGACGCCATTCTTCACGTCGGGTGCGATTGGCGGGGCAGACAGGAGCTAATGTCTGAAATACCTCGTCCTCAGTGGCGTCGGCTCCCTCGTGACTTACAGGGCTCACATCCATGGCCATAATCTGATGCTCGCTCGGTCTAATAGTCCCGGCTGCCATGAACTGTTGTAATTCTTCTCTCACGATTTGTTGTATGAGAGAGGCGAAGTCATGCTGGTCTTCCACAACGGCCATAGGGACTACATTTGGGAGTCTGTCATACTTCTTGCGTCCAACCCTTCTTTGTTGCATCTCTTCAATACGCTGGCACCACTTTATGAACTCTTCTGTCGTAGCGACGTCTCTTATCAGAAGAGCTTGGTACATATCTTCTGCAATTCCCTTCATCAGGTGCGTGATTTTGTCCGTCTCAGTCATGTTCGGATTGACTATGTTACACAGGGCCAAAACATTCTGTATGTACGATTGTGTCGGCTCACCATGACGTTGGGCCCGGTTCTTCAGTCCTTCCGCCGAACGGATTTGTCGCTGGCGGTCTCCAAACGTCTTCTTCAGTTCCTCCTGGAACGTCTCCCAGTCATTCAGTTTGTCTTCGTTGTTCTCGAACCATTGCTGGGCTGTTCCGTCCAGGTAGAAATAAACGTTGGCCAAGGACATTGTGTGATCCCAACTGTTTTACTTGAAGACTCGGTCGAACCCTTTTAGCTATTTGTTGGGGTCCTGTCCAGCGTCTCCAGAGAATACCGACGGGTGTCTGATGTGTAGCTGGCTTACTGCTGGTTTCGTGTCCATCGTTCGTCTGATAATACGGACTTTCGGAAGAATGTACTCGGTATATCCCGTGTATTCCGGTTCTAGTCCGTGTAAGCGACGGCTTCTACGTTGCCTAATCGGAGCCATGGTGATGCAGCTGTTTCACAGGATACCCTGCGCCTCCATCAATGTCACGTTGAAATGGAAGCAGGCTTGACTTCGAAGGCAACTGAACACCGCACTTATGCTGAAAGCTGGTTTATTAAGAACTTAATACACGCAGCATTAACTTCCTCTCGGGCAGAGTGCTCTGCTATTTATACACGGTCAGGATGTACCAGAAACTGTAAGAATACTTAACATAAGAAACACGTAGAACATTCTGGAAAGGTTAATTACAAAGAAATAAATTTCTGCCGGTGGACGGGATTTAAACGGCGACCTTTAGCACCACAGTCGGTGACGCTATCCCCTGCGCGTCGGCGGCAGTTTGTTTATGTGGGGTCTCGCGGCAATATAACTCAGAAGGAATGTTATTTATACTTTACATACTGCTACCTGATTATTTTTCACCCCTTCCTCTTTAATTTGGTGCAAAAAGGACCTTTATGTTAACTCTGTGGGAATTTATAGCCGTTCAAAAATTACAGCACAAATATTTGGGTCGGTCATTTTGACGTCGTAACTGTGATTCCACAGCCTGGAGCTTCGGGGCTTCTAGTATGTTAACTAGGCCATCAAACTGAGAATGTTACAAAAGGTTTAATCTCTCTCTTAATTTTTTCCTATTCAATGCACGAAGGTCCTGGACTATACTATGCTACCCGACGAGCTGGTCAGTCTCCCAATTGCAACATTTGGTTGTGCAATGTACGAAAAATGTTTAATTTGAAATTAGAGGTACAAACTGTTTGCTAGCTTCCCGATGAGTTACAGACTTGTTCAATAGCTCAAAATATGACTGCTTTTTTATGAAAAGTGTAGCAGAGTTCTTTCTGTACCACTGCTAATTCTTTCTTTCCTTATTCCTATCACTTCTTTCGCAATAAGGACAGTAGTTTTTGCCTTGATGAATTTTTTGCAAGATAAACATAGAAGGCTATATATTAATTGAAATAAGAAAACTGAAACTAACACGAAAGTTATGAAACGTCGGCTGCAAACTAAACAAAATGTCTGAAATCGATTTAAAAATCTTACGTGCACTACACCTGCCGGCCGCAGTGGCCGAGGAGACTGAGGCACTTCAGTCACGGTCTGCACGGCCACTACGGTCGGGGGTTCGAATCCCCCCTCGGGCATGGATATTTGTGCCGTCCTAGTTCGTAAGTAGTTTGTAAGTTTAGGGACTGATGACCCCGTAGTTAAGTCCCATAAACTGTACAAACATTTGAACATTTTTTTTTTGCACTACACCAAAAACAAAGTATAATTTAAATATTAAAAAAAACAGGTAGAAGTATAATACAAAGTGCATACAAATTCCTAACCCCATGCAGACAGCCAAGACCTAAAAATGTGTGCGTCTGAATTTTAAATAGCTACGACAATACTAGTACAGTTGAAAACGAAAAACTTGGGGGTACATGCAATACATAATAGTAGGAAGTAGAGGTTGCTTGGGAAATCGCACAACAGTTCATAGCATATGTAGTGCGACAAAATTATAACTTATAAGTGACTTTGGTGAACTATTTGTATGTTACAAAATGCATGTGCCTCACGTTTTTCGTTTTAAATATTACAAATATTGAGCTAGCTATTGAAAATTGACAGGCGCAAATTTCAGCCCTGTCTGCATGTACTGGTGGTAATAACAAAACTATTATATCGTCGTCACTGCTAGTTACTAGATATTATACTATAGGTGTACAGTAAGAAACAGTGCGCTTACGTCACGCTCAGGCAATGAAACTGGTTTACTTTCACACCGCAAGCGACTCGGCAGTACGGGAGACTCGAGTCGTGCCTAGGTGAATTTGATCGGCTACTCGAGTCATACAGTTTCCTAGTCTCCTATTCGTCAAGTAGCTGGAGATGGAATTTACATATCCCCGTGTGGATAGTGCCTAAGCGTGGTTGCAACCGCAACTGGAACGAAGCTGATAGTTCACCCTTAGCTCTTAAAGTGCGACAGCCCGCCGTTGCTGGAATTTCCTCCCCTCTTCCCTAACTCAGTCCAATACAATGGGCAGACAGCCGGGACTTCAAGATTGCCTGTTATTCGTAATGAAAAGAAAAAAATCGCACTGACGTGTTTTACGGCCCACTTCAGATTTGTAGTTTTATAAGTTTTTGCAAACATTTTCGACCAAAATAATAATGTAAACGATAAAAAATTAAGTGTCTGAAACCCTTTTAGGAAAAAAAAATTTAGTTAGTGGCGGGTTTTGAACCACTGACCTTCAGCGTCCACTACGCTACGGCCAACACTTTAGAAGTGATGTTCTTACTTTTTTTACTGTTCATGGCCGTTGTTAACTGATGCTAATATACCATTTGTAGACACTAGATTATCATGTTATCGTACGAAGAACGACGTGTTTTTGTTAATTCAGTGCGCCATTGCTTTGAAATGAAAACGTGTAAGTTAAAATAAGAAAATCCTTAAATTCGCAACGCAAGATGGCTTACGCCAGAGAGTTCTGGGCGATGAATGTCACGTGACATCAGCGAACGGCTGGTTTCGTTAATTCGGTGGATGGTGTCAAAACTGTTGTTTTTGCAAATATCTCTCAAACGATACGAGATATGAAAAAAACATAAGGGAACAAAGCTGTAGAGAATCTACTCCTCTACAAATTCGGTTATTCAATTTTAGCGTCAGATGAACGGTTTATATGCAATTAAAATTACATTACAATCGGCATTTTTTGGTATTACTAACTTATTTGTCAGAAATATTTGAAAAAGCGAGGTTCTGGTCTCCGGTAGCCAACAATTATGTCTGTAAAATTTGATGCCGATCGGTTGAACGGTTCGATCTAAAAAGTGGGAACACGTTACAGCCAGACAGACATAGTCAAATCGCCGTTACTTTTGCAAATACCTCTGCAACGATGCAAGATATGAAAAAAAAAAACATAAGAGAAAAATTGTAGAGAATTTTCTCCTCTACAATTTCGGTTATTCAATTTTCGTGTCAGATGAATAGTTAAGCCGTAATTTTTATTTAAATATCGAGCTGTCAAAAAAAACGATCGCAAAGGCCCACTTTCAGTGTTACTACCGTAACCTTAAGTGGGCCAAAAAGATCGCAAACTTACAGCAATATCCAATAACGCCTCTCCAAGGAGACTTAAATCATCTGTTGAATTACAGTATTTGTCAATAAATGCTTATTATGTAAGGTATTTAGTCACCTTAAAATCAAATGGTGGTCTGTTCTATAATAATAATAATAATAATAATAATAATAATAATAATAATGTATTTAGCGGAGGTCCTATTGGTCCCTAAAGTCCTTTTTCCAAAAGTACCTAAAAGGTACCTATTTTTTCAATGTGGTCCCAAAACTACCTTTTTCAAATTTGAACATTTTGTCGTATTTTAATAACTCCAGAAAAGCTTAACTGAAGCCTCTTCCATGTTGCAGCTGGCTTTAACCTTTCTCATCACTTGTGTCCCTTCCCAGCTCCCGCACGTACAGAAGTGTCCTGTCAAGGGGAGTGTAGGGAGTGATGGTAGAACATCGTCGACCGCGGGGCGAGGAAACGTATCTAGAGACAGTGGTACGCAGTGCCAGAAACTTCCTCTTCATCGTTCATGGTACAAATGACGCATGGAAGTAGTTCGCATATGTTGGCAGTAGCTCCAACGAGGACGACTTGCGACTCCTCCCAACAAAATATCGGCAGGAGGCAGGACGTGCTGAGAAATGTTCTACCGATTTCAGCTGCGATCGGAAACGTTCA
The DNA here is from genome assembly GCA_026315105.1 of Locusta migratoria. Classification (NCBI taxonomy): domain Eukaryota; kingdom Metazoa; phylum Arthropoda; class Insecta; order Orthoptera; family Acrididae; genus Locusta; species Locusta migratoria. The sequence continues at coordinate 673,579,870 of CM048755.1, forward strand.
TGCAATGAAATCGGCAGCGGTACTACCCCCCCCCCCCCCAGGGGGCCCACAGTTCTTTTGTGGGTACGTGTGTGGCGCGCACGGGGCCCCGAGCCGGAGCAGCCTTTTTTCTGCCCCAGGCTGCTTCACTTTCCCTCCCGATTTATGCCTTCGCCCGGAGACGGGCATATTTCGTGAGCTACGGTGGTTCTTGTTGTGGTTTTTCTTCCTTCGTTCTTTCCTTTCTTACCCCTTCGTTTTCTGTCTTTCTCTCCTTGTACTCTCCTAGCCTTCTTCTCCTCATTAGTCTCCGCTTCAGCGTTTGAGACACTTCTTCCTTCTTTCTCTTCATTTCCTATCCTCTTCTTCTTTCCTCCCTGTGCGTGTCTGAAGGCCGACCCACGCATTATCGTGCGTAGCAGGTGACGGGGTAACGCGTAATTCCCCGCCCCGGGTAGACAAGTAGGGCACGTACGTACCCCCTGGTAAAGGCCAGGCCCAGGGAGGGGTGATTACCCGAGCTGGTACCTTCCGAACGTGCCGATTGGTCCCTCCGTCAGTTCTCGGGAGGTGTGACCTGATGTGTGAACAATCACCTAAGGCGGGTAAGCCCTCGGAGAGGGCCCCCCACTAGGAAGGAGCGCGCCATCGGAGACGCCGGTAATCACGGGGGACACTTCCGCGATGACTTCCTTATCTTCTTTCGTGACGTTGACCCAGAAACGTAAGTTAGACTCGCCTCAGCCTAAAAAGACTCTGCCTAATGTACCTAAATTTCTGGTTGTCTCTCGCACCGACGGAAAGGATTTCAATTCTGTCAATCCTTTCGTTATACAGAAAGGTGTAGATGCGATTGCTGGCCCTGTTAAAACCTGTTCACGTCAGTGCAATGGCACATTGTTGCTGGAAGTGGAAAGTGCCTTCCAAGCCCAAAAACTGATACGTACTACGTTGTTGCACACTTTTCCAGTTAAGGTCGAAGCGCACCGCACACTCAACTCGTCACGGGGGGGTAGTTTTTACGAGATCCCTTGACGGGTTGTCTGATGACGACATCCAATCGTATATGTCCGATCAGGGTGTGACAGCCGTCCACAGGGTGATGAAAAAGGTCGATAAACAGCTGACACCGACTCGTACTGTGTTTTTGACGTTCGACAAAGTTGACCTCCCGTCGAAGGTCAAAGCAGGGTATGAAGTCATCTCCGTCCACCCTTATGTACCTAACCCAACGCGCTGTTTTCAATGCCACAGGTACAACCATACCCGTGAACATTGCCCAAATGCAGCAAAGTGTGTCACTTGTGGTAGGGACGCCCATGAGGGGGATTGCCCACCTCCGTCCCCTCACTGCCTAAACTGCAACGGTGAGCATGCGGCTTCCTCTCGCGACTGCCCTGTATACAAGGATGAGAAGGTAATCCAGCAAATTCGGGTTACGGAGAAGGTATCGACATCTGCCGCTCGTAAGTTGTTGGCGAGTCGAAAGCCCACTGTCCTCCCAGCGGGTACATACAGTAAGGTCCTCACCTCAACTCGACCTACTAAGGATTCCAGTACCCAGACATGTGATTTCACTTTCGCTGATACAGTTGTGCGATCCGCCAGCCCGAAGATTGCCCGTTCCACGTCCCCGCTTCCTCCTGCTGCTTCTAGGGTACAGTCTTCGTCAAACTCTAGTAAACCGCGAGCACCTAAACAAGATGCCCGGACCTTGAAAAAGGAACCCGTACGTGAGGATTTTCTGCGTTCTCAGGCTTCCCAACCGTCGACTGCCTCTTCACGCCGTCACTCTTCCAGAAGAGCTGACAAGAAAGAGTTCCTCTCCTTCCCCGCCGAGGCGTGACCCATCCGTCACGCCGTCCAACAGTTGCCGGCCTCGGCCGTCTTCTGTTTCACCGGGTCGCTCCGTCTGCCGGGCACCCGGCCCTCTACCGGCGGCGGAAACTGCCCCTCCTGATCAACTCAGGGAGGTGGCAGGCGCGTTGGTCGAACCTATGGACCACGACCCTTTGCCCCTGGACAGCGATAGCAGTGCTCCCTCGAAATCGGGTCCTCAGCGGCCGTCGAGGTGACCCCGCTTGCTGGTTGGTTTTTTCCTTATTTCTTACCATTTTTTATCATGGCGCTCCTTCAATGGAATAGACCGAGCGAGGTGGCGCAGTGGTAACACACTGGACTCGTATTCGGAAGGATGGTGGTTCAAATCCACCTCCGGCCATCCAGATTTAGGTTTTCCGTGATTTTCCTAAATCACTCCAGGAAAATGCCGGGATGGTTCCTTTCAAAGGGCACGGCCGATTTCCTTCCCCCATCCTTACCCAAAAATCCGAGCGTGAGCTCCGTCTCTAATGACCACGCTGTCGACAGGACGTTAAACCCTAAGATTCCTTCCTTCCTTCAATGGAATATTCGCGGCATTCGTTCTAATCGGGAGGAGTTAAAACTACTCCTTCGGTTGCACTGCCCGCTTCTAGTCTGCCTCCAGGAAACTAAGTTGCGTCCACGTGATCGTGCAGACTTTCCACACTACACCTCTGTGCGGTTCGACCTGCCACCCATGGAAGGTATCCCAGCCCATGGAGGGGTTCTGATGCTCCTTCGAGACGATGTCTATTACCATCCCATTTCATTGCATACTCACCTACAGGCAGTTGCCGTCCGCATCACCCTATCCACATTTACCTTTTCCCTCTGTAATATTTATTCGCCATCGTCCGAGAGGCTCCCTTCTGGTGGACCTTCTCCAACACCTCGATCTTGTCTGCATCAACACCGGTGCACCGACCTTCCTTTCTGACACAACACACACTTCCTCCCATATAGACCTCGCAATATGCACTCCTCAGCTTGCCGGTCGGTTTGAGTGGTATGCATTTTCTGACACGTACTCGAGTGACCATTTCCCTTGTATCATCCACATTCTGCATCATTCCCCATCTCCTCGTCCCACCAGTTGGAACATTTCTAAAGCCGACTGGGGGCTTTATTCTACCATGGCTGTTTTTCACGATCGGGATTTTCCCACCTGTGACAGTCAGGTCGACTACCTCACAGAGGTTATTCTCACAGCTGCCGAACGTTCCATACCTCGTACTTCTTCTCCACGTCGTGTCCAGGTCCCTTGGTGGACTGCAGCCTGCCGCGACGCGCTTAGAGCCCGGCGCCGTGCTTTACGAACCTTCCGCCGCCACCCGACTTTGGAGAATTGCATACATTATAAACGTATGAGAGCGCAATGTCGTCGTATCATAAACGACAGCAAGAAAGCTTGCTGGACTGCTTTTACTAGTTCTTTTAACCGTTTTACTCCCTCCACGTTTGTTTGGCGTGGCCCACGCCGTCTATCCGGCATCAAGGTCCACTCCCCGATTCCTGGCCTGACCGTGGAGAACGCGGTCCTCGTGGACCCCTCTGACGTTTCCAACGCATTGGGCCGTTTCTTTGCGGAGGTTTCGAGCTCTGCCCATTACCACCCTGCCTTTCTCCCTCGCAAACAGGTAGAGGAGGCCCGGACGCCTTCTTTCCACTCTTCTAATCGTGAAAATTATAACGTCGCCTTCACCATGCAGGAGCTAGACCGTGCTCTCGCCCTGTCCCGATCTTCTGCTCCCAGGCCCGATTCCATTCACATTGAAATGCTGAAGAACCTCTCTCCTGCGGGCAAGTGCTTTCTTCTCAGTACCAGTACCTACAATCGCATATGGACTGTGAAGGTCATGTTCCCACAAGTTGGCGTGAAGCCACTGTTGTCCCCATCCCCAAACCAGGGAAGGACAAACACCTTCCTTCCAGCTATCGTCCTATTTCTCTGACGAGCTGTGCCAGTAAGGTGATGGAACGCATGGTTAACGCTCGGTTGGTCTGGCTCCTCGTATCTCGCCGCCTCCTGACCAATATCCAATGCGGTTTTCGTCGACACCGCTCTGCTGCTGATCACCTCGTTACGTTGTCGACCTTCATTATGAACAACTTTCTAAGGAAGCGTCAAACAGTAGCAGTGTTCTTCGACTTGAAGAAGGCATACGATACCTGTTGGAGAGCGGGCATTCTCCGCACATTGCACAGATGCGGCCTTCGGGGCCGCCTTCCTCTTTTTATTCAAGAGTTTTTGGCGGATCGCAAGTTCCGGGTACGGGTGGGTTCTGTTTTGTCAGATACCTATTGCCAGGAGAATGGGGTACCACAGGGCTCCGTCTTGAGTGTGGCGCTCTTTGCCATTGCAATCAATCCGATCGTGGATTGCCCTTCAGCCGACGTCTCCGGATCTCTTTTTGTTGACGATTTCGCAATTTATTGTAGCGCCAAGCGGACGTGCCTCTTGGAGGGTTCTCTTCAACGCTGTCTGGACCGTCTATATTTCTGGAGCATCGCAAACGGCTTCCGATTCTCTACTGAGAAAACGGTGTGTATAAACTTTTGGAGATATAAGGAATTCCTTCCACCCTCTCTACATCTCGGCCCTGTTGCTCTCCCTTTCGTGCATACTACGAAATTCTTGGGACTCATGTTGGATCGTAAACTTTGCTGGTCCACACACGTGTCCTACCTGGTTGCCCGTTGTGCCCGATCCCTTAACGTTCTTCGTGTCCTCAGTGGCACGTCATGGGGAGCGGATCGTACCGTCCTGCTTCACCTTTACCAGGCCATTGTTCAGTCGAAGCTCGACTATGGAAGCCTTGTATACTCTTCAGCACGGCCGTCGATTATCCGCCGTCTCTACTCTATCCACCATCGGGGATTACGTCTGGCGACCGGTGCATTTTATACTAGCCCTGTTGAAAGTCTGTAATCCGAGGCTGCTGTATTACCCTTGACCACTCGGCGTGACATACTTTTGTCTCGGTACGCATGCCGCCTGCGGTCGATACCCAACCATCCATCTTACCGATTATTTTTTGACGACTCACTCGATCGCCAATATCAGTTGTCTGCGATTGCCTTGCTTCCACCTGGAGTTCGGTTTCGCAGCCTACTACAGCGGCTCGATTTTACCCTTCCTTCCACCTTTCGGTTGAGCGAAAGCCCATTGCCACCGTGGCATAAGGCCCCGGTTCACACTCACCTCGAACTTAGTTTGCTCCCCAAGGATAGCACTCCGGATTTGGTATACCGCTCGAGGCTTGTCGAACTCCGTTCGCGGTTCGATAACGCCGTATTTATTTACACTGATGGTTCAAAGAGCACTGCCGGTGTCGGATCTGCCTTCGTCGTCGGGGACAACCGTTTCCAATACAAGCTCCCTGACCAGTGCTCTAACTTCACGGCTGAGCTTTTTGCCCTCCACCAGGCCGTTTTGTACACCTGCCGCCACCGCCAACCTTTCTATGCCATATGTTCGGACTCCCTTAGTGCCCTGCAGAGTCTTAAGGACCCTTTGTCGCACCATCCTCTCGTGTATCGGATTCAACGCTCCCTCCAGTTGCTAGCAGATGACAGCTGTCACGTTTCTTTCCTGTGGGTCCCTGGCCACGTAGGTGTGCCCGGGAATGAGACGGCCGACATAGCGGCCAAGGCCGCAGCTCTTTTACCTCGCGTGGCTACCTTTTGCGTCCCATCGGACGATGTTCAACGGGCTCTCCGCCGGAGTATCGTGTCGCAATGGCACAGTGCGTGGTTTTCAATGTCCAACAACAAATTGCGAACTGTAAAACCGATCCCGACCGCTTGGAGGACCTCCTCACGCCCCTCCCGGCGGGAGGAGGTCATCCTGGCCCGGTTGCGGATCGGTCACTGCCGTTTCAGCCACCGTCACTTGCTGTCCGCCGACCCTGCACCGCTGTGCTCCTGCAGTGAACTGCTGACCGTGCGACATGTTTTACTGTCTTGCGTACTTTTTAATCATCTCCGTGTATCCGTTCACTTTCCGTCTACTCTGGAGGAAATTTTAGCTGATGACACACGAGCAGCTGCTAGAGTTTTGCGTTTTATCAACTTGGCCAACTTATCCAAGGATATTTAACCCTTTTAATTGTCTTTTATCTTTCGTTTTTAGCCTCTTCTTGATGTTCTGACAGTCACCATTTTTTTGAGATCATAGCGAATCTATGTTTTTGACTGGGCGCTAATGACCATAGAAGTTGTGCGCCCTAAAACCACAAAAAAAAAAAAGCGGTACTACGTTATTCTCGGCTACTGTATGTACGTGTCATTCGCACCACACTGAATTTCGTAGCCGCGCCAAAACCATTGTGTGAGCAAAAGAATCACAGCACTTTGGTAAGCTGTCGGAACGGTGGGTTGTTTGCCGTGGCTGTGAAACTCAAGATAATAAACTCGAGAGAGTTAATTGGTATATTTACAACTACATAGATACTCCGCAAATCACATTTAAGTGTCTCGCAGAGGGTTTATTAACCACATTCATAACCTTTCTCTACCGCTCCATTCTGTAATAGTGCGCGGGAAGAAAGAACACGTAAATCATTCCGTTTTCGATCTGATTTCTCTTATTTTATTGGGATGGTCATGTCTCCCTTTATAGGTGGGTGCTAACAAAATATTTTGTCAGAAGTAAAAGTCGGTGATTGAAACTTCGCAAACAGATCAAGCCGCAATGAATAACGTCTTTCTTCTAATGATTTACACTCCAATTCGTGCATAATTTTCGTGACACTTCCCCCCCCCCCCCCCCGTAACGTGATGAAACAAAACGAGCTCCCCTTCTGAACCTTCTCAATGTCTTCCGTCAGCCCCACCTGGGGGCAACAGTACTCCAGGAGAGGACGCACAAGTGTTATGCAGGTAGTCTCTTTGGTGGAGCTGTTGCATCTTCAAAGAGATCTGCAAATGGAACGTAACCTTTGATTCGCCTTCCCCACAATATTTTCTGTGTGTTCTCTCCCGTCTAAGTTGTTCGTAATTGTAACTCCTAGGTATTCGGTAGCATTTACGACCTTAAGGTTTGACCGATTTATCGTGTCATTGAAGTTCAGCTGATTTCTTTTAGTGGTCATGTGTATTACCTCACACTTCTCATTAGTGTTAATTGCCAATTTTCGCACCATGTAGAAATTTTGTCTAAATCGGTTTGCAGTTGCTCTTGACCCTCTGTTGACGTCACTAACCGATAAACGAAAGCATCATCCGCGAACAGTCTAAGGGAGCTATTCAGAGTCTCCTAAATCGTTTATAAACACAAGGAAGAGTAAGGGAACGCTTCACTGGGAAACGTCAGATACCAATCATGAATCCAATCACATATTGTGGCGATATTCCATAAGCACGCAATTTCATTAGAAGGCGCTTGTGAGGTATAGTGTCAAAGGCCTTCCGGAAATCCAGAAATATGGAATCGATTTGAAATCCCTTGCGATAGCGCTTACCACTTCATGTAAATAAAGGGCAAGCTGTGTTTCGAAAGAGCGATACTTTCTGAATCCGTGTTGACTTTTCGTTATTAGGTAGTGCTCTTCGAGGTAGTTCATAATGTTCGAACAAAGTATATGTTCCAAAATCCTACTGCTAAGTATGGAGCTATTGCATCAGCATACTCTTGAGATGAATCTAGTTGGTATACAATCTGGCCCGTAAGATTTTTGTTTAGTGACTTGTTTTACTACTCCAGGAACATCTACTTCTAAATTTCGCATGCTGGCAGCTGTTTTTGGTTCGAATTCTGAAGTGTTCACTTCGTCTTCTTTGGTGAAAGAATTTAGGAAAGCTGTGTTCAGCAATTCTGCTTTAGCAATACTGTCATTGGTAGTATTACCACAGCTATCGCGTAGTGAAGATATTTTTCGTCAGCCCATAGCCATACAGAAAATCAAATCGATAAGATAATAACACTTGCACGCAACAATGTTATACTTGAGTAGGTGGTATTGTAACGGCAAAACGTAGTTGTTATGTTGGTGTATGCGGGGTTTAGGAAGCACCAGAGAAACGAATTGTAATTTTCACCTATTTGCTGTGATAACGTGTAAATAAAAAAAACCCTTGATTGCACTTTATTTGTATATTGCTAACTGGTCTCATCCTATTTGGCCATCTTCAGAACAATAGGTCTGTGTCTGCTAATGTGCATAAATCAAACTACGAAGTCAAAATATTCAAGCCTTAAGACTACTGTATCATTCTGAAGATACCTCAGAATGTCAAAACACATTAGCAGTAAAGAAATAAAGGGTGACACGGCCAGTAGTTAATTAACAATTTAATTTTATGTTTATATTATTTATAGAAATTCTACTTGGACTAAGTTGATAATTCCACATCACATGCGTATGGAATACATGAAATTACATTCTCAGATAAATACGTCAAGTGGACTGAGGTACCAGGTGTCAAATACTCTAAAACCCTCATATTATTATGTGGTGGTTTAAAAGCTTCTTACAGCGATTTCACTGTACAGTTACGTACTGGTTGTATTACAGTAGGCACTGCTGCACTTTTGCACGTCTTTTGTTGGTTCTATATACGTAAATTAACTTGTTCGTTGACGATAACCTTAGAACATCGCGGCAATTTTTAAGATATGATTGTTTGAAGTGAATTACTGAGTGTAATTAGGTGTATTACATAATCATTAAGAGCAGTCAAGAGAAATGCCTCGTTGTTCCTCAGTTGGCTGTAAAAACCGAAGTAAACTTATGTTCGCAAGGAATGAGGAAATACGGGAACGGTGGGCGGTAAAATTTAACTGAGAAAGCGGGAACCGTAAAGGCGACTTTTGAAAACCAACGAATTATCCATGCCCGTGTGAAGTAAATATTTTCTGCCCCCCCCCCCCCCCCCACCAAAAGTAAGAAAGGCGCTGATCAAATTCAGTAATAGAACTACTGCAACCGAAATTCCCGCGTGGTGTAGTGGTTGCGTACTGAATTCATAATGTGAAGGTCGAATATGGTAAGTGATCAATTTTTTTAAAATAGAATCCTCTAGCGTCTTGTTCATGGTTCTGGTTTTTGACATGTCGTGCTACAAGTTACGTTTTAACATGGCTACGGTACCTCCCACTTGGCTGTGTATTATTGGCTATTCACAATTCTGTAATTGGTTATGGGATGTGATGTGAGAAAGAGGGGGGGCGGGACTATTGACTCATTGTAGATATTCAGTTACCTGTTTTAAGTCTTCCTGCTGTTTCACTAGAGATAGTATTGGTATTTTTCCGATTTGCTGTGATACAGTGTCGCGAAAAGTATCTACAGAATGACGTTTTTGATATTTCTTAGTTTAGGAAAATGTTATAAGATCGACAGCACACTAAAATGCATTATATTGTGGCGGAAAGCGATATACTGTACTAATTTTATCGATTGATATGCAGACAGAAAAATCATGTAATAGCAACGTTTTCTTTGAGATACATAACGTGAAATACCTCTTTATTATTAATCAGCTGTCAACTGTCGAAATTGCCAGAACATCGTAAAATATGGTATTAACAACCAACAGTCATTGAAACTGTTTTACGATACTTATTTGCTTAAAAATTTATTAGGCCTGTATGAACATATATGAATGGCATTTATTTAACCACATGCTGATTAGTAAGCTAGAAGATATTTGGTGTCATGGGTGGAACTGATGACTTATTTCTATCGTCAAGTGGCTGCACGTCTGCCAGGGGCACTATGTAAACGCCCGTCCCGAGTGCCGTCTGGTAAAAACATGGCGGTCACCGCCCAGTTGGCCACTCTCTACCTATATAGGTTCTCTACTCCAGAACGGTGTGTCCCGCCATTCGGAAGACCACAATTTAGGATTAAACCAACACCTAGAAACAAGGCCTCACAACAGCCCGTGCTGCGTCACGCTGACCAGGATACAGCCACCAGCTGAATGGCTGGCCAATGGAGCACTACCACTGTTTCGTAACGGCCAGCCATTCAGCTGGCGACCGCGGCCTGGTCAGTGGTAACGTAGCACGGGCTTTTGAGGCCTTGTCTCTTACTGGTGTTAATGAAACTCGCGCAGTTGGCTGTAATTTGCAATAGTTCGTCTCCTTGATATGACACCTGTTTCGTTGACACCTTGATATCACACTGAGCTTCACGGCTGTAACCATTCCCTTTTAAAGGGTAGGCACATGGCGCCCTGGCAGTTATATTGCCCTGTTGGCGGACGATGTTAAAACCATCATAAGTACACCCACTATCCCCCAGGTGGCAATCTGCCGTCTGATCAAAATCACCGTCGTTGAAAGTGTACTTTTCCCGGCAGTGTAGTTTCACTTCACAGGCAGAAGGCAAGTACGTTTTCTTAAACTCTATTATTAATATACCAAGAGTTAACCATTGTCAAACTTAAATTCATCCGTAACAGTATTTCTTGTATTTTACCCAATACGTTTTTTCAAGGATACTATTACCCTTAAGAGTCCGCTCTTCATTTTATGTAAACACAACCTATATCGCTAAAACTGTTATATCGCGTCCGCATCTGCCATCAGATACGTAATTAAGATGAGTGGAACATAAATGTTCGTTATACAGACGAGAAAGTTTCAAATACAAATAAAGAAGTTTGTAAAAATTCAAATGTTCTGACCTAAAATCTTCTGAACTTCTAAATTATCATTAAGTTAAAAAAGTTGACCACTGTACGCATCAAGAGCCTTGTTTTGTCGCTAAATCTAGTAAATAAGATCTGTGTGAACTACTTGTTACTCCCTGCTACAAAGCCTTGTTCCCTTGCCCAAACTGAGAACTGACTCGCTTCAAATTACTTCAATAACAGGAAGTTAATACTACAGTGGTCAATATACATAGTTCACACGTTATTACACACAGACATTAATAAGCAAGCCACCACAATTAAAATTATCTTAGAAAGCTGGCTAAGAAAACGTTTATGGCGCAACGGAATTTAGACATAAGAAACATTGCATCTGATCTTGTTCTCAACGCTTGTGACGAACAATACTAAATAAAAGAGGAAAGGTGCTCTAAAACTACAATTCATAGGCAAATTACGGATTATGCTGAACTTAAACTTGTTTATTCAGATAGAAAACAAGGAAAATGGGGAACCAATTTCGTTAATACAATAAAAATGCATCCCTTACATGGATTAATGCGGAAGGTGCCCAGCCTAAATTATACATTATTTAACGCTACTGTAGGGAAGGATTCACAAATAACATTCATTCTCCCACACACATGCGATGCCACAGTCAAACTCACCAAAATCAACGTGCTGAGACGAGGCGGAAGCAAGCGTCTCTATCGTCGGCGAAATTCAGCAAGTCGGAGGTAGCACAAAACACAATATGCAAAAACACTTTGAAGCTGGCTCTGGTCTATCGTGCCTGTTTAGAGATGGTGCGCGTGTATAGCCAAGTTAAATTACATCTGAATTGGACCGCGAGCAAACACGCTAACGGCGACACACGGCTACGTTACATGAACGCACTCCACTGAAGGTGAAGTGGTTGAAAATCGGATCCATTATACTAAATCACGGTGGATTCTTAAATTGCAGTCTGTTAGAAATAGATCTAGGTACTGGTTTTATATGAGAAGTGGCGTGAACTCAGGCGACTAGCTGCAAACCCCGGAATTCGGAACTCGGACCCACGTGGTTCCGAAAATCCATAAAATTGAATAAATTTAGATTCCGAAAAATAAAATTAACTAGAGCATGCAACACATAGAAATGCTTAGAATTTTATAAGGAAGCGAATGAAATACAGCTAAACGCGATAGGGGCGATTACAGAGACGGATGAGGTCCTGTTTCAGGAAAACCACAAAAATGAAATAATTCCAAAGTCGAAAAAATAAAAATAAGAATTACGGCATGCAACTCATGAAGAAGCTATTGAAGGAGGTTGTACAAGGCTCAGAGAGAATTACTGACAAAGAAAGATAGCGTACTAAAAATCTGAGAAGAAATGGCGAAATTAAAATAGACGAGGAATGAAGATCGCGAAATATAAGTGGAAATCAGGATACCCGCATAGTTTCTTGCTTGATAGGCATGGAACAAACAACAGTGGAAGCTGAAGGGTTTGTTCTATGAACCAACCACGTGGCACACACATCACTCACAGAAGGAAACGATAAGATGTTTAATGCACTGTACAGAAAATGAACATATCACTATTAGAAATTGGGACCCACAAAGCTAGAAAGTATTTAGAATTCATGCACCGCCACATGATCACAAAAGGTCTTAACGTGCCAAGCTGTTATCATACTGCAAGTAGAATCACACACACCGCGGTTATCTATTTGAAATCACTGAATTGAAAAACGAAAACATTTTCGCACACGATCGGAGAAAATATTTAAAAAAATGATTGTAAGTTCACGAAGCTAATTTAAATGTGTTAGCGTTTCAATGACTATCGTCTCCAGAAACAAGAGCAGAACCAACCTTACCTCACCAGACGACCAGCCCAGGATGAATCGCCGAGCGGCCACCAGGTCGCGGGAAGCGACTGCAAGCCGGAAAATCAAAGAAAAAGCGGTGGTGGGGACGGAGAGCGAGTACACTCGTGCTGAAGTAGGTTCGCTAACCAACTCGCAACCAAAGGGTGTGGAAACCTCTTTGGTCACCTCAGCAGCTATCGACTCTGAGCCAGAGAGAACGATGCAAAGCGAGCTATCACTCCCCACATTCAAACAGCCATAGATTCTCACCCCCACTTCAAAGTAAAACTACTGCACATTCTCACAGGGACAGTGGCGTAGCGGAGAAGCCGTACTTAGGCCACATTAATGTAATAATAAATTATTAACATAACAAGAAAAACCTAGCAATATTAACTAATATTTTATCACATGAAATAAAAATGCTATCCCTCAAGCCTTGATAAGCGTGGGGTTCAAGTTTTAACAAAATGATAGTCTAGTGACATTAAATAAATTGTAACTTCATAGAAGTATACAAAAATATATGGAAGACGACAGATGGTCGTCTTTCAAGTTTCAAGGTTTCTGGAAACAGGCAGAGCCCCAGGGATGCTCATTGCTGATTTACTAATTGTATATCGGTTTCATTATTGTCGGCACAATTGCAATAATTTTCAGCTTTCCCCCCACCTTACCACCCATATTCCACGACCAACACCTGATACAAACTGGAATCTCAGATAAGATTTTCAGATCGAGGGACTAATGACCATGCTGTATGGTTAATTGGGTAGAGGGTTAAGGGACTAACCATTCTCGTCCAGGACCCACCTTTTTCGTCGGTGTGCAGCCTCACTTTCGCCATCTCGCTTTCGTTCAACACCACCTAGATAAGTCCTCTCAACCGGCCGTGTCACGTCATACCGACCAGGCCTAGTCAGTCATCTGCCTGGCTGGCCGCTGGAGCACAGCTAACTGCCTCGTAACGGACAGCCAGTCACCAGACAGTCGCGGCTTGGTCGGTGTTATGTGAGGCAGCCTGTTGTGTGGTATTGTATCTAGGTGGTGTTGGTGTGCTACAATTTAAAAAAAAATACGATCTCGTAATCCATTGGTATACCTACACAGAATCTTAATTAAAACACACGCCTCCACTGGTGTGCACAGTAAGTGTTGAACCCCAGTTAACGAACTATGGCAGTCTTGCCAAATTGGCTGCGGGCTGGCTAGTGTCTCAGTACTGAGGTACCAGACTCCAGCCTACTCCCCACGCATGTTAAACAATTTTACACATAGACTTTACCTAACGAATTAAAGGTGATGAGGAGCAACGAAATCGTGGAAATCATTCATGTAGGTCTTTGCTACCTCGCCTACACATTAGCATTATGTAGAGGACTCGCAGTAACCTCCATCACGAGGATCTACTCCTACTCTCCCCCCCCCCCTCTCACAGTAATAGTCGTTGCCGTTTCCATTTGACAGTGGCTCGCATTTTGGTGTAACATCCCAATGTATGCCCTGTCTAATCCATTTGACAATTGACTCGTCACCGTTAACCTTCTGCCCCAGGCTGCTTCACTGTCCCTCCCGGTTTATGCCTTCGCCCGGAGACGGGCATATTTCGTGAGCTACTGTGGTTCTTGTTGTGGTTTTTCTTCCTTCGTTCCTTCCTTTCTTACCCTTTGTTTTCTGTCTTTCTCTCCTTGTACTCTCCTAGCTTTCTCCTCCTCATTAGTCTCCGCTTCGGCGTTTGAGACACCTTTCCTTCTTTCTCTTCACTTCCTCTATTCTTCTTCTTTCCTCCCTGTGCGTGTCTGAAGGCCGACCCACGCATTTTCGTGCGTAGCAGGTGACGGGGTAACGCGTAATTCCCCGCCCCGGGTAGACAAGTAGGGCACGTACGTACCCCCTGGTAAAGGCCAGGCCCAGGGAGGGGTGATTACCCGAGCTGGTACCTTCCGAAAGTGCCGATTGGTCCCTCCGTCAGTTCTCGGGAGGTGTGACCTGAGGTGTGAACAATCACCTAAGGCGGGTAAGCCCTCGGAGAGGGCCCCCACTAGGAAGGAGCGCGCCATCGGAGACGCCGGTAATCACGGGGGACACTTCCGCGATGACTTCCTTATCTTCTTTCGTGACGTTGACCCAGAAACGTAAGTTAGACTCGCCTCAGCCTAAAAAGACTTTGCCTAATGTACCTAAATTTCTGGTTGTCTCTCGCACCGACGGAAAGGATTTCACTTCTGTCAATCCTTTCGTTATACAGAAAGGTGTAGATGCAATTGCTGGCCCTGTTAAAACCTGTTCACGTCAGCGCAATGGCACATTGTTGCTGGAAGTGGAAAGTGCCTTCCAAGCCCAAAAACTGATACGTACTACGTTGTTGCACACGTTTCCCGTTAAGGTCGAAGCACACCGCACACTCAACTCGTCAAGGGGGGTAGTTTTTACGAGATCCCTTGACGGGCTGTCTGATGAAGACATCCAATCGTATATGTCCGATCAGGGTGTGACAGCCGTCCACAGGGTGATGAAAAAGGTCGATAACCAATTGACACCGACTCGTACTGTGTTTTTGACGTTCGACAGAGTTGACCTCCCGTCGAAGGTCAAAGCAGGGTATGAAGTCATCTCTGTCCGACCTTATGTGCCTAACCCAACGCGCTGTTTTCAATGCCACAGGTACAACCATACCCGTGAACATTGCCCAAATGCAGCAAAGTGTGTTACTTGTGGTAGGGACGCCCATGAGGGGGATTGCCCACCTCCGTCCCCTCACTGCCTAAACTGCAACGGTGACCATGCGGCTTCCTCTCGCGACTGTCCTGTATACAAGGATGAGAAGGTAATCCAGCAAATTCGGGTTACGGAGAAGGTATCGACATCTGCCGCTCGTAAGTTGTTGGCGAGTCGAAAGCCCACTGTCCTCCCAGCGGGTACATACAGTAAGGTACTCACCTCAACTCGACCTACCAAGGATTCCAGTACACAGACATGTGACTTCACTTTCGCTGACACAGTTGTGCGATCCGCCAGCCCGAAGATTGCCCGTTCCACGTCCCCGCTTCCTCCTGCTGCTTCTAGGGTACAGTCTTCGTCAAACTCTAGTAAACCGCGAGCACCTAAACAAGATGCCCGGACCTTGAAAAAGGAACCCGTCCGTGAGGATTTTCTGCGTTCTCAGGCTTCCCAACCGTCAACTGCCTCTTCCCGCCGTCACTCTTCCAGAAGAGCTGACAAGAAAAAGAGTTCCTCTCCTTCCCCGCCGAGGCGTGACCCATCTGTCGCGCCGTCCAACAGTTGCCGGCCTCGGCCGTCTTCTGTTTCACCGGGACGCTCCGTTTGCCGGGCGCCCGGCCCTTTACCGGCGGTGGAAACTGCCCCTCCTGATCAACTCAGGGAGGTGGCAGGCACGTCGGTCGAACCAATGGAACATGACCCTTTGCCCCCAGACAGCGATAGCAGTGCTCCCTCGAAATCCGGTCCTCAGCGGCCGTCGAGGTGACCCCGCTCGCTACTTGGTTTTTATCTTTATTTCTTCTCTCATTTTAATCATGGCGCTCCTTCAATGGAATATTCGCGGCATTCGTTCTAATCGGGAGGAGTTAAAACTACTCCTTCGATTGCACTGCCCGCTTCTAGTCTGCCTCCAGGAAACTAAGTTGCGTCCACGTGATCGTGCAGACTTTCCACACTACACCTCTGTGCGGCTCGACCTGCCACCCGTGGAAGGTGTCCCAGCCCATGGAGGGGTTCTGATGCTCCTTCGAGGCGACGTCTATTTCCATCCCATTTCCTTGCACACTCACCTACAGGCAGTTGCCGTCCGCATCACCTTATCCACCTTTACCTTCTCCCTCTGTAATATATATTCGCCATCCTCATCTGCCCTTACAAGGGCAGATGTGCTAAACCTTGTTGACCAGCTCCCTTCACCTTTCGTGTTGGTAGGCGACTTTAATGCCCACCACCCCCTATGGGGCTCTCCGGCACCTTGTCCGAGAGGCTCCCTTTTGGTGGACATTCTCCACCACCTCGATCTTGTCTGCCTCAACACCGGTGCACCGACCTTCCTTTCTGACACAACACACACTTATTCCCATATAGACCTCGCAATATGCACTCCTCAGCTT
The DNA here is from genome assembly GCA_026315105.1 of Locusta migratoria. Lineage (NCBI taxonomy): Eukaryota > Metazoa > Arthropoda > Insecta > Orthoptera > Acrididae > Locusta > Locusta migratoria. The sequence goes on from CM048755.1 coordinate 673,596,286, forward strand.
GCCGGTCGGTTTGAGTGGTATGCACTTTCTGACACGTACTCGAGTGACCATTTCCCTTGTATCATCCACTTCCTACATCATTCCCCATCTCCACGTCCCACCAGTTGGAACATTTCTAAAGCCAACTGGGGGCTTTATTCTTCCATGGCTGTTTTTCACAATCAGAATTTTCCCAACTGTGACAGTCAGGTCGAATACCTCACAGAGGTTATCCTCACTGCTGCTGAACGTTCCATACCTCGTACATCCTCTTCTCCACGTCGTGTCCAGGTCCCTTGGTGGACTGCAGCCTGCCGCGACGCGCTTCGAGCCCGGCGCCGTGCTTTACGCACCTTCCGCCGCCACCCAACTTTGGAGAATTGCATCAATTACAAACGTATGAGAGCGCAGTGCCGTCGTATCATAAACGACAGCAAGAAAGCTTGCTGGACAGATTTTACTAGTTCTTTTAACCGTTTTACTCCCTCCACGGTTGTCTGGGGTGGCCTACGCCGTTTGTCCGGCATCAAGGTCCACTCCCCGATTCCTGGCCTGACCGTGGAGAACGCAGTCCTCGTGGACCCAGCTGATGTTTCAAACGCATTGGGTCGTTTCTTTGCGGAGGTTTCGAGCTCTGCCCATTACCACCCTGCCTTTCTCCCTCGCAAACAGGTAGAGGAGGCACGGCCGCCTTCTTTCCGCTCTTATAATCGGGAAAATTATAACGTCGCCTTCACCATGCAGGAGCTAGATCGTGCTCTCGCCCTGTCCCGGTCTTCTGCTCCCGGGCCCGATTCCATTCACATTGAAATGCTGAAGAACCTCTCTCCTGCGGGCAAGTGCTTTCTTCTTAGTACCTACAATCGCATATGGACTGAAGGTCATGTTCCCACAAGTTGGCGTGAAGCCATTGTTGTCCCCATCCCCAAACCAGGGAAGGACAAACACCTTCCTTCCAGTTATCGTCCTATTTCTCTGACGAGCTGCGTCTGTAAGGTAATGGAACGCATGGTTAACGCTCGGTTGGTCTGGCTCCTCGAATCTCGCCGCCTCCTGACTAATATCCAATGCGGTTTTCGTCGACACCGCTCTGCTGCTGACCACCTCGTTACGTTGTCGACCTTCATTATGAACAACTTTCTGAAGAAGCGTCAAACAGTAGCCGTGTTCTTCGACTTGGAGAAGGCATACGATACCTGTTGGAGAGCGGGCATTCTCCGCACATTGCACACATGGGGCCTTCGGGGCCGCCTTCCTCTTTTCATTCAAGCGTTTTTGGCGGATCGCAAGTTCCGGGTACGGGTGGGCTCTGTTTTGTCAGATACCTTTTGCCAGGAGAATGGGGTACCACAGGGCTCCGTCTTGAGTGTGGCGCTCTTTGCCATTGCAATCAATCCGATCGTGGACTGCCTTTCAGCCGACGTCTCCGGATCTCTTTTTGTTGACGATTTCGCAATTTATTGTAGCGCCCAGCGGACGTGTCTCTTGGAGCGTTCTCTCCAACGCTGTCTTGACCGTCTGTATTCCTGGAGCATCGCAAACGGCTTCCGATTCTCCACTGAGAAAACTGTGTGTACCAATTTCTGGAGATACAAGGAATTTCTTCCACCTTCTCTACGTCTCGGCCCGGTTGCTCTCCCTTTCGTGGAGACTACAAAATTCTTGGGACTCATGTTGGATCGGAAACTTTGCTGGTCCACGCACGTGTCCTACCTGGCTGCCCGTTGTGCCCGATCCCTTAACGTTCTTCGTGTCCTCAGTGGCACGTCATGGGGAGCGGATCGTACCGTCCTGCTTCACCTTTACCAGGCCATTGTTCAGTCGAAGCTCGACTATGGAAGCCTTGTATACTCTTCAGCACGGCCGTCGATTATCCGCCGTCTCAACTCTATCCACCATCGTGGATTACGTCTGGCGACCGGTGCATTTTATACCAGCCCTGTTGAAAGTCTGTATGCCGAGGCTGCTGTATTACCCTTGACCAATCGACGTGACATACTCTTGTGTCGGTACGCATGCCGCCTACGGTCGATGCCCAACCATCCATCTTACAGATTATTTTTTGACGACTCACTCGATCGCCAATATCAGTTGTCTGCTATTGCCTTGCTTCCACCGGGAGTTCGATTTCGCCGTCTGCTACAACGGCTCGATTTTACCCTTCCTTCCACTCTTCGGTTGAGCGAAAGCCCATTGCCACCGTGGCATCAGGCCCAGGTTCACTCACACCTCGAACTTAGTTCGCTCCCCAAGGAGAGCACTCCGGATTTGGTATTCCGCTCGAGGCTTGTCGAACTCCGTTCGCGGTTCGATAATGCCGTATTTATTTACACTGATGGTTCCAAGAGCACTGCCGGTGTCGGATCTGCCTTCGTCGTCGGGGACAACCGTTTCCAATACAAGCTCCCTGACCGGTGCTCAAACTTCACGGCTGAGCTTTTCGCCCTCCACCAGGCCGTTTTGTATACCTGCCGCCACCGCCACCCTTTCTATGCCATATGTTCTGACTCCCTTAGTGCCCTGCAGAGTCTTAAGGACCCTTTATCGAACCATCCTCTCGTGTATCGGATCCAACGCTCCCTCCAGTTGCTGGCGGATGACAGCTGTCACGTTTCTTTCCTGTGGGTCCCTGGCCATGTGGGTGTGCCCGGGAATGAGGCCGCCGACACAGCAGCCAAGGCAGCAGCTCTTTCGCCTCGCATGGCTACCTTTTGCGTCCCATCGGACGATGTTCAACGGGCTCTTCGCCGGAGTATCGTGTCGCAATGGCACAGTGTGTGGCTTTCACTGCACAACAATAAATTGCGAACTGTCAAACCGATCCCGACCGCTTGGAGGACATCCTCACGCCCCTCTCGGCGGGAGGAGGTCATCCTGGCTCGGTTGCGGATCGGTCATTGCCGTTTCAGCCACCGTCACTTGCTATCCGCCGAACCTGCACCGCTATGCTCCTGTGGTGAACTGCTGACAGTGCGACATGTTTTACTGACTTGTGTTAATTTTAATCATCTCCGTGTAGCCCTTCACTTTCCGTCTACTCTGGAGGAAATCTTAGCTGATGACACACGAGCAGCTGCTCGAGTTTTGCGTTTTATCAATTTGGCCAACTTATCCAAGGATATTTAACTCTTTTAATTGTCTTTTATCTTTCGTTTTTAGCCTATTGTTGATGTTCTGACAGTCTACATTTTTTTAGATCATAGCGAATCTATGTTCTTGGCTGGGCGCTAATGACCATAGAAGTTGTGCGCCCTAAAACCACAAAAAAAAAAAAAAAAAAAAACCGTTAACCTTAATGACCTTAATGGACGATGTCTGTGACTAATTTTCACGTTCAGTTCGTTAAAGGTTTTGTACGACTCAAGGAGACACATGGATATCGGATTTTATAATTTTTTATATTTATGGTACGTGAAATTCCGAACGCAAATAACAACCATCCAAAGCCGTCCGTCCCAACTTTTTGATGCAAGTACACGTAGGTACCAATATTTAAGAGCCGCATCATCTCTAGGTGTAGCTTAGGCGGTAGCGTTCTAACCGTCCAACCATAGGCCCCTGGTTCGAATCCTGTCGTGGCATTTTCTCCGTTCGAGCACTTAGTTTCAATATCTAATGGCAATTTTTTACGAAAAAATGCAAATATTTTGTTTACTCGTAATTTTCTATTTTATAAAAAGTTGTTAATAATGATGATTTCAAACACAAGTTTTTACAGTATTGGCTTTAACTATTAGTCGACGACGTATCTTTGTTTGTTCAGTTTGTGAAGAGCTACGACGCTATTTTTGGAAAGTCATCTCCATTGCTACTAATGATTTTTCATGCAGCTAACCTACTCCATCGTTTTACGTGACGATAGTGTTCAGATCGTCTCCATACACAGAAACAAAAACTGATAACACGCCTAATTAGACATCCTAAAATGTCTTCGAATTTTGGTATATCAAACAACGAAAAAAAAATCATAGCGGGATTCGAACCGCCGACTCGATGGTTGAGAGACTAGAACGCTGCCACCCGAGCTGCACCGACACAGGCAGCAATTGTTTTAGTCATAGGTACTTACGTGTACTTGAAAAAACTTCAAAGTCGATTTTCTCGAGAATTGTTGAGTTGCGTCGAATGGCTTTGGCTGATTGTTATTTAAGTTATAAACTTCACATATAAAAAATTCTAAAATCAGATACCCATGTGGTCTCCTTCGCAAAGGGAGAACTCTTCAGCCTTATTGGCCCACTGGGTGGTTGGCAGAGCGCCCTCTTTCGTCACCTGCTGTCAAGGCCCTCCCCTGCCCACTCTTTATCACCCCGACACGTGGCTCTGAGAGACTAGGTATTATTCAGTCCTCGTTTGCTTCTTTCGCCTTATACTTCGTGAAGTGTTGTCTATGTCAAGTGTCTCCATTGCATTCCCAATTCGGCGGGGCTCAGGTTGCTTCATAGATTGGTACCCTACCCACCTTTCATTTTCCCTCATCTTACCTCCATGTTTCTTTCCCTAGGCCTTCCTGATCTGCTGTAGACCTTGGTGCTCCTTCCTCATACATTTCGTCTAGGCACTTATTTGGTATGTACCTCTTTTTCGTCATTAGAGTAGGACGGACTGAAGACAAAAAGTAGTTAGTAGTGACGTGTCAGCGTTTCCTGGTGTCACTCTCGTCGCACTATCGCGGTAGTCGCCATGCTATCTTTAGACATCCACGGCTTCCTGCAGCGGTCGCAAGACGTCGCCAGGCTTCGACCCCGTGCCCGCGCGGCCTCAGCATATACGGCGCGCGCTACCGCAGGCGTAATCGTGGTGTTGCACTGGAGTTGCACCTGGTAGTTTCACAAAACTTGCTGTTGAACGCTTTAACACACTGGGGAGAAGATAATGTGGTCAGTGTGTCTTGGGACTGACAGTAATCTTACACAAAACAATCCTTTTATTTATAAACTGACGTCTCTGTAGCTTCATACCATGCTCCATACATTGAGGAACAAGAGTATCATTGCTCTTGGTTGTGAGATCAGTAAAATCTAAGCGGTAATCTAATTTTGATGAAAATAAATGAACATATTCACAAATGTTCAAATGTTTGTCAAGCTTAAGGAACTTAACTGCGGGGTCATCAGTCCCTAAAGTTACAAACTACTTTATACTAAAGACGACACAAACATCCATGTCCAAGGGGGATACAAACCCCCGACCGTAGCGGCCGTGCAGATTGTGACTGGCGCGCCGTAAACCACTCGGCCACTGCGGCCGGCAACATATTTACAGGCAACATAATAATACCCCTAATAACCAAAGCAAACAAAATAAGTCCCAAATTACAGCACTTTGTTCAGCTATCATAGTAACTGTCTTTTTAAACTTCGAAACGTACGCATTATGCAAAAAGGATTTGTAATGGTGTTGGCAAGGATTATGCCGAGCACTAAAACCGGTTAATGAAATTTTATGGGCGAAGCGGCAAGATTTAAGGGCTTTCTGGTATGGTCACGATACCTTGACCACGTGCGGTTGTGAGGTTCTGTGGCATACTTCGTATCCATATACTTCAGACTACGAGAAGCTTCTCACACAGTAACGGAAGATTAAAGCACACATTGTGCCCCCCCCCCCCCCCCTGCTCTTTCCGGATTTGAAAGTCATAGAAACAGCTTTCGATGCACTTGGTAGTTCGGTTGCATCGCTTCAGAATCCGTAAACCACCGTCGAAGACTTGAGCTGCTATGTAGGAAGCATAGGAATAACGATAACTTGAGATTAAGTAGCAGCATGCTTCATTGGTGTCATGCTGCCGGAGGTGGTTACGGCATATAATGATCACCAGTTATCGGAATGTGTGCGATTATGCTAGGGAAAAAGAAAATATTATCGACCATTCTGCATGTTGTAGTTTCCGTTGTGTATACTTTACGTCGTTTCTACTGTACTATCACCTCTTTATACTCTGTGGTAAAAAAAATAATTAAAACGTTGCAAACGCCGTTTCAACATACTATCATAACAGTATGTAGAAAGTGTTGTAAGTTATTGAGGCATATCAGCTGAAAGGCGACTTAAAATATAAAGCTTGTGGCAGAAGCTGTTACACATCCATAACACTGTTACTGAGTAAACATGACGACCATAACTACCCCTACAAGTTGCTTCTGTAATGGTTTCAAGGGTCAAAAAAATTTAAATTGCATCACTGTTTGCATGAATATTGAAAATTAAATCTAATCTGCTTTTACATAGGTGTAACAGTAAGAGGAATTATCAATAGACAATAGTATTAGTTTTGTCTTAACAGCGTAACTGATGGTTGCGGATACAGAGAATTCAAAAGTTTTGGAAGTGTGTGTGTGTGTGTGTGTGTGTGTGTGTGTGTGTGTGTGTGTGTGTGTGTGTGCGCGCGCGCTGTGTGCGCACATTGTCAAACTATGTAAAGTAATTAAAGTATTCGGACATCTGCTATAAAAGTCTGGTTGAAAGCATTAAAACTGATTCCTTCAAAGAGTCCTGTGATTAGTATTTTACTGTTTGTTGTTTGTAGCTGACTGATAATGTATTTACAGGATGTCATATGCTCGTATCTCCTCAAATTCGTAAAAAGTTTCAAACGGGTCAGTTTTAATATTAGTTTCGCAGAGAACAAGTAGTACTACATCAGGTTTCTTATCCTGCCCAATAGTCTTGTGGTGGGTGATATGTAGTTATAATACTGCCAAACATTAAATTTAATAGCTATCTTAATGTTGTGTTGAAAATAGTGCTCCACCTCCAGACCAGAATTACCTGAGGTTTGTCATTTGTTACCTATTGCTGCAGGTATTGTTCTCCGTAATATTAGTGGAATATTACGTATAGTTGACGCACCACAAGTGATGATTTAGACAATTTTATATAGGTATGCTTCATAATTTGCAAGTAAATTATATAAGAATTTTTTGTGCGCTTCTATGTATGACGCATACATTGTATTACTTTGACAGAACACCTGCAAATGAGTATAGTAGAGGGAGAATGTGTGTAATTTAGATAATGACTCATAGTATCAGTTAAAAATCTGATCAGCACTTAGTGAACTGCATTTACTGAAATTTGAGAATCATGTACGTAAATATATTTACATTAAGGTTCAAAGTGTATGACTTAATATATTGTGACACAATGTAAAATTACAATGAGGCATAACCTCATACCTCAATGTGAAATACATTATATTTTCATCGTATTTACTAGATGCCACTCATGGTTACCTAAACGTTTAGTCGCCATTAAATGTTGGACAGGCTTAAGCCATTGAGGTATAAACTAGGATTTAATGCTGGAAATAGGTTCATATATCATTACAGTATGTCATTGTTTCCCCGAGTAATGTTTCCAAATTATAACATAGATACATCATGTTTTTGTCAGTGAAAATATTCCTTCAACCTCTCACTGGTATGCGTCAACATCCTTAGACATTCGATGTGTTACATACCATAAATACTTAGTATGGTTTACATACAAAGTTTTATATTCACATGTTTTCTCTGTATGAATAATTTGCATGACTGACTTATCAAGATAAATGTTCAATTAAACATGAGGTTAAATGTCATTCATATAATGTAATAACTGTGTGTTTGACGTATTGTTTTTATACTTCAAAATGTGAAGCAGATTTTTCTTTAGCCATTGATTGTACTTACCATTCATTTTTGTTAGTTATCTGATCATTGTGACTGACAGTAATAAATGCAACTAATGGATGAAGAGGTATTCTTAAAATAATTTGACTTTGGAATGTTACTGAGATGAATAAAAATGCAATTCCAATTGAAATTGGAAACAACTATTATCTAACACCCATGTAGCTTCGAAAGTTGTATTTATATAAGCAGTGTCCAACATGATAGAACATACGTAATTTTTGTATGTTACAAAATTAAGTTTGAGATGGTGTGCCGTCTATGTAGAAGTAAGTACTTTAGTGTTAGACACTAGCATATACTGGTTGCTGTTTAAGCGTGGGTGTTATCAGGAATGATTGTAATTTTGTATTTCATGTATAGTTACTGATTCACGTCGCTGAACAAAGTATTTGTAAGTTTTCACAACAATGCCAATGCGTAAGAAACAGCACTTCTGAATCCACACGAAAGCAGTAACCAGCAGATTGACAATATTGCTTCAATTGTCAATAGTGGTAGTCCACTCATCGATCACAATATCTTCTTGTGGTTTACATTTAGGAATCTCATAAGTAACATAGCTTCCACTGCTGTTTTCTTTCCTGTCGGCCTCCCTTGGCCAACTCTTGCTTTTTTCGACCCCGACGGTATTAGGTTGCGAGGCCGGAGGGTGTCTTTCATTTTCTTTCTCAAGTTTCATCTTCGATGTGATGGTACTGAAGATACCGTGTGACCCTATGTGACAGAAGATACTATAGTGCGTTTCCGTGCAGAGTGAGATTGTGTGTACCCACTGGAAATAAGTTTCAGGTCAAAAGGTGACTGCTGACATGCCTCTGCCTTAGAAGTGAAGCAGGCTGGATGGAGAAATAAACCTTCCGCATCGAGAAGCATCTTGTAAAGTGTGATGTAAACTATAAAAAGTGGGAAGTGTGACAAAAGCTACAAACGAAATCCGCAACACGGTAACCTTTCCTCCAGACATTTCAGGTACAATCGTAGTGAGAAGCACAGCGCTGAAGCAGTCCTGATGGTTGGTGAACAAACGAGTCTGAAGTCTGCTGTTTCAACATTATGATGCCTTTGTGCACTACGATTGACATCATGCAGAGGAACGAAGTAATTGTACACACCAGACATTAGGAGTGGAATATGAAGATATCTAATAAACGTAACTCCACCCGAAAAGAAAGTTTCCTGTGCACGGCACCATATTTACAGTTCCTACGGACAATCCAGGTCTCACGGGACGACTGCATTGAAACTCATTAATTCTGTGCTACAGTTACAGTGATGCTCACTGCAGAAGACTGGTATGTTCACTTGCAGTTATTCCTGTGGGGAAGGCATATCGTCCGGCTGTGGGCCAACATAATTCTAAAGAGCAGCTAAAACGCTGCTGATCAACAGGCTACTTCCATTCGTGTACATGTCACCAACGCCCATCAGCATTAAGGGTGCTAAAGGGTTGTCGACGGGTGCCTCTGACGACGCGCAGTGGATTCTCTAGTAAACTTCCTCATGGTAGTTACCAGTGGTACAGTTGATACGTCAAGGTACAAGTCTCGATAACAAGTTGCGTGATCCGAGAAAAGTATAGCACAAAAATGCAACGTTTCACGATCCAGTGAGACGTGGCAAAGTTGGCTCAAAGAAACTTGCTGGCCATGGAACTGTCACTGTCCTGAAGTCGGCGATGGGCCGCATTAGTATGAAACTTTCCTGGTGGAGGCGGGATTACCATACCGGACGGAGGAGAGCATGGTTTGGCAGACCACCATCCACTGTGCACAGCACTTCTTGTTTCAGCATGGGACATAGTTGAAAGGTACCCTACAGGAGGAGTTCCTTTTATTTCATATGCTATTGTCAGTCAGTATATATTGTGATTCCTCGTGTTACTGTAGGTCAGTGTGACAAGTTACAGCTAGCACTGTGGCAATGTGTGCCTCTATTTAGTACAAGAAGATACGAATGTCCTGACGATACACGTGTTCTTACTTTGTCAGTATACATGTTGCATTATAAACATTTCCTACAGCACCACTTTGTCGCACTGTTACACAATCATTCTTGTGAATAAATTGTAATTCCATAACTGTAAGCTTATTCTGCAATAATGCGATTGGTGTTTATAATCAGGTACTGCACACGACTCTAAAACAAAGTTTTACTCTTTAACCTCCTTATTTCGTCGAAAACACTCTGCCATTTTTGCTGTTCAATCATTTCGCAGTGGTGATACATGAATTTAATATAAACAGAATTATTTGTAAAATAACAACACCAAGCAGTCAAGTTTCTTTTCTTTGTGACTAGCTTGGTCTTGTTATTTGAAAGCAAAATGTCTGGTACAGAAAGTACTGCTTAGTTTTAAGATAATTGTACATGGATGTGGTATGACAGTTGTTTTCTATTGATATGTTACTGCCTCTGGACCATGTTGGTCCAGTAATATAATTCTATGTGAAAGTGGCATGGATGGAGAGCTGTTAGAGCGGTTGTTTAAAAAAAGTCAATCTGTAGATACCCACAGAAAAATTGTTTTCCCATCAAATATTTTTATCTTAAGCTCAAAATTATCCATAAATATTAAGACGTAGCGCTGCAATAGAACTAGTCTCTAAGGTCGACTATCCATGTGTAATTACAAAACATTGTAAATTACATTGCTGAAAAGTATCTGTAGGCTTTCAAATATGCTTATTGTATGTGGTCATTTAAGATGTTAAATTATCTCCACTGTCATGTGTAACATTATGTAAAGTGTTCCATTAACGACATTGTTCGCTATCATTTTTGTCTTTATTGAATTTAATATGAAAACAATGACTTAAGATAATTGGTATAATTTCTACAGCTTGTCACGGAACTAGTATGTAATTCGGATTTGAAAGGTGTTACTTCTTGTCACTGAATACTTCGTAGCCTTAGTACCGAACATATTCTCCCAAATTAAAAATGTCCAACAGTACGTAGAAGGAAGTGTTCAGTGCCTGGGATATTTGCCCTCGTTGTCAAATTGTGTAAAGTAAAACACTCGGACATAACGCTGTAGTGTTTGAAGCCGTTCTAATTGAGTCCTTAAATGATTGCCTGTGATGAGTACTGTACTTTAGTTTGTAGCTGACAAATACTGTTTTCATTTACAGGTTGTCATATATATGCTGATTTCCCCTCAAATCCGTAAAATGTTTGAAATGGATCGGTTTTAATGTTATGTTCGCAGAGAACAACTATTACTACTAATCAGGTGTCTGATGCTGTCAGATAAGTCTTGTGGTCCTTCAATGGGGGCAAATATCCCAAGTAGTGATACAGTATAGACATCTAAAACAATTTTACAAATTTATTCTGTGAACAGTAAAATAAATTGCTTACTGTGTGCGTTTCCAAATTTGTCATTTATATACAGTTCAGATGCCAGTGTATGAAATATATGGAGAATTTGGTTGCCAGAACATTGGAAACAGTATATTAGAGGACGAATATGTGTAATTTAGATCATAATGACCAAAGATTTCAGAAATAATTGCCCAGTGGTTATCAAAGTTAAATAATTTATCCTAACTACGTTCATCTCAAATTTCAATACTTTCTGGACAATGTAAATTTATGAATATGGAATCATGGAACGTACAACTACGCTGATGGATAACCTCAAAATGTACTTATTCCCTGTGCGTCAGTCATATTAAGATACTACACTGTGTGTAGATATTACTACTACTACCACCACCACCACCACCACCACCACCACCACCACCACCCCCCCCACATCTTTTATAGTTGCATGTGTTACTTGATCGCAATTTATACAATAGTGGCTATCAACCAATTATGAAATTGATACCTGATTTGGTGTTTGTTTGTATGGTCATTTAAATGTAATTTAATCGTGACTACAGCATATTCATCTAAAGTAAGACCTGCATATCCATATGTACTGATTTTGTAAATGCTTTGACAAAGCAGTGTTGTAAATCTGCTACACATTTTGTATATACAGAACCCTTGCCTTTTTCTTTTTACCAATAGGTTTGGTAAATAGTACATTTCATGTACAACATGCAGTTAAAATGGCTTACAATACAAATGTAAATTAAATGAAGAAAAATTTAACTATTGTTATTTCAAATTTCAGTTAATGTCTCTGTAACATGCATGCCTAACTTAAAATAACAAAATAGCAGGTATGTACTTAACAAAGGTCATAAAATGACATTTTAATGCCTATATTGTTATACAGCAACTTTGGTTTTCTAGGCACTAACAAACACTAAAGTATGTTTTGCAGTGATTATTCTATGCATTTTGTGTGCATGGGTAAGATCTAAAGCAAGAAATGAACAATGTTTTTCTAGTGTAAAACACCGTATGTAACAGTGTGAGAGAAGCACAGCATATGGCAGTATTACACTAATTGTCAAATCACAATTCGTTTTCATTCCCTGCGACAACTCGTCTCACTGTTAGCAAGGTATTGCCTGATATGCCATCCCTTGTCCAACTCTTGCTTCTTTAGACGATATTAAGTTATGAAGTTAGATGTATCACCATTGCAAAATAATCCAATATAGACGAAATATGTGTAAAGTAACCACACCAAGCTGTCACGTTTTTCTCGGCGATTAAGCATGGTCTGGTTATTTAAAAGCAATATACCACATACAAAAAATATACTGCATAGTTTTTAGATCACTCTTACATGGATGTTTCCCTTCGTGATTTAATTGCCTTACTGTGATGAACTGTTCGCAGTACCATGTTGGTCCTGTAATATAGCGATACATGTAAGATAGCATGGATATCACCTCAAATTTCATTTCAGAGGTGCATTGTCTAACAAAAATTTTGAAAGGAGGGTCAATTTGCCTATTGTATGTCATTAAATATGTTGCTGGCAGATACAACCACCAGGTTGTCACCCAACCTCCAAGAATAATGTAAAATGTGCAGATTCTCGCTATTGATATATTATGTATGTTCAACAATTCTATTAGAGGCTTACAGAGGTCGTAAAGCGTGCTTACTAGACATAGTTTCGATGAGTAACCCATGTAAATAAAGTACTGTGTGGAGTTAGAATAAGGACAGAGATCACAGTTTTGCACTGCAGCCATTAAGTCAGTTAAATTTGTTAAAGCACCTATTTTGTAGCCTGCGGATGGGTGCCAAATGCTCTGCTTACGCTTGAGATCAGGTAATTCAGGGTGTGACTACTGAACAACTCAGAGGAATTTCACTTAACTTTAGTGTCAATAGCAATTGCTACATATTAATTCAGGATGTTGTTTGGATTTTTGTAAGTTGGATTCTTATGAGGTTTAAGTTGGATATCAGAGTGAGCTTTTTGATGAAGTTTAAAGTATTCTAAATACATTTTTTAAGGAAATACTTATCTGATGCAATAAATATCGTCATTCCTTTCTGAATCCAAATGTCTCCAGGGAAATAGTTTAATCATAAAACTTAATCTGTTCGCTTCTCATATCCAACATTCATAAACATGTGTTTATGAATGTTGGATATGAGAAACGAACATCTATAAAAAAAATAAGCATTATCTTAGAGAAAATTTTGTACCTTACTTCCAGATGTTATAAATTCCGTAAATAATGTGACATATACAAAAAGACTTCAAACGTATAATTAAGAATTTGTTAAATATTTGAAGGTTTTGGTAAGGTGAGAGTTAAGTCATGTATATATTGAAAATACGTCTTTAACTATCAGCTGTTCATTAAATCCTTAAAATAGACTAGTTTCGCTCCAGGACCATCATCATAGATAAAAAGGTATTTAAACTAGTTAGTCAAATGCATTAAATAAAATCTGGCTGAAAACAGCTGGAGTCAATCTCACTGAAACTACGAAGGTCATACTGGATTTTCCTATAAAACATAGACGAGAATGGATTGGACGATTTAATAATCAGCTGATGGTTAAAGATGCATTTTATTAAATATTTGAGTCTACTTCTCGCTTACATGTTATTGTATGGTTTAAATTATGCTTAGTTTTTGGGTATTTGGTAATATTGCGCCATCAGTTACGCTGTTAAGACATGGCTACTAACTTTATACTTCCAGTCTTACGTTAAATCTCATGGGCAGAGATGGAAAAAATATGCCATTAACAAGTTATTGAGTCAGTAATTCCGTGAAATGAGATTAAATTTTCGTTGCCCCTGTAGTCGGTTTTTAATCACCCTAACTCGTATTTATAGCTGTATTAATATTTATGCTTCGTGGGAAGAATCTGAAAAGTGATGGGACGAGTTAAATCCAGCTAATGCCATCCTCTACCAGCAGTTAGAGCAACGTAGTCTCTCCCCAGTTCTGAACATGGGGTCGCATGTGCCACATAGCTGCAGTAAAATCAAAGTGGAAAATCCTGCACGCAACCTCGCTCATAGCTTCTGAGACCCAAGTTAGAAGAAAATGTGATAGTCCGGGATGGTAAGGCGCGTACCGGCCCTGGATGGAATCGGCACAGGTGTGTCGGACGGCCTCGAAACGGCTCTTGTTTCTCAAAGTCGTCCCATGGGAATTACGTGTGGTTCCCACGTTACTTTTCCATACAACTTACTCAGACACGAGTAAATGAAACAACTAAAAAAAAAAAAAAAAACCTGAAACATTCATTACAGTAGAAAAGGTTTCCTTCTTTAGAGTAACCTGATTTGCTCGCACATTCCGATAATTGGTTAATGTGCTCAGCACTGTGTCATCACGTGGGCGTAATATAAGCCAATGTGCACGATCCATTATTCTGTTAAGGCAATAACGCTGTTTTTCTTGCATACCGATTCGCAAGTGTTAGTTGTTGGTGGATGCTGACTTGATACAACATGTCTGTTACACCTTTCAGACATATTCTATGGGATTAAAACCAGGAAAGCGAAGAGGCTACAGTGTGTCCATATCTTAGATTTCCAGGAAAACAGCTCTATAAGGTCGAGCGTTGTGGTCAATCAATACTGGGGACCACAGCACCTCGCAACATCCGCACAAAGAGATCCCAACAATTCGTCACGATACCTGACTGTGATCAAACTTTGCCCCCCCCCCCCCAGGGGGCCCACAGCTCTTTTGTGGGTACGTGTGTGGCGCGCACGGGGCCCCGAGCCGAAGCGACCTTTCTTCCGTCCCAGGCCGCTTTCCTCTTTGCCGGCCTCGGCCGTCTTCTGTATCACAGGGACGCTCCGTTTGCCAGGCACCCGGCCGTCTACCGGCGGTGGAAGCTGCCCCTCCTGATCAACTCCGGGAGGTGGCAGACGCGTCGATCGAACCAATGGAACATGACCCTTTGCCACTAGATGGCGATAGCAGTGCTCCCTCGAAATCCGGTCCTCAGCTGCCGTCGAGGTGACGCCGCTTGCTAGTTGGTTTTTATCCTTATTTCTTATTTCATTTTTTATTATGGCGCTCCTTCAATGGAATATTCGCGGCATTCGTTCCAATCGGGAGGAGTTAAAACTATTCCTTCGATTGCACTGCCCGCTTCTAGTCTGCCTCCAGGAAACTAAGTTGCGTCCAAGTGATCGTGCAGACTTTCCACGCTACACCTCTGTGTGGTTCGACCTGCCACCTGTGGAAGGTATCCCAGCCCATGGAGGGTTCTGATGCTCCTTCGAGACGTCTATTCCCATCCCATTTCCTTGCATACTCACCTACAGGCAGTTGCCGTCCGCATCACTTTATCCACATTTACCTTTTCCCTCTGTAATATCTATTCGCCATCGTCATCTGCCCTTACTAGGGCAGATATGCTACACCTTGTTGACCAGCTCCCTTCACCTTTCGTGTTGGTAGGCGACTTCAATGCCCACCACCCCCTATGGGGCTCTCCGGCACCTTGTCAGAGAGGCTCCCTTTTGGTAGACCTTCTCCACCACCTCGATCTTGTCTGCCTCAACACCGGTGCACCAACCTTCCTTTCTGACACAACACACACTTATTCCCATATAGACCTCGCAATATGCACTCCTCAGCTTGCCGGTCGGTTTGAGTGGTATGCACTTTCTGACACGTACTCAAGTGACCATTTCCCTTGTATCATCCACTTCCTGCATCATTCCCCATCTCCTCGTCCCACCAGTTGGAACATTTCTAAAGCCGACTGGGGGCTTTATTCTTCCATGGTTGTTTTTCACGATCAGAATTTTCCCAACTGTGACAGTCAGGTCGAATACCTCACAGAGGTTATTCTCACTGCTGCTGAACGTTCCATACCTCGTACATCCTCATCTCACGTCGTGTCCAGGTCCCTTGGTGGACTGCAGCCTGCCGCGACGCGCTTCGAGCCCGGCGCCGTGCTTTACACACCTTCCGCCGCCACCCAACTTTGGAGAATTGCATAAATTGTAAACGTATGAGAGCGCAATGTCGTCGTAACATAAACGCCAGCAAGAAAGCTTGCTGGACTGCTTTTACTAGTTCTTTTAACCGTTTTACTCCCTCCACGGTTGTTTGGGGTGGCCTACGCCGTTTATCCGGCATCAAGGTCCACTCCCCGATTCCTGGCCTGACCGTGGAGAACACAGTCCTCGTGGACCCCGCTCATGTTTCAAACGCATTGGGCCGTTTCTTTGCGGAGGTTTCGAGCTCTGCCCATTATCACCCTGCCTTTCTCCCTCGCAAACAGGTAGAGGAGGCACGGCCGCCTTCCTTCCACTCTTCTAATCGTGAAAATTATAACGTCGCCTTCACCATGCAGGAGCTAGACCGTGCTCTCGCCCTGTCCCGATCTTCTGCTCCCGGGCCCGATTCCATTCATATTGAGATGCTGAAGAACCTCTCTCCTGCGGGCAAGTGCTTTCTTCTTTGTACCTATAATAGCATATGGACTGAAGGTCATGTTCCCACATGTTGGCGTGAAGCCATTGTTGTCCCCATCCCCAAGCCAGGGAAGGACAAACACCTTCCTTCCAGTTATCGCCCCATTTCTCTGACGAGCTGCGTCTGTAAGGTGATGGAACGCATGGTTAACGCTCGGTTGGTCTGGCTCCTCGAATCTCGCCGCCTCCTGACTAATATCCAATGCGGTTTTCGTCGACACCGCTCTGCTGCTGATCACCTCATTACGTTGTCGACCTTCATTATGAACAACTTTCTAAAGAAGCGTCAAACAGTAGCAGTGTTCTTCGACTTGGAGAAGGCATACGATACCTGTTGGAGAGCGGGCATTCTCCGCACGTTGCACACATGGGGCCTTCGGGGCCGCCTTCCTCTTTTCATTCAAGCGTTTTTGGCGGATCGCAAGTTCCGGGTACGGGTGGGCTCTGTTTTGTCAGATACCTTTTGCGAGGAGAATGGGGTACCACAGGGCTCCGTCTTGAGTGTGGCGCTCTTTGCCATTGCAATCAATCCGATCGTGGATTGCCTTTCAGCCGACGTCTCCGGATCTCTTTTTGTTGACGATTTCGCAATTTATTGTAGCGCCCAGCGGACGTGCCTCTTGGAGCGTTCTCTTCAACGCTGTCTTGACCGTCTATATTCCTGGAGCATCGCAAACGGCTTCCGATTCTCCACTGAGAAAACTGTGTGTATCAACTTCTGGAGATACAAGGAATTTCTTCCACCTTCTCTACGTCTCGGCCCTGTTGCTCTCCCTTTCATGGAGACTACGAAATTCTTGGGACTCATGTTGGATCGTAAACTTTGCTGGTCCACACACGTGTCCTACCTGGCTGCCCGTTGTGCTCGATCCCTTAACGTTCTTCGTGTCCTCAGTGGCACGTCATGGGGAGCGGATCGTACCGTTCTGCTTCACCTTTACCAGGCCATTGTTCAGTCGAAGCTCGACTACGGAAGCCTTGTATACTCTTCTGCACGGCCGTCGATTCTCCGCCGTCTCAACTCTATCCACCATCGGGGTTTACGTCTTGCGACCGGTGCATTTTATACTAGCCCTGTTGAGTCTGTATGCCGAGGCTGCTGTATTACCCTTGACCACTCGACGTGACATACTCTTGTGTCGGTACGTATGCCGCCTGCTGTCGATGCCCAACCATCCATCTTACCGATTATTTTTTGACGACTCACTCGATCGCCATTATCAGTTGTCTGTGATAGCCTTGCTTCCAGCTGGCGTTCGGTTTCGCCGCCTGCTATAGCGGCTCGATTTTACACTTCCTTCCACCTTTCGGTTGAGCGAAAGCCCATTGCCACCGTGGCATCACGCTCCCCAAGGAGAGCACTCCGGATTTGGTGTACCGCTCGAGGCTTGTCGAACTCCGTTCGCGGTTCGATAATGCCGTATTTATTTACACTGATGGTTCCAAGAGCACTGCCGGTGTCGGATCTGCCTTCGTCGTCGGGGACAACCGGTTCCAATACAAGCTCCCTGACCGGTGTTCGAACTTCACGGCTGAGCTTTTTGCCCTCCACCAGGCCGTTTTGTATACCTGCCGCCACCGCCAACCTTTCTATGCCATATGTTCGGACTCCCTTAGTGCCCTGCAGAGTCTTAAGGACCCTTTCTCGACCCATCCTCTCGTGTATCGGATCCAACGCTCCCTCCAGTTGCTAGCAGATGACAGCTGTCACGTTTCTTTCCTGTGGGTCCCTGGCCATGTGGGTGTGCCCGGGAATGAGGCCGCCGACATAGCAGCCAAGGCAGCAGCTCTTTTGCCTCGCATGGCTACCTTTTGCGTCCCACCGGACGATGTTCAACGGGCTCTTTGCCGGAGTATCGTGTCGTCATGGCACAGTGCGTGGCTTTCACTGTACAACAATAAATTGCGAACTGTCAAACCGATCCCTGCTTGGGGGACCTCCTCACGCTCCTCTCGGCGGGAGGAGGTCATCCTGGCCCGGTTGCGGATCGGTCACTGCCGTTTCAGCCACCGTCACTTGCTATCCGCCGAACTTGCACCGCTATGCTCCTGCGGTGAACTGCTGACAGTGCGACATGTTTTACTGACTTGTGTTAATTTTAATCATCTCCGTGTAGCCCTTCACTTCCCGTCTACTGTGGAGGAAATTTTAGCTGATGACACACGAGCAGCTGCTCGAGTTTTGCGTTTTATCAACTTGGCCAACTTATCCAAGGATATTTAACCCCTTTAACTGTCTTTCATCTTTCGTTTTTAGCCTCTTGTTGATGTTCTGACAGTCACCATTTTTTTATGAGATCATAGCGAATCTATGTTGTTGGCTGGGCGCTAATGACCATAGAAGTTGTGCGCCCTAAAACCACACACACACATATATGTATGTATATATATATATAATCTCAAACTTTGCCGCTTTACCTGTAAAATTTCATGATACAGTTGTCAACCTACTTCCCAGCACCATTTAAGATCCTTGATACCTGTCTCCATTGCTTGGCTTCCGAAATCTGATGACTAAATCGGAACGCATTTGAACATTGGCCCACTGTTAATGTCCGTTTTTCATGATGGACTCCACTTTCTGTGAAGACAGGTCAGATACAGTTACAGCTCATCACCGATAATGGCCACGCTGTTGAAGCCATATGTACACAGATAATCCAACATATGTAGTTCTTCAGAATAGCCATAATTAAAAGTAAGACGACGTTCGAAGACTGACCTTCCAACAAACATTTTTGGTATCCTTGACCATGCAACATTATTCATTCGCATTTTGTGTTTTGCCTTTGGGGCATTTCTTAAATAGCTCTGGTTGGGCAAGATCTTCAAACATAGGTTTCCTGCCGAGCACAGCAGAATTTGTTGTAATTTTGTGCAAGTTAGTGTCTACTTTATCCTCCTATTTTGCCTTAAAGTATTCACACCATTCAGTGGAACAGAAGTTGTGGAAATAAATTGCCCAAACAGCTCTCTTAATACAATGTAAATGTACTTCTAATAACCATACCATAATATTGTGTAATCTGATCAATTTGTCAGTCGACGTCTTAGACCATCAGAAAACTTGATATTTCCCAATTGCTGTTTCGGTCTACTTAGTCTCTTGCCCATCCTCTTTTGCACATGATTAATGCAGTCCAGTTTTGTAATTGACGATTCGCCATAGGTTTTACTCTACACCATTGCGTCCTGCGATCGTGAGTACTCATCCCCAAGAAAGCTCATGTAGCGAACAGCATGGTCATGTTTTGAACGTTGGAACATGTTCATTGCAGAAGCAACTTCCATCCCCTCCCCAACTAGTAACATCATAGTTTCTGACTTAATTTCATCCCCCCAGGGGGGCTCACGGTTCTTTCGTGAGTACGTGTGTGGCGAGCACGGGGCCCCGTGCTAATGCCGTATTCCTTCCTTCTCGGACATATCCTTATCCCCTCTCCTCATTTCCTATACTCACTCCTTCGCCTCCCCACCGGGGACTCATAACCTCTGTAGTTTAGTCCCCCTAACCCAACCAAACAACCCAACTCAATTTCATGCTTAGTTTGCTTTCAGTACTCTTGTCTGCTTGCCTACAACGCTGACAGTACTTCATATCTACATCACTTTCCCATTGTCTGTGCTGATATTAGGGTTCCCGTCAAAGAATTCGTGTGCGTCTCTTTTTGTCAGGATCCGTCGAATGATGTTGCTATGTCGGAACTACCATTTTCTGTCACAGCCTATTCGGCAGCTGTAGTCATTGACTCCGTAGCATACGTCTTTAAATTACTTCTATGGAGTCGTATTGATAGATTTTGTAGGGGACCTATGGAGGTTCAGCAAGCCACAAAGAACCATTACCAGTGTAATGGCCTTTCCCACGGCATCTAAGTCCATAGAAGCGTCTTAGTGTCAAAAAGTCGATTTTTTTACACTTATTTCTGAAGTCTTGAAAGTCTTTTCGCTTTGACAGTTCACACATTTGCAAAGTGCACACGAGACCATTGAGTTAAGAAATTCAAAAAATTTCGATCTCCCCTCCACGTAAACAACTGTTGCACACAAAGCTGAAATAAGTATATGGAGATTAATAACGAGATTGCAGTTTCACTGTCGGAAGCTTGTATTTTACATTTACCAGCAGCCCCCCAGGGGGCCCCACAGCTCTTCTATGGGGACGTGTGTGGCGTGCACGGGGCCCCAAGCCGATGCAGTCTTCCTTCCCGCCCCAGGCTGCTTCAGTCCCGTACCCCCCGGTTTATGCCTTCACCCAGAGATGGGTGTCCCATATGAGTTTGAAGTGATCTTTTGTACCAGCTTTTTTCTTTTCTAGGTTCCTCTGTCCCTAAACTGTGCTCCTGCCTTTCCTCCTTACTGTATTCTTCTAGCCTTCCTCTCCTCCTCTAGTCTCCGCCTCGGCGTTTGATACTCAACCTTTCCCACTTCCTTCCTCTTTCCTTTCTTGCTCCCTGTGCGTTCCTGAAGGGCAACCACACACTCGCTGCGTAACAGGTGACTGGGTAATGCGTAAGCCCCAGCCCCGCACGTACGCTGTGGTAAAGGCCAGGCCCAGGGAGGGGTGATTACCCGAGCTGTAACCTTCCGACCGTGCCGATTGGTTCTTCCGTCCGTTTTTTGGGAGGTGTGACCTGAGGTGTGAACAATCACCTAAGGCGGGCGAGCCCTCAGTGAGGATTCCCCATTAGGAAGCGGTTGATTCGGTGCACAACAGGATGGGCCGAAAGGGGGTCTCTGACTCTGGATGCCGCTCAGGGAGTCAGAGCAGATGACGTAGGAAGGAGAACGAAGTCAGTGGACGTATAGTACAGCCTGATAGAGGGCGAAAAGCTCAGCTGTGAAATTTGAGCAGTGATCATTAAACCTGTACTGAAAACCGTCATCCCCAACAACAAACGCACAGCCGACACCTGCATTGGTCTTTGAGCCATCCGTATATATGAAGACGGAATCTTCGAGACGTGCACGAAGTTCAAAAAAATCTCGAGTGGTAAACAGCATCAGAAGTACTCTCCTTCGGGAGTGAGGTGAGTTCGAGGTAAACGCGAACTTGAGTCTGAAGCCAAGGTGGCACTGGGCTCTTACCTATTTGAAACGTGGAAGGGAGGTTAAAATCGAGCTGCCGAAGAAAGCCACGAAAGCGGACTCCAGGAGGGAGCAGGGCAATCGCGGACAGCCTGTAATCGCTATAGAGGGAGTCATAGCCAATAGAAATCGCAAAAAATGCCATATAATGCGGCGAGAAAATCGAAATACACTGTATGAGAATGACAGTACTTAGCGACTTGCAACAAACTTTAAACATAATTTCAAACCTTTATTAAGCATTTTCTCGCTGGCAACCATAGTAAAATGATGAAAGGAAAAACTTTTCTCGCTTACTACTCTTTCGCTGTTTACGGAGTAAAACTACGGCTCTCGGGATGACGTTACAATTTATAATTTGAACACTACAAATTGTAGCGACAGGAACTTCTACAGGCAGTATACACATATATAGTTGAATGTATCTTCTAAATTGTATCACATTCCGACACGTAGTTCATGAGATATGAGCACATAAACAGTAATGTTCATGGAAATCCGTCCCTTCCAGCACAAAATTTTAATGTATTACTTCTTTACTACTACCTGTATTCCCAAGAGATTTTACAGACATACAGCACTTATACAAGTGAACATACACCTGAAAAATGGCAGCAATAAATAAATAAATAAATAAATAAATAAATACCCGGGCAACGCCGAGTTTTCAGATAGTAAAAAAAACTGTCTCCATATAATTCATTATTAGAGCATTATAATTACAATGAATGGTCAGAATATCATCGACCCGTTTTGGATGAAGTCTGCTTCTTTTGTCGGAGATAAGATTCCCTGCAGCACTGAAGCCTCTTTCATTATCTGCGTTTGAGGCCGGAACGCAAAATAGCACCCAGGTCCGCGAGAAAGGAATTCTTATTAAGGTGCTGCGGATTTACTCATGAATTAAAAAAAAAAATGCTTCCTCAATATGGTTCTTAATATATTCCCCGGATTTCTTCTCAGAAAAATGGGTTGTTGCCAAAACTATGTTCCTTAATGTCCACTGTTCATCAACAAAGTGCGCAGTAACAGACACGCAATATCTTTTTCGATACAGATCGGTCCACATATCAGCTGTGTACGCACATGCATTTGCGTCTACAGCCTGGACAATGCTGGGCATAAAATTTGGCCGTATTTCATCGGCTTGTCTGTTTCGTGCCACTGTCGTAGGTTGAGGCAGAATGTTGGAGACGTCCACCTGTACAAATTCCGAACCAATATTTATAAGCTCCTGGAAGAAAGAACGAAATCCAGTTCCTGAAATAATAGCAAATGGACTGAGATTCCTGGCACACGTTTCGACACACTTTTTAGTGACAGTCATTAACTGATGCCGGTAATGCTTCAGAGCAACCTTGTTCTTTTCGTCTTCTGCAGGCATGTCTGCAGGTTTGTTGTTTCGGTAAGATAGAGAAGAACATTGAACGTAGCCAACATAATTTCTGTAAACGAAGGCTTCCGCGGCCGTTGTCATTGCTGATAAAACTCTTCTGGGTATTGGACCGCATCGTCAATATATCAAATATTTCACCGACGTTTCGGCCACTATTGCAAGCGGCCATCTTCTGGGTGTTACCTTTACTGCAGTAAAGCAGTGGTGTCACCATTTTATTTTTGACAACACACATTATTGTGTGTCTCACTTAACATCAAGAGACCACCACTGAACCTGTAACAGCTGATTTGAAGTTGCCAGCAGCAATTGTTCATGTCCAACAGTTGTCTCAAGCCCCATTTGCTATTGGTCGGCCATTTGGTAAACCACGAATTCGAGAAGTCTTTTCCTGCACATGTGCACTGTAGTTTTTAATGTAGGCCTGTCACTTGATAATGGCAACAAGTATTGCCGAAACTAGTAATAAAACAAGGTAATTTAGCTTTAAATGTGATCTAGGCTACTCTTCGTTAAGTGTTTCATTCTAACCATTTAAGATCATTTTCCTACCGAAAAATGTCTGCTATTATTAACTACATATAAATGTAGGTGGCGGAGTTACTCAGTAACAAGGTCGGAAACGGGTAGCCACCGCTAACAAAGCACCGTGGTGTTCAAACCAATATTTTGATGGTTGACTGGTTCACTTAACTTTGTATTACATTAGGTGGTTTACTCTAAAACGTCTATGCAAATCTCTTTGGGTGCTTTGTTCTGAAAAGACAATGTTTGACTTGAGATGAAAAGGAAACGGTAGAATGTATCTGAAATTGTTTTCTTATCGCATTGACCTGATTCACGTTACAATTGAAGTATCCAATACTCATGTCGTCAACGGTAACATACCAGCAGAGCAGACCTTGCCTTTCTTAATCCGTATGTACGTCTGCCATTAGTTACCTGTCTATGAACATACATGCTGTCTTTTGTGAAAAGGAAGCAGTCTTATTTCGGCAGACATTTACATATCTGAATTGGGAAGGGTGCCTCCTAATAATAGTTTCTTGATATAATTTACATCTAGACTCTTCTCACTGTTGATCCAAACTCAGCACTAACTTTAAACCCGTCTTTCTGCCAAAAATAATTCATATAGTTACGTAGGTTATATGTCTATCACCAAATATCAGCTGTTTTTATTGTAGTTATTGCGTTAGTGTTGGTAAGAATTCAGACAATACATGGATTCATATAGCCTTTTACGCGAATGCACAAAAAGCAGCTGTCACTTTCTAGATTAATATAGAGCTTACAATTTAACATTTTGTCACTAGAACCAAGACATCATATGCCGATATGTATATAATTACTTGGCTTTAATAGCATATAATTTTAATAGACCATTAGTGAGACCATTAGCAGTTCCTTATCATTCCTTACTGTCCCAGCCTAAAACACTTAAGTGCGTGGAGTGAACAGTAACCCTTTCGTTATGGCAGTCTGCTCCACTGCAGTACAGCCACTAATCGGTGCAGGGTGCCGCAAATTGTGCACCTAGTACATCAGTAACCTGATTTGCAGGTTACCTTATTTATGTGTTAAACAATATAGGTGGAGATTTTACAAGTGTTATTAACAGAAACATTAATAATATTTTGAATCATCCTAAATTGCGTAACTCAGTATGAGTATGTGTTGATCCTTGTTTTAAATTTTATTAGATTTTGTCTTATGTCATTTGCATTGCAAACAACAGACCTATGTATGTTTCTTCCTCCCGATTTATAAACCGAAGGAAAATGTCTTACTGTTAATCTCAGTGGATGGTTATTATCAGTTGGATATTGACGTTTTATGCTTCCATGATACTTTTCCAGCGTTTCCTCAATTAACTGCAATTCAAATTTTTGTCATTGATACCGGTTCATTCCTAGTGTTTTTAAAGGCAGCAGGCATGCAACACACAAATGTCCAAGTGAAATATTTGCTATAGCATTTCAGAGATTTGCCTGCTGATTCCGCGCTGCATATAACCATGTCAGCTTTATCAACTGTAGACACTGACTTACTATAAACCGATACACATACAGGTTTTTAGGTAACTTTATTGCCACCGTGTTTAATTACCGTATCAAACTCAGTAAAGTGCAAGGTAAAAATCATATAGATTTCTTTTATCCGTCCACTTAGAGTATTAAATTTTTGCATCATCGAGAGGTTGCCTCCTCTTCCAAAATCTTTCATCGATTTTAGGCATTCCGTTCCTTTTTTCGGTCCTACACGCATTTGTGTAATTATTGTGTAGCATTCTAAATAAAGCTGGACTGTAATACCAGTTATTTCCTAAATAAAGTTTCATAAGTGCTTAAACTATTGCTCTCTATTTCCAGTATCATTACTTTTGGCATTAGCGAGGGTATATGATCCAGCATAAAAAAATCTTTAGTCCAGATCTGTTTCTTTTTGGCGGGATGTATTGTTTGAAAGTCAGCCGCCCTTATATAACAGTAAACTTCCGTCCACGGACAGCTTTTGGAATGGTTGAAATGACTAACATTTTTTTCTTCCTTTTTTCCGGAACAAACGACGTTCCGTATTTTGTACAAACGATCATTGGTTGAACCGAAATCGTGGCTGAATGTAGATTTCGTACTTATTTGACATAGCGGTCTCAAGTCATCACTTCAACATAACTATCGCTACGCAGAAGTTCCTTTTTTACTCCAATACTCACGTCATTAAAATGATATGGCAAATTGTTAGGCTACTCCAGTTCCTTCTGAACTGTTTATAAGATTATCTTTCCGATACCAGTAGTGATTTTATTTGCAATTAACTGTACGAGATCTTCAGATAAAAGCTGTAAGTAGTAAACTTTTCGCAGATCTAGTTACGTTTACTAAAGCAAACTTCAGTGAACCTTCTGATGCAAACTTCTGTGTTTTAGGCACGAATATTTTTACCTCTATATTTCACGATCACTTTTAATGGGTCAGTATTCTGTTTCTGAAGTACTATATACAGCTCCTCTTTTCTTAGTTTTGTAGGTGATGTAACATGTTGATTTTCATTATCTGAACTATTTTCTGAATCGGTGATTCAGTTACAAAATAGAATTCTTTTTGAACTCTGTAGCATTCTGAAAGGGAGGTAAAATATTTTATGAAACAAAGTAAACTTAGCTACAAATACAATTTCGAAATACATGTTACGAACCTTGAATAAAATAACGACTGTTTTCCAGTGTCCTGTAATGCCTGAATTATGCTGACGCCGTCTGTAACGTTGCTTGTGTACACACATTAATGCGCGGATGCTGGCTAAATACGGCACTCTCAATGGAAGGGTTAATTAGCAACTTACAGGTGCAGCTGCTTGCTGTCACATAACTATCAAATTTTGGTTCGTCAAATGTTGGGCACGGAAAGCGACAAAACTGTTTATGGTACCATTGTAGTCATTGTTTATAAACAAGTATGGAAATGTGCAAGCTTTGAGAGCCAGTAGCTTCGTTTGGCAGAAAAGATGAAGAGAAAGGCACTACTTGCCGCGATCGCCCCCCCCCCCCCCGACACACACACACACACACACACACACACACACACACACACACACACACCATATATTCACACATACGTATCAAGTGACTAAACTTCCTGGTTACTACCCAAGTGTACACACAGGGTAAGGTGTATTATTGAGAAAGGTATATTTTTTGTGAAGATGGATATACCTTACGTTGATTTATTTTAAAACTTGTAATTTGTTCTTGCTCTCTTCGTAGCAAACGAGTTCGCAATAACTCTCCATTATGGCCCCTGCAGAGCGCGTTCTGCTTAGAGCTTCTAACACAACTGCATTTGCTGAGAACAGTACGGTGCGAAAGAAAGGGCTTCCACTAAGCACGAGATTCTCGACCGCGAGCAGCAGAGTCCACACTTGTCCCACGACAGTGCTCACTGTCAGCAGGGCGTACATTTTCTTGGTCTGCACCTCAGCAGATTGTTGCAACTGCTGCGACATCTTTTAAGATGTGGTTATGAGCTATGATAAGGTTTCCTGTTTCTTGACGCCAAGCTTGGTTATACAGGACGTAACACATGCGTTGTGTGATGTCAAACTTCGAGTGTGTGTCAAAAGCAGTCATTTCATTCAGGTATGGTTTGTCTTCAAACTGGCAGTTAGGCTTTTCAAGTCCTGACATCTCAGGAAGTAATCAGAAAACGGCAGAGCCATCTCACCGTGGGTGTTCTCATCGAGCTGCCGGCGTCGACAGTGAAGGCAGCGACTGCTTGTTCCAGCAGGTCCCGACTGCAGCACGGAAGTCTCCAGCGCCTGCCGGTACTGCTCCCTCCCCACCCAGATAGCTGTACTGTGGGCCAGTCTCCTAGAACCGGGCTCACCACCAGCAGGAGCACCTAAGTTCCCACCGCCATTGGGAAGTTGTTTACTCACAAGTTGCAATGCGAAAGCTCTCACTCGTCCTCGGTGCAACAATCACAAAATAGGACGATATCAAGAGAGGCGCAGTTTTCAACCGACATAACGCTAGCGAAGCTTGATTGATCGGTAGTGTGAATATGTCAGAAAAGAACCTTGTGAATATTGATAAACATCTTGCGACCTTCTGCTAACGACGCCGTCAACCGCAGCCACAGCTGACAATTGATAAAGGGGTGTATTTTGCGTTCCTTATACTCGTGATTACACCTCGCCGAGAGGTGACCAAATAATACTTGTGTTATCAGCGAATGTAATTGTTTATCAGTCGGTCAAGTATGACAGAATTTCAGTTGAGATACTTTTAAGAATGGTTAATTGCAAAATCTGCCGAGAAGCGTTATTTTTGTACGGTCTTCTTCGGTTTTAGACACGGAAGCACGCAAATACCCGAGGTGACGGTAAGCGGCAGACCACTTGGATCCGACCTTACCAGACTCGCGTGCGCATGCGTCCGCCATCACTGCGCGTAGGTGGAGGGGGCGCGGCGCGTTGCCTAACTAGCGGCGTACCCGACCGCACGCACCATTGCTGAAACGAAACAACTTCATCGGACAAACCTTATTTTTTGCACCAATGTGTTGAGCTTCGTTTACGAAAGTTTTTTTGGCAGGGTACTAGGAGTACGAAACAAAAACTTCATCCTTCACAAATATGCATTCCGCATGTATTACTGCCCAAATTATAGCTAATTGCCACAATATATTACACCCATAAACGCCTCATTTATTGTATAAAAAGTTACTCAGTACTACACAGACGTCGATTTTTGTTGAGAAATATGATTTTATTAACTAGTTGGCCTTAGTCTACTTCTTTGGTTTGGAAAATATCCTCTCACTGGGAACTGAAGTTGTGAAGATGAAGGGACATACCTTATGTAGATTTATTTTAATACTTTTAATTTGTTCTTGCTCTCTTAGCAGCAAACCAGTTCGCAATAACTCTCCGTTATGACCCCTGCAAATAGCAGGGTACCTGTTTCCATTTTTCTTCCAGAACTCTACTGGCTTCTCCGTGAGTTGCATATAAGGTTCTTCGAAATATCGCTGAACTTCCAGGTCACGGCCGCTCTTCAATAGATTATTGGAAACTTCATCGAAAGAAGCCCATAAAGAGCTACTAACGTTCTGTTCAGAATTGTGCTCATTGCTAGTAACGTTAATGGGCAAATGAAGAAATTCAGAACGCATTATCACGTCTTTGCACTCAGGAATTAGGTTTGCAACAGCATTTTTTGAGTGAATGGAATCAGTAAATGGTATAGTTCTGAACTTTGGTTCGAGTACAGTAGCAACTGCATGTACTCTGTTCCTTTCTGTTTGCACTAGTCTAGCAATTAGTCAGTTGTGCAGATGTTGCTGTATCTCTTGTGCTACCGTGGTAACCCACTTCCCTTTGCCTAAACTTACGGTTAGCTGTCTAATTATTGGAATAGCCTTCAAAAGAGAGGTGTAGTTTTCACATGAACTTTATCTTGTTAGCAGTTCAAATGGCTCGAATACACTTAAATTTATTCAAAACCCGCCACTCGTCATATGTCATATTTTGAACACCTGAATACAATGATAATAAATAGGCTGCAATGCATTCCTTTTGCTCCATTTAGCGTTGAAGCATATAAAAATTGCCATTCGGTCTCCTGAATTTATGTGCAGGTTTTTTCATCAGCTGGGTCTCGTGGAGTTTTTAATTAGTACTAAAACTCGTAATATAACGGACTATTTTGTAGCTTTCTCCCGCATAGTGCAGAACTCGTGTTGCTGTTAAAGAAACCTTTAACAACTACATTTATGCTATGTGCTAAACAGCGTTTCACATGTACGCTGCCACTATGAATAAGCTGTTCGGCTGCTGCCACGTTATGGCATTGTCAGTTGTGAGGGTTATAGTTTTGTTTTCAATGTTCCATTCCGAATTCACATTATCTAAAGACTCAATAATATTTAGGGTTGTGTGCTTTTCTGGGAAACAATGGGACGTATGAATAAAAGAGCGCCCATGCGCCAGAGAGAATTTTCAGAGCAAAATAGCAAAATAACGTTCTCTTTATTCATACGAAATTGAGAAATTAAACTTCGAAGCATATACTCTGAGCAGGTAGTTCATCTTCGCTACCTCCCCTCCTTGAGTAAGTTCTCCGCGTGTCATGTCCAGCTGTTCAATCGTATATTTCTTTAAACTAGCCCAATCAGCCAAATTATTCAGTGTACAAACATGGAGTAGGCATCTACCTGTCCTGGAAGAACAGTACTGGTAAGAGATTAGTTTATTGTGAAGGAGCATATTATTAAGACTAAATGTGCAATTTTTACGAAAATATATTCTCCTGACTATGCAAAATTTACGTCATGCGAGAAAATTTGTCAATGAAGTTGGGTTAGCACAATTTGCAAACGAAATTTTAAGAATGCATCACATATTCATCTGTTATAACGTGAAATGATGTCGGAGTTTTCTGACATGCGATGGGCTTACTTGTTGTTAAATATGACACCCAATGGTCTGCTCATAAGCGTTAGGCCATGCGATTTTGTTACAAGAAACAGGTTGCTAGGTTTGTAATTAATCAGTTATTAATTCTCCTGTCGTGTCTACTTACTTCTAACATAACGGAAGTTACGATTACGAAGTCGGAAAAAGCATCTTTAATAGGCCAACCGGTTTGGGTAGAAACAGTACTTCAGTAGGCCTACCTAGTATTGCAGCAATATTTATTTTGTGATAGATACTCTGAAGTCTTGGGATGCACTTTATTTGGAACTTACACCATAAGACCTTACTAATAGTCCCTATTAAAAACAAAATATTTTGCTATGTAGCTGTTTACAACTGTAAATACACTCCAAACAAATGGGTAAAACGCAGCTGAATCCGCTTTTGTTTCATTCTAGGCTATGTCGGTAATGAAAACACCACTCTTGCCACTATATAAAATGCTTGAAGTGTCACACGATTTTATTTGCATTAACTTTTTAGATCCCCTCGTGTTTCTTAAATACTACGTATACAGGAACTTGTTTTTGCCTTCTAAGTAACAAAAATGTTGTTTTTATTATAAACCACAGTAAAACGTAACCTTAAAAGAAGTTACTCAGCACGAAGTATGCTAGAGAGCTCACTTCAGAAATCCGAGAAAGTTCTCCGGTCGTGAGAAACTTCTGTATATTTTCATATGAAACCAGAGAATGGTATCTACAGGATGACCAACCAGTCTAAAACAGTTTCGGGAAATAATTCAAAAATTTTATTTCAAAACGTCGTCTACGTTTTACAACTGTTCTTCCACTGTAACATACGCCTTGACAACGTGACCAAGTCTGTGCACCTTACAGAACAGAGCCGGACAGAAACAGTATTAAATGCTGATTCTAAAATCACGACACACTTCTGGTGCCCGTGCTGAAGCTATTGACGTTTCCATGCTACCGTGGAGCTAATAGCAGACACCCACGTTTGATCACGTGTGCTACTGCTTCAGGACTCAGAGGTGCGAGAATTAGTTCCTTCGCTCTCTTCAGTTTGAGTTCTCGTACAGAACAGACGCACTCCAAAGCCTCAGCGTCTGTGCGGAGCGAACGAACGGCCGCATGCCGTCCGCTCCCGCCTAGCGCCTGTTCGGTATCAGCCACCAACTGTGTGAACCGTAACCTTTACCTCTTCCATTTTCTAATCCGCTAACTTAGACTGGCACTCATTCATTGCATCCGACCCCAGGGCGAGTCCCGCCATGTATTCCGTACTTTCAGAATATACCAAATATTAACTTAAAGCCTATATTTTATCTGCCAGTCAGCCACGCTTTCCTCGGGCGCCCACAAGCCTTCACCGCTCCGCCTTCCATCCTGTCAACGCCTCCAACTCATTTATGCAGCACTGGAATGGGTTGTATAATTTTCCTATCATCCGTGGGATAAAAATTGAGTGCTGCACAGTTCTCTGCTGTGAGCGTTAACAGGGTGGGAGAAGTTGCTGAGAACTTACTCGGCTGAAGTATATTCTCCGACTCCCTTTATTCATGCGAACCTGAGTGTGTTCTCTGGAATTGAGTATTGAGTCATACGACCCAATGTCTCGAGGACCGAAACTTTGTCACCAATTACTGTTAAGGAAATGACCAGTTACCGTCATACATTATACACCCTCACAATTCAACGACGTCCACATATAGGTCGTTAAAGAATCAGACACCTTTCATTTCATAGTTTTGTCTCTCTTTATGATAACATTTTTCAGTCATAAGGCACAATTTTTTTCGATTTAGTATCGAATATTTTGAGTCCAAAATAAAACAAAATGGCGAAAACTAGTATCCTCTAAGACTGCGAGAGATTGAAAATCATCCGTTATCATGGCCACTAGCGCTGCATCTACTTCTTGTTTACTTAACTCTGTGAAGAGAAACATGGAACTTCTACATTAGTGCTCCTGCAAAGAGATAAGATTCTGTCGAAAGCTAGTCAAATAAAATTACGTATCTTCTATATCTATATCTACATCTACACGATTACTTCGCAAGGGAACGTTGGATACCCTTACTAGTTTGGTATCTTCACATTACAAACTACTACGCAATTCGCATTTATGTGCTTGGCATTGGGATCAACGAATCAACCACTTCGACTCTCCTCATATCTCTTATTTTCTTACAATTATTTTTTCTATCTATGTAGATGTGTAAAGAACACACTCATATTGTCCCATTTAAATTAGGAAGGTAGCGATAGAAATTTCATTAATAAGGATAGCCGCAATAATATTAACAAGCTGCCCTTATTTGTACGGTTTCGAAGTCCTCCGTAAGTCCTCTCCATACTTAGAATATGCAGTAAATCTCTTAAACGGACAACTCTCATCCGTCCTTTGCTAGAATATTGCTGCTAAGTTAAGTCTAGAGCATGATGACCATAGTAAACTATTTAAACATGCCTTAAACACGCGCGCGCGTGAGGTACGGACTCTAACCTCCGACGGGAATGGCCGCCCAGTCTTAGACCACGCGCCCACAGTATTATCTACGCAGTCCTTCCACTTAAATTTGTTCCTAATTCCCACGTATTTAGTTGACCTGAGAGTCTTGAGATTTGCGCGCTTGAGGGTGGAATTGAAATTAAGATTCCTTGTTGTACTCTTGTGGATGACCTCACTTCGCAAGGTGCATGGCGGAGGGTACCTCGTACCACTGTACAACTTGCCTGGTCCACATTTAATTTAAATGACTTTTCCAATGAAATAACGAGTTTATCAAGAGGGGAGAGAAGTCACTGGCCGAGAGCAAGTCTTTATATACGATGTTAACACTGTGCTGAGAGACTTAAGAACTTTCCAACTAGACAATCTTCCATCCTCTTATAAATTTCCTCTGCTTTACCCTCACTCCTATTACTAGGGATGTATGCAGTTATGGTTCTATTTGCACTAGGTAACGCATTACATGAGGGGCCGTAGGTTTCAGACTGGTGAAACAAAGTTCTTTTTGTTATTACTGAGTACTGACCTTAGATCTCGTAGTTTCAGCACACGCACTTTCAGAACACAGGTTGTCTGATGCTAAAACGCTGTGAAAATGATTTAAGGGCTCTAAGATTTTCTTCATAAAACACGGTATGCCAGTGGATTTTAAATTTATTCTTCCAACGTTTACACACGCTCAGCGAAATCCACAAATCTAAGCCGTACATTGAACGATATTCACTTTACAATAAATACTAGTGCCATGATGATACATGTACAAGTTCCGTAATGAGACAAGGTGCTACATGTTAAGTTTTAACAGTTCGAAGGTTGGGACTGGACTGTGCTTGGCAAGGCGAGGCCAATGTTGCCAACTCTTAGAACGAGAATGTCGCTAAATGCGTCCTCGAAAGTTGCCAGAAGTCGCCAACATCTTTTCCAATTAAAAAAATGTATTTTATTATCTACAATTGTTTTTAAATATGTAAATTTTGTAGTTAACTGAAACATGAGATTTATTTTTAAAATGTCACTAATTGTGACGCTATTGTAGGTTGCCAATTTCAGCTAGAAACGACACACCTACGAAATTTTGAGAGTACTTCCACTTACAAATCTTACGGAAACCATCACTTTTCATAGTAACTTGTACTGTCATTGTATTTAAACAACAACGTGCGATAAATAAAGCTCCCCTCCCCCCCCCTCACCACACACACACACACACACACACACACACACACACACACACACACACACACACACACCATATATTCACACATACGTATCAAGTGACTAAACTTCCTGGTTACTACCCAAGTGTACACACAGTGTAAGGTGTATTATTGAGAAAGGTATATTTTTTGTGAAGATGGATATACCTTACGTTGATTTATTTTAAAACTTGTAATTTGTTCTTGCTCTCTTCGTAGCAAACGAGTTCGCAATAACTCTCCATTATGGCCCCTGCAGAGCGCGTTCTGCTTAGAGCTTCTAACACAACTGCATTTGCTGAGAACAGGACGGTGCGAAAGAAAGGGCTTCCACTAAGCACGAGATTCTCGACCGCGAGCAGCAGAGTCCACACTTGTCCCACGACAGTGCTCACTGTCAGCAGGGCGTACATTTTCTTGGTCTGCACCTCAGCAGATTGTTGCAACTGCTGCGACATCTTTTAAGATGTGGTTATGAGCTATGATAAGGTTTCCTGTTTCTTGACGCCAAGCTTGGTTATACAGGACGTAACACATGCGTTGTGTGATGTCAAACTTCGAGTGTGTGTCAAAAGCAGTCATTTCATTCAGGTATGGTTTGTCTTCAAACTGGCAGTTAGGCTTTTCAAGTCCTGACATCTCAGGAAGTAATCAGAAAACGGCAGAGCCATCTCACCGTGGGTGTTCTCATCGAGCTGCCGGCGTCGACAGTGAAGGCAGCGACTGCTTGTTCCAGCAGGTCCCGACTGCAGCACGGAAGTCTCCAGCGCCTGCCGGTACTGCTCCCTCCCCACCCAGATAGCTGTACTGTGGGCCAGTCTCCTAGAACCGGGCTCACCACCAGCAGGAGCACCTAAGTTCCCACCGCCATTGGGAAGTTGTTTACTCACAAGTTGCAATGCGAAAGCTCTCACTCGTCCTCGGTGCAACAATCACAAAATAGGACGATATCAAGAGAGGCGCAGTTTTCAACCGACATAACGCTAGCGAAGCTTGATTGATCGGTAGTGTGAATATGTCAGAAAAGAACCTTGTGAATATTGATAAACATCTTGCGACCTTCTGCTAACGACGCCGTCAACCGCAGCCACAGCTGACAATTGATAAAGGGGTGTATTTTGCGTTCCTTATACTCGTGATTACACCTCGCCGAGAGGTGACCAAATAATACTTGTGTTATCAGCGAATGTAATTGTTTATCAGTCGGTCAAGTATGACAGAATTTCAGTTGAGATACTTTTAAGAATGGTTAATTGCAAAATCTGCCGAGAAGCGTTATTTTTGTACGGTCTTCTTCGGTTTTAGACACGGAAGCACGCAAATACCCGAGGTGACGGTAAGCGGCAGACCACTTGGATCCGACCTTACCAGACTCGCGTGCGCATGCGTCCGCCATCACTGCGCGTAGGTGGAGGGGGCGCGGCGCGTTGCCTAACTAGCGGCGTACCCGACCGCACGCACCATTGCTGAAACGAAACAACTTCATCGGACAAACCTTATTTTTTGCACCAATGTGTTGAGCTTCGTTTACGAAAGTTTTTTTGGCAGGGTACTAGGAGTACGAAACAAAAACTTCATCCTTCACAAATATGCATTCCGCATGTATTACTGCCCAAATTATAGCTAATTGCCACAATATATTACACCCATAAACGCCTCATTTATTGTATAAAAAGTTACTCAGTACTACACAGACGTCGATTTTTGTTGAGAAATATGATTTTATTAACTAGTTGGCCTTAGTCTACTTCTTTGGTTTGGAAAATATCCTCTCACTGGGAACTGAAGTTGTGAAGATGAAGGGACATACCTTATGTAGATTTATTTTAATACTTTTAATTTGTTCTTGCTCTCTTAGCAGCAAACCAGTTCGCAATAACTCTCCGTTATGACCCCTGCAAATAGCAGGGTACCTGTTTCCATTTTTCTTCCAGAACTCTACTGGCTTCTCCGTGAGTTGCATATAAGGTTCTTCGAAATATCGCTGAACTTCCAGGTCACGGCCGCTCTTCAATAGATTATTGGAAACTTCATCGAAAGAAGCCCATAAAGAGCTACTAACGTTCTGTTCAGAATTGTGCTCATTGCTAGTAACGTTAATGGGCAAATGAAGAAATTCAGAACGCATTATCACGTCTTTGCACTCAGGAATTAGGTTTGCAACAGCATTTTTTGAGTGAATGGAATCAGTAAATGGTATAGTTCTGAACTTTGGTTCGAGTACAGTAGCAACTGCATGTACTCTGTTCCTTTCTGTTTGCACTAGTCTAGCAATTAGTCAGTTGTGCAGATGTTGCTGTATCTCTTGTGCTACCGTGGTAACCCACTTCCCTTTGCCTAAACTTACGGTTAGCTGTCTAATTATTGGAATAGCCTTCAAAAGAGAGGTGTAGTTTTCACATGAACTTTATCTTGTTAGCAGTTCAAATGGCTCGAATACACTTAAATTTATTCAAAACCCGCCACTCGTCATATGTCATATTTTGAACACCTGAATACAATGATAATAAATAGGCTGCAATGCATTCCTTTTGCTCCATTTAGCGTTGAAGCATATAAAAATTGCCATTCGGTCTCCTGAATTTATGTGCAGGTTTTTTCATCAGCTGGGTCTCGTGGAGTTTTTAATTAGTACTAAAACTCGTAATATAACGGACTATTTTGTAGCTTTCTCCCGCATAGTGCAGAACTCGTGTTGCTGTTAAAGAAACCTTTAACAACTACATTTATGCTATGTGCTAAACAGCGTTTCACATGTACGCTGCCACTATGAATAAGCTGTTCGGCTGCTGCCACGTTATGGCATTGTCAGTTGTGAGGGTTATAGTTTTGTTTTCAATGTTCCATTCCGAATTCACATTATCTAAAGACTCAATAATATTTAGGGTTGTGTGCTTTTCTGGGAAACAATGGGACGTATGAATAAAAGAGCGCCCATGCGCCAGAGAGAATTTTCAGAGCAAAATAGCAAAATAACGTTCTCTTTATTCATACGAAATTGAGAAATTAAACTTCGAAGCATATACTCTGAGCAGGTAGTTCATCTTCGCTACCTCCCCTCCTTGAGTAAGTTCTCCGCGTGTCATGTCCAGCTGTTCAATCGTATATTTCTTTAAACTAGCCCAATCAGCCAAATTATTCAGTGTACAAACATGGAGTAGGCATCTACCTGTCCTGGAAGAACAGTACTGGTAAGAGATTAGTTTATTGTGAAGGAGCATATTATTAAGACTAAATGTGCAATTTTTACGAAAATATATTCTCCTGACTATGCAAAATTTACGTCATGCGAGAAAATTTGTCAATGAAGTTGGGTTAGCACAATTTGCAAACGAAATTTTAAGAATGCATCACATATTCATCTGTTATAACGTGAAATGATGTCGGAGTTTTCTGACATGCGATGGGCTTACTTGTTGTTAAATATGACACCCAATGGTCTGCTCATAAGCGTTAGGCCATGCGATTTTGTTACAAGAAACAGGTTGCTAGGTTTGTAATTAATCAGTTATTAATTCTCCTGTCGTGTCTACTTACTTCTAACATAACGGAAGTTACGATTACGAAGTCGGAAAAAGCATCTTTAATAGGCCAACCGGTTTGGGTAGAAACAGTACTTCAGTAGGCCTACCTAGTATTGCAGCAATATTTATTTTGTGATAGATACTCTGAAGTCTTGGGATGCACTTTATTTGGAACTTACACCATAAGACCTTACTAATAGTCCCTATTAAAAACAAAATATTTTGCTATGTAGCTGTTTACAACTGTAAATACACTCCAAACAAATGGGTAAAACGCAGCTGAATCCGCTTTTGTTTCATTCTAGGCTATGTCGGTAATGAAAACACCACTCTTGCCACTATATAAAATGCTTGAAGTGTCACACGATTTTATTTGCATTAACTTTTTAGATCCCCTCGTGTTTCTTAAATACTACGTATACAGGAACTTGTTTTTGCCTTCTAAGTAACAAAAATGTTGTTTTTATTATAAACCACAGTAAAACGTAACCTTAAAAGAAGTTACTCAGCACGAAGTATGCTAGAGAGCTCACTTCAGAAATCCGAGAAAGTTCTCCGGTCGTGAGAAACTTCTGTAGTATTTTCATATGAAACCGGAGAATGGTATCTACAGGATGACCAACCAGTCTAAAACAGTTTCGGGAAATAATTCAAAAATTTTATTTCAAAACGTCGTCTACGTTTTACAACTGTTCTTCCACTGTAACATACGCCTTGACAACGTGACCAAGTCTGTGCACCTTACAGAACAGAGCCGGACAGAAACAGTATTAAATGCTGATTCTAAAATCACGACACACTTCTGGTGCCCGTGCTGAAGCTATTGACGTTTCCATGCTACCGTGGAGCTAATAGCAGACACCCACGTTTGATCACGTGTGCTACTGCTTCAGGACTCAGAGGTGCGAGAATTAGTTCCTTCGCTCTCTTCAGTTTGAGTTCTCGTACAGAACAGACGCACTCCAAAGCCTCAGCGTCTGTGCGGAGCGAACGAACGGCCGCATGCCGTCCGCTCCCGCCTAGCGCCTGTTCGGTATCAGCCACCAACTGTGTGAACCGTAACCTTTACCTCTTCCATTTTCTAATCCGCTAACTTAGACTGGCACTCATTCATTGCATCCGACCCCAGGGCGAGTCCCGCCATGTATTCCGTACTTTCAGAATATACCAAATATTAACTTAAAGCCTATATTTTATCTGCCAGTCAGCCACGCTTTCCTCGGGCGCCCACAAGCCTTCACCGCTCCGCCTTCCATCCTGTCAACGCCTCCAACTCATTTATGCAGCACTGGAATGGGTTGTATAATTTTCCTATCATCCGTGGGATAAAAATTGAGTGCTGCACAGTTCTCTGCTGTGAGCAACTTCTCCCACCCTGTTAACGCTGAGAACTTACTCGGCTGAAGTATATTCTCCGACTCCCTTTATTCATGCGAACCTGAGTGTGTTCTCTGGAATTGAGTATTGAGTCATACGACCCAATGTCTCGAGGACCGAAACTTTGTCACCAATTACTGTTAAGGAAATGACCAGTTACCGTCATACATTATACACCCTCACAATTCAACGACGTCCACATATAGGTCGTTAAAGAATCAGACACCTTTCATTTCATAGTTTTGTCTCTCTTTATGATAACATTTTTCAGTCATAAGGCGCAATTTTTTTCGATTTAGTATCGAATATTTTGAGTCCAAAATAAAACAAAATGGCGAAAACTAGTATCCTCTAAGACTGCGAGAGATTGAAAATCATCCGTTATCATGGCCACTAGCGCTGCATCTACTTCTTGTTTACTTAACTCTGTGAAGAGAAACATGGAACTTCTACATTAGTGCTCCTGCAAAGAGATAAGATTCTGTCGAAAGCTAGTCAAATAAAATTACGTATCTTCTATATCTATATCTACATCTACACGATTACTTCGCAAGGGAACGTTGGATACCCTTACTAGTTTGGTATCTTCACATTACAAACTACTACGCAATTCGCATTTATGTGCTTGGCATTGGGATCAACGAATCAACCACTTCGACTCTCCTCATATCTCTTATTTTCTTACAATTATTTTTTCTATCTATGTAGATGTGTAAAGAACACACTCATATTGTCCCATTTAAATTAGGAAGGTAGCGATAGAAATTTCATTAATAAGGATAGCCGCAATAATATTAACAAGCTGCCCTTATTTGTACGGTTTCGAAGTCCTCCGTAAGTCCTCTCCATACTTAGAATATGCAGTAAATCTCTTAAACGGACAACTCTCATCCGTCCTTTGCTAGAATATTGCTGCTAAGTTAAGTCTAGAGCATGATGACCATAGTAAACTATTTAAACATGCCTTAAACACGCGCGCGCGTGAGGTACGGACTCTAACCTCCGACACGGGAATGGCCGCCCAGTCTTAGACCACGCGCCCACAGTATTATCTACGCAGTCCTTCCACTTAAATTTGTTCCTAATTCCCACGTATTTAGTTGACCTGAGAGTCTTGAGATTTGCGCGCTTGAGGGTGGAATTGAAATTAAGATTCCTTGTTGTACTCTTGTGGATGACCTCACTTCGCAAGGTGCATGGCGGAGGGTACCTCGTACCACTGTACAACTTGCCTGGTCCACATTTAATTTAAATGACTTTTCCAATGAAATAACGAGTTTATCAAGAGGGGAGAGAAGTCACTGGCCGAGAGCAAGTCTTTATATACGATGTTAACACTGTGCTGAGAGACTTAAGAACTTTCCAACTAGACAATCTTCCATCCTCTTATAAATTTCCTCTGCTTTACCCTCACTCCTATTACTAGGGATGTATGCAGTTATGGTTCTATTTGCACTAGGTAACGCATTACATGAGGGGCCGTAGGTTTCAGACTGGTGAAACAAAGTTCTTTTTGTTATTACTGAGTACTGACCTTAGATCTCGTAGTTTCAGCACACGCACTTTCAGAACACAGGTTGTCTGATGCTAAAACGCTGTGAAAATGATTTAAGGGCTCTAAGATTTTCTTCATAAAACACGGTATGCCAGTGGATTTTAAATTTATTCTTCCAACGTTTACACACGCTCAGCGAAATCCACAAATCTAAGCCGTACATTGAACGATATTCACTTTACAATAAATACTAGTGCCATGATGATACATGTACAAGTTCCGTAATGAGACAAGGTGCTACATGTTAAGTTTTAACAGTTCGAAGGTTGGGACTGGACTGTGCTTGGCAAGGCGAGGCCAATGTTGCCAACTCTTAGAACGAGAATGTCGCTAAATGCGTCCTC
The DNA here is from genome assembly GCA_026315105.1 of Locusta migratoria. Lineage (NCBI taxonomy): Eukaryota > Metazoa > Arthropoda > Insecta > Orthoptera > Acrididae > Locusta > Locusta migratoria. Next base: position 673,636,695 of record CM048755.1, read on the forward strand.
GAAAGTTGCCAGAAGTCGCCAACATCTTTTCCAATTAAAAAAATGTATTTTATTATCTACAATTGTTTTTAAATATGTAAATTTTGTAGTTAACTGAAACATGAGATTTATTTTTAAAATGTCACTAATTGTGACGCTATTGTAGGTTGCCAATTTCAGCTAGAAACGACACACCTACGAAATTTTGAGAGTACTTCCACTTACAAATCTTACGGAAACCATCACTTTTCATAGTAACTTGTACTGTCATTGTATTTAAACAACAACGTGCGATAAATAAAGCTCCCCTCCCCCCCCCCTCACCACACACACACACACACACACACACACACACACACACACACACACACACACACACACACACACACACACACACACCATATATTCACACATACGTATCAAGTGACTAAACTTCCTGGTTACTACCCAAGTGTACACACAGTGTAAGGTGTATTATTGAGAAAGGTATATTTTTTGTGAAGATGGATATACCTTACGTTGATTTATTTTAAAACTTGTAATTTGTTCTTGCTCTCTTCGTAGCAAACGAGTTCGCAATAACTCTCCATTATGGCCCCTGCAGAGCGCGTTCTGCTTAGAGCTTCTAACACAACTGCATTTGCTGAGAACAGGACGGTGCGAAAGAAAGGGCTTCCACTAAGCACGAGATTCTCGACCGCGAGCAGCAGAGTCCACACTTGTCCCACGACAGTGCTCACTGTCAGCAGGGCGTACATTTTCTTGGTCTGCACCTCAGCAGATTGTTGCAACTGCTGCGACATCTTTTAAGATGTGGTTATGAGCTATGATAAGGTTTCCTGTTTCTTGACGCCAAGCTTGGTTATACAGGACGTAACACATGCGTTGTGTGATGTCAAACTTCGAGTGTGTGTCAAAAGCAGTCATTTCATTCAGGTATGGTTTGTCTTCAAACTGGCAGTTAGGCTTTTCAAGTCCTGACATCTCAGGAAGTAATCAGAAAACGGCAGAGCCATCTCACCGTGGGTGTTCTCATCGAGCTGCCGGCGTCGACAGTGAAGGCAGCGACTGCTTGTTCCAGCAGGTCCCGACTGCAGCACGGAAGTCTCCAGCGCCTGCCGGTACTGCTCCCTCCCCACCCAGATAGCTGTACTGTGGGCCAGTCTCCTAGAACCGGGCTCACCACCAGCAGGAGCACCTAAGTTCCCACCGCCATTGGGAAGTTGTTTACTCACAGGTTGCAATGCGAAAGCTCTCACTCGTCCTCGGTGCAACAATCACAAAATAGGACGATATCAAGAGAGGCGCAGTTTTCAACCGACATAACGCTAGCGAAGCTTGATTGATCGGTAGTGTGAATATGTCAGAAAAGAACCTTGTGAATATTGATAAACATCTTGCGACCTTCTGCTAACGACGCCGTCAACCGCAGCCACAGCTGACAATTGATAAAGGGGTGTATTTTGCGTTCCTTATACTCGTGATTACACCTCGCCGAGAGGTGACCAAATAATACTTGTGTTATCAGCGAATGTAATTGTTTATCAGTCGGTCAAGTATGACAGAATTTCAGTTGAGATACTTTTAAGAATGGTTAATTGCAAAATCTGCCGAGAAGCGTTATTTTTGTACGGTCTTCTTCGGTTTTAGACACGGAAGCACGCAAATACCCGAGGTGACGGTAAGCGGCAGACCACTTGGATCCGACCTTACCAGACTCGCGTGCGCATGCGTCCGCCATCACTGCGCGTAGGTGGAGGGGGCGCGGCGCGTTGCCTAACTAGCGGCGTACCCGACCGCACGCACCATTGCTGAAACGAAACAACTTCATCGGACAAACCTTATTTTTTGCACCAATGTGTTGAGCTTCGTTTACGAAAGTTTTTTTGGCAGGGTACTAGGAGTACGAAACAAAAACTTCATCCTTCACAAATATGCATTCCGCATGTATTACTGCCCAAATTATAGCTAATTGCCACAATATATTACACCCATAAACGCCTCATTTATTGTATAAAAAGTTACTCAGTACTACACAGACGTCGATTTTTGTTGAGAAATATGATTTTATTAACTAGTTGGCCTTAGTCTACTTCTTTGGTTTGGAAAATATCCTCTCACTGGGAACTGAAGTTGTGAAGATGAAGGGACATACCTTATGTAGATTTATTTTAATACTTTTAATTTGTTCTTGCTCTCTTAGCAGCAAACCAGTTCGCAATAACTCTCCGTTATGACCCCTGCAAATAGCAGGGTACCTGTTTCCATTTTTCTTCCAGAACTCTACTGGCTTCTCCGTGAGTTGCATATAAGGTTCTTCGAAATATCGCTGAACTTCCAGGTCACGGCCGCTCTTCAATAGATTATTGGAAACTTCATCGAAAGAAGCCCATAAAGAGCTACTAACGTTCTGTTCAGAATTGTGCTCATTGCTAGTAACGTTAATGGGCAAATGAAGAAATTCAGAACGCATTATCACGTCTTTGCACTCAGGAATTAGGTTTGCAACAGCATTTTTTGAGTGAATGGAATCAGTAAATGGTATAGTTCTGAACTTTGGTTCGAGTACAGTAGCAACTGCATGTACTCTGTTCCTTTCTGTTTGCACTAGTCTAGCAATTAGTCAGTTGTTCAGATGTTGCTGTATCTCTTGTGCTACCGTGGTAACCCACTTCCCTTTGCCTAAACTTACGGTTAGCTGTCTAATTATTGGAATAGCCTTCAAAAGAGAGGTGTAGTTTTCACATGAACTTTATCTTGTTAGCAGTTCAAATGGCTCGAATACACTTAAATTTATTCAAAACCCGCCACTCGTCATATGTCATATTTTGAACACCTGAATACAATGATAATAAATAGGCTGCAATGCATTCCTTTTGCTCCATTTAGCGTTGAAGCATATAAAAATTGCCATTCGGTCTCCTGAATTTATGTGCAGGTTTTTTCATCAGCTGGGTCTCGTGGAGTTTTTAATTAGTACTAAAACTCGTAATATAACGGACTATTTTGTAGCTTTCTCCCGCATAGTGCAGAACTCGTGTTGCTGTTAAAGAAACCTTTAACAACTACATTTATGCTATGTGCTAAACAGCGTTTCACATGTACGCTGCCACTATGAATAAGCTGTTCGGCTGCTGCCACGTTATGGCATTGTCAGTTGTGAGGGTTATAGTTTTGTTTTCAATGTTCCATTCCGAATTCACATTATCTAAAGACTCAATAATATTTAGGGTTGTGTGCTTTTCTGGGAAACAATGGGACGTATGAATAAAAGAGCGCCCATGCGCCAGAGAGAATTTTCAGAGCAAAATAGCAAAATAACGTTCTCTTTATTCATACGAAATTGAGAAATTAAACTTCGAAGCATATACTCTGAGCAGGTAGTTCATCTTCGCTACCTCCCCTCCTTGAGTAAGTTCTCCGCGTGTCATGTCCAGCTGTTCAATCGTATATTTCTTTAAACTAGCCCAATCAGCCAAATTATTCAGTGTACAAACATGGAGTAGGCATCTACCTGTCCTGGAAGAACAGTACTGGTAAGAGATTAGTTTATTGTGAAGGAGCATATTATTAAGACTAAATGTGCAATTTTTACGAAAATATATTCTCCTGACTATGCAAAATTTACGTCATGCGAGAAAATTTGTCAATGAAGTTGGGTTAGCACAATTTGCAAACGAAATTTTAAGAATGCATCACATATTCATCTGTTATAACGTGAAATGATGTCGGAGTTTTCTGACATGCGATGGGCTTACTTGTTGTTAAATATGACACCCAATGGTCTGCTCATAAGCGTTAGGCCATGCGATTTTGTTACAAGAAACAGGTTGCTAGGTTTGTAATTAATCAGTTATTAATTCTCCTGTCGTGTCTACTTACTTCTAACATAACGGAAGTTACGATTACGAAGTCGGAAAAAGCATCTTTAATAGGCCAACCGGTTTGGGTAGAAACAGTACTTCAGTAGGCCTACCTAGTATTGCAGCAATATTTATTTTGTGATAGATACTCTGAAGTCTTGGGATGCACTTTATTTGGAACTTACACCATAAGACCTTACTAATAGTCCCTATTAAAAACAAAATATTTTGCTATGTAGCTGTTTACAACTGTAAATACACTCCAAACAAATGGGTAAAACGCAGCTGAATCCGCTTTTGTTTCATTCTAGGCTATGTCGGTAATGAAAACACCACTCTTGCCACTATATAAAATGCTTGAAGTGTCACACGATTTTATTTGCATTAACTTTTTAGATCCCCTCGTGTTTCTTAAATACTACGTATACAGGAACTTGTTTTTGCCTTCTAAGTAACAAAAATGTTGTTTTTATTATAAACCACAGTAAAACGTAACCTTAAAAGAAGTTACTCAGCACGAAGTATGCTAGAGAGCTCACTTCAGAAATCCGAGAAAGTTCTCCGGTCGTGAGAAACTTCTGTAGTATTTTCATATGAAACCGGAGAATGGTATCTACAGGATGACCAACCAGTCTAAAACAGTTTCGGGAAATAATTCAAAAATTTTATTTCAAAACGTCGTCTACGTTTTACAACTGTTCTTCCACTGTAACATACGCCTTGACAACGTGACCAAGTCTGTGCACCTTACAGAACAGAGCCGGACAGAAACAGTATTAAATGCTGATTCTAAAATCACGACACACTTCTGGTGCCCGTGCTGAAGCTATTGACGTTTCCATGCTACCGTGGAGCTAATAGCAGACACCCACGTTTGATCACGTGTGCTACTGCTTCAGGACTCAGAGGTGCGAGAATTAGTTCCTTCGCTCTCTTCAGTTTGAGTTCTCGTACAGAACAGACGCACTCCAAAGCCTCAGCGTCTGTGCGGAGCGAACGAACGGCCGCATGCCGTCCGCTCCCGCCTAGCGCCTGTTCGGTATCAGCCACCAACTGTGTGAACCGTAACCTTTACCTCTTCCATTTTCTAATCCGCTAACTTAGACTGGCACTCATTCATTGCATCCGACCCCAGGGCGAGTCCCGCCATGTATTCCGTACTTTCAGAATATACCAAATATTAACTTAAAGCCTATATTTTATCTGCCAGTCAGCCACGCTTTCCTCGGGCGCCCACAAGCCTTCACCGCTCCGCCTTCCATCCTGTCAACGCCTCCAACTCATTTATGCAGCACTGGAATGGGTTGTATAATTTTCCTATCATCCGTGGGATAAAAATCGAGTGCTGCACAGTTCTCTGCTGTGAGCAACTTCTCCCACCCTGTTAACGCTGAGAACTTACTCGGCTGAAGTATATTCTCCGACTCCCTTTATTCATGCGAACCTGAGTGTGTTCTCTGGAATTGAGTATTGAGTCATACGACCCAATGTCTCGAGGACCGAAACTTTGTCACCAATTACTGTTAAGGAAATGACCAGTTACCGTCATACATTATACACCCTCACAATTCAACGACGTCCACATATAGGTCGTTAAAGAATCAGACACCTTTCATTTCATAGTTTTGTCTCTCTTTATGATAACATTTTTCAGTCATAAGGCGCAATTTTTTTCGATTTAGTATCGAATATTTTGAGTCCAAAATAAAACAAAATGGCGAAAACTAGTATCCTCTAAGACTGCGAGAGATTGAAAATCATCCGTTATCATGGCCACTAGCGCTGCATCTACTTCTTGTTTACTTAACTCTGTGAAGAGAAACATGGAACTTCTACATTAGTGCTCCTGCAAAGAGATAAGATTCTGTCGAAAGCTAGTCAAATAAAATTACGTATCTTCTATATCTACATCTACACGATTACTTCGCAAGGGAACGTTGGATACCCTTACTAGTTTGGTATCTTCACATTACAAACTACTACGCAATTCGCATTTATGTGCTTGGCATTGGGATCAACGAATCAACCACTTCGACTCTCCTCATATCTCTTATTTTCTTACAATTATTTTTTCTATCTATGTAGATGTGTAAAGAACACACTCATATTGTCCCATTTAAATTAGGAAGGTAGCGATAGAAATTTCATTAATAAGGATAGCCGCAATAATATTAACAAGCTGCCCTTATTTGTACGGTTTCGAAGTCCTCCGTAAGTCCTCTCCATACTTAGAATATGCAGTAAATCTCTTAAACGGACAACTCTCATCCGTCCTTTGCTAGAATATTGCTGCTAAGTTAAGTCTAGAGCATGATGACCATAGTAAACTATTTAAACATGCCTTAAACACGCGCGCGCGTGAGGTACGGACTCTAACCTCCGACGGGAATGGCCGCCCAGTCTTAGACCACGCGCCCACAGTATTATCTACGCAGTCCTTCCACTTAAATTTGTTCCTAATTCCCACGTATTTAGTTGACCTGAGAGTCTTGAGATTTGCGCGCTTGAAGGTGCAATTGAAATTAAGATTCCTTGTTGTACTCTTGTGGATGACCTCACTTCGCAAGGTGCATGGCGGAGGGTACCTCGTACCACTGTACAACTTGCCTGGTCCACATTTAATTTAAATGACTTTTCCAATGAAATAACGAGTTTATCAAGAGGGGAGAGAAGTCACTGGCCGAGAGCAAGTCTTTATATACGATGTTAACACTGTGCTGAGAGACTTAAGAACTTTCCAACTAGACAATCTTCCATCCTCTTATAAATTTCCTCTGCTTTACCCTCACTCCTATTACTAGGGATGTATGCAGTTATGGTTCTATTTGCACTAGGTAACGCATTACATGAGGGGCCGTAGGTTTCAGACTGGTGAAACAAAGTTCTTTTTGTTATTACTGAGTACTGACCTTAGATCTCGTAGTTTCAGCACACGCACTTTCAGAACACAGGTTGTCTGATGCTAAAACGCTGTGAAAATGATTTAAGGGCTCTAAGATTTTCTTCATAAAACACGGTATGCCAGTGGATTTTAAATTTATTCTTCCAACGTTTACACACGCTCAGCGAAATCCACAAATCTAAGCCGTACATTGAACGATATTCACTTTACAATAAATACTAGTGCCATGATGATACATGTACAAGTTCCGTAATGAGACAAGGTGCTACATGTTAAGTTTTAACAGTTCGAAGGTTGGGACTGGACTGTGCTTGGCAAGGCGAGGCCAATGTTGCCAACTCTTAGAACGAGAATGTCGCTAAATGCGTCCTCGAAAGTTGCCAGAAGTCGCCAACATCTTTTCCAATTAAAAAAATGTATTTTATTATCTACAATTGTTTTTAAATATGTAAATTTTGTAGTTAACTGAAACATGAGATTTATTTTTAAAATGTCACTAATTGTGACGCTATTGTAGGTTGCCAATTTCAGCTAGAAACGACACACCTACGAAATTTTGAGAGTACTTCCACTTACAAATCTTACGGAAACCATCACTTTTCATAGTAACTTGTACTGTCATTGTATTTAAACAACAACGTGCGATAAATAAAGCTCCCCTCCCCCCCCTCACCACACACACACACACACACACACACACACACACACACACACACACACACACACCATATATTCACACATACGTATCAAGTGACTAAACTTCCTGGTTACTACCCAAGTGTACACACAGTGTAAGGTGTATTATTGAGAAAGGTATATTTTTTGTGAAGATGGATATACCTTACGTTGATTTATTTTAAAACTTGTAATTTGTTCTTGCTCTCTTCGTAGCAAACGAGTTCGCAATAACTCTCCATTATGGCCCCTGCAGAGCGCGTTCTGCTTAGAGCTTCTAACACAACTGCATTTGCTGAGAACAGTACGGTGCGAAAGAAAGGGCTTCCACTAAGCACGAGATTCTCGACCGCGAGCAGCAGAGTCCACACTTGTCCCACGACAGTGCTCACTGTCAGCAGGGCGTACATTTTCTTGGTCTGCACCTCAGCAGATTGTTGCAACTGCTGCGACATCTTTTAAGATGTGGTTATGAGCTATGATAAGGTTTCCTGTTTCTTGACGCCAAGCTTGGTTATACAGGACGTAACACATGCGTTGTGTGATGTCAAACTTCGAGTGTGTGTCAAAAGCAGTCATTTCATTCAGGTATGGTTTGTCTTCAAACTGGCAGTTAGGCTTTTCAAGTCCTGACATCTCAGGAAGTAATCAGAAAACGGCAGAGCCATCTCACCGTGGGTGTTCTCATCGAGCTGCCGGCGTCGACAGTGAAGGCAGCGACTGCTTGTTCCAGCAGGTCCCGACTGCAGCACGGAAGTCTCCAGCGCCTGCCGGTACTGCTCCCTCCCCACCCAGATAGCTGTACTGTGGGCCAGTCTCCTAGAACCGGGCTCACCACCAGCAGGAGCACCTAAGTTCCCACCGCCATTGGGAAGTTGTTTACTCACAAGTTGCAATGCGAAAGCTCTCACTCGTCCTCGGTGCAACAATCACAAAATAGGACGATATCAAGAGAGGCGCAGTTTTCAACCGACATAACGCTAGCGAAGCTTGATTGATCGGTAGTGTGAATATGTCAGAAAAGAACCTTGTGAATATTGATAAACATCTTGCGACCTTCTGCTAACGACGCCGTCAACCGCAGCCACAGCTGACAATTGATAAAGGGGTGTATTTTGCGTTCCTTATACTCGTGATTACACCTCGCCGAGAGGTGACCAAATAATACTTGTGTTATCAGCGAATGTAATTGTTTATCAGTCGGTCAAGTATGACAGAATTTCAGTTGAGATACTTTTAAGAATGGTTAATTGCAAAATCTGCCGAGAAGCGTTATTTTTGTACGGTCTTCTTCGGTTTTAGACACGGAAGCACGCAAATACCCGAGGTGACGGTAAGCGGCAGACCACTTGGATCCGACCTTACCAGACTCGCGTGCGCATGCGTCCGCCATCACTGCGCGTAGGTGGAGGGGGCGCGGCGCGTTGCCTAACTAGCGGCGTACCCGACCGCACGCACCATTGCTGAAACGAAACAACTTCATCGGACAAACCTTATTTTTTGCACCAATGTGTTGAGCTTCGTTTACGAAAGTTTTTTTGGCAGGGTACTAGGAGTACGAAACAAAAACTTCATCCTTCACAAATATGCATTCCGCATGTATTACTGCCCAAATTATAGCTAATTGCCACAATATATTACACCCATAAACGCCTCATTTATTGTATAAAAAGTTACTCAGTACTACACAGACGTCGATTTTTGTTGAGAAATATGATTTTATTAACTAGTTGGCCTTAGTCTACTTCTTTGGTTTGGAAAATATCCTCTCACTGGGAACTGAAGTTGTGAAGATGAAGGGACATACCTTATGTAGATTTATTTTAATACTTTTAATTTGTTCTTGCTCTCTTAGCAGCAAACCAGTTCGCAATAACTCTCCGTTATGACCCCTGCAAATAGCAGGGTACCTGTTTCCATTTTTCTTCCAGAACTCTACTGGCTTCTCCGTGAGTTGCATATAAGGTTCTTCGAAATATCGCTGAACTTCCAGGTCACGGCCGCTCTTCAATAGATTATTGGAAACTTCATCGAAAGAAGCCCATAAAGAGCTACTAACGTTCTGTTCAGAATTGTGCTCATTGCTAGTAACGTTAATGGGCAAATGAAGAAATTCAGAACGCATTATCACGTCTTTGCACTCAGGAATTAGGTTTGCAACAGCATTTTTTGAGTGAATGGAATCAGTAAATGGTATAGTTCTGAACTTTGGTTCGAGTACAGTAGCAACTGCATGTACTCTGTTCCTTTCTGTTTGCACTAGTCTAGCAATTAGTCAGTTGTGCAGATGTTGCTGTATCTCTTGTGCTACCGTGGTAACCCACTTCCCTTTGCCTAAACTTACGGTTAGCTGTCTAATTATTGGAATAGCCTTCAAAAGAGAGGTGTAGTTTTCACATGAACTTTATCTTGTTAGCAGTTCAAATGGCTCGAATACACTTAAATTTATTCAAAACCCGCCACTCGTCATATGTCATATTTTGAACACCTGAATACAATGATAATAAATAGGCTGCAATGCATTCCTTTTGCTCCATTTAGCGTTGAAGCATATAAAAATTGCCATTCGGTCTCCTGAATTTATGTGCAGGTTTTTTCATCAGCTGGGTCTCGTGGAGTTTTTAATTAGTACTAAAACTCGTAATATAACGGACTATTTTGTAGCTTTCTCCCGCATAGTGCAGAACTCGTGTTGCTGTTAAAGAAACCTTTAACAACTACATTTATGCTATGTGCTAAACAGCGTTTCACATGTACGCTGCCACTATGAATAAGCTGTTCGGCTGCTGCCACGTTATGGCATTGTCAGTTGTGAGGGTTATAGTTTTGTTTTCAATGTTCCATTCCGAATTCACATTATCTAAAGACTCAATAATATTTAGGGTTGTGTGCTTTTCTGGGAAACAATGGGACGTATGAATAAAAGAGCGCCCATGCGCCAGAGAGAATTTTCAGAGCAAAATAGCAAAATAACGTTCTCTTTATTCATACGAAATTGAGAAATTAAACTTCGAAGCATATACTCTGAGCAGGTAGTTCATCTTCGCTACCTCCCCTCCTTGAGTAAGTTCTCCGCGTGTCATGTCCAGCTGTTCAATCGTATATTTCTTTAAACTAGCCCAATCAGCCAAATTATTCAGTGTACAAACATGGAGTAGGCATCTACCTGTCCTGGAAGAACAGTACTGGTAAGAGATTAGTTTATTGTGAAGGAGCATATTATTAAGACTAAATGTGCAATTTTTACGAAAATATATTCTCCTGACTATGCAAAATTTACGTCATGCGAGAAAATTTGTCAATGAAGTTGGGTTAGCACAATTTGCAAACGAAATTTTAAGAATGCATCACATATTCATCTGTTATAACGTGAAATGATGTCGGAGTTTTCTGACATGCGATGGGCTTACTTGTTGTTAAATATGACACCCAATGGTCTGCTCATAAGCGTTAGGCCATGCGATTTTGTTACAAGAAACAGGTTGCTAGGTTTGTAATTAATCAGTTATTAATTCTCCTGTCGTGTCTACTTACTTCTAACATAACGGAAGTTACGATTACGAAGTCGGAAAAAGCATCTTTAATAGGCCAACCGGTTTGGGTAGAAACAGTACTTCAGTAGGCCTACCTAGTATTGCAGCAATATTTATTTTGTGATAGATACTCTGAAGTCTTGGGATGCGCTTTATTTGGAACTTACACCATAAGACCTTACTAATAGTCCCTATTAAAAACAAAATATTTTGCTATGTAGCTGTTTACAACTGTAAATACACTCCAAACAAATGGGTAAAACGCAGCTGAATCCGCTTTTGTTTCATTCTAGGCTATGTCGGTAATGAAAACACCACTCTTGCCACTATATAAAATGCTTGAAGTGTCACACGATTTTATTTGCATTAACTTTTTAGATCCCCTCGTGTTTCTTAAATACTACGTATACAGGAACTTGTTTTTGCCTTCTAAGTAACAAAAATGTTGTTTTTATTATAAACCACAGTAAAACGTAACCTTAAAAGAAGTTACTCAGCACGAAGTATGCTAGAGAGCTCACTTCAGAAATCCGAGAAAGTTCTCCGGTCGTGAGAAACTTCTGTAGTATTTTCATATGAAACCGGAGAATGGTATCTACAGGATGACCAACCAGTCTAAAACAGTTTCGGGAAATAATTCAAAAATTTTATTTCAAAACGTCGTCTACGTTTTACAACTGTTCTTCCACTGTAACATACGCCTTGACAACGTGACCAAGTCTGTGCACCTTACAGAACAGAGCCGGACAGAAACAGTATTAAATGCTGATTCTAAAATCACGACACACTTCTGGTGCCCGTGCTGAAGCTATTGACGTTTCCATGCTACCGTGGAGCTAATAGCAGACACCCACGTTTGATCACGTGTGCTACTGCTTCAGGACTCAGAGGTGCGAGAATTAGTTCCTTCGCTCTCTTCAGTTTGAGTTCTCGTACAGAACAGACGCACTCCAAAGCCTCAGCGTCTGTGCGGAGCGAACGAACGGCCGCATGCCGTCCGCTCCCGCCTAGCGCCTGTTCGGTATCAGCCACCAACTGTGTGAACCGTAACCTTTACCTCTTCCATTTTCTAATCCGCTAACTTAGACTGGCACTCATTCATTGCATCCGACCCCAGGGCGAGTCCCGCCATGTATTCCGTACTTTCAGAATATACCAAATATTAACTTAAAGCCTATATTTTATCTGCCAGTCAGCCACGCTTTCCTCGGGCGCCCACAAGCCTTCACCGCTCCGCCTTCCATCCTGTCAACGCCTCCAACTCATTTATGCAGCACTGGAATGGGTTGTATAATTTTCCTATCATCCGTGGGATAAAAATTGAGTGCTGCACAGTTCTCTGCTGTGAGCAACTTCTCCCACCCTGTTAACGCTGAGAACTTACTCGGCTGAAGTATATTCTCCGACTCCCTTTATTCATGCGAACCTGAGTGTGTTCTCTGGAATTGAGTATTGAGTCATACGACCCAATGTCTCGAGGACCGAAACTTTGTCACCAATTACTGTTAAGGAAATGACCAGTTACCGTCATACATTATACACCCTCACAATTCAACGACGTCCACATATAGGTCGTTAAAGAATCAGACACCTTTCATTTCATAGTTTTGTCTCTCTTTATGATAACATTTTTCAGTCATAAGGCACAATTTTTTTCGATTTAGTATCGAATATTTTGAGTCCAAAATAAAACAAAATGGCGAAAACTAGTATCCTCTAAGACTGCGAGAGATTGAAAATCATCCGTTATCATGGCCACTAGCGCTGCATCTACTTCTTGTTTACTTAACTCTGTGAAGAGAAACATGGAACTTCTACATTAGTGCTCCTGCAAAGAGATAAGATTCTGTCGAAAGCTAGTCAAATAAAATTACGTATCTTCTATATCTATATCTACATCTACACGATTACTTCGCAAGGGAACGTTGGATACCCTTACTAGTTTGGTATCTTCACATTACAAACTACTACGCAATTCGCATTTATGTGCTTGGCATTGGGATCAACGAATCAACCACTTCGACTCTCCTCATATCTCTTATTTTCTTACAATTATTTTTTCTATCTATGTAGATGTGTAAAGAACACACTCATATTGTCCCATTTAAATTAGGAAGGTAGCGATAGAAATTTCATTAATAAGGATAGCCGCAATAATATTAACAAGCTGCCCTTATTTGTACGGTTTCGAAGTCCTCCGTAAGTCCTCTCCATACTTAGAATATGCAGTAAATCTCTTAAACGGACAACTCTCATCCGTCCTTTGCTAGAATATTGCTGCTAAGTTAAGTCTAGAGCATGATGACCATAGTAAACTATTTAAACATGCCTTAAACACGCGCGCGCGTGAGGTACGGACTCTAACCTCCGACGGGAATGGCCGCCCAGTCTTAGACCACGCGCCCACAGTATTATCTACGCAGTCCTTCCACTTAAATTTGTTCCTAATTCCCACGTATTTAGTTGACCTGAGAGTCTTGAGATTTGCGCGCTTGAGGGTGCAATTGAAATTAAGATTCCTTGTTGTACTCTTGTGGATGACCTCACTTCGCAAGGTGCATGGCGGAGGGTACCTCGTACCACTGTACAACTTGCCTGGTCCACATTTAATTTAAATGACTTTTCCAATGAAATAACGAGTTTATCAAGAGGGGAGAGAAGTCACTGGCCGAGAGCAAGTCTTTATATACGATGTTAACACTGTGCTGAGAGACTTAAGAACTTTCCAACTAGACAATCTTCCATCCTCTTATAAATTTCCTCTGCTTTACCCTCACTCCTATTACTAGGGATGTATGCAGTTATGGTTCTATTTGCACTAGGTAACGCATTACATGAGGGGCCGTAGGTTTCAGACTGGTGAAACAAAGTTCTTTTTGTTATTACTGAGTACTGACCTTAGATCTCGTAGTTTCAGCACACGCACTTTCAGAACACAGGTTGTCTGATGCTAAAACGCTGTGAAAATGATTTAAGGGCTCTAAGATTTTCTTCATAAAACACGGTATGCCAGTGGATTTTAAATTTATTCTTCCAACGTTTACACACGCTCAGCGAAATCCACAAATCTAAGCCGTACATTGAACGATATTCACTTTACAATAAATACTAGTGCCATGATGATACATGTACAAGTTCCGTAATGAGACAAGGTGCTACATGTTAAGTTTTAACAGTTCGAAGGTTGGGACTGGACTGTGCTTGGCAAGGCGAGGCCAATGTTGCCAACTCTTAGAACGAGAATGTCGCTAAATGCGTCCTCGAAAGTTGCCAGAAGTCGCCAACATCTTTTCCAATTAAAAAAATGTATTTTATTATCTACAATTGTTTTTAAATATGTAAATTTTGTAGTTAACTGAAACATGAGATTTATTTTTAAAATGTCACTAATTGTGACGCTATTGTAGGTTGCCAATTTCAGCTAGAAACGACACACCTACGAAATTTTGAGAGTACTTCCACTTACAAATCTTACGGAAACCATCACTTTTCATAGTAACTTGTACTGTCATTGTATTTAAACAACAACGTGCGATAAATAAAGCTCCCCTCCCCCCCCCTCACCACACACACACACACACACACACACACACACACACACACACACACACACACACACACACACACACACACACCATATATTCACACATACGTATCAAGTGACTAAACTTCCTGGTTACTACCCAAGTGTACACACAGTGTAAGGTGTATTATTGAGAAAGGTATATTTTTTGTGAAGATGGATATACCTTACGTTGATTTATTTTAAAACTTGTAATTTGTTCTTGCTCTCTTCGTAGCAAACGAGTTCGCAATAACTCTCCATTATGGCCCCTGCAGAGCGCGTTCTGCTTAGAGCTTCTAACACAACTGCATTTGCTGAGAACAGGACGGTGCGAAAGAAAGGGCTTCCACTAAGCACGAGATTCTCGACCGCGAGCAGCAGAGTCCACACTTGTCCCACGACAGTGCTCACTGTCAGCAGGGCGTACATTTTCTTGGTCTGCACCTCAGCAGATTGTTGCAACTGCTGCGACATCTTTTAAGATGTGGTTATGAGCTATGATAAGGTTTCCTGTTTCTTGACGCCAAGCTTGGTTATACAGGACGTAACACATGCGTTGTGTGATGTCAAACTTCGAGTGTGTGTCAAAAGCAGTCATTTCATTCAGGTATGGTTTGTCTTCAAACTGGCAGTTAGGCTTTTCAAGTCCTGACATCTCAGGAAGTAATCAGAAAACGGCAGAGCCATCTCACCGTGGGTGTTCTCATCGAGCTGCCGGCGTCGACAGTGAAGGCAGCGACTGCTTGTTCCAGCAGGTCCCGACTGCAGCACGGAAGTCTCCAGCGCCTGCCGGTACTGCTCCCTCCCCACCCAGATAGCTGTACTGTGGGCCAGTCTCCTAGAACCGGGCTCACCACCAGCAGGAGCACCTAAGTTCCCACCGCCATTGGGAAGTTGTTTACTCACAAGTTGCAATGCGAAAGCTCTCACTCGTCCTCGGTGCAACAATCACAAAATAGGACGATATCAAGAGAGGCGCAGTTTTCAACCGACATAACGCTAGCGAAGCTTGATTGATCGGTAGTGTGAATATGTCAGAAAAGAACCTTGTGAATATTGATAAACATCTTGCGACCTTCTGCTAACGACGCCGTCAACCGCAGCCACAGCTGACAATTGATAAAGGGGTGTATTTTGCGTTCCTTATACTCGTGATTACACCTCGCCGAGAGGTGACCAAATAATACTTGTGTTATCAGCGAATGTAATTGTTTATCAGTCGGTCAAGTATGACAGAATTTCAGTTGAGATACTTTTAAGAATGGTTAATTGCAAAATCTGCCGAGAAGCGTTATTTTTGTACGGTCTTCTTCGGTTTTAGACACGGAAGCACGCAAATACCCGAGGTGACGGTAAGCGGCAGACCACTTGGATCCGACCTTACCAGACTCGCGTGCGCATGCGTCCGCCATCACTGCGCGTAGGTGGAGGGGGCGCGGCGCGTTGCCTAACTAGCGGCGTACCCGACCGCACGCACCATTGCTGAAACGAAACAACTTCATCGGACAAACCTTATTTTTTGCACCAATGTGTTGAGCTTCGTTTACGAAAGTTTTTTTGGCAGGGTACTAGGAGTACGAAACAAAAACTTCATCCTTCACAAATATGCATTCCGCATGTATTACTGCCCAAATTATAGCTAATTGCCACAATATATTACACCCATAAACGCCTCATTTATTGTATAAAAAGTTACTCAGTACTACACAGACGTCGATTTTTGTTGAGAAATATGATTTTATTAACTAGTTGGCCTTAGTCTACTTCTTTGGTTTGGAAAATATCCTCTCACTGGGAACTGAAGTTGTGAAGATGAAGGGACATACCTTATGTAGATTTATTTTAATACTTTTAATTTGTTCTTGCTCTCTTAGCAGCAAACCAGTTCGCAATAACTCTCCGTTATGACCCCTGCAAATAGCAGGGTACCTGTTTCCATTTTTCTTCCAGAACTCTACTGGCTTCTCCGTGAGTTGCATATAAGGTTCTTCGAAATATCGCTGAACTTCCAGGTCACGGCCGCTCTTCAATAGATTATTGGAAACTTCATCGAAAGAAGCCCATAAAGAGCTACTAACGTTCTGTTCAGAATTGTGCTCATTGCTAGTAACGTTAATGGGCAAATGAAGAAATTCAGAACGCATTATCACGTCTTTGCACTCAGGAATTAGGTTTGCAACAGCATTTTTTGAGTGAATGGAATCAGTAAATGGTATAGTTCTGAACTTTGGTTCGAGTACAGTAGCAACTGCATGTACTCTGTTCCTTTCTGTTTGCACTAGTCTAGCAATTAGTCAGTTGTGCAGATGTTGCTGTATCTCTTGTGCTACCGTGGTAACCCACTTCCCTTTGCCTAAACTTACGGTTAGCTGTCTAATTATTGGAATAGCCTTCAAAAGAGAGGTGTAGTTTTCACATGAACTTTATCTTGTTAGCAGTTCAAATGGCTCGAATACACTTAAATTTATTCAAAACCCGCCACTCGTCATATGTCATATTTTGAACACCTGAATACAATGATAATAAATAGGCTGCAATGCATTCCTTTTGCTCCATTTAGCGTTGAAGCATATAAAAATTGCCATTCGGTCTCCTGAATTTATGTGCAGGTTTTTTCATCAGCTGGGTCTCGTGGAGTTTTTAATTAGTACTAAAACTCGTAATATAACGGACTATTTTGTAGCTTTCTCCCGCATAGTGCAGAACTCGTGTTGCTGTTAAAGAAACCTTTAACAACTACATTTATGCTATGTGCTAAACAGCGTTTCACATGTACGCTGCCACTATGAATAAGCTGTTCGGCTGCTGCCACGTTATGGCATTGTCAGTTGTGAGGGTTATAGTTTTGTTTTCAATGTTCCATTCCGAATTCACATTATCTAAAGACTCAATAATATTTAGGGTTGTGTGCTTTTCTGGGAAACAATGGGACGTATGAATAAAAGAGCGCCCATGCGCCAGAGAGAATTTTCAGAGCAAAATAGCAAAATAACGTTCTCTTTATTCATACGAAATTGAGAAATTAAACTTCGAAGCATATACTCTGAGCAGGTAGTTCATCTTCGCTACCTCCCCTCCTTGAGTAAGTTCTCCGCGTGTCATGTCCAGCTGTTCAATCGTATATTTCTTTAAACTAGCCCAATCAGCCAAATTATTCAGTGTACAAACATGGAGTAGGCATCTACCTGTCCTGGAAGAACAGTACTGGTAAGAGATTAGTTTATTGTGAAGGAGCATATTATTAAGACTAAATGTGCAATTTTTACGAAAATATATTCTCCTGACTATGCAAAATTTACCGTCATGCGAGAAAATTTGTCAATGAAGTTGGGTTAGCACAATTTGCAAACGAAATTTTAAGAATGCATCACATATTCATCTGTTATAACGTGAAATGATGTCGGAGTTTTCTGACATGCGATGGGCTTACTTGTTGTTAAATATGACACCCAATGGTCTGCTCATAAGCGTTAGGCCATGCGATTTTGTTACAAGAAACAGGTTGCTAGGTTTGTAATTAATCAGTTATTAATTCTCCTGTCGTGTCTACTTACTTCTAACATAACGGAAGTTACGATTACGAAGTCGGAAAAAGCATCTTTAATAGGCCAACCGGTTTGGGTAGAAACAGTACTTCAGTAGGCCTACCTAGTATTGCAGCAATATTTATTTTGTGATAGATACTCTGAAGTCTTGGGATGCACTTTATTTGGAACTTACACCATAAGACCTTACTAATAGTCCCTATTAAAAACAAAATATTTTGCTATGTAGCTGTTTACAACTGTAAATACACTCCAAACAAATGGGTAAAACGCAGCTGAATCCGCTTTTGTTTCATTCTAGGCTATGTCGGTAATGAAAACACCACTCTTGCCACTATATAAAATGCTTGAAGTGTCACACGATTTTATTTGCATTAACTTTTTAGATCCCCTCGTGTTTCTTAAATACTACGTATACAGGAACTTGTTTTTGCCTTCTAAGTAACAAAAATGTTGTTTTTATTATAAACCACAGTAAAACGTAACCTTAAAAGAAGTTACTCAGCACGAAGTATGCTAGAGAGCTCACTTCAGAAATCCGAGAAAGTTCTCCGGTCGTGAGAAACTTCTGTAGTATTTTCATATGAAACCGGAGAATGGTATCTACAGGATGACCAACCAGTCTAAAACAGTTTCGGGAAATAATTCAAAAATTTTATTTCAAAACGTCGTCTACGTTTTACAACTGTTCTTCCACTGTAACATACGCCTTGACAACGTGACCAAGTCTGTGCACCTTACAGAACAGAGCCGGACAGAAACAGTATTAAATGCTGATTCTAAAATCACGACACACTTCTGGTGCCCGTGCTGAAGCTATTGACGTTTCCATGCTACCGTGGAGCTAATAGCAGACACCCACGTTTGATCACGTGTGCTACTGCTTCAGGACTCAGAGGTGCGAGAATTAGTTCCTTCGCTCTCTTCAGTTTGAGTTCTCGTACAGAACAGACGCACTCCAAAGCCTCAGCGTCTGTGCGGAGCGAACGAACGGCCGCATGCCGTCCGCTCCCGCCTAGCGCCTGTTCGGTATCAGCCACCAACTGTGTGAACCGTAACCTTTACCTCTTCCATTTTCTAATCCGCTAACTTAGACTGGCACTCATTCATTGCATCCGACCCCAGGGCGAGTCCCGCCATGTATTCCGTACTTTCAGAATATACCAAATATTAACTTAAAGCCTATATTTTATCTGCCAGTCAGCCACGCTTTCCTCGGGCGCCCACAAGCCTTCACCGCTCCGCCTTCCATCCTGTCAACGCCTCCAACTCATTTATGCAGCACTGGAATGGGTTGTATAATTTTCCTATCATCCGTGGGATAAAAATTGAGTGCTGCACAGTTCTCTGCTGTGAGCAACTTCTCCCACCCTGTTAACGCTGAGAACTTACTCGGCTGAAGTATATTCTCCGACTCCCTTTATTCATGCGAACCTGAGTGTGTTCTCTGGAATTGAGTATTGAGTCATACGACCCAATGTCTCGAGGACCGAAACTTTGTCACCAATTACTGTTAAGGAAATGACCAGTTACCGTCATACATTATACACCCTCACAATTCAACGACGTCCACATATAGGTCGTTAAAGAATCAGACACCTTTCATTTCATAGTTTTGTCTCTCTTTATGATAACATTTTTCAGTCATAAGGCGCAATTTTTTTCGATTTAGTATCGAATATTTTGAGTCCAAAATAAAACAAAATGGCGAAAACTAGTATCCTCTAAGACTGCGAGAGATTGAAAATCATCCGTTATCATGGCCACTAGCGCTGCATCTACTTCTTGTTTACTTAACTCTGTGAAGAGAAACATGGAACTTCTACATTAGTGCTCCTGCAAAGAGATAAGATTCTGTCGAAAGCTAGTCAAATAAAATTACGTATCTTCTATATCTATATCTACATCTACACGATTACTTCGCAAGGGAACGTTGGATACCCTTACTAGTTTGGTATCTTCACATTACAAACTACTACGCAATTCGCATTTATGTGCTTGGCATTGGGATCAACGAATCAACCACTTCGACTCTCCTCATATCTCTTATTTTCTTACAATTATTTTTTCTATCTATGTAGATGTGTAAAGAACACACTCATATTGTCCCATTTAAATTAGGAAGGTAGCGATAGAAATTTCATTAATAAGGATAGCCGCAATAATATTAACAAGCTGCCCTTATTTGTACGGTTTCGAAGTCCTCCGTAAGTCCTCTCCATACTTAGAATATGCAGTAAATCTCTTAAACGGACAACTCTCATCCGTCCTTTGCTAGAATATTGCTGCTAAGTTAAGTCTAGAGCATGATGACCATAGTAAACTATTTAAACATGCCTTAAACACGCGCGCGCGTGAGGTACGGACTCTAACCTCCGACGGGAATGGCCGCCCAGTCTTAGACCACGCGCCCACAGTATTATCTACGCAGTCCTTCCACTTAAATTTGTTCCTAATTCCCACGTATTTAGTTGACCTGAGAGTCTTGAGATTTGCGCGCTTGAGGGTGCAATTGAAATTAAGATTCCTTGTTGTACTCTTGTGGATGACCTCACTTCGCAAGGTGCATGGCGGAGGGTACCTCGTACCACTGTACAACTTGCCTGGTCCACATTTAATTTAAATGACTTTTCCAATGAAATAACGAGTTTATCAAGAGGGGAGAGAAGTCACTGGCCGAGAGCAAGTCTTTATATACGATGTTAACACTGTGCTGAGAGACTTAAGAACTTTCCAACTAGACAATCTTCCATCCTCTTATAAATTTCCTCTGCTTTACCCTCACTCCTATTACTAGGGATGTATGCAGTTATGGTTCTATTTGCACTAGGTAACGCATTACATGAGGGGCCGTAGGTTTCAGACTGGTGAAACAAAGTTCTTTTTGTTATTACTGAGTACTGACCTTAGATCTCGTAGTTTCAGCACACGCACTTTCAGAACACAGGTTGTCTGATGCTAAAACGCTGTGAAAATGATTTAAGGGCTCTAAGATTTTCTTCATAAAACACGGTATGCCAGTGGATTTTAAATTTATTCTTCCAACGTTTACACATGCTCAGCGAAATCCACAAATCTAAGCCGTACATTGAACGATATTCACTTTACAATAAATACTAGTGCCATGATGATACATGTACAAGTTCCGTAATGAGACAAGGTGCTACATGTTAAGTTTTAACAGTTCGAAGGTTGGGACTGGACTGTGCTTGGCAAGGCGAGGCCAATGTTGCCAACTCTTAGAACGAGAATGTCGCTAAATGCGTCCTCGAAAGTTGCCAGAAGTCGCCAACATCTTTTCCAATTAAAAAAATGTATTTTATTATCTACAATTGTTTTTAAATATGTAAATTTTGTAGTTAACTGAAACATGAGATTTATTTTTAAAATGTCACTAATTGTGACGCTATTGTAGGTTGCCAATTTCAGCTAGAAACGACACACCTACGAAATTTTGAGAGTACTTCCACTTACAAATCTTACGGAAACCATCACTTTTCATAGTAACTTGTACTGTCATTGTATTTAAACAACAACGTGCGATAAATAAAGCTCCCCTCCCCCCCCCTCACCACACACACACACACACACACACACACACACACACACACACACACACACACACACACACACACACACCATATATTCACACATACGTATCAAGTGACTAAACTTCCTGGTTACTACCCAAGTGTACACACAGTGTAAGGTGTATTATTGAGAAAGGTATATTTTTTGTGAAGATGGATATACCTTACGTTGATTTATTTTAAAACTTGTAATTTGTTCTTGCTCTCTTCGTAGCAAACGAGTTCGCAATAACTCTCCATTATGGCCCCTGCAGAGCGCGTTCTGCTTAGAGCTTCTAACACAACTGCATTTGCTGAGAACAGGACGGTGCGAAAGAAAGGGCTTCCACTAAGCACGAGATTCTCGACCGCGAGCAGCAGAGTCCACACTTGTCCCACGACAGTGCTCACTGTCAGCAGGGCGTACATTTTCTTGGTCTGCACCTCAGCAGATTGTTGCAACTGCTGCGACATCTTTTAAGATGTGGTTATGAGCTATGATAAGGTTTCCTGTTTCTTGACGCCAAGCTTGGTTATACAGGACGTAACACATGCGTTGTGTGATGTCAAACTTCGAGTGTGTGTCAAAAGCAGTCATTTCATTCAGGTATGGTTTGTCTTCAAACTGGCAGTTAGGCTTTTCAAGTCCTGACATCTCAGGAAGTAATCAGAAAACGGCAGAGCCATCTCACCGTGGGTGTTCTCATCGAGCTGCCGGCGTCGACAGTGAAGGCAGCGACTGCTTGTTCCAGCAGGTCCCGACTGCAGCACGGAAGTCTCCAGCGCCTGCCGGTACTGCTCCCTCCCCACCCAGATAGCTGTACTGTGGGCCAGTCTCCTAGAACCGGGCTCACCACCAGCAGGAGCACCTAAGTTCCCACCGCCATTGGGAAGTTGTTTACTCACAAGTTGCAATGCGAAAGCTCTCACTCGTCCTCGGTGCAACAATCACAAAATAGGACGATATCAAGAGAGGCGCAGTTTTCAACCGACATAACGCTAGCGAAGCTTGATTGATCGGTAGTGTGAATATGTCAGAAAAGAACCTTGTGAATATTGATAAACATCTTGCGACCTTCTGCTAACGACGCCGTCAACCGCAGCCACAGCTGACAATTGATAAAGGGGTGTATTTTGCGTTCCTTATACTCGTGATTACACCTCGCCGAGAGGTGACCAAATAATACTTGTGTTATCAGCGAATGTAATTGTTTATCAGTCGGTCAAGTATGACAGAATTTCAGTTGAGATACTTTTAAGAATGGTTAATTGCAAAATCTGCCGAGAAGCGTTATTTTTGTACGGTCTTCTTCGGTTTTAGACACGGAAGCACGCAAATACCCGAGGTGACGGTAAGCGGCAGACCACTTGGATCCGACCTTACCAGACTCGCGTGCGCATGCGTCCGCCATCACTGCGCGTAGGTGGAGGGGGCGCGGCGCGTTGCCTAACTAGCGGCGTACCCGACCGCACGCACCATTGCTGAAACGAAACAACTTCATCGGACAAACCTTATTTTTTGCACCAATGTGTTGAGCTTCGTTTACGAAAGTTTTTTTGGCAGGGTACTAGGAGTACGAAACAAAAACTTCATCCTTCACAAATATGCATTCCGCATGTATTACTGCCCAAATTATAGCTAATTGCCACAATATATTACACCCATAAACGCCTCATTTATTGTATAAAAAGTTACTCAGTACTACACAGACGTCGATTTTTGTTGAGAAATATGATTTTATTAACTAGTTGGCCTTAGTCTACTTCTTTGGTTTGGAAAATATCCTCTCACTGGGAACTGAAGTTGTGAAGATGAAGGGACATACCTTATGTAGATTTATTTTAATACTTTTAATTTGTTCTTGCTCTCTTAGCAGCAAACCAGTTCGCAATAACTCTCCGTTATGACCCCTGCAAATAGCAGGGTACCTGTTTCCATTTTTCTTCCAGAACTCTACTGGCTTCTCCGTGAGTTGCATATAAGGTTCTTCGAAATATCGCTGAACTTCCAGGTCACGGCCGCTCTTCAATAGATTATTGGAAACTTCATCGAAAGAAGCCCATAAAGAGCTACTAACGTTCTGTTCAGAATTGTGCTCATTGCTAGTAACGTTAATGGGCAAATGAAGAAATTCAGAACGCATTATCACGTCTTTGCACTCAGGAATTAGGTTTGCAACAGCATTTTTTGAGTGAATGGAATCAGTAAATGGTATAGTTCTGAACTTTGGTTCGAGTACAGTAGCAACTGCATGTACTCTGTTCCTTTCTGTTTGCACTAGTCTAGCAATTAGTCAGTTGTGCAGATGTTGCTGTATCTCTTGTGCTACCGTGGTAACCCACTTCCCTTTGCCTAAACTTACGGTTAGCTGTCTAATTATTGGAATAGCCTTCAAAAGAGAGGTGTAGTTTTCACATGAACTTTAAATTTAAGTGTATTCGAGCCATTTGAACTGCTAACAAGATATTCAAAACCCGCCACTCGTCATATGTCATATTTTGAACACCTGAATACAATGATAATAAATAGGCTGCAATGCATTCCTTTTGCTCCATTTAGCGTTGAAGCATATAAAAATTGCCATTCGGTCTCCTGAATTTATGTGCAGGTTTTTTCATCAGCTGGGTCTCGTGGAGTTTTTAATTAGTACTAAAACTCGTAATATAACGGACTATTTTGTAGCTTTCTCCCGCATAGTGCAGAACTCGTGTTGCTGTTAAAGAAACCTTTAACAACTACATTTATGCTATGTGCTAAACAGCGTTTCACATGTACGCTGCCACTATGAATAAGCTGTTCGGCTGCTGCCACGTTATGGCATTGTCAGTTGTGAGGGTTATAGTTTTGTTTTCAATGTTCCATTCCGAATTCACATTATCTAAAGACTCAATAATATTTAGGGTTGTGTGCTTTTCTGGGAAACAATGGGACGTATGAATAAAAGAGCGCCCATGCGCCAGAGAGAATTTTCAGAGCAAAATAGCAAAATAACGTTCTCTTTATTCATACGAAATTGAGAAATTAAACTTCGAAGCATATACTCTGAGCAGGTAGTTCATCTTCGCTACCTCCCCTCCTTGAGTAAGTTCTCCGCGTGTCATGTCCAGCTGTTCAATCGTATATTTCTTTAAACTAGCCCAATCAGCCAAATTATTCAGTGTACAAACATGGAGTAGGCATCTACCTGTCCTGGAAGAACAGTACTGGTAAGAGATTAGTTTATTGTGAAGGAGCATATTATTAAGACTAAATGTGCAATTTTTACGAAAATATATTCTCCTGACTATGCAAAATTTACGTCATGCGAGAAAATTTGTCAATGAAGTTGGGTTAGCACAATTTGCAAACGAAATTTTAAGAATGCATCACATATTCATCTGTTATAACGTGAAATGATGTCGGAGTTTTCTGACATGCGATGGGCTTACTTGTTGTTAAATATGACACCCAATGGTCTGCTCATAAGCGTTAGGCCATGCGATTTTGTTACAAGAAACAGGTTGCTAGGTTTGTAATTAATCAGTTATTAATTCTCCTGTCGTGTCTACTTACTTCTAACATAACGGAAGTTACGATTACGAAGTCGGAAAAAGCATCTTTAATAGGCCAACCGGTTTGGGTAGAAACAGTACTTCAGTAGGCCTACCTAGTATTGCAGCAATATTTATTTTGTGATAGATACTCTGAAGTCTTGGGATGCACTTTATTTGGAACTTACACCATAAGACCTTACTAATAGTCCCTATTAAAAACAAAATATTTTGCTATGTAGCTGTTTACAACTGTAAATACACTCCAAACAAATGGGTAAAACGCAGCTGAATCCGCTTTTGTTTCATTCTAGGCTATGTCGGTAATGAAAACACCACTCTTGCCACTATATAAAATGCTTGAAGTGTCACACGATTTTATTTGCATTAACTTTTTAGATCCCCTCGTGTTTCTTAAATACTACGTATACAGGAACTTGTTTTTGCCTTCTAAGTAACAAAAATGTTGTTTTTATTATAAACCACAGTAAAACGTAACCTTAAAAGAAGTTACTCAGCACGAAGTATGCTAGAGAGCTCACTTCAGAAATCCGAGAAAGTTCTCCGGTCGTGAGAAACTTCT
The DNA here is from genome assembly GCA_026315105.1 of Locusta migratoria. NCBI lineage: Eukaryota > Metazoa > Arthropoda > Insecta > Orthoptera > Acrididae > Locusta > Locusta migratoria. The sequence continues at coordinate 673,662,440 of CM048755.1, forward strand.
GTAGTATTTTCATATGAAACCGGAGAATGGTATCTACAGGATGACCAACCAGTCTAAAACAGTTTCGGGAAATAATTCAAAAATTTTATTTCAAAACGTCGTCTACGTTTTACAACTGTTCTTCCACTGTAACATACGCCTTGACAACGTGACCAAGTCTGTGCACCTTACAGAACAGAGCCGGACAGAAACAGTATTAAATGCTGATTCTAAAATCACGACACACTTCTGGTGCCCGTGCTGAAGCTATTGACGTTTCCATGCTACCGTGGAGCTAATAGCAGACACCCACGTTTGATCACGTGTGCTACTGCTTCAGGACTCAGAGGTGCGAGAATTAGTTCCTTCGCTCTCTTCAGTTTGAGTTCTCGTACAGAACAGACGCACTCCAAAGCCTCAGCGTCTGTGCGGAGCGAACGAACGGCCGCATGCCGTCCGCTCCCGCCTAGCGCCTGTTCGGTATCAGCCACCAACTGTGTGAACCGTAACCTTTACCTCTTCCATTTTCTAATCCGCTAACTTAGACTGGCACTCATTCATTGCATCCGACCCCAGGGCGAGTCCCGCCATGTATTCCGTACTTTCAGAATATACCAAATATTAACTTAAAGCCTATATTTTATCTGCCAGTCAGCCACGCTTTCCTCGGGCGCCCACAAGCCTTCACCGCTCCGCCTTCCATCCTGTCAACGCCTCCAACTCATTTATGCAGCACTGGAATGGGTTGTATAATTTTCCTATCATCCGTGGGATAAAAATCGAGTGCTGCACAGTTCTCTGCTGTGAGCAACTTCTCCCACCCTGTTAACGCTGAGAACTTACTCGGCTGAAGTATATTCTCCGACTCCCTTTATTCATGCGAACCTGAGTGTGTTCTCTGGAATTGAGTATTGAGTCATACGACCCAATGTCTCGAGGACCGAAACTTTGTCACCAATTACTGTTAAGGAAATGACCAGTTACCGTCATACATTATACACCCTCACAATTCAACGACGTCCACATATAGGTCGTTAAAGAATCAGACACCTTTCATTTCATAGTTTTGTCTCTCTTTATGATAACATTTTTCAGTCATAAGGCGCAATTTTTTTCGATTTAGTATCGAATATTTTGAGTCCAAAATAAAACAAAATGGCGAAAACTAGTATCCTCTAAGACTGCGAGAGATTGAAAATCATCCGTTATCATGGCCACTAGCGCTGCATCTACTTCTTGTTTACTTAACTCTGTGAAGAGAAACATGGAACTTCTACATTAGTGCTCCTGCAAAGAGATAAGATTCTGTCGAAAGCTAGTCAAATAAAATTACGTATCTTCTATATCTATATCTACATCTACACGATTACTTCGCAAGGGAACGTTGGATACCCTTACTAGTTTGGTATCTTCACATTACAAACTACTACGCAATTCGCATTTATGTGCTTGGCATTGGGATCAACGAATCAACCACTTCGACTCTCCTCATATCTCTTATTTTCTTACAATTATTTTTTCTATCTATGTAGATGTGTAAAGAACACACTCATATTGTCCCATTTAAATTAGGAAGGTAGCGATAGAAATTTCATTAATAAGGATAGCCGCAATAATATTAACAAGCTGCCCTTATTTGTACGGTTTCGAAGTCCTCCGTAAGTCCTCTCCATACTTAGAATATGCAGTAAATCTCTTAAACGGACAACTCTCATCCGTCCTTTGCTAGAATATTGCTGCTAAGTTAAGTCTAGAGCATGATGACCATAGTAAACTATTTAAACATGCCTTAAACACGCGCGCGCGTGAGGTACGGACTCTAACCTCCGACGGGAATGGCCGCCCAGTCTTAGACCACGCGCCCACAGTATTATCTACGCAGTCCTTCCACTTAAATTTGTTCCTAATTCCCACGTATTTAGTTGACCTGAGAGTCTTGAGATTTGCGCGCTTGAGGGTGCAATTGAAATTAAGATTCCTTGTTGTACTCTTGTGGATGACCTCACTTCGCAAGGTGCATGGCGGAGGGTACCTCGTACCACTGTACAACTTGCCTGGTCCACATTTAATTTAAATGACTTTTCCAATGAAATAACGAGTTTATCAAGAGGGGAGAGAAGTCACTGGCCGAGAGCAAGTCTTTATATACGATGTTAACACTGTGCTGAGAGACTTAAGAACTTTCCAACTAGACAATCTTCCATCCTCTTATAAATTTCCTCTGCTTTACCCTCACTCCTATTACTAGGGATGTATGCAGTTATGGTTCTATTTGCACTAGGTAACGCATTACATGAGGGGCCGTAGGTTTCAGACTGGTGAAACAAAGTTCTTTTTGTTATTACTGAGTACTGACCTTAGATCTCGTAGTTTCAGCACACGCACTTTCAGAACACAGGTTGTCTGATGCTAAAACGCTGTGAAAATGATTTAAGGGCTCTAAGATTTTCTTCATAAAACACGGTATGCCAGTGGATTTTAAATTTATTCTTCCAACGTTTACACACGCTCAGCGAAATCCACAAATCTAAGCCGTACATTGAACGATATTCACTTTACAATAAATACTAGTGCCATGATGATACATGTACAAGTTCCGTAATGAGACAAGGTGCTACATGTTAAGTTTTAACAGTTCGAAGGTTGGGACTGGACTGTGCTTGGCAAGGCGAGGCCAATGTTGCCAACTCTTAGAACGAGAATGTCGCTAAATGCGTCCTCGAAAGTTGCCAGAAGTCGCCAACATCTTTTCCAATTAAAAAAAATGTATTTTATTATCTACAATTGTTTTTAAATATGTAAATTTTGTAGTTAACTGAAACATGAGATTTATTTTTAAAATGTCACTAATTGTGACGCTATTGTAGGTTGCCAATTTCAGCTAGAAACGACACACCTACGAAATTTTGAGAGTACTTCCACTTACAAATCTTACGGAAACCATCACTTTTCATAGTAACTTGTACTGTCATTGTATTTAAACAACAACGTGCGATAAATAAAGCTCCCCTCCCCCCCCCTCACCACACACACACACACACACACACACACACACACACACACACCATATATTCACACATACGTATCAAGTGACTAAACTTCCTGGTTACTACCCAAGTGTACACACAGTGTAAGGTGTATTATTGAGAAAGGTATATTTTTTGTGAAGATGGATATACCTTACGTTGATTTATTTTAAAACTTGTAATTTGTTCTTGCTCTCTTCGTAGCAAACGAGTTCGCAATAACTCTCCATTATGGCCCCTGCAGAGCGCGTTCTGCTTAGAGCTTCTAACACAACTGCATTTGCTGAGAACAGGACGGTGCGAAAGAAAGGGCTTCCACTAAGCACGAGATTCTCGACCGCGAGCAGCAGAGTCCACACTTGTCCCACGACAGTGCTCACTGTCAGCAGGGCGTACATTTTCTTGGTCTGCACCTCAGCAGATTGTTGCAACTGCTGCGACATCTTTTAAGATGTGGTTATGAGCTATGATAAGGTTTCCTGTTTCTTGACGCCAAGCTTGGTTATACAGGACGTAACACATGCGTTGTGTGATGTCAAACTTCGAGTGTGTGTCAAAAGCAGTCATTTCATTCAGGTATGGTTTGTCTTCAAACTGGCAGTTAGGCTTTTCAAGTCCTGACATCTCAGGAAGTAATCAGAAAACGGCAGAGCCATCTCACCGTGGGTGTTCTCATCGAGCTGCCGGCGTCGACAGTGAAGGCAGCGACTGCTTGTTCCAGCAGGTCCCGACTGCAGCACGGAAGTCTCCAGCGCCTGCCGGTACTGCTCCCTCCCCACCCAGATAGCTGTACTGTGGGCCAGTCTCCTAGAACCGGGCTCACCACCAGCAGGAGCACCTAAGTTCCCACCGCCATTGGGAAGTTGTTTACTCACAAGTTGCAATGCGAAAGCTCTCACTCGTCCTCGGTGCAACAATCACAAAATAGGACGATATCAAGAGAGGCGCAGTTTTCAACCGACATAACGCTAGCGAAGCTTGATTGATCGGTAGTGTGAATATGTCAGAAAAGAACCTTGTGAATATTGATAAACATCTTGCGACCTTCTGCTAACGACGCCGTCAACCGCAGCCACAGCTGACAATTGATAAAGGGGTGTATTTTGCGTTCCTTATACTCGTGATTACACCTCGCCGAGAGGTGACCAAATAATACTTGTGTTATCAGCGAATGTAATTGTTTATCAGTCGGTCAAGTATGACAGAATTTCAGTTGAGATACTTTTAAGAATGGTTAATTGCAAAATCTTCCGAGAAGCGTTATTTTTGTACGGTCTTCTTCGGTTTTAGACACGGAAGCACGCAAATACCCGAGGTGACGGTAAGCGGCAGACCACTTGGATCCGACCTTACCAGACTCGCGTGCGCATGCGTCCGCCATCACTGCGCGTAGGTGGAGGGGGCGCGGCGCGTTGCCTAACTAGCGGCGTACCCGACCGCACGCACCATTGCTGAAACGAAACAACTTCATCGGACAAACCTTATTTTTTGCACCAATGTGTTGAGCTTCGTTTACGAAAGTTTTTTTGGCAGGGTACTAGGAGTACGAAACAAAAACTTCATCCTTCACAAATATGCATTCCGCATGTATTACTGCCCAAATTATAGCTAATTGCCACAATATATTACACCCATAAACGCCTCATTTATTGTATAAAAAGTTACTCAGTACTACACAGACGTCGATTTTTGTTGAGAAATATGATTTTATTAACTAGTTGGCCTTAGTCTACTTCTTTGGTTTGGAAAATATCCTCTCACTGGGAACTGAAGTTGTGAAGATGAAGGGACATACCTTATGTAGATTTATTTTAATACTTTTAATTTGTTCTTGCTCTCTTAGCAGCAAACCAGTTCGCAATAACTCTCCGTTATGACCCCTGCAAATAGCAGGGTACCTGTTTCCATTTTTCTTCCAGAACTCTACTGGCTTCTCCGTGAGTTGCATATAAGGTTCTTCGAAATATCGCTGAACTTCCAGGTCACGGCCGCTCTTCAATAGATTATTGGAAACTTCATCGAAAGAAGCCCATAAAGAGCTACTAACGTTCTGTTCAGAATTGTGCTCATTGCTAGTAACGTTAATGGGCAAATGAAGAAATTCAGAACGCATTATCACGTCTTTGCACTCAGGAATTAGGTTTGCAACAGCATTTTTTGAGTGAATGGAATCAGTAAATGGTATAGTTCTGAACTTTGGTTCGAGTACAGTAGCAACTGCATGTACTCTGTTCCTTTCTGTTTGCACTAGTCTAGCAATTAGTCAGTTGTGCAGATGTTGCTGTATCTCTTGTGCTACCGTGGTAACCCACTTCCCTTTGCCTAAACTTACGGTTAGCTGTCTAATTATTGGAATAGCCTTCAAAAGAGAGGTGTAGTTTTCACATGAACTTTATCTTGTTAGCAGTTCAAATGGCTCGAATACACTTAAATTTATTCAAAACCCGCCACTCGTCATATGTCATATTTTGAACACCTGAATACAATGATAATAAATAGGCTGCAATGCATTCCTTTTGCTCCATTTAGCGTTGAAGCATATAAAAATTGCCATTCGGTCTCCTGAATTTATGTGCAGGTTTTTTCATCAGCTGGGTCTCGTGGAGTTTTTAATTAGTACTAAAACTCGTAATATAACGGACTATTTTGTAGCTTTCTCCCGCATAGTGCAGAACTCGTGTTGCTGTTAAAGAAACCTTTAACAACTACATTTATGCTATGTGCTAAACAGCGTTTCACATGTACGCTGCCACTATGAATAAGCTGTTCGGCTGCTGCCACGTTATGGCATTGTCAGTTGTGAGGGTTATAGTTTTGTTTTCAATGTTCCATTCCGAATTCACATTATCTAAAGACTCAATAATATTTAGGGTTGTGTGCTTTTCTGGGAAACAATGGGACGTATGAATAAAAGAGCGCCCATGCGCCAGAGAGAATTTTCAGAGCAAAATAGCAAAATAACGTTCTCTTTATTCATACGAAATTGAGAAATTAAACTTCGAAGCATATACTCTGAGAAGGTAGTTCATCTTCGCTACCTCCCCTCCTTGAGTAAGTTCTCCGCGTGTCATGTCCAGCTGTTCAATCGTATATTTCTTTAAACTAGCCCAATCAGCCAAATTATTCAGTGTACAAACATGGAGTAGGCATCTACCTGTCCTGGAAGAACAGTACTGGTAAGAGATTAGTTTATTGTGAAGGAGCATATTATTAAGACTAAATGTGCAATTTTTACGAAAATATATTCTCCTGACTATGCAAAATTTACGTCATGCGAGAAAATTTGTCAATGAAGTTGGGTTAGCACAATTTGCAAACGAAATTTTAAGAATGCATCACATATTCATCTGTTATAACGTGAAATGATGTCGGAGTTTTCTGACATGCGATGGGCTTACTTGTTGTTAAATATGACACCCAATGGTCTGCTCATAAGCGTTAGGCCATGCGATTTTGTTACAAGAAACAGGTTGCTAGGTTTGTAATTAATCAGTTATTAATTCTCCTGTCGTGTCTACTTACTTCTAACATAACGGAAGTTACGATTACGAAGTCGGAAAAAGCATCTTTAATAGGCCAACCGGTTTGGGTAGAAACAGTACTTCAGTAGGCCTACCTAGTATTGCAGCAATATTTATTTTGTGATAGATACTCTGAAGTCTTGGGATGCACTTTATTTGGAACTTACACCATAAGACCTTACTAATAGTCCCTATTAAAAACAAAATATTTTGCTATGTAGCTGTTTACAACTGTAAATACACTCCAAACAAATGGGTAAAACGCAGCTGAATCCGCTTTTGTTTCATTCTAGGCTATGTCGGTAATGAAAACACCACTCTTGCCACTATATAAAATGCTTGAAGTGTCACACGATTTTATTTGCATTAACTTTTTAGATCCCCTCGTGTTTCTTAAATACTACGTATACAGGAACTTGTTTTTGCCTTCTAAGTAACAAAAATGTTGTTTTTATTATAAACCACAGTAAAACGTAACCTTAAAAGAAGTTACTCAGCACGAAGTATGCTAGAGAGCTCACTTCAGAAATCCGAGAAAGTTCTCCGGTCGTGAGAAACTTCTGTAGTATTTTCATATGAAACCGGAGAATGGTATCTACAGGATGACCAACCAGTCTAAAACAGTTTCGGGAAATAATTCAAAAATTTTATTTCAAAACGTCGTCTACGTTTTACAACTGTTCTTCCACTGTAACATACGCCTTGACAACGTGACCAAGTCTGTGCACCTTACAGAACAGAGCCGGACAGAAACAGTATTAAATGCTGATTCTAAAATCACGACACACTTCTGGTGCCCGTGCTGAAGCTATTGACGTTTCCATGCTACCGTGGAGCTAATAGCAGACACCCACGTTTGATCACGTGTGCTACTGCTTCAGGACTCAGAGGTGCGAGAATTAGTTCCTTCGCTCTCTTCAGTTTGAGTTCTCGTACAGAACAGACGCACTCCAAAGCCTCAGCGTCTGTGCGGAGCGAACGAACGGCCGCATGCCGTCCGCTCCCGCCTAGCGCCTGTTCGGTATCAGCCACCAACTGTGTGAACCGTAACCTTTACCTCTTCCATTTTCTAATCCGCTAACTTAGACTGGCACTCATTCATTGCATCCGACCCCAGGGCGAGTCCCGCCATGTATTCCGTACTTTCAGAATATACCAAATATTAACTTAAAGCCTATATTTTATCTGCCAGTCAGCCACGCTTTCCTCGGGCGCCCACAAGCCTTCACCGCTCCGCCTTCCATCCTGTCAACGCCTCCAACTCATTTATGCAGCACTGGAATGGGTTGTATAATTTTCCTATCATCCGTGGGATAAAAATCGAGTGCTGCACAGTTCTCTGCTGTGAGCAACTTCTCCCACCCTGTTAACGCTGAGAACTTACTCGGCTGAAGTATATTCTCCGACTCCCTTTATTCATGCGAACCTGAGTGTGTTCTCTGGAATTGAGTATTGAGTCATACGACCCAATGTCTCGAGGACCGAAACTTTGTCACCAATTACTGTTAAGGAAATGACCAGTTACCGTCATACATTATACACCCTCACAATTCAACGACGTCCACATATAGGTCGTTAAAACTATGAAATGAAAGGTGTCTGATTCTTTGTCTCTCTTTATGATAACATTTTTCAGTCATAAGGCGCAATTTTTTTCGATTTAGTATCGAATATTTTGAGTCCAAAATAAAACAAAATGGCGAAAACTAGTATCCTCTAAGACTGCGAGAGATTGAAAATCATCCGTTATCATGGCCACTAGCGCTGCATCTACTTCTTGTTTACTTAACTCTGTGAAGAGAAACATGGAACTTCTACATTAGTGCTCCTGCAAAGAGATAAGATTCTGTCGAAAGCTAGTCAAATAAAATTACGTATCTTCTATATCTATATCTACATCTACACGATTACTTCGCAAGGGAACGTTGGATACCCTTACTAGTTTGGTATCTTCACATTACAAACTACTACGCAATTCGCATTTATGTGCTTGGCATTGGGATCAACGAATCAACCACTTCGACTCTCCTCATATCTCTTATTTTCTTACAATTATTTTTTCTATCTATGTAGATGTGTAAAGAACACACTCATATTGTCCCATTTAAATTAGGAAGGTAGCGATAGAAATTTCATTAATAAGGATAGCCGCAATAATATTAACAAGCTGCCCTTATTTGTACGGTTTCGAAGTCCTCCGTAAGTCCTCTCCATACTTAGAATATGCAGTAAATCTCTTAAACGGACAACTCTCATCCGTCCTTTGCTAGAATATTGCTGCTAAGTTAAGTCTAGAGCATGATGACCATAGTAAACTATTTAAACATGCCTTAAACACGCGCGCGCGTGAGGTACGGACTCTAACCTCCGACGGGAATGGCCGCCCAGTCTTAGACCACGCGCCCACAGTATTATCTACGCAGTCCTTCCACTTAAATTTGTTCCTAATTCCCACGTATTTAGTTGACCTGAGAGTCTTGAGATTTGCGCGCTTGAAGGTGCAATTTAAATTAAGATTCCTTGTTGTACTCTTGTGGATGACCTCACTTCGCAAGGTGCATGGCGGAGGGTACCTCGTACCACTGTACAACTTGCCTGGTCCACATTTAATTTAAATGACTTTTCCAATGAAATAACGAGTTTATCAAGAGGGGAGAGAAGTCACTGGCCGAGAGCAAGTCTTTATATACGATGTTAACACTGTGCTGAGAGACTTAAGAACTTTCCAACTAGACAATCTTCCATCCTCTTATAAATTTCCTCTGCTTTACCCTCACTCCTATTACTAGGGATGTATGCAGTTATGGTTCTATTTGCACTAGGTAACGCATTACATGAGGGGCCGTAGGTTTCAGACTGGTGAAACAAAGTTCTTTTTGTTATTACTGAGTACTGACCTTAGATCTCGTAGTTTCAGCACACGCACTTTCAGAACACAGGTTGTCTGATGCTAAAACGCTGTGAAAATGATTTAAGGGCTCTAAGATTTTCTTCATAAAACACGGTATGCCAGTGGATTTTAAATTTATTCTTCCAACGTTTACACACGCTCAGCGAAATCCACAAATCTAAGCCGTACATTGAACGATATTCACTTTACAATAAATACTAGTGCCATGATGATACATGTACAAGTTCCGTAATGAGACAAGGTGCTACATGTTAAGTTTTAACAGTTCGAAGGTTGGGACTGGACTGTGCTTGGCAAGGCGAGGCCAATGTTGCCAACTCTTAGAACGAGAATGTCGCTAAATGCGTCCTCGAAAGTTGCCAGAAGTCGCCAACATCTTTTCCAATTAAAAAAATGTATTTTATTATCTACAATTGTTTTTAAATATGTAAATTTTGTAGTTAACTGAAACATGAGATTTATTTTTAAAATGTCACTAATTGTGACGCTATTGTAGGTTGCCAATTTCAGCTAGAAACGACACACCTACGAAATTTTGAGAGTACTTCCACTTACAAATCTTACGGAAACCATCACTTTTCATAGTAACTTGTACTGTCATTGTATTTAAACAACAACGTGCGATAAATAAAGCTCCCCTCCCCCCCCCTCACCACACACACACACACACACACACACACACACACACACACACACACACACACACACACATATATTCACACATACGTATCAAGTGACTAAACTTCCTGGTTACTACCCAAGTGTACACACAGTGTAAGGTGTATTATTGAGAAAGGTATATTTTTTGTGAAGATGGATATACCTTACGTTGATTTATTTTAAAACTTGTAATTTGTTCTTGCTCTCTTCGTAGCAAACGAGTTCGCAATAACTCTCCATTATGGCCCCTGCAGAGCGCGTTCTGCTTAGAGCTTCTAACACAACTGCATTTGCTGAGAACAGGACGGTGCGAAAGAAAGGGCTTCCACTAAGCACGAGATTCTCGACCGCGAGCAGCAGAGTCCACACTTGTCCCACGACAGTGCTCACTGTCAGCAGGGCGTACATTTTCTTGGTCTGCACCTCAGCAGATTGTTGCAACTGCTGCGACATCTTTTAAGATGTGGTTATGAGCTATGATAAGGTTTCCTGTTTCTTGACGCCAAGCTTGGTTATACAGGACGTAACACATGCGTTGTGTGATGTCAAACTTCGAGTGTGTGTCAAAAGCAGTCATTTCATTCAGGTATGGTTTGTCTTCAAACTGGCAGTTAGGCTTTTCAAGTCCTGACATCTCAGGAAGTAATCAGAAAACGGCAGAGCCATCTCACCGTGGGTGTTCTCATCGAGCTGCCGGCGTCGACAGTGAAGGCAGCGACTGCTTGTTCCAGCAGGTCCCGACTGCAGCACGGAAGTCTCCAGCGCCTGCCGGTACTGCTCCCTCCCCACCCAGATAGCTGTACTGTGGGCCAGTCTCCTAGAACCGGGCTCACCACCAGCAGGAGCACCTAAGTTCCCACCGCCATTGGGAAGTTGTTTACTCACAAGTTGCAAATGCGAAAGCTCTCACTCGTCCTCGGTGCAACAATCACAAAATAGGACGATATCAAGAGAGGCGCAGTTTTCAACCGACATAACGCTAGCGAAGCTTGATTGATCGGTAGTGTGAATATGTCAGAAAAGAACCTTGTGAATATTGATAAACATCTTGCGACCTTCTGCTAACGACGCCGTCAACCGCAGCCACAGCTGACAATTGATAAAGGGGTGTATTTTGCGTTCCTTATACTCGTGATTACACCTCGCCGAGAGGTGACCAAATAATACTTGTGTTATCAGCGAATGTAATTGTTTATCAGTCGGTCAAGTATGACAGAATTTCAGTTGAGATACTTTTAAGAATGGTTAATTGCAAAATCTGCCGAGAAGCGTTATTTTTGTACGGTCTTCTTCGGTTTTAGACACGGAAGCACGCAAATACCCGAGGTGACGGTAAGCGGCAGACCACTTGGATCCGACCTTACCAGACTCGCGTGCGCATGCGTCCGCCATCACTGCGCGTAGGTGGAGGGGGCGCGGCGCGTTGCCTAACTAGCGGCGTACCCGACCGCACGCACCATTGCTGAAACGAAACAACTTCATCGGACAAACCTTATTTTTTGCACCAATGTGTTGAGCTTCGTTTACGAAAGTTTTTTTGGCAGGGTACTAGGAGTACGAAACAAAAACTTCATCCTTCACAAATATGCATTCCGCATGTATTACTGCCCAAATTATAGCTAATTGCCACAATATATTACACCCATAAACGCCTCATTTATTGTATAAAAAGTTACTCAGTACTACACAGACGTCGATTTTTGTTGAGAAATATGATTTTATTAACTAGTTGGCCTTAGTCTACTTCTTTGGTTTGGAAAATATCCTCTCACTGGGAACTGAAGTTGTGAAGATGAAGGGACATACCTTATGTAGATTTATTTTAATACTTTTAATTTGTTCTTGCTCTCTTAGCAGCAAACCAGTTCGCAATAACTCTCCGTTATGACCCCTGCAAATAGCAGGGTACCTGTTTCCATTTTTCTTCCAGAACTCTACTGGCTTCTCCGTGAGTTGCATATAAGGTTCTTCGAAATATCGCTGAACTTCCAGGTCACGGCCGCTCTTCAATAGATTATTGGAAACTTCATCGAAAGAAGCCCATAAAGAGCTACTAACGTTCTGTTCAGAATTGTGCTCATTGCTAGTAACGTTAATGGGCAAATGAAGAAATTCAGAACGCATTATCACGTCTTTGCACTCAGGAATTAGGTTTGCAACAGCATTTTTTGAGTGAATGGAATCAGTAAATGGTATAGTTCTGAACTTTGGTTCGAGTACAGTAGCAACTGCATGTACTCTGTTCCTTTCTGTTTGCACTAGTCTAGCAATTAGTCAGTTGTGCAGATGTTGCTGTATCTCTTGTGCTACCGTGGTAACCCACTTCCCTTTGCCTAAACTTACGGTTAGCTGTCTAATTATTGGAATAGCCTTCAAAAGAGAGGTGTAGTTTTCACATGAACTTTATCTTGTTAGCAGTTCAAATGGCTCGAATACACTTAAATTTATTCAAAACCCGCCACTCGTCATATGTCATATTTTGAACACCTGAATACAATGATAATAAATAGGCTGCAATGCATTCCTTTTGCTCCATTTAGCGTTGAAGCATATAAAAATTGCCATTCGGTCTCCTGAATTTATGTGCAGGTTTTTTCATCAGCTGGGTCTCGTGGAGTTTTTAATTAGTACTAAAACTCGTAATATAACGGACTATTTTGTAGCTTTCTCCCGCATAGTGCAGAACTCGTGTTGCTGTTAAAGAAACCTTTAACAACTACATTTATGCTATGTGCTAAACAGCGTTTCACATGTACGCTGCCACTATGAATAAGCTGTTCGGCTGCTGCCACGTTATGGCATTGTCAGTTGTGAGGGTTATAGTTTTGTTTTCAATGTTCCATTCCGAATTCACATTATCTAAAGACTCAATAATATTTAGGGTTGTGTGCTTTTCTGGGAAACAATGGGACGTATGAATAAAAGAGCGCCCATGCGCCAGAGAGAATTTTCAGAGCAAAATAGCAAAATAACGTTCTCTTTATTCATACGAAATTGAGAAATTAAACTTCGAAGCATATACTCTGAGCAGGTAGTTCATCTTCGCTACCTCCCCTCCTTGAGTAAGTTCTCCGCGTGTCATGTCCAGCTGTTCAATCGTATATTTCTTTAAACTAGCCCAATCAGCCAAATTATTCAGTGTACAAACATGGAGTAGGCATCTACCTGTCCTGGAAGAACAGTACTGGTAAGAGATTAGTTTATTGTGAAGGAGCATATTATTAAGACTAAATGTGCAATTTTTACGAAAATATATTCTCCTGACTATGCAAAATTTACGTCATGCGAGAAAATTTGTCAATGAAGTTGGGTTAGCACAATTTGCAAACGAAATTTTAAGAATGCATCACATATTCATCTGTTATAACGTGAAATGATGTCGGAGTTTTCTGACATGCGATGGGCTTACTTGTTGTTAAATATGACACCCAATGGTCTGCTCATAAGCGTTAGGCCATGCGATTTTGTTACAAGAAACAGGTTGCTAGGTTTGTAATTAATCAGTTATTAATTCTCCTGTCGTGTCTACTTACTTCTAACATAACGGAAGTTACGATTACGAAGTCGGAAAAAGCATCTTTAATAGGCCAACCGGTTTGGGTAGAAACAGTACTTCAGTAGGCCTACCTAGTATTGCAGCAATATTTATTTTGTGATAGATACTCTGAAGTCTTGGGATGCACTTTATTTGGAACTTACACCATAAGACCTTACTAATAGTCCCTATTAAAAACAAAATATTTTGCTATGTAGCTGTTTACAACTGTAAATACACTCCAAACAAATGGGTAAAACGCAGCTGAATCCGCTTTTGTTTCATTCTAGGCTATGTCGGTAATGAAAACACCACTCTTGCCACTATATAAAATGCTTGAAGTGTCACACGATTTTATTTGCATTAACTTTTTAGATCCCCTCGTGTTTCTTAAATACTACGTATACAGGAACTTGTTTTTGCCTTCTAAGTAACAAAAATGTTGTTTTTATTATAAACCACAGTAAAACGTAACCTTAAAAGAAGTTACTCAGCACGAAGTATGCTAGAGAGCTCACTTCAGAAATCCGAGAAAGTTCTCCGGTCGTGAGAAACTTCTGTAGTATTTTCATATGAAACCGGAGAATGGTATCTACAGGATGACCAACCAGTCTAAAACAGTTTCGGGAAATAATTCAAAAATTTTATTTCAAAACGTCGTCTACGTTTTACAACTGTTCTTCCACTGTAACATACGCCTTGACAACGTGACCAAGTCTGTGCACCTTACAGAACAGAGCCGGACAGAAACAGTATTAAATGCTGATTCTAAAATCACGACACACTTCTGGTGCCCGTGCTGAAGCTATTGACGTTTCCATGCTACCGTGGAGCTAATAGCAGACACCCACGTTTGATCACGTGTGCTACTGCTTCAGGACTCAGAGGTGCGAGAATTAGTTCCTTCGCTCTCTTCAGTTTGAGTTCTCGTACAGAACAGACGCACTCCAAAGCCTCAGCGTCTGTGCGGAGCGAACGAACGGCCGCATGCCGTCCGCTCCCGCCTAGCGCCTGTTCGGTATCAGCCACCAACTGTGTGAACCGTAACCTTTACCTCTTCCATTTTCTAATCCGCTAACTTAGACTGGCACTCATTCATTGCATCCGACCCCAGGGCGAGTCCCGCCATGTATTCCGTACTTTCAGAATATACCAAATATTAACTTAAAGCCTATATTTTATCTGCCAGTCAGCCACGCTTTCCTCGGGCGCCCACAAGCCTTCACCGCTCCGCCTTCCATCCTGTCAACGCCTCCAACTCATTTATGCAGCACTGGAATGGGTTGTATAATTTTCCTATCATCCGTGGGATAAAAATTGAGTGCTGCACAGTTCTCTGCTGTGAGCGTTAACAGGGTGGGAGAAGTTGCTGAGAACTTACTCGGCTGAAGTATATTCTCCGACTCCCTTTATTCATGCGAACCTGAGTGTGTTCTCTGGAATTGAGTATTGAGTCATACGACCCAATGTCTCGAGGACCGAAACTTTGTCACCAATTACTGTTAAGGAAATGACCAGTTACCGTCATACATTATACACCCTCACAATTCAACGACGTCCACATATAGGTCGTTAAAGAATCAGACACCTTTCATTTCATAGTTTTGTCTCTCTTTATGATAACATTTTTCAGTCATAAGGCACAATTTTTTTCGATTTAGTATCGAATATTTTGAGTCCAAAATAAAACAAAATGGCGAAAACTAGTATCCTCTAAGACTGCGAGAGATTGAAAATCATCCGTTATCATGGCCACTAGCGCTGCATCTACTTCTTGTTTACTTAACTCTGTGAAGAGAAACATGGAACTTCTACATTAGTGCTCCTGCAAAGAGATAAGATTCTGTCGAAAGCTAGTCAAATAAAATTACGTATCTTCTATATCTATATCTACATCTACACGATTACTTCGCAAGGGAACGTTGGATACCCTTACTAGTTTGGTATCTTCACATTACAAACTACTACGCAATTCGCATTTATGTGCTTGGCATTGGGATCAACGAATCAACCACTTCGACTCTCCTCATATCTCTTATTTTCTTACAATTATTTTTTCTATCTATGTAGATGTGTAAAGAACACACTCATATTGTCCCATTTAAATTAGGAAGGTAGCGATAGAAATTTCATTAATAAGGATAGCTGCAATAATATTAACAAGCTGCCCTTATTTGTACGGTTTCGAAGTCCTCCGTAAGTCCTCTCCATACTTAGAATATGCAGTAAATCTCTTAAACGGACAACTCTCATCCGTCCTTTGCTAGAATATTGCTGCTAAGTTAAGTCTAGAGCATGATGACCATAGTAAACTATTTAAACATGCCTTAAACACGCGCGCGCGTGAGGTACGGACTCTAACCTCCGACGGGAATGGCCGCCCAGTCTTAGACCACGCGCCCACAGTATTATCTACGCAGTCCTTCCACTTAAATTTGTTCCTAATTCCCACGTATTTAGTTGACCTGAGAGTCTTGAGATTTGCGCGCTTGAGGGTGGAATTGAAATTAAGATTCCTTGTTGTACTCTTGTGGATGACCTCACTTCGCAAGGTGCATGGCGGAGGGTACCTCGTACCACTGTACAACTTGCCTGGTCCACATTTAATTTAAATGACTTTTCCAATGAAATAACGAGTTTATCAAGAGGGGAGAGAAGTCACTGGCCGAGAGCAAGTCTTTATATACGATGTTAACACTGTGCTGAGAGACTTAAGAACTTTCCAACTAGACAATCTTCCATCCTCTTATAAATTTCCTCTGCTTTACCCTCACTCCTATTACTAGGGATGTATGCAGTTATGGTTCTATTTGCACTAGGTAACGCATTACATGAGGGGCCGTAGGTTTCAGACTGGTGAAACAAAGTTCTTTTTGTTATTACTGAGTACTGACCTTAGATCTCGTAGTTTCAGCACACGCACTTTCAGAACACAGGTTGTCTGATGCTAAAACGCTGTGAAAATGATTTAAGGGCTCTAAGATTTTCTTCATAAAACACGGTATGCCAGTGGATTTTAAATTTATTCTTCCAACGTTTACACACGCTCAGCGAAATCCACAAATCTAAGCCGTACATTGAACGATATTCACTTTACAATAAATACTAGTGCCATGATGATACATGTACAAGTTCCGTAATGAGACAAGGTGCTACATGTTAAGTTTTAACAGTTCGAAGGTTGGGACTGGACTGTGCTTGGCAAGGCGAGGCCAATGTTGCCAACTCTTAGAACGAGAATGTCGCTAAATGCGTCCTCGAAAGTTGCCAGAAGTCGCCAACATCTTTTCCAATTAAAAAAATGTATTTTATTATCTACAATTGTTTTTAAATATGTAAATTTTGTAGTTAACTGAAACATGAGATTTATTTTTAAAATGTCACTAATTGTGACGCTATTGTAGGTTGCCAATTTCAGCTAGAAACGACACACCTACGAAATTTTGAGAGTACTTCCACTTACAAATCTTACGGAAACCATCACTTTTCATAGTAACTTGTACTGTCATTGTATTTAAACAACAACGTGCGATAAATAAAGCTCCCCTCCCCCCCCCTCACCACACACACACACACACACACACACACACACACACACACACACACACACACACACACACACACACACACACACACCATATATTCACACATACGTATCAAGTGACTAAACTTCCTGGTTACTACCCAAGTGTACACACAGTGTAAGGTGTATTATTGAGAAAGGTATATTTTTTGTGAAGATGGATATACCTTACGTTGATTTATTTTAAAACTTGTAATTTGTTCTTGCTCTCTTCGTAGCAAACGAGTTCGCAATAACTCTCCATTATGGCCCCTGCAGAGCGCGTTCTGCTTAGAGCTTCTAACACAACTGCATTTGCTGAGAACAGGACGGTGCGAAAGAAAGGGCTTCCACTAAGCACGAGATTCTCGACCGCGAGCAGCAGAGTCCACACTTGTCCCACGACAGTGCTCACTGTCAGCAGGGCGTACATTTTCTTGGTCTGCACCTCAGCAGATTGTTGCAACTGCTGCGACATCTTTTAAGATGTGGTTATGAGCTATGATAAGGTTTCCTGTTTCTTGACGCCAAGCTTGGTTATACAGGACGTAACACATGCGTTGTGTGATGTCAAACTTCGAGTGTGTGTCAAAAGCAGTCATTTCATTCAGGTATGGTTTGTCTTCAAACTGGCAGTTAGGCTTTTCAAGTCCTGACATCTCAGGAAGTAATCAGAAAACGGCAGAGCCATCTCACCGTGGGTGTTCTCATCGAGCTGCCGGCGTCGACAGTGAAGGCAGCGACTGCTTGTTCCAGCAGGTCCCGACTGCAGCACGGAAGTCTCCAGCGCCTGCCGGTACTGCTCCCTCCCCACCCAGATAGCTGTACTGTGGGCCAGTCTCCTAGAACCGGGCTCACCACCAGCAGGAGCACCTAAGTTCCCACCGCCATTGGGAAGTTGTTTACTCACAAGTTGCAATGCGAAAGCTCTCACTCGTCCTCGGTGCAACAATCACAAAATAGGACGATATCAAGAGAGGCGCAGTTTTCAACCGACATAACGCTAGCGAAGCTTGATTGATCGGTAGTGTGAATATGTCAGAAAAGAACCTTGTGAATATTGATAAACATCTTGCGACCTTCTGCTAACGACGCCGTCAACCGCAGCCACAGCTGACAATTGATAAAGGGGTGTATTTTGCGTTCCTTATACTCGTGATTACACCTCGCCGAGAGGTGACCAAATAATACTTGTGTTATCAGCGAATGTAATTGTTTATCAGTCGGTCAAGTATGACAGAATTTCAGTTGAGATACTTTTAAGAATGGTTAATTGCAAAATCTGCCGAGAAGCGTTATTTTTGTACGGTCTTCTTCGGTTTTAGACACGGAAGCACGCAAATACCCGAGGTGACGGTAAGCGGCAGACCACTTGGATCCGACCTTACCAGACTCGCGTGCGCATGCGTCCGCCATCACTGCGCGTAGGTGGAGGGGGCGCGGCGCGTTGCCTAACTAGCGGCGTACCCGACCGCACGCACCATTGCTGAAACGAAACAACTTCATCGGACAAACCTTATTTTTTGCACCAATGTGTTGAGCTTCGTTTACGAAAGTTTTTTTGGCAGGGTACTAGGAGTACGAAACAAAAACTTCATCCTTCACAAATATGCATTCCGCATGTATTACTGCCCAAATTATAGCTAATTGCCACAATATATTACACCCATAAACGCCTCATTTATTGTATAAAAAGTTACTCAGTACTACACAGACGTCGATTTTTGTTGAGAAATATGATTTTATTAACTAGTTGGCCTTAGTCTACTTCTTTGGTTTGGAAAATATCCTCTCACTGGGAACTGAAGTTGTGAAGATGAAGGGACATACCTTATGTAGATTTATTTTAATACTTTTAATTTGTTCTTGCTCTCTTAGCAGCAAACCAGTTCGCAATAACTCTCCGTTATGACCCCTGCAAATAGCAGGGTACCTGTTTCCATTTTTCTTCCAGAACTCTACTGGCTTCTCCGTGAGTTGCATATAAGGTTCTTCGAAATATCGCTGAACTTCCAGGTCACGGCCGCTCTTCAATAGATTATTGGAAACTTCATCGAAAGAAGCCCATAAAGAGCTACTAACGTTCTGTTCAGAATTGTGCTCATTGCTAGTAACGTTAATGGGCAAATGAAGAAATTCAGAACGCATTATCACGTCTTTGCACTCAGGAATTAGGTTTGCAACAGCATTTTTTGAGTGAATGGAATCAGTAAATGGTATAGTTCTGAACTTTGGTTCGAGTACAGTAGCAACTGCATGTACTCTGTTCCTTTCTGTTTGCACTAGTCTAGCAATTAGTCAGTTGTGCAGATGTTGCTGTATCTCTTGTGCTACCGTGGTAACCCACTTCCCTTTGCCTAAACTTACGGTTAGCTGTCTAATTATTGGAATAGCCTTCAAAAGAGAGGTGTAGTTTTCACATGAACTTTATCTTGTTAGCAGTTCAAATGGCTCGAATACACTTAAATTTATTCAAAACCCGCCACTCGTCATATGTCATATTTTGAACACCTGAATACAATGATAATAAATAGGCTGCAATGCATTCCTTTTGCTCCATTTAGCGTTGAAGCATATAAAAATTGCCATTCGGTCTCCTGAATTTATGTGCAGGTTTTTTCATCAGCTGGGTCTCGTGGAGTTTTTAATTAGTACTAAAACTCGTAATATAACGGACTATTTTGTAGCTTTCTCCCGCATAGTGCAGAACTCGTGTTGCTGTTAAAGAAACCTTTAACAACTACATTTATGCTATGTGCTAAACAGCGTTTCACATGTACGCTGCCACTATGAATAAGCTGTTCGGCTGCTGCCACGTTATGGCATTGTCAGTTGTGAGGGTTATAGTTTTGTTTTCAATGTTCCATTCCGAATTCACATTATCTAAAGACTCAATAATATTTAGGGTTGTGTGCTTTTCTGGGAAACAATGGGACGTATGAATAAAAGAGCGCCCATGCGCCAGAGAGAATTTTCAGAGCAAAATAGCAAAATAACGTTCTCTTTATTCATACGAAATTGAGAAATTAAACTTCGAAGCATATACTCTGAGCAGGTAGTTCATCTTCGCTACCTCCCCTCCTTGAGTAAGTTCTCCGCGTGTCATGTCCAGCTGTTCAATCGTATATTTCTTTAAACTAGCCCAATCAGCCAAATTATTCAGTGTACAAACATGGAGTAGGCATCTACCTGTCCTGGAAGAACAGTACTGGTAAGAGATTAGTTTATTGTGAAGGAGCATATTATTAAGACTAAATGTGCAATTTTTACGAAAATATATTCTCCTGACTATGCAAAATTTACGTCATGCGAGAAAATTTGTCAATGAAGTTGGGTTAGCACAATTTGCAAACGAAATTTTAAGAATGCATCACATATTCATCTGTTATAACGTGAAATGATGTCGGAGTTTTCTGACATGCGATGGGCTTACTTGTTGTTAAATATGACACCCAATGGTCTGCTCATAAGCGTTAGGCCATGCGATTTTGTTACAAGAAACAGGTTGCTAGGTTTGTAATTAATCAGTTATTAATTCTCCTGTCGTGTCTACTTACTTCTAACATAACGGAAGTTACGATTACGAAGTCGGAAAAAGCATCTTTAATAGGCCAACCGGTTTGGGTAGAAACAGTACTTCAGTAGGCCTACCTAGTATTGCAGCAATATTTATTTTGTGATAGATACTCTGAAGTCTTGGGATGCACTTTATTTGGAACTTACACCATAAGACCTTACTAATAGTCCCTATTAAAAACAAAATATTTTGCTATGTAGCTGTTTACAACTGTAAATACACTCCAAACAAATGGGTAAAACGCAGCTGAATCCGCTTTTGTTTCATTCTAGGCTATGTCGGTAATGAAAACACCACTCTTGCCACTATATAAAATGCTTGAAGTGTCACACGATTTTATTTGCATTAACTTTTTAGATCCCCTCGTGTTTCTTAAATACTACGTATACAGGAACTTGTTTTTGCCTTCTAAGTAACAAAAATGTTGTTTTTATTATAAACCACAGTAAAACGTAACCTTAAAAGAAGTTACTCAGCACGAAGTATGCTAGAGAGCTCACTTCAGAAATCCGAGAAAGTTCTCCGGTCGTGAGAAACTTCTGTAGTATTTTCATATGAAACCGGAGAATGGTATCTACAGGATGACCAACCAGTCTAAAACAGTTTCGGGAAATAATTCAAAAATTTTATTTCAAAACGTCGTCTACGTTTTACAACTGTTCTTCCACTGTAACATACGCCTTGACAACGTGACCAAGTCTGTGCACCTTACAGAACAGAGCCGGACAGAAACAGTATTAAATGCTGATTCTAAAATCACGACACACTTCTGGTGCCCGTGCTGAAGCTATTGACGTTTCCATGCTACCGTGGAGCTAATAGCAGACACCCACGTTTGATCACGTGTGCTACTGCTTCAGGACTCAGAGGTGCGAGAATTAGTTCCTTCGCTCTCTTCAGTTTGAGTTCTCGTACAGAACAGACGCACTCCAAAGCCTCAGCGTCTGTGCGGAGCGAACGAACGGCCGCATGCCGTCCGCTCCCGCCTAGCGCCTGTTCGGTATCAGCCACCAACTGTGTGAACCGTAACCTTTACCTCTTCCATTTTCTAATCCGCTAACTTAGACTGGCACTCATTCATTGCATCCGACCCCAGGGCGAGTCCCGCCATGTATTCCGTACTTTCAGAATATACCAAATATTAACTTAAAGCCTATATTTTATCTGCCAGTCAGCCACGCTTTCCTCGGGCGCCCACAAGCCTTCACCGCTCCGCCTTCCATCCTGTCAACGCCTCCAACTCATTTATGCAGCACTGGAATGGGTTGTATAATTTTCCTATCATCCGTGGGATAAAAATTGAGTGCTGCACAGTTCTCTGCTGTGAGCAACTTCTCCCACCCTGTTAACGCTGAGAACTTACTCGGCTGAAGTATATTCTCCGACTCCCTTTATTCATGCGAACCTGAGTGTGTTCTCTGGAATTGAGTATTGAGTCATACGACCCAATGTCTCGAGGACCGAAACTTTGTCACCAATTACTGTTAAGGAAATGACCAGTTACCGTCATACATTATACACCCTCACAATTCAACGACGTCCACATATAGGTCGTTAAAGAATCAGACACCTTTCATTTCATAGTTTTGTCTCTCTTTATGATAACATTTTTCAGTCATAAGGCACAATTTTTTTCGATTTAGTATCGAATATTTTGAGTCCAAAATAAAACAAAATGGCGAAAACTAGTATCCTCTAAGACTGCGAGAGATTGAAAATCATCCGTTATCATGGCCACTAGCGCTGCATCTACTTCTTGTTTACTTAACTCTGTGAAGAGAAACATGGAACTTCTACATTAGTGCTCCTGCAAAGAGATAAGATTCTGTCGAAAGCTAGTCAAATAAAATTACGTATCTTCTATATCTATATCTACATCTACACGATTACTTCGCAAGGGAACGTTGGATACCCTTACTAGTTTGGTATCTTCACATTACAAACTACTACGCAATTCGCATTTATGTGCTTGGCATTGGGATCAACGAATCAACCACTTCGACTCTCCTCATATCTCTTATTTTCTTACAATTATTTTTTCTATCTATGTAGATGTGTAAAGAACACACTCATATTGTCCCATTTAAATTAGGAAGGTAGCGATAGAAATTTCATTAATAAGGATAGCCGCAATAATATTAACAAGCTGCCCTTATTTGTACGGTTTCGAAGTCCTCCGTAAGTCCTCTCCATACTTAGAATATGCAGTAAATCTCTTAAACGGACAACTCTCATCCGTCCTTTGCTAGAATATTGCTGCTAAGTTAAGTCTAGAGCATGATGACCATAGTAAACTATTTAAACATGCCTTAAACACGCGCGCGCGTGAGGTACGGACTCTAACCTCCGACGGGAATGGCCGCCCAGTCTTAGACCACGCGCCCACAGTATTATCTACGCAGTCCTTCCACTTAAATTTGTTCCTAATTCCCACGTATTTAGTTGACCTGAGAGTCTTGAGATTTGCGCGCTTGAGGGTGGAATTGAAATTAAGATTCCTTGTTGTACTCTTGTGGATGACCTCACTTCGCAAGGTGCATGGCGGAGGGTACCTCGTACCACTGTACAACTTGCCTGGTCCACATTTAATTTAAATGACTTTTCCAATGAAATAACGAGTTTATCAAGAGGGGAGAGAAGTCACTGGCCGAGAGCAAGTCTTTATATACGATGTTAACACTGTGCTGAGAGACTTAAGAACTTTCCAACTAGACAATCTTCCATCCTCTTATAAATTTCCTCTGCTTTACCCTCACTCCTATTACTAGGGATGTATGCAGTTATGGTTCTATTTGCACTAGGTAACGCATTACATGAGGGGCCGTAGGTTTCAGACTGGTGAAACAAAGTTCTTTTTGTTATTACTGAGTACTGACCTTAGATCTCGTAGTTTCAGCACACGCACTTTCAGAACACAGGTTGTCTGATGCTAAAACGCTGTGAAAATGATTTAAGGGCTCTAAGATTTTCTTCATAAAACACGGTATGCCAGTGGATTTTAAATTTATTCTTCCAACGTTTACACACGCTCAGCGAAATCCACAAATCTAAGCCGTACATTGAACGATATTCACTTTACAATAAATACTAGTGCCATGATGATACATGTACAAGTTCCGTAATGAGACAAGGTGCTACATGTTAAGTTTTAACAGTTCGAAGGTTGGGACTGGACTGTGCTTGGCAAGGCGAGGCCAATGTTGCCAACTCTTAGAACGAGAATGTCGCTAAATGCGTCCTCGAAAGTTGCCAGAAGTCGCCAACATCTTTTCCAATTAAAAAAATGTATTTTATTATCTACAATTGTTTTTAAATATGTAAATTTTGTAGTTAACTGAAACATGAGATTTATTTTTAAAATGTCACTAATTGTGACGCTATTGTAGGTTGCCAATTTCAGCTAGAAACGACACACCTACGAAATTTTGAGAGTACTTCCACTTACAAATCTTACGGAAACCATCACTTTTCATAGTAACTTGTACTGTCATTGTATTTAAACAACAACGTGCGATAAATAAAGCTCCCCTCCCCCCCCCTCACCACACACACACACACACACACACACACACACACACACACACACACACACACACACCATATATTCACACATACGTATCAAGTGACTAAACTTCCTGGTTACTACCCAAGTGTACACACAGTGTAAGGTGTATTATTGAGAAAGGTATATTTTTTGTGAAGATGGATATACCTTACGTTGATTTATTTTAAAACTTGTAATTTGTTCTTGCTCTCTTCGTAGCAAACGAGTTCGCAATAACTCTCCATTATGGCCCCTGCAGAGCGCGTTCTGCTTAGAGCTTCTAACACAACTGCATTTGCTGAGAACAGGACGGTGCGAAAGAAAGGGCTTCCACTAAGCACGAGATTCTCGACCGCGAGCAGCAGAGTCCACACTTGTCCCACGACAGTGCTCACTGTCAGCAGGGCGTACATTTTCTTGGTCTGCACCTCAGCAGATTGTTGCAACTGCTGCGACATCTTTTAAGATGTGGTTATGAGCTATGATAAGGTTTCCTGTTTCTTGACGCCAAGCTTGGTTATACAGGACGTAACACATGCGTTGTGTGATGTCAAACTTCGAGTGTGTGTCAAAAGCAGTCATTTCATTCAGGTATGGTTTGTCTTCAAACTGGCAGTTAGGCTTTTCAAGTCCTGACATCTCAGGAAGTAATCAGAAAACGGCAGAGCCATCTCACCGTGGGTGTTCTCATCGAGCTGCCGGCGTCGACAGTGAAGGCAGCGACTGCTTGTTCCAGCAGGTCCCGACTGCAGCACGGAAGTCTCCAGCGCCTGCCGGTACTGCTCCCTCCCCACCCAGATAGCTGTACTGTGGGCCAGTCTCCTAGAACCGGGCTCACCACCAGCAGGAGCACCTAAGTTCCCACCGCCATTGGGAAGTTGTTTACTCACAAGTTGCAATGCGAAAGCTCTCACTCGTCCTCGGTGCAACAATCACAAAATAGGACGATATCAAGAGAGGCGCAGTTTTCAACCGACATAACGCTAGCGAAGCTTGATTGATCGGTAGTGTGAATATGTCAGAAAAGAACCTTGTGAATATTGATAAACATCTTGCGACCTTCTGCTAACGACGCCGTCAACCGCAGCCACAGCTGACAATTGATAAAGGGGTGTATTTTGCGTTCCTTATACTCGTGATTACACCTCGCCGAGAGGTGACCAAATAATACTTGTGTTATCAGCGAATGTAATTGTTTATCAGTCGGTCAAGTATGACAGAATTTCAGTTGAGATACTTTTAAGAATGGTTAATTGCAAAATCTGCCGAGAAGCGTTATTTTTGTACGGTCTTCTTCGGTTTTAGACACGGAAGCACGCAAATACCCGAGGTGACGGTAAGCGGCAGACCACTTGGATCCGACCTTACCAGACTCGCGTGCGCATGCGTCCGCCATCACTGCGCGTAGGTGGAGGGGGCGCGGCGCGTTGCCTAACTAGCGGCGTACCCGACCGCACGCACCATTGCTGAAACGAAACAACTTCATCGGACAAACCTTATTTTTTGCACCAATGTGTTGAGCTTCGTTTACGAAAGTTTTTTTGGCAGGGTACTAGGAGTACGAAACAAAAACTTCATCCTTCACAAATATGCATTCCGCATGTATTACTGCCCAAATTATAGCTAATTGCCACAATATATTACACCCATAAACGCCTCATTTATTGTATAAAAAGTTACTCAGTACTACACAGACGTCGATTTTTGTTGAGAAATATGATTTTATTAACTAGTTGGCCTTAGTCTACTTCTTTGGTTTGGAAAATATCCTCTCACTGGGAACTGAAGTTGTGAAGATGAAGGGACATACCTTATGTAGATTTATTTTAATACTTTTAATTTGTTCTTGCTCTCTTAGCAGCAAACCAGTTCGCAATAACTCTCCGTTATGACCCCTGCAAATAGCAGGGTACCTGTTTCCATTTTTCTTCCAGAACTCTACTGGCTTCTCCGTGAGTTGCATATAAGGTTCTTCGAAATATCGCTGAACTTCCAGGTCACGGCCGCTCTTCAATAGATTATTGGAAACTTCATCGAAAGAAGCCCATAAAGAGCTACTAACGTTCTGTTCAGAATTGTGCTCATTGCTAGTAACGTTAATGGGCAAATGAAGAAATTCAGAACGCATTATCACGTCTTTGCACTCAGGAATTAGGTTTGCAACAGCATTTTTTGAGTGAATGGAATCAGTAAATGGTATAGTTCTGAACTTTGGTTCGAGTACAGTAGCAACTGCATGTACTCTGTTCCTTTCTGTTTGCACTAGTCTAGCAATTAGTCAGTTGTGCAGATGTTGCTGTATCTCTTGTGCTACCGTGGTAACCCACTTCCCTTTGCCTAAACTTACGGTTAGCTGTCTAATTATTGGAATAGCCTTCAAAAGAGAGGTGTAGTTTTCACATGAACTTTATCTTGTTAGCAGTTCAAATGGCTCGAATACACTTAAATTTATTCAAAACCCGCCACTCGTCATATGTCATATTTTGAACACCTGAATACAATGATAATAAATAGGCTGCAATGCATTCCTTTTGCTCCATTTAGCGTTGAAGCATATAAAAATTGCCATTCGGTCTCCTGAATTTATGTGCAGGTTTTTTCATCAGCTGGGTCTCGTGGAGTTTTTAATTAGTACTAAAACTCGTAATATAACGGACTATTTTGTAGCTTTCTCCCGCATAGTGCAGAACTCGTGTTGCTGTTAAAGAAACCTTTAACAACTACATTTATGCTATGTGCTAAACAGCGTTTCACATGTACGCTGCCACTATGAATAAGCTGTTCGGCTGCTGCCACGTTATGGCATTGTCAGTTGTGAGGGTTATAGTTTTGTTTTCAATGTTCCATTCCGAATTCACATTATCTAAAGACTCAATAATATTTAGGGTTGTGTGCTTTTCTGGGAAACAATGGGACGTATGAATAAAAGAGCGCCCATGCGCCAGAGAGAATTTTCAGAGCAAAATAGCAAAATAACGTTCTCTTTATTCATACGAAATTGAGAAATTAAACTTCGAAGCATATACTCTGAGCAGGTAGTTCATCTTCGCTACCTCCCCTCCTTGAGTAAGTTCTCCGCGTGTCATGTCCAGCTGTTCAATCGTATATTTCTTTAAACTAGCCCAATCAGCCAAATTATTCAGTGTACAAACATGGAGTAGGCATCTACCTGTCCTGGAAGAACAGTACTGGTAAGAGATTAGTTTATTGTGAAGGAGCATATTATTAAGACTAAATGTGCAATTTTTACGAAAATATATTCTCCTGACTATGCAAAATTTACGTCATGCGAGAAAATTTGTCAATGAAGTTGGGTTAGCACAATTTGCAAACGAAATTTTAAGAATGCATCACATATTCATCTGTTATAACGTGAAATGATGTCGGAGTTTTCTGACATGCGATGGGCTTACTTGTTGTTAAATATGACACCCAATGGTCTGCTCATAAGCGTTAGGCCATGCGATTTTGTTACAAGAAACAGGTTGCTAGGTTTGTAATTAATCAGTTATTAATTCTCCTGTCGTGTCTACTTACTTCTAACATAACGGAAGTTACGATTACGAAGTCGGAAAAAGCATCTTTAATAGGCCAACCGGTTTGGGTAGAAACAGTACTTCAGTAGGCCTACCTAGTATTGCAGCAATATTTATTTTGTGATAGATACTCTGAAGTCTTGGGATGCACTTTATTTGGAACTTACACCATAAGACCTTACTAATAGTCCCTATTAAAAACAAAATATTTTGCTATGTAGCTGTTTACAACTGTAAATACACTCCAAACAAATGGGTAAAACGCAGCTGAATCCGCTTTTGTTTCATTCTAGGCTATGTCGGTAATGAAAACACCACTCTTGCCACTATATAAAATGCTTGAAGTGTCACACGATTTTATTTGCATTAACTTTTTAGATCCCCTCGTGTTTCTTAAATACTACGTATACAGGAACTTGTTTTTGCCTTCTAAGTAACAAAAATGTTGTTTTTATTATAAACCACAGTAAAACGTAACCTTAAAAGAAGTTACTCAGCACGAAGTATGCTAGAGAGCTCACTTCAGAAATCCGAGAAAGTTCTCCGGTCGTGAGAAACTTCTGTAGTATTTTCATATGAAACCGGAGAATGGTATCTACAGGATGACCAACCAGTCTAAAACAGTTTCGGGAAATAATTCAAAAATTTTATTTCAAAACGTCGTCTACGTTTTACAACTGTTCTTCCACTGTAACATACGCCTTGACAACGTGACCAAGTCTGTGCACCTTACAGAACAGAGCCGGACAGAAACAGTATTAAATGCTGATTCTAAAATCACGACACACTTCTGGTGCCCGTGCTGAAGCTATTGACGTTTCCATGCTACCGTGGAGCTAATAGCAGACACCCACGTTTGATCACGTGTGCTACTGCTTCAGGACTCAGAGGTGCGAGAATTAGTTCCTTCGCTCTCTTCAGTTTGAGTTCTCGTACAGAACAGACGCACTCCAAAGCCTCAGCGTCTGTGCGGAGCGAACGAACGGCCGCATGCCGTCCGCTCCCGCCTAGCGCCTGTTCGGTATCAGCCACCAACTGTGTGAACCGTAACCTTTACCTCTTCCATTTTCTAATCCGCTAACTTAGACTGGCACTCATTCATTGCATCCGACCCCAGGGCGAGTCCCGCCATGTATTCCGTACTTTCAGAATATACCAAATATTAACTTAAAGCCTATATTTTATCTGCCAGTCAGCCACGCTTTCCTCGGGCGCCCACAAGCCTTCACCGCTCCGCCTTCCATCCTGTCAACGCCTCCAACTCATTTATGCAGCACTGGAATGGGTTGTATAATTTTCCTATCATCCGTGGGATAAAAATTGAGTGCTGCACAGTTCTCTGCTGTGAGCAACTTCTCCCACCCTGTTAACGCTGAGAACTTACTCGGCTGAAGTATATTCTCCGACTCCCTTTATTCATGCGAACCTGAGTGTGTTCTCTGGAATTGAGTATTGAGTCATACGACCCAATGTCTCGAGGACCGAAACTTTGTCACCAATTACTGTTAAGGAAATGACCAGTTACCGTCATACATTATACACCCTCACAATTCAACGACGTCCACATATAGGTCGTTAAAGAATCAGACACCTTTCATTTCATAGTTTTGTCTCTCTTTATGATAACATTTTTCAGTCATAAGGCACAATTTTTTTCGATTTAGTATCGAATATTTTGAGTCCAAAATAAAACAAAATGGCGAAAACTAGTATCCTCTAAGACTGCGAGAGATTGAAAATCATCCGTTATCATGGCCACTAGCGCTGCATCTACTTCTTGTTTACTTAACTCTGTGAAGAGAAACATGGAACTTCTACATTAGTGCTCCTGCAAAGAGATAAGATTCTGTCGAAAGCTAGTCAAATAAAATTACGTATCTTCACCTCCGTGAACCTGGCACCCGACTTAAAGAAATTCTTTTTTACTTTATACTATCTTAAAGAGCTTCGTTTGTAGTGGATTGTAGTGCAAAAATTTTTGTTTGTAGTTTTTCGGAAAAAAACGTTATGGGTTACTCAAAAAATAGCCAGCACCCCACTTTTAAGAAATTAAATTCTAATGGATGATATGTGTGGGGAATCGTTTGTAGTGGTTTGTAGTGAGCGAATTTTCATTTGTAGTAACTTGTATAACCCACAAAACGTGTTCAAAATGGAAGGCGAAGGCCCATACTGCTGTGCACTGTACCCACTGGCAGCACCCCACATTCAAGAAATTTAATTCTAATGGATGATATGTGTAGGAAATAGTGTGTAGATGTTTGTAGTGAACGAATTTTCGTTTGTAGTAACTTGTATAACCCACAAAACGTGTTCAAAATGGAAGGCGCGAGGCCCATACTGCTGTGCACTGCACCCACTGGCTAAACCCCACTTTCAAGAAATTTAATTCTAATGGATGATATGTGTAGGATATAGTGTATAGAGGTTTGTAGTGAACGAATTTTCGTTTGTAGTAACTTGTATATCCCACAAAACGTGTTCAAAATGGAAGGCGCGAGGCCCAAACTGCTGTGCACTGCACCCACTGGCAGCACCCCACTTTCAAGAAATTTAATTCTAATGGATGATATGTGTAGGAAATAGTGTATAGAGGTTTGTAGTGAACGAATTTTCGTTTGTAGTAACTTGTATATCCCACAAAACGTGTTCAAAATGGAAGGCGCGAGGCCCATACTGCTGGGCACTGCACCCACTGGCAGCACCCCACATTCAAGAAATTTAATTCTAATGGATGATATGTGTAGGATATAGTGTATACAGGTTTGTAGTGAACGAATTTTCGTTTGTAGTAACTTGTATATCCCACAAAACGTGTTCAAAATGTAAGGCGCGAGGCCCATACTGCTGTGCACTGCACCAATTGGCCGCACACCACTTTCAAGAAATTCAATTCTAATGGATGGTATGTGAAGGAAATAGTGTATAGAGGTTTGTAGTGAACGAATTTTCGTTTGTAGTAGCTTGTATATCTCACAAAACGTGTTCAAAATGGAAGGCGCGAGGCCCATACTGCTGTGCACTGCACCCACTGTCTAAACCCCACTTTCAAGAAATTTAATTCTAATGAATGATATGTGTAGGAAATAGTGTGTAGAGGTTTGTAGTGAACGAATTTTCGTTTGTAGTAACTTGTATACCCCACAAAATGTGTTCAAAATGGACGGCGCGAGGCCCATACTGCTGTGCAAAATTCAAGAAATTTAATTGAAATGGATCATATGTGTAGGAAATAGTGTGTAGAGGTTTGTAGTGAACGAATTTTCGTTTGTAGTAACTTGTATATCCCACAAAACGTGTTCAAAATGGAAGGCGCGAGGCCCAAACTACTGTGCACTGCACCCACTGGCAGCACCCCACATTCAAGAAATTTAGTTCTAATGGATGATATGTGTGGGGAATCGTTTGTAGTGGTTTGTAGTGAACGAATTGTCGTTTGTAGTAACTTGTATAGCCCACAAAACGTGTTCAAAATGGAAGGCGCGAGGCCCATACTAATGTTCACTGCACCCACTGGCAGCACCCCACATTCAAGAAATTTAATTGTAATGGATGATATGTGTAGGAAATAGTGTGTAGAGGTTTGTAGTGAAAGAATTTTCGTTTGTAGTAACTTGTATATCCCACAAAACGTGTTCAAAATGGAAGGCGCGAGGCCCATACTGCTGTGCACTGCACCCACTAGCAAAACCCCACATTCAAGAAATTTAATTCTAATGGATGATATATGTAGGAAATAGTGTATAGAGGTTTGTAGTGAACGAATTTTCGTTTGTAGTAACTTGTATAACCCACAAAACGTGTTCAAAATGGAAGGCGCGAGGCCCATACTGCACCCACTGGCAGCACCCCACATTCAAGAAATTTAATTCTAATGGACGATATGTGTAGGAAATAGTGTGAAGAGGTTTGTAGTGAACGAATTTTCGTTTGTAGTAACTTGTATATCCCACCAAACGTGTTCAAAATGGAAGGCGCGAGGCCCATACTGCACCCACTGGCAGCACCCCACATTCAAGAAATTTAATTCTAATGGACGATATGTGTAGGAAATAGTGTGTAGAGGTTTGTAGTGAACGAATTTTCGTTTGTAGTAACTTGTATATCCCACAAAACGTGTTCAAAATAGAAGGCGCGAGGCCCATACTGCTGTGCACTGCACCCACTAGCAAAACCCCACATTCAAGAAATTTAATTCTAATGGATGATATATGTAGGAAATAGTGTATAGAGGTTTGTAGTGAACGAATTTTCGTTTGTAGTAACTTGTATAACCCGCAAAACGTGTTCAAAATGGAAGGCGCGAGGCCCATACTGCTGTGCACTGCACCCACTGGCTAAACCCCACTTTCAAGAAATTTAATTCTAATGGATGATATGTGTAGGATATAGTGTATAGAGGTTTGTAGTGAACGAATTTTCGTTTGTAGTAACTTGTATATCCCACAAAACGTGTTCAAAATGTAAGGCGCGAGGCCCATACTGCTGTGCACTGCACCAATTGGCCGCACACCACTTTCAAGTAATTTAAGTCTAATGGATGATATGTGGAGGAAATAGTGTATAGAGGTTTGTAGTGAACGAATTTTCGTTTGTAGTAGCTTGTATATCTCACAAAACGTGTTCAAAATGGAAGGCGCGAGGCCCATACTGCTGTGCACTGCACCCACTGTCTAAACCCCGCTTTCAAGAAATTTAATTCTAATGGATGATATGTGTAGGAAATAGTGTGTAGAGGTTTGTAGTGTACGAATTTTCGTTTGTAGTAACTTGTATATCCCACAAAACGTGTTCAAAATGGACGGCGCGAGGCACATACTGCTGTGCACTGCACCCACTGGCAGCACCCAAAATTCAAGAAATTTAATTCAAATGGATGATATGTGTAGGAAATAGTGTGTAGAGGTTTGTAGTGAACGAATTTTCGTTTGTAGTAACTTGTATATCCCACAAAACGTGTTCAAAATGGAAGGCGCGAGGCCCAAACTGCTGTGCACTGCACCCACTGGCAGCACCCCACTTTCAAGAAATTTAATTCTAATGGATGATATGTGTAGGAAATAGTGTATAGCGGTTTGCAGTGAACGAATTTTCGTTTGTAGTAACTTGTATATCCCACAAAACGTGTTCAAAATGGAAGGCCCGAGGCCCATACTGCTGTGCACTGCACCCACTGGCAGCACCCCACATTCAAGAAATTTAATTCTAATGGATGATATGTGTAGCAAATAGTGTGTAGAGGTTTGTAGTGAACGAATTTTCGTTTGTAGTAACTTGTATAACCCACAAAACGTGTTCAAAATGGAAGGCGCGAGGCCCATACTGCACCCACTGGCAGCACCCCACATTCAAGAAATTTAATTCTAATGGACGATATGTGTAGGAAATAGTGTGAAGAGGTTTGTAGTGAACGAATTTTCGTTTGTAGTAACTTGTATATCCCACCAAACGTGTTCAAAATGGAAGGCGCGAGGCCCATACTGCACCCACTGGCAGCACCCCACATTCAAGAAATTTAATTCTAATGGACGATATGTGTAGGAAATAGTGTGTAGAGGTTTGTAGTGAACGAATTTTCGTTTGTAGTAACTTGTATATCCCACAAAACGTGTTCAAAATGGAAGGCGCGAGGCCCATACTGCTGTGCACTGCACCCACTAGCAAAACCCCACATTCAAGAAATTTAATTCTAATGGATGATATATGTAGGAAATAGTGTATAGAGGTTTGTAGTGAACGAATTTTCGTTTGTAGTAACTTGTATAACCCACAAAACGTGTTCAAAATGGAAGGCCCGAGGCCCATACTGCTGTGCACTGCACCCACTGGCTAAACCCCACTTTCAAGAAATTTAATTCTAATGGATGATATGTGTAGGATATAGTGTATAGAGGTTTGTAGTGAACGAATTTTCGTTTGTAGTAACTTGTATATCCCACAAAACGTGTTCAAAATGTAAGGCGCGAGGCCCATACTGCTGTGCACTGCACCAATTGGCCGCACACCACTTTCAAGTAATTTAAGTCTAATGGATGATATGTGGAGGAAATAGTGTATAGAGGTTTGTAGTGAACGAATTTTCATTTGTAGTAGCTTGTATATCTCACAAAACGTGTTCAAAATGGAAGGCGCGAGGCCCATACTGCTGTGCACTGCACCCACTGTCTAAACCCCGCTTTCAAGAAATTTAATTCTAATGGATGATATGTGTAGGAAATAGTGTGTAGAGGTTTGTAGTGTACGAATTTTCGTTTGTAATAACTTGTATATCCCACAAAACGTGTTCAAAATGGACGGCGCGAGGCACATACTGCTGTGCACTGCACCCACTGGCAGCACCCAAAATTCAAGAAATTTAATTCAAATGGATGATATGTGTAGGAAATAGTGTGTAGAGGTTTGTAGTGAACGAATTTTCGTTTGTAGTAACTTGTATATCCCACAAAACGTGTTCAAAATGGAAGGCGCGAGGCCCAAACTGCTGTGCACTGCACCCACTGGCAGCACCCCACTTTCAAGAAATTTAATTCTAATGGATGATATGTGTAGGAAATAGTGTATAGAGGTTTGCAGTGAACGAATTTTCGTTTGTAGTAACTTGTATATCCCACAAAACGTGTTCAAAATGGAAGGCCCGAGGCCCATACTGCTGTGCACTGCACCCACTGGCAGCACCCCACATTCAAGAAATTTAATTCTAATGGATGATATGTGTAGCAAATAGTGTGTAGAGGTTTGTAGTGAACGAATTTTCGTTTGTAGTAACTTGTATATCCCACAAAACGGGTTCAAAATGGAAGGTGCGAGGCCCATACTGCTGTGCACTGCACCCACTGGCAGCACCCCACATTCAAGAAATTTAATTCTAATGGATGATATGTGTAGGAAATAGTGTATAGAGGTTTGTAGTGAACGAATTTTCGTTTGTAGTAACTTGTATATCCCACAAAACGGGTTCAAAATGTAAGGCGCGAGGCCCATACTGCTCTGCACTGCACCCACTGGCAGCACCCCACATTCAAGAAATTTAATTCTAATGGATGATATGTGTAAAAAAAGTGTATAGAGGTTTGTAGTGAACGAATTTTCGTTTGTAGTAACTTGTATATCCCACAAAACGGGTTCAAAATGGAAGGCGCGAGGCCCATACTGCTGTGCACTGCACCCACTGGCAGCACCCCACATTCAAGAAATTTTATTGTAATGGATGATATGTGTAGGAAATAGTGTGTAGAGGTTTGTAGTGAACGAATTGTCGTTTGTAGTAACTTGTATATCCCACAAAACGTGTTCAAAGTGGAAGGTGCGAGGCCCATACTGCTGTGCACTGCACCCACTGGCAGCACCCCACATTCAAGAAATTTCATTGTAATGGATGATATGTGTAGGAAATAGTGTGTAGAGGTTTGTAGTGAACGAATTGTCGTTTGTAGTAACTTGTATATCCCACAAAACGTGTTCAAAGTGGAAGGCGCGAGGCCCATACTGCTGTGCACTGCACCCACTGGCAGCACCCCACATTCAAGAAATTTAATTCTAATGGATGATATGTGTAAAAAAAAGTGTATAGAGGTTTGTAGTGAACGAATTTTCGTTTGTAGTAACTTGTATATCCCACAAAACGGGTTCAAAATGGAAGGCGCGAGGCCCATACTGCTCTGCACTGCACCCACTGGCAGCACCCCACATTCAAGAAATTTAATTCTAATGGATGATATGTGTAGGAAATAGAGTATAGAGGTTTGTAATGAACGAATTTTCGTTTGTAGTAACTTGTATATCCCACAAAACGTGTTCAAAATGGAAGGCGCGAGGCCCATACTGCTGTGCACTGCACCCACTGGCAGCACCCCACATTCAAGAAATTTAATTCTAATGGACGATATGTGTAGGAAATAGTGTGTAGAGGTTTGTAGTGAACGAATTTTCGTTTGTAGTAACTTGTATATCCCACAAAACGTGTTCAAAATGGAAGGCGCGAGGCCCATACTGCTGTGCACTGCACCCACTAGCAAAACCCCACATTCAAGAAATTTAATTCTAATGGATGATATATGTAGGAAATAGTGTATAGAGGTTTGTAGTGAACGAATTTTCGTTTGTAGTAACTTGTATAACCCACAAAACGTGTTCAAAATGGAAGGCGCGAGGCCCATACTGCTGTGCACTGCACCCACTGGCTAAACCCCACTTTCAAGAAATTTAATTCTAATGGATGATATGTGTAGGATATAGTGTATAGAGGTTTGTAGTGAACGAATTTTCGTTTGTAGTAACTTGTATATCCCACAAAACGTGTTCAAAATGTAAGGCGCGAGGCCCATACTGCTGTGCACTGCACCAATTGGCCGCACACCACTTTCAAGTAATTTAAGTCTAATGGATGATATGTGGAGGAAATAGTGTATAGAGGTTTGTAGTGAACGAATTTTCGTTTGTAGTAACTTGTATAACCCACAAAACGTGTTCAAAATGGAAGGCGCGAGGCCCATACTGCTGTGCACTGCACCCACTGTCTAAACCCCGCTTTCAAGAAATTTAATTCTAATGGATGATATGTGTAGGAAATAGTGTGTAGAGGTTTGTAGTGTACGAATTTTCGTTTGTAGTAACTTGTATATCCCACAAAACGTGTTCAAAATGGACGGCGCGAGGCACATACTGCTGTGCACTGCACCCACTGGCAGCACCCAAAATTCAAGAAATTTAATTCAAATGGATGATATGTGTAGGAAATAGTGTGTAGAGGTTTGTAGTGAACGAATTTTCGTTTGTAGTAACTTGTATATCCCACAAAACGTGTTCAAAATGGAAGGCGCGAGGCCCAAACTGCTGTGCACTGCACCCACTGGCAGCACCCCACTTTCAAGAAATTTAATTCTAATGGATGATATGTGTAGGAAATAGTGTATAGAGGTTTGCAGTGAACGAATTTTCGTTTGTAGTAACTTGTATATCCCACAAAACGTGTTCAAAATGGAAGGCCCGAGGCCCATACTGCTGTGCACTGCACCCACTGGCAGCACCCCACTTTCAAGAAATTTAATTCTAATGGATGATATGTGTAGGAAATAGTATGTAGAGGTTTGTAGTGAACGAATTTTCGTTTGTAGTAACTTGTATAACCCACAAAACGTGTTCAAAATGGAAGGCGCGAGGCCCATACTGCTGTGCACTGCACCCACTGGCAGCACCCCACATTCAAGAAATTTAATTGTAAGGGTTGATATGTTTTGGAAATAGTACGTTGAGGTCTGTAGCGAACGAATTTTCATTGTTAGTGACTTGTAGAACCCACAGAACTGCATTAAGCAGGGGAAGAATGGCTAGCTCTGAGAGATAAAAGCCGCAGAAAATTATATCGGCACTAGGACAAGGCCTTAATCCCTGTATATCGCATGAGATATTAAACGCAACTGGTGAAAGGAGAAATTGTAAAAATGTAGCAAATTGTTGCACATAAAAGGGAGTATAGTCGGCGAAGAAATGACGTTGACAAGAATTGCATATTGGCTAAGCTGGATTCGCTAGATAACATATACAACTTCGTTGAAGAATGTATAAGGAGGTGAAATTTAGATATCGCCTGGAGGAACATAAGAGACATTTCGAGGCAAGAATAGGAGCCGCATGAATATCAAGACCTCAGATAGAAAACCAGTACTAAACATAGAGAGGAAATCTGAAATGCGGCGGGAATATGTAGAGGACCTATACAAAGAAAGTAAACTTGAAAGTAGAATTCTAGAAGCGGAAGATGAAGTAGAGGAAGATAAGAGTTATGATGCTGAAAGAGGAATTTGACAGAGTTCTGAAAGATCTAAATCGAAAAAAGGCTTCTGAGTTGATGATAATACCTCTCAACTGCTGATATCGTTAGGAGAGCCAGTAACGCAGAAATTGTTCCACTTGGTATGCAAGATGTATGAGACCGCTGAAATACCCTCACCCTTCGAGAAGAAGGCAAGAAAGCAAGTGCAGCCAATTACATATCTATCAGGTTAACAGGTCATTACTGCAAAATACTAACACGAATTATTTGCAGACGAATGGAAATTGGTTGAATCCGACCTTGGGGAAGATCTGTTTGGATTTTGGAGAAATGTAGGAACACCGGAGGTAATACTCACATTATGACTTACCTTAGATGGTAGGTTAAGTGAAGGCAAACCTACGTTTATAGCATTTCTAAATCTGTAGACTGCTTTTGACGATTTTAACTGGAATACACTCTTTCAGATTCTTAAGGTAACAGGGGCAAAATACAGGGAGCGAAATCCAGACAGCAGTCAAAGTTGAAGTACATGAAAGGAATGTAGTTGTTGGGGAGTAAGACAGGTTTGTAGCCCTTCCCCAATGTACATTGAGGAGGCTGTTTAGGAATGCAAGGTGAAATTTGGAGAAGAAATTAATATTCAGGACACTAATTCTGTCAGAGACAGCAAAGAACGTGAAAGAGCAGTTGAACGGAATGAACACTGTTTTGAAAGGAGGGTATAAGATTAACATTAAGAAGAGCAAAACAGGGATAATGGAATTGTAGTGTTAGAAAAACAGACGATGCTGAAAGAATTACATTAGGTAATGAGACAATAAGAGTAGTAGATGCGTTTTCTTATTTGGGTAGCAAAATAATGTCAGATAGGCAAAGTAAGGTAAATATAAAATTCAAAATGGCTGTGGGAAGAAAAGAGTTTCTGAAGAAGAGAGTTTTTTGACATCCAGTGGTAATATAAATGTTACTAAATTTCTAAAAGCATTTGTATGAGAGTGATACTTGGAGGACAAGGAGCTCAGACAAAAGGTTGATAGAACCTTTCGAAATGTGGTGCTACAGACGAATGATGAAGATTAGATGGGTATATCGTGTAACTAATATGGTGCATAAGAGCATTGGGAAGAAAAGAAGTTTCTGGCATGTCCTAAGAGAAGGGATCGGTTGGTGGGATACATTCTGAGGCACCTACAAATCTTAAACATTAGTATTAGAAGGAGGTATGGGGTATAAATCATAGAGGGATACCGAAGGACGAATAAAGTAAGCAGACTGAAAAGGATGTAGGTTGCCGTTCATATTCTCAGATGAAGGGGCTTTCGACAGTTTAACGTGGAGAGCTGCATCAAGCCAATCCGTGAACTGAAGACCACAGCTGCAACATCTTGAGAACTTGAGGTATATTTGGTCATTCTTCCAGGAACGCAATAACTAGGTCTGTAGCCGTTGTGGGAGGTGCTGGTCTGACTGCAACGCATCTGCCAAGTGATCCCAGACATGTCTATTCTTGTTAAAGTCAGGTGAAAAGCCGGCCCTCCATTCGTTCAATTCCCTCAGCTTCAAAGATGTTGTCCACCAGTGCAACTCTGTGGAGATGAGCATTATCGTCCACCACACCAGAAGGAACTCATCTCCTATGGCACCAGTATAGGGCAGAACATAGATCGATGGATCTTGTCTCTGTGCGTTTGAACAGTCAAAGCGCCATTCTCCGAAAACTGTCTTGAGCAGTTAAACCGGCAACCCACGCGCAATGGAAATATTCTAGACCTTATAGCCACAAACAGGCCTGACCTTATTAACGATGTCTGTGTAGAGACAGGAATTAGTGATCATGATATCGTCATAGCGTCGATGGTGACCAAAGTTCATAAACCAGTCAAGAAGGCTAGGAGCGTGTTTTTGTTGGGAAAAGCCGACAAGCAAATGTTACGATCGCACTTAGAAAATGAATGGGCATCATTTAATTCTGGGACTATGGATGTAGAGGACTTGTGGACTAAATTTAAATGCATTGTTAATGAAGGGTTAGAGAAATATGTGCCAGTAAAGACGATTAAGGATGGAAAAGATCCACCGTGGTATAATAATAATGTTAGAAAGCTGCTGAGAAAGCAAAGGCTGTTGCACTCTCGATTCAAAAAAGAACACGCAAATGATGACAGGCAAAAGTTAGTAGAGATTCGTGCGTCTATAAAAAGATCGATGCGTGAAGCATACAATAATTATCACAGCCATACCTTAGCAAAAGATCTTTCCGAGAACCCGAAAAAATTCTGGTCCTATGTAAAATCGATAAGCGGGTCAAAGCCCACTGTCCAGTCACTAGTTGATCATTCCGTGGCAGTAATAGAAGAAAGCAAACGGAAAGCTGAAGTTCTAAATTTAACCTTTAAGAAATCTTTCACGCAGGAGGACCGCACAAATATACCATCATTTGATCAACGTACTAATTCCGAAATGGGGGACATAGCAATAGGTATTTCCGGTGTAGAGAAACAGCTGAGAGAGCTAAATACGAAAAAGTCTGCTGGTCCGGATGGAATACCAGTTCGGTTTTACAAAGACTATTCTGCGGCATTGGCCCCCTACTTAGCTTGCATTTATAGCGAATCTTTAATTCAGCGTAAAGTTCCCAGTGATTGGAAAAAAGCGCAGGTGACTCCCGTGTATAAGAAAGGAAAGAGAACTGACCCATACAATTACAGGCCAATATCGTTGACATTGGTTTCATGTAGAATTTTGGAGCCTATTCTCAGTTCGAATATAGTAAATTACCTTGAAACGGAAAAGCTTCTTTCCATGAATCAGCACGGGTTTAGGAAACATCGTTCATGTGAAACTCAGTTTGCCCTTTTCTCACATGACATCTTGCGAGCCATGGACGAAGGGCAACAGGCGGATTGTGTTTTTCTCGACTTCAAAAAGGCGTTCGACGCGGTGCCACACTGCAGACTGCTAACGAAGATACGAGCTTATGGAATAGGTTCACAGATTTGTGACTGGCTGGAAGACATCCTAAGTAATAGAACACAGTGCGTTGTTCTCGACGGCGAGTGTTCATCAGAGACGAGTGTATCGTCAGGCGTGCCCCAGGGGAGTGTGATAGGACCGCTATTATTTTCTATCTATATAAATGATCTGATGGACAGAGTAAGTTGTAATTTGCGGCTGTTTGCTGATGATGCTATGGTGTATGGGAGGGTGTCGTCTGTAACTGACTGTAATAGCATACAGGTTGACTTAGTTGGTGCGAAGAATGGCACCTAGCTCTCAATGTAGAAAAATGTAAGGTGATGCGCATGAGTAGAAAAAACAATCCTATAATGTTCGAATATAGCATTAGTAGTGAGCTTCTTGATGCTGTCGCGTCGTTCAAATATCTAGGCGTAACATTGCAGAGCGATATGAAATGGAACGAGCATGTAAGGACAGTTGTGAGTAAGGCAGACAGCCGACTTCGGTTTATTGGGAGAATTTTGGGAAGATGTACTTCACCTGTAAAGGAGACCGCGTATAAAACGCTTGTACGACCACGTCTTGAGTATTGCTCAAGTATTTGGGACCCGCAGCAGATCGGTTTGAAGGAAGACATAGAGGCGGTTCAGAGGCGAGCAGCTAGATTTGTTACCGGTAGGTTCGACCAATGCGCGAGTGTCACGGAAATGCTCCGGCAACTCAATTGGGGATCGCTGGAAGAAAGACGACGTTCTTTTCGTGAATTTCTGTTAAGTAAATTTAGAGGGCCGGAATTTGAAGCTGAGTGTAGTACGATCTTGCTGCCGCCTACTTACATTTCGCGTAAAGATCACAAAGACAAGATAAGAGAAATAAGGGCTCGTACGGAGGCATATAGGCATTCTTTTTTTCCTCGTTCAATTTGGGAGTGGAATAGGAAGGGAAATGCCTAGTAGTGGTACAGTGTACCCTCCGCCACGCACCTTATGGTGAATTGCGGAGTATGTATGTAGATGTAGATTCTGAACGACATAGAGGTCCGTATGTCCACCAATATTGACTCCTGTCCACACCATTCGTTCACCACCATGATATGGTGATGTTTCGTATACATAAACAAGATTGTTGCGAGTTCCACGTTCTCTTCAGATGAGGGAACGACGATTCTCCGCCGGAAAACATCTTGACTCATATGTGAAATGAACACTGCTCCATTTTTACGGTTCCAATTCTGATGTTCCTCCGCCCAGTTTCTGCCGGGTTCCTGGTTTGAATGGGACACGCACCATAGGGCTCTGTGTGTAGAAGCCACATTCTCGAAGGCGATTTCCGTACTGTGTGTTGATATTGAGCGTCCTGTCGTTTTTGGAGGGTGCGTTGCAACTGAGTTGCATTCAGCCTCCTGTCTCGACGGGCTGTTTGTTAACTGGAGATAATGGTCCTCTCTAGCTGATGTTACCCGTGGACGACCTTGGCCTTGCCTTTTTTTAGTGGGTCTTGTCTGAAATCGCGTCCAGGTCATGGAAACTACACTTTGGGACATTTCAATAGTTGCAGCTATGGCTGTTTCGCTTCGAAATTTAGCGACAAAATTGCTACTTTGGTCACCCTGGACGTATGCACGTAGCCGAGTCGAAACTGACAATGTTTGCGTCACAAAATACTTTTCGCCTGTTGGCGGTACATAAAAGAAAGCCCATCCTTGGCACGCATTCACGCACTGCCTATGTTTCTTAACGTTTCAGATATTTCCTTTTTGAATACTTTGAAATTATTCATAAAAGTAGACTTTTGAACTTCTTGAAGAAGGAAAGACATGATCCTGGCACTTTAAAAATAGAATAAGAAATGGGATCCAGAAATTCCTTGTTGCAAACAGGTCTTTAAATAATCCCGCCAGATGGCTTTCAAAATCCCGCGGTTTTACAATAAAAAGCTCGAAATTATTAATTCAGTTTTTGTAATAATAGTAATATGAAAAAGAGTAATTTCCTAGTTGATGCGGGTACAACGCTGACTGTGCAGCTGCTCGTCTGAATTCGTCAGTAGTGACGTCACTAACAAAACTATCGCGTACAGTAATGCACAGAAATGAGAATTTTTGATAGTGCAAGCTTTGGAAAATGGCAAATTATATACTGTTTTGCCTTACTGTGCCGTTTAACCGAAGTTACGTCCTGAGACCTGAAAGTCCTGGCACAGCGATACAGATTTCCGAAAGCTTGCCATAGCGAAAATACTTCCCAGTCGCCGGGTGTACTACTGGTGAACGAAGATACTAAGGCAAGAGCAGTATTTATTTAAAATTGTTTTCTCCAGAACCTCGCGCTGGAGTCTTTAATTTGCATTTCGCTTAGCCACTTATTCCGAAAATGTTGCTAATATTGAGGTGCCATATCTTAAAATGTTATAAATAAAGAGCACAATGATATTGTAAATACCGTATCGCACTACATATTGTAATATTTAACACTGTCGCGTAACACGTCTTTCTGAGAGTAACACCCTGTAAAGAAGTAAAATAAATGTTAATTTCTAATAAAACACAGTCTTGGTTGCAACGATTTATTTTTAAACGCTTTTCGCCTTTTCGGGACAGCATCAGAATCTGGAAATTTTGTTTGGGGATACTTTACAGTCTTATCATGTACAACGATAGTACGAAAACAGATTATTACTGACGTTTGTAATAATGCTTTACATCGCGCCAAAGTCTAACAGCGACAGTATTTGGTTATGGGCATCCGTGAAATTCAAATGTTTAACTACGTTGATCATCAGTCCCTACGCTTAAAAACCATTATACTGATTTAAAGTAACTTATGCTAAGAACAACAACAAACACGCATGCCCGAGGGAGGACTAAGCTCCGACAACAGGCAGCCGTGAAAATCCGATATAAACAGCAAAATAGAAGACAGCTTAATCACGTAAAATATTAGTCCAAGACAGCTGCAAGTGTTCAATTTTTACGGTCTGAATAAAAACCTACCAAGATTACGTTTTATTATTGTCCGATTGCTAGAATCGGCCAATACTAAATTTACGAAAATACATTAAGGATGAAACATGATGTCATTTAAGAAACATTAATTGAACGTGGAGGAACAAAGTATACAATCTATTACTCTCATCAACAATTCTGTGTGTTCACAAGATACTGATGTTCAACAGATGATCAAAATTCCGAATCGTAGAATGTTCTCTCCAATAGATAAGATTTTAACTAAATATTTCCAAACTACTCCAAATGATTCTGTGGCTACCAATATTTATAGACCGTTCTCCATGAAGTATAGACTTCCATAAAAACCATTATCAAACATCTATATCTATTTAGAAAATTAATTATAAACAAAATCTTTAAAACGAAGAACGTGTCGGCCCACTTCTAGATTCCCTAGCCAGTGAAGGAGGCAAGCTACCCTATATCTAGAGGTCTG
Source organism: Locusta migratoria (assembly GCA_026315105.1). Taxonomy (NCBI): domain Eukaryota; kingdom Metazoa; phylum Arthropoda; class Insecta; order Orthoptera; family Acrididae; genus Locusta; species Locusta migratoria. The sequence goes on from CM048755.1 coordinate 673,706,467, forward strand.
CGCGGATAAGGAAAGTGTTATCCGCACCACATCCGCAAGGCACATATCCGCGTCCGCGGCACTTTATCCGCATCTGCAAACATTAAAGTTTTGAATAGGTAACAATAACATGTGGCAATATTTAAAACCATGATATAATTACTGTTAGAGTGTCATTTCTGTGACAACCATTTCTGACTTCTCGAATCATGGTAACTGTTCCAAACCTACTCCAAAACAGGCTATTCCAAACAGGAGCCGCGGCGGAGCGGCCGAGCGTATTGAGGGGTTACGCTCCGCTGTGCGAGCAACACCACCTAGAAGACAAGGCCTTACAACAGGCCGTGCCTACGTCACACTTAGAGGCCCCGGCCGCCACCTCACTGGTTGGCCGCTGGGGCAAGCCCACCGCCTCGCAGCGGCCGGCCAGTCAGATGGCGGCCGCGGCCTCTAAGTGTGACGTAGGCACGGCCTGTTGTAAGGCCTTGTCTTCTAGGTGGTGTTGGTGCGAGGCCGTTCCCCGTCGGGGGATCGAATGCCCCCTTGGGCATGGATGCTTCTGCTCTCATTAGTATCAATTAGTTGATAAGTAGTTTGTAAGTTTAGGGACTGATGACCCCACAGTTAAGTCCAATACGCTTAGCAAACATTTGAACATTTGAATTCCAAACAGGAAAGCATTGGCGCTCCGGACACACACAGTAGCGCTTCGGAGCCCGTGTGGTCGGAGCACTTCGTCAGCTGTTTAATACAGGCAGCTTCTTAAATTTCAGTGGTTAAAACTGATGGGCATAGATGAGATTTTACTGTGTTTGCCGCGCGGGAGTAGCCGAGTGGTCTGGAGCGTCACGTTGCGGATTGCGAGGCCTTCCGCGCCGGAGGTTCCAATCCTCCCTCGGGCATGGATGTACGTGCTATTCTTAGGTTAGTTTACCTTAATATAAGTAGTAACCAAGCAATTGAGTCCGATAGATTTACAAACATTTGAATATTTACTGTGTTTACATTTAGAAAGAAAGAAACGGATCTTTCGGAGTTTTACAAAAGGGACACTTGTTTTTCCCCATATTAACACACTAGAGGATATGTGACAGAAAGCAAAGCATGTCATTTCAAGTGTTAAAACTGCCATATACTTGTAACTGGTAACTGTCAGCAAAAAGAGACTATCAGCTGCAGCTACGGCCAGCCTATACAACTAACATTGTGTATCTTCCTAAATACGTTACTTTGACCGTACACCGTTTCTGATTACGAAAGTTGCTATAAAATGCTATTGTCAATCTTTACTACCTATGTCACCGTTTCTCTAACACAGAAACGTTAAGGTTTGTTTGTATGTTTATGCGCGGCTGTACAGTTCATTCGGTTGCGATGAAACTTTGCCAACATATTGCTTGCACTTTCGTGACGGTTACTGGCATAATTAAATGACTATAAAACACATAGTGCATCAAATATGCCACCACATCTATAGGAAACTGCCCCTCACGAGAAACCCAGATCCACACGCAACTTAGAACGGTAAAATGCCTTTGCTGACAAGATTCATAAGTTTTTCGGTCGCGGTTGTCTTCATATTTGGCGGAACTTCAGGAACTTTTGCATCTACCATGGAATTTTAATAACTAATTACGCTACTTTGTCCTGTCTAACACGAATGTTACAGGTAATTTGAAGTTCTACTTTTGTGCCCAGTATAAGAATATACTTTTTTACACGCAAAACAAGCTACTTTGTCGTTGATCTTTCCCATGCCATCAAATAAGTATCCAATTTCTTTTTCCTACTTGACGATTTCAATTTGTTTTACTTGAGTAATGCCGAATCACCTCTTTTCACTTTACGCGATACAATATCCATTGATGTCATGTTAATTTTAAGAAAGAACTGTCATGGTATACCTTGCAATATACGTTGTCACTCGGTCACTACGCAGCACTAACTGAAGGCACCGAAAATTTGGCATGTCATCTGTGGTAGGCAGCTGGCCGGTTTGCCAACTAGAGAGCACTTGACAGACCGCAGGTAAGGCACGGCCACGTAAACGGATTAGGCGCAGGTCCCTCGGGTACAGCTACGTCCGCTGTGGCACAGAGTAACATATATGTCTGTGGCTGTGGCCAGGGGATAAGGAAAACATACTTCCGCTCTACCTGAGCCCTGCATGGATTCCGAGAATATCCACTAACATTTCGACAGACGTACTGGGCAGAACCTCGCTCTTTATCCCCAGATAACACGTGAATATCTGCGTTGCTCACAATTTGATTCGAATCAGTAAAAAATACTGTAGATATCCGCGGATATCCGAATCCGCGCAGACCTCTACCTATATCCACCACACAGACTGCATGCTTTCCCATGCACTCTCTGTAGCTGCCAGAAGAGTCCAGCGCGACCTCTTTATCGAGGAAGAAAAGAAAAATGGCCGGACAGTAAAAAGACCTATACACAGAAATACGTTTAATGCAAAAATTACATACGATACCAACATAAACCAAACAGTACACTTAATTTCCTCAAAATGGGAAGCAGGATATTTCTGAGTGTCAGATTTTTTCGAAAAACTATATGTAACACTATTAAACACATTCGATCAAACACAACCGAAACTATTCAAGCAAGTAAAAAAAAAAAAAAAAAAAAAGCTTCCGCAAGTAAGTACCCAGCAGCACGCTGAGCTTGAAGCTCGTGTAATGTGCGATATACAAGTTACTACAAACCAAAATTCGTTCACTACAAACCTCTACACACTATTTCCTACACATATCTAGCATTAGAAGGAAATTTCTTGAAAGTGGGGTGCTGCCAGTGGGTGCAGTGCAGAGCAGTATGGGCCTCGCGCCTTCCATTTTGAACCCGTTTTGTGGGATATACAAGTTACTACAAACGACAATTCGTTCACTACAAACCTCTGCACACTATTTCCTTCACATATCTAGCATTAGAATGAAATTTCTTGAATGTGGGGTGCTGCCAGTGGGTGCAGTGCACAGCAGTATGGGCCTCGCGCCTTCCATTTTGAACACGTTTTGTGGGATATACAAGTTACTACAAACGACAATTCGTTCACTACAAACCTCTGCACACTATTTCCTTCACATATCTAGCATTAGAATGAAATTTCTTGAATGTGGGGTGCTGCCAGTGGGTGCAGTGCACAGCAGTATGGGCCTCGCGCCTTCCATTTTGAACACGTTTTGTGGGATATACAAGTTACTACAAACGACAATTCGTTCACTACAAACCTCTGCACACTATTTCCTTCACATATCTAGCATTAGAATGAAATTTCTTGAATGTGGGGTGCTGCCAGTGGGTGCAGTGCACAGCAGTATGGGCCTCGCGCCTTCCATTTTGAACTCGTTTTGTGGGATATACAATTTACTACAAACGAAAATTCGTTCACTACAAACCTCTGCACACTATTTCCTTCACATATCTAGCATTAGAATGAAATTTCTTGAATGTGGGGTTTAGCCAGTGGGTGCAGTGCACAGCAGTATGGGCGTCGCGCCTTCCATTTTGAACACGTTTTGTGGGATATACAAGTTACTACAAACGAAAATTCGTTCACTACAATCCTCTAGACACTATTTCCTACACATATCATCCATTAGAATGAAATTTCTTGAATGTGGAGTGCTGCCAGTGGGTGCAGTGTACAGCAGTATGGGCCTCGCGCCTGTCATTTTGAACACGTTTTGTGGGATATACAAGTTACTACAAACGAAAATTCGTTCACTACAAACCTGTATACACTATTTCCTTCACATATCATCCATTAGAATGAAATTTCTTGAATGTGGGGTGCTGCCAGTGGGTGCAGTGCACAGCAGTATGGGCCTCGCACCTTCCATTTTGAACACGTTTTGTGGGATATACAAGTTACTACAAACGACAATTCGTTCACTACAAACCTCTACACACTATTTCCTACACATATCATCCATTAGAATGAAATTTCTTGAATGTGGGCTGCTGCCAGTGGGTGCAGTGCACAGCAGTATGGGCCTCGCGCCTTCCATTTTGAACCCGTTTTGTGGGATATACAAGTTACTACAAACGAAAATTCGTTCACTACAAACCTCTACACACTATTTCCTACACATATCATCCATTAGAATGAAATTTCTTGAATGTGGGGTGCTGCCAGTGGGTGCAGTGCACAGCAGTATGGGCCTCGCACCTTCCATTTTGAACACGTTTTGTGGGATATACTAGTTACTACAAACGAAAATTCGTTCACTACAAACCTCTACACACTATTTCCTACACATATCATCCATTAGAATTAAATTTCTTGAATGTGGGGTGCTGCCAGTGGGTGCAGTGCACAGCAGTATGTTCCTCGCGCCTTCCATTTTGAACACGTTTTGTGGGATATACAAGTTACTACAAACGACAATTCGTTCACTACAAACCTCTACACACTATTTCCTACACATATCATACATTAGAATGAAATTTCTTGAATGTGGGGTGCTGCCAGTGGGTGCAGTGCACAGCAGTATGGGCCTCGCGCCTTCCATTTTGAACACGTTTTGCGGGATATACAAGTTACTACAAACGAAAATTCGTTCACTACAAACCTCTATACACTATTTCCTACACATATCATCCATTAGAATTAAATTTCTTGAATGTGGGGTGCTGCCAGTGGGTGCAGTGCAGAGCAGTATGGGCCTCGCGCCTTCCATTTTGAACCCGTTTTGTGGGATATACAAGTTACTACAAACGAAAATTCGTTCACTACAAACCTCTATACACTATTTCCTACACATATCATCCATTAGAATTAAATTTTTTGAATGTGGGGTGCTGCCAGTGGGTGCAGTGCACAGCAGTATGGGCCTCGCACCTTCCATTTTGAACACGTTTTGTGGGATATACAAGTTACTACAAACGACAATTCGTTCACTACAAACCTCTGCACACTATTTCCTTCACATATCTAGCATTAGAATGAAATTTCTTGAATGTGGGGTGCTGCCAGTGGGTGCAGTGCACAGCAGTATGGGCCTCGCGCCTTCCATTTTGAACACGTTTTGTGGGATATACAAGTTACTACAAACGACAATTCGTTCACTACAAACCTCTGCACACTATTTCCTTCACATATCTAGCATTAGAATGAAATTTCTTGAATGTGGGGTGCTGCCAGTGGGTGCAGTGCACAGCAGTATGGGCCTCGCGCCTTCCATTTTGAACACGTTTTGTGGGATATACAAGTTACTACAAACGACAATTCGTTCACTACAAACCTCTGCACACTATTTCCTTCACATATCTAGCATTAGAATGAAATTTCTTGAATGTGGGGTGCTGCCAGTGGGTGCAGTGCACAGCAGTATGGGCCTCGCGCCTTCCATTTTGAACTCGTTTTGTGGGATATACAATTTACTACAAACGAAAATTCGTTCACTACAAACCTCTGCACACTATTTCCTTCACATATCTAGCATTAGAATGAAATTTCTTGAATGTGGGGTTTAGCCAGTGGGTGCAGTGCACAGCAGTATGGGCGTCGCGCCTTCCATTTTGAACACGTTTTGTGGGATATACAAGTTACTACAAACGAAAATTCGTTCACTACAATCCTCTAGACACTATTTCCTACACATATCATCCACTAGAATTAAATTTATTGAATGTGGGGTGCTGCCAGTGGGATCAGTGTACAGCAGTATGGGCCTCGCGTCTGTCATTTTGAACTCGTTTTGTGGGATATACAAGTTACTACAAACGAAAATTCGTTCACTACAAACCTCTACACACTATTTCCTACACATATCATCCACTAGAATTAAATTTCTTGAATGTGGGGTGCTGCCAGTGGGATCAGTGTACAGCAGTATGGGCCTCGCGCCTGTCATTTTGAACACGTTTTGTGGGATATATAAGTTACTACAAACGAAAATTCATTCACTACAAACCTCTAGACACTATTTCCTACACATATCATCCACTAGAATTAAATTTCTTGTATGTGGGCTGCTGCCAGTGGGATCAGTGTACAGCAGTATGGGCCTCGCGCCTGTCATTTTGAACACGTTTTGTGGGATATAGAAGTTACTACAAACGAAAATTCGTTCACTACAAACCTATACACACTATTTACTACACATATCATCCATTAGAATTAAATTTCTTGAATGTGGTGTGCTGCCAGTGGGTGCAGTGCACAGCAGTATGGGCCTCGCGCCTTCCATTTTGAAGACGTTTTGTGGGATATACAAGTTACTACAAACGAAAATTCGTTCACTACAAACCTCTACACACTATTTCCTACACATATCATCCACTAGAATTAAATTTCTTGAATGTGGGGTGCTGCCAGTGGGATCAGTGTACAGCAGTATGGGCCTCGCGCCTGTCATTTTGAACTCGTTTTGTGGGATATACAAGTTACTACAAACGAAAATTCGTTCACTACAAACCTCTACACACTATTTCCTACACATATCATCCATTAGAATGAAATTTCTTGAATGTGGAGTGCTGCCAGTGGGTGCAGTGTACAGCAGTATGGGCCTCGCGCCTGTCATTTTGAACACGTTTTGTGGGATATACAAGTTACTACAAACGAAAATTCGTTCACTACAAACCTGTATACACTATTTCCTTCACATATCATCCATTAGAATGAAATTTCTTGAATGTGGGGTGCTGCCAGTGGGTGCAGTGCACAGCTGTATGGGCCTCGCGCCTTCCATTTTGAACCCGTTTTGTGGGATATAGAAGTTACTACAAACGAAAATTCGTTCACTACAAACCTCTACACACTATTTACTACACATATCATCCATTAGAATTAAATTTCTTGAAAGTGGGGTGCTGCCAGTGGGTGCAGTGCACAGCTGTATGGGCCTCGCGCCTTCCATTTTGAACACGTTTTGTGGGATATACAAGTTACTACAAACGAAATTTCGTTCACTACAAACCACTACAAACGATTCCCCACAGGTATCATCCATTAGAATTTTATTTCGTAAAAGTGGGGTGCTGGCTATTTTTTGTGTGACTCATAATTTTTTTTTTCGAAAAACTACAAACAAAAAATTTGGCACTACAATCCACTACAAACGAAGCTCTTTAAGATTGTATAAAGTAAAAAGTGATTTCGTTAAGTGGGGTGCCAGGTTCACGGAGGTCGTATCTTCTATATCTATATCTACATCTACACGATTACTTCGCAAGGGAACGTTGGATACCCTTACTAGTTTGGTATCTTCACATTACAAACTACTACGCAATTCGCATTTATGTGCTTGGCATTGGGATCAACGAATCAACCACTTCGACTCTCCTCATATCTCTTATTTTCTTACAATTATTTTTTCTATCTATGTAGATGTGTAAAGAACACACTCATATTGTCCCATTTAAATTAGGAAGGTAGCGATAGAAATTTCATTAATAAGGATAGCCGCAATAATATTAACAAGCTGCCCTTATTTGTACGGTTTCGAAGTCCTCCGTAAGTCCTCTCCATACTTAGAATATGCAGTAAATCTCTTAAACGGACAACTCTCATCCGTCCTTTGCTAGAATATTGCTGCTAAGTTAAGTCTAGAGCATGATGACCATAGTAAACTATTTAAACATGCCTTAAACACGCGCGCGCGTGAGGTACGGACTCTAACCTCCGACGGGAATGGCCGCCCAGTCTTAGACCACGCGCCCACAGTATTATCTACGCAGTCCTTCCACTTAAATTTGTTCCTAATTCCCACGTATTTAGTTGACCTGAGAGTCTTGAGATTTGCGCGCTTGAGGGTGGAATTGAAATTAAGATTCCTTGTTGTACTCTTGTGGATGACCTCACTTCGCAAGGTGCATGGCGGAGGGTACCTCGTACCACTGTACAACTTGCCTGGTCCACATTTAATTTAAATGACTTTTCCAATGAAATAACGAGTTTATCAAGAGGGGAGAGAAGTCACTGGCCGAGAGCAAGTCTTTATATACGATGTTAACACTGTGCTGAGAGACTTAAGAACTTTCCAACTAGACAATCTTCCATCCTCTTATAAATTTCCTCTGCTTTACCCTCACTCCTATTACTAGGGATGTATGCAGTTATGGTTCTATTTGCACTAGGTAACGCATTACATGAGGGGCCGTAGGTTTCAGACTGGTGAAACAAAGTTCTTTTTGTTATTACTGAGTACTGACCTTAGATCTCGTAGTTTCAGCACACGCACTTTCAGAACACAGGTTGTCTGATGCTAAAACGCTGTGAAAATGATTTAAGGGCTCTAAGATTTTCTTCATAAAACACGGTATGCCAGTGGATTTTAAATTTATTCTTCCAACGTTTACACACGCTCAGCGAAATCCACAAATCTAAGCCGTACATTGAACGATATTCACTTTACAATAAATACTAGTGCCATGATGATACATGTACAAGTTCCGTAATGAGACAAGGTGCTACATGTTAAGTTTTAACAGTTCGAAGGTTGGGACTGGACTGTGCTTGGCAAGGCGAGGCCAATGTTGCCAACTCTTAGAACGAGAATGTCGCTAAATGCGTCCTCGAAAGTTGCCAGAAGTCGCCAACATCTTTTCCAATTAAAAAAATGTATTTTATTATCTACAATTGTTTTTAAATATGTAAATTTTGTAGTTAACTGAAACATGAGATTTATTTTTAAAATGTCACTAATTGTGACGCTATTGTAGGTTGCCAATTTCAGCTAGAAACGACACACCTACGAAATTTTGAGAGTACTTCCACTTACAAATCTTACGGAAACCATCACTTTTCATAGTAACTTGTACTGTCATTGTATTTAAACAACAACGTGCGATAAATAAAGCTCCCCTCCCCCCCCTCACACACACACACACACACACACACACACACACACACACACACACACACCATATATTCACACATACGTATCAAGTGACTAAACTTCCTGGTTACTACCCAAGTGTACACACAGTGTAAGGTGTATTATTGAGAAAGGTATATTTTTTGTGAAGATGGATATACCTTACGTTGATTTATTTTAAAACTTGTAATTTGTTCTTGCTCTCTTCGTAGCAAACGAGTTCGCAATAACTCTCCATTATGGCCCCTGCAGAGCGCGTTCTGCTTAGAGCTTCTAACACAACTGCATTTGCTGAGAACAGGACGGTGCGAAAGAAAGGGCTTCCACTAAGCACGAGATTCTCGACCGCGAGCAGCAGAGTCCACACTTGTCCCACGACAGTGCTCACTGTCAGCAGGGCGTACATTTTCTTGGTCTGCACCTCAGCAGATTGTTGCAACTGCTGCGACATCTTTTAAGATGTGGTTATGAGCTATGATAAGGTTTCCTGTTTCTTGACGCCAAGCTTGGTTATACAGGACGTAACACATGCGTTGTGTGATGTCAAACTTCGAGTGTGTGTCAAAAGCAGTCATTTCATTCAGGTATGGTTTGTCTTCAAACTGGCAGTTAGGCTTTTCAAGTCCTGACATCTCAGGAAGTAATCAGAAAACGGCAGAGCCATCTCACCGTGGGTGTTCTCATCGAGCTGCCGGCGTCGACAGTGAAGGCAGCGACTGCTTGTTCCAGCAGGTCCCGACTGCAGCACGGAAGTCTCCAGCGCCTGCCGGTACTGCTCCCTCCCCACCCAGATAGCTGTACTGTGGGCCAGTCTCCTAGAACCGGGCTCACCACCAGCAGGAGCACCTAAGTTCCCACCGCCATTGGGAAGTTGTTTACTCACAAGTTGCAATGCGAAAGCTCTCACTCGTCCTCGGTGCAACAATCACAAAATAGGACGATATCAAGAGAGGCGCAGTTTTCAACCGACATAACGCTAGCGAAGCTTGATTGATCGGTAGTGTGAATATGTCAGAAAAGAACCTTGTGAATATTGATAAACATCTTGCGACCTTCTGCTAACGACGCCGTCAACCGCAGCCACAGCTGACAATTGATAAAGGGGTGTATTTTGCGTTCCTTATACTCGTGATTACACCTCGCCGAGAGGTGACCAAATAATACTTGTGTTATCAGCGAATGTAATTGTTTATCAGTCGGTCAAGTATGACAGAATTTCAGTTGAGATACTTTTAAGAATGGTTAATTGCAAAATCTGCCGAGAAGCGTTATTTTTGTACGGTCTTCTTCGGTTTTAGACACGGAAGCACGCAAATACCCGAGGTGACGGTAAGCGGCAGACCACTTGGATCCGACCTTACCAGACTCGCGTGCGCATGCGTCCGCCATCACTGCGCGTAGGTGGAGGGGGCGCGGCGCGTTGCCTAACTAGCGGCGTACCCGACCGCACGCACCATTGCTGAAACGAAACAACTTCATCGGACAAACCTTATTTTTTGCACCAATGTGTTGAGCTTCGTTTACGAAAGTTTTTTTGGCAGGGTACTAGGAGTACGAAACAAAAACTTCATCCTTCACAAATATGCATTCCGCATGTATTACTGCCCAAATTATAGCTAATTGCCACAATATATTACACCCATAAACGCCTCATTTATTGTATAAAAAGTTACTCAGTACTACACAGACGTCGATTTTTGTTGAGAAATATGATTTTATTAACTAGTTGGCCTTAGTCTACTTCTTTGGTTTGGAAAATATCCTCTCACTGGGAACTGAAGTTGTGAAGATGAAGGGACATACCTTATGTAGATTTATTTTAATACTTTTAATTTGTTCTTGCTCTCTTAGCAGCAAACCAGTTCGCAATAACTCTCCGTTATGACCCCTGCAAATAGCAGGGTACCTGTTTCCATTTTTCTTCCAGAACTCTACTGGCTTCTCCGTGAGTTGCATATAAGGTTCTTCGAAATATCGCTGAACTTCCAGGTCACGGCCGCTCTTCAATAGATTATTGGAAACTTCATCGAAAGAAGCCCATAAAGAGCTACTAACGTTCTGTTCAGAATTGTGCTCATTGCTAGTAACGTTAATGGGCAAATGAAGAAATTCAGAACGCATTATCACGTCTTTGCACTCAGGAATTAGGTTTGCAACAGCATTTTTTGAGTGAATGGAATCAGTAAATGGTATAGTTCTGAACTTTGGTTCGAGTACAGTAGCAACTGCATGTACTCTGTTCCTTTCTGTTTGCACTAGTCTAGCAATTAGTCAGTTGTGCAGATGTTGCTGTATCTCTTGTGCTACCGTGGTAACCCACTTCCCTTTGCCTAAACTTACGGTTAGCTGTCTAATTATTGGAATAGCCTTCAAAAGAGAGGTGTAGTTTTCACATGAACTTTATCTTGTTAGCAGTTCAAATGGCTCGAATACACTTAAATTTATTCAAAACCCGCCACTCGTCATATGTCATATTTTGAACACCTGAATACAATGATAATAAATAGGCTGCAATGCATTCCTTTTGCTCCATTTAGCGTTGAAGCATATAAAAATTGCCATTCGGTCTCCTGAATTTATGTGCAGGTTTTTTCATCAGCTGGGTCTCGTGGAGTTTTTAATTAGTACTAAAACTCGTAATATAACGGACTATTTTGTAGCTTTCTCCCGCATAGTGCAGAACTCGTGTTGCTGTTAAAGAAACCTTTAACAACTACATTTATGCTATGTGCTAAACAGCGTTTCACATGTACGCTGCCACTATGAATAAGCTGTTCGGCTGCTGCCACGTTATGGCATTGTCAGTTGTGAGGGTTATAGTTTTGTTTTCAATGTTCCATTCCGAATTCACATTATCTAAAGACTCAATAATATTTAGGGTTGTGTGCTTTTCTGGGAAACAATGGGACGTATGAATAAAAGAGCGCCCATGCGCCAGAGAGAATTTTCAGAGCAAAATAGCAAAATAACGTTCTCTTTATTCATACGAAATTGAGAAATTAAACTTCGAAGCATATACTCTGAGCAGGTAGTTCATCTTCGCTACCTCCCCTCCTTGAGTAAGTTCTCCGCGTGTCATGTCCAGCTGTTCAATCGTATATTTCTTTAAACTAGCCCAATCAGCCAAATTATTCAGTGTACAAACATGGAGTAGGCATCTACCTGTCCTGGAAGAACAGTACTGGTAAGAGATTAGTTTATTGTGAAGGAGCATATTATTAAGACTAAATGTGCAATTTTTACGAAAATATATTCTCCTGACTATGCAAAATTTACGTCATGCGAGAAAATTTGTCAATGAAGTTGGGTTAGCACAATTTGCAAACGAAATTTTAAGAATGCATCACATATTCATCTGTTATAACGTGAAATGATGTCGGAGTTTTCTGACATGCGATGGGCTTACTTGTTGTTAAATATGACACCCAATGGTCTGCTCATAAGCGTTAGGCCATGCGATTTTGTTACAAGAAACAGGTTGCTAGGCTTGTAATTAATCAGTTATTAATTCTCCTGTCGTGTCTACTTACTTCTAACATAACGGAAGTTACGATTACGAAGTCGGAAAAAGCATCTTTAATAGGCCAACCGGTTTGGGTAGAAACAGTACTTCAGTAGGCCTACCTAGTATTGCAGCAATATTTATTTTGTGATAGATACTCTGAAGTCTTGGGATGCACTTTATTTGGAACTTACACCATAAGACCTTACTAATAGTCCCTATTAAAAACAAAATATTTTGCTATGTAGCTGTTTACAACTGTAAATACACTCCAAACAAATGGGTAAAACGCAGCTGAATCCGCTTTTGTTTCATTCTAGGCTATGTCGGTAATGAAAACACCACTCTTGCCACTATATAAAATGCTTGAAGTGTCACACGATTTTATTTGCATTAACTTTTTAGATCCCCTCGTGTTTCTTAAATACTACGTATACAGGAACTTGTTTTTGCCTTCTAAGTAACAAAAATGTTGTTTTTATTATAAACCACAGTAAAACGTAACCTTAAAAGAAGTTACTCAGCACGAAGTATGCTAGAGAGCTCACTTCAGAAATCCGAGAAAGTTCTCCGGTCGTGAGAAACTTCTGTAGTATTTTCATATGAAACCGGAGAATGGTATCTACAGGATGACCAACCAGTCTAAAACAGTTTCGGGAAATAATTCAAAAATTTTATTTCAAAACGTCGTCTACGTTTTACAACTGTTCTTCCACTGTAACATACGCCTTGACAACGTGACCAAGTCTGTGCACCTTACAGAACAGAGCCGGACAGAAACAGTATTAAATGCTGATTCTAAAATCACGACACACTTCTGGTGCCCGTGCTGAAGCTATTGACGTTTCCATGCTACCGTGGAGCTAATAGCAGACACCCACGTTTGATCACGTGTGCTACTGCTTCAGGACTCAGAGGTGCGAGAATTAGTTCCTTCGCTCTCTTCAGTTTGAGTTCTCGTACAGAACAGACGCACTCCAAAGCCTCAGCGTCTGTGCGGAGCGAACGAACGGCCGCATGCCGTCCGCTCCCGCCTAGCGCCTGTTCGGTATCAGCCACCAACTGTGTGAACCGTAACCTTTACCTCTTCCATTTTCTAATCCGCTAACTTAGACTGGCACTCATTCATTGCATCCGACCCCAGGGCGAGTCCCGCCATGTATTCCGTACTTTCAGAATATACCAAATATTAACTTAAAGCCTATATTTTATCTGCCAGTCAGCCACGCTTTCCTCGGGCGCCCACAAGCCTTCACCGCTCCGCCTTCCATCCTGTCAACGCCTCCAACTCATTTATGCAGCACTGGAATGGGTTGTATAATTTTCCTATCATCCGTGGGATAAAAATTGAGTGCTGCACAGTTCTCTGCTGTGAGCAACTTCTCCCACCCTGTTAACGCTGAGAACTTACTCGGCTGAAGTATATTCTCCGACTCCCTTTATTCATGCGAACCTGAGTGTGTTCTCTGGAATTGAGTATTGAGTCATACGACCCAATGTCTCGAGGACCGAAACTTTGTCGCCAATTACTGTTAAGGAAATGACCAGTTACCGTCATACATTATACACCCTCACAATTCAACGACGTCCACATATAGGTCGTTAAAGAATCAGACACCTTTCATTTCATAGTTTTGTCTCTCTTTATGATAACATTTTTCAGTCATAAGGCGCAATTTTTTTCGATTTAGTATCGAATATTTTGAGTCCAAAATAAAACAAAATGGCGAAAACTAGTATCCTCTAAGACTGCGAGAGATTGAAAATCATCCGTTATCATGGCCACTAGCGCTGCATCTACTTCTTGTTTACTTAACTCTGTGAAGAGAAACATGGAACTTCTACATTAGTGCTCCTGCAAAGAGATAAGATTCTGTCGAAAGCTAGTCAAATAAAATTACGTATCTTCTATATCTATATCTACATCTACACGATTACTTCGCAAGGGAACGTTGGATACCCTTACTAGTTTGGTATCTTCACATTACAAACTACTACGCAATTCGCATTTATGTGCTTGGCATTGGGATCAACGAATCAACCACTTCGACTCTCCTCATATCTCTTATTTTCTTACAATTATTTTTTCTATCTATGTAGATGTGTAAAGAACACACTCATATTGTCCCATTTAAATTAGGAAGGTAGCGATAGAAATTTCATTAATAAGGATAGCCGCAATAATATTAACAAGCTGCCCTTATTTGTACGGTTTCGAAGTCCTCCGTAAGTCCTCTCCATACTTAGAATATGCAGTAAATCTCTTAAACGGACAACTCTCATCCGTCCTTTGCTAGAATATTGCTGCTAAGTTAAGTCTAGAGCATGATGACCATAGTAAACTATTTAAACATGCCTTAAACACGCGCGCGCGTGAGGTACGGACTCTAACCTCCGACGGGAATGGCCGCCCAGTCTTAGACCACGCGCCCACAGTATTATCTACGCAGTCCTTCCACTTAAATTTGTTCCTAATTCCCACGTATTTAGTTGACCTGAGAGTCTTGAGATTTGCGCGCTTGAGGGTGCAATTGAAATTAAGATTCCTTGTTGTACTCTTGTGGATGACCTCACTTCGCAAGGTGCATGGCGGAGGGTACCTCGTACCACTGTACAACTTGCCTGGTCCACATTTAATTTAAATGACTTTTCCAATGAAATAACGAGTTTATCAAGAGGGGAGAGAAGTCACTGGCCGAGAGCAAGTCTTTATATACGATGTTAACACTGTGCTGAGAGACTTAAGAACTTTCCAACTAGACAATCTTCCATCCTCTTATAAATTTCCTCTGCTTTACCCTCACTCCTATTACTAGGGATGTATGCAGTTATGGTTCTATTTGCACTAGGTAACGCATTACATGAGGGGCCGTAGGTTTCAGACTGGTGAAACAAAGTTCTTTTTGTTATTACTGAGTACTGACCTTAGATCTCGTAGTTTCAGCACACGCACTTTCAGAACACAGGTTGTCTGATGCTAAAACGCTGTGAAAATGATTTAAGGGCTCTAAGATTTTCTTCATAAAACACGGTATGCCAGTGGATTTTAAATTTATTCTTCCAACGTTTACACACGCTCAGCGAAATCCACAAATCTAAGCCGTACATTGAACGATATTCACTTTACAATAAATACTAGTGCCATGATGATACATGTACAAGTTCCGTAATGAGACAAGGTGCTACATGTTAAGTTTTAACAGTTCGAAGGTTGGGACTGGACTGTGCTTGGCAAGGCGAGGCCAATGTTGCCAACTCTTAGAACGAGAATGTCGCTAAATGCGTCCTCGAAAGTTGCCAGAAGTCGCCAACATCTTTTCCAATTAAAAAAATGTATTTTATTATCTACAATTGTTTTTAAATATGTAAATTTTGTAGTTAACTGAAACATGAGATTTATTTTTAAAATGTCACTAATTGTGACGCTATTGTAGGTTGCCAATTTCAGCTAGAAACGACACACCTACGAAATTTTGAGAGTACTTCCACTTACAAATCTTACGGAAACCATCACTTTTCATAGTAACTTGTACTGTCATTGTATTTAAACAACAACGTGCGATAAATAAAGCTCCCCTCCCCCCCCCTCACCACACACACACACACACACACACACACACACACACACACCATATATTCACACATACGTATCAAGTGACTAAACTTCCTGGTTACTACCCAAGTGTACACACAGTGTAAGGTGTATTATTGAGAAAGGTATATTTTTTGTGAAGATGGATATACCTTACGTTGATTTATTTTAAAACTTGTAATTTGTTCTTGCTCTCTTCGTAGCAAACGAGTTCGCAATAACTCTCCATTATGGCCCCTGCAGAGCGCGTTCTGCTTAGAGCTTCTAACACAACTGCATTTGCTGAGAACAGGACGGTGCGAAAGAAAGGGCTTCCACTAAGCACGAGATTCTCGACCGCGAGCAGCAGAGTCCACACTTGTCCCACGACAGTGCTCACTGTCAGCAGGGCGTACATTTTCTTGGTCTGCACCTCAGCAGATTGTTGCAACTGCTGCGACATCTTTTAAGATGTGGTTATGAGCTATGATAATGTTTCCTGTTTCTTGACGCCAAGCTTGGTTATACAGGACGTAACACATGCGTTGTGTGATGTCAAACTTCGAGTGTGTGTCAAAAGCAGTCATTTCATTCAGGTATGGTTTGTCTTCAAACTGGCAGTTAGGCTTTTCAAGTCCTGACATCTCAGGAAGTAATCAGAAAACGGCAGAGCCATCTCACCGTGGGTGTTCTCATCGAGCTGCCGGCGTCGACAGTGAAGGCAGCGACTGCTTGTTCCAGCAGGTCCCGACTGCAGCACGGAAGTCTCCAGCGCCTGCCGGTACTGCTCCCTCCCCACCCAGATAGCTGTACTGTGGGCCAGTCTCCTAGAACCGGGCTCACCACCAGCAGGAGCACCTAAGTTCCCACCGCCATTGGGAAGTTGTTTACTCACAAGTTGCAATGCGAAAGCTCTCACTCGTCCTCGGTGCAACAATCACAAAATAGGACGATATCAAGAGAGGCGCAGTTTTCAACCGACATAACGCTAGCGAAGCTTGATTGATCGGTAGTGTGAATATGTCAGAAAAGAACCTTGTGAATATTGATAAACATCTTGCGACCTTCTGCTAACGACGCCGTCAACCGCAGCCACAGCTGACAATTGATAAAGGGGTGTATTTTGCGTTCCTTATACTCGTGATTACACCTCGCCGAGAGGTGACCAAATAATACTTGTGTTATCAGCGAATGTAATTGTTTATCAGTCGGTCAAGTATGACAGAATTTCAGTTGAGATACTTTTAAGAATGGTTAATTGCAAAATCTGCCGAGAAGCGTTATTTTTGTACGGTCTTCTTCGGTTTTAGACACGGAAGCACGCAAATACCCGAGGTGACGGTAAGCGGCAGACCACTTGGATCCGACCTTACCAGACTCGCGTGCGCATGCGTCCGCCATCACTGCGCGTAGGTGGAGGGGGCGCGGCGCGTTGCCTAACTAGCGGCGTACCCGACCGCACGCACCATTGCTGAAACGAAACAACTTCATCGGACAAACCTTATTTTTTGCACCAATGTGTTGAGCTTCGTTTACGAAAGTTTTTTTGGCAGGGTACTAGGAGTACGAAACAAAAACTTCATCCTTCACAAATATGCATTCCGCATGTATTACTGCCCAAATTATAGCTAATTGCCACAATATATTACACCCATAAACGCCTCATTTATTGTATAAAAAGTTACTCAGTACTACACAGACGTCGATTTTTGTTGAGAAATATGATTTTATTAACTAGTTGGCCTTAGTCTACTTCTTTGGTTTGGAAAATATCCTCTCACTGGGAACTGAAGTTGTGAAGATGAAGGGACATACCTTATGTAGATTTATTTTAATACTTTTAATTTGTTCTTGCTCTCTTAGCAGCAAACCAGTTCGCAATAACTCTCCGTTATGACCCCTGCAAATAGCAGGGTACCTGTTTCCATTTTTCTTCCAGAACTCTACTGGCTTCTCCGTGAGTTGCATATAAGGTTCTTCGAAATATCGCTGAACTTCCAGGTCACGGCCGCTCTTCAATAGATTATTGGAAACTTCATCGAAAGAAGCCCATAAAGAGCTACTAACGTTCTGTTCAGAATTGTGCTCATTGCTAGTAACGTTAATGGGCAAATGAAGAAATTCAGAACGCATTATCACGTCTTTGCACTCAGGAATTAGGTTTGCAACAGCATTTTTTGAGTGAATGGAATCAGTAAATGGTATAGTTCTGAACTTTGGTTCGAGTACAGTAGCAACTGCATGTACTCTGTTCCTTTCTGTTTGCACTAGTCTAGCAATTAGTCAGTTGTGCAGATGTTGCTGTATCTCTTGTGCTACCGTGGTAACCCACTTCCCTTTGCCTAAACTTACGGTTAGCTGTCTAATTATTGGAATAGCCTTCAAAAGAGAGGTGTAGTTTTCACATGAACTTTATCTTGTTAGCAGTTCAAATGGCTCGAATACACTTAAATTTATTCAAAACCCGCCACTCGTCATATGTCATATTTTGAACACCTGAATACAATGATAATAAATAGGCTGCAATGCATTCCTTTTGCTCCATTTAGCGTTGAAGCATATAAAAATTGCCATTCGGTCTCCTGAATTTATGTGCAGGTTTTTTCATCAGCTGGGTCTCGTGGAGTTTTTAATTAGTACTAAAACTCGTAATATAACGGACTATTTTGTAGCTTTCTCCCGCATAGTGCAGAACTCGTGTTGCTGTTAAAGAAACCTTTAACAACTACATTTATGCTATGTGCTAAACAGCGTTTCACATGTACGCTGCCACTATGAATAAGCTGTTCGGCTGCTGCCACGTTATGGCATTGTCAGTTGTGAGGGTTATAGTTTTGTTTTCAATGTTCCATTCCGAATTCACATTATCTAAAGACTCAATAATATTTAGGGTTGTGTGCTTTTCTGGGAAACAATGGGACGTATGAATAAAAGAGCGCCCATGCGCCAGAGAGAATTTTCAGAGCAAAATAGCAAAATAACGTTCTCTTTATTCATACGAAATTGAGAAATTAAACTTCGAAGCATATACTCTGAGCAGGTAGTTCATCTTCGCTACCTCCCCTCCTTGAGTAAGTTCTCCGCGTGTCATGTCCAGCTGTTCAATCGTATATTTCTTTAAACTAGCCCAATCAGCCAAATTATTCAGTGTACAAACATGGAGTAGGCATCTACCTGTCCTGGAAGAACAGTACTGGTAAGAGATTAGTTTATTGTGAAGGAGCATATTATTAAGACTAAATGTGCAATTTTTACGAAAATATATTCTCCTGACTATGCAAAATTTACGTCATGCGAGAAAATTTGTCAATGAAGTTGGGTTAGCACAATTTGCAAACGAAATTTTAAGAATGCATCACATATTCATCTGTTATAACGTGAAATGATGTCGGAGTTTTCTGACATGCGATGGGCTTACTTGTTGTTAAATATGACACCCAATGGTCTGCTCATAAGCGTTAGGCCATGCGATTTTGTTACAAGAAACAGGTTGCTAGGTTTGTAATTAATCAGTTATTAATTCTCCTGTCGTGTCTACTTACTTCTAACATAACGGAAGTTACGATTACGAAGTCGGAAAAAGCATCTTTAATAGGCCAACCGGTTTGGGTAGAAACAGTACTTCAGTAGGCCTACCTAGTATTGCAGCAATATTTATTTTGTGATAGATACTCTGAAGTCTTGGGATGCACTTTATTTGGAACTTACACCATAAGACCTTACTAATAGTCCCTATTAAAAACAAAATATTTTGCTATGTAGCTGTTTACAACTGTAAATACACTCCAAACAAATGGGTAAAACGCAGCTGAATCCGCTTTTGTTTCATTCTAGGCTATGTCGGTAATGAAAACACCACTCTTGCCACTATATAAAATGCTTGAAGTGTCACACGATTTTATTTGCATTAACTTTTTAGATCCCCTCGTGTTTCTTAAATACTACGTATACAGGAACTTGTTTTTGCCTTCTAAGTAACAAAAATGTTGTTTTTATTATAAACCACAGTAAAACGTAACCTTAAAAGAAGTTACTCAGCACGAAGTATGCTAGAGAGCTCACTTCAGAAATCCGAGAAAGTTCTCCGGTCGTGAGAAACTTCTGTAGTATTTTCATATGAAACCGGAGAATGGTATCTACAGGATGACCAACCAGTCTAAAACAGTTTCGGGAAATAATTCAAAAATTTTATTTCAAAACGTCGTCTACGTTTTACAACTGTTCTTCCACTGTAACATACGCCTTGACAACGTGACCAAGTCTGTGCACCTTACAGAACAGAGCCGGACAGAAACAGTATTAAATGCTGATTCTAAAATCACGACACACTTCTGGTGCCCGTGCTGAAGCTATTGACGTTTCCATGCTACCGTGGAGCTAATAGCAGACACCCACGTTTGATCACGTGTGCTACTGCTTCAGGACTCAGAGGTGCGAGAATTAGTTCCTTCGCTCTCTTCAGTTTGAGTTCTCGTACAGAACAGACGCACTCCAAAGCCTCAGCGTCTGTGCGGAGCGAACGAACGGCCGCATGCCGTCCGCTCCCGCCTAGCGCCTGTTCGGTATCAGCCACCAACTGTGTGAACCGTAACCTTTACCTCTTCCATTTTCTAATCCGCTAACTTAGACTGGCACTCATTCATTGCATCCGACCCCAGGGCGAGTCCCGCCATGTATTCCGTACTTTCAGAATATACCAAATATTAACTTAAAGCCTATATTTTATCTGCCAGTCAGCCACGCTTTCCTCGGGCGCCCACAAGCCTTCACCGCTCCGCCTTCCATCCTGTCAACGCCTCCAACTCATTTATGCAGCACTGGAATGGGTTGTATAATTTTCCTATCATCCGTGGGATAAAAATTGAGTGCTGCACAGTTCTCTGCTGTGAGCAACTTCTCCCACCCTGTTAACGCTGAGAACTTACTCGGCTGAAGTATATTCTCCGACTCCCTTTATTCATGCGAACCTGAGTGTGTTCTCTGGAATTGAGTATTGAGTCATACGACCCAATGTCTCGAGGACCGAAACTTTGTCACCAATTACTGTTAAGGAAATGACCAGTTACCGTCATACATTATACACCCTCACAATTCAACGACGTCCACATATAGGTCGTTAAAGAATCAGACACCTTTCATTTCATAGTTTTGTCTCTCTTTATGATAACATTTTTCAGTCATAAGGCACAATTTTTTTCGATTTAGTATCGAATATTTTGAGTCCAAAATAAAACAAAATGGCGAAAACTAGTATCCTCTAAGACTGCGAGAGATTGAAAATCATCCGTTATCATGGCCACTAGCGCTGCATCTACTTCTTGTTTACTTAACTCTGTGAAGAGAAACATGGAACTTCTACATTAGTGCTCCTGCAAAGAGATAAGATTCTGTCGAAAGCTAGTCAAATAAAATTACGTATCTTCACCTCCGTGAACCTGGCACCCGACTTAAAGAAATTCTTTTTTACTTTATACTATCTTAAAGAGCTTCGTTTGTAGTGGATTGTAGTGCAAAAATTTTTGTTTGTAGTTTTTCGGAAAAAAACGTTATGGGTTACTCAAAAAATAGCCAGCACCCCACTTTTAAGAAATTAAATTCTAATGGATGATATGTGTGGGGAATCGTTTGTAGTGGTTTGTAGTGAGCGAATTTTCATTTGTAGTAACTTGTATAACCCACAAAACGTGTTCAAAATGGAAGGCGAAGGCCCATACTGCTGGGCACTGCACCCACTGGCAGCACCCCACATTCAAGAAATTTAATTCTAATGGATGATATGTGTAGGATATAGTGTATACAGGTTTGTAGTGAACGAATTTTCGTTTGTAGTAACTTGTATATCCCACAAAACGTGTTCAAAATGTAAGGCGCGAGGCCCATACTGCTGTGCACTGCACCAATTGGCCGCACACCACTTTCAAGAAATTCAATTCTAATGGATGGTATGTGAAGGAAATAGTGTATAGAGGTTTGTAGTGAACGAATTTTCGTTTGTAGTAGCTTGTATATCTCACAAAACGTGTTCAAAATGGAAGGCGCGAGGCCCATACTGCTGTGCACTGCACCCACTGTCTAAACCCCACTTTCAAGAAATTTAATTCTAATGAATGATATGTGTAGGAAATAGTGTGTAGAGGTTTGTAGTGAACGAATTTTCGTTTGTAGTAACATGTATACCCCACAAAACGTGTTCAAAATGGACGGCGCGAGGCCCATACTGCTGTGCAAAATTCAAGAAATTTAATTGAAATGGATCATATGTGTAGGAAATAGTGTGTAGAGGTTTGTAGTGAACGAATTTTCGTTTGTAGTAACTTGTATATCCCACAAAACGTGTTCAAAATGGAAGGCGCGAGGCCCAAACTACTGTGCACTGCACCCACTGGCAGCACCCCACATTCAAGAAATTTAGTTCTAATGGATGATATGTGTGGGGAATCGTTTGTAGTGGTTTGTAGTGAACGAATTGTCGTTTGTAGTAACTTGTATAGCCCACAAAACGTGTTCAAAATGGAAGGCGCGAGGCCCATACTAATGTTCACTGCACCCACTGGCAGCACCCCACATTCAAGAAATTTAATTGTAATGGATGATATGTGTAGGAAATAGTGTATAGCGGTTTGCAGTGAACGAATTTTCGTTTGTAGTAACTTGTATATCCCACAAAACGTGTTCAAAATGGAAGGCCCGAGGCCCATACTGCTGTGCACTGCACCCACTGGCAGCACCCCACATTCAAGAAATTTAATTCTAATGGATGATATGTGTAGCAAATAGTGTGTAGAGGTTTGTAGTGAACGAATTTTCGTTTGTAGTAACTTGTATAACCCACAAAACGTGTTCAAAATGGAAGGCGCGAGGCCCATACTGCACCCACTGGCAGCACCCCACATTCAAGAAATTTAATTCTAATGGACGATATGTGTAGGAAATAGTGTGAAGAGGTTTGTAGTGAACGAATTTTCGTTTGTAGTAACTTGTATATCCCACCAAACGTGTTCAAAATGGAAGGCGCGAGGCCCATACTGCACCCACTGGCAGCACCCCACATTCAAGAAATTTAATTCTAATGGACGATATGTGTAGGAAATAGTGTGTAGAGGTTTGTAGTGAACGAATTTTCGTTTGTAGTAACTTGTATATCCCACAAAACGTGTTCAAAATGGAAGGCGCGAGGCCCATACTGCTGTGCACTGCACCCACTAGCAAAACCCCACATTCAAGAAATTTAATTCTAATGGATGATATATGTAGGAAATAGTGTATAGAGGTTTGTAGTGAACGAATTTTCGTTTGTAGTAACTTGTATAACCCACAAAACGTGTTCAAAATGGAAGGCCCGAGGCCCATACTGCTGTGCACTGCACCCACTGGCTAAACCCCACTTTCAAGAAATTTAATTCTAATGGATGATATGTGTAGGATATAGTGTATAGAGGTTTGTAGTGAACGAATTTTCGTTTGTAGTAACTTGTATATCCCACAAAACGTGTTCAAAATGTAAGGCGCGAGGCCCATACTGCTGTGCACTGCACCAATTGGCCGCACACCACTTTCAAGTAATTTAAGTCTAATGGATGATATGTGGAGGAAATAGTGTATAGAGGTTTGTAGTGAACGAATTTTCATTTGTAGTAGCTTGTATATCTCACAAAACGTGTTCAAAATGGAAGGCGCGAGGCCCATACTGCTGTGCACTGCACCCACTGTCTAAACCCCGCTTTCAAGAAATTTAATTCTAATGGATGATATGTGTAGGAAATAGTGTGTAGAGGTTTGTAGTGTACGAATTTTCGTTTGTAATAACTTGTATATCCCACAAAACGTGTTCAAAATGGACGGCGCGAGGCACATACTGCTGTGCACTGCACCCACTGGCAGCACCCAAAATTCAAGAAATTTAATTCAAATGGATGATATGTGTAGGAAATAGTGTGTAGAGGTTTGTAGTGAACGAATTTTCGTTTGTAGTAACTTGTATATCCCACAAAACGTGTTCAAAATGGAAGGCGCGAGGCCCAAACTGCTGTGCACTGCACCCACTGGCAGCACCCCACTTTCAAGAAATTTAATTCTAATGGATGATATGTGTAGGAAATAGTGTATAGAGGTTTGCAGTGAACGAATTTTCGTTTGTAGTAACTTGTATATCCCACAAAACGTGTTCAAAATGGAAGGCCCGAGGCCCATACTGCTGTGCACTGCACCCACTGGCAGCACCCCACATTCAAGAAATTTAATTCTAATGGATGATATGTGTAGCAAATAGTGTGTAGAGGTTTGTAGTGAACGAATTTTCGTTTGTAGTAACTTGTATATCCCACAAAACGGGTTCAAAATGGAAGGTGCGAGGCCCATACTGCTGTGCACTGCACCCACTGGCAGCACCCCACATTCAATAAATTTAATTCTAATGGATGATATGTGTAGGAAATAGTGTATAGAGGTTTGTAGTGAACGAATTTTCGTTTGTAGTAACTTGTATATCCCACAAAACGGGTTCAAAATGTAAGGCGCGAGGCCCATACTGCTCTGCACTACACCCACTGGCAGCACCCCACATTCAAGAAATTTAATTCTAATGGATGATATGTGTAAAAAAAGTGTATAGAGGTTTGTAGTGAACGAATTTTCGTTTGTAGTAACTTGTATATCCCACAAAACGGGTTCAAAATGGAAGGCGCGAGGCCCATACTGCTCTGCACTGCACCCACTGGCAGCACCCCACATTCAAGAAATTTAATTCTAATGGATGATATGTGTAGGAAATAGAGTATAGAGGTTTGTAATGAACGAATTTTCGTTTGTAGTAACTTGTATATCCCACAAAACGTGTTCAAAATGGAAGGCGCGAGGCCCATACTGCTGTGCACTGCACCCACTGGCAGCACCCCACATTCAAGAAATTTAATTCTAATGGATGATATGTGTAGGAAATAGTGTGTAGAGGTTTGTAGTGAACGAATTGTCGTTTGTAGTAACTTGTATATCCCACAAAACGTGTTCAAAGTGGAAGGTGCGAGGCCCATACTGCTGTGCACTGCACCCACTGGCAGCACCCCACATTCAAGAAATTTCATTGTAATGGATGATATGTGTAGGAAATAGTGTGTAGAGGTTTGTAGTGAACGAATTGTCGTTTGTAGTAACTTGTATATCCCACAAAACGTGTTCAAAGTGGAAGGCGCGAGGCCCATACTGCTGTGCACTGCACCCACTGGCAGCACCCCACATTCAAGAAATTTAATTCTAATGGATGATATGTGTAAAAAAAGTGTATAGAGGTTTGTAGTGAACGAATTTTCGTTTGTAGTAACTTGTATATCCCACAAAACGGGTTCAAAATGGAAGGCGCGAGGCCCATACTGCTCTGCACTGCACCCACTGGCAGCACCCCACATTCAAGAAATTTAATTCTAATGGATGATATGTGTAGGAAATAGAGTATAGAGGTTTGTAATGAACGAATTTTCGTTTGTAGTAACTTGTATATCCCACAAAACGTGTTCAAAATGGAAGGCGCGAGGCCCATACTGCTGTGCACTGCACCCACTGGCAGCACCCCACATTCAAGAAATTTAATTCTAATGGACGATATGTGTAGGAAATAGTGTGTAGAGGTTTGTAGTGAACGAATTTTCGTTTGTAGTAACTTGTATATCCCACAAAACGTGTTCAAAATGGAAGGCGCGAGGCCCATACTGCTGTGCACTGCACCCACTAGCAAAACCCCACATTCAAGAAATTTAATTCTAATGGATGATATATGTAGGAAATAGTGTATAGAGGTTTGTAGTGAACGAATTTTCGTTTGTAGTAACTTGTATAACCCACAAAACGTGTTCAAAATGGAAGGCGCGAGGCCCATACTGCTGTGCACTGCACCCACTGGCTAAACCCCACTTTCAAGAAATTTAATTCTAATGGATGATATGTGTAGGATATAGTGTATAGAGGTTTGTAGTGAACGAATTTTCGTTTGTAGTAACTTGTATATCCCACAAAACGTGTTCAAAATGTAAGGCGCGAGGCCCATACTGCTGTGCACTGCACCAATTGGCCGCACACCACTTTCAAGTAATTTAAGTCTAATGGATGATATGTGGAGGAAATAGTGTATAGAGGTTTGTAGTGAACGAATTTTCGTTTGTAGTAACTTGTATAACCCACAAAACGTGTTCAAAATGGAAGGCGCGAGGCCCATACTGCTGTGCACTGCACCCACTGTCTAAACCCCGCTTTCAAGAAATTTAATTCTAATGGATGATATGTGTAGGAAATAGTGTGTAGAGGTTTGTAGTGTACGAATTTTCGTTTGTAGTAACTTGTATATCCCACAAAACGTGTTCAAAATGGACGGCGCGAGGCACATACTGCTGTGCACTGCACCCACTGGCAGCACCCAAAATTCAAGAAATTTAATTCAAATGGATGATATGTGTAGGAAATAGTGTGTAGAGGTTTGTAGTGAACGAATTTTCGTTTGTAGTAACTTGTATATCCCACAAAACGTGTTCAAAATGGAAGGCGCGAGGCCCAAACTGCTGTGCACTGCACCCACTGGCAGCACCCCACTTTCAAGAAATTTAATTCTAATGGATGATATGTGTAGGAAATAGTTTATAGAGGTTTGCAGTGAACGAATTTTCGTTTGTAGTAACTTGTATATCCCACAAAACGTGTTCAAAATGGAAGGCCCGAGGCCCATACTGCTGTGCACTGCACCCACTGGCAGCACCCCACTTTCAAGAAATTTAATTCTAATGGATGATATGTGTAGGAAATAGTATGTAGAGGTTTGTAGTGAACGAATTTTCGTTTGTAGTAACTTGTATAACCCACAAAACGTGTTCAAAATGGAAGGCGCGAGGCCCATACTGCTGTGCACTGCACCCACTGGCAGCACCCCACATTCAAGAAATTTAATTGTAAGGGTTGATATGTTTTGGAAATAGTACGTTGAGGTCTGTAGCGAACGAATTTTCATTGTTAGTGACTTGTAGAACCCACAGAACTGCATTAAGCAGGGGAAGAATGGCTAGCTCTGAGAGATAAAAGCCGCAGAAAATTATATCGGCACTAGGACAAGGCCTTAATCCCTGTATATCGCATGAGATATTAAACGCAACTGGTGAAAGGAGAAATTGTAAAAATGTAGCAAATTGTTGCACATAAAAGGGAGTATAGTCGGCGAAGAAATGACGTTGACAAGAATTGCATATTGGCTAAGCTGGATTCGCTAGATAACATATACAACTTCGTTGAAGAATGTATAAGGAGGTGAAATTTAGATATCGCCTGGAGGAACATAAGAGACATTTCGAGGCAAGAATAGGAGCCGCATGAATATCAAGACCTCAGATAGAAAACCAGTACTAAACATAGAGAGGAAATCTGAAATGCGGCGGGAATATGTAGAGGACCTATACAAAGAAAGTAAACTTGAAAGTAGAATTCTAGAAGCGGAAGATGAAGTAGAGGAAGATAAGAGTTATGATGCTGAAAGAGGAATTTGACAGAGTTCTGAAAGATCTAAATCGAAAAAAGGCTTCTGAGTTGATGATAATACCTCTCAACTGCTGATATCGTTAGGAGAGCCAGTAACGCAGAAATTGTTCCACTTGGTATGCAAGATGTATGAGACCGCTGAAATACCCTCACCCTTCGAGAAGAAGGCAAGAAAGCAAGTGCAGCCAATTACATATCTATCAGGTTAACAGGTCATTACTGCAAAATACTAACACGAATTATTTGCAGACGAATGGAAATTGGTTGAATCCGACCTTGGGGAAGATCTGTTTGGATTTTGGAGAAATGTAGGAACACCGGAGGTAATACTCACATTATGACTTACCTTAGATGGTAGGTTAAGTGAAGGCAAACCTACGTTTATAGCATTTCTAAATCTGTAGACTGCTTTTGACGATTTTAACTGGAATACACTCTTTCAGATTCTTAAGGTAACAGGGGCAAAATACAGGGAGCGAAATCCAGACAGCAGTCAAAGTTGAAGTACATGAAAGGAATGTAGTTGTTGGGGAGTAAGACAGGTTTGTAGCCCTTCCCCAATGTACATTGAGGAGGCTGTTTAGGAATGCAAGGTGAAATTTGGAGAAGAAATTAATATTCAGGACACTAATTCTGTCAGAGACAGCAAAGAACGTGAAAGAGCAGTTGAACGGAATGAACACTGTTTTGAAAGGAGGGTATAAGATTAACATTAAGAAGAGCAAAACAGGGATAATGGAATTGTAGTGTTAGAAAAACAGACGATGCTGAAAGAATTACATTAGGTAATGAGACAATAAGAGTAGTAGATGCGTTTTCTTATTTGGGTAGCAAAATAATGTCAGATAGGCAAAGTAAGGTAAATATAAAATTCAAAATGGCTGTGGGAAGAAAAGAGTTTCTGAAGAAGAGAGTTTTTTGACATCCAGTGGTAATATAAATGTTACTAAATTTCTAAAAGCATTTGTATGAGAGTGATACTTGGAGGACAAGGAGCTCAGACAAAAGGTTGATAGAACCTTTCGAAATGTGGTGCTACAGACGAATGATGAAGATTAGATGGGTATATCGTGTAACTAATATGGTGCATAAGAGCATTGGGAAGAAAAGAAGTTTCTGGCATGTCCTAAGAGAAGGGATCGGTTGGTGGGATACATTCTGAGGCACCTACAAATCTTAAACATTAGTATTAGAAGGAGGTATGGGGTATAAATCATAGAGGGATACCGAAGGACGAATAAAGTAAGCAGACTGAAAAGGATGTAGGTTGCCGTTCATATTCTCAGATGAAGGGGCTTTCGACAGTTTAACGTGGAGAGCTGCATCAAGCCAATCCGTGAACTGAAGACCACAGCTGCAACATCTTGAGAACTTGAGGTATATTTGGTCATTCTTCCAGGAACGCAATAACTAGGTCTGTAGCCGTTGTGGGAGGTGCTGGTCTGACTGCAACGCATCTGCCAAGTGATCCCAGACATGTCTATTCTTGTTAAAGTCAGGTGAAAAGCCGGCCCTCCATTCGTTCAATTCCCTCAGCTTCAAAGATGTTGTCCACCAGTGCAACTCTGTGGAGATGAGCATTATCGTCCACCACACCAGAAGGAACTCATCTCCTATGGCACCAGTATAGGGCAGAACATAGATCGATGGATCTTGTCTCTGTGCGTTTGAACAGTCAAAGCGCCATTCTCCGAAAACTGTCTTGAGCAGTTAAACCGGCAACCCACGCGCAATGGAAATATTCTAGACCTTATAGCCACAAACAGGCCTGACCTTATTAACGATGTCTGTGTAGAGACAGGAATTAGTGATCATGATATCGTCATAGCGTCGATGGTGACCAAAGTTCATAAACCAGTCAAGAAGGCTAGGAGCGTGTTTTTGTTGGGAAAAGCCGACAAGCAAATGTTACGATCGCACTTAGAAAATGAATGGGCATCATTTAATTCTGGGACTATGGATGTAGAGGACTTGTGGACTAAATTTAAATGCATTGTTAATGAAGGGTTAGAGAAATATGTGCCAGTAAAGACGATTAAGGATGGAAAAGATCCACCGTGGTATAATAATAATGTTAGAAAGCTGCTGAGAAAGCAAAGGCTGTTGCACTCTCGATTCAAAAAAGAACACGCAAATGATGACAGGCAAAAGTTAGTAGAGATTCGTGCGTCTATAAAAAGATCGATGCGTGAAGCATACAATAATTATCACAGCCATACCTTAGCAAAAGATCTTTCCGAGAACCCGAAAAAATTCTGGTCCTATGTAAAATCGATAAGCGGGTCAAAGCCCACTGTCCAGTCACTAGTTGATCATTCCGTGGCAGTAATAGAAGAAAGCAAACGGAAAGCTGAAGTTCTAAATTTAACCTTTAAGAAATCTTTCACGCAGGAGGACCGCACAAATATACCATCATTTGATCAACGTACTAATTCCGAAATGGGGGACATAGCAATAGGTATTTCCGGTGTAGAGAAACAGCTGAGAGAGCTAAATACGAAAAAGTCTGCTGGTCCGGATGGAATACCAGTTCGGTTTTACAAAGACTATTCTGCGGCATTGGCCCCCTACTTAGCTTGCATTTATAGCGAATCTTTAATTCAGCGTAAAGTTCCCAGTGATTGGAAAAAAGCGCAGGTGACTCCCGTGTATAAGAAAGGAAAGAGAACTGACCCATACAATTACAGGCCAATATCGTTGACATTGGTTTCATGTAGAATTTTGGAGCCTATTCTCAGTTCGAATATAGTAAATTACCTTGAAACGGAAAAGCTTCTTTCCATGAATCAGCACGGGTTTAGGAAACATCGTTCATGTGAAACTCAGTTTGCCCTTTTCTCACATGACATCTTGCGAGCCATGGACGAAGGGCAACAGGCGGATTGTGTTTTTCTCGACTTCAAAAAGGCGTTCGACGCGGTGCCACACTGCAGACTGCTAACGAAGATACGAGCTTATGGAATAGGTTCACAGATTTGTGACTGGCTGGAAGACATCCTAAGTAATAGAACACAGTGCGTTGTTCTCGACGGCGAGTGTTCATCAGAGACGAGTGTATCGTCAGGCGTGCCCCAGGGGAGTGTGATAGGACCGCTATTATTTTCTATCTATATAAATGATCTGATGGACAGAGTAAGTTGTAATTTGCGGCTGTTTGCTGATGATGCTATGGTGTATGGGAGGGTGTCGTCTGTAACTGACTGTAATAGCATACAGGTTGACTTAGTTGGTGCGAAGAATGGCACCTAGCTCTCAATGTAGAAAAATGTAAGGTGATGCGCATGAGTAGAAAAAACAATCCTATAATGTTCGAATATAGCATTAGTAGTGAGCTTCTTGATGCTGTCGCGTCGTTCAAATATCTAGGCGTAACATTGCAGAGCGATATGAAATGGAACGAGCATGTAAGGACAGTTGTGAGTAAGGCAGACAGCCGACTTCGGTTTATTGGGAGAATTTTGGGAAGATGTACTTCACCTGTAAAGGAGACCGCGTATAAAACGCTTGTACGACCACGTCTTGAGTATTGCTCAAGTATTTGGGACCCGCAGCAGATCGGTTTGAAGGAAGACATAGAGGCGGTTCAGAGGCGAGCAGCTAGATTTGTTACCGGTAGGTTCGACCAATGCGCGAGTGTCACGGAAATGCTCCGGCAACTCAATTGGGGATCGCTGGAAGAAAGACGACGTTCTTTTCGTGAATTTCTGTTAAGTAAATTTAGAGGGCCGGAATTTGAAGCTGAGTGTAGTACGATCTTGCTGCCGCCTACTTACATTTCGCGTAAAGATCACAAAGACAAGATAAGAGAAATAAGGGCTCGTACGGAGGCATATAGGCATTCTTTTTTTCCTCGTTCAATTTGGGAGTGGAATAGGAAGGGAAATGCCTAGTAGTGGTACAGTGTACCCTCCGCCACGCACCTTATGGTGAATTGCGGAGTATGTATGTAGATGTAGATTCTGAACGACATAGAGGTCCGTATGTCCACCAATATTGACTCCTGTCCACACCATTCGTTCACCACCATGATATGGTGATGTTTCGTATACATAAACAAGATTGTTGCGAGTTCCACGTTCTCTTCAGATGAGGGAACGACGATTCTCCGCCGGAAAACATCTTGACTCATATGTGAAATGAACACTGCTCCATTTTTACGGTTCCAATTCTGATGTTCCTCCGCCCAGTTTCTGCCGGGTTCCTGGTTTGAATGGGACACGCACCATAGGGCTCTGTGTGTAGAAGCCACATTCTCGAAGGCGATTTCCGTACTGTGTGTTGATATTGAGCGTCCTGTCGTTTTTGGAGGGTGCGTTGCAACTGAGTTGCATTCAGCCTCCTGTCTCGACGGGCTGTTTGTTAACTGGAGATAATGGTCCTCTCTAGCTGATGTTACCCGTGGACGACCTTGGCCTTGCCTTTTTTTAGTGGGTCTTGTCTGAAATCGCGTCCAGGTCATGGAAACTACACTTTGGGACATTTCAATAGTTGCAGCTATGGCTGTTTCGCTTCGAAATTTAGCGACAAAATTGCTACTTTGGTCACCCTGGACGTATGCACGTAGCCGAGTCGAAACTGACAATGTTTGCGTCACAAAATACTTTTCGCCTGTTGGCGGTACATAAAAGAAAGCCCATCCTTGGCACGCATTCACGCACTGCCTATGTTTCTTAACGTTTCAGATATTTCCTTTTTGAATACTTTGAAATTATTCATAAAAGTAGACTTTTGAACTTCTTGAAGAAGGAAAGACATGATCCTGGCACTTTAAAAATAGAATAAGAAATGGGATCCAGAAATTCCTTGTTGCAAACAGGTCTTTAAATAATCCCGCCAGATGGCTTTCAAAATCCCGCGGTTTTACAATAAAAAGCTCGAAATTATTAATTCAGTTTTTGTAATAATAGTAATATGAAAAAGAGTAATTTCCTAGTTGATGCGGGTACAACGCTGACTGTGCAGCTGCTCGTCTGAATTCGTCAGTAGTGACGTCACTAACAAAACTATCGCGTACAGTAATGCACAGAAATGAGAATTTTTGATAGTGCAAGCTTTGGAAAATGGCAAATTATATACTGTTTTGCCTTACTGTGCCGTTTAACCGAAGTTACGTCCTGAGACCTGAAAGTCCTGGCACAGCGATACAGATTTCCGAAAGCTTGCCATAGCGAAAATACTTCCCAGTCGCCGGGTGTACTACTGGTGAACGAAGATACTAAGGCAAGAGCAGTATTTATTTAAAATTGTTTTCTCCAGAACCTCGCGCTGGAGTCTTTAATTTGCATTTCGCTTAGCCACTTATTCCGAAAATGTTGCTAATATTGAGGTGCCATATCTTAAAATGTTATAAATAAAGAGCACAATGATATTGTAAATACCGTATCGCACTACATATTGTAATATTTAACACTGTCGCGTAACACGTCTTTCTGAGAGTAACACCCTGTAAAGAAGTAAAATAAATGTTAATTTCTAATAAAACACAGTCTTGGTTGCAACGATTTATTTTTAAACGCTTTTCGCCTTTTCGGGACAGCATCAGAATCTGGAAATTTTGTTTGGGGATACTTTACAGTCTTATCATGTACAACGATAGTACGAAAACAGATTATTACTGACGTTTGTAATAATGCTTTACATCGCGCCAAAGTCTAACAGCGACAGTATTTGGTTATGGGCATCCGTGAAATTCAAATGTTTAACTACGTTGATCATCAGTCCCTACGCTTAAAAACCATTATACTGATTTAAAGTAACTTATGCTAAGAACAACAACAAACACGCATGCCCGAGGGAGGACTAAGCTCCGACAACAGGCAGCCGTGAAAATCCGATATAAACAGCAAAATAGAAGACAGCTTAATCACGTAAAATATTAGTCCAAGACAGCTGCAAGTGTTCAATTTTTACGGTCTGAATAAAAACCTACCAAGATTACGTTTTATTATTGTCCGATTGCTAGAATCGGCCAATACTAAATTTACGAAAATACATTAAGGATGAAACATGATGTCATTTAAGAAACATTAATTGAACGTGGAGGAACAAAGTATACAATCTATTACTCTCATCAACAATTCTGTGTGTTCACAAGATACTGATGTTCAACAGATGATCAAAATTCCGAATCGTAGAATGTTCTCTCCAATAGATAAGATTTTAACTAAATATTTCCAAACTACTCCAAATGATTCTGTGGCTACCAATATTTATAGACCGTTCTCCATGAAGTATAGACTTCCATAAAAACCATTATCAAACATCTATATCTATTTAGAAAATTAATTATAAACAAAATCTTTAAAACGAAGAACGTGTCGGCCCACTTCTAGATTCCCTAGCCAGTGAAGGAGGCAAGCTACCCTATATCTAGAGGTCTGCGCGGATAAGGAAAGTGTTATCCGCACCACATCCGCAAGGCACATATCCGCGTCCGCGGCACTTTATCCGCATCTGCAAACATTAAAGTTTTGAATAGGTAACAATAACATGTGGCAATATTTAAAACCATGATATAATTACTGTTAGAGTGTCATTTCTGTGACAACCATTTCTGACTTCTCGAATCATGGTAACTGTTCCAAACCTACTCCAAAACAGGCTATTCCAAACAGGAGCCGCGGCGGAGCGGCCGAGCGTATTGAGGGGTTACGCTCCGCTGTGCGAGCAACACCACCTAGAAGACAAGGCCTTACAACAGGCCGTGCCTACGTCACACTTAGAGGCCCCGGCCGCCACCTCACTGGTTGGCCGCTGGGGCAAGCCCACCGCCTCGCAGCGGCCGGCCAGTCAGATGGCGGCCGCGGCCTCTAAGTGTGACGTAGGCACGGCCTGTTGTAAGGCCTTGTCTTCTAGGTGGTGTTGGTGCGAGGCCGTTCCCCGTCGGGGGATCGAATGCCCCCTTGGGCATGGATGCTTCTGCTCTCATTAGTATCAATTAGTTGATAAGTAGTTTGTAAGTTTAGGGACTGATGACCCCACAGTTAAGTCCAATACGCTTAGCAAACATTTGAACATTTGAATTCCAAACAGGAAAGCATTGGCGCTCCGGACACACACAGTAGCGCTTCGGAGCCCGTGTGGTCGGAGCACTTCGTCAGCTGTTTAATACAGGCAGCTTCTTAAATTTCAGTGGTTAAAACTGATGGGCATAGATGAGATTTTACTGTGTTTGCCGCGCGGGAGTAGCCGAGTGGTCTGGAGCGTCACGTTGCGGATTGCGAGGCCTTCCGCGCCGGAGGTTCCAATCCTCCCTCGGGCATGGATGTACGTGCTATTCTTAGGTTAGTTTACCTTAATATAAGTAGTAACCAAGCAATTGAGTCCGATAGATTTACAAACATTTGAATATTTACTGTGTTTACATTTAGAAAGAAAGAAACGGATCTTTCGGAGTTTTACAAAAGGGACACTTGTTTTTCCCCATATTAACACACTAGAGGATATGTGACAGAAAGCAAAGCATGTCATTTCAAGTGTTAAAACTGCCATATACTTGTAACTGGTAACTGTCAGCAAAAAGAGACTATCAGCTGCAGCTACGGCCAGCCTATACAACTAACATTGTGTATCTTCCTAAATACGTTACTTTGACCGTACACCGTTTCTGATTACGAAAGTTGCTATAAAATGCTATTGTCAATCTTTACTACCTATGTCACCGTTTCTCTAACACAGAAACGTTAAGGTTTGTTTGTATGTTTATGCGCGGCTGTACAGTTCATTCGGTTGCGATGAAACTTTGCCAACATATTGCTTGCACTTTCGTGACGGTTACTGGCATAATTAAATGACTATAAAACACATAGTGCATCAAATATGCCACCACATCTATAGGAAACTGCCCCTCACGAGAAACCCAGATCCACACGCAACTTAGAACGGTAAAATGCCTTTGCTGACAAGATTCATAAGTTTTTCGGTCGCGGTTGTCTTCATATTTGGCGGAACTTCAGGAACTTTTGCATCTACCATGGAATTTTAATAACTAATTACGCTACTTTGTCCTGTCTAACACGAATGTTACAGGTAATTTGAAGTTCTACTTTTGTGCCCAGTATAAGAATATACTTTTTTACACGCAAAACAAGCTACTTTGTCGTTGATCTTTCCCATGCCATCAAATAAGTATCCAATTTCTTTTTCCTACTTGACGATTTCAATTTGTTTTACTTGAGTAATGCCGAATCACCTCTTTTCACTTTACGCGATACAATATCCATTGATGTCATGTTAATTTTAAGAAAGAACTGTCATGGTATACCTTGCAATATACGTTGTCACTCGGTCACTACGCAGCACTAACTGAAGGCACCGAAAATTTGGCATGTCATCTGTGGTAGGCAGCTGGCCGGTTTGCCAACTAGAGAGCACTTGACAGACCGCAGGTAAGGCACGGCCACGTAAACGGATTAGGCGCAGGTCCCTCGGGTACAGCTACGTCCGCTGTGGCACAGAGTAACATATATGTCTGTGGCTGTGGCCAGGGGATAAGGAAAACATACTTCCGCTCTACCTGAGCCCTGCATGGATTCCGAGAATATCCACTAACATTTCGACAGACGTACTGGGCAGAACCTCGCTCTTTATCCCCAGATAACACGTGAATATCTGCGTTGCTCACAATTTGATTCGAATCAGTAAAAAATACTGTAGATATCCGCGGATATCCGAATCCGCGCAGACCTCTACCTATATCCACCACACAGACTGCATGCTTTCCCATGCACTCTCTGTAGCTGCCAGAAGAGTCCAGCGCGACCTCTTTATCGAGGAAGAAAAGAAAAATGGCCGGACAGTAAAAAGACCTATACACAGAAATACGTTTAATGCAAAAATTACATACGATACCAACATAAACCAAACAGTACACTTAATTTCCTCAAAATGGGAAGCAGGATATTTCTGAGTGTCAGATTTTTTCGAAAAACTATATGTAACACTATTAAACACATTCGATCAAACACAACCGAAACTATTCAAGCAAGTAAAAAAAAAAAAAAAAAAAAGCTTCCGCAAGTAAGTACCCAGCAGCACGCTGAGCTTGAAGCTCGTGTAATGTGCGATATACAAGTTACTACAAACCAAAATTCGTTCACTACAAACCTCTACACACTATTTCCTACACATATCTAGCATTAGAAGGAAATTTCTTGAAAGTGGGGTGCTGCCAGTGGGTGCAGTGCAGAGCAGTATGGGCCTCGCGCCTTCCATTTTGAACCCGTTTTGTGGGATATACAAGTTACTACAAACGACAATTCGTTCACTACAAACCTCTGCACACTATTTCCTTCACATATCTAGCATTAGAATGAAATTTCTTGAATGTGGGGTGCTGCCAGTGGGTGCAGTGCACAGCAGTATGGGCCTCGCGCCTTCCATTTTGAACACGTTTTGTGGGATATACAAGTTACTACAAACGACAATTCGTTCACTACAAACCTCTGCACACTATTTCCTTCACATATCTAGCATTAGAATGAAATTTCTTGAATGTGGGGTGCTGCCAGTGGGTGCAGTGCACAGCAGTATGGGCCTCGCGCCTTCCATTTTGAACACGTTTTGTGGGATATACAAGTTACTACAAACGACAATTCGTTCACTACAAACCTCTGCACACTATTTCCTTCACATATCTAGCATTAGAATGAAATTTCTTGAATGTGGGGTGCTGCCAGTGGGTGCAGTGCACAGCAGTATGGGCCTCGCGCCTTCCATTTTGAACTCGTTTTGTGGGATATACAATTTACTACAAACGAAAATTCGTTCACTACAAACCTCTGCACACTATTTCCTTCACATATCTAGCATTAGAATGAAATTTCTTGAATGTGGGGTTTAGCCAGTGGGTGCAGTGCACAGCAGTATGGGCGTCGCGCCTTCCATTTTGAACACGTTTTGTGGGATATACAAGTTACTACAAACGAAAATTCGTTCACTACAATCCTCTAGACACTATTTCCTACACATATCATCCATTAGAATGAAATTTCTTGAATGTGGAGTGCTGCCAGTGGGTGCAGTGTACAGCAGTATGGGCCTCGCGCCTGTCATTTTGAACACGTTTTGTGGGATATACAAGTTACTACAAACGAAAATTCGTTCACTACAAACCTGTATACACTATTTCCTTCACATATCATCCATTAGAATGAAATTTCTTGAATGTGGGGTGCTGCCAGTGGGTGCAGTGCACAGCAGTATGGGCCTCGCACCTTCCATTTTGAACACGTTTTGTGGGATATACAAGTTACTACAAACGACAATTCGTTCACTACAAACCTCTACACACTATTTCCTACACATATCATCCATTAGAATGAAATTTCTTGAATGTGGGCTGCTGCCAGTGGGTGCAGTGCACAGCAGTATGGGCCTCGCGCCTTCCATTTTGAACCCGTTTTGTGGGATATACAAGTTACTACAAACGAAAATTCGTTCACTACAAACCTCTACACACTATTTCCTACACATATCATCCATTAGAATGAAATTTCTTGAATGTGGGGTGCTGCCAGTGGGTGCAGTGCACAGCAGTATGGGCCTCGCACCTTCCATTTTGAACACGTTTTGTGGGATATACTAGTTACTACAAACGAAAATTCGTTCACTACAAACCTCTACACACTATTTCCTACACATATCATCCATTAGAATTAAATTTCTTGAATGTGGGGTGCTGCCAGTGGGTGCAGTGCACAGCAGTATGTTCCTCGCGCCTTCCATTTTGAACACGTTTTGTGGGATATACAAGTTACTACAAACGACAATTCGTTCACTACAAACCTCTACACACTATTTCCTACACATATCATACATTAGAATGAAATTTCTTGAATGTGGGGTGCTGCCAGTGGGTGCAGTGCACAGCAGTATGGGCCTCGCGCCTTCCATTTTGAACACGTTTTGCGGGATATACAAGTTACTACAAACGAAAATTCGTTCACTACAAACCTCTATACACTATTTCCTACACATATCATCCATTAGAATTAAATTTCTTGAATGTGGGGTGCTGCCAGTGGGTGCAGTGCAGAGCAGTATGGGCCTCGCGCCTTCCATTTTGAACCCGTTTTGTGGGATATACAAGTTACTACAAACGAAAATTCGTTCACTACAAACCTCTATACACTATTTCCTACACATATCATCCATTAGAATTAAATTTTTTGAATGTGGGGTGCTGCCAGTGGGTGCAGTGCACAGCAGTATGGGCCTCGCACCTTCCATTTTGAACACGTTTTGTGGGATATACAAGTTACTACAAACGACAATTCGTTCACTACAAACCTCTGCACACTATTTCCTTCACATATCTAGCATTAGAATGAAATTTCTTGAATGTGGGGTGCTGCCAGTGGGTGCAGTGCACAGCAGTATGGGCCTCGCGCCTTCCATTTTGAACACGTTTTGTGGGATATACAAGTTACTACAAACGACAATTCGTTCACTACAAACCTCTGCACACTATTTCCTTCACATATCTAGCATTAGAATGAAATTTCTTGAATGTGGGGTGCTGCCAGTGGGTGCAGTGCACAGCAGTATGGGCCTCGCGCCTTCCATTTTGAACACGTTTTGTGGGATATACAAGTTACTACAAACGACAATTCGTTCACTACAAACCTCTGCACACTATTTCCTTCACATATCTAGCATTAGAATGAAATTTCTTGAATGTGGGGTGCTGCCAGTGGGTGCAGTGCACAGCAGTATGGGCCTCGCGCCTTCCATTTTGAACTCGTTTTGTGGGATATACAATTTACTACAAACGAAAATTCGTTCACTACAAACCTCTGCACACTATTTCCTTCACATATCTAGCATTAGAATGAAATTTCTTGAATGTGGGGTTTAGCCAGTGGGTGCAGTGCACAGCAGTATGGGCGTCGCGCCTTCCATTTTGAACACGTTTTGTGGGATATACAAGTTACTACAAACGAAAATTCGTTCACTACAATCCTCTAGACACTATTTCCTACACATATCATCCACTAGAATTAAATTTATTGAATGTGGGGTGCTGCCAGTGGGATCAGTGTACAGCAGTATGGGCCTCGCGCCTGTCATTTTGAACTCGTTTTGTGGGATATACAAGTTACTACAAACGAAAATTCGTTCACTACAAACCTCTACACACTATTTCCTACACATATCATCCACTAGAATTAAATTTCTTGAATGTGGGGTGCTGCCAGTGGGATCAGTGTACAGCAGTATGGGCCTCGCGCCTGTCATTTTGAACACGTTTTGTGGGATATATAAGTTACTACAAACGAAAATTCATTCACTACAAACCTCTAGACACTATTTCCTACACATATCATCCACTAGAATTAAATTTCTTGTATGTGGGCTGCTGCCAGTGGGATCAGTGTACAGCAGTATGGGCCTCGCGCCTGTCATTTTGAACACGTTTTGTGGGATATAGAAGTTACTACAAACGAAAATTCGTTCACTACAAACCTATACACACTATTTACTACACATATCATCCATTAGAATTAAATTTCTTGAATGTGGTGTGCTGCCAGTGGGTGCAGTGCACAGCAGTATGGGCCTCGCGCCTTCCATTTTGAAGACGTTTTGTGGGATATACAAGTTACTACAAACGAAAATTCGTTCACTACAAACCTCTACACACTATTTCCTACACATATCATCCACTAGAATTAAATTTCTTGAATGTGGGGTGCTGCCAGTGGGATCAGTGTACAGCAGTATGGGCCTCGCGCCTGTCATTTTGAACTCGTTTTGTGGGATATACAAGTTACTACAAACGAAAATTCGTTCACTACAAACCTCTACACACTATTTCCTACACATATCATCCATTAGAATGAAATTTCTTGAATGTGGAGTGCTGCCAGTGGGTGCAGTGTACAGCAGTATGGGCCTCGCGCCTGTCATTTTGAACACGTTTTGTGGGATATACAAGTTACTACAAACGAAAATTCGTTCACTACAAACCTGTATACACTATTTCCTTCACATATCATCCATTAGAATGAAATTTCTTGAATGTGGGGTGCTGCCAGTGGGTGCAGTGCACAGCTGTATGGGCCTCGCGCCTTCCATTTTGAACCCGTTTTGTGGGATATAGAAGTTACTACAAACGAAAATTCGTTCACTACAAACCTCTACACACTATTTACTACACATATCATCCATTAGAATTAAATTTCTTGAAAGTGGGGTGCTGCCAGTGGGTGCAGTGCACAGCTGTATGGGCCTCGCGCCTTCCATTTTGAACACGTTTTGTGGGATATACAAGTTACTACAAACGAAATTTCGTTCACTACAAACCACTACAAACGATTCCCCACAGGTATCATCCATTAGAATTTTATTTCGTAAAAGTGGGGTGCTGGCTATTTTTTGTGTGACTCATAATTTTTTTTTTCGAAAAACTACAAACAAAAAATTTGGCACTACAATCCACTCTTTAAGATTGTATAAAGTAAAAAGTGATTTCGTTAAGTGGGGTGCCAGGTTCACGGAGGTCGTATCTTCTATATCTATATCTACATCTACACGATTACTTCGCAAGGGAACGTTGGATACCCTTACTAGTTTGGTATCTTCACATTACAAACTACTACGCAATTCGCATTTATGTGCTTGGCATTGGGATCAACGAATCAACCACTTCGACTCTCCTCATATCTCTTATTTTCTTACAATTATTTTTTCTATCTATGTAGATGTGTAAAGAACACACTCATATTGTCCCATTTAAATTAGGAAGGTAGCGATAGAAATTTCATTAATAAGGATAGCCGCAATAATATTAACAAGCTGCCCTTATTTGTACGGTTTCGAAGTCCTCCGTAAGTCCTCTCCATACTTAGAATATGCAGTAAATCTCTTAAACGGACAACTCTCATCCGTCCTTTGCTAGAATATTGCTGCTAAGTTAAGTCTAGAGCATGATGACCATAGTAAACTATTTAAACATGCCTTAAACACGCGCGCGCGTGAGGTACGGACTCTAACCTCCGACGGGAATGGCCGCCCAGTCTTAGACCACGCGCCCACAGTATTATCTACGCAGTCCTTCCACTTAAATTTGTTCCTAATTCCCACGTATTTAGTTGACCTGAGAGTCTTGAGATTTGCGCGCTTGAGGGTGCAATTGAAATTAAGATTCCTTGTTGTACTCTTGTGGATGACCTCACTTCGCAAGGTGCATGGCGGAGGGTACCTCGTACCACTGTACAACTTGCCTGGTCCACATTTAATTTAAATGACTTTTCCAATGAAATAACGAGTTTATCAAGAGGGGAGAGAAGTCACTGGCCGAGAGCAAGTCTTTATATACGATGTTAACACTGTGCTGAGAGACTTAAGAACTTTCCAACTAGACAATCTTCCATCCTCTTATAAATTTCCTCTGCTTTACCCTCACTCCTATTACTAGGGATGTATGCAGTTATGGTTCTATTTGCACTAGGTAACGCATTACATGAGGGGCCGTAGG
Source organism: Locusta migratoria (assembly GCA_026315105.1). Taxonomy (NCBI): domain Eukaryota; kingdom Metazoa; phylum Arthropoda; class Insecta; order Orthoptera; family Acrididae; genus Locusta; species Locusta migratoria. The sequence continues at coordinate 673,748,352 of CM048755.1, forward strand.
TTTCAGACTGGTGAAACAAAGTTCTTTTTGTTATTACTGAGTACTGACCTTAGATCTCGTAGTTTCAGCACACGCACTTTCAGAACACAGGTTGTCTGATGCTAAAACGCTGTGAAAATGATTTAAGGGCTCTAAGATTTTCTTCATAAAACACGGTATGCCAGTGGATTTTAAATTTATTCTTCCAACGTTTACACACGCTCAGCGAAATCCACAAATCTAAGCCGTACATTGAACGATATTCACTTTACAATAAATACTAGTGCCATGATGATACATGTACAAGTTCCGTAATGAGACAAGGTGCTACATGTTAAGTTTTAACAGTTCGAAGGTTGGGACTGGACTGTGCTTGGCAAGGCGAGGCCAATGTTGCCAACTCTTAGAACGAGAATGTCGCTAAATGCGTCCTCGAAAGTTGCCAGAAGTCGCCAACATCTTTTCCAATTAAAAAAATGTATTTTATTATCTACAATTGTTTTTAAATATGTAAATTTTGTAGTTAACTGAAACATGAGATTTATTTTTAAAATGTCACTAATTGTGACGCTATTGTAGGTTGCCAATTTCAGCTAGAAACGACACACCTACGAAATTTTGAGAGTACTTCCACTTACAAATCTTACGGAAACCATCACTTTTCATAGTAACTTGTACTGTCATTGTATTTAAACAACAACGTGCGATAAATAAAGCTCCCCTCCCCCCCCCTCACCACACACACACACACACACACACACACACACACACACACACACACACACACACACACACACACACCATATATTCACACATACGTATCAAGTGACTAAACTTCCTGGTTACTACCCAAGTGTACACACAGTGTAAGGTGTATTATTGAGAAAGGTATATTTTTTGTGAAGATGGATATACCTTACGTTGATTTATTTTAAAACTTGTAATTTGTTCTTGCTCTCTTCGTAGCAAACGAGTTCGCAATAACTCTCCATTATGGCCCCTGCAGAGCGCGTTCTGCTTAGAGCTTCTAACACAACTGCATTTGCTGAGAACAGGACGGTGCGAAAGAAAGGGCTTCCACTAAGCACGAGATTCTCGACCGCGAGCAGCAGAGTCCACACTTGTCCCACGACAGTGCTCACTGTCAGCAGGGCGTACATTTTCTTGGTCTGCACCTCAGCAGATTGTTGCAACTGCTGCGACATCTTTTAAGATGTGGTTATGAGCTATGATAAGGTTTCCTGTTTCTTGACGCCAAGCTTGGTTATACAGGACGTAACACATGCGTTGTGTGATGTCAAACTTCGAGTGTGTGTCAAAAGCAGTCATTTCATTCAGGTATGGTTTGTCTTCAAACTGGCAGTTAGGCTTTTCAAGTCCTGACATCTCAGGAAGTAATCAGAAAACGGCAGAGCCATCTCACCGTGGGTGTTCTCATCGAGCTGCCGGCGTCGACAGTGAAGGCAGCGACTGCTTGTTCCAGCAGGTCCCGACTGCAGCACGGAAGTCTCCAGCGCCTGCCGGTACTGCTCCCTCCCCACCCAGATAGCTGTACTGTGGGCCAGTCTCCTAGAACCGGGCTCACCACCAGCAGGAGCACCTAAGTTCCCACCGCCATTGGGAAGTTGTTTACTCACAAGTTGCAATGCGAAAGCTCTCACTCGTCCTCGGTGCAACAATCACAAAATAGGACGATATCAAGAGAGGCGCAGTTTTCAACCGACATAACGCTAGCGAAGCTTGATTGATCGGTAGTGTGAATATGTCAGAAAAGAACCTTGTGAATATTGATAAACATCTTGCGACCTTCTGCTAACGACGCCGTCAACCGCAGCCACAGCTGACAATTGATAAAGGGGTGTATTTTGCGTTCCTTATACTCGTGATTACACCTCGCCGAGAGGTGACCAAATAATACTTGTGTTATCAGCGAATGTAATTGTTTATCAGTCGGTCAAGTATGACAGAATTTCAGTTGAGATACTTTTAAGAATGGTTAATTGCAAAATCTGCCGAGAAGCGTTATTTTTGTACGGTCTTCTTCGGTTTTAGACACGGAAGCACGCAAATACCCGAGGTGACGGTAAGCGGCAGACCACTTGGATCCGACCTTACCAGACTCGCGTGCGCATGCGTCCGCCATCACTGCGCGTAGGTGGAGGGGGCGCGGCGCGTTGCCTAACTAGCGGCGTACCCGACCGCACGCACCATTGCTGAAACGAAACAACTTCATCGGACAAACCTTATTTTTTGCACCAATGTGTTGAGCTTCGTTTACGAAAGTTTTTTTGGCAGGGTACTAGGAGTACGAAACAAAAACTTCATCCTTCACAAATATGCATTCCGCATGTATTACTGCCCAAATTATAGCTAATTGCCACAATATATTACACCCATAAACGCCTCATTTATTGTATAAAAAGTTACTCAGTACTACACAGACGTCGATTTTTGTTGAGAAATATGATTTTATTAACTAGTTGGCCTTAGTCTACTTCTTTGGTTTGGAAAATATCCTCTCACTGGGAACTGAAGTTGTGAAGATGAAGGGACATACCTTATGTAGATTTATTTTAATACTTTTAATTTGTTCTTGCTCTCTTAGCAGCAAACCAGTTCGCAATAACTCTCCGTTATGACCCCTGCAAATAGCAGGGTACCTGTTTCCATTTTTCTTCCAGAACTCTACTGGCTTCTCCGTGAGTTGCATATAAGGTTCTTCGAAATATCGCTGAACTTCCAGGTCACGGCCGCTCTTCAATAGATTATTGGAAACTTCATCGAAAGAAGCCCATAAAGAGCTGCTAACGTTCTGTTCAGAATTGTGCTCATTGCTAGTAACGTTAATGGGCAAATGAAGAAATTCAGAACGCATTATCACGTCTTTGCACTCAGGAATTAGGTTTGCAACAGCATTTTTTGAGTGAATGGAATCAGTAAATGGTATAGTTCTGAACTTTGGTTCGAGTACAGTAGCAACTGCATGTACTCTGTTCCTTTCTGTTTGCACTAGTCTAGCAATTAGTCAGTTGTGCAGATGTTGCTGTATCTCTTGTGCTACCGTGGTAACCCACTTCCCTTTGCCTAAACTTACGGTTAGCTGTCTAATTATTGGAATAGCCTTCAAAAGAGAGGTGTAGTTTTCACATGAACTTTATCTTGTTAGCAGTTCAAATGGCTCGAATACACTTAAATTTATTCAAAACCCGCCACTCGTCATATGTCATATTTTGAACACCTGAATACAATGATAATAAATAGGCTGCAATGCATTCCTTTTGCTCCATTTAGCGTTGAAGCATATAAAAATTGCCATTCGGTCTCCTGAATTTATGTGCAGGTTTTTTCATCAGCTGGGTCTCGTGGAGTTTTTAATTAGTACTAAAACTCGTAATATAACGGACTATTTTGTAGCTTTCTCCCGCATAGTGCAGAACTCGTGTTGCTGTTAAAGAAACCTTTAACAACTACATTTATGCTATGTGCTAAACAGCGTTTCACATGTACGCTGCCACTATGAATAAGCTGTTCGGCTGCTGCCACGTTATGGCATTGTCAGTTGTGAGGGTTATAGTTTTGTTTTCAATGTTCCATTCCGAATTCACATTATCTAAAGACTCAATAATATTTAGGGTTGTGTGCTTTTCTGGGAAACAATGGGACGTATGAATAAAAGAGCGCCCATGCGCCAGAGAGAATTTTCAGAGCAAAATAGCAAAATAACGTTCTCTTTATTCATACGAAATTGAGAAATTAAACTTCGAAGCATATACTCTGAGCAGGTAGTTCATCTTCGCTACCTCCCCTCCTTGAGTAAGTTCTCCGCGTGTCATGTCCAGCTGTTCAATCGTATATTTCTTTAAACTAGCCCAATCAGCCAAATTATTCAGTGTACAAACATGGAGTAGGCATCTACCTGTCCTGGAAGAACAGTACTGGTAAGAGATTAGTTTATTGTGAAGGAGCATATTATTAAGACTAAATGTGCAATTTTTACGAAAATATATTCTCCTGACTATGCAAAATTTACGTCATGCGAGAAAATTTGTCAATGAAGTTGGGTTAGCACAATTTGCAAACGAAATTTTAAGAATGCATCACATATTCATCTGTTATAACGTGAAATGATGTCGGAGTTTTCTGACATGCGATGGGCTTACTTGTTGTTAAATATGACACCCAATGGTCTGCTCATAAGCGTTAGGCCATGCGATTTTGTTACAAGAAACAGGTTGCTAGGCTTGTAATTAATCAGTTATTAATTCTCCTGTCGTGTCTACTTACTTCTAACATAACGGAAGTTACGATTACGAAGTCGGAAAAAGCATCTTTAATAGGCCAACCGGTTTGGGTAGAAACAGTACTTCAGTAGGCCTACCTAGTATTGCAGCAATATTTATTTTGTGATAGATACTCTGAAGTCTTGGGATGCACTTTATTTGGAACTTACACCATAAGACCTTACTAATAGTCCCTATTAAAAACAAAATATTTTGCTATGTAGCTGTTTACAACTGTAAATACACTCCAAACAAATGGGTAAAACGCAGCTGAATCCGCTTTTGTTTCATTCTAGGCTATGTCGGTAATGAAAACACCACTCTTGCCACTATATAAAATGCTTGAAGTGTCACACGATTTTATTTGCATTAACTTTTTAGATCCCCTCGTGTTTCTTAAATACTACGTATACAGGAACTTGTTTTTGCCTTCTAAGTAACAAAAATGTTGTTTTTATTATAAACCACAGTAAAACGTAACCTTAAAAGAAGTTACTCAGCACGAAGTATGCTAGAGAGCTCACTTCAGAAATCCGAGAAAGTTCTCCGGTCGTGAGAAACTTCTGTAGTATTTTCATATGAAACCGGAGAATGGTATCTACAGGATGACCAACCAGTCTAAAACAGTTTCGGGAAATAATTCAAAAATTTTATTTCAAAACGTCGTCTACGTTTTACAACTGTTCTTCCACTGTAACATACGCCTTGACAACGTGACCAAGTCTGTGCACCTTACAGAACAGAGCCGGACAGAAACAGTATTAAATGCTGATTCTAAAATCACGACACACTTCTGGTGCCCGTGCTGAAGCTATTGACGTTTCCATGCTACCGTGGAGCTAATAGCAGACACCCACGTTTGATCACGTGTGCTACTGCTTCAGGACTCAGAGGTGCGAGAATTAGTTCCTTCGCTCTCTTCAGTTTGAGTTCTCGTACAGAACAGACGCACTCCAAAGCCTCAGCGTCTGTGCGGAGCGAACGAACGGCCGCATGCCGTCCGCTCCCGCCTAGCGCCTGTTCGGTATCAGCCACCAACTGTGTGAACCGTAACCTTTACCTCTTCCATTTTCTAATCCGCTAACTTAGACTGGCACTCATTCATTGCATCCGACCCCAGGGCGAGTCCCGCCATGTATTCCGTACTTTCAGAATATACCAAATATTAACTTAAAGCCTATATTTTATCTGCCAGTCAGCCACGCTTTCCTCGGGCGCCCACAAGCCTTCACCGCTCCGCCTTCCATCCTGTCAACGCCTCCAACTCATTTATGCAGCACTGGAATGGGTTGTATAATTTTCCTATCATCCGTGGGATAAAAATTGAGTGCTGCACAGTTCTCTGCTGTGAGCAACTTCTCCCACCCTGTTAACGCTGAGAACTTACTCGGCTGAAGTATATTCTCCGACTCCCTTTATTCATGCGAACCTGAGTGTGTTCTCTGGAATTGAGTATTGAGTCATACGACCCAATGTCTCGAGGACCGAAACTTTGTCACCAATTACTGTTAAGGAAATGACCAGTTACCGTCATACATTATACACCCTCACAATTCAACGACGTCCACATATAGGTCGTTAAAGAATCAGACACCTTTCATTTCATAGTTTTGTCTCTCTTTATGATAACATTTTTCAGTCATAAGGCGCAATTTTTTTCGATTTAGTATCGAATATTTTGAGTCCAAAATAAAACAAAATGGCGAAAACTAGTATCCTCTAAGACTGCGAGAGATTGAAAATCATCCGTTATCATGGCCACTAGCGCTGCATCTACTTCTTGTTTACTTAACTCTGTGAAGAGAAACATGGAACTTCTACATTAGTGCTCCTGCAAAGAGATAAGATTCTGTCGAAAGCTAGTCAAATAAAATTACGTATCTTCTATATCTATATCTACATCTACACGATTACTTCGCAAGGGAACGTTGGATACCCTTACTAGTTTGGTATCTTCACATTACAAACTACTACGCAATTCGCATTTATGTGCTTGGCATTGGGATCAACGAATCAACCACTTCGACTCTCCTCATATCTCTTATTTTCTTACAATTATTTTTTCTATCTATGTAGATGTGTAAAGAACACACTCATATTGTCCCATTTAAATTAGGAAGGTAGCGATAGAAATTTCATTAATAAGGATAGCCGCAATAATATTAACAAGCTGCCCTTATTTGTACGGTTTCGAAGTCCTCCGTAAGTCCTCTCCATACTTAGAATATGCAGTAAATCTCTTAAACGGACAACTCTCATCCGTCCTTTGCTAGAATATTGCTGCTAAGTTAAGTCTAGAGCATGATGACCATAGTAAACTATTTAAACATGCCTTAAACACGCGCGCGCGTGAGGTACGGACTCTAACCTCCGACGGGAATGGCCGCCCAGTCTTAGACCACGCGCCCACAGTATTATCTACGCAGTCCTTCCACTTAAATTTGTTCCTAATTCCCACGTATTTAGTTGACCTGAGAGTCTTGAGATTTGCGCGCTTGAGGGTGCAATTGAAATTAAGATTCCTTGTTGTACTCTTGTGGATGACCTCACTTCGCAAGGTGCATGGCGGAGGGTACCTCGTACCACTGTACAACTTGCCTGGTCCACATTTAATTTAAATGACTTTTCCAATGAAATAACGAGTTTATCAAGAGGGGAGAGAAGTCACTGGCCGAGAGCAAGTCTTTATATACGATGTTAACACTGTGCTGAGAGACTTAAGAACTTTCCAACTAGACAATCTTCCATCCTCTTATAAATTTCCTCTGCTTTACCCTCACTCCTATTACTAGGGATGTATGCAGTTATGGTTCTATTTGCACTAGGTAACGCATTACATGAGGGGCCGTAGGTTTCAGACTGGTGAAACAAAGTTCTTTTTGTTATTACTGAGTACTGACCTTAGATCTCGTAGTTTCAGCACACGCACTTTCAGAACACAGGTTGTCTGATGCTAAAACGCTGTGAAAATGATTTAAGGGCTCTAAGATTTTCTTCATAAAACACGGTATGCCAGTGGATTTTAAATTTATTCTTCCAACGTTTACACACGCTCAGCGAAATCCACAAATCTAAGCCGTACATTGAACGATATTCACTTTACAATAAATACTAGTGCCATGATGATACATGTACAAGTTCCGTAATGAGACAAGGTGCTACATGTTAAGTTTTAACAGTTCGAAGGTTGGGACTGGACTGTGCTTGGCAAGGCGAGGCCAATGTTGCCAACTCTTAGAACGAGAATGTCGCTAAATGCGTCCTCGAAAGTTGCCAGAAGTCGCCAACATCTTTTCCAATTAAAAAAATGTATTTTATTATCTACAATTGTTTTTAAATATGTAAATTTTGTAGTTAACTGAAACATGAGATTTATTTTTAAAATGTCACTAATTGTGACGCTATTGTAGGTTGCCAATTTCAGCTAGAAACGACACACCTACGAAATTTTGAGAGTACTTCCACTTACAAATCTTACGGAAACCATCACTTTTCATAGTAACTTGTACTGTCATTGTATTTAAACAACAACGTGCGATAAATAAAGCTCCCCTCCCCCCCCCTCACCACACACACACACACACACACACACACACACACACCATATATTCACACATACGTATCAAGTGACTAAACTTCCTGGTTACTACCCAAGTGTACACACAGTGTAAGGTGTATTATTGAGAAAGGTATATTTTTTGTGAAGATGGATATACCTTACGTTGATTTATTTTAAAACTTGTAATTTGTTCTTGCTCTCTTCGTAGCAAACGAGTTCGCAATAACTCTCCATTATGGCCCCTGCAGAGCGCGTTCTGCTTAGAGCTTCTAACACAACTGCATTTGCTGAGAACAGGACGGTGCGAAAGAAAGGGCTTCCACTAAGCACGAGATTCTCGACCGCGAGCAGCAGAGTCCACACTTGTCCCACGACAGTGCTCACTGTCAGCAGGGCGTACATTTTCTTGGTCTGCACCTCAGCAGATTGTTGCAACTGCTGCGACATCTTTTAAGATGTGGTTATGAGCTATGATAAGGTTTCCTGTTTCTTGACGCCAAGCTTGGTTATACAGGACGTAACACATGCGTTGTGTGATGTCAAACTTCGAGTGTGTGTCAAAAGCAGTCATTTCATTCAGGTATGGTTTGTCTTCAAACTGGCAGTTAGGCTTTTCAAGTCCTGACATCTCAGGAAGTAATCAGAAAACGGCAGAGCCATCTCACCGTGGGTGTTCTCATCGAGCTGCCGGCGTCGACAGTGAAGGCAGCGACTGCTTGTTCCAGCAGGTCCCGACTGCAGCACGGAAGTCTCCAGCGCCTGCCGGTACTGCTCCCTCCCCACCCAGATAGCTGTACTGTGGGCCAGTCTCCTAGAACCGGGCTCACCACCAGCAGGAGCACCTAAGTTCCCACCGCCATTGGGAAGTTGTTTACTCACAAGTTGCAATGCGAAAGCTCTCACTCGTCCTCGGTGCAACAATCACAAAATAGGACGATATCAAGAGAGGCGCAGTTTTCAACCGACATAACGCTAGCGAAGCTTGATTGATCGGTAGTGTGAATATGTCAGAAAAGAACCTTGTGAATATTGATAAACATCTTGCGACCTTCTGCTAACGACGCCGTCAACCGCAGCCACAGCTGACAATTGATAAAGGGGTGTATTTTGCGTTCCTTATACTCGTGATTACACCTCGCCGAGAGGTGACCAAATAATACTTGTGTTATCAGCGAATGTAATTGTTTATCAGTCGGTCAAGTATGACAGAATTTCAGTTGAGATACTTTTAAGAATGGTTAATTGCAAAATCTGCCGAGAAGCGTTATTTTTGTACGGTCTTCTTCGGTTTTAGACACGGAAGCACGCAAATACCCGAGGTGACGGTAAGCGGCAGACCACTTGGATCCGACCTTACCAGACTCGCGTGCGCATGCGTCCGCCATCACTGCGCGTAGGTGGAGGGGGCGCGGCGCGTTGCCTAACTAGCGGCGTACCCGACCGCACGCACCATTGCTGAAACGAAACAACTTCATCGGACAAACCTTATTTTTTGCACCAATGTGTTGAGCTTCGTTTACGAAAGTTTTTTTGGCAGGGTACTAGGAGTACGAAACAAAAACTTCATCCTTCACAAATATGCATTCCGCATGTATTACTGCCCAAATTATAGCTAATTGCCACAATATATTACACCCATAAACGCCTCATTTATTGTATAAAAAGTTACTCAGTACTACACAGACGTCGATTTTTGTTGAGAAATATGATTTTATTAACTAGTTGGCCTTAGTCTACTTCTTTGGTTTGGAAAATATCCTCTCACTGGGAACTGAAGTTGTGAAGATGAAGGGACATACCTTATGTAGATTTATTTTAATACTTTTAATTTGTTCTTGCTCTCTTAGCAGCAAACCAGTTCGCAATAACTCTCCGTTATGACCCCTGCAAATAGCAGGGTACCTGTTTCCATTTTTCTTCCAGAACTCTACTGGCTTCTCCGTGAGTTGCATATAAGGTTCTTCGAAATATCGCTGAACTTCCAGGTCACGGCCGCTCTTCAATAGATTATTGGAAACTTCATCGAAAGAAGCCCATAAAGAGCTACTAACGTTCTGTTCAGAATTGTGCTCATTGCTAGTAACGTTAATGGGCAAATGAAGAAATTCAGAACGCATTATCACGTCTTTGCACTCAGGAATTAGGTTTGCAACAGCATTTTTTGAGTGAATGGAATCAGTAAATGGTATAGTTCTGAACTTTGGTTCGAGTACAGTAGCAACTGCATGTACTCTGTTCCTTTCTGTTTGCACTAGTCTAGCAATTAGTCAGTTGTGCAGATGTTGCTGTATCTCTTGTGCTACCGTGGTAACCCACTTCCCTTTGCCTAAACTTACGGTTAGCTGTCTAATTATTGGAATAGCCTTCAAAAGAGAGGTGTAGTTTTCACATGAACTTTATCTTGTTAGCAGTTCAAATGGCTCGAATACACTTAAATTTATTCAAAACCCGCCACTCGTCATATGTCATATTTTGAACACCTGAATACAATGATAATAAATAGGCTGCAATGCATTCCTTTTGCTCCATTTAGCGTTGAAGCATATAAAAATTGCCATTCGGTCTCCTGAATTTATGTGCAGGTTTTTTCATCAGCTGGGTCTCGTGGAGTTTTTAATTAGTACTAAAACTCGTAATATAACGGACTATTTTGTAGCTTTCTCCCGCATAGTGCAGAACTCGTGTTGCTGTTAAAGAAACCTTTAACAACTACATTTATGCTATGTGCTAAACAGCGTTTCACATGTACGCTGCCACTATGAATAAGCTGTTCGGCTGCTGCCACGTTATGGCATTGTCAGTTGTGAGGGTTATAGTTTTGTTTTCAATGTTCCATTCCGAATTCACATTATCTAAAGACTCAATAATATTTAGGGTTGTGTGCTTTTCTGGGAAACAATGGGACGTATGAATAAAAGAGCGCCCATGCGCCAGAGAGAATTTTCAGAGCAAAATAGCAAAATAACGTTCTCTTTATTCATACGAAATTGAGAAATTAAACTTCGAAGCATATACTCTGAGCAGGTAGTTCATCTTCGCTACCTCCCCTCCTTGAGTAAGTTCTCCGCGTGTCATGTCCAGCTGTTCAATCGTATATTTCTTTAAACTAGCCCAATCAGCCAAATTATTCAGTGTACAAACATGGAGTAGGCATCTACCTGTCCTGGAAGAACAGTACTGGTAAGAGATTAGTTTATTGTGAAGGAGCATATTATTAAGACTAAATGTGCAATTTTTACGAAAATATATTCTCCTGACTATGCAAAATTTACGTCATGCGAGAAAATTTGTCAATGAAGTTGGGTTAGCACAATTTGCAAACGAAATTTTAAGAATGCATCACATATTCATCTGTTATAACGTGAAATGATGTCGGAGTTTTCTGACATGCGATGGGCTTACTTGTTGTTAAATATGACACCCAATGGTCTGCTCATAAGCGTTAGGCCATGCGATTTTGTTACAAGAAACAGGTTGCTAGGTTTGTAATTAATCAGTTATTAATTCTCCTGTCGTGTCTACTTACTTCTAACATAACGGAAGTTACGATTACGAAGTCGGAAAAAGCATCTTTAATAGGCCAACCGGTTTGGGTAGAAACAGTACTTCAGTAGGCCTACCTAGTATTGCAGCAATATTTATTTTGTGATAGATACTCTGAAGTCTTGGGATGCACTTTATTTGGAACTTACACCATAAGACCTTACTAATAGTCCCTATTAAAAACAAAATATTTTGCTATGTAGCTGTTTACAACTGTAAATACACTCCAAACAAATGGGTAAAACGCAGCTGAATCCGCTTTTGTTTCATTCTAGGCTATGTCGGTAATGAAAACACCACTCTTGCCACTATATAAAATGCTTGAAGTGTCACACGATTTTATTTGCATTAACTTTTTAGATCCCCTCGTGTTTCTTAAATACTACGTATACAGGAACTTGTTTTTGCCTTCTAAGTAACAAAAATGTTGTTTTTATTATAAACCACAGTAAAACGTAACCTTAAAAGAAGTTACTCAGCACGAAGTATGCTAGAGAGCTCACTTCAGAAATCCGAGAAAGTTCTCCGGTCGTGAGAAACTTCTGTAGTATTTTCATATGAAACCGGAGAATGGTATCTACAGGATGACCAACCAGTCTAAAACAGTTTCGGGAAATAATTCAAAAATTTTATTTCAAAACGTCGTCTACGTTTTACAACTGTTCTTCCACTGTAACATACGCCTTGACAACGTGACCAAGTCTGTGCACCTTACAGAACAGAGCCGGACAGAAACAGTATTAAATGCTGATTCTAAAATCACGACACACTTCTGGTGCCCGTGCTGAAGCTATTGACGTTTCCATGCTACCGTGGAGCTAATAGCAGACACCCACGTTTGATCACGTGTGCTACTGCTTCAGGACTCAGAGGTGCGAGAATTAGTTCCTTCGCTCTCTTCAGTTTGAGTTCTCGTACAGAACAGACGCACTCCAAAGCCTCAGCGTCTGTGCGGAGCGAACGAACGGCCGCATGCCGTCCGCTCCCGCCTAGCGCCTGTTCGGTATCAGCCACCAACTGTGTGAACCGTAACCTTTACCTCTTCCATTTTCTAATCCGCTAACTTAGACTGGCACTCATTCATTGCATCCGACCCCAGGGCGAGTCCCGCCATGTATTCCGTACTTTCAGAATATACCAAATATTAACTTAAAGCCTATATTTTATCTGCCAGTCAGCCACGCTTTCCTCGGGCGCCCACAAGCCTTCACCGCTCCGCCTTCCATCCTGTCAACGCCTCCAACTCATTTATGCAGCACTGGAATGGGTTGTATAATTTTCCTATCATCCGTGGGATAAAAATTGAGTGCTGCACAGTTCTCTGCTGTGAGCAACTTCTCCCACCCTGTTAACGCTGAGAACTTACTCGGCTGAAGTATATTCTCCGACTCCCTTTATTCATGCGAACCTGAGTGTGTTCTCTGGAATTGAGTATTGAGTCATACGACCCAATGTCTCGAGGACCGAAACTTTGTCACCAATTACTGTTAAGGAAATGACCAGTTACCGTCATACATTATACACCCTCACAATTCAACGACGTCCACATATAGGTCGTTAAAGAATCAGACACCTTTCATTTCATAGTTTTGTCTCTCTTTATGATAACATTTTTCAGTCATAAGGCGCAATTTTTTTCGATTTAGTATCGAATATTTTGAGTCCAAAATAAAACAAAATGGCGAAAACTAGTATCCTCTAAGACTGCGAGAGATTGAAAATCATCCGTTATCATGGCCACTAGCGCTGCATCTACTTCTTGTTTACTTAACTCTGTGAAGAGAAACATGGAACTTCTACATTAGTGCTCCTGCAAAGAGATAAGATTCTGTCGAAAGCTAGTCAAATAAAATTACGTATCTTCTATATCTATATCTACATCTACACGATTACTTCGCAAGGGAACGTTGGATACCCTTACTAGTTTGGTATCTTCACATTACAAACTACTACGCAATTCGCATTTATGTGCTTGGCATTGGGATCAACGAATCAACCACTTCGACTCTCCTCATATCTCTTATTTTCTTACAATTATTTTTTCTATCTATGTAGATGTGTAAAGAACACACTCATATTGTCCCATTTAAATTAGGAAGGTAGCGATAGAAATTTCATTAATAAGGATAGCCGCAATAATATTAACAAGCTGCCCTTATTTGTACGGTTTCGAAGTCCTCCGTAAGTCCTCTCCATACTTAGAATATGCAGTAAATCTCTTAAACGGACAACTCTCATCCGTCCTTTGCTAGAATATTGCTGCTAAGTTAAGTCTAGAGCATGATGACCATAGTAAACTATTTAAACATGCCTTAAACACGCGCGCGCGTGAGGTACGGACTCTAACCTCCGACGGGAATGGCCGCCCAGTCTTAGACCACGCGCCCACAGTATTATCTACGCAGTCCTTCCACTTAAATTTGTTCCTAATTCCCACGTATTTAGTTGACCTGAGAGTCTTGAGATTTGCGCGCTTGAGGGTGCAATTGAAATTAAGATTCCTTGTTGTACTCTTGTGGATGACCTCACTTCGCAAGGTGCATGGCGGAGGGTACCTCGTACCACTGTACAACTTGCCTGGTCCACATTTAATTTAAATGACTTTTCCAATGAAATAACGAGTTTATCAAGAGGGGAGAGAAGTCACTGGCCGAGAGCAAGTCTTTATATACGATGTTAACACTGTGCTGAGAGACTTAAGAACTTTCCAACTAGACAATCTTCCATCCTCTTATAAATTTCCTCTGCTTTACCCTCACTCCTATTACTAGGGATGTATGCAGTTATGGTTCTATTTGCACTAGGTAACGCATTACATGAGGGGCCGTAGGTTTCAGACTGGTGAAACAAAGTTCTTTTTGTTATTACTGAGTACTGACCTTAGATCTCGTAGTTTCAGCACACGCACTTTCAGAACACAGGTTGTCTGATGCTAAAACGCTGTGAAAATGATTTAAGGGCTCTAAGATTTTCTTCATAAAACACGGTATGCCAGTGGATTTTAAATTTATTCTTCCAACGTTTACACACGCTCAGCGAAATCCACAAATCTAAGCCGTACATTGAACGATATTCACTTTACAATAAATACTAGTGCCATGATGATACATGTACAAGTTCCGTAATGAGACAAGGTGCTACATGTTAAGTTTTAACAGTTCGAAGGTTGGGACTGGACTGTGCTTGGCAAGGCGAGGCCAATGTTGCCAACTCTTAGAACGAGAATGTCGCTAAATGCGTCCTCGAAAGTTGCCAGAAGTCGCCAACATCTTTTCCAATTAAAAAAATGTATTTTATTATCTACAATTGTTTTTAAATATGTAAATTTTGTAGTTAACTGAAACATGAGATTTATTTTTAAAATGTCACTAATTGTGACGCTATTGTAGGTTGCCAATTTCAGCTAGAAACGACACACCTACGAAATTTTGAGAGTACTTCCACTTACAAATCTTACGGAAACCATCACTTTTCATAGTAACTTGTACTGTCATTGTATTTAAACAACAACGTGCGATAAATAAAGCTCCCCTCCCCCCCCCTCACCACACACACACACACACACACACACACACACACACACACACACACACACACACACACACACACACCATATATTCACACATACGTATCAAGTGACTAAACTTCCTGGTTACTACCCAAGTGTACACACAGTGTAAGGTGTATTATTGAGAAAGGTATATTTTTTGTGAAGATGGATATACCTTACGTTGATTTATTTTAAAACTTGTAATTTGTTCTTGCTCTCTTCGTAGCAAACGAGTTCGCAATAACTCTCCATTATGGCCCCTGCAGAGCGCGTTCTGCTTAGAGCTTCTAACACAACTGCATTTGCTGAGAACAGGACGGTGCGAAAGAAAGGGCTTCCACTAAGCACGAGATTCTCGACCGCGAGCAGCAGAGTCCACACTTGTCCCACGACAGTGCTCACTGTCAGCAGGGCGTACATTTTCTTGGTCTGCACCTCAGCAGATTGTTGCAACTGCTGCGACATCTTTTAAGATGTGGTTATGAGCTATGATAAGGTTTCCTGTTTCTTGACGCCAAGCTTGGTTATACAGGACGTAACACATGCGTTGTGTGATGTCAAACTTCGAGTGTGTGTCAAAAGCAGTCATTTCATTCAGGTATGGTTTGTCTTCAAACTGGCAGTTAGGCTTTTCAAGTCCTGACATCTCAGGAAGTAATCAGAAAACGGCAGAGCCATCTCACCGTGGGTGTTCTCATCGAGCTGCCGGCGTCGACAGTGAAGGCAGCGACTGCTTGTTCCAGCAGGTCCCGACTGCAGCACGGAAGTCTCCAGCGCCTGCCGGTACTGCTCCCTCCCCACCCAGATAGCTGTACTGTGGGCCAGTCTCCTAGAACCGGGCTCACCACCAGCAGGAGCACCTAAGTTCCCACCGCCATTGGGAAGTTGTTTACTCACAAGTTGCAATGCGAAAGCTCTCACTCGTCCTCGGTGCAACAATCACAAAATAGGACGATATCAAGAGAGGCGCAGTTTTCAACCGACATAACGCTAGCGAAGCTTGATTGATCGGTAGTGTGAATATGTCAGAAAAGAACCTTGTGAATATTGATAAACATCTTGCGACCTTCTGCTAACGACGCCGTCAACCGCAGCCACAGCTGACAATTGATAAAGGGGTGTATTTTGCGTTCCTTATACTCGTGATTACACCTCGCCGAGAGGTGACCAAATAATACTTGTGTTATCAGCGAATGTAATTGTTTATCAGTCGGTCAAGTATGACAGAATTTCAGTTGAGATACTTTTAAGAATGGTTAATTGCAAAATCTGCCGAGAAGCGTTATTTTTGTACGGTCTTCTTCGGTTTTAGACACGGAAGCACGCAAATACCCGAGGTGACGGTAAGCGGCAGACCACTTGGATCCGACCTTACCAGACTCGCGTGCGCATGCGTCCGCCATCACTGCGCGTAGGTGGAGGGGGCGCGGCGCGTTGCCTAACTAGCGGCGTACCCGACCGCACGCACCATTGCTGAAACGAAACAACTTCATCGGACAAACCTTATTTTTTGCACCAATGTGTTGAGCTTCGTTTACGAAAGTTTTTTTGGCAGGGTACTAGGAGTACGAAACAAAAACTTCATCCTTCACAAATATGCATTCCGCATGTATTACTGCCCAAATTATAGCTAATTGCCACAATATATTACACCCATAAACGCCTCATTTATTGTATAAAAAGTTACTCAGTACTACACAGACGTCGATTTTTGTTGAGAAATATGATTTTATTAACTAGTTGGCCTTAGTCTACTTCTTTGGTTTGGAAAATATCCTCTCACTGGGAACTGAAGTTGTGAAGATGAAGGGACATACCTTATGTAGATTTATTTTAATACTTTTAATTTGTTCTTGCTCTCTTAGCAGCAAACCAGTTCGCAATAACTCTCCGTTATGACCCCTGCAAATAGCAGGGTACCTGTTTCCATTTTTCTTCCAGAACTCTACTGGCTTCTCCGTGAGTTGCATATAAGGTTCTTCGAAATATCGCTGAACTTCCAGGTCACGGCCGCTCTTCAATAGATTATTGGAAACTTCATCGAAAGAAGCCCATAAAGAGCTACTAACGTTCTGTTCAGAATTGTGCTCATTGCTAGTAACGTTAATGGGCAAATGAAGAAATTCAGAACGCATTATCACGTCTTTGCACTCAGGAATTAGGTTTGCAACAGCATTTTTTGAGTGAATGGAATCAGTAAATGGTATAGTTCTGAACTTTGGTTCGAGTACAGTAGCAACTGCATGTACTCTGTTCCTTTCTGTTTGCACTAGTCTAGCAATTAGTCAGTTGTGCAGATGTTGCTGTATCTCTTGTGCTACCGTGGTAACCCACTTCCCTTTGCCTAAACTTACGGTTAGCTGTCTAATTATTGGAATAGCCTTCAAAAGAGAGGTGTAGTTTTCACATGAACTTTATCTTGTTAGCAGTTCAAATGGCTCGAATACACTTAAATTTATTCAAAACCCGCCACTCGTCATATGTCATATTTTGAACACCTGAATACAATGATAATAAATAGGCTGCAATGCATTCCTTTTGCTCCATTTAGCGTTGAAGCATATAAAAATTGCCATTCGGTCTCCTGAATTTATGTGCAGGTTTTTTCATCAGCTGGGTCTCGTGGAGTTTTTAATTAGTACTAAAACTCGTAATATAACGGACTATTTTGTAGCTTTCTCCCGCATAGTGCAGAACTCGTGTTGCTGTTAAAGAAACCTTTAACAACTACATTTATGCTATGTGCTAAACAGCGTTTCACATGTACGCTGCCACTATGAATAAGCTGTTCGGCTGCTGCCACGTTATGGCATTGTCAGTTGTGAGGGTTATAGTTTTGTTTTCAATGTTCCATTCCGAATTCACATTATCTAAAGACTCAATAATATTTAGGGTTGTGTGCTTTTCTGGGAAACAATGGGACGTATGAATAAAAGAGCGCCCATGCGCCAGAGAGAATTTTCAGAGCAAAATAGCAAAATAACGTTCTCTTTATTCATACGAAATTGAGAAATTAAACTTCGAAGCATATACTCTGAGCAGGTAGTTCATCTTCGCTACCTCCCCTCCTTGAGTAAGTTCTCCGCGTGTCATGTCCAGCTGTTCAATCGTATATTTCTTTAAACTAGCCCAATCAGCCAAATTATTCAGTGTACAAACATGGAGTAGGCATCTACCTGTCCTGGAAGAACAGTACTGGTAAGAGATTAGTTTATTGTGAAGGAGCATATTATTAAGACTAAATGTGCAATTTTTACGAAAATATATTCTCCTGACTATGCAAAATTTACGTCATGCGAGAAAATTTGTCAATGAAGTTGGGTTAGCACAATTTGCAAACGAAATTTTAAGAATGCATCACATATTCATCTGTTATAACGTGAAATGATGTCGGAGTTTTCTGACATGCGATGGGCTTACTTGTTGTTAAATATGACACCCAATGGTCTGCTCATAAGCGTTAGGCCATGCGATTTTGTTACAAGAAACAGGTTGCTAGGTTTGTAATTAATCAGTTATTAATTCTCCTGTCGTGTCTACTTACGTCTAACATAACGGAAGTTACGATTACGAAGTCGGAAAAAGCATCTTTAATAGGCCAACCGGTTTGGGTAGAAACAGTACTTCAGTAGGCCTACCTAGTATTGCAGCAATATTTATTTTGTGATAGATACTCTGAAGTCTTGGGATGCACTTTATTTGGAACTTACACCATAAGACCTTACTAATAGTCCCTATTAAAAACAAAATATTTTGCTATGTAGCTGTTTACAACTGTAAATACACTCCAAACAAATGGGTAAAACGCAGCTGAATCCGCTTTTGTTTCATTCTAGGCTATGTCGGTAATGAAAACACCACTCTTGCCACTATATAAAATGCTTGAAGTGTCACACGATTTTATTTGCATTAACTTTTTAGATCCCCTCGTGTTTCTTAAATACTACGTATACAGGAACTTGTTTTTGCCTTCTAAGTAACAAAAATGTTGTTTTTATTATAAACCACAGTAAAACGTAACCTTAAAAGAAGTTACTCAGCACGAAGTATGCTAGAGAGCTCACTTCAGAAGTTCTCCGGTCGTGAGAAACTTCTGTAGTATTTTCATATGAAACCGGAGAATGGTATCTACAGGATGACCAACCAGTCTAAAACAGTTTCGGGAAATAATTCAAAAATTTTATTTCAAAACGTCGTCTACGTTTTACAACTGTTCTTCCACTGTAACATACGCCTTGACAACGTGACCAAGTCTGTGCACCTTACAGAACAGAGCCGGACAGAAACAGTATTAAATGCTGATTCTAAAATCACGACACACTTCTGGTGCCCGTGCTGAAGCTATTGACGTTTCCATGCTACCGTGGAGCTAATAGCAGACACCCACGTTTGATCACGTGTGCTACTGCTTCAGGACTCAGAGGTGCGAGAATTAGTTCCTTCGCTCTCTTCAGTTTGAGTTCTCGTACAGAACAGACGCACTCCAAAGCCTCAGCGTCTGTGCGGAGCGAACGAACGGCCGCATGCCGTCCGCTCCCGCCTAGCGCCTGTTCGGTATCAGCCACCAACTGTGTGAACCGTAACCTTTACCTCTTCCATTTTCTAATCCGCTAACTTAGACTGGCACTCATTCATTGCATCCGACCCCAGGGCGAGTCCCGCCATGTATTCCGTACTTTCAGAATATACCAAATATTAACTTAAAGCCTATATTTTATCTGCCAGTCAGCCACGCTTTCCTCGGGCGCCCACAAGCCTTCACCGCTCCGCCTTCCATCCTGTCAACGCCTCCAACTCATTTATGCAGCACTGGAATGGGTTGTATAATTTTCCTATCATCCGTGGGATAAAAATTGAGTGCTGCACAGTTCTCTGCTGTGAGCAACTTCTCCCACCCTGTTAACGCTGAGAACTTACTCGGCTGAAGTATATTCTCCGACTCCCTTTATTCATGCGAACCTGAGTGTGTTCTCTGGAATTGAGTATTGAGTCATACGACCCAATGTCTCGAGGACCGAAACTTTGTCACCAATTACTGTTAAGGAAATGACCAGTTACCGTCATACATTATACACCCTCACAATTCAACGACGTCCACATATAGGTCGTTAAAGAATCAGACACCTTTCATTTCATAGTTTTGTCTCTCTTTATGATAACATTTTTCAGTCATAAGGCGCAATTTTTTTCGATTTAGTATCGAATATTTTGAGTCCAAAATAAAACAAAATGGCGAAAACTAGTATCCTCTAAGACTGCGAGAGATTGAAAATCATCCGTTATCATGGCCACTAGCGCTGCATCTACTTCTTGTTTACTTAACTCTGTGAAGAGAAACATGGAACTTCTACATTAGTGCTCCTGCAAAGAGATAAGATTCTGTCGAAAGCTAGTCAAATAAAATTACGTATCTTCTATATCTATATCTACATCTACACGATTACTTCGCAAGGGAACGTTGGATACCCTTACTAGTTTGGTATCTTCACATTACAAACTACTACGCAATTCGCATTTATGTGCTTGGCATTGGGATCAACGAATCAACCACTTCGACTCTCCTCATATCTCTTATTTTCTTACAATTATTTTTTCTATCTATGTAGATGTGTAAAGAACACACTCATATTGTCCCATTTAAATTAGGAAGGTAGCGATAGAAATTTCATTAATAAGGATAGCCGCAATAATATTAACAAGCTGCCCTTATTTGTACGGTTTCGAAGTCCTCCGTAAGTCCTCTCCATACTTAGAATATGCAGTAAATCTCTTAAACGGACAACTCTCATCCGTCCTTTGCTAGAATATTGCTGCTAAGTTAAGTCTAGAGCATGATGACCATAGTAAACTATTTAAACATGCCTTAAACACGCGCGCGCGTGAGGTACGGACTCTAACCTCCGACGGGAATGGCCGCCCAGTCTTAGACCACGCGCCCACAGTATTATCTACGCAGTCCTTCCACTTAAATTTGTTCCTAATTCCCACGTATTTAGTTGACCTGAGAGTCTTGAGATTTGCGCGCTTGAAGGTGCAATTTAAATTAAGATTCCTTGTTGTACTCTTGTGGATGACCTCACTTCGCAAGGTGCATGGCGGAGGGTACCTCGTACCACTGTACAACTTGCCTGGTCCACATTTAATTTAAATGACTTTTCCAATGAAATAACGAGTTTATCAAGAGGGGAGAGAAGTCACTGGCCGAGAGCAAGTCTTTATATACGATGTTAACACTGTGCTGAGAGACTTAAGAACTTTCCAACTAGACAATCTTCCATCCTCTTATAAATTTCCTCTGCTTTACCCTCACTCCTATTACTAGGGATGTATGCAGTTATGGTTCTATTTGCACTAGGTAACGCATTACATGAGGGGCCGTAGGTTTCAGACTGGTGAAACAAAGTTCTTTTTGTTATTACTGAGTACTGACCTTAGATCTCGTAGTTTCAGCACACGCACTTTCAGAACACAGGTTGTCTGATGCTAAAACGCTGTGAAAATGATTTAAGGGCTCTAAGATTTTCTTCATAAAACACGGTATGCCAGTGGATTTTAAATTTATTCTTCCAACGTTTACACACGCTCAGCGAAATCCACAAATCTAAGCCGTACATTGAACGATATTCACTTTACAATAAATACTAGTGCCATGATGATACATGTACAAGTTCCGTAATGAGACAAGGTGCTACATGTTAAGTTTTAACAGTTCGAAGGTTGGGACTGGACTGTGCTTGGCAAGGCGAGGCCAATGTTGCCAACTCTTAGAACGAGAATGTCGCTAAATGCGTCCTCGAAAGTTGCCAGAAGTCGCCAACATCTTTTCCAATTAAAAAAATGTATTTTATTATCTACAATTGTTTTTAAATATGTAAATTTTGTAGTTAACTGAAACATGAGATTTATTTTTAAAATGTCACTAATTGTGACGCTATTGTAGGTTGCCAATTTCAGCTAGAAACGACACACCTACGAAATTTTGAGAGTACTTCCACTTACAAATCTTACGGAAACCATCACTTTTCATAGTAACTTGTACTGTCATTGTATTTAAACAACAACGTGCGATAAATAAAGCTCCCCTCCCCCCCCCCTCACCACACACACACACACACACACACACACACACACCGCGCGCGCAACGGGAAATTATACCGTAAGTAACTTGAACACCATCATACCTAGGCAGTTGCCTGTCAACTGAATGTTGAAAGTTGTTAGCAATCAACAATGGGATTCTAGGCTGAAATTGGGGAAGTCCCTTCCACTCTGCAATCAGATCACGCATTGACAAGATAGAGTAGGCAGTGCTCACTACTAAATTAAATGCAATAAAAATACTGTAAGTCATTCAGATTGACAAAATATTTGATAAAATAGTTACCTAAAACATAAAATTACAAATTTCAAGATAATTTTGGTTCAATGGCCAGAAGTAAGAAGTTTTGCCGCTAGTCGCTAAAACATAAATTCTGTCGCTTTCCATTGGAAACATTGGGCTTGGTCGCTAGTTGCTGCCTCTGTCTTTTTGACGCCAAACGAACCTTCTAGATTCGTCGCTCGTATTTTGTTTAGAAAATAATCCATTTGTGTTCATTGTAATTTATATAATGTTTAATTTCTTAAATATTAATAAACGAAATATAAGACTGGTAACATCGGGAGGCGGCAGCCAATCAGATCACGTCTATGTTACATTGCAGTGCCGTCCATACATGATATGTGTCATCCTCTTATGCTTTTCCCGTCCCTTCCATCGATTACATCATGCTACTTTGTCTACTGCCAGCCAGCTACTTGGCTTCTATAAAATTTAAAAGTCCAAACTAAGATACGAAAACTTTGAATGCTATTATTAAACTAATAAATATATAAAATCAGACTGTCACAAGCTCATCACAGATAAAAAAATATTTCACCAACAAAGTTAAATGACAATGAAGTGCACTTTCTTAGAAAAGGTCTCAAGTACAAGATAGATAAAAACTACGTCACAACTAGAGTTCTGCACGGCGCTCATTTCAGCCCGCCTAGCCGTACGGGCTGGGGTCTGGCCCGTCTAGCCCGCCGTGTGTTGGCCAGGCGCAGCGAGCGCACGGGTCGGCCTGCCGGCCGCCAGCCCGCTGCGCAGTGCCGCACCTCACCCTCTGCTCGCGCCACTTGCCGCTGCAGTACCCAACCTGTGCTACGGCACCTCTTCGTTTGTGACATTTTAACTTTTTCATTCCCGAATAATAGACTTTCGATTACGTAACGTAGGATTATTTGGATACATAACTGACGTTCTCAAACGTTTTGCCCTTTTTCTCTTCATCTAACACGTGACGTATCACGGTTGCGATACAGTGTGCTGTACAGGGGAGCCGCTTAAATGGCGAAAGCGCTGACCTGACATTGGCCGCTTGGTCCGTTACATATGTTACACCTTAGAGATCTGTGGCAGAAATGTCATAACTTTCTAATTCGGACAGAATTTCTCTTCGAATATTGAGACCAGATGTAGCATCCTCAGCAGGAAATTCCGACGTGCATAAAACGTGCGATTTCATCTGCAATTCTGGGGTCATGTAATGAGGAACAACGGTGACGTATTCAGTTTTAGTATACCTATCAGCGAACAGATCCACTTCAAAGGAACATGCGTTGGCTTCTAAGCAACTTTTGATTTCCTGTTGGACCCCTGCCTTGATTTTTTCAGCTGCCTCAGAAACATTTCGTGAAATCACATATTTTTGGAAACATTTTTGTTTTTCTATTTTAGGGTTAACAGCACTCTATTTAAATTTATTAATAAAGAACAGTCTAGAATGCACTAATTTATTTCATTCAACTAGTTTGTCTTATGTAGACCATCTTCAGGAATTTGTCTCTATTGATGTTGTGGAGCTGGCAGGTAGCTGGGAGCCTTCCAGTGAGCAGTGACGCACTGGAAGGCTCCCAGCTACCTGCCAGCTCCACAACATCGATGGAGTCAAAATTACTGAAGATGGTCTAAATAAGACAAACTAGTTGAATGAAATAAATTAGTGCATTCTAGACTGTTCTTTATTAATTTCGTGAAATGGTTGTCGGATGAGGGAGGACGTCGTTAACATTTACGCGGCCAAACATTGCATACTGTGCACCTACGTCTAAGAGGTGCTGACAAAAGTTTCTGAACTCTTTGCCTTTAACGATGTTACAGAAACGGAAGTCCTGACCAGAGTCGTACACAACTACAAATGACAGATTTTATCCTTGAAGATACTACTGTGGTGTTTCCCTGTCTCGAGACTTTCTCACTTCTAACATTTGTGCCTGAATAATGTAGA
Source organism: Locusta migratoria (assembly GCA_026315105.1). Taxonomy (NCBI): domain Eukaryota; kingdom Metazoa; phylum Arthropoda; class Insecta; order Orthoptera; family Acrididae; genus Locusta; species Locusta migratoria. The sequence goes on from CM048755.1 coordinate 673,772,574, forward strand.
GGTTGATGACCCCTTCTTGAAGTTGTAAACAAATTCACAAGACTTGCACTGCACAAAACCAACATATTAGTTTGATTGTGCACAATGCACTGCCGAAAAATATTTCCAAACTGCTGACACTTCTTGTTCTCTGGACATAAGAACAAATTCTTTTGTAAGTAACTTCTCCTTCATTGTTTCCTTGGTCAGAGGACACAATGGCACTGGTGACACTGATACAGATGAAGGGTGTTTTTTTTTAATGTTTGTTAAGCTTATGGGACTTAACTACGGGGTCATCAGTCCCTACAGATGAAGGTGACAACTGCAACTCCCCTCAGGGGCTCAGCATTAATTTGCTGAGTACGGGCTTGGCGAACCCGGGGTCCTGAGCCGTGGGCTGTGTCGCGCCAACAGTCCGCTACACCGTAAGCTCTGTGCGTGCTTCAACGACCATCGTTCGGCGCGACGGTGGAACGTTGTACGTTTCAGAGCCCGGGGATCTTGGCTTAATCGCCCGGGTCGCGAGGACGGTACAAACCTCTATAAAAAAACCCTCAATCTCAAGGTGTGCTACGTGCCGAGGAGATGCATGGCTGTTGAGGTTGAACAGCCGCTAGCGAGCAACCTCTGAGGAACCTGCCGCACCTCAGTTGTACAAGGCTTACCCAGGCAAGCGGGGCTCTGCCTGGGTGGACCTTATTTCCCTAGCTGCTCGTGGGACGACAATGAAACGAGCCATAAACAGCGTAGGCGGGCGCAAAACCGCCGTCTCTAAGAGAGGAAGAAACGAATTTAATGGTGCACAGTATGACCCCAGATCGTTCCCTTCCCTGGCCACACCTTGGGAAGAACGTCAGGCCCTTAACAGATCTGAGCCTTACTCACCCCAGTACTTAGTCTGTACTCGGGCTGATGGGGAATCCTTTACTAATACTAAGCCGCAATTTTTTGTTGAAACCATCGAAAATAGATTTGGCGAAGTCGCATCTTTTTCTAAAATGAGAAGCGGGTCTGTCTTAATACAAGCGGCGTCCCCTGCACAGTCAAAGGCTTTACTCGCCTGTGACATGCTAGGAGACGTCGCCGTAAGTTTCACGCCGCATAAGACGCTCAACATGATCCAGGGCTTAATATTCCACCGTGATCTTCTGTCACAGACTGACGACGAATTGCGCACTGATTTAGAGCGGAGAGGAGTTCACTACGTCCGGCGCATCTACAGGGGACCGAAAGATCGCAGGGTTGCCACCGGTGCATTTATCTTGGCCTTCGAGGGCGATGTACTGCCTGAGAAGGTCAAGATAATGATATACCGGTGTGAAGTAAAACCGTACATCCCTCCCCCTATGCGATGCTTTCGGTGCTGGAAGTTCGGGCATATGTCCTCCCGATGCACTTCCAGCCCCGCCTGTAGGGACTGTGGGCGTCCATCACACCCGGACGCGCCATGTACACCTCCTCCTGTGTGTGTGAATTGTGGGCTGCAACACCCACCTTGCTCGCCGACCTGTAGTGTGCTACATAAAGAACGCAAGATCATGGAATTCAAAACCCTGGATAGATTACCGTACTCAGAGGCCAGACGAAAATATGAGCGTCTTCATCCCGTTCGGATGTCGTCATCCTTTGCTGCCATTGCGTCGTCTCTGACCACTATGGGGACGTCAGCCTCCCATGTCGCGCCATCTTCTGTGGCCCCTGTGGGCCGAAAACATCAAACTGCCCCCTTGACGGTTGGGGGCCCTTCCTCTGTTGCCCCCCCACCACCTCCTGTGGGGGCAACTGCCCCACACCAGTTGGGGACTCCGGTCCCTAACTCCCAGCCGGAGAAGCAGCAGCCTTCTCCGGCACCTCTCGCCAGGAAGGGGTCCCTGGGCTCCCTTCCTCCTATGGTTTCTCCCACTGATCATGTGGGTACCAGTGAGTGGCTGACACAGCCACTTACTCTGACTCGTGGTCGCAGGGCTTCAAGGTCCTCCTCAGTCCCTGAGGCTGAGGTCGAGGCCCCAAAGCCCTCCCAGCAAGAGAAACCAAAAAAGGAGCGAGAGAAGAAAAAGTCGAAGGCTGCTAAGCAAACGCCTTCCACGGTGGACACTGTGCCGCCGCCGCCGCCGCCGCCGCCGCCACCACCACCACCACCACCACCTCACACATCTGAGGACGTGGTGGAACTCCTCGCCTCACCAGAGGACTTGGCTATCACCAAGACTTTGGAGGCGATGGATGTGGAGGCCCTGCCTCCACCGACGGCGACGACGGGTGCTTCTGTGGAACCAACAGCACCGTCGATACTGCCATGCCTCAGCAATCAAGAAGTAGCATGATCTTGCAATGGAACTGTGGCGGCTTTTTCCGCCACTTACCCGAGCTGCAGCAATTACTGTGCCGCTATCCTGCTTTCTGTGTAGCCCTACAGGAAACATGGTTTCCTGTCCAGCGGACCCCAGCCCTCCGTGGGTATCGGGGCTATTATAACAACCGCGCTGACTACAACAGGGTATCTGGAGGTGTCTGCATTTATGTCCTCGCCACTGTTCCTAGTGCTGCCGTGCCTCTTAACACGGCTCTCGAGGCAGTGGCTGTTAGACTCAGAACAATGCAGGACATAACTGTCTGCTCTCTATACCTCCCACCAGATGAGGTCATTTCCCTTGCTGACCTCACTGCCTTGGTCGCGCAGCTACCCCCACCATTTATCCTTTTGGGGGACTTCAACGCCCACCATCCTCTCTGGGGCGGTATACAGCCCTCGGGACGTGGTAGAGACGTTGAAACGTTACTGACACAGCAGGACATATGCCTCTTAAACACTGGTGCACCCACACATTTTAGTATAGCACATGGCACATATTCTGCTATTGACCTATCTGTATGTAGCCCAGGCCTGCTCCCACATTTGAGTTGGAGGGTCCACGACGACCTTTGCGGGAGTGACCATTTCCCCATCCTTCTGTCACTCCAGCACTTTGAACCTGCAGGCTACCCATCCAGATGGTGTCTACATCGAGCAGACTGGCAGCGTTACACCTCGGCTGCTGTGGCTTCTGTTCCATTACCAAATGATATTGATACGGCAGTCCAACAGGTCACAGCTATTATAGTCTCAGCTGCAGAGGAGACCGTTCCGATCACCACTGGTTCCCCTCGGCGCAAGGTCGTGCCCTGGTGGACGCCAGAGATTGCTGAGGCTATACGGGACCGTCGGCGAGCACTACAATGCCACCGGCGCCGCCCTACACTTGAGAATCTGATAGCTTTTAAAAGGCTCAGGGCCCGAGCCCGACGACTTATCAGGCAAAGTAAACAGGACTGTTGGGAGCGGTACGTCACCTCTATAGGCTCTCGTGCCTCCCCTTCTTGCGTCTGGTCTCAGGTACGGCGCCTCTATGGATACCGCCCACCAGCGGGAATCCCATCTCTGACCGTCGATGGAACACTCTGTACTGACCCGGCCGTAATTTCTGAGTGCATGGCAGAGCATTATGCAAGATGCTCCGCGACAGCAAATTATAGTGCCTCCTTCCGCTCCCTTAAACAACGGGTGGAGCGAAATCCTCTATCTTTCCACACTCGCCGCCGGGAACTGTACAATGCTCCTTTTACGGAATGGGAGTTTACCACTGCTCTTGCTGCATGTCCCGATACCTCTCCGGGACCAGACCGCATACATGGCCAGTTCATCCGTCACCTGTCAGCGGACTTCCATCAGAAATTGCTCGCCTTATTTAATAGGATCTGGACAGGGGGTGTTTTCCCATCCCATTGGCGGGATAGTATTATTATCCCTGTTATGAAACCGGGAGCAGATCCGCTGGCAGTTGACAGTTACCGCCCCATCAGCTTGACAAATGTCCTGTGTAAGTTGCTTGAGCGTATGGTGAGTCGCCGTCTTATGTGGATCCTTGAAGATCGGAGTCTACTGGCCCCACAACAGGGGGGTTTCCGCAAGGGTCGCTCCACTATCGACAATTTAGTGTCTTTGGAGTCGGCCATCCGTACAGCCTTCTCTAGACGTGAGCACTTAGTTGCGGTCTTTTTTGACCTCCGGCGGGCGTATGACACGACATGGCGCCACCATATTCTCGCTACACTGTATGATTGGGGCTTACGGGGTCCACTCCCAATTTTTATCAAGAATTTCCTCTCGCTACGCACTTTTAGGGTGAGAGTTGGAACTTCCTTCAGCTCACGCCGAGTGCTGGAGAACGGAGTCCCACAGGGCTCCGTTCTCAGCGTACCGCTCTTTTTAATAGCGATAAACGGTCTTGCTGCGGCAGTGGGGTCATCGGTTTGTTGTTCTTTATTCGCCGATGACTTCTGCTTATACTACAGCTCTCCTAGCATTGGTGTTGCTGAAAGGCGTCTTCAGGGAGCCATCCGAAGGGCACAGTCATGGGCCACGACGCATGGCTTTACTTTTTCGGCTTCTAAAACCCGGGTGATGCACTTTTGTCGTCATCGGGCTGTTCACCCTGACCCAGAACTGTACCTAGCTGCTGACCAGCTTCATGTTGCAGAAACCCATCGGTTTCTCGGCTTGCTGTTTGACAACCGACTGACTTGGGGGCCACACCTTCGTCAGCTGAAGCAGAAGTGCTGGCGGCACTTAAATATATTGCGATGTCTCAGCCATACTGCCTGGGGAGCTCACCGTCGAACCCTCATGCACCTCTTTCAGGCGCTCATCCAATCACGCCTGGATTATGGGAGCCAAGTATATGACTCTGCATCACCTTCAGCACTGAGGATCTTGGATCCCATTCTACATAGTGGTGTCCGTTTAGCAACAGGGGCATTCCGCACCAGCCCTGTGCCTAGCCTCCTTGCCGAAGCTGGCATCCCTCCCTTGAGGTACCGCCGGCAACAGTTGCTGGCATCCTACATTGTCCATGTCCACGCTACGCCTCACCATCCAAATCGTAGGTTATTATTTGCAAATACCGACCTTCACTCTCCGCAACGTCGACCCAGATCGGGTCTTCCAGTTGCGGTCCGTGTACATTCTCTTCTTTCTTCCCTAGAGTCTTTTCCTCTCCGTCCTTCATTCTCTTGCCTATCTAATATTCCTCCTTGGACCATCCCACGCCTCCAGCTTCACCTGCAACTGTCCGGCGGTCCAAAGGCGTCGATTTCACCACAATTACTTCGACACCAGTTCCTGGACATACTTAACACATTCCGTGATGCAGACGTCATATACACTGATGGCTCCCAGGTAGACGGCAGAGTGGGTTACGCCTATGTTCATGGCGACCACACTGAACAGCGCTCCCTGCCCTCTGGCTGTACTGTCTTTACGGCAGAGCTAATCGCAATAACCCGTGCACTCGACCATCTCAGAGCATGCCCCAGGAAGTCATATCTTATCTGTAGTGACTCCCTGAGTGCCTTGCACGCTCTAGACCACTGCTTCCCCAGGCACCACTTGGTGCGATCCATCCAAGTCAGGCCGTTCTGTGGCTTTCATATGGACCCCAGGCCACATCGGAATTCCAGGGAACGAACGCGCTGATCAGCTGGCCAAGCAGGCCATCACATGCCAGCGCCTGGATATCGGTACCCCAGAAGGCGATATCCGCTTGGGTCTCCACCGAAAGATCTTTGAGGCTTGGAATTCGGAATGGGCAACAATGAGTACGCCCAATAAGCTCCGTGGAATCAAGCCCACGACAGCAGCTTGGAAGACTTCCGTAAGGCCTTCTCGAAGGGACTCAGTTGTTCTCTGTCGCCTGCGTATCGGCCATACGTGGCTAACGCACGGCTACCTCTTACGCCGAGAGGAACCGCCAGAATGTCATTGTGGAGCTGTATTGACTGTAGTCCACATCTTGTTGGACTGTCCAATTTTAGCCGCATTGCGGCAGTCTTTTAAGCTGCCTCCTGCACTCCCTTTGATTTTAGCTGACGACGCCTCTATGGCTGACTGTGTTTTAGGTTTTATTCGTGCAGCGGGCTTTTATCACAAGCTTTAACGGTGGGTTCGTATGCATGATCTTCAGGCATACACCGCCTCTAGTTTTAATCTGTTGTCACTTTTGTCTTGTCAGACCCTTTTCCGACTGGCAGTTGCATAGCATGTGCAGAATGGCTGGCTCATCCATTATTATCCTAGTGATCAGCCAGCCAATAACATCTGCTGTGATTTTTAGTTGATTATTTGTTCCACCACTACTGTGGTTCCCTTTTCCTTTTTATGTTGCAATTATGACCAACACTGTCTTCCTGTACGTCTTTTGTACTAGTTGCAAGGCGCTTATTTTAATCATACATGAAACCCTGTGATCTCTTAGATGGGAACAGGGGACTGATGACCAAGCAGTTTAGTCCCCTTTACACCCCCAACACCAACCAACCAACCAACAACTGCAACTGACGGCCAGCACACGAGGTTTCCGCAGACTCCATTCTGCACAGGCGGATTGCGAGCTGCACTAACACTGCGGTGAACGCAGGGAGCTCCTCGATGACGTGACGAGAGCCGCGGCACGTGGCGCGCACCTGGCTGCCAACCTCAGACGGCGCGAGCGCAGTCTAATGGGGCAGCGTCAGATGGAGCCGTAACAGTGTGGGGTGGGGTGGCGCGAGGCTGCCGGACGGTGCCACGTGCCCCAATTCTGTGCCAGTGACAGGACAAAGAAATTTGCTTTCGTTTTGCGATAGTCCCTGTAGCCCTGCAGCCAGGATCTTGTGGAGAAATGTCGATGTTACGCCATGTGATGTTTCCTTGGAGTGATTTTAACTTTTAGTACTCTCGCGAATCTGCCTGGGTGTCGTAGTAATTTCTCATCATATTTCGGAAGATTAGTTGCCATGGTCAGATGGTCCCTGCAGCAATCAGGAGTCTTTTTCAGATGCCAACGAATCTGCCGAAATGTTATGGAGAAAGTGGGACTTGGTCTGATAACTACAAATTACACACAATATATGTATAATTACGCTCACAGCAGTGCTGATTAGAACTCTCAAGAGGAGTGGGAAAGGATTAAAAATTTATTATGGAAGAAAAGTGTACCAGTTAATATAATGAATTCATCAAAAAAAAAAAAAAAAAAAAATATAGAAGTAAAAATATGGAATCTGGTTTTCTACAAAGCACAACTGCATATATTTTTGCTGATTAACATGATTTAATGTTAAAACATTTTGGTTCATAGCTACTTAAATACTTTTTTCTGCGCAGACAATGCTGATATCGCGTTAGAAAATAGAGCCGATTTCTCAATAGCATAATTTCTAGTTCTTCATATGGTGGTCTATATAACAGTGGAAGCGTGTAACTGCCTAGACCAACTATAAATCACTCTTGTTTAACACTGAATTATGGCTTGGAGCACGCAAATATTTCAAAAAGAGAGCAACTACGGAAGAACAGTGAGTATGAAAAACGGAAATTTAGGAAAATAAACAATGCAGGAAAGTATATGTAGTAAGAAAACCAATGAAGCCACTGATGGTGTACACCGAAACATCCGCCCGGGAACAACAGTGCGTTTAGGGCGCCATGTCGGACTGTGCAGCTGTTCTCAGCGGAAGTTTCGAGTCCTCCCTCAAGCATGGGTGTCTGTGTCATCCTTAGAATAAGTTAGTTTAATTAGCGTGTATGCTTGGGGCATAGTGAAATAAGCATGTACATCGGGAAATACTGTATCTGGTGCTTTACTAAGAATGTCAATTTAAACCGGTTTATAGGTGGGTTGGGTGGTTTCTCATTTGAAGGGACCAAAGTGCTATGGTCATCGGTACGATACCTCTTTGCTTAAGGATGGGGAAGGAAATTGGTCGCGCCGTTTCAAGGGAACCATCCAGGTATTTGCCTGGAGTAATGGATGGAAATCACGGGAAACGCAAATCAGGATGGCTGGAAGTGGATCTGAACCGCCGTGAGTCCAGTGTCTTACCACTGTGCCACCATGATTGATCAAATTTGTGGGCATCGGTATGATTTTCATATACGTAGCTGGAATGTAATTTCTGTTAAATAGCTGATACGTGTGGCAGGGGTACATTCAAATTGAGTTTTAGTCGATGGATATCGTCACACCTTTCGAGTAATGTGGAATGCAAACGAGCTAAATTTGGCCGAGGTTTCTTTTTTCTCTATGTACCTCTGAGGGAACTTCAACACTCTGTACCTACAACAATGCATCAGCTTGTATACGTTAGTTGCATCAGGAGTAACATAATCCAGAGTTGTAGATGATGAAAACACGAATTGGACTCTACAGTAATAATTAAATGAATATTTACAAGGCTTAGTCTGTGAGGTGTCTTCACATAATTGCATGGAAGTATGCCCACTCTTCACTGGTTTCTATATCCTAATTGTGTGCTACTGATTCAGTTCAATTAATGAAAGTAGGCCTACCCATCGAAGACATGAATTTTCGATCGTGATTAGTAGGCTGATTTATTTATAAATAAATGTCTTTGTCATTTACACTTTTATGAAACTTTCACATGGGGGTTCGCCTTAATCCTATAACAACTCAGATACAGACATGATAATTGGCTTAACCTGTACATAGCATTAAGGGGAGTCCATAAATAACGTGAGGTGTTTAGGGCGGATAGGGGGTCGACCTCAATCTCATCAAATCTCATGCTGAGGCGAGAGGGGGGTGGGCGTTGAAAGGGGTCTCGGCAAATCTTAGGTAATTCTTTTTCTGCAAAATACAGTGTAAAACTGCAAGACAACTGGCTTCAGTTAAGTAAAACATGTTTCACCACTGAAATATGGCAAAATCCAACATATTTGCCTCGGTTATGCAAACATCAAATAGTGACACAGTAGCCCCTGGAATGTTTCTCTAATGACACATGACATTTCTTTACACGCGCGGGAAGATGATTTTATTGAAAATTAATAGACATTTTTGTTCCAGTAGTGACTCTTGAGACCACACATGCGTCCCTATGGATTGAATTTGAATGAATGTACTTCCTTTAAGTACTAGCTTAAGTACACGGCGCTGACGGGCATTTATTTATTCTAATCGAAGTTTGTAAGTAAACTACTCTCCGCCATGCACCAAATGAATTTTTATGCAGACAACGAACTACTACTTGTTTTGAAAGCCAATTGTACATAATTTCCATAAATGGATCTAACGTAATCAAGTAGGCCTACAGGTAAAGTATTTACACTAAAATACGCATCTTCAAAAATGTGACATCTCACCAGGGCGAGAGGGGGCCTCGAATAAACGGCAAAATCACCTCAATTAATGGACGCCCCCTAATGAAACGATTTACACACACGTTTCACTCGGGTGAATGAATGCTGATAAACGGGAAGAGTTGAACCTGAAAGAACGAAGATCTGTTCGAACTGAGAGAAAAAGTAGACAGGTTTCACTAGAAATAAATAATAAAAAAAAGTACTGTACATTTGAAACAAGTGTACCAGTCAATTGTTTTCCAACAACCAACTGTCGATGTTTGTAGAGCATATGTTTCTCCAAAAGTCGAAGAAAACATTGGTTGCTACTACGTATATGGAACCCTCCCCACAAAAAAAAAAAAAAAAAAAAAAAAAAAAAAAACCACGAGTAAAGGGGAACTGATATGATACACAAAATACCCTCCACCACACACTGGGCAGTGGATTTCAGCGTACAGGTGCAGATGTAGCATTTTGTCGCTCCCAGTACATGTGTCACGCTACTAATCACACGGTGTCGGTGGGCGCCGGCCGGTAAGGACAGCGCGCGACCCGACGGGCTGCGGGAGCGGCGGGCCGCCGGCCGCGGTGGCCGAGGTGACTGAGGCGCTCCAGTCACGGTCAGCACGGCCACTACGGTCGGGGGTTCGAATCCCCCCTCGGGCATGGATATTTGTGCCGTCCTAGTTCGTAAGTAGTTCATAAGTAGTTTGTAAGTTTAGGGACTGATGACCCCGTAGTTAAGTCCCATAAGCTTAACAAACATTTGAACATTTGAGCGGCGGGCCGCGTCAACTCGGACGGACTGGCCCGGCGGGCTGCGCGCAACCCGGCAGGCCAGACGAGCTGGCCTCGGCCCATACGGGCCTGGCCGTGACTAACGGGCTGGGCGCCATGCAGGACTCTGGTCACAACTACTACACAGCATAGGTATAAAGCACCTTACAGCTGCACAGAGATGGCGATTATCATTTCTTATTGCAAAGATCAATTTATACCAGGTCATTACTGTTTTGTCGTCCTGGTCAGCCCCTGTTTAGTTCTTCCCGGCCTGTCTTACAGGAAAGGTTCCATCAGGGTGTGTGGACATCTATAACAGCTTTACAGATTACTAATACAAGTTTTATTTCTGTAAACAATACTCAACTTGTATACATAAGTCTGTCTCTTTTCGTGACTGTCTAGTTCGGAGCCGAGTTCAGACGGGCTCTTCCAGACGCATGTCCGGCTTAGATACAGCCGCTTGTAGAGGGCGCGTTTCTAGGTTGTTCCCTCTAGGATGCGCGGCGTCGGCGTGTGTTTGACTGCCGGTCATCCGCTGCCTTCTCCATGATCGTTCGCGTGGGTCTGGCGTGTGGTGCTGACTTTACGCCACAATAATTAAAGTAGCACGAAGTTTTTGTACAATTAAACAACAAAAAACAAATTTAAATCAAAATTACACATTCCTTCACGGTTTATGCGGCATTATACTCCTCTTTCTTCATTGTCCATTTATTATCAAATGGTTTTCTAAGCCATTCTTATGTTAACACTTGCGTAAATGATCAGGATAACACAGCAGTCACTCATTTTTTCATTTGTTGTGCAATTTTATTTATTCACTGTCGCAATCGTGACTAGCTTCAACAGGTGTAAAAATTCTGGTTGATAAGTATCAGCCGGCCGCGGTGGCCGAGGGGGACTGAGGCGCTTCAGTCACGGTCTGCACGGTGCACGGTCACTACGGTCGGGGGTTCGAATCCCCCCTCGGGCATGGATATTTGTGCCGTCGTAGTTCGTAAGTAGTTCATAAGTAGTTTGTAAGTTTAGGGACTGATGACCCCGTAGTTAAGTCCCATAAGCTTTACAAACATTTGAACAGTTTGATAAGTATCATAGAAACACCGAAAGCACGGAACATCGGAGCCCCACGCACATCTAATAAACGCTACTGCTCTAAAGGCGCACGGTGGGTTCATCAGCGATACTGGAAAAAACTGGTCGTTTACATTGAAAAAAAAAAAAAAAAAAAAAAAAAAAGTTCGGTTGTCAAGTAATTGTGACGCAAACCAGGCATATTTAATCATAGGGAGGAAGACTGGTGCACTGAACTGAAGCAACAGTAACGAATCTATTCGTATAGAGTCCACGTGAAGCGATTTCACGATTAGTTTTTAAGAATTCGGAAGCATTTTGTAATCTTTTAATGAAGAGTTTCACCTGACGGTAAAAACACACATCGCACAGTTGGCACAGCGGGGTACACTTGATTGGAATAACTTTTATAGTTAAAGTGCACGCTCCTATTTCGTCCACGAAAATACTGTCGTACAGTCTGGTCAGTTTGCCCATCCCATGAATCAATAATGAAATTAGACCCACGTATGACGTTATAAAAATGGTTCGTTGCTTAGTAATCTCACCACATATCGTGCCCACTATCATGTTTTTGAATCTGTCGCTCATTGCGTTAACTCTTGTTTGAACGATCGGACCAGATTTATGTGACGAAACAACGAATTTAATAAAGTAAACGTCGCGGAATTCAGCAATTAACATTAGAATGGCTATGAAAGCATATAATTATGCACAATCAATCGTCGGACAAGTGTTAGAAAAGGTGAGGAAAAAAAGGAAATTCCGAGCAGTATTTGACTCTGGTCGTCTGTGTGGTACTCAAGCGCCTTCCTATTTACACCACCCTGACTCACGTACCGCTGGTGACTACTTCATATATAATTTAAAGTACAGGTATAGCTGTTACGCGTTGGATTTTGATCTCATTTTCGTGGAAACCAACGCACATTTGGTGGTCTGGATTGGCGATCCTACACAGAAGCTCGAAATTTAGCGAGGACTTCAATGCGACATTCTTATAGTACTTTCTACAACGAAACACTCTCGAAATCTGACTGAGAACCCAAAGAAATTTTGGTCATATGTCAAATATACTAGAGGCAAAACACAAACAAGACCCTCACTATGTGGTAGAAATGGCGATCCGCTGATGATAGCGCTACTAAAGCGGAGTTACTAACATAGCTTTTAGAAACTCATTCACCAAAGAAGACGAAACCAATATTCCAGATTTTGAAATACGAACAGAGGCCAGAATGAGAAACGTAGGATATCATCGGAGTAGTGAGGTAAATGAAGTAAGTTTTCTGGTCAAGACTGTATACCCATTAGATTTCTGATTATGCTGAAGAGATAGCTCCTTACTTAACAGCTATATACAACCGCTCGCTCAAGTAAGGATCTGTACCAAAAGTCACCAGCACTGAATTACTGGGGGAGGGGGGGGGGGGGATTCAACCGGGACATTTTCGAACATTGATGCCTCAGACGCAGATTGGGGTGGGGGGGGGGGGCGGCGGCGGCGGCGGCGGCGGCGGCGGCGGCGGCGGCGAAAGAGGGGTCGTTGGAAATATCAAGTACCTGCCCCGGTACTGTTTCAGTTGCACTCAAAGTTCCTAGAGTATGCTAATTTAATCCTGGATTTAAACGTATTCTGCAGTTACCTGTTATGTAACTTTTTATTATAACTCTTATACTTAAATGTTTTTGACTGTATTATTATTACATACTACTAAAAACAACTTTGAAGTATTGCAAACTGAATGGGCTTTAAAACGATATTCTGCTTGATTTTGATTAGAAATTTAACGAAAAAACCAGTTACCATCACATTTATTTCTCATTCGTTAAAATACATTATAAAATGAACAGATATATACACAGGAATAAAAAAAGTATCAAAACAGTCAAACGATAGTTACAGTGTCAGAAGCATTAGTTGAAATACAAAGTTCCTCCTACATTGATCCAAACACAGTTTTTCTGTTGTCGCAGCTCGATATAAATATTCTTTCAACATTTCTGAAGTCTTTTCATCCAGCTGCAACTAGTGCACATTGCTGACTGCTACGTGATTGAGCCTCTGCTGCATCATTATCGAACACAGATAGTTCAGTCGTTGTGGAGCGGAAGAACTGCGTTCTGTTTCACAGGTTGACGCTGGACACACAAGCAACTCTGGCCAACGCTTCAACATTAGAAAATAATTCACGAATTTCTTTTATCATAGAAACCAAAACATCTTTTGCCTCCTTCGGGCATTTTACATTGTATTGTAGATGAGAGTTAAAGTTCAGTTTTCAAAGACTAATCTATTTCCGGGTGTGGAGGTACCACATCGTATCCTTTTCTTCTCCAACACTTTTTCAAAGGAAACCTGTTTCTTCATAACAGGTTGGTCAAGTATCCTATGTCGAAGCTCTTGGACAGCCAAATCAACGATTTCAACATATTCCTGCCTGTAAAATTCTTGAAGCGACAGAAATTGATGTGGATCTATGCCCTCAGACAACAGAATTAATTTTTCCTTGGAAGTTGCAGCTTTTCTAAGCCAAGCTCGGATATCTTAATATTACATTCTTCATACATAAAACTTTTCATCTATTCTGCAGTTGAAATTATAACAGAGCATTAAAAATCTCAAAGTCCCAAGACCGTTCTTCTTCTCCTTGGAAAAGCCTGTTCAAGATTTCTAAAAGCTCAATTACTTCTTTCCCCATTAGAAACCAAGGTAAGTTTTGCCAGACTCAAAAACATTAAGTAGGCCAATAGCTCCTTCGTATTCCTGTTCCGTTAGTTCATTCAATGTCTTGATAACCAACACATTTTTTCTTAATTTCATTGATTTGTGACTGTCGGTACAGCCGTCTAGTAGGACATAAAGGCTTGATCTTTGCATACTGACAGGTCCTTCAACCGCATCTTCAGTAATATGCACAAACGTATTTTTTTAAATTCCAAATTAATTGCTTCGGGTAAAAGATAACCAGCGTTCTCTTTTGAATTATCTGAAAGTGAACACACATTTTAAGGGAATAATGACAGAGTTCTAAGCGAAATCAAAAGTTGTTTGTAGTCTCCAAAAATGGGTTTTCAAAGTAAAAGGAAATATTCTATATTATTATGATCAATTGTAGTCGGTGACAGCGTTTGTAGGATCTGACCTGACGGTAATGAGACAGGCTGAACTTCCGCGAATGCAGCTCCCCATAGCGTAGCGACTGTCAGTGCGTTTGACAACACGGCAGGCCTTGCGACCTGCGCGGTGAGAGGCCATGAACGCTGTCGCCGACAGCCCTCCATATGGGTGACAGTACACCCACCCCCACGACGTGTGTATTTCAGAACCTCCTAAGTTATAGTTCTGAAAACTGCATTGGATCGGAAGACCGAAATAGTACCGTTAGTTACTTCAGCCCCTCAGGGGCTCAGCATTAATTTGCTGAGTACGGGCTTGGCGAACCCGGGGTCCTGAGCCGTGGGCTGTGTCGCGCCAACAGTCCGCTACACCGTAAGCTCTGTGCGTGCTTCAACGACCATCGTTCGGCGCGACGGTGGAACGTTGTACGTTTCAGAGACCGGGGATCTTGGCTTAATCGCCCGGGTCGCGAGGACGGTAAAAACCTCTATAAAAAACCCCTCAATCTCAAGGTGTGCTACGTGCCGAGGAGATGCATGGCTGTTGAGGTTGAACAGCCGCTAGCGAGCAACCTCTGAGGAACCTGCCGCACCTCAGTTGTACAAGGCTTACCCAGGCAAGCGGGGCTCTGCCTGGGTGGACCTTTAGTTCCCTAGCTGCTCGTGGGACGATCATGAAACGAGCAAACAGAAGCGTGGCCGGCCGCGAAAACGGCGTCTCAAAGCGAGGAAGAGTTTCTTTCAATGCAGTATCGCATGACCCCCAATCGTTTCCATCCCTGGCTACGCCATGGGAGGAACGTCGGGCTCGTCATCAAGGTGAGGCGTATGCCCCTCGATACCTAGTGTGCAGTCGAACAGATGGCGAATCGTTTATGTCAACTAAGCCTCTGTTTTTTGTTGAGAACATTGAAGACAAGTTTGGCGAGGTAGACGGCATATCTAAAATGAGATCCGGGTCGATTTTGATAACGACGTCGTCCCCAGCCCAGTCACGGGCACTGCTGGCCTGTGACAAGCTGGGTAACGTTCCCGTTACCATCACACCGCATAAAAGTTTGAACATGGTCCAGGGTATTATTTTTCATCGGGATCTCTTACTCCAGTCCGATGACGAACTCCGGAAGAACTTGGAGAGGAGAGGTGTGCAGTTTATTCGGCGCATATACAGGGGTCCGAAGGACAACAGGGTCGCCACTGGTGCCTTCATCTTGGCTTTTGAGGGTGATGCATTGCCCGAAAAGGTCAAGGTGATGGTTTACCGGTGTGATGTCCAACCCTACGTTCCTCCCCCTATGCGCTGTTTTAAGTGCTGGAGGTTTGGCCATATGTCATCTCGCTGTGATGCCAACCCCACCTGTCGCGAGTGCGGACGTGCGTCACACCCAGACGTCCCATGTACACCGCCTCCAGTCTGTGTTAACTGTGGCCAGCACCACTCTCCCTGCTCGCCACACTGCACAGTTTTTCAAAAAGAGAGAAAGATAATGGAGTACAAGACCCTGGACAGACTTTCATATTCCGAGGCCAAGCGCAAATACGAAAAGATTCATCCTGTCAGCATGAAGTCGACATATGCTACAGTAACATCAATGGTAAAGTCAACTCAAGTTCAATCTACCATCCTGGGCCCTCCGGCCCAACAGTTACCAGTTGCCCCCATACTGTCAGGGGGCGCCTCCTCTTCTGTTGCCCCCAAGGTCCCTACTTTGGGAGCAACGAATACAAAACCACAGGGGACAACGGTCCCCATCCCTGAGCCAGAGAACCAACAACCATCTCTGGCTCCTCCTGCAAGGAAGGGCTCCCTCGATGCCCTTCCTCCCAAAGTCTCTGACGCTGGTACAGCAGATACCAGTGAGTGGCTGAAAAAGCCACTACCTGCTGGTCGCAGGGCCTCGAGGGTATCCTCTGTCCCTGATGTGGCAGACAAGCCCTCCCAGCAGGAGAGACCAAAGGACAAACGGGACAGGAAGAAAAAGAGGCCCAAAAAGACTGAACACCAAGTGGCTTCTGAGCCGCCGCAACAAACGTCAGCCTCAGAGGACGAAATAGAAATTCTCACGTCCCCTGAAGACTTGGCTTTTGCTGAGTCCCCAAACGTGATGGACGTTGAGGCTCTGCCTCCGCCATCAGCGACGGCAAACAATCATGCAGACACTAGTGTACCGTCCCAATCTGCATGTCCCAGCGACCAGGAGCATCTGTGATCATGCAATGGAACTGTGGCGGTTTTTTCCGCCATTTGTCAGAACTGCAACAACTATTGTGCCGATTTCCAGCATTTTGTATAGCCCTGCAGGAAACTTGGTTCCCTGCACAGAGGACCCCAGCCCTTCGTGGCTATCGGGGCTACTACAACAATCGTTCCATCTATAACAGGGTATCTGGCGGAGTATGTGTCTATGTTCTTGCAATCGTCCCAAGCGCTGCTGTGCCTCTCAACACGACCCTGGAGGCAGTGGCTGTTCGACTCCGGGCAATAGAGGAATTTACCATCTGTTCCCTATACCTTCCCCCGGATGTTGTTGTCTCTCCTGCTGACATCACTGCATTGGTTGCCCAATTGCCACAACCATTCCTCCTCTTGGGTGATTTCAATGCCCACCACCCTCTATGGGGTGGAAATGAGAGCACGGGCCGTGGTAGAGACCTTGAGAACCTTCTCACACAGCTTGACATTTGCATTTTGAATAATGGGGCACCCACACACTTCAGCGTGGCGCATGGCTCTTTCTCCGCCATAGACCTATCCATTTGTAGCCCGAGTCTCCTTCCGCATTTATCTTGGCAGGTCCATGATGACCTTTGTGGGAGCGACCACTTTCCTCTCCTTTTGTCGCTCTCACAATTTCACCCTGCAGGACGCCTGCCTCGGTGGTCCCTCCATAGGGCTGACTGGCATGGCTATACCTCGACAGCTGTGGCTACTGCTCCATTGCCAGATAACATTGATATCGCAGTACAACAACTCACTGAGGACATTATTTCTGCTGCTGAAGCGACTGTCCCGACTACCAAGGGCTCACTTAGGCGCAAGTCGGTGCCTTGGTGGACGCGGGAGATAGCTGACGCTATCCGGGAGCGACGCCGGGCGCTTCAACGCCACCGGCGCCACCCCAGTATTGAACATCTAATCGCTTTTAAGCGTTTCCGGGCCCGAGCCCGGCGACTGATCCAACAGAGTAAGCAGGACTGTTGGGAGCGATATGTAGCCACCATAGGCTCCCGCGCCTCCATTTCTCAAGTGTGGTCGCAGGTACGGCGCCTCTTCGGGTACAGGCCACCAAGCGGAATCCCGTCACTCCGAATCGAAGGTAGTCTTTGTACGGACCCGACGGTTATTGCCGAGCTAATGGCAGGTCATTTTGCACGTTGCTCTGCAACCGCAGCCTACAGTGCACAATTTCGCGCCCTCAAAGAGCGAGTTGAGCGGAGGCAATTGTCCTTTCGCACACGTCGACAGGAAGCGTACAATGCTCCATTTAGTGAGTGGGAGTTCCAGACTGCTCTTGCTGCGTCCCCCAATACCTCTCCTGGTCCGGACCGTATTCACAGCCAGTTCGTCCATCACCTCTCAGCGGACTTTAAACGGCAGCTACTCGCACTTTATAATCGTCTCAGGACAGAAGGCCTTTTCCCGTCACAATGGCGGAGAAGTACTATCGTCCCAGTGATGAAACCAGGCGCAGATCCGTCCGACGCTGGGAGCTACCGCCCCATCAGTCTCACCAACGTTCTGTGTAAGATCCTCGAACGTATGGTGAGTCGACGGCTTATGTGGCTACTGGAGGATCGTGGTCTCCTGGCTCCACAACAGGGAGGCTTCCGTCAGGGCCGTTCCACTCTAGACAATCTCGTGTCCCTGGAATCAGCCATTCGAACCGCTTTTACTCGCCGAGAACACCTTGTGGCAGTCTTTTTTGACCTCCGCAAGGCTTATGATACAACCTGGCGGCATCACATTCTCTCCACACTTTATGATTGGGGCTTACGTGGCGCCTTACCGACGTTCATACAGAACTTCCTGTCGCTACGCTCCTTTCAGGTTCGGGTTGGCACCTCTCTTAGTTCCGCTCATGTTTTAGAGAATGGCGTCCCACAGGGCTCCGTTTTAAGTGTACCATTATTTTTGATAGCTATTAATGGACTAGCTGCGGCAGTAGGAACGTCTGTCTCTTCCTCCTTGTTTGCCGACGACTTTTGCCTTTACTTCAGCTCCAGCAGCATTAACGTCACAGAACGGCTGCTGCAGGGAGCCATTCGAAGGGCACAGACTTGGGCCTCTGAACATGGTTTCCAATTTTCGCCCCTCAGGGGCTCAGCATTAGTTTGCTGAGTACGGGCTTGGCGAACCCGGGGTCCTGAGCTGTGGGCTGTGTCGCGCCAACAGTCCGCTACACCGTAAGCTCTGTGCGTGCTTCAGCGACCATCGTTCGGCGCGACGGTGGAACGTTGTACGTTTCAGAGTCCGGGGATTTTGGCTTAATCGCCTGGGTCGCGAGGATGGTATAAACCTCTATAAAAAACCCCTCAATCTCAAGGTGTGCTACGTGCCGAGGAGATGCATGGCTGTTGAGGTTGAACAGCCGCTAGCGAGCAACCTCTGAGGAACCTGCCGCACCTCAGTTGTATAAGGCTTACCCAGGCAAGCGGGGCTCTGCCTGGGTGGACCTTTAGTTCCCTAGCTGCTCGTGGGACAGACATGAAACGAGCAATAAATAGCGTCGCCACACGCAAACCTGGCGTCTCTAAGCGTGGAAGAAACGAGTATAATGCTGCAGAGTACGATCCCCAAACGTTCCCTTCCCTGGCTACACCATGGGAGGAACGTCGGGCAAGAAAACAGGGTGAGGCTTATGCCCCTAAATATCTAGTTTGCACCCGCACTGATGGGGACTCTTTTAAGGCGACTAAGCCCTTGTTCTTCGTCGAAAACTTGGAGGACAAGTATGGTGAGGTGGAAGGGATGTCTAAGATGCGGTCAGGGTCTGTCTTAATAACGACGTCATCCCCAGCTCAGTCACGGGCACTGCTTGCCTGTGACAAGCTGGGTGATGTTTCCGTTACCATTACGCCGCACAAGACCCTAAATATGGTACAGGGCATCATCTTTCATAAAGACCTCTTGCTGCAGTCAGATGACGAATTGCGTGCCAATCTAGAACGGCGGGGAGTACATTTTATTCGGCGAGTCCATAGGGGTCCGAAGGACAATAGGGTCGCGACCGGTGCCTTCATCTTGGCTTTCGAGGGTGATTCATTGCCCGAGAAGGTCAAGGTGATGGTCTACCGGATCGACGTAAAGCCCTACGTTCCTCCCCCTATGCGCTGTTTTAAGTGCTGGAGGTTTGGGCATATGTCCTCCCGATGTGATGCCAATCCTACATGTCGGGAGTGCGGACGTGCTGTCCATCCGAACGTCCCCTGCACCCCTCCTCCAGTATGTGTTAATTGTGGCCAAAATCACTCCCCTTGTTCGCCTGTCTGCACAGTTCTGCACCAAGAAAGAAAGATCATAGAGTACAAGACCAGAGACCGACTGACGTACTCAGAGGCAAAGAAGAAGTACCATAAGCTCCACCCAGTGCGCCAGGTCAACACCTATGCCACAGCAGCCTCACTGTCACCCTCCACTGTGCCTACGAACCAGTCAGTGCAATCCGTACCAGTGGGCTCCCAGGCCCAACAAACTATCCCTGCCCCCTTACCAGCTGGGGGCGCTTCCTCTTCGGTGGCTCCCACACTTTTCACTGTGGGAGCAACACCCACTAAATCATCGGGGACGCGAGTCCCCACCTCTAAGCCGGAGAAGGAGAAGCCTTCTCTGGCTCCTCTCGCCGAGAAGGGGTCCCACGGGACACCCCCTTCTGCGGCTACTCAGAGCGCTCCGGAGGATCCTGGCCACCGGCCTATAGATCCACAACCTGCCGGTCGAAGAGCTTCTTACTCTTCTTCCGTCCCGGATGCCGCTTCTGGGAAGCCCTCACGGCCCAGCAAACCAAAGGGCCAGCGAGAGGAGAAGAAGAAGAGACACAAGAAAAAAGAATGTTCGGTGGCTTCAAAGCCACAACCACCCACATCCTCTTCTTCAGAGGATGAAGTCGAGATCCTCGCGTCTCCTGAGGATCTCGCAATTACTGATTCCCCAGACAAGATCTCTGGTTCTGTGGATTCAGAGCGCGTGGTAGCAGACGATCCGATGGAGTGATCTGCTTTTTATTCGTCATGGCGGTACAGCCAGAAGGAAACATCATCCTCCAGTGGAATTGTAGCGGCTTTTTCCATCACCTGCCTGAGCTACGACAACTTCTCAGCCAAACACCTGCTTTCTGTATCGCTCTTCAGGAAACGTGGTTTCCAGCGATGCGGTCCCCTGCCCTTCGAGGCTACCGGGGCTATTTTAAAAATCGCTCTATCTATGGCAGAGTTTCCGGTGGAGTCTGCGTCTATGTCCTAGCCACTGTCCCGAGCGCTGCCGTGCCTCTTCAAACGCCTCTAGAGGCGGTCGCTGTTCGCCTCCGGGCAGTGCAAGACATTACCATATGTTCGGTCTACCTACCACCTGATGAGGTTGTCTCTCCTGTAGACCTCGCTGCCTTGGTCGCCCAACTTCCCCCACCCTTCCTTCTTTTGGGGGATTTCAATGCCCACCACACTTTGTGGGGTGGCACACAGACTTCGGCACGGGGTAGAGATGTTGAGACTCTACTGACGCAGCTGAACATCTGCCTCCTGAACACAGGTGCTGCTACGCACTTTAGCGTGGCACATGGTACATTCTCTGCCATAGATCTGTCTGTCTGTAGCCCAAGCCTGTTTCCGCACTTCACTTGGAGGGCCCACGACGACCTGTGTGGCAGCGACCATTTCCCTATCTTCCTGTCGCTCCCACAGTGTCCACCTGCTGACCGTCTGCCTCGCTGGTCCCTCCATAGGGCCGACTGGCCAGCATATTCCATAGCCGCTGTGATTCCCTCTCCTCTTCTGGCTGATATCGATACCGCTGTGCAGCAGGTCACACATTCCATCATTTCTGCTGCTGAGAACACTATACCCGTCTCACTTGGATCACTCCACCGTAAGTCAGTGCCCTGGTGGACGCCGGAGATAGCTGAGGCCATCCGGGAACGTCGGCGAGCACTACAGCGCCACCGACGCCATCCTTGTGTTGAACATCTTGTTGCCTTCAAGCGTCTCCGTGCACGGGCGCGGCGATTGATCCAGCAAAGCAAGAGGGCCTCCTGGGAGCGTTATGTCGCCTCCATTGGCTCCCGAGCATCGCCTTCACGGGTATGGTCGCAAGTTCGACGCCTCTTTGGCCACCGCCCACCAGTGGGAATTCCGTGCCTAAGCATTCAGGGTACAATTTGCACTGACCCTCACACAATAGCAGAGCATTTGGCACACCACTATGCTCGCACCTCAGCGACCGCTGCATATGATGCGGATTTCCGCGCCCTTAAGGAGCGCACAGAGCGAAAGCAGATATCCTTTCGAACGCGACGCCAGGAAACCTACAACATCCCTTTCACCGAATGGGAGTTCGAAAGTGCACTTGCCGCATGCCCAGCCACGTCCCCTGGACCCGACCGCATCCATAGTCAGTTCCTCCGACACCTGTCAGCAGACTCTAAACGCCAACTTCTCTCCTTGCTGAATCGTCTCTGGGTTGAGGGTGTCTTCCCGTCCCAATGGCGGGATAGCATCATCATCCCAGTGATGAAGCCTGGGGCTGATCCACAGGTGGCTGATAGTTACCGCCCAATCAGCCTCACCAACGTTCCGTGTAAACTCCTCGAACGGATGGTGAGTCGGAGGCTTATGTGGATCCTTGAGGACCGGGGACTCCTGTCCCCACAACAGAGTGGGTTCCGTCGTGGCCGCTCCGCTATCGATAATCTCGTGTCACTGGAGTCGGCCATCCGTACAGCCTTTACACGCCGCGAACATCTGGTTGCTGTATTCTTTGACCTGCGAAAAGCGTACGACACCACCTGGCGCCACCACATATTGTCTACGCTGTATGACTGGGGCTTACGCGGTCCGCTTCCTGTATTCATACAGAATTTTCTCGCGCAACGTTCTTTTCGAGTTCGTATTGGTTCCTGTTTCAGCTCCCCTCACTATCAAGAAAACGGTGTCCCACAGGGATCCGTACTAAGCGTCCCTTTATTTTTGGTCGCTATCAATGGTCTTGCTACTGCTGTGGGGTCATCGGTTTACACCTCGTTGTATGCCGATGACTTCTGCATGTATTTCAGCTCCACTAGCATCGGCGTTGCTGAACGGCGGTTGCAGATAGCTATTCGAAAGGCGCAGTCGTGGGCGTTTACTCATGGTTTTAAATTTTCCGCTACGAAAACCCGGGTGATGCATTTCTGTCGGCGTCGGGCGGTCCATCCTGACCCCGAACTGTATCTCGCTGATGACCTGCTGCGTGTCGAAGAGACGCACCGTTTCTTAGGCATGTTATTCGACAACCGTCTCACCTGGGTGCCACACCTTCGCCAGCTCAAACAAAAGTGCTGGCGACACCTTAATATTCTACGTTGTCTAAGCCATACTGTTTGGGGAGCGTCACGCCCAACGCTCCTGCAACTTTATAAGGCGCTCATCCAGTCGCGCCTAGACTATGGCTGCATAGTATATGATTCGGCTGCATCTTCAGCACTGCAAACATTAGACCCAGTCTTACATTCTGGAGTTCGTTTGGCAACAGGGGCTTTCCGCACGAGCCCTGTGACAAGCCTACTGGTTGAAGCTGGGGTCCTTCCTCTGCGGTTCCGCCGGCAGCACCTGCTGGCTTCGTACGTTGCCCATGTTAAGGCCTTGCCACACCATCCGAACCACCGGCTTCTTTTTCCAGGCGCTGCACTCCCTATCCCTCCAAGACGACCTCGGTCGGGTTACCCAATATCGGTCCGCGTTCGTTCTCTACTTTCGTCCCTCGAATCCCAGCCACTCCCTGCCACTTTCCACTATTCCTTTCAAACCCCTCCTTGGTCCATCCCCCGATTGCAGCTTTGTCTGGATCTGTCCAATAGATCAAAGGACTCCGTTTCTCCAACACAACTCCGACACCAGTTCCTGGATCTCCTCAACTCTTTCTGTGGTGCTGAAGCCATCTATACTGATGGGTCCCTAGCTGATGGTCGTGCTGGGTATGCATGTCTCCATGGTGACCATGTCGAACAACATTCATTGCCCCGTGAATGTAGTGTCTTCACTGCAGAGCTGGTCGCTATCCTCAAGGCTCTAGAACACCTCCGAGCCTGCCCCAGGGGGTCATTTGTCATCTGTAGTGACTCCCTGAGTGGCTTGCAGGCACTCGACCAGTTCTTCCCTCGTCACCCGTTAGTGCAGTCCATTCAAGACACTACTTACTCTCTTGCCCAATCTGGCCGATGTGTGGTCTTCCTGTGGACCCCTGGCCACGTCGGCATACCGGGGAATGAACGTGTTGACCAGTTGGCCAAACAGGCCACCAATGCGCCACCCTTCACCATTGGCATCACGGAATCAGACCTTAGGTTATCATTGCACAAGAAGGTGCGTGATGCTTGGAGTGCCGAATGGTGTACCATGGGTGCCACAAACAAGCTCCGAGCCGTGAAGCTATCCACAACTCTGTGGAAGTCTTCACTGCGGCCCATACGTCGAGAGTCAGTTGTCCTCTGCCGCCTCCGTATTGGGCATACCTGGCTGACCCATGGTCATCTCCTCCGCCGTGAGGCACCACCTGTGTGTCGGTGTGGAGCAGCGCTGACAGTCGTCCATCTTCTGATGGACTGCCCAGTTTTAGCTACATTGCGCCAGTCTTTTAACCTACCAGACGCGCTACCTTTAGTCTTAGGCGACGATGCCTCTATGGCTCATTCTGTTTTAAGTTTTATTCGCGTAGCTGGTTTTTACAACTCCATCTAGTGGTGGGTGCTATAGCCTGATACTTCAGGTCCCCACCTATCCAGCGATTTTAAACCCTTTTAAGACCCTTCTGTAATTTACCGAGGGGTTTTTAGTGTGTGAAGTATGGCTGGCTCATCCTGTTTTTTCCCTGTGATCAGCCAGCCGTGTTTTTCTGCTGTCCAGTTATAGCTGAGATCTCAACTTCTTTTTTCCATGTTGTGTCTCTTCCTTTTGTGTTGTAAGCGATTTCTCCAATGTCAGCTTACCCCATTCGTGAGTTTTCATCTTCGGAGCTGTGTTTTACTTTTTATACTCTTGACAGAGGACTCTTAGCTAGGGACAGGGGACTGATGACCTAGCTGTTTAGTCCCCTTAAAACCAACAACAACAACAACAACAACAATCCAATTTTCGGCGCAGAAAACCCGCGTCATGCACTTTTGTCGACGTCGGGTAGCTCATCCAGAACCTGAGCTATATTTGAATGATGAACCCCTTCGCGTTGAGGAGACACACCGCTTCCTAGGCATGCTT
This sequence comes from Locusta migratoria, assembly GCA_026315105.1. Classification (NCBI taxonomy): domain Eukaryota; kingdom Metazoa; phylum Arthropoda; class Insecta; order Orthoptera; family Acrididae; genus Locusta; species Locusta migratoria. The sequence continues at coordinate 673,797,136 of CM048755.1, forward strand.
TTTGATGCCCGGCTGACCTGGATACCGCATCTTCGCCAATTAAAACAAAAATGCTGGAGACATCTTAACATCCTCCGCTGCCTCAGCCACACAGGTTGGGGAGCTGCTCGCCCCACTCTACTGCACCTGTATAAGGCACTTATCCAGTCACGCCTGGATTATGGCTGCCTTGTGTATGATTCTGCAGCTCCAACTGCACTGCAGATCTTAGATCCGGTTCATCACAGTGGCATCCGTTTAGCAACAGGGGCCTTCCGTACCAGTCCCGTGACAAGCCTTCTTGCTGAGGCTGGGGTTCCCCCCCTGCGATTCAGAAGGCAACAGCTAATGGCTTCTTACGCTGCCCATATTCATGCCGTACCTCACCACCCAAATCGCAGGCTCCTCTTCCCAGCTGTCGCAATCCCTTTCCCACGACGACGGCCCCGGTCGGGCCTCCCGATTGCGGTTCGTGTTCGTTCCCTTCTTTCTTCTCTAGAGTCCCTTCCTATTCTTCTCACCTTCCAGGACCATTCTCGTACTCCTCCTTGGGTCCTTCCTCGCCTCCAGCTTCGGTTGGACTTGTCCCGAGACTCCAAAGCCTCTGTTGCACCAACGACTCTGCGTCAACAGTTCCAGGCCCTTCTGGATTCGTACCATGGTGCTGAATTTATATACACCGATGGCTCCCTAGTCGATGGCCATGTTGGGTATGCCTATACCCACGGCCGGCATATAGAACAACATTCATTGCCCTGTGGGAGTAGTGTGTTTACGGCGGAACTTGTCGCCATTTGGCGGGCCCTTGAACACCTCAGAGCCTGCCCCGGGGAGTCTGTGGTTATCTGTACTGACTCCCTGAGTGCTTTACAAGCCCTTAACCAGTGTTTCCCGAGACATCCTTTGGTACGGTCCATTCAGGAAACTGTATACAGACTAGGTACATCTGGTCACACTGTGGTCTTCCTTTGGACTCCAGGCCACATTGGAATAACTGGAAATGAACGTGTTGACCACCTGGCGAAAGAGGCTACTACCTCAACCATGCTGGAAATCGGTCTCCAGGAGAGGGATCTCCGGGCGGTGCTCCATCGGAAGGTATTTAGCCTATGGAATACAGAATGGGCTGAATCGAACACACCGAATAAGCTCCGTGCTGTTAAGCCTTCTACGGCAATGTGGAGGTCCTCCCTACGAGCCTCTCGTAGGGAGTCCGTTGTACTCTGCCGACTACGCATTGGCCATACATGGTTAACACACGGCCACCTCTTGCGTCGAGAGGGCCCACCAATTTGCCGTTGTGGCGACCAGCTGACTGTAGTCCACATACTGTTGTATTGTCCGTTTTTAGCCGCTTTGCGGCAGTCCTTTAGCCTACCAGATTCGCTGCCATCAGTTTTAGGTGACAATGCCTCCTTGGCTACTACTGTTTTAAATTTTATTCGCGAATCTGGTTTCTACCCTTCCATTTAATGGAAGGCGCTTCTGAGTGATTGACAGACCCTCATTTTTACACTGTTTTTTAAGTTACTTGATAGCCTCTACCTTTTCTGTTGAGTTGGTTTTTCTTTTTAGTGTGTACAGCATGTCTCGCCCATCCTGTATTATCTTAGTGATCGGCCGGCCATAGCATTATGCTGTGAAATTGTATTTTTATCACTTTTGTGCGCTCCTCTGTGTATAAGTGTAGTGTTTGTCTTTATTTTACATTCAAGGAATTCTCTCTAATCCTTGTTCTCTGTGTTTTCGTTCTCTCACATGTTTCATCACTGCCTGGAACAGGGGACTGATGACCTTGTAGTTTAGTCCCCTATAAACAACAACAACAACAACAACAACAACAACAGTTACTTCAGTTGGACTAGTTCTGAACTGCGCGAACGACGTCGGATCGAAGGACGAAAACAATACTCAAATATTTTGTTGTATTGAGCCACAGTCATACAGTACTGATTAAAAGATTGGACCGCCCTTTGACTGTAAGGTATTTTATTTTCACTATCCGGATTTCGGCTTTTAGGCCATTTGTACACTTGATAAGGGCCTAAAAGCCGAAATCCCGATTGTGAAAATAAAATACCTTACAGTCAAATGGCGGTCCAATCTTTTGATCAGAAAACAGTTCTGTTAGATAACTGACTAAAAGTGTGTATAAAAATCGGATTTTTATAATCTTCACATATAACTTACTGTTTTTACCTTATTTACCCTCTTTTTCCCATCGTAAAAGTTAATTTTCTTTAACTGTTATATGAGAAAGAGTTTTTCTTTCCCCAGACCATACAGACAGATAACCGAAAGAACTAGGAAAGAGATAAACACACAAATTACATAATAATGTTTTGGTGGTTAATTTATTAGCGTTTGGTTTTTTAAGCGCTTTCATTTAGTGGTACTTTCAACATTACAAATGAAGTATGTAGTTCGTCTGAATTAGTTCATAGAACTCCTTGAAGTTCACTATGTAGCTCATTTGAACTACTGTACTTCAGTGAAGTAATCAGAAAAAAAGATCTAATTACTAGTAAATAAACTCATTTCTTCCGCGTGTGTGTGTGTGTGTGTGGTGTGTGTGTGTGTGTGCGCGCGCGCGCGCGCGCGCGCGCGCGCATTTTTCTCAATCGAATGTATTGGTGAGCACCTTACATAAAGTAAATTACAATGAAAATCATTGAATCGGATGTTTTCATGAAATGCTAAAATATTTCGAAATGGCAAGAGTCTGAAGATTTTTACATATATCAAAGCTTCGTTCATGCATAACTTCGATTAAAACAGTACCAAACAACCAAGAAATCTAAAATTTTAAATACTGTTTGTGTTTGATTAATAAGACCCATTTACGAAAGAGAAAATAAGTCAGAAAAAGATGCTCATTTCAGAACATGACAACGTTGAAAACCTATTATTTTACAAGATTACGATACAAAAGCGTGGTACTGCTTAGTTAAAATAACGTTGGCAAAGTCGCGACGAATAAATTGCTTGTTATGAACCTTTGTGGTGAAGAATCAAGGAAACGTAATTTATACAGAATATGCTACATTCAGAGCTAAAGAACAGATAAGTTCCTATAAAGTACTTAGTATTCTACTAGTACATAGTAGTGTTTTTACAGTTTAATACAGTAGAGCGACGATTATTACAACGTCGGTGCAATGCGAGACTTAGTAATCACCAAAGGTTTTAAGCAATGTCAAAGTATTTAAGCGTCCGGGACTTCACTGCTGGGTCATCAGTCCCTAAACTTAATTAGTAGTTCAGACTACCTTATACTAAAGAATGCACAATCATCATGCACGATGGAGGATTCGAACCCCCGACGGGGAACGGCGTCGCGCATCGGAGCATAGCGCCTCAAATGCGCTCTGACACTTGTGCGCGTCGGTGATTACTCAGGGTGTTAACTACACCCATGTCAATGATTTATTATTACATAATCGATATGAGTGTACTTTCATAATCTTTGGTTCCTATATAGGAAGTTATGTGCGTCGTTGAGTAGCAATACAGTCTATAATGGAAACAAAAGTTCCAAGAAATTGAGCAACACCCCGCGCGACTTCCTACATTACTGTGACCTAAGAAAGCTTACAGTTACATTCCATAGCAGCTGTGCCATTAATTCAGCAATTGATCCTTACATAACAGAACAAGAAAGTTTGCGGATTCTTCTGCAAAAGGTATTAGATTATGAATCTTCTGAAGCAGATGTACAGAATGAACAGTTACGAGGTTCTCTCTCGTCACAACAACACGGAAACAGTTGATGAAGACGATCTACAATTTCAACTGTGTATAGGAGATAACCAAAGCAAGCAGTGCAGTTTGTCTTCGGAATAATGCATTGATAAGAAATTTGCGAAATCTTCCCACTGCAGCTGCACTACTAAAAGTGGTCTATCGATTTGTGACAATTGAAAATACCGGCATTTCTCACAAATCGATAGGCCACTTTTAGTAGTGCAGCTAGAATCTGAAGACTTGGCAAACTGAATATCACTGCATTTTTTAATTACATAGCTGCGGACCATCGCCTGTCGCCGTTCCTTTGGAACAGGCCCTTCAAGTATAAAGGCAATATCTCATTGCGCTCGATGTTTTACAGCCATCTGTATAAAGCACATGACTAATATATGGGAAAAGTGGTATGATTTCAATTCATAAAACGTGTGGGTTAACAGAATGTGTAATGAGTTAACTCTATAGTAAAGAGCGAAGAATACCAGAACTAATGTCACAAAAGGTTGTAAGAAAATAGAAAATATTGCTTCAAAAAAAGGGAATTGATACTTAATTTATATAGAGATACTCATTACAGCGATATAACATTCTGAAAAGTCATTTATGTAGTAAACCTATTAATTTTAATGGTATGCTGCACAACTATCTCATTAAATCACTTTTGTTTGGACTATGAGATGAAATCTAGCAGTATCAATTTTGTCTTTAAAAAAAGTACATGGCTTAAACTGGTCCTTTGCAAGTAGGCTTGCTTGGTCAGACCAAAAAAGTTATAAAGCATTGATTATATACAGACGTACTGTACTTGTAGACTGCGTGAATAGACATTTTTACTGTCGTTTGTTTCCTTTCAAACAAGATCTGTGGGGGTAAGAACGAACTACCTTCCAACGTGTGGATGGGGGGGGGGGGGGAGGGAGAGTAACGATGCGTGACTAACCATATTCTATTCATCCACATTTGGGAAAGGGTGCGAGTACATTATTGTGACAAACTTTAGATGCAATGATAAACGTTTAAGAAATCTGTCGTTGACAATGCATGCAAAGTAATGAAAGGAAAAACATATCGCGTAGTAACTTTACACTATTCATGAAGTAAAATTATGGCATTCGGCACAACGTTACAGTTTATTATTTTGCTATTACAAACTGTATTCTCAACATTTTTGACATACACTATGCAAATATAGGCCTAGCACAAATTTATCTTTTAAATTATTTGATATTAGGACGCATAGTTCATGAGATATAAGATCATAAACGATAAGATGCATTAAATAACGCTCCATCAAGCTTCAGCTTTTTAATCGTTAGTATTAACGATCTACGTATATTCGCAACACATATGGGAGACACTTTCCTAATATTCTAATGAAGGTATCTGGAAAATCTTATTTTAGGGTATGTTGTTGAATCATCCTCGTTGCCATTTGTTGTTCTCGTCCCGGTCTAGTTTTCAGGAAAGGTTCGGTGCAGGATTCGATGGACAACTGCAGCAGCTACATAGATAAATAATACCAGTTGTATTGACTGAAGATAGAAGTTGAGCATTGTATTTCTTCTCTTTTCTTGCGGCGTCTTCTGTACAGTGCACTGTAACCTAGTTACTGTCTAGTTAGTATGAGAGTTCCGACGGGCGTCCAGACGCTTTCGGCCTATATATAGAAGCTTGTAGAGGGCGCGCATCTCCGTTACTCCCTCCAGGATGCGCGGCGCCGGCGTGCGATTGGCTGCCGGACGTCATCCGCTGCCTTCTCCACGATCGTTCTCTTGCGTCTGGCGTGTGGCGCTGACGTTACGCCACAACATACGTTGTTCTGGACATCACGTTTTATGGATTGAGATGTGGAAAACTAAACTAGATGCCAATGTCCACTACAGGTACCAGGAGAGAAGGCGATGGACAGAATGGGAAGGAGATGCGTAACAAAACAATCGAAAAAATACGTACGCAAGCAGCACCGGCTGCTGAAACTAGTTTTGTAATCAGTATTTACTTACCATAATTCCTTTTCTTTTTAAAGAAAGACAATATTGATGAACTGTTTTTTACTCTCTTGATAGATATTCCTGACTAACTTTAGCCCAACACTTGACGAATGAACTGACTACAGCATCGTTACTAAGCAGCGTGCACACGGTGCGATTCAATTAGTCGATCTGGTGGGTGAGGTGAGGTGAGGTGAGGTGAGGTGAAGTGCGTTTCCAGGCCCTGTACAGCCGCGCCGACTGACAGCTGCGCCACCCGGCCGCTTCACCCGTCGGTCAGTCTGTAACCCCTGATGCACCCTTTACTGTGAACCATCTTTTAGTGCAATGTCCGTTTTTTTAATCGTCTCCGTCATGATCTGTGTTTACCATTTGAAATGTCTGCACGATGTATAAAAAGTAAAACTGTTAACAGATTGCGGGTCATCAGCTAAAATGTCAAACATGGCGAAAGCCATTTAAGTCCTAAACCCGGTCCTATTTTACTATGGGCAGTGTTGGGCGCTAATGACCACAGCAGTTGTGCGCCCTAAAACCACACAGTCTGTAACCCTGTCTTGTGACAATGTTGGTATTTGTGCCTCATAATATTCACTGTTACTAGCACGTTAGTAAATGATATAAATAATGAAGATATAGTACATAAAAACTTTCAGCACGTATTAGTAGTTAAGCTTGGAGATATTCGTTCCACAATCTAATTGTCAAATAAGCCAAAAGAAATTAATTTTTTTTCAAAAATATTGGGTCACACGTCCTCCCCTCCTGTCGGTGACGCCCATAGCACAGGTTACACCTATATTCAAGATAGGCCTGTAGTTTAGTGGGATACTCCTACTGCCAATTTCATTGACATCAATTTGCAGCAGGGTTTTGGAACATATCCTGTATTCAAATATTATGAAGTATCTCGAACAGGACGATCTATTGACCCAAGGTCAACACAAATTTAGAAAATATCGTTCATGCGAAACACAAGTAGCTTTTACTTACACGAAGTGATAAGTGCTATGTACAAGGGTTCTTAAATTGATTCCGTATTTCTAGATTTCCAGATTTCCAGAAGACTTTTGACACCGTACCTCACAAAGGGCTTTTAATCATATTGCGTGGTTAAAGAATATAGCCCCAGATTTGTGACTGGATAGGGGATTTCCTGTCAGATAGGACACAGTTTGTAGTAATCGATGGTAAAGCATCGACTAAAACAGAGGTGATATCGGGCGTTCCACAGGGTAGTGTCATTGGTCCTCTGCTTCTCCTTATCTACATAAAATATTTGGGAGAAAGTCTAAGCAGACCTTAGCTTATTTGCAGATGTCGCCTTCATTTATCGTCTACTAAAGTCATCTGAAGATCAAAAACCAACTTCAGAATTATTTAAATAAGATCTGTATTGTTTAGAAATTCAGATGTTCTTTCTTCCCACGCGCTATTCGAGAATGGAATGGGAGATGAATAGTATAAAGGTGACTCGATGAACCCTCTGCCAGGCACTTAAATGTAATTTGCAGAGTATTTCATGTAGATGTCTGGAGGAATTCCCGAAAGACATATGTGACCCATCAAAATTCGTTTGTACCATACCTAGTGTTCCACTTGTATGTATGTTAGTGCTGTGCCGTATCTGCCTGCTGCCACTTACAATTTTGCCATCTGGGCTAAAGAGTACAAAAAAGAAAAACTACTTATACATGTCCACATAAATTTCTTTTAATACATTTAATCTGCAATGTAAGTGTAAAATACTGAACAGTAATAATATTTGTAGGTCTTGCCTTTCTACCTATTTTGCCCTCTGCTACTTCACCATTTTACAAAACTAATTGTAAGATGATAAATGTGCCAAAATAGGTTTCGGTTGATTTCACATTGAAGTATAGACTGTATGGTTGACATGCTTCAATCGAGGGGGCGATCTAAGTTAAGATTATACATGCCAAGATTGCTTGTTGAATAATTTTAGATGACCGGCTTCGACTTACGTATTTATCTTCAGATCTCTACATTTTTTTTTTGCAAAACAGCATCTTATGTGACAGTGCTTGACGTGTAAAATATGTGACTCTGGTGTGCGTCGGCCGGCAATCAATTTTTTTGTCCAAGACTTAAAAATTAAATGTACTGTACATACACCACACACTGCTTGACGTTTCGAGTAGGTACTACTAATAGCCTACCCATCCACCATCATTTCCTAATACTTCCCTAAGGCTTCTTGGAACTGATTCCACTAAGTGCCTTGATAATGCTGCATGGTGGTTTATTTCCCACCATGTGTGCTCTATATTTTGCCGAAGTTCGCTTGCATTTCTTGAACGAAGTGACGACGACCTGGTTACTTCCGCCCATATATTTTCAATTTGATTAAGGTCCGGATACTGGGGGACGAACTCAATCAGCTTTATTCGTATTTGGGGGAGAAACCATTCCTGAACGGCGCGGCTCTAATGGATGGGGCTGTGGTCCTGTAAATAAATAGGTATCCAGTTATACGTAGATAAAAGTACGTATTTAGAATAATACAGTGCGTTAAATGTTTTGTTTACGGTGTCTGACAAAGGTCTCTTAGCGATATTTGAACCTGACTTGTTAAACATTTCCATGTCCACGTTACGAGTACCCTATCCTCAATGTCAGATTGCGCCTGATTGGCTGAACCAGAACACGCGATGCAGTTGAGAGCTGATAAGGCCATCGGAACAGTTACCCAACCAGGAGGCACCTATACTGAATATCAGGCTTCTAACTGAAGTATAATGCGTACCATCTATACCACTAACGTGATACCTGCATTAAGCAACTAACAGAAGGGCAGCTTCTATAGTCCAAAGTTACCACGCCGTTAACTGAGATAAACGCCATTTGTATTACGAAACGTGTATTTCCATTCTTCTATGGGGATCATTTGCATGCTAGTTTGGTCATAATGTTTGAAACTAAATCAACTCCACGTTTCGTAATAAAAATTGCGTTAATCTCAGTTATTTGCAAACGACAAACAAGTACTCATCTTACAGCAAGAACGGAGGGTAGTATACAATTCGTTCAAAAACCAGACATGTTCTAAAAATGTTCAAATGTTTGTATAGCTTATGGGACTTAACTACGGGGTCATCAGTCCCTAAACTTACAAACTACTTATGAACTACCTTATACTAAACACGGCACAAATATCCATGCCCGAGGGGGGGATTCGAACCCCCGACCGTACTGGCCGTGCAGACCGTGATTGAAGCGCCTCAGTCTCCTCGGCCACCGCGGCCGGCTCAATTTCCTCGGGAAAGCCGCTAGCAACGTACTGATTTACAGGCCTACTGGTCTCCTTAGGAGGTATCATAGAACTGGATAGTTTGATAGTCTGTGTTTGCAACAAGTGTGCACATAAAGCCCATCGATGTCGTTACAGGTAACGACCGCAAAAGGGACGTTGACAACTATAAATAGTGTCAGCATTGCGTAAATTCTTGTGCATTATGCTTATGTGATGCTAATACTATAATGAATATTAAAACTAATGTATGATTTCATGCTTTCCCGGCGAAATGCTGACATTCTGGAGTAGTCGGGTGTTCTGCCGGATGTTAGTGTCAAACTTGCACAGTATTTCGACAGTGTGCCTCACTGTCTTTTTTTTTTTTTTTTTTTTTTTTTTCCCGTGGTTTTAGGGCGCACAACTTCTATGGTCATTAGCGCCCAGCCAAGAACGTAGATTCGCTATGATCTCAAAAAATGGTGACTGTCAGAACATCAACAAGAGGCTAAAAACGAAAGATAAAAGACAATTAAAAGAGTTAAATATCCTTGGATAAGTTGGCCAAGTTGATAAAACGCAAAACTCGAGCAGCTGCTCGTGTGTCATCAGCTAAAATTTCCTCCAGAGTAGACGGAAAGTGAAGGGCTACACGGAGATGATTAAAAGTAACACAAGTCAGTAAAACATGTCGCACTGTCAGCAGTTCACCGCAGGAGCATAGCGGTGCAGGTTCGGCGGATAGCAAGTGACGGTGGCTGAAACGGCAATGACCGATCCGCAACCGAGCCAGGATGACCTCCTCCCGCCGAGAGGGGCGTGAGGATGTCCTCCAAGCGGTCGGGATCGGTTTGACAGTTCGCAATTTATTGTTGTACAGTGAAAGCCACACACTGTGCCATTGCGACACGATACTCCGGCGAAGAGCCCGTTGAACATCGTCCGATGGGACGCAAAAGGTAGCCATGCGAGGCAAAAGAGCTGCTGCCTTGGCTGCTGTGTCGGCGGCCTCATTCCCGGGCACACCCACATGGCCAGGGACCCACAGGAAAGAAACGTGACAGCTGTCATCCGCCAGCAACTGGAGGGAGCGTTGGATCCGATACACGAGAGGATTCTTCGAGAAAGGGTCCTTAAGACTCTGCAGGGCACTAAGGGAGTCAGAACATATGGCATAGAAAGGGTGGCGGTGGCGGCAGGTATACAAAACGGCCTGGTGGAGGGCGAAAAGCTCAGCCGTGAAGTTCCAGCACCGGTCAGGGAGCTTGTATTGGAAACGGTTGTCCCCAACGACGAAGGCAGATCCGACACCGGCAGTGCTCTTGGAACCATCAGTGTAAATAAATACGGCATTATCGAACCGCGAACGGAGTTCGACAAGCCTCGAGCGGAATACCAAATCCGGAGTGCTCTCCTTGGGGAGCGAACTAAGTTCGAGGTGTGTGTGAACCTGGGCCTGATGCCATGGTGGCAATGGGCTTTCGCTCAACCGAAGGGTGGAAGGAAGGGTAAAATCGAGCCGCTGTAGCAGGCGGCGAAACCGAACTCCCGGTGGAAGCAAGGCAATCGCAGACAACTGATATTGGCGATCGAGTGAGTCGTCAAAAAATAATCTGTAAGATGGATGGTTGGGCATCGACCGTAGGCGGCATGCGTACCGACACAAGAGTATGTCACGTCGATTGGTCAAGGGTAATACAGCAGCCTCGGCATACAGACTTTCAACAGGGCTGGTATAAAATGCACCGGTCGCCAGACGTAATCCACGATGGTGGATAGAGTTGAGACGGCGGAGAATCGACGGCCGTGCTGAAGAGTATACAAGGCTTCCATAGTCGAGCTTCGACTGAACAATGGCCTGGTAAAGGTGAAGCAGGACGGTACGATCCGCTCCCCATGACGTGCCACTGAGGACACGAAGAACGTTAAGGGATCGGGCACAACGGGCAGCCAGGTAGGACACATGTGTGGACCAGCAAAGTTTCCGATCCAACATGAGTCCCAAGAATTTTGTAGTCTCCACGAAAGGGAGAGCAACAGGGCCGAGACGTAGAGAAGGTGGAAGAAATTCCTTGTATCTCCAGAAATTGATACACACAGTTTTCTCAGTGGAGAATCGGAAGCCGTTTGCGATGCTCCAGGAATATAGACGGTCAAGACAGCGTTGGAGAGAACGCTCCAAGAGACACGTCCGCTGGGCGCTACAATAAATTGCGAAATCGTCAACAAAAAGAGATCCGGAGACGTCGGCTGAAAGGCAATCTACGATCGGATTGATTGCAATGGCAAAGAGCGCCACACTCAAGACGGAGCCCTGTGGTACCCCATTCTCCTGGCAAAAGGCATCTGACAAAACAGAGCCCACCCGTACCCGGAACTTGCGATCCGCCAAAAAGGCTTGAATGAAAAGAGGAAGGCGGCCCCGAAGGCCCCATGTGTGCAATGTGCGGAGAATGCCCGCTCTCCAACAGGTATCGTATGCCTTCTCCAAGTCGAAGAACACTGCTACTGTTTGACGCTTCTTTAGAAAGTTGTTCATAATGAAGGTCGACAACGTAACGAGGTGGTCAGCAGCAGAGCGGTGTCGACGAAAACCGCATTGGATATTAGTCAGGAGGCGGCGAGATTCGAGGAGCCAGACCAACCGAGCGTTAACCATGCGTTCCATCACCTTACAGACGCAGCTCGTCAGAGAAATGGGGCGATAACTGGAAGGAAGGTGTTTGTCCTTCCCTGGCTTGGGGATGGGGACAACAATGGCTTCACGCCAACTTGTGGGAACATGACCTTCAGTCCATATGCGATTATAGGTACAAAGAAGAAAGCACTTGCCCGCAGGAGAGAGGTTCTTCAGCATCTCAATATGAATGGAATCGGGCCCGGGAGCAGAAGATCGGGACAGGGCGAGAGCACGATCTAGCTCCTGCATGGTGAAGGCGACGTTATAATTTTCACGATTAAAAGAGCGGAAAGAAGGCGGCCGTGCCTCCTCTACCTGTTTGCGAGGGAGAAAGGCAGGGTGGTAATGGGCAGAGCTCGAAACCTCAGCAAAGAAACGACCCAATGCGTTTGAAACATCAGCTGGGTCCACGAGGACCGCGTTCTCCACGGTCAGGCCAGGAATCGGGGAGTGGACCTTGATGCCGGACAAACGGCGTAGGCCACCCCAGACAACAGTGGAGGGAGTAAAACGGTTAAAAGAACTAGTAAAAGCAGTCCAGCAAGCTTTCTTGCTGTCGTTTATGATACGACGGCACTGCGCTCTCATACGTTTGTAATTGATGCAATTCTCCAAAGTTGGGTGGTGGCGAAAGGTGCGTAAAGCACGGCGCCGGGCTCGAAGCGCGTCGCGGCAGGCTGCAGTCCACCAAGGGACCTGGACACGACGTGGAGAAAAGGATGTACGAGGTATGGAACGTTCAGCAGCAGTGAGAATAACCTCTGTGAGGTATTCGACCTGACTGTCACAGTTGGGAAAATGCTGATTGTGAAAAACAGCCATGGAAGAATAAAGCCCCCAGTCGGCTTTAGAAATGTTCCAACTGGTGGGACGTGGAGATGGGGAATGATGTAGGAAGTGAATGATACAAGGGAAATGGTCACTCGAGTACGTGTCAGAAAGTGCGTACCACTCAAACCGACCGGCAAGCTGAGGAGTGCATATTGCGAGGTCTATATGGGAATAAGTGTGTGTTGTGTCAGAAAGGAAGGTCGGTGCACCGGTGTTGAGGCAGACAAGATCGAGGTGGTGGAGAATGTCCACCAAAAGGGAGCCTCTCGGACAAGGTGCCGGAGAGCCCCCTAGGGGGTGGTGGGCATTAAAGTCGCCTACCAACACGAAAGGTGAAGGGAGCTGGTCAACAAGGTTTAGCACATCTGCCCTAGTAAGGGCAGATGACGATGGCGAATATATATTACAGAGGGAGAAGGTAAATGTGGATAAGGTGATGCGGACGGCAACTGCCTGTAGGTGAGTGTGCAAGGAAATGGGATGGAAATAGACGTCGTCTCGAAGGAGCATCAGAACCCCTCCATGGGCTGGGACACCTTCCACGGGTGGCAGGTCGAACCGCACAGAGGTGTAGTGTGGAAAGTCTGCACGATCACGTGGACGCAACTTAGTTTCTTGAAGACAGACGATAAGCGGGCAGTGCAACCGAAGGAGCAGTTTTAACTCCTCCCGATTGGAACGAATGCCTCGAATGTTCCATTGAAGGAGTGCCATGATAAAAATGAAATAAGCAATAAGGATAAAAACCAACTAGCAAGCGGGGTCACCTCGACGGCCCCTGAGGACCGGATTTCGAGGTAGCACTGCTATCGCCATCTAGTGGCAAAGGGTCATGTTCCATTGGTTCGATCGAAGCGTCTGCCACCTCCCGGAGTTGATCAGGAGGGGCAGCTTCCACCGCCGGTAGACGGCCGGGTGCCCGGCAAACGGAGCGTCCCGGTGAAACAGAAGACGGCCGAGGCCGGCAACTGTTGGATGGCGCGACCGACGAGTCACGCCGCGGCGGGGAAGGTGGGGGCTGTTCTTTTTTGGAAGCCTTCTTAGAAGCATGACGGGTTGAAGAAGCGGTTGACGATTGAGAAGTCGGAGCCTTGAGAAAATCTTCGCGGACGGGTTCCCTTTTTGAACTCCGGGCAGCAGATTTGGGTGCCCGGGATGTGTGTGAACTGGTCGACGAATTCAGTGTAGCACGGGTAGAAGGCATCGGAGAGGTGGAACGAGCAATTTTCGGGCTAGCCGATCTGACGACAGTGTCACTGAACGTTAAATCGCAAGTCTGAATGCCCACCTCCTTAGTTGGTCGAGGGGAGGCGAGGACCTGGCTGAAAGTACCTGACGGGAGTACTGCGGGCTTCCTACTAGCTAATAACTTCCGAGCGGCATAGTTCGAGACCTTCTCCTTCACGCGAATCTCTTGGATGACCCGCTCTTCTTTATAAACGGGGCAGTCCCGTGAAGAAGCAGCATGGTCACCCATGCAATTAATGCAGCGAGGGGATGGAGGTAGACATTCACCCTCATGAGCGTCCCTGCCACAGGTGGCGCACTTGGCTGCATTTGGACAAGATTTACTGGTATGATTGTACCTTTGGCAATGGAAGCAGCGTGTAGGATTTGGTATGTACGGGCGGACGGAAATGACCTCGTAGCCCGCTTTCACTTTCGATGGCAGGTCAACCTTGTCAAAAGTCAAGAAGACAGTACGGGTTGGCACGAGTTCATTGTTAATCTTTTTCATCACACGATGAACATCCGTGACTCCCTGATCGGACATATAGTTCAATATCTCCTCGTCCGATAACCCATCCAGTGATCTAGAAAACACTACCCCCCGCGAAGAGTTGAGGGTGCGGTGAGCCTCCACTTTCACAGGGAAGTATGTACAAGGGTAGCTCGAAGTAACTTCTGCGCCTGGAATGCATTTTCTATTTCGAGCAACAAGGTCCCGTTGCGCTGCCTAGAGCAGGTCTTCAAGGGACCAGCGATCGCAGCGACACCCTTCTGAATAATGAACGGATTTACTGCAGAAAAATCCTTATCGTCGGTACGTGATACCACCAGGAACCTAGGAATGTTTGGCAATGCTTTCTGTGGCTGAGAATCATGTTTCCGCTTATGGGTCAAGGTTATAGATGATGTGGAAGGTTTCATAGCGGAGGTGTCCCCCATGATTACCGGCGTCTCCGATGGCGCGCTCCTTCCTTGTGGGGGCCCTCACTGAGGGCGCACCCGCCTTAGGTGACTGTTCGCACCTCAGGTCACACCTCCCGAGAACGGACGGAGGGACCAATCGGCATGTTCGGAAGGTATCAGCTCGGGTAATCACCCCTCCCTGGGCCCGGCCTTTACCGGGGGGTACGTACGTGCCCTACCTGTCTACCCAGGGCGGGGAGTTACGCCTTACCCCGTCACCGGCTACGCAGAGCGTGGGTCGACCTTCAGACACGCACAGGGAGGAAAGAAAGGAGGAAGGAGAGAAAGGGATGAAGGAGGGAGAATCTCAAACGCCGAGGCGGAGATTAAAGGGTGAGTCAAGAACAAGGAGAAAGGAAAAATAGGAGAAGGCTGAAGAACAAGAAAGGAAGAGGACCAAGAAGAGAAGACAGGAAGTGAAAAAGAAACCTTTGACTGATGAAAAACGCCCGTCTCCGGGCGAAGGCACAAACCGGGGGGGAAAGAGGGAAGCGGCCTGGGACAGAAGAAAGGTCGCTTCGGCTCGGGGCTCACTGTCTTCCTCAGGTGCTTCCTGTGACTTGTCCCTGTTTGGAACGCGTGCAGTATTTATGTCTAGGCGTTCCATATGCGGTCCGCGCCGAGTCAGGTGCTCTGTGATTGGTTCATTCCCGAGAGGGTGTGTCTGGTTGCTGCCTGGTGCTCCCTCCGCCGTCCGCGCCGCGCCAGGCGCTCCCTCCGCCGTCTACAACGTGCCAGGTGCTCTCCCAGTCGTTTTTCGTTGTGATTTTAGTAGCTCGAGTGCTGGGTTCCATGCTGCACTGAGTTGATATCCAGTGTCACGGTTGATAAGGTTTTCACGGATTTTAATCTCAATGGATTCTTTTATGACACTGTCCCAGAATCTCGGCGTCTGTCTTACTATTCTGGTGTTGTAGTCCATGGAGTGGCCAAGTTCTAGGCAGTGTTCAGCCACCGCTGATTTCGTAGCTTGTCCCAATCTGGTGTGCCTTTGGTGTTCCTTGCACCTGATTTGAACCGTCCTGAGAGCGCCTGTGCCCGATGGATAAGAGTTTAGAGCACACCATTCTTTTGTGCTGGATGGTGAGAACTGTTGGCTTGTAGATACAAACCCGTATGTGTGGGCTTGCGATAAACACTGTGCCCAAAGGTGCCATCTGCCTTCCTCTTAACCAGCACATCCAGGAAAGGGAGTAGTCCATCCTTCTCCAGTTACATCGTGAATTTTAAATTGGGGTGGCGTGAGTTCAGGTGCTCCAGGAAGTTGTCCAGCTCCTCCTTACCATGGTGCCAGATGACAAAGGTGTCATCGACATATCTGTAGAAACATTTTGGTTGATGTGTGGCTGATGTTAGTGCCTCTTCCTCGAATTTCTCCATAAATAGGTTGGCTACTACTGGTGAAAGGGGACTACCCATCGCCACCCCTTCTGTCTGCTCATAAAATTGACCTCCGTAAAGGAAGTATGTCGAGGTCAGTACATCCGGCAGAACACCCGACTACTCCAGAATTAAAACTGATATTTAGTGTTGGAAATGTACACCTTATCATACCTGCGGACGACACAGTAAGAATAATATGAGGGATTATAAGAAAGGAAATGGGTGCAACAGAAAGTAGAGACGGTTGGAAAATCCATAGTAATGAGACCAACAAAAATATGGAAAAAATATCAGTCGGAGTGGTTAAGCGAGGGTTATCATTTGTTGGACACGAGTATTAAATGGACTATAAAAGGCTTAATAAACATTATTCGTATACTTCTGGAAGAATAAATCAATAATAGCATGAGTAGAGAAGTAAATAAATAATTACAAACATCAAATAATATGGTGGTTAGTTCATAACGAATATAATAAAGTTAGAAGCTATTGAAAGAAGAGAAAAAAAGAAATTGGAAACAACCTGAACAGAAGTAAATACAACACGGGAGAAAATGACAGAGTACATGAAAAATAGGAAAGAATAAAGAAGAGGAATTGTTAGATGATTCCCTTTTATTATTAGTTTTATATTAACAATAGACGAATGATTGCGAACTAAGATACTTTTATTTGGTGTCCATACCTGCAGGAAATTGACGTCACCTTGAGGGTACAGCATCTCAACGCTTGGCTTCATAATATTCTGCAGTATACCAAAGTAGCCTTCGGCGTTAAGTATGCTCTCAATCTCCCACAATGGTCCTGCTACGCGAGCCGAAATATAACCCCAAACGACAACATAAAAGCGTCCACTGCGTTCTGTTTCAACAAGGTGTCTGGAGGAAAATCGCTCTCCCCGCGGACGGTACACCTAGTAATACCGAAAGCGTCTGCTGTTAATAAAGCCCCCCTCACAATTCGACGAAAACATATTTTATTGAACAAATGCAATATCACATGTGTGTAAATATTAAACAACAAAATAATTTGCTTTTACATGAAACCCTTGCTTATGACAATATTCAAAATCCATTTACTTATCTCACCTGAAGTGGGGCGTTACTAACGGAAGAAAAGACTCTCTCGTCCGAAATATCACACGGCTCCAGTCAAACATATATTCTTCTTCAAAAGCCATGCTGTCAATCTTTTGCTCCATAGTCAAGCGCTGCTTTATAGCAGCTCTTCGACATAAAAGTCCATAACGTTTTAACCTCCTTCACAGAGTTTTTGCACTCCCAGGAAAGTGGGCCACCTCTCCCAGTTGCCGGCAGCTGAGGAAAAGGTCGGCGTCGATCGTCTGCCTCGCTGGACACTGCGGCCGCCCACTGCCCGTTGCACGCCGGGTGCGTCCACCAACGCCTCGCCGTCACTTTCGACACGCCACATCTCTCACCCGCCTCAGACGGGCGGTAACCCCCATCCTCGATGAGGTCGATCCCTCTAATACGCGTCTCGTGGTCCCAATGAGCTGCCATCTATCTGCCGTCATGTATGGTGTAATGCATCCTCTATATATGCTGTGTTTAGAGCAACGTGAACAGCCCCCTCACGTATAAACGAAACACTAATTGCTGATGAAAAGTACGCAAATGTTATTTATATACAAATTACAGGTTATCTGTTCTTTACTCACAAGAAAAACCAGTTTCCCACAATATTTCATAAATACATGAAATTATAAAGTCATTGAGACAATAGAAATAAAAATAACACAGTAAATTTTTTAACACGTCGAAACGTCATAGTATGTCCTGACATTACGTTCGAAAAAGTCATGGAGAATGTATTACGTTTGTAAAATAGTTGGCAAAGGCAGTGCGTTCCGGGTGTCGAGACTAGCAACAAGTGCATCTGTTAACAGCGACCCACTCCAACATAGCGTGTGCTGTCGTGGTCGCCTAAGACACAAATAGGAAGACGTCGGCGCACTGCGTTCAAAGGCAAGACAACACCTCTTGCACAGTCTTCTCGTAACCAAAATCACTCTATACCGATGACTGACGCTCTTCTTACCCACCACAGGAAGAGAACCTAGTGAGCCCAACAAAATTCATGCACTCGATAGTGGTACACAGTAAAGGCCTTTATATGCTTCTCACAAATTTCCTTCTCTCGTATCACAGTCCTTGTCAGTGTGAAGTGATAAAATCAACATGCTAGGGTAGCGAAGTCTGATCTGATGCATTTCCGTAATAGCAATCCGGACTGTTAACACCATCGGCTCCAGGACTTCTTTCCTTCCTGCACAAATCTCCCTCTCAACCCTTTATTTATGGAATGTTTCTTGTGACTGAACGTTGCGATACTTTACTTACTATCGCACTAGCTGTACCCGTCCACGCGTTGCTGTGTTTTGTTACAGATTAAATGGAAAAGGAAAAATAAAACTAACCATACATTTCTTATATACGTAATCTCCTACTACCGTGTGGATGGGAATTAGGTATACGTCCTACATTTTCCGCTCCTATTATCTCTGTCCCCTCTCTATGCCCCTTTCCTCATTCTCTTCTCTTTGTCCAAAACCACCTCCCGTAGCAGTCCACATGCTCCTCCCCCACTCCCTTCGAAATGTTGACACAGCATTCTAATAAAATGTATAAATTCATATATGACATATGTGCAGGTTTTCATATACCAAATTTTTCAATATAAACTTTATAACTGGAAAAAGGTTTATACGGAAAATCGCAAAAATAACGCATTTGTAGGTTATATATAAAATATTCAAAAAATGTGTACCTAAAAACCTTCCTGGTCTAGAATGCAGCATAGTGTCAGAATTTCAAAACAATGGGTCAAGAACTTTCGGGGATTAACGGCTATACACCTAACATTTTTGTATATAAGGAGGGAAGTACACCCGCGCCCTCCTTTCATCGGTGAATATCGCTGCGCATGTGCTCATTCATCACTGATCCACAGTTGCCACAACCCTTTACAGAATTAAAGCAATTGTCAGATCATTCAGAGAGTATTCGAGAAGGAGATGGACTGTAATAAAACTGACATCGCTTTCCGATATTACGCATCCAAAAAATGAATATTATTTAAATCAGTCGAGTGATCCACCAGTTACACTTGGATAATTTCTATGCGATTAATTTGATAGTTGAAAATGGAACTGCTGGGAATTTATTTAGAACAAACTCACGAATGGAGGCATGCTGAAATAAAAATGGTAATCTGTAAGGCACTTTTCACGTTTCCCGGCAAAGCATCAGCAGCAGTTATATTGTAACCATCGCTAATGTTGGACAGTAGAATTTGTATACCAGAACACTAGGGACGCTTAGTCATCTTCTCTTCTTATGACCAGCAGAACATAAAGGACAAGCAGAGACTGGAACCAAGAACCCTTAACATTTGAAAGGAAACACTCGTTTGTCTTACCGATCCATGATACGATACACCAGTCTGAATGGGGGTAAGTAAAGACAAACTTAAATCGTAAGGTAAATAATGAATTCTGCAAATAATTGCTTAGGCAAATAACCGTATGCTACGCAATTGAAGTGACATCTATTACACAAGTTTATACGATACAATTAAGCAATCAGTCTGCTGCAGTATTTCCACCGTTACGAAATGTATGGCCCATTAGTTAATTGAATTAATACACTTTCCTCTCCGAGACACAAGTATTGGACACATTTGGCTTCTTCACAAACAATGCCCTATGACTGAAACCGTTCTAGTGCCATTTAGATTATTGTCTGACAAACAGTTACATATAATTCGTGTGTAATAAGCAATAATCGTAGGAACTTTACGTTTACGTCTACAAGTAGCTCATCTGAAGAGTAAATTAAATGTCTCGTAATTTACAGCATGGAAAACTTCCTGTTTTCGTAATTCGTTGTTGTGCCTGTAACGGTTACTCACTGGGCAAGGCAATTATGAAAAGTCAGTACAGTTTTTTGCGGGATATGGGAAAGTGCCGCCTTAGCTCGGAATTAATTTGCTTGTGGGGTTACACACACACACACACACACACACACACACACACACACACACACACACACACACACACACACACTCTGAATAAATGTCAATATAAGAACAGTTTTCAATTCTCTGCGGTGTGCACCCTCTCCTCCTTCGTCGTTCAAACACCGTTCAGGCTTGCTTACCTGATTATACAGACTTGATTAAGTCCCATTGGATGTTTCCACCGCCGGTCGTGGACTCTGACGAAATGTAAATCTCGTCGTGTTGCTGGAAATTAATATCACAAGAGAAAACGTTTCTGCCTACTTGAAATGAAAGCGGCCGCCGGCCGCGGTGGCCGCGGGGTCTGAGGCGCTTCAGTCACGGTCTGCACGGCCACTACGGTCGGGGGTTCGAATCCCCCCTCGGGCATGGATATTTGTGCCGTCCTAGTTCGTAAGTAGTTCATAGGTAGTTTGTAAGTTTAGGGACTGATGACCCCGTAGTTAAGTCCCATAGACTATACAAACATTTGAACATTTGACAGATGAATCTGTTAATTATTAAATTTATCAACTGTATCGCAATGACAATATAAACTTCTTTTCCTTTGCAAACTATCCGCGGAGACGTAGATCGTCTAATTCACACAATATCAGCACCAAAACTTCACACGCACTGCTCGTCACTGTAGAGCAGATAATTCTCATTAATATCACTTTAACCGCCATATAATTACGCTTAATTACTTTATGACCGTAGCATTTCTCATACTTGTTGACCGTCCTGTGGCCAGACGCAGATTGGGTACAGAGCCCACGCTCTGACTTGGCGCCTAGATGTTAGCCAATCGGGTGAAAGTGTCTGATTTGTATCAGCCAATAACAAATCACTTTCTATAGTTCTTAGTTTATGGTAAAGCTGCACTTTTAAATGAATCTGAAATTGTAATTAATCTAATAAGACATGATCGAAATCCTCCGGTAGGTTGGAGTTATGTCTCAGAAAATATTATCGGCAAAATAATGAAATGAAAAGCACGCGGTTCCCGCCTCGACAGCGGCCTGAAAGAACCGCCCTGACTGCCGCAGTGAACGAATGCTTCCCACGGTACTGCACCATATGTCACGGCCGATATGAACCAGCTCGGCTACCTTCCGTGTGCGGCCAGCTACCCCAAACAAAATTGTCTGGACTGCAGAAGGCAGGCCAGACGAAAAGAAACGAAAATGTAATGAAATAAATCCCGAAATAAAATAGGGAACAATGTGAGGTAATACCATATGCCGTGGATGAAGATGTAGTGTGGGGTGTAGTAATCATGATTTAGTGGCTTATAAAATGTGTTACTTCATTCGTTTTCGTGTGACATCGTGTAACACTATACGCTACCCATATAGGCCGTGATTTCAGTAACGACACATGACGAAACTGCTTTACGCGAGCGGAAGGCACCGCTGGGCATCGATTTCTGTCCACTTACAAGCTACCCTGTTAACGAAGACATAGATGGAAGCACGTCAGACGACGGATTGGGTTCAAGGATAGCAGTTTTTGTTAATAAGAAGCTTATTTCCCAGATACAGCTTAAACTGTCTAATGAATGCTCAATCAAAAAATGTTTGTAACTCTATCGGACCAAACTGCGTGGTCATCAGTCCGTAGCTTACAAACTACTTAAACTAAACTAACGTAAGGACAACACACACACACATGCCCCAGGGAGGACTCTAACCCCCACTGCGAGCAACCGCGCGCTCCGCAGCGAAACGCTTTAGACCTCAATGCTCACTGAATCAAGCGGAACAATTTGTTTATGAACTCAAGAGCATTGAGGATGGCAATCTCTCGACTACTGATACTGAAGTTGTAATTCACACCGACAGCAGGATTACTTTGAACTCTTTGCGAAATCCAAAGAACCACAACTTCTTGATTGAAGAAATCAAATGTTCAAATGTTTGTGTAGCTTATGGGACTTAACTACGCGGTCATCAGTCCCTAAACTTACAAACTACTTATGAACTAGCTAACACTAAGGACGGCACAAACATCCATGCCCGAGTGGGGGATTGGAACCCCCGACCGTAGGGGCCGTGCAGACTGTGACTGGCGCGCCGTACAATGCTCGGACACCGCGGGCGGCCCTGTTTTCTCGTCAGTGTTCGGCAGTCCTTGGAATACTTTTCGTTTGGAAATGTTTTTGGCAAATTTTTAACAGCACATCACTAGCCAATGTAACTATTTTTTATCGAAACATTGTATGCCTACCTTAGTATTAATGTTGTCCGCAATGGTGTTGAATAAACAAATCAGTTACACACTTAGCACCATTTAGTTACCGTTGAATGCTGCGTAGGCACAAATACTTTCCTCGGTATTGCAGCAATACAGGCATTTCTCAGGTTGTCTCATTTGGGAAATCGAAGCACAGGCACTTTTATTCCTTCTTGAGTCAAGTTCCCTGGCAATAGGGAACGCAGCATGTGTACCCCATACTTCAAATAACTGCAGGCGATACTATATGAAATGTAATACTTTACGTAGCACACGCTTTCAGCACAACACATTCGCGAACAGAAGCGTTGTGGCTCAAACCAGCCATCAGTTGTCACGTGCCAATATGGCCTTGTATTTTAGGTGTTGAGTGAAGTCGCCCACTTCCTAGCGTGCGCGTCCGCCGGTGCTGCCCACAGCAGGAACGCGCGACCTACCAAAAAGCCCGCTTGTGTGCGCGGCCGCGGCTGAGCGGCGTGCAGCGCTGCGGTGCGCGCTTTGGCTGGCGCGCTCCCGGTGTGTCGGTCCGGAGAGGTGCGCGCCACGCAAATTTATGCCAGTGTTAATTCCATTTCCACCGCCTCAGGACGATGGACCAACTTAACTCCGGAAATGGGAGGGGGGGGGGGGAGATTACGTAGGTAGTCAATGCTTGTAAATAAAGGAATAACTATTGCAATTCATTAAAAGAAAGGTTTAAATTACACAAACCAATCCAAATTCAAAGCAAGTAAAACGCCCCTTTAAATCAGGCCTCTGATCTTTAACAAACGATGAAAGGTTTGGCACAACGTGAATTAGAAAATTACGCCCTTTTAATTTGGGCTGGAGGGACCCTAAATAAAATCAACAAATAAGCAGAAGAAACACAAATAGTCGCCCCTTTAATGTGTGCAGGACTCTCAAGCCCGGCTTAAAGACAATAAGTAAATATCACAGAAACAATCGCCCCTTTAATTTGGGCTTGAAATCTATCAGGTAGATTCAGGAGATATCTAACGCCTATATAACCCGGGTAATAATACATGAGCGGACCTGGAGGGTGACTAGCGGGAAGGGAAGGGGAGGGGGGTTAGTTAGTTGGTCGGTACAACATATTCAAATTTAACTACGCAACTTGCACTCCGGACGGCGTTGTTGAAGCACCGCATGTGCCGGAATTTGCAGGGGCAGGTGGCAATAGAGATTGAGCTGAATACGACGTCTAGTCAGCCCTCCCCTTTACGCCTCCTCCAATCGCCCTCCAAACACAGCGTGGCTCTGAAACATTCACAACAGGCGCCAGAAATCTGCGACGTAGCTTACATATAAACATAAAACACCAGTTAAACACCTATGACTTCAATAACCGTTCTGAACACGGCCTTAAGGCATTCAAACACACACAGTATATGAAGGTCCAAAGTCTAAGTCACCGTCAACAGGACACTCCTAATAAGAGGAATATACCCTACATGCTGCCGTAACACGGAACAGTGCACCCGAATTCAGCTGCACGATAACCAAGTACTGATGGTTATCACTAGTGTCAACTCAAATCAATTCAGTTACAGAATAACGCCACCCACGTAAAATAAGACTAACCGGACCCAATGTCCTTCAAATATAAGATATGTGGCAGCAATTTCTCAATTTCAATACGTACATAAATTAAGCAGTTACTAAATCACACGGATGCCGTGTAACAACATGTCCCCTCAGGGGCTCAGCATTAATTTGCTGAGTACGGGCTTGGCGAACCCGGGGTCCTGAGCTGTGGGCTGTGTCGCGCCAACAGTCCGCTACACCGTAAGCTCTGTGCGTGCTTCAACGACCATCGTTCGGCGCGACGGTGGAACGTTGTACGTTTCAGAGCCCGGGGATCTTGGCTTAATCGCCCGGGTCGCGAGGACGGTACAAACCTCTATAAAAAACCCCTCAATCTCAAGGTGTGCTACGTGCCGAGGAGATGCATGGCTGTTGAGGTTGAACAGCCGCTAGCGAGCAACCTCTGAGGAACCTGCCGCACCTCAGTTGTATGAGGCTTACCCAGGCAAGCGGGGCTCTGCCTGGGTGGACCTTTAGTTCCCTAGCTGCTCGTGGGACGAGAATGAAACGAGCAATCAATAGCGTCGCCACACGCAAACCTGGCGTTTCTAAGCGTGGAAAAACAGACTTTGATGCAACTGCTTATGATCCTAAGACGTTCCCTTCCCTTGGCACCCCAAGGGAGGACCGTAGAGACCTTCGCCGATCTGAACCGTACTCGCCACAATACCTAGTATGTGCCCGTTCCGATGGAGAGTCCTTTCTGTCAACTAAGCCACAGTTCTTCGTCGAACAGCTCGAAGACAAGTTTGGCGAAGTGGAGTCGTTCTCCAAGATGAAGAGTGGGGCTGTATTGATACAAACGGCGTCCCCAGCCCAATCGCGGGCATTGCTTGCCTGCGATAAGCTGGGTGACATCCCTGTGACAATCACGCCCCACAAGTCCTTAAACATGGTCCAGGGTCTAATCTATCAGAGAGATCTGTTGTCCCAGACCGATGAAGAATTGCGAGCAAACTTGCAGCGTCGAGGGGTTCACTTCGTCCGGCGTGTATACAGGGGACCCAAAGATAGCAGGGTTGCCACCGGTGCTTTTATCTTGGCCTTCGAAGGTGATACACTGCCTGAGAAGGTCAAGATAATGGTATACCGTGTTGATGTAAGGCCATATGTCCCTCCCCCAATGCGGTGTTTCCGGTGCTGGAAGTTCGGGCACATGTCGTCCCGATGTACTTCCAGCCCGAACTGCAGGGAGTGTGGACGGCCATCACACCCAGACACCCCTTGTACCCCACCTCCTGTTTGCGTAAATTGCGGGCAACATCATCCGCCCTGCTCGCCAACTTGTACTGTTCTTCATCGGGAAAGGAAAATAATGGAAATAAAGACCCTGGAACGGCTTACTTTCACTGAGGCACGCAAAAAGTACGAGCGACTCCATCCTGTGAAGATGACATCATCTTTTGCCGCAGTCACAGCGGCACCTCTTCCATTTAGATCAATAGCACCAGTGTCATCTCCATCTGTGGGCCCTATGGGCCAACAATCATCGACTGCCCCCTCGATGGGTGGGGGACCATCCACATCTCTTGCTCCCACAACACCTGTGGGAGAAATGTCTACCCCATCACCGGGGACTCCAGTCCCCACTCCCCAGCCGGGGAAGCACCAGCCTTCCCCGGCCCCTCTCGCCCGGAAGGGGTCCCTTGTGGAACCCCCTCCTGAGGCTTCCACTAGTGGTTTGGAGGGTCCCAGCCAGAGGCTGCAGGATCCACCTGCCCCCAGTCGTCGGGCTTTCCGATCGACATCGGGCCCAGAAACCGCTAGTGAGAAGTCCTCCCAGCCCTTAAGACCAAAAGGGCAGCGGGAGGTAAAGAAGAAAAAACAGAAGAAGAAAGTCTCCTCGGAGACTTCAAAGTCAAGGAATCCTGCATCATCTACATCGGAAGATGAGGTTCAGATCTTCGCGTCTCTCGAAGATCTGGCCCTCACTAGAACGCTTGAGCCAATGCTCCTTGATGATGCAGATGTGCAACGACAGGCAGACCGCAAATCTTTGGGCTGACAATATTCAGTCCTTCATCATGGTCTTCCACATGCATCATATTCTCCAGTGGAATTGCGGAGGGTTTTTCA
This sequence comes from Locusta migratoria, assembly GCA_026315105.1. Taxonomy (NCBI): domain Eukaryota; kingdom Metazoa; phylum Arthropoda; class Insecta; order Orthoptera; family Acrididae; genus Locusta; species Locusta migratoria. The sequence continues at coordinate 673,823,105 of CM048755.1, forward strand.
ACCATCTAGCTGAGCTACAGCAGTTGTTGTGCCGTTTCCCAGTGTTGTGTATGGCTCTACAGGAAACTTGGTTTCCTGCTCAGCGGACCCCGGCCCTTCGAGGCTATCGGGGCTACTTCAACAACCGTGTCAACTGTGATAGAGCCTCTGGTGGTGTCTGTATATACACCCTTGCCACTGTCCCCAGTATTGCTGTGCCTCTCTGCACACCTATTGAGGCTGTTGCTGTTCGCCTTCGGGCTATGCTGGAATTGACTGTCTGTTCAATATACCTTCCTCCAGACAGGGATGTTTCGCCCACTGATCTTGCTGCTCTGGTAGCACAGCTGCCCCCACCGTTCCTTCTCTTGGGGGATTTTAACGCCCATCACCCTTTATGGGGCGGAATAGAGACAACCCGACGTGGTAGGGATGTTGAAGCTCTTCTCGCACAACTAGACATCTGCCTTCTCAATACTGGTTCCCCGACGCACTTCAGTGTTGCGCATGGCACTTTCTCAGCTATTGATCTCTCGGTCTGCAGCCCGATCCTTCTTCCACACCTCACATGGAGGGCCCACGATGACCTCTGTGGGAGCGACCATTTTCCTATCCTTTTGTCGCTCCCACAGTCTCGACAGGCGGAACAACTGCCTCGATGGTCCCTCCATAGGGCTGATTGGCAGCGTTACACTTCTGCTGCTGTCATTCCTTCTCAACTGCCAGCCAATGTGGATGTGGCAGTCCAACAGGTGACTGTCGCCATAGTCTCCGCTGCTGAGGCCACTGTTCCAACCACCTCAGGGTCCCTTCGGCGCAAATCTGTGCCTTGGTGGTCACAAGAAATCGCCGAAGCCATTCGGGATCGGCGTAGGGCACTTCAGCGCTACCGGCGACATCCCACCATCGATCACCTGATTGCTTTTAAACGGCTACGGGCCCGAGCACGACGGCTTATACGGCAAAGTAAGCAAGATTGTTGGGAGAGGTACGTCACCTCTATTGGAACTCGTGCCTCACCTTCTCGGGTGTGGACTCAGGTTCGACGACTTTTCGGGTACCGCCCACCAACAGGAATCCCCTGTCTTCGCTTACAGGGTACTGTCTGCTCAGACCCGCTTGCTGTCGCTGAGCACATGGCACAGTTTTATGCAGGCATCAGTTCAACTGCAGCTTACAGTGAAGCCTTTCGCGCCATTAAAGAAAGAGTTGAGCGGAAGCCACTGTCGTTTCACGCACGTCGCCGGGAGCCATACAATGCACCCTTTAGCGAGTGGGAGTTTAAAAGTGCCCTTTCTGCATGCCCCGATACTTGTCCAGGACCAGATCGTGTTCATAGCCAATTTCTTCGGCATCTTTCTGTGGACGCTCAGAACCAACTGCTCGCCTTGTTTAACCGTCTCTGGGCAGACGGTATTTTTCCTTCCCAATGGCGGGAAAGCACCGTCATCCCAGTGATAAAACCTGGCGCTGACCCACAGGTGGCTGACAGTTACCGTCCGATCAGCCTGACACACGTCTTATGTAAGCTCGTTGAACGGATGGTGAGTCGGCGGCTTATGTGGATCCTTGAAGACCGGGGACTCCTAGTAGCACAACAAGGGGGTTTCCGTCAGGGCCGCTCCACAATTGACAATCTTGTTTCCTTGGAGTCGGCTATTCGTACAGCTTTTACCCGACGTGAACACCTTGTTGCTGTATTTTTTGATCTTCGGAAAGCGTACGACACAACCTGGCGCCACCACATACTGGCTACATTGTATGACTGGGGCTTGCGGGGCCCACTTCCAATCTTTATCAGGAATTTTCTCTCCCACCGCTCCTTTAGGGTTAGGGTGGGTACCACCCTTAGTTCCTCATACATCCAAGAGAACGGTGTCCCACAGGGCTCCGTCCTCAGTGTGCCTTTGTTTTTAATCGCCATAAACGGGCTTGCCACGGCTGTGGGATCCTCTGTCTGTTCCAGCTTGTTTGCAGATGACTTTTGTTTATACTATAGTTCGGCTAGTATTAGCGTCGCTGAACGGCGGCTACAGGGAGCCATCCGGAAAGCTGAATCATGGGCCTCTACCCATGGTTTTCAGTTTTCAGCGCAGAAGACCCGCGTGATACATTTCTGTCGACGGCGAGCAGTTCACATGGATCCCGAGTTATATCTTGGTGGTGAGTTGCTCGTTGTCGCAGAGACTCATCGGTTTCTTGGCATGGTATTCGACAACAGACTTACTTGGGTGCCACATCTGCGTCAGCTGCGACAAAAATGCTCACGGCATCTTAATATTCTCCGCTGCTTGAGCCATACTGCTTGGGGTGCTGCTCGTTCCACCCTCCTGCAGCTGTACAAGTCCTTGATACAATCAAGGCTTGATTACGGATGCCTCGTATACGACTCAGCAGCACCTTCCGCCTTGAGGATCCTTGACCCCATCCACCATGGTGGTATCCGGCTGGCGACTGGGGCCTTTCGTACCAGCCCTGTGCCAAGTCTTCTAGCCGAAGCAGGGATTCCTCCATTACACTTCCGCCGCCAGCAGCTTCTCGCTAGCTATGTTGCTCGAGTCCATGCCATGCCACACCATCCAAATCGCAGGCTTTTGTTTCCGACTGTTCCCCCTCCTTTTCCACCACGTCGACCTAGATCAGGTCTTCCGATCGCGATCCGGGTTCGTACACTCCTTTCCTCACTTAATTCCCTACCTCTCCCTGACGCTTTTTCTTGCCCATCCCGTCTTCCTCCTTGGTCCACTCCCTGTTTAACGCTCCACTTGCAACTGTCCTGCGATATAAAGGTATTAGTTTCACCATTGACACTCTGTTGCAAGTTTCTGGCACTCCTTTCTGCTCACCGTGATGCAGAAGTCGTGTACACTGATGGCTCCCTGGTAAATGGCAGAGCCAGTTACGCTTTTATTCATGGCGACCACGCAGAACAACGGTCCCTGCCGCCAGGCTGTAGTATTTTTACAGCTGAACTGATCGCTATTTCTCGTGCTCTTGAACACCTCAAAACGTGCCCCCGGAAGTCGTATGTCGTGTGCAGCGACTCCCTTAGTGGCCTGCACGCCCTTTCAAACTATTATTCTACCCATCCGTTGGTGCAATCCATTCAAAATGCCGTTGCTTCACTCGGCAAGTCTGGATGTGCGGTGGACTTTATCTGGACCCCTGGCCACATTGGCATCCCAGGGAACGAGCGTGTCGATCGGCTGGCTAAGCTCGCCACCACCGCTCCTGCCCTGGATATTGGTATCCCCGAACAGGATATCCGAATGGATTTGCGCCACAGGGTTTTAGAGGCTTGGGACACACAATGGGCAGCACTGAGCACTCCCAACAAGCTCCGAGCGATCAAGTCCTCTACGGCCGTCTGGAAGTCGTCTTTCCGGCCTTCCCGTAGGGACTCTGTTGTCTTGTGTCGCCTACGTATTGGCCATACGTGGTTGACACATGGCTATCTTTTACGTCGAGAGGACCCACCGAATTGCCGTTGTGGAAGTTTGTTGACAGTGGTCCACATCCTGTCGGACTGTCCGTTTTTAGCCGTCTTGCGGCAGTCTTTTAACCTACCTACTGCGCCTGCCTCGATTTTATCTGACAATGCCTCTATGGCTGACCGAGTTTTACGTTTTATCCGTGCAGCTGGGTTTTACCATTTGATATAAAGGTGAGTTCCCTAGCCTGATCTCTCAGGCACTCATCTCTCATAACTTTTTACTCTTCTTCTTTTGTGTTGTCTGACCTGCTTTATTCGTATGTTTTAGAATATGCAGAGTGGCTGGCTCATCCTTTATTATCCTCGTGATCAGCCAGCCACAACATTCTGCTGTAACTTTTAGTCACATTATCTTTGTTTACTCTTTGAGTTTTCTTCTTTGTGTGTCATGAACTCACTGCTCCTTGTCATTGTGTACCCATTGTGCATTCTCATTTGTGTGTTTCAATGTTTGTCTTTTTTAATCTTGCTATGAACCGCATTGGCTTTGCTTGTAACAGGGGACTGATGACCGTGCAGTCTGGTCCCCTCTAAACAACAACAACAACAACAACTAACAACATGTAGCATAACAAGTCCTTCCAGATACAGTACGCGTAGGCTACAGTTATCAAATTTCACTGGCATAAACACAAATGGAATTAGCTATAGAATCACGGCATTTGCGTAACACCACTGTTTAACAGACAAGGTTCGCAATACCGGCCTGACAGTTAACAGGAAGCCGGACACGGCTACCGGGCTAGGAATTTGAGTGGGTTCGGGACTGCAGGTTGGACACAAGGTGTTCACACTTCCACACACTGCGCGGAGCTCACCATGGAAAATCCATTTGAGTTGTTGAAGACGCACAGCCTGAGTTCCACTCCGGTCAGCTCTGTCAATACGGAACTGCGATCGGTAATCGCTTTGCCGCCATCGGACGCTCTCACGCCGTCTGTCTGCACAACAACCGACGGAACCAGCCAGCACGTCGATCGGCCCAACTCGTTGCTGACAGACACCCGCCCGTAGCAAACACCAGGCTGCCCACCAGCCCTCTGCCGCCGCCAAGGAAGACAACCGGCGGCAGAGACGTGATACGAGAGCAACGATAGGCTCCACCAGCGATAAATCAGGGCGGAACTTACTGGCGCCAGCCGCCCACCGGTTCACTTCCTCTTATCTCTCTGTGGACCTTCTCTTTCCTTATCTCTCTATCCATCTCCTCCTCACCCTCCCTCTCCTTTCTCCTGTCTTGTCACCATCTCCGCCCTCTCATTTTCGTCCTCTCCTCTCTCTCTGCCCGCCTCCTCCCTTCCCTTTCTGTTCATTTTCATCCTCCACCTACTCCTCTCCCTTTTATATATGAAAACATACATATATGCTCAAAGTTTAATGGTCAAAGTCGCAAGGTACCCTCCGCCATGCTAAAAACAGTGGCTTCCAGATGATAAAAATCTCCTTCATGAAACACACATTTATGTGCTGACTTTTATGGTTACCAAATAGTTTGGATGTTTGTTGGCATACCATCGCCATGCATATACGGAGGGTTACGAAAGTTGTCACATGTATGAATTCTGGGTATAACCTATTTTCATTCCACATTTCATTAAATTCCGTCCAGCCGTTTCAGCGTGGTAACCTGCTGTAACGTACTCTCCATCATGCACCGTACGGTGGCATCCTACAGCTACCTCATGCGTTAATTCATGGTGTAAGCTATATGCATTCCAAATGTCATTCAAATCTGGTCATCCCTTACAGCATGAAGGAGCAGCAGACCTATACCCACTGTAAGGTACCCTCCGCCACACACCATACCGTGGCTTAAGAAATATACCCCGATTAATAGATAGGCTATAAACTACATATGTTCCAAACTTCATTCATATCCGTCCAGTCATTTCAGAGTGCAGGCGTAATAAACGAATTAAATAACTGTAAAGCACCCTCCGACATGTACCATACGAAGTTAATCCTGAACTATATGTCGTAAGCAGTTCTTACACCTACGTAAATTGTTAAGTCATGGAAAAAAAATGTGTACCAAATTTGGTTGAAATCGGTACAGTGGTTTAGAAGCAGACGTCGCATTATGCAGCACTTTCCTCCGCATTTCATTGTTCATTACGTCATATATCCTGAACTATTTGTCGTACAGCGCGAAAGTGTAAGCAATATGTTTACAAAGTTTCATTATAATCGGTTGAACGGTACGGCCGCGCATAAAATACACACACACATTCATTTTTATATATTAGATATGCCTTAGAGTGAAACAGGTGATTCTAAAATATTTTTCTTTGCTGATGACAGCTTTTTAGTGAAGGATTTTGTTTGTAATAGTGACATAGTATCAAACAATGCAGTCCAAGAGAAGTTCATGGCTTGTAGAAAATAGAAATTGTAAAAAACTGAGTTTTAATGTGATTTAGCATCAATCTAACACACAATTCAACAAAAGCTGACATTTGATTACACAGAATGGGCATATGATGAGACAGAACAGTTCAGTTTCTAGGTCTTCAATTTGATAGTAAACTGTCGTGGAAAGTCCATGTTCAGGATCTTGTTCAAAAACTGAATTCTGATTTAATTACTATTAGAACAGTATGTGAAATAAGTTATTTTTCAACATGAAAAATAGTATACTCTGCTTGCTTTCATTCACTTATGACGTATGGTAGTATTTTTTGGGGTAACTCTACTCATTCAAAAAAGATATTTTTGGCTCAGAAGCGGGCGGTTGGAGTAATATGTGGTGTAAGTTCGCGAACGCCGTGTCGACACATTTTCAGTAGACTGGTAATTCTGACATTGGCGTCACAATGCATATTTTATTTAATGTTGTTTGTTGTTAGCTTATTCCCACGAGTTAGCAGATGTTGTTTTCACTCTGTGAATACTAGACAAAAATCGAATCCACATTTGGATCACACCTCCCTGATTCTTGTGCAGAAAGGCGTGCAGTATTCTGCAGCTTCCATTTTCAGTAAGCTGCCACAATAACTCAAAAACCTTAGTACTGATCCACCCCCTCAGGGGCTCGGCATTAATTTGCTGAGTACGGGCTTGGCGAACCCGGGGTCCTGAGCTGTGGGCTGTGTCGCGCCAACAGTCCGCTACACCGTAAGCTCTGTGCGTGCTTCAACGACCATCGTTCGGCGCGACGGTGGAACGTTGTACGTTTCAGAGCCCGGGGATCTTGGCTTAATCGCCCGGGTCGCGAGGACGGTACAAACCATCTCTAAAAAAACCCTCAATCTCAAGGTGTGCTACGTGCCGAGGAGATGCATGGCTGTTGAGGTTGAACAGCCGCTAGCGAGCAACCTCTGAGGAACCTGCCGCACCTCAGTTGTACAAGGCTTACCCAGGCAAGCGGGGCTCTGCCTGAGTGGACCTCTTTTCCCTAGCTGCTCGTGGGACGAAAATGAAACGAGCGAATAAAAGCGTGGCCGGTCGCGAAAACGGCGTCTCTAAGCGTGGAAGAGGAGATTGTAATGCTGCTGGATATGACCCCCGTTCGTTCCCTTCCCTGGCTACGCCATGGGAAGAACGCAGGGCCAGAAGTCAAGGAGAGTCTTATGCCCCCCGATACCTAGTTTGCTCACGCACTGATGGGGAATCATTTGCGTCGACTAAGCCAATGTTTTTTGTTGAGCATCTGGAAGAAAAGTACGGAGAGGTGGAGGGTATGTCCAAGATGCGATCTGGGTCAGTCTTGATAACGACGTCATCCCCAGCACAGTCGCGGGCGTTGCTCGCCTGTGAGAAGCTGGGTGATGTTCCCGTTACCATAACGCCTCATAAGAGCCTTAATATGGTCCAGGGTATTGTCTACCATCGAGATCTGTTGTTGCAATCTGATGATGAGCTACGGTCACACCTAGAGCGGCGCGGTGTCCACTTCATCCGACGCATTTATAGGGGGCCGAAGGACAACAGGGTCGCCACCGGTGCTTTCATCTTGGCTTTTGAGGGTGACACATTACCTGAAAAGGTCAAGGTGATGGTTTACCGGTGTGACGTAAAGCCCTACGTCCCTCCCCTATGCGCTGCTTTAAGTGCTGGAGGTTTGGGCACATGTCTTCCCGGTGTGAGGCCAATCCCACATGTCGGGAGTGTGGACGTCCATCACACCCAGACGTCCCTTGTGTCCCACCTCCAGTCTGTGTTAACTGTGGACAACATCATTCACCCTGCTCGCCAGATTGCACAGTCCTCCATAAAGAAAGGAAAATAATGGAGTATAAAACCCTGGACAGACTGACCTATTCAGAGGCACGGCGCAAATATACTAAGCTGCACCCCGTGACCATGGGTAAAAGTTTCGCGACAGCACTTAAAACTGTTCCAACTCTGCCATCTTTGACCCCATCTGTTCAGCGAATCTCGGTGGGCCCACAGGCCCAATCATCCACTCTCCCCCCCTTGACAGCTGGGGGTGGATCTCCTTGTATTGCTCCCAAACCCTCTACCTCGGGAGCAATACCATCCCAACCAATGGGGACACTGGTCCCCACCCCAGAGCCAGAGAAGCAACAGCCTTCTCTGGCTCCTCTCGCGAGGAAGGGTTCGGTTGAGTCCCACCCCTCCTCGGCTTCTTCCTCTGGGACGACAGCTACCGGCCAGTGGCAAACTGTGGCCAAGAAGGCTGGTCGTCGGGCCACAAGGTCTTTCTCAGACTCGGAGACTGAGTCCCCGGCGCCCTCCAGACGTGAGAAGCCAAAAGAAAAGCGAGAGGCTTCCAAGAAGAAGCAAACACACGGGAAGACCAAAGAGACACCGGTAGTTCCCCCACTTCTACCCCCGCCCTCCTCCTCAGAGGACGAGGACGAGGTGAAGATACTAGCGTCTCCTGAAGACCTAGATCTCGAAGGACCATCGAAACCGATGGAAGTAGATTCTACAGCTTCGCGAGCGGTGTCAGCGAGTGATCACGAGGTATAATAAATAGTTCATATTGCCTCATGTCATCCCAGTTATCAGACAGCGTTATTCTCCAGTGGAACTGCGGCGGTTTTTTCACCCGCCTGGCTGAGCTGCGACACCTTTTGAGCATAACACCCGCTTTCTGCATTGCCCTCCAGGAAACATGGTTTCCGGCAATGCGGACCCCTGCCCTCCGGGGCTACAGGGGATATTATTGTAATCGCAGCCAGTATGACAGGGTATCAGGTGGTGTGTGTGTGTATGTCCTTACCTCTGTATATAGCGAGTCTGTGCCCCTTCAGACTCCGTTGGAAGCGGTGGCTGTGAGGGTAAGGACAACGCAAGAGTTCACCGTTTGCAGTCTTTACCTCCCTCCTGATGGTGACGTCTCTCAGACTGTTTTGGCTGCACTACTTTGTCAACTCCCTCCACCTTTCTTACTACTGGGTGACTTTAATGCACATAACACCTTGTGGGGTGGTTCCACGATTTCTGGCCGAGGCAGAGTAGTCGAGGACTTACTATCTCGTCTTGACCTCTGCCTCTTGAACACGGGTGCCCCCACACATTTTAGTGTGGCGCATGGCACGTTCTCGGCCATTGATCTGTCAGTTTGCAGCCATGGCCTTTCACCATCTGTCCACTGGAGAGCCCACGATGACGTGTGTGGCAGTGACCATTTTCCCATTTTCCTGTCACTCCCACAACGTCAATCCCCAGGGCGCCTGCCCAGGTGGGCCCTACACAATGTTAACTGGGACGACTTTACCTCTGCTGCCACTGTTGGTCCTCCCCCACTCGACGACGTCGATGTGGCGGTCGAGGGCGCCACGCGTACCATTGTTTCAGCTGCAGAAGCTACCGTTCCCCGTTCGTCGGGGTCCCAACAGCGTAAGACGGTACCATGGTGGTCGCCAGAGGTCGCAACGGCTATCAGAGAACGCCGACGGGCCTTACAACGGTACAAGCGGCACCCGTCTCTGGAGCACCTCGTAGCTTTCAAGCGGCTCCGTGCACGTGCACGTTATCTCATTAAGAGACGAAAGCAAGAGTGTTGGGAGAGGTACGTCTCCACTATTGGCGCGGGTACCTCCACCACCCAGGTCTGGAACAAGATAAGGCGTTTAAGGGGACACCCAACACCAGCAGGAATCCCTGGGATCTCTGTGAATGGCATAGTATGCACGGACCCGGCCACGCTTGCAGAGCTGTTTGCCGGGCATTATGCTCATGCCTTCTCCTCTCAGAATTACCTCCCAGCTTTCCGTACATTAAAGGAGCAGGTGGAACGCCAGCCCCTCTCCTTTACCACCCGCCGTACGGAGGCATATAACATGCCGTTCACAGAGTGGGAATTCCTAAGCGCTCTTAAAAAGTGTCCGGACACGGCTCCAGGACCCGATAGCATCCACAGCCAGATGTTGAAACATCTTTCAGTAGAGAGCCAGCGTAATCTCCTTGCGCTCTTCAACCACATCTGGTGCGACGGGGTATTCCCTTCGCAGTGGCGGGAGGGTATCATCATACCGGTGATGAAACCAGGTAAAAACCCTGCTCATTTGGATAGCTATCGGCCCATTATGCTGACCAATGTCCTCTGTAAGCTGTTGGAGCGCATGGTCAGTGGGCGGTTGTGCTGGATCCTCGAGACTCGGGGCTTACTGGCTCCATGCCAGGGCGGGTTCCGCCAAGGTCGCTCCACCACCGACAACTTGGTGTACCTCGAGTCCGCGATCCGCACAGCCTTTGCCAGGCGCCAACACCTGATAGCCGTCTTTTTTGATATGCAAAAAGCGTATGATACGACCTGGCGACACCACATACTTCGCACGTTACATGGTTGGGGTCTTCGGGGCTCACTCCCGATTTTTATTAAAAACTTTTTAGCTGTCCGTACTTTTTGTGTTCAAGTAGGTGCGTCTCGTAGTACGTCTCATGTGCAGGAAAATGGGGTTCCTCAGGGCTCTGTTTTGAGTGTCCCCTTATTTTTAGTAGCCATAAACGGCTTAGCGACAGCAGTTGGGTCGTCAGTATCCCCCTCTCTCTATGCTGACGACTTCTGCATTTCTTTTAGCTCTTCCAGCACCCAAGTTGCTGAACGTAGGTTACAAGGAGCCATTCAGAAGGCACAGTCCTGGGCTCTGGCCCATGGCTTCCAGTTCTCTCCTGCAAAGACCAGAGTTATGCACTTCTGTCGGCGTCGGACGGTTCATCCACAGCCAGAACTTTATCTTGACAACCACCTCTTAGAGGTTGCTGAAACACACAGGTTTTTAGGGCTCGTATTTGATTCTCGGCTGACATGGCTCCCTCACATTCGACAGCTGAAACAGAAGTGCTGGCGCCAGCTAAATGTTCTCCGCCATCTGGGCCATACCAAGTGGGGTGCCGATCGGTCCACACTGTTGCGGATATACCACGCTTTGGTGCAGTCCCGTCTGGACTTTCGATGCCTTGCCTATGGCTCCGCATCCCCCTCGGCATTGCGCTTGCTGGACCCCATTCACCACTGTGGGGTTCGCATTGCGACGGGTGCTTTCCGCACCAGTCCCGTGGACAGTTTACTTGCAGAGGCCGGGGTCCCACCTCTGCGGATCCGCCGCCAGCAACTGCTCGCGGCCTATGCTGCTCATGTTCATTGCACGCCAGGCCACCCGAACCAACGTTTGCTATTCTCCCGCACGGTCGTCCGTCCTCAACAACGGCGACCCCGTTCCGGTCACACGATCGCCTTCCGTGTCCAGTCCCTTCTGTTGGAACTAGAGTCTTTCCCTGTCCCATCTCCGCATCGGGCCCGTACGCGCACGCCCCCATGGCGTGTACCGAGGCCATGCTCTAGGCTGGACTTGGCCGATAGACCTAAAGACTCTGTTCCTCCCGAGGCACTCCGCCGTCAGTTCTTTGCCGTCGTTGCAGAGTACACTGGACACGACATCGTCTATACGGACGGTTCGATGGTTCATGGCCGTGTTGGCTTTGCCTATGTTCATGGCGATCACGCAGAGCAGCGGTCTCTGCCGGATGGCTGCAGTGTATACACTGCCGAGTTGGTGGCCATTCTCCGTGCTCTTGAGCATATGCGCTCCTGCTCAGGTGGGTCTTTTCTGCTTTGCAGTGACTCCCTGAGCAGTCTTCGCACACTCGAGCAATGTTATTCACGTTCCTCCTTGGTGCTGGCTATACATGAGACACTTTTTGCTCTCGACCAGTTAGGACGCTCTGTAGTCTTCATTTGGTCTCCTGGTCACATCGGCATCCCAAACAACGTACGAGCCGATGAGCTAGCTAAACAGGCTGTCCATGCGTCCGTGTTAGACATTGGTCTCCCGGCATCAGATTGCCAGACTGTGTTGCGCCATAGAGTACGTGAGCTTTGGGCCGCAGAGTGGCGTAGCCTGAGCCACCCCAACAAACTCAGGGCAATAAAGGAGACCACAGCTGCGTGGCGCTCCTCAATGCGGGCCTCTCGCCGGGACTCGGTAGTCCTGTGCCGGCTCCGCATTGGCCACACTTGGCTGACCCACGGCCATCTCCTGCGCGGTGAGGACCCGCCTCGATGTCGTTGTGGTTCTGTCTTGACAGTGTCCCACATTTTGACGGACTGTCGTCTTTTAGCCGCCCTGCGGCGGGATTTTAATCTTCCTGCAATTTTATCTGACGTTTTATGTAACGATGCCAATATGGCTGATTCTGTTTTAGGTTTTATTCGTAACAGCGGTTTTTACAACTCTATATGAAACTTGTGTTGCCCCGTGGCTGACCCTTCCTACTTTATTTTCATGGTCGGTCAACCACGAACTTTGGCTTTGTCATTTTATTTCCGCACTGGTTTGCTGTTTCCTTGTGATTGTGTCCTTTCATGTTGTCTCCTGCTTTGTTGTCCTTTGTCGAATTTGTTTCCTTTTTATTGATTGAGTGGGGTTTTCTCCTCCCGTAGCGGTTTTAACTGTGGGCGAACTTTACAGTGTTTCCGTACTTCTCTCGCTCTTTGATGGAATGGGGGACTGATGACCTCCGTAGTTTTGTCCCCCTAAAACATCAAACCAACCAACCAACCAACCAACCAACCAACTGATCCACGCGCTTTCAAGGCTACGTTGAAGGGTTATCTCATGGCTCACTCCTTTTATTGTGTCGAGGAACTTCTGGAAAAATTAAAAAGTTATTTCCTTTGTTTCATATGCTCATGACAATCTTAGGCCACTTTTCTATTGTCACTCTCGTGTTAAAATTTCGTGTACTTAATTGAGGAGCAAGACTCCATAGTCAGGGAAAAATTATGTCCTACGGAACAGAAAACCATATTATACTCTCGGGTTATCAGCAGAGTGGTGGCGTCGTCTTGGCGCAACGTTTCAATGAGTTTCGTACTCATCCTGAGGCGAGGTGTCGGGATGCTTCCCGTTCTGCTCTTGAGACTATCCTCTTCTAAGGATAGGTGAGGGTGGAGTTTTTGTCTGTTGGCATTTACTCCAATAAGAATGGGTGGAATAGGAGTGACTAGGACTTTGCTAGGTATAACTGATACATGAGCAGTTTCATTTTGGCTGGCGAACGATGAGTTTGATGATAGTAAATGATGATGATGGAGCGGGTTAGGATGTCGCTGTTCTTCAGCACGTCTCGCTGTAAAGGTATTCCTGGAGTCTTCCAGGAGGTCTACTACTTCTTTCGAGGCTTCTTCTTCTTGTTGACTGCTGCTAAGAGGGTAACATAGTCGTTCCACTCAGCAGCCTTCTTCTACGCCTCCAACTGGGCGACATAGGAGTCCCACTCCGAGGGTGGGTACTTCGGATAGGCTTGCACCAGATTGTCCATGTCCATCTTGATCAGTAGCAGCTCCAGCTGCTTTTCAGACAGGAACGAAACCTGTAATCCACTTCCAGACACACCTGTGTCTCCTGTTGTCTCCGCGTGTCCCAGGGCGAGGGCGGCGGTGACTGTTTCTTCGTTGGCCGCGGCTTGTGCGACCGTTGACTTTGTCCTCGGCTCCTGGGATGGGTCGTCCGTTTGCGCTGCCTGTAGCGTAGCTTTAGGCGGCGCCTCTTGCTCAGAGATCTCGTCCACAACCTCCTGCATTGCTGCAGTGGCTGCGGAGGTGATCGCTGCGACGTCTTCTGGCGTCACCGCGGTTTCCTGTACAACTACAGGTTCCGCGATAACGTCCGTCTGCGTCTCTGCGTCTCGCCGTCTGGTTGTAGCGGGTGCTACTTGGTCCTTGACCAAACGCAGCTCCTCCCTTAGAAGCTGTATCTCGTGATGTAGGCCCGCCAGCATCTTCTTCGTGGCCTCCCTTTCGACCTCCAAAGCTGCCTGAAGGGAGGCCACTGCGTCAACTTCAGTCGGTGAGTCCGGGTGTGAGGCAGCATCGCGTCTGCGCGGCCCCCGTCCCTTTCTTGGGTAAGGGGGCGGGGCGGCAGGCGCCTCTTCTTTGTCTAACCCGTCGTCTTGTTGTCCGCTGCCAACTTTGCCGCGCCTCCAGCTAACTTGATAGCTGCACTTGCGACTGTTTGCGGCGTGCGATCCGCCGCAGTTGATGCAAGATGGAGCGCATCGCTCGGCTTGTCACAGTTGCGTGTATCGTGACTTTTTGCGCACCGCATGCACGCTAATTGGTCACGACACTGTGCTGCAATGTGCCACATCTTCTGGCAGCGGAAACACTGCATTAGCCGCTGCTGCTTCTTCTTCCCTTGCGTCTTCTTCTTTCCGCCGTCGGTAGCCATATCCAACACCTCGCCCACGAGGTGCTGCATAATGGCCGCTAGAAGGCCGCTCTTCGGCTGTCCGTTGCTTCCTTTCCCGCGTCCAACCATGCTGAAGCGCGAGCGTCGAGTGCTGGAGTAGCGCAGGTCCGATGTGTACACGGCGGCGTCTCAGCCGGGAATGGTGTCGGGATGCTGCTGCTGCTGCTCGCTCCTTGATATCCCTCTCTGTGAGGGAGTGTACTGAGGAGTTTGTGGCCATTTGGCCTTTACTCTGTATATTGTGTGGTGTGTGTGTGACTGTGACTGTTTTTAAATGTCTGTGAATTGTATCGGAGATTCTGTGTGTGTGACTAGTGCTTGCCCTACTGATCAAAGATGGTCAAGGGACGCTTATGTTTGTTGCGGGACATGTCATACTGACATAGGGAACGGATAAGCTCGTTTCCAGATCTAGAGGAACTTTCGTAGAAAGCCCTTGCCAGATCTTGGAAACGCTCTCTTAGGAAAGGAACTCCAGCTGCAACATGTAGGTCGTCCATAGGAAACCCATGGGGAAGGTGAAGAGCTCTTTTGAGGTCGCGGTTCTGTAGAACCTGCAGCTTGTCCAGGTGTTTACTGGCTGCGTATGCCCAGGCTGGGCAGGAGTATTCCATTTGGGGATGGATAAGGAGAGGTAGGTGTTAACACCAACAGAAGGAGATAGGGAGCTATTGTAGTTTAGAATGGGATACAGGTCGGACATTCTGGCGCAGACTTTCCTGTAGACTTCGTCTATGTGGGGTTTCCACGTTAGCCGATGGTCCAGGGTAACGCCCAGGTACTAGGCCGTTCTGCGCCAGGGGAGTTGGGATTCTTGGAGGTGGAGGAGGAGGGGGGGATTTTGAGGAGGATCGCGTTTCCCGAGCTTCTTTGTGAACAGCATGGCCTGAGTTTTTTCGGCATTGATAGTGATTCGCCATCGACGGGCCCATGTGTCTGTGTTATCTAAAACCCTTTGTAGCCTACGTATGACCAGGCCCTTGTTTGGGTTCCTAGTAAAGAAGTCTGTGTCGTCAGCGTACTGTGCAGTGTGCACCATGGGGACAGTAGGGATATCTGCAGTGTACAAGCTGTACAAAACAGGTCCCAGGACCGATCCCTGTGGCACCCCAGCACGAATACTCCTTTTGGTGGATGTGGATGTTTGGACTTTGACAGAGAAAGTCCTATTCGTAAGATATCTTTGGATAATCTTTACTATACTTCCGGGGAATCCCTCTGTGTATAATTTGTAAATTAACCCCTTGTGCCATACTGAGTCGAAGGCTTTTGCCACGTCCAATAGCACTATCCCGCAGTAGCTGTTTCGATTGAAGGCTGATGTAGCAGCTTCAAATACTCTTATGACTAGTTGGGGAGCAGGGTGTTTCTCTCGGAAACCAAACTGGAAGTCCGGCAGAATGTGCTCTCTAGAGATGTGGTCTTTTATGGGTACTAGCAGGAGGCGTTCGTAGATCTTGCTGAAAGTTGGCAAGAGGCTAATTGGCCTGTAGTGCTGCGGGAATAGGGGGTCTTTCCCTGGTTTGTGTATCGCGACCACTTCCGCATGCTTCCAGCAGGCTGGAAACACACGGGTACGAGTAATCTCGTTGAAGACGTTCGCGAGTAGTGTAATTGCCGATGGCGGGAGGTTTTTAACTAATTGGTTACTGATCTTATCGTGACCGGGCGCCGTTTTGTTGAGGAGGTGTTTGATTATTTTTGCCACGTCTTCAGGGGTAAAAATTGGGGGCTCGTCTTCTGGGTCGTCCTCAGCACTGAGGAAGACTCCCAGCTGACGCCTTACTATGTCTTCATGTTCGTCGTCCTGGGGTTCTGCTGCCTGAAACTGCTTCTCAAATGAGTCAAGGGCGTTGGCCTTATCAGCATGGCTGAAGACCAGACCCCGCTCACCGCGCAGAGGAGGCAACCTAGCGCGTCTTTTTGTGAATTGGGTTGTGGCATTCCAGAGGGTTTGGTCCTGTACATTGAGGGCTCTGAGGCGGATTTGCCATTGCTGGTTTTTATGCTCAATGAGCGCGACGTTCAGCTTCCTCTGTAGTCTGTTGAGTAGCCTCCTGGTGGCTGGATATCTGGTTATTTTCCAGTCTTTAGCCACTCGGTTTTTGTGCCGGATTTGTGCTAGTAGGTGCTCTGGGAGTTGTATTTGCGGTGGAGGGCCTCCCTCATTGGGGGGGGGGGGTGGCGTCCTCTGCCGCTTGTAGAAGTGTCCCTGTGAGGTTGTGTAGTGTTTGTTCCACTGTATCTGCGGTAATAAGCGGAGCACGAGCAATATCCGAGGCAACCGATTCTCGGTATTGCTCCCAGTTTGTACGTTTTGTAGGACGACTGGTACCGTGGGAGTGATACCCACTCTCCCACATCGACCTCAAAGATAACAGGGTTGTGATCCGAGGACATTCTGTTAATAGTTCTCGCAGTTACTAACCCTGTGATCCTCCTAGTGAGTGCTATGTCTATTACATCGGGCCTACTTCCATTTTTTTGGAAAGTGAGTGGGCTAAATTGGACCGTATGTCTCAGTGGTGGGTGCGCGCTAGTTGTTGCAATTTGACGCCTTTTGGGCATGTTACCCTGGAGTTCCAATCTGGATGCTTTGCATTGAAGTCACCCCCTATTAGATGAGGGAGACATAGCAGCATTAGGGCAAATTGAAGGTAAACTCCTAAGTGGTCTCCTGGGGATCGATATATTGCAACAACTGTTAGGGGTTCAGTGGCTGTAGCTACTACTACTGCCACTGCTTCGATTTTGTTGGTAGCAGCGACGTAAACCTGGTGGTGCGGGATCCCTCTTTTTTATGTAGATGGCCACGCCGCCGTCTGCGGTTGGCCTGTCTCTACGGTAACAAGTGTAGTTGGGAACTGTCACTTTAACTCCCGTTTTAAGGTGGGTTTCCCCCATCATACATATGTCGATAGAAAACTCTTTCATGAGTTCTCTGAATTCGACCACTTGATTGACAATGCCGTCTGCATTGAAGGCGCACATTGTCAGGCCTTGGATATGAGGGCGTCTATCCATGATGGGGTTTTGGGGCTACCGGTGTTGTCGCAGAGGGAAGCGACTGCTGAACTGCTGCCTGAAGGGCTGCGAGGATCTGTGTGTTTTGTCTCTGGGCCTCCTTGAATTCCTGCATCATTTGCATGATGAGGTTCATGGTTTGAGCCAGAGTACTTAGAAGCTGATCTGAGGGAGACTGGTGGGGGGGGGCAGTTGTGTGGGGTTCCCTAGGACTCTGTTTTGGCGGACCAGGTCGTTTTCCAGTTTTTCCCGGTGTTGTTTTTGTGATTGTGGTTGTTGTTGTTGTGGTGAGGAGGTTGTGGTAACGCTTTCGTGGCCCCTCGTGGGAGAGACCACTTCGGCGTACGTTCGCCTCGGTGTGTCTGGCCTTGGTTTGGACCAAGCCGTATTTGTGTGTGTCCCTGTTTGTTGTTTATCTGTGTGCGTTGTGGGATGTGTTGTTTCGGCTGCGTGTGTGAGGGGGGGGGCGGCCTTGGCGCCTTGAGCCTGTATAATGAGAGTTTTGTGAACCTCACAACCCAGGTAGCTCGCCGTGTGGTTTCCGCCACAGAGCGCGCACCTGACCTGTGGGTCCTTAAGTTTAATGGTGCACGTCTGTGAATCATGTGGCTCAGAGCACTTTCTGCATAGCAGAGGCATGCTGCAGTTTTTAGCGATATGGTTAAGTCCTTGGCACCTGAAACACTAAACTGTTTTCTTCCTTTGACGCAGTGGCTCAATGGTGACTGGGATTGCCAAGACTGATTTGATTTCCCTCTTGTTTTGCGGGATGTCAGGCATGCAGACCTGCTACAGGGGCATCTTGTCCTGTTTCCCAGGCTTCTCCATCTGAACCAGTCTTCACGTCGTACCCCTGTGTGATTAGGTCTGTTTTGATCGCCTGTGGGGACAGACGTCTCGGCAGATCCCTAATTACTTCTCTTGGTGGTGGAGAACGTGTAGTGAGGTATGTTGTTGTTTGTGAGGTGTTGTTTGAGGGTGGTGTTGTTTGCAATAGTGGTGACAGTTTTATCTTGTCTCCCCCGGCAGGCTTGGCTTTGAAGTTGTCTCCACCAAGCGCTGCTTTTACCAGGTCGTAGAGCTCCTTGTAATCACGAGGAAACTCCGCGACGATTGGTGAGAGGTTGTGTGTTTTGTGTGTGTCTGGGTGTGCTGTTGGTTGTGTTGCCTCTGGTTCATCAGCTATCGCCGAAAATCTGTTTGCAGATGGTCGCAAACCTTGAGGAGGAGGAGGAGGAGGAGGAGGAAGATTTGGCTGGCGAAAGGTCTTTTTCGCCAGAACAAACCCCTCTGTGTCATGATCTTTCCGTTCTCCGGGATCGCGGTTCCCGATCCACCGACAGCACCTGTCTGTTTCCTCTGTTTGGGGAGCGGGAGAGGTTGTGGCTATGGGTTTCTTTGTTTTCCTACGCTTCTCCTCATCCTTTTTAGACCGTTGTTTGCTGGAGGTGAATTTGAAGGGAGGGGATTTTAGGAATTTGGATCTAAGGGAAGGTACGGTGTTCGTTGGAGCTTGGTTTGAGGGTTTGGGGAGAATGGGGGTCAGTTGACTGGGAGACTGCTTGCCCTTTACGAGAGATGTGATAAAGGCCGGGAGTTGGTTCTGGGCGTTGGCAAGCAGGAGCGGGCTAAGGAGCGGGGGGGGGGGGGGGCGCAAGCACTTACGATGTAACCATTTGTTGCTGTTCTGTGTATTACTACGTTGGGTGTGTTGGTTGCCATGTCCGGAACGCGTAGGGGGCTTGCTGCCAAGGGAATGCCAGCCACAGTCGTCATTGTCACCATAGGGTATCCCGACTGTGGTGCTGGCCCTAAGATAATGATGGAGGACGCGGGCGACTGGACGGCAGCGGCAGATACCTTTTTTGCGGCACTGCGGCTGGCTTCCAGGCCCTGGCCCTCAGATTCCCTACGCTCGGGGGGAGCAGAACCTGATTCTGCGGCAGTCCGCGTCGAGGCCGGTGCGCCAGTCAACCTGTCCGCCGTCAAGGAGCAGCCGAGGCGCCTGAGGCGACCGGCGGCGCGGCCCGCGGCAACAAAAAGGCGCGCTTTGCGCCATCAGCGGATGTCCGCTGCTGCCCCAAAGCACCACTCTTGCTAGCCATTCCGCAGGACGAAGACATCAACTTCTCGCTTTTTTCTGCCGCTGCTGAAATCTTCTTGAGCGCCAAACTGTAGTTTTAGAAAAACGCAGTTGGTCGCTCCTACATGCAGAGTATACTAGGCTTGACCCCACCTTGGTATCTCCGCGACGTTACCCGAACTTAGGTCAACTATGGCCAGAGTGCAATACCGTAAAGCGCTGCGAAGCTTCCGCAACGGTCCGCACAGTACGGCTGTCACTGGTCGGGATGCTGTTCTGCACCTCCCTATATAGTCTTCTGCCCATTGTCCACTGCTACAGACGGGCAATCAGGGACCTTCAGAAGCGGCTGCCGCGTCGGTGGTGGGGGAACGCGGCGCGGCTCTGGTACGTGCTTCGGGCCCCGGCGGCTGTCCATTCTGTCGGCGGACGCCGCCACGTTCAGAACAGAGTGTTCCTGCCTAATCTTCTCAATCGTAGGATTCCAGGCCGCGCTCAGCTGAAATCCGCTATCCCGATTGACCAAGTTGTCGTGGAGACGCATTTCCACTGCTTCCTTAAAGACAGAATCCATTGGCACCGCATATCTTCTTAGTTTCTTCAAACTTGGTGTGCCCCTCATAAATGCTGTGCTCTGCTACAGCAGACTTGCTTTTTTGCCCTAGGCGTGAACGTGATCGGCGCATCCCTCCGAGAGCAGCGCCCCAGCTACAAGAACTTGGATGCAGAGCGCTACCAAGAGGTAGTGCTTGCCGCACTCGAGGAAGCGCCTAACCCCGCCGAGGCCGGGGCCGACGCTACCCTCGCCTTCCTCTCCAGGACGATCCAGCGAGCTGCGGGGACGCAACTCCGAGACCACCGCGCCAGCCGCGAGATTTCTCGCGACAGCTCCCACATTCTGGCAGCCATCAGCGACAAAAATCGATTGTTTCGTGGATGGCAGCTTACACGCCAACCAGACACGAAGCTCCGATTAAATCGCATGAGGCGGAAAATTAAGGCCGCAGTTGAAAACCACCTGAACCAGGACTGGGCAGACCTCGTGTCAACGCTCAATCCAGACGACGGAAGCGCCTGGAGAGTCACGAAGGCTTTCCTTTGCCGCCGCCAGCGCATACCGCCCCTCCGAAACGGGGACGACTACGCAAGTGACCCGGACGCGAAGGCCAGCTCGCTGGCTGACGCATTCGCGGTCAACTTCACGCCAGTAGAAGACGACATCGACGAGGAGCACACCCGCAGAGTCGCCGAGCAGCTGCAAGTGTTCCTCGCCGCCAGGGAAGAAGACGACGCCATCGAGCCGATCACGGAGAATGAGGTTGCAAAGCAGCTTCTCTCGTTCAACCAGAGGAAGGCGGGAGGCAGCGACGGAATCACTAACCGCCTGCTGACGAACCTACCTCAGGGAACGCATCGGCTCCTTGCCGACGTCTTTAACGAGATTCTCCGATCGGGAGTCTTCCCCAACGCATGGAAACATGCGGAAGTGGTAGCAATCCTGAAAATCGTCAAGGATCCGCGCCAGGTTGACAGCTACCGGCCCATCAGCCTGCTGTCGGCCCTCTCGAAAGTTTTCGAGAGGCTGTACGTGAAGAGACTGCTGGATCACGTCACGCGCGAGAACATCATACCGGATGATCAGTTCGGTTTCCGCGGTGGCCATTCCACCACACACCAGCTACTCCGGCTGGTCGAGCCGGCAATGCGGGCACTGGAAACGAGGGAATTCCTTGGGGCAGTATTCCTTGACGTCTCCCGCGCGTTCGACTCCATCTGGCACGACGGACTAGTGTGCAAACTCTTTGTGCACGGAATTCCGACGTCTCATGGAAGACTGTTGCAGTCGTACCTGTCTGAACGAACCTTCCATGTGAGGGCAGAAGACGGTACATCGACGGAAAGGCAGATACGTGCAGGAGTGCCGCAAGGGTCGGTTCTCGGCCCCCTGCTGTACTCGTTGTACACTGCCGACGCACCTCGGGTAGCACGCGTAGAATTGGCGCTCTACGCCGACGATACAGCGCTGTTTACCCGCAGCATGAAGGCGCACACGATGAGACGCCGCCTGCAAGCTGGATGCGACGTCCTGGGGGCATGGGCCACTAAGTGGCGGTTGAAATTCAACGCCGGGAAAAGCCAGGCAGTCATCTTCACTAGAAGACGAGTGCCTGTTGGGCTACCGCCGATCGAAATGCTGGGGGCTCCCATCCCCTGGAGCACGACGGCGAAATACCTAGGGGTTACCCTAGATCAAAGGCTCACCTGGAAACATCACGTCAGTGATGTAAGACAGAGGGCCATCGGGCGATAGCGCGTAATTTACCCGCTGCTTAACCGGCAGTCGTCGCTGCCGCCGCAACATGGGATCACGCTGTACTTGACACTGGTTCGCCCAGTGCTCGAGTACGCGTCCCCAGTATTTGGAAACGCCCCAGACCTCCACATCGAGTCGCTGCAGAGGATCCAGAACCGCGCCCTGAAGACTGCCCTGCATCTTCCTAAGCGGTACTGCACCGCCCAGCTTCATGACGCAGTCGGCATGTTGCCACTCCGGGAGAGGTTCCGCGCCACCGCCAGGGAGTTCTACGAGAAGTCGAAGCAGTCCCAAAACCGGCTCGTCCGGGACCTTGGGACACAACACCACTTCAGGCCAATGACTCGTTGGCCTGACCTGCTACGAGATCATAAGATTAATCTCGTAGCAACTGTGGAAGAAACCACACCGTCATTATCTGACACCCTAAGACCCTTCCTCCAGTCAGGCCATCAATATGTGTTTCCTATGTTTCAACTACCGCAGGAACAGCAGTAAATGCTTAGCCTGCAACCCATCGGACCAAGGTCGAGGTCCGTCAAGAGAAGCGTGAGCGTGAGCATCCCCACACCTCGCCTGAGGATGATGAGTGCGAAACTCATTGAAACGTTGCGCCAAAACGACGCCACCACTCGGCTGATAACCCGAGAACATTTCATCGCTGGAATACGCCTAGAGAGCCTGCAATCGCATACGTATTATTACTGCCTGGTGCAATTCTTTTCAACTGACGCCACTGCGGCAACTTGCAAGTCAATGATGACGAGAAAAATACAATACCCGCTCCTCAAGCTGACCTAGAACCGAAACCGGGCCCCCTTCGTGGGACCCAGCACGCTGACGACTAGACTACGGATGCGGACAGCCAAAGAAAAAAGATCTTGTTCATAACTGTACGAGGTTGACCTAGGCCTCGTACCTGGTACAGTAGACAACAATCTCGTATTTTTACGAGGAACCTCGTACGTATGGCAACCCTAATCGCAGAGAACGCAAAAATGCTGACAATGGTTCTTCTAAATTTAAAGATAACAATAGCCACAAATACTTACATATTCGGCGGCCAGATACACAACAATGGCTACTCTCAAAACAAAACAAAACAAGGAAGAAATGAGTTGTCACAAATCGCCCTTCCTTTCGCCGTGTAAAAACAGCAGTGGCCGGCCGTCAACGGTAGCGCGGTCCGAGGCGCCACGCCACGGTTAACGAGGCCGCTACCTCCGGAGGTTCGAATCTCCCCTGGGGCATGAATGTTGTCACACACACACACACACACACACACACACACACACACCCGCGCCAGACCTGCACCTGCGTTGGTTGCTGCCGCACGTTTCGCACGTGCCTTGCGCCGCCCCTGGGTGGAGGATAGAAGTAGGAAAAATATTTGTCTATGGGGTACACGAAGCCCCGCGATACTCTGGACTCTCCAAAATGGTTATAAACCGAAACTAAGCAAAGTAATGAAAGTAAATACAGAGTCCATGTGGTCATTGTACGTTTGTCACTTCAGATAATGTATGTATTTGTCACCATTAAAACACGCCAACTGATCGTGTGGTCGTGTTTCATTTTGATTTATTATTTAACCTAAAGTGCTTCTGCACCATTAATGTTATCCATCTCTGTGTTAATTATTTTATCATCAGTGCCCCATGTTCATGTATGTTTGCCCCATATTTTTATTTGTTTCTACCCGTGTGATTGAACTTGTGTTCAAATTTTTGTAAATCTATCGGACGAAAATGCGTGGTCATCAGTCCGTAGCTTACAAACTACTTAAACTAAGGTAAACTAACCTAAGGACAAACATACACACCCATGCCCCAGGGAGGACTCGAACCTTCGACTGCGAGCAACCGTGCGCTCCGCAGCGAGGCGCCTAGACCGCTCGGCTACTCCACTGCGGTAAGCTAAACTTGTGTGTTCATGTAACTGTTGCCTTTAATATTGACTGACTGCCACGCAGTGGCTTACTGTCGCCGCATTGCGCTGTAGGCCTTATTTTGCTGAGTCAAGAACGCAAGGCTTCGTTTGGCGTCTGCGCTGGCGTCTGCTGGGTGGCCAGAAACAAGCTTACTTGGCAAGATGGCCGTGTTCTTAGTGTCGCACAAACCTAATCTTGGCGAAGACAATTCCCTCTTCAACCGCTCCCAGAGAGGTCTCTTGTCACCTCCTTCGTCCAGGTAGCAAGGGTTGGTAAACACTAGGTTCTGAACGTGCTCTGAGTCGCTTTTAGCGCGCTCTATTTCCGGTGTGTGGCGGGGGGAGGTTTTTCCCTGGCCTTAGAGCTTCACTCTGGACTCTTCATTCTGGCTCCGACGGCTGTGGAAGTACGTACTCCGCCGAATCATGCTGAGGGAAAGGCGTGCTCTTAGGACTTCGCTTTCTTTGTGATCAGGCAGTCTTGGTTTTTCAGTGATTTTTCTCTTGAGTAATTCTGACATCTAGGTGAGCGTCAGAAAATGCCAGAAGAACGCAATTCGGTTCGCCAGTTTATTCACCATTGGCCACTTACTTTATTTTTGGCTGTAACACTAACCTGTACAGTGAAGTTTTGGCAATTGTATAATAAATTGATCGAATACCATCTGATATATCTTTAATTACTAATATCAATAATACGTTCTAAAATATTGCAGGTAATGTCCGAGAAGATACTGACAGTTTATTACAATGTTTTTATAAAATTTTGTGAGACTTTGCAGCTGTCTTTGTCTCGCTATATCGAATGAGCTCAACATAGAGATACTGTTCACCCTCCCAATACCATACACCATATCAATAATTGACTATCAAAAGAAACTTAATATTTCGAATTCGTATATTTACGGTTTGTTTGTATAGTCTATGGGACTTAACTACGGGGTCATCAGTCCCTAAATTTACAAACTACTTATGAACTACTTACGAACTAGGACGGCACAAATATCCATGCCCGAGGGCGGGATTCGAACCCCCTACCGTAGTGGCCGTGCAGACCGTGACTGGAGCGCCTTAGTCTCCTCGGCCACCGCGGCCGGCTATATTTACGGCCGTTGGTGTCAACCAAGGGAGTCAGAAAGAACTCTGTTGCAGGACACTGAAATAAATTCACTGGCGAAGTTGAAAATTTGTGGTGGATCGGGATTCGATCTTGGATTTCCCGCTTCGCGCCAATGGTCGCCGTTAATCAATTAGGCTATCCAGGCACGCTTTCCGTCCTGCTTAAATTTTCAACATATCGCACAGTATAATGGTTGTGCTCGCTGCCTATTTACTACTTATTGATCGCAAAGTAACTGTGTGCCCTGCACAGAAACTATTAGGGGCATATATGAAATTGATAATGCCTTTTTGCGGTCGTGTCCGAAAGACGACGACACCATATCGGTATTTGTAAAAATTGTTGTAAACATACACAGTAGGTTCGTTTAGATGCAGAGTCTTTTATCTAGTCACATACGACTTTGATAGTACATAAGTAATCGCTAATATCTCCATACCGATGCACTGTGAATAATGTACTTCAGTGTTTGGCCAGCGTTCTGAACCCCCCTGTATGTGATTCATCAGGACGTCGCAAACAAGTTGTTCCGGCGGTGACCCAGGTGTTGACAAGATGCGGCAGATCAGCCATCGGCGGCGGAATGAGCTTATCCCGGGCGCGGAAGGGTTGCCGGGGCCGAGGGCAGCGGGGAGAGGGGAGCCGTAATTGGAAGTGTGTGCTGAGCAAGACAAATGAGTGCTCTCGCCGCCGCACAATGCGTCGCTAAAGCGTTCCGCCGCCAACAATGCGTTTACGACCTTTTATAATTTTATACGCGTAAATCGCTACGCATTATCCCCCTCCTTTCGCTGCCCGCACGTTTCGGTCTTCCTCTATTCAGCAACATAAATTTCCCAGTACCACATCCGTCACAAAATCAGCAGCCGGGGCAGTGCGGGAAAAAAAACCGCCAGGCCCTATCCTGGTCGCTTTTAACACCCCCCCTCCTCTCTCTCTCTCTCTCTCTCTCTCTCTCTCTATCTATCTCTCTCTCTCTCTCTCTCTCTCTCTGTGTGTGTGTGTGTGTGTGTGTGTGTGTGTGTGTGTGCGCGCGCGCTCGCACCCCCGCCATCCCACCCCCGCCATCCCACCCCCGCCATCCCCATTTCTTACAGGGCATTCCTGGTACAATCACGCGCGTGAAGTTCAGCACTGTTGTATATGAACACGACGGGTAGCAAACAAAGTAAAAGGGAGTCTGAACTGGTAAATAAATATGGTTTACTGTGGAGAAAATGCTGACCTCCGGTTTATTTCCACTCGCAGTCGCGAGAAGTGATTCCAAATTGTAAATCTATCGGACCAAACTACGTGGTCATCAGTCCGTAGCTTACAAACATTTGAACATTTGACAAACTACTTAAACCTAGGTAAACTAACCTACGGACAAACACATACACCCATGCCCCAGGGAGGACTCGAACCTCCACGGCGAGCAACCGCGCGCTCCGCAGCGAGGTGCTTGAGACCGCTCGGCTACTCCACCGCCGGCCGCGGTGGCCGAGGGGACTGAGTCACGGTCTCCACGGCCGCTACGGTCGGGGGTTCGAATCCCCCCTCGGGCATGGATATTTGTGCCGTCCTTAGTATTAGCTAGTTAATAAGTAGTTTGTAAGTTTAGGGACTGATGACCCCGTAGTTAAGTCCCATAGACTATACAAACATTTGAAACATTTGCTACTCCACCGCGGCTCCAAATTGTCACCGGATCAAAAAATCATATCTGCAGAAATCATGAAAAGCAGGGCTTTTTTTATCAGAGGGTCGCTGTGATTCGTGTACCCGTTAAACATTGGGAGACTCGTAATAAAAATTTGCGTATTCCATTCTACACCAACAAATGCAACTTTATGTTTCTGTATGCATATTGTCAACACAGTGAAATAGTTACCGTTACAAGAACGAAAATTCTTTTTGCACCACTGTAAGCACATAGACAATTTAGGATTTGACATACATCGAGACATAAGAATGAATTTTGATCCTTCGAACACAAGGACCGGAAATGCTAAGTATACTGTGACTGTGTGGAGGGGAAAAATCATCATAGCAGAAAACTTTCTGCCATGTCATTAGGACGAGACACATTTACAAATGCTGGGATTTTGAGGAAGAGCAGTATTCCGCAGTAATCACTAATGGTTGGTGGTAAAAAAATTGAAAACAATATTCCCAAATTTTAGTTTCGAATTTCAGTTAAATGAAACCCCCAGGTGCGTCGGGATCACTCGAAATTTCAATTTATTTCATGAACGACTTCCGTTATTCCACACCTCAATTAAGTCACATTAGTTCAATAAAATTATTACTTCATCTTTGTTTCATGTTATGCGTATTAGAATGTGTGTAATTGCCAAAAATTATAAGAGACTTTCAATTAGGACTATCATTTAATTCCGCCACTGGAGTAGGATAACTGTTTGTATTCGTTTAGGGAGGGCGTCCAAATAGTGAAAGTACGTCTCATCCAGATTAAGCCACTCGCTAAGCATTTAATAGCATAATTCCACGTAATTGCGGGCAAGGTCATGTAGCCGTTTTACTCGCTGTTCCAACATGTTCGTCATATAAAATCTGCGGCACAAATCAGGTGATTTGGCATGCTAGTCGATCACTCCCCCACCCTATTACTTCTCATCACCCTGGAAGGATATGTCATTAATTTTCTGAAATGTGCTGTTGCCTTGATACCCCTAGTCTGAAACAGAACACACACCAATCTGATCACTGTTTCAACATTCTGATTTATCAGGCGTTGCGTTTCAAACATGCTGGTTCACTTTCGTGGCCACGTCGAAGATCGGGCCCAGTTCATGGTAATGGAAACAGGAAACCTCAGCCCAACCGCACTGGATCATGCACACATTCAGGTTGAAATACTTCGTTGGTCCTTCTATGCATTCAACGACGTGCGCTGTTCAAATATAGAAAAACCTGCTTCGACAGACGTTCAGCCAATCAGCTGCTGTCCACGTTCGATGGGTACGTAGGTGTTGACGGTCGTTAACGGTGGCAGTATTTTCTAGCTAGTAGGTCATGGGCGACTGGAACTCTGTCGTACAGCAAAACAAGGGTAATAGACTACATTATAACATTTCCTAACTTTGAAATTAATATTCGTTGATAACAAGTCCTTTCTGGAGACATTCGCGTGGAGAGTTGCTTTGTACTGGCCGCGCGGGAGTAGCCGAGCGGTCTGGAGCACCACGTTACGGATCGCGCGGCCTCCAGCGTCGAAGGTTCGAATCCTCCCTTGGGCATGAATGTGTGTGTTGTCCTTAGTTAAACTAACCTAAGTTAAAGTACTTTGTAATTCTATGGGACCAAACTACGTTGGTCATCAGTCCTCAGTCATACAAACATTTGAACTGTTTGATTTGCTTTGTATGGTAGTGCAACGTAGATGTCAGACAGGAAGATGATAGCTTTTGAAACGTGGTGCTACAGAAGAAAGCTAGAGATTAGGTGGGTAGATCGCGTAATTAATGAGGTGGTACTGGACAGACGTCAGGAGAAAAAGATTTTCTGGTATACCTTCAAGTAAAAGAAGGGATAGGTTGGTGGGATAGATTCTTAAATATCAAGGAATCGTGAATTTCGCGTTGTAGGGAAGTGTGTGGAAAATCCCAGAGGAAAACGAAGAGACGAATATAGTAAGCAAATTAAAATACTTGTGGGGTGCCGTTCTTATGAAGAGATGACGAAGCTTGCTCAGGATAGAGTAGTGTGGGGAGTAGTCTCCGGACTGAAAACAAGAAGTAGTTGATGGGAATCATTGCTGGCAGTGCATGGAGGCTCGTCTATTAAGAATTTACTATGTTAACTGGTAGAATGCTAATGAAGATATGACCATCTGGAAGAGGTTCAGCCGGCCGCGGTGGCCGAGGTGTCTAAGGCGCTCCAGTCACGGTCTGCACGGCCACTACTGTCGGGGTTTCGAATCCCCCCTCGGGCATGGATATTTGTGCCGTCCTAGTTCGTAAGTAGTTCATAAGTAGTTTGTGAGTTTAGGGACTGATGACCCCGTAGTTAAGTCCCATAAGCTTAACAAACATTTGAATTTTTTTTGAAGAGGTTCAAAGATTTGTGACTGGCTGGAAGACTTCATAGGTGAATATAACGTACGTTGTTCTCAACAGCCAGTGTTCATCAGAGACGAGTGTATCGTCGTGCGTGCTCCAGGGGAATGTGATAGGACCGCTATTCAAATGTTCAAATGTTTGTAAATCTATCGGACTCAACTGCGTGGTTATTAGTACGTAGCTTACAAACTACTTAAACTAAGGTAAACTTACCTAAGGCCAACACAAACACCCATGCCCGGTGGGCGGGGGGGGGGGGGGGGAGGAGAGACTCGAAACCCCGACGAGACAGCTATTTGTTTTCTATCTATATAAATGATCTGATGGACAGACTAACTTGTAATTTGCGGCTGTTTGCTGATGATGCTGTGGTGTATGGGAGGGCGTCGTCTTTAATTGATGGTAACAGCATACAGGATGACTTAGACAAAATTTCTAGTTGGTGTGAAGAATGGCAGCTAGCTCTAAATGTAGAAAAATGTAAGGTGATGCGCATGAGTAGGAAAAGCAATCCCATAATGTTCGAATACAGCACTAGTAGTGAGCTACTTGATGCAGTGGCGACGTTCAAATATCTAGGCGTAACATTGCAGAGCGATATGAAATGGAACGAACATGTAAGGACAGTTGTAAGGTGGACAGCCGACCTCGCTTTATTGGGAGAATTTTGGGAAGATGTGCTTGATCTGTAAAGGAGACTGTCCGCGTATAAAACGTTTGTACGTCCGTCTTGAGTATTGCCCAAGTGTTTGGGACCCGCAACAGATCAGTTTAAATGAAGACATAGAAGCAGTTCGGAGGCGAGCAGCTAGAGTCGTTAGTGGTAGGTTCGACCAATGCGTGAGTGTCACGGAAATTTTCCTGGAACTTAAATGGGGATCGCTGAAGTAAAGTCCACGTTCTTTTCGAGAAATTATGTTGAGAAAATTTAGAGGTCCGTAATTTGAAGCTGAGTGTAGTGTAGAACGATCTTACTGCCGCCTACTTACATTTCGCGTAGTGATCACAAAGACAAGAGAAATTAGGGCTCGTACGGAGGCATATAGACATTTTTTTAAATCCGATTTGTTGTAGATTCTTTAATGAACATTTACAGTCAAAGTAATGTTAATATACTGTTTTTCAGGTTGCAGTTATGTTACTTCGTGTTGCGTATAATTCTGAACCAACACGAAACTGTATTTTTGTTATATCACAACGTATTGTGAATTTGAGTCCTTAAATGTCCAGAACGAGAGAAACTTCAAAAAGTCATGGGTTTAAACAAAACTTAAACAAAATATTGCAAAAATGAAAATATGAAAAATACAAAATACAGGTTGCGGGTCATTCTACTGTTGGATCAGAATTCGTTTACTTTAATGAATAAAGTGTCTATCGTATATACATGTGATGAAGAGAAATAAAACACCTCCTTGATGATTAAAACAAAGAAAAAGCATGTTCGCAAAAGTGTTCGAGCCGCATCGGTTTCCAATGCTCAGTTGCCATATGTTGTTGGAAGATGAAAGATCAGGGTCGTTCCCTCCTTAAGCGTGGTGGTCAGTGACTTAGTAGGCAGACGATCAAAGTAGTTTTCGTCTGGGAAAAATAGACTCCCAACTTGGATGAAATCCTATTTCATCCTGACTTAGTTTCGGGTCCTCCGGTAATTAGCTGTCAACGGTTACACAAGCGAGCCATCTGAAGAGAGATGTCAGGTGCCTCACATTCTAGACACTGTACCGTCGGGTAAAGGTCTATTCGAAAAAGGTCGTCACCATTCATCAAATGGTGCAAGCCTTCGTATGTTACCGATGGGTCATTAAATGTCTTACTCCACGACGAAGAAATCTTCATCCATAATATGCGAGGGCTAAGATGAGACCAGACGATTTTCCAGGATACAGGTGGGGACAGATATGTGTATTTTAAAAGGTGTCGGGAAGTGACAATAAAAAGATATTAGCGGATGAGCCGCAATTTTGAGTTAACACTCAAATGGTCGCGTCACGAGGAGGAACAATGATCCTGTATCTCACATATACAACGGGACCACCAACGTTGCACCATTAGTTAAGTAAACAAAACCCAGAACAAAATATGTATCTATTAAAAGAATAGCAACTGAACATTTATTGTGGAAGAATTAGCACTACAGCCTTTATTTATTCACATTTACAAACGTAACTCGGCATACAGTATTTGTATCTAGACTCTAATAATTTTGTACTGATTTTGTACCTGTTTCATTAAGTCCCGTTCTCAGGAAGTAAAATTAAAACGGAACACGTATCAACACCCATAGTGTTCAATGTTTTCTTCAGCGTCACAGCCTTCGGGACAAAGCATTGCACAGTGTTGTAGACATAAATATTGACCACACCCTTTGCATTTATATTTAGTGAGTCTTGTAGGCTTGTTCGCCCAACATATTTGGCAACGCTTTCGCGTATTGGTGTCCTCAGCTGTTGTGCCACTGGGAGTCGCAGGTGTTTCATTGTGGGGAAGAAGTTACAGAAGGCGGAATGAAATGGTTCGAGGCAAGCCGGGAGCAGCGAACGCACTAGCGTCTGGCTTCTTATTAGCTCTTTTCCCAGATTACGTAGGAAGATTCGGCGGGTCGGCACATCGATTCCGTTTCCTAGACATATGATATGGCTGTTTATGCCAACAACATTCAACTCCGCGTAAAATATAACCATTGGCCACCGCCTTGTGCCTCGTTGAACATTGTACAAAAAACAAATTTTGTCAACCATGTCCACACTTATTTTATGGCGATTGTAATAGGTAATCATTTCCGGTTTCATTTTCTCCCCGGTTTCTTCGTCAATCGCTCCATCCATATGCATGCTAGAAATCACAATGACGTTTTTCTTGCAATTTTTGTTTTGAGGCACATCGACACCATACTGCCCTCTTTGCGGAATGCAAAATACTAGAAAACGGTTCCCTCATTTTTATGTTTATCAATTCATTGAGGATTTGCCATTTGTTCTTTTTTAGTGTTCCCAAGAAGGAAAATTTGTATTTCGTGGCCAAGTCGTGAAGAAGAGCGGTGTCGCCAAACAGTCAGCAGTGATATTTCGGCCAGAGCTTGCTCTAGGAGTAACCAGACGTTCAACCACGTCTATGGGTTTGTTGCTAACCTGAAAAGCACCGTCGGGTTGCCTACCTGCATAAATTTCCATGTTCAGTGTATAGTACAAACGTGAGTCTACTGTAGCTAGTATCTTTATCCCGTATTTTGCGGGCTTCGACGGAATATTCTGGATGCAATTACACCTGCCTCTAAATGTTTCTAACTTTTCGTCTAGTGTAACATGTCTCCTACACAGTAACAGTGTTGGCAGTTCAGGACAAACGTCTGAAAAACTTCCCCAATAGGGGGAAGACGGTCTACAGCTTTTCGCTCTTGTCTCGTTTCTCTATTATCAAACCTGCGAACGCGAAGTAAGAAGAAGAAACCTCACAAGAGACATGGTAAGCCTGAAAATCCGTTGTTAGCCCATAAGTCCTCGAGGTTTAGTTTTCCAGCTTTATAGAGTCCACTGATATAAAGAATCCCAATAAATGCTTTCAACTCTTTGATCAGTCTGTCTGCTGTCTCTTTTCCGTGAGTATTGATCTTTTACGGAATCAATATATTGGTTTCTGCACTGTACAATGATGTGCAACATATTTTCATGAAATAAACAAATCCACGTATCTAAAATTATGTGTATGCCCCTAGCTCTACTGCTCGGGCCCGGGAGTTTCCTAATTATTTTATGTTTCCCCCTTTTCGACGAACGATAAGGATTTTTTTCCAGGAAATGGAATCTATTACTCTCTTGCCCTTCTTTTTATGGCACACATAGAATACATCGTCTTCTTCGCTCACAGATGAACCATCGGTGTCGCTTTGCTCCGTTTCTGAACTGTCCTGACGCTCTTCGATTATTTCCTCCGCATCCGTGTAACACTCATCTTCTGGTATATCGTAAACTACATCCGATAGGCTTGGCACCAGGCCTGAAGGACCTGGTGCGGAACCCGAAAGAATAGAAATGTCATTCGGACTCACGTCACATCCATCTAATACGAGTGCGCGTAGTTTTTCGACGTCAGCAGGAAACAGACATCTTAATAGTTGGAACTTCCTGGCAGATTAAAATTGTGTGCCGGAACCGGGACTCGAACCTGGGACCTTTGCCTTTCGCGGGCAAGCGCTCTACCGACTGAGTTATTCCGACATGACTCACAATGCCTCCTCACAACTTTACTTCCGCCAGTACCTCACCTCCTACTTTCCAAACTTCACAGAAACTCTCCTGCGAACCTTGCAAGACTAGCACTTCTGGAAGAAAGGATGTGGTGGAGACATGGCTTAGCCACAGCCTAAGGCTATCCTCAGAGGACATGTTGTCCCAGCGTGGCGCAAGCCAGACGTGCTGTCTACCTAGCTACAGCACACTCTGAAACGACCCGCTACATCCCACGGAACGTGCTGCTAATCGTGACACTAAAAATAAACAGTTCATTTGACACAATAATTGAATAACCGAATTTGTAGGGAAGAATATTCTCTAAAATTTTGCACTCTATTTTTGCAAATATCTCTGTATCGGTGCGAGTTACGAAAAAACAAAGGCGATTTGACTCCTTCACTTGATTTAACGTAAGCCAGACGTTCGGAGATGTCACGTGACATTCCTCGCCTAGAACTCTCTCTGACATACGCCATCTTGCTTGCTGTATTTTATGATTTTTCGCATTATAACTTACGCATTGTTATTTTAAAGCAATGGCGCACTGTATAATTAACAAAAATACGCCGTACTTAGTGCTATGAATTATAATATAGTGCCTAAAATGCCATACAAGCAGTTAACAACTGCCATCAATAGTACGAGAATTAAGAACTCGTTTCGTAACTGTCGGCCGTAGTGCAGTGAGCAGCGCGCTAGGTTGAGATGCCATGGTCGGTAGTTCGATACCACCAATACCATTCTTTTTTTGCCTTGAGTCCTAAAACGGTTTCGGGCAGATACTAGTACTCCCTCTAAAATGTGTGTTTGTTCTGTTTCGTGGACATTACGTGAAATATGTAACAACGAATTGAACACTGGTCTTCTGAAGAATTTGCATAACGGGGAGGGTACTGTGATAATGAATCTTCTGAACAACGTACAGATATTGGTAGATTCATATATGAGTGGAGCCCTAGATTTCTGTGGCAACTTTCGTTCTATAATGAAACGGAATAATCCGTAATTCTGGTACCATCGATGACAGGTGTTAACTGCTAACATTAGATTATAATTCAATGTCTAAAAATATATTGTCCTAAGAACGACGTGTTTTTGATAATTTTCAGTGTGCCATTGCTTTGAAATCAACACTTGAGCTATAATAAGCAAATAAATAAAGCAAGATGGCGTATGCAAGAGAGTTTCGGCGAGGGATGTCACGTGACTGATTACCGAACGCCAAATATACGCCGTGTTCCATCCAGGCTACAGTCACTCGTCCGAACGGCAAATGTACGCTACGTTCCTTCCAGGGTATAGTCATTCGTAACCAGTACAGGCAAAGAAAATAAAGTCTTCGTTTGTGTGACCATGATGTCCGTAGTTGCTTTCATAATTATGAATGGCAGTGTTTGTCCGTTTATGCAACTAAAAATAAAATGCGATTTTTCGCACCAGACGCGTTTCGTTTTAATGGTAGTAAAACATCTTCAGTGGTCTGTAATAATAAAAATCTAAAGTTTGTTTTGTTTTTAGATCGAAAACAGTTCGTTAAAGATTAATAATTAATCTTTATTTTCTTTACCTGACATAGTCTGGTCTGGAGGCGATCTAATTGTTTTATAGTTTTCAAAATGACAAGCCAAGATCGCAGACTAACAATTTTTAAGAATGAAGAGCGGTTTCAGTGCACTGTGTCACCATCATCTGGTCACATATATGTTATAATCTGGTCAACTGTCAAAAATATAAAACACATGCAAGAAATGATGTAAAAACAAAAACAATCCCAAATGTAATTTTTTATGTTTTACGTTATTTCTTGCATTTCTTTTATATTTTTGACAGATGACCAGATTATAACATATATGTGACCAGATTATGGTCACACAGTGCACCGAAACCGGTCGTCATTTAATAAATTGTTAGTGTGCGATCTTGGCTTGTCATTTTGAAAACTATAAAAGAAAATAAACTTTGAGCAAACAACGAAGGCAAGACAGGTAATACTACTTTAACGGAAAAATACAATGAAAATGTGCGAGAGATATTTAAATAATAGTTTAAATAGGACAAAGTTAAGAAAAAAGAATATTTGAGATCTGACTTCAGCTTTCACAAACAATTTTGGCTGTTTGTTAAAATACCATCAGAAAGAATATTACTTGTTGGGTGTATAGATATTATCACAATAGTTGAGTCGTGATCGTATCGCACATTTTTTTTATTATTTACATTTTTATTATTTTTGTCAGAAATGTTTGTAAAAAAAAACTACAAGCAAATCTAAAGTGGGCCGTGAAACATGTCAGTGCGATTTTTAAGCTCCTCAACGTATGGTGAGTCGGCGGCTCATGCGGATCCTCAAAACTTTTATCTCCTAGCCCCACAGTACAGGGGAGGGGGGGCTTCGGCAAGACCGTTCTGCTATGGACAGTCTAGTTTGCCTGGAGTCAACTATCTGCACATCTATCCATTGGCGTGAACATCTCATTACAGTCTTTTCTTCATCTTAGGAAGGCGTATGATACCTGGCGCCATCACATCCATGCTAAGCTGTCCAGTTCCCTTATTTCTCAAGAACTTCCTGTCACTCTGCTCCTTTCGGGTAAGGTTTGGTACCTCTGTAAGTTCACCCCTGCGCAGAAAAGTATCCCGCAGTCCTTCGTCTGTACTATTATTGACCCCAAGTAAAACTCTCACCGGAACATTGAATATACATGTCCGGCAAAACTGTAAGACACTGCTTTCATAATATCAACAAGCTGACCAGTAGGCTTATGATTTTACGTGTTACGCCAGTCTGCATTTCAAACATAATGCGAAAGCGAGAACAGAGGAACCGGTGAATTTCCAGGCTCATTGCACAACTCAGAATTCTGATATTCTCATACAGCTTCTTTAACTACATTTAAAAAAGTTACAATGATTTGAATATAAAAATTTTGTGTAAAATATATACGCGGAAAATACCCGCCTTTTTGTGTTAGCCTCCAAAATACCAACCGACCACGATATTACCCGAAAATATGCTAATTGCCCTCCACTTGACAACACTGCAGTGTTAACGAAACCTCTTAAACGGCACACACAGATGGCACTCTGGCGACCGTCACTACGCCATTTGTTGGCGGACGACGCTGAAGCCATTATCAGTGCAGGTGGCATCTGCGGTCATCAGAGCAAAATCAACGCCGTCTCCCGCACGGTGTGAAAGACTATATAATCAGTACCCTGCTACTTTTTATTTGGTAACTGCAAGTCTCTGCTATAAACTGTATGAGACGAATTCCAGTAAACAATGTTTTTCAACCTGTGGGTCGCAACCCCCGTGGGGGGTCGCGGTTGCAGGAGGTGGTAGTTGCGATGCCGCCGGTAATGTGTGTTTCCCGACGATCGTGTGTTATAGTAGGAATGTCAAATGGAAGTTCAAAATGTTCAAATGTTTGTTAAGCTTAAGGGACTTAACTGCAGGGTCATTAGTCCCTAAACTTACAAAGTACTTATGAACAACCTACAACTAAGGTCGACACTTTTGTGTCCCAGCCTCGTCGCCGCTTTTATGTCTCGTTTCCGTCGTAGGTGTCGGTGGCCGATTGGAATGAGACCGACACAGTAATAAAGATAGCACGCTGGTGCAGGTACGGAGAGGAGCAGCCAGAAACTAGAAACACTAGAGTAAATTAGAACGAGATATATATTGCACAGAATTTATACAATACTTAACTTTTACATAGTACTGCAGAATGTTGATACATAGTTGAGCTAGAGTCCTGCCTAGTGCCTAACTGTTAGCCAAGTCTTCACTGGTGCCTATCGGATTCCGAAGTCTTTACTGGTTCCTAACTCAGTCCCAAGTGAACGATGTCGTTCACTGTTGGCCACGAGCGGAGTTGCCGCAGAGGGCGCTCGTGGCTGTCGTCGTAAGAACGCCGCGCCGTGGGTGCATGGCGGCGCGCGGCGAAAGTAGGTGGCGCGCACTTTGGACTTTTGCGACACCACAGACACATATCCATGCCCGAGGGGGGATTCGAACCCCCGACCGTAGTGGCCGTGCAGACCGTGACTGAAGCGCCTCAGTCCCCTCGGCCACCGCGGCCGGCCAAATGGAAGTGTTCAGGGATTCGTGAAAGTACATTGTAAAGCCGCTCACGCTCAGATGCGATTCTTGTTTCTAATAACGAATATGTATTTGATTTAAGCATATTGAACTCTCCACATACTCAATATTGGCGGGCCTCTCTGTGGCAGTGCTGCTCGTGCACCGGAGTACTGCAGCCCAGCCCGCCGCGGCCGTACTGCCAGCCTGCGCCACGCCACGCTAAGCACGCTTCCCAATGGGACGCCATGGCCAGCTGGGATAAGCATGGAGGGGTGCGCGACGGTTTTCTTTTTCATCAGGGCCCTTCTTCCATTTCTTGGAACACACGTCCACCCCTATGTAGAGTTCACGACCCACTGCTACACCATAGATAATGAATGATCTAGTAACGTTTCTTGTCAGTACTCCTCAAGTTGAATTTTATATTACTTTGTGAAATTCATCAATTGCAAAAATAGTACCATACTTTTACTATTAACAAATACGATGTTGCTGATGATAATTATCTTCAGAAATGATAGGAACAGAACAGGAATGCATTGTAATAAAATTGTGGACGTAACAAGTACAGCTGCTACCGAAGAAGAAGAAGAAGAAGAAGAAGGAAAGCAGACGCCAATATTATACTACTCAGGTCCATGAAGCTGTGAATAAAGAGCTAAGTAATGTCATACTTCTCGTGCAAATGCAGTTAAACAAGCAAATCAATA